>OX456489.1:5159845-6440910 GCA_949748235.1 Platypus cylindrus | reverse complement strand
TACATATATTTGTTTAGATAATACTAATTTAAGTTTTATTCCAATATATCTCACTCTGCCTATAAGTGGCTATAATAACTTAACTTTTTGTTCACTAAAACAAAACCAAAGCATCCCTGTATAAACGTAGACAAAATTGAAAACATACTCAGAAGAACTTTTATTGCAAGGTAGATATTATTAACCTTTTCACTAAACTTTCAGAACAGTTTTAATTCCCATTTATCATTGGAAGTTACAATATAATTAAGTATTAACTTTCATTTAAAATCGTACTGTATGACTAATTTTTTCCTGTATTAACACATTGCATGTATCTCTAAGTAAAAAGGAAGGTCCTTCCGGCGCCTCTTACAAAACTTTTTTATTATTTATGCGCATTATTATTATTATTCTCATGTGTATTTATATATTTAAATGAATAGAAAGGATTTGAAACCACCAGCGCGTCATTGTCATCAGACCATCAGTTTAGTCACTTAGCATTTCTATTGTCAATGTATTTAAAAAAATAATTCCTGTATTACAATAACGTATGATGTTTAAGATGAAGATATACCTCGCAGTCCTGCTATAGTAAATGTATGTATAGTAGTACGTATGGTGGCCGTAAAAAATGATTTTAAGTTTAGGTTTAGGTTTCATTAGTATAGGTTTGTTTCAAGCGGCCAGAGTGAATCTAATAGTTTAAATATCAAACAGACGGAACCCTTTTTGTATACAAAACTATGAAATGACCGTCTATATATTTATTTAGAAACAAATCTTATTTTCATGGAATTCCAAATGACAGATTACTTATTACTTATTAAATCAAGCGCGATAGTATAAAAATGGAACCAACCACATAGTAATCATTTCAAAGAAAAAAAAAAACGTAATCTTGTACATACATACATGTCAATCTATGATGAATAAAAAAAAAAAAAATTGCCAAGAATCAGAAGGTATTACCAATAAATGGTGTGTACTTCTCGATATACATATACATATGGCAATACATACAAACTTCTTATTTTTAATCATTCCAATTATGGAAAGATGTTGAAGCACCACCGCCAAACCAAACCAGTTCTGCAATATCTTTACTTCTTCTTCGTTATTTATTTTTTTTTATAATTTTTTATTAAACTGCTTTCACAGTTGGTATATTTTATCATTTTTCAAAGTCCCTTATAAATGATTTTTCGCATATGCGTTCAACACGTATGTGTACACATTATATGTGAATGAATCACTATACGTTTTCTACGACAATTCAAACTGTACATATAAAATACATCTAATGTCCTATTAATGTAACATAAACCACACATTCTCGTTCATACCATTATATATTTCATATGATAATACTCCTATGTATGTGGTATTACAGATGTACTCCGTATGTATGTTATGTGATATGTGACACATTGTTACGCCTCTTCTTTGCCTCATTTAAATTGTTTATGATGATATTGAAGAACTGAAAGTGTTTTTAATTGTATATCTTTTTTGATGCTATGTCATTTTCTTGGTTATGTTATGAATGATCAAATTGGCGCCTGAATGTAACTTTTGCCAGATTTTTAATAAGAAGAAAAGAAGGTACATACTAAAAAAAATACACACAAACAAGTTTCGATTTATGCAAATTTTTTCTTGTGAAATAAAAATTGACCGCCGCTAAGAGGTTTTTAAACAACTTTTTTCAATAACAATAATAATTAATTTACTATCTTTTTCTAAAGAAATGCCCAAAACGAATCACCATATATGGAAATCTCAATATGTAAATACACCACACATAGATATAGTTCTTTCAACATTAAAAGAACTTTATGTTATAATTTTAATGACCAAATAAAATCATTGAATACTTGTTTGTGTAAAATCATATTTATCAGATGATTTTGTGAAATCGTAAGAAGTTTTAAGAACTTAAACAGACAATATTATAATTATAATTGATTCAGAATTAAACAATATTTTTGTACAAATATTCGTGTATATATATATTTCGAACTTTGCAACTTAAATATTAACTAGGACGTATCATTATAAACAGTCAGACGTTTTACTAAACTGATGTAAAAACTATAGATATCGATTGTTATATTAGAATAGATAATGTTGCAACATTTCTGATTCGTTATTTGTATCTGTCTTTATTTGTACTCATATAAAGAGGATGTATGAAAATATGCAGAGATATGTATGTATAAACGGACGATGCGTCATATTGTATACAAATCACGTGTGTAGGTTGTTTCTCATTTTGTACTATTGGTTGATAATCATAATCCTGTTTATAGTTTATATGGACAAGTGGTTTCTTTTTCAAGTTTTTTTGTTTTTAAACGATGATCCTGTTGATACTTCGAAAAAAAAACTCAATTTTTGTATACATAGGTCTTATGATAAATGATCAAAACTTTATTAATGATTTCAGAATTACCATTCATGTTCAAAATTGTAAAACAATAAGAGTTTTTTTGCAAAAAATTCGATGTTTTACTTTAATAACCAATTTTTGTCAACGTTTTTTAATGTATATCTCTCAATTAATTAAGAGCAAAAGTCATCAATCAAACGTCATAAATTTTTTATAGGGTTTCAAGTTAATTATTATTGTCAACATTTCGCACTAAATGGGTGTTTTTGCCACTTATAAGACTTGATTTAATCATTTGAATGCTTTTTATAGGGGTTGATTTCGATGCGATAAACAAACGAACAACAAAATGTTTATATTAAATTATATCTAGTATTATTATACAAACATTCAACGTAGAGGTAATTGTACAGAGTACAGACCAGACCAGACGTTTTTAACGGTACATAAAATTCTTTTTGTAATTTAACTGTTCCTCATTGTCTATAATAATAATAATAATAGTAATAATAATAATAAAGTAAGTCACGACCTTCACGTAAATTCTATCCACTCGTATATAGCTAGAGCCTGAAGCATGTAATTTTTTTTTCTTACAAGAGAATAAAAAATCAATCACTAAACCAATAAAGCAGAAGAGGAAACGGAAGATATTGAGATACAAAGAATAAATAAATTGAATGTAAAAAAAAGAATAGAATGAATAAATGAATCAATGAATAAATGAATGAATGAATGAGTAAACATAGAAGAAATTATCGTAATTTACTACTTGTATATGCAAACATCTTCAGTTGAGTTATTATTCAATTAATTGGGTATAAAAGTTGAGTAATATCAATCAGAAATATTTAGCTAATTTAGTTATTTTAGTTGTCGAAATGTATGTCGATAATTACCAATATCGATAAATAAATTGAATTATATCGATACTTTTCCCCATGCCTAGTTATAACTGTATCCATTATGGTAATTTGAGTAGGTATGCAGTGTCTGTTTTTTAGATTCAATTAGAATTGATAATTATCATTATTATTCGTTGACCTAGACTTTTAACAAATAAAAAGTTTTCAGACAGTTTAGACTTATACAGGGTGATGATTAGAATTTATTTATTTGATATACGTACCTAATTCAATGCAGATTTTTATATAATTTTGTTTGTACGTTGGGAGTCGGGACCATGACATTGAGAATAAAATTAAGATATAATTAATACACATATACAGGGTGAAATGGAAAGTGCGAATATTAATTTTCATAATAATGTTAATGATCTGTGTAGAGTAACGCTCTGTAGATTCTAATAATCAAATATCGGTTATAAAATAATAACAAGGTCAACTATACAATATGTGGCAGTAGGCAAAGGTGAAACTTATGAAATATTAAATTTCAAGGCAGTTTCATTCTCAACCCAGTTATGTGCCTATAGTAATTGTACGTATTATCTAAATGTAATGCACTTTATATTGTGTACTTACTTAAATATCTTTTATAATATATCTAATAACAATTGTGAGTTTCATGAACCATTGAAAATTCGATTACATGTAAAAGGTGGAAACACGTACCGCAATTTGTTACCCTTTCAGAGAATGGCAGTCAATTTTAGCATACATACGCAAAAATCAATAAAGAATTTTTCATTTTATTATAATGAATTTTACGTTAATGCTATAGTATTATTGACAATTACTTGAAGTAATTATCGTAAAATTTGGGTAAATTAAGAAAAATCAGCTAATAATTGGTAAATGTTCATCTATAACTTCGCTTTTTATTTTTTTTTGAATATGCAGCATAATTTTAGATGTTTAAAGAATAAATAGTGGTTGAAAAATTATCATTTAATTAAAATATTATTTGATTGATAAAATTCCCTACCGTAATTCTACAAGTGTCGTTAGCGAAACTTTCCGACAGTAATATTACGATAGGCGAATAGTTTTCGTAAAGCACATCACTATAGTACAGATACATGGTACATTTACGACATCAAAATTGTCTCGAGAAGTCGTACCAACATCAAATATGTATACTTATATATATTTAGAACGCAATTAGGTGTGTATGTTTGTTGTTATTCGATTACCACTACTTAATTGCTCTCATTAAATTTTACAGAAACCAGGTCGTATTTGCAGAAAAACATTTTCCTTTCAAATACGAAAAACTCATTACCTCATAAATATACGAAACGGTACGTAATGACCAACCAACGAGTGTTGTAATTTTTAAATATCTTTTCTCTACCTGATGGTAAAACCAATTAATTATTATGTATAATTATTACTACTTACTTACTTACTTACTTAATAGCTATCAGACGGCTACAGCAAATATACAGCAGCCAGCAGCCAACATCATTGTCTGATAAAACTATCAGTTTTCTCTTATTAAATATTTATTTATAGCCGTCATATTAGGCATACGAGTATATCTATAGAATGACTACTTCTCGTAATAATAATTATCTATTTAAATATTTAATAAAGAAAGTTGTTCCTGATTACGATGGCGATATTTAAATATGTAACACCTGCTTTTACCTGTCGGTAATAAAATTAAAAAAAAAAAAACAAAATGAGGACGATGTGTATCTCTTTCTTTTTCACTTTTTACCTATCAACATACATACATACGTACATACGTAAATCTTCCGTAATTAATTTCCTTTTTTTTTGGAATATTCGCATTTTCTCACAAGGTAAAAACGTATATAATATGCAAATGATTTTAATTCCTGGAATGGAAATTGCCACGTAATTAATTATAGGTTTAATCATCACGTCATGAATCGACAATACTAATAAATTGATATCAATTTTTAAAAATCATTTCATAACAATGATGGTACTCATTCACCTAACTTAACCTTTTCTATTATTATTAGAACCCGCGATAATTTCTACAGTTTTAAAAGAATATCACATCAATGTCCTAAACAGCCAGACTATTTAGTTATTTGCGACAATAATTGTGGGTTTGATTCTTGTCAACACAAAATAAGTTCTGTCGACTTAAATTGACTATATTGTTAAAAATTAGTACGAATTAAAACCAGCTAACTGTGGGCAAACTACTAATTTAGGTTGATGGTATTTCAAACCAAAAATATGCATTTTGTTTCTGGTGCTGCCTGAACGTAGTGTAAATTTCAATTAGGTTGCCCTGGCAACTCAGTTTTCATATAAAAGAGATATAGAAATAATCTCGTTGCTATACAATGTTATTAAACCTAGTAGGCTTAGCCAAAGTTTGTGATACACTTTTCTAGCTGACAGCATTATAATATCTCACTACATTCGCACCTTCAATGGAGTGAAAGCATCCATTTCTAGCAACTAAAACATTCTTTTTAGATTGTATGAACTGTATGTATACACATCATTCATGCATCAAGCAAATACACCTCTATAACCGTTCTAATAATCATAGGGTACGCACATACAATGATAATAATAATGATATGATGAGCGAACATAAGTAAGTAATAAATAAATCAAGCATGCGTTGGTAATAATGATTTATTAAACTGCCATTTAAAAGGTTATTTGCAATAAATTATTATTTCATTAACTCTATGGCTGTCGCTCTTTCTCTCTCTCTCTCTACGACTGTCTTTTGCTAATGAAATAAATGAATAGGTGCATGTGTATAGTAGATAAAATGGCGTAAAGTTGAAGTAATTATTTTTGTTAATTCTTGCAAAGCGTACATTACGAGAGCGTAGCTAAGAGCTCGGTAAAATTCTAATTATTCGAAAATTAATTAAACTCAAAGACTTAGAATTTTTGCATATTATGACATATGACAATCAAAATATCACAGTATGCTAATTCTCACTGACATTCAAGAAACTCCAATCAATCATTTGCATACGCATTTATACAGTAATAAGTAGATACATGGTGTATTACGTCTACAGGGTGTTCAAAAAGAGATGTTACGAAATTAAACCGCATATCATTAACGGTAGTTGATATGGAGCACACCGGTAGCATTCATTATCTACATTTTTATAACTATAGCTGATCTCAGAGGCTGCAATTAATGTTTCAACAGATAAAAACTTTATTTTCCTAATAGGTGCTTAAATTATACGATTATTTCATATTATAAACATATTATTATTTTATTGGTACTTATGTATGTAAATATATA
The DNA here is from genome assembly GCA_949748235.1 of Platypus cylindrus. Taxonomy (NCBI): domain Eukaryota; kingdom Metazoa; phylum Arthropoda; class Insecta; order Coleoptera; family Curculionidae; genus Platypus; species Platypus cylindrus. The sequence continues at coordinate 6,434,369 of OX456489.1, read as the reverse complement.
TGATACTAACATTAATAATAATAATAATAATAATAATGATACCTAGCTATAGATTTGACAAATGGTAGATAGATACTTTATCATTATCTAATCTAATATGCCCACTAGATTAAAAGTACCTACATACATATATATTTGTTTTAATCAAAACGTATTTATTTTGAAAACTTTTACTACTTATAAAAATTATCAATAAAATATTCCCTTTTTTTTCTTATTTTTTCCGCTTCTTCACCACAGTTGTTATAGTGGTTACGAACGACTCAAATTTATATGATAATTTTATTGCTCAAGAAGAACAACAACTGGTTTCTTCGTATACATACATAATGATTGTATATAAGTATGTATTGCATTTTAATTTGTATGTTTCGAAAAATTTATTTAGATACGTATATGTATGTATAGGTGGGAAATTTATGATCTGCCTCTATGTGTGTGTGTTTGTGTAACTGTAGTTGAATGAAAATTTTCAAGAAAAGAAATTAATTATGTGTACATGTCAAATTTTTTTCTTAATGAAAGCGTTAAACGTGTGCCTATAACTGCACTTTATCGTTATATTGCTCATGTATTAAATTGCCAATCGCATAAAAGCAAATAATAAACTAAATTTTTATTAATGAATTTTATGAAAATACGACGCAATAAATACGATTTGCGATCAACAATATTAATAATTTTGGATAACAATCGGTGCCTCCATGTTTTTTTTTGTATTTCTATCGCTATAGTACTATGTGCATGCATATAACTACATTTTTAAATAAATGTATAATAAATCACCTTCACTGATGATTATATATTTGGCAGTATATGCAAATTGAAACCTTGATTTCACATTTCTAAAACCGAATTCTCTATTAAATTTTATTTGTAATTATATTACTGTCGGAGTTTAATTCTATTTCTAGAGCCTTCAAGAAAATTAAAAATTTAATACAAAACCCACAGAAAAGTAACTAACCTAACGGAATTGTAAATGAGAAATCGGCAAGCAAAAAAAAAATATGAAAATTTTCACTTCATAAATCTATAAAAAAGAAACATAAAAACCTACCATAACTCTTTCGATAAAAACTTTTTTTTCCTAAATAATTATTGGGTAGGTAAACAGTTAAGTAATTTATTTACTGACTGAAAATACACATAATAAATTGTAATACTATGTACCTATATAAGTATGCAAAGTAAAGTTATATTTATTAGAAAATTTAATATCATTACAAAATTATTTGGCCTGACAATCCACCTGAGTTTGATGCTACGTCAAATAAAACTAATGAATACAAGGCGCGTATTCTTTTCTTTATTTCAAACTTTCTTTAAATTTACAAATAGGTAAGTTTATGTAATAATTTACGGCTTTACATGAACATGACAACAAATTTCCATATATCAGTAACTCGACTTTACATAATGTGTATACTGACACTCATTACCCAAAATAAACCAAAGGTCTCTCGATTTATTCAATAATTTTAATTCTCCCTTTGGAAAGTCATTAAAAACGAATTAATTGATCATTTTATAAATGACGCTACAACCGATTTTAATGGGCTAAAAACGTCTTAAAAATCAATCAGAATAAAATAATCATTAAAATGACGAAATTTTCCTAATGATATTCTAATCTGTCAATACACATACTTTTATTTTTCTAGATATTTATTTAACTGTCTCACAATCAACAATATTTTTTTTTTTTTGACTTACGGTATTCTTATTAATATACCTATTAGTATTACTATACATATAGAAGAAGAATTGAGAGAACAATCTGGAGCAATTTGGAGATCCAACAGCAGGAAGTACGTCGTCAACGTACTACATATATTCAAAAGGAAATGACAAATTATTATTTTTATCTGACTTGTATTTAGTGATGGTTAAGGGTTTTCAAATTATTAATAGATAGTTTTGTCTGTCGCTTGACATGAATTGAATCTAATTTATTGTTTATTTTAAGGCTAATAATAATTAATTAATTAATTATATTTTTATAAAAATTAATCTAATGGAATGTATTTTATCTATTTTGTTCTATATTTTCAGTAAAAACATTTAAGTACTATGCAGCATAGTAATTAATATTCGATCTATAGTAATTAAATATTCAGAATAGAATTTGAATAAATAAATTTACGTTTCTACGCTTGTATTAAACCGGTTTGATTGCAACGAATTTGTTTTGTTTCAATTCGAAACAAATTTTTACTATTCAGCTACATAATGCCAATGCTATTTTATCAAAATAAAGAATGTCCTAAATTTCTCACTTATTAATATTAATATGAATATTAAATACAAAGTAAGAAGCACTATATGAGCTCCTACTTTTCACATTATCCTCTATACATATTAAGTTATTAAATAATAACCTATTACGTTGGCTACTAAAACACCTTTACTATTATTAATAAAGATATTTCCCAAAGATAATTGAAATTTTGGTCTATAATCTATTAACACTCGATCGGGTTTTTTTTTTTTTTATTTTTTTTTATCATCATTCCTCCTACCAATCTATTTTATTGCTATTATACTACTTGTATAGGCATCCTGCTACGAAAATAACCTCGCGTGCACTAAAATACGTCTCTTTTTTTATAATTTTATGTATTTGATTCACCAATCTGTATAATTTGTGAGTTTTAATTTGATGCAATTAATTAGTAGGTATTTTCGTTAAATTTATTTGTTGTTGTTCAGCTTGAAATAATTTAAATATGAAACGTATGCCAATTTCAGGTAGTTCTACTATTTGCTTATACTATAAAGCATAATTTACAAATTCGCAATAACATGCCATAAGCTATACCAATTTTAAATTACGTTTTAACCCTTTAAGCTCTAAAACTATACAATGTAAATACAAATTGTATCTACTCAATGTACGATACGTGCATATCAAAAATAAAAGAACTTCTTAAAAACCATTTATCATTATTATTATTATTGTTTCGATTGCACAAAAAAGCATCGGAGCATTTTATGATTTATGAATGTGTATGTATGTACTATGTAGGTACTCGTATAAAATAAAATGTACCTAGTTTAATTATGATCTGGTATCGAGATAAGGTTTCATTTATTAAAATGTATTATAATTGTCTACACGCATTTTCGCCAATTTTTTATTTTTTTTTTTCAAGTATACAGGGTGTCTTAGTGGTTATGCTTATCGAATTATATCTTTGAGTTCATTTTTACGTATAATGAATAGTGATAATTCTAGTAAAAAAAAAACACCTTATATAGATGCAGTTATGACCATCAGATACGATCTATCCTTTTACTATCCCAACTTTACGATGAATTATAAATTTAACTTAAAAATCAAAAACTAATTATCGTTTTCTACAAAGATATATTTATATAGCTCATAAAATATATATATATATATAGCTTAATGGAAAATTTATATTGCGTCACTAAGATATTTATTTTATTATTTATTGGAATAGCCATTGGTACTTGGTACTGCAGTATATGAAAGTATCTACCAACCAATGCATTAGCCACAACTAGAACCGACCATCAACGTCAAAGATTAAGAGATATATCTTCTCTAAAAGAGAAATACATAGAATTCAAGATATGAAATATGTATGTGAGTCGAGACACATTGAAGTATCTGAAAGATGTAATGGTTCATTTGGAGGAGTACTGTTAACATCTTACCGGGCAGCATTAGATTTTTAATATGTTCTCTAATACTGTCAGGTAAAGATGTCCTCCGGGCTCCCATTTCAACTGAAAAAAAAAGAAGGAGAATTTACTGCAAATAAGAATTATTAGGAGATACGTAAATAAGTAAGTAACTAAAAACAATTAATTTTAATTAAAACTCGAACTATTATACACACATGCATATTATATTTAATGAGACTTAAGGCATTCAAATTAATTAATATTCTTTCTCTCTTCAAAATTTGTATGAATTAATTAAAAAAAATAAAAAATTCAATGCCGCTATATGATGTTAACCACTAAAAATGAAGGTTATTATTTAGGCAAACTCGAAAAAAGAGAAACTAAAATGAATTAAAAGGAAAAAAAAAGTCATTAATAATTTATATTAAAACTCCTCACGGTTTAACTAAAATGAAAAAGGAAAAGAAAAAAAAATGTTGTTTACTATGTAGTAGAATGTAATTAATAATGCAGGAGCGGCTAAAAATGATTTTGGCATTCATATGATGATGTTTTGCATATGCTCGTGTATACTATCTATGTGCATGTGTGTTTATAGATTCTGTACAATATAGTAATAATTATAATAATAAATATTATCTAGGAATTCAGTTTCCTTGATGGATTAAAAATATACTGAATGAAATAAAAAAATAATAAGCAAGTTTTTCATCAGATCGTTTATGACGAAATGTTGTTGTTGCTAATTAATCGATTGGAATCGATAAAAATAGTTGTAATTAATGCCAGTTACTAGACGCCAAAATCATATAGGTTGCTTATTTAATTTTTAGATAAAATGTTGGTACAGTCTATGTATTTTATAAGATACTCGTAGATATTATATATATTTGTATAGAAGTTTTATCAATTTTATCAGAATTTATCATGAGTATTTGGGCAATAAAAATATTCGTCAGATTATAAGATAAGCGCGTGGTGCAATTAAATAATTAAATATACGACAAATTAAATTCGCTAGCACGTTTTACATTGAATGTAAGTGATTATGAGTCTGTCTAGGTCTTTCAGTGGAAAGGTCTCGTCAGGACGCTAGACAAATTGATACCATAGTCGATATGATACCCCGTATATTAATAGAAAATTTATATTTTGAAATGTGCATCTAAAAAATACTATTAACGTATATGTAGGTAATAGTTATGTTAAATAAAGTAAAGTTGTCTAGAGACTACAGTTAAACATTCAGTTTGTATGGTAGAATTTTCGATAGTTGAAAAAGTGTTCCCATTTTTTATCGACAGCGAATCAATTTCATATGCCATATATAACCGGATACGGTAATTTCATTTACCGGTGTCAAACTTTCTTGTATTTTTTGCTGTTTTTAATCGTAGCATAAAGGTTAGTGTTGGATGGACTTCAAAACTCAGTTTTCACATAGAAAATGAGATATAATAATCCATCTCATGCTTCTACTGGGCTTGATAAGTTGAGCCAAACCCCGCATGGCAAATGTGTCACCTATTGGGATAACGCATTTCCAACTAAATATAACCTCACTTTACTTATCAAAAATATCGTTAAAATCCATAAATTCGATAAAATCCAAGCTAAATTGGCTGATATGTAGATAATTGTTCGCATCGCACACTCCTCGCCCAATGTTCCATAAAATTCACTTACCACTCTGAATCCACTACACGATTAACGTAAATAACATAAAAGTTGGGTGTCAAAAATTACTCAGAACTATTTATACATTATGTAAGTATATGTATTTAGCATGTATTTTCAATCAGTAGAAGAATTTCACCGAGTACTCATAATGTTTATTTGTTTAATAAATACTTTTGGCAAACAAAAAATGCATTTGTATAGGCACCTATAGATAATTAAAGTTGTGAAGAATTTATTTTTTAATAGGTTAGAGTAGACAACGTATTAGTAATTGAATATTTATGGAAATTCCAAAGAAAATGTGTTGCTGGCGGAAAAAAAACAGTTTCATTAAAACACATGGGGAATCCTATTGAAACTTTAATATATATGTAGGTATTTAAAAAATATATGTAAAAATTCGTTATTCCAACGAATCAAATGAGACGAAATCAGACGAACGATCTATTGGCGAATGAATAAGTTGTAGTTTTTCAAAAAAATTGAATATATTCTTACTTAATTATCGATATCAAATGGAATTCGATCTTTGGATATTCATTTCTTTAATTATATTTACATGAATATGTACGATTAAATTTCATAATTTCATATTAATATATGTATATCTAAGCATAACAAATGTGCTCGATAATACGTACTTAAGTACATATTTTAGTATCTGCCAGTAAACGACGGATAATAAAGGTCAAAAGGTGGTTCGAAAATCGAAATAACAATGAATTAAAAACGACAAAAACAAAGTGCTTACATATTGTTTAAATTGATAAACCGTATTAATTATAATTTTGATATTTTCAATCTTCAATAATAACAATAATTAGGTTATTTTTTTGCTAATTAATTTGATTTATAATAAGAAATATGACGAGTAGAACAGATTTGAGACACACATAAACACAGTGCTATTAAAATTTACATCAAATCAAGAATTTCTTGACATCAAAATTAGATTTATTTATCTTACACATTCTTATTTTAGAATACAGAACTACCTGGTTCCCATATTTACTTATTAAAAAAAAATTGACATTTTCTTTTGCCAAAATTCAATCGAATCGAAGGTATAATAAAAAATAAGAAAAATAATAAAATTGACTACATTCAACAAAGACAGTTAATATACATCATCCTTCATGTATTTTTTTTATTACTATGTATTTTTTTTTTCGAATTTTATTAGTCTGTTTCATGTTTCAGATGATGATCTGAGATGATGATGATAATGAACACTCCCACCATCATTTCAAAATAAATAAAAAAAGTCAAAAATAACAGCAGTAAACTACTATTTTAAATTTAAATCGAAATACACACACACACATTCCATTATCTATAGTAATCATCATATATCAAAACTAAAATTTTTATCTGGATTATATGAAATAAAAAAGATGAGACAAAAGTAGGGTTATAATACCTACATATTAGAAAAAGGAAAATAACTGCCAAAACAATAAAAAAAAAAAACTGGCAAAACGAAAAAGAAAAATAAAAATGTCTCATCATCATCATCATAAATTGGCATATTTCCATTTTCAATTTTTTTTTCTTATATTTTTATCTTTCGAAAAGTCTTAAAGGTATTGTTTTAAATGTGCGCTAGAACACACATACACCACTTAGTATAGCCCGTGTTTGTGTGAAAATAGAATGACAGCAATAGCAGGCAGCAGCATAGTAGTAGCAGTTTACAAAAGTCAGGAATTTGTTCCAGAGGCGTACCAGCATAATAACTTTTAGTAATCTGTTATTGAAAATTGAAAATACACAAATAAATGCTTATTTATCGTGTTTATTTGTATGGTTTCTGAAATACCTGTGTTTTTGTTTTAAGTATTCTTCACTTGTTCAGTCCTCCGTTCGTCTGCTAATATCTGATCAGCAGGTATAACTATCTATACATAATCTATTTCTTTTCTCGTTCAATAATAACTGCCAACATCAATTGATTAACAGACAGCAAAAAAAAATGATTCAGTCTTGCCTTCCTTCACTTTCCGTCTCAATAACTAATTCAATTTTGTAATATCTTTATTCAAAAGTAAATAGCAAATTTAATAAATTAACACTTAATAACAGACATTAAAGGAGGTGATCAGTCCTGCGTTCGTCCATAATGCCTTTGGGTATCATTGAAAAAAATTTATCTTATTATTTCTGGAAAAATATTTATACTTCAATGAAAATATATCTCAATACCAAAAAAAAAATTGTTACAATATCACAATTTTCGAACGAGAATTTCGAAATTATCCCGACACTGTTTTTAGAATCACACATCAGAAACAAAATAAACGTGTTGTCTCTCATAAAATGCGATGTGCCTAATTATTGTTTCCAGAATATTTTCGGGAAATTTTCAGATTTATTCTAAAAATACGAAAGGCATATTTATGTATGCAGTATGTATATATTTTGCTTGCTGGCTTCTACAATTGCGTTGAATTTAAGTTGTTGTACAATCGCTTTACACAAACTTAAATAAATATTTTATAAATTCGTACTCGATGTTTAAATGTACATTAAAATGAGAAATATCCATCAACACCACTACAAAATCATAACAAAATATAGTTGTATACAATATATCATTAATATAAATAATAGAAATGGAAAAAGTATTATGGAATAAGGACTATTCCCTTATAAATAAATAGCTTTTTTTGTGTTTGTATATCTGCAATGAATTTGAAATTAATTTCATCACCGTAAAACTACACCTGCCCGCCATTTTGAAATGTCTTCTTTAATACGCATATAGTGTGAACCGATTGAGAAACTTATGAAATATGGCAAGTCAAAATCAATGAAAATGGTTAGTGTCTTTTCCAGATCTAGTCTGTGATCATTATCAGATTATTATTGTCGCTTTGACTTCTTCACATCCAACAAATGAAATGTTTCCTTTTTGTTTATTGTGTTTTTCAAATTTTAAACGTTCTTATTCTGAAATAGCCACTAGTTGGTGTGCACGGTATCTCTGTATATCTAAACATTTATTTGTTTTATTTAGAAATTCAAAATATGTATTCCCTAATGGGTAGTTCTTTAACCTCATTTTATCCTTTCCACAAAATAAATATAAAAATATTAAATAATGCGTGCCTAACTGCAACAATATAAAAAACACACGCGAATAAGATTAATAATGTACATATTTTATTTGTGGTAGAAATTGGGTCAAAATGGGTATGGTTCTTTGATGGACTGTTCAGTTAAAGGACATTTCACACGCATAAGTAGTATGAAAAATTTATTTCTTTTTCCTTTTTTGTATATACCTATGATAATATAATTTCCATTACGAAAATTGTTTATAAGCAAATATTTAAAATAGTTTTTTTTTTGTCTTTCTCTTTTTCAAATTTTGTCGCTCCTACGAATATAGATTCTATTAATGAATAAATAAATATTTAATAAATCCTCATAATTCATCGATGTCATTAATTATTATAAATTTGTTTTTCGTTTAGTAGAAAATATACTACCAACTAATTTCGAGAATTGTTTTCTAATTTTTTTGGCTCCTCATCTCTGTGATACAACTATTTAATCAAAAAAAAAAAAAAAAACACGTGAAGATGAAAGATTCATAAGCAAACAGCCACAAAATGTTTATTTAATCTGTGTTATCTCTGTTAGTATGCGAGTATCTGTGGACATTGACGAATCTTATCAATACGTATATGACATATTTTATTATATGTATGGTTGAGTAGAGACTTTTTATTACAATTCACATGTAAACTTATCTAACAAATTTTATCAAATAGACATGTACCTTCTCGTACGAATCCTCGTCATGTTGTAGTTTTAATGAGTTTTTTTTTTTGTATAATCTAAACTTATCTTGATAATTGTTGTCTTATCTTTCATTTTTGCAGTAATTCTATCTAGGTTTCGGCCCATCATCCGTATTGAAACAACATCAGATGTCATACAGTTATAATTCAGAAAATCTAAAGAAAAACATGGAATTTAATTATGAATTTAGTCTGCACATGCAAGACATTAAATCTGTAGTGTATAGCTGCCTATAGAGACGAGGAAGAATGTATAAGAAGGTATATCAAACACTTCGGTTAACTCAAACTGATTTCATGGATCATTAAATTTCGAGTTATGAAGCTTCGACTATATTTAAAATTATTGTTCAAGGCAAATGAACAAATAGTAAATAATCAGAATGAAACTTTTGCCATTTATATTTTAAGTAGAGTAGATTTGAAGATAAGGATAATTTCCATTTGCTTGCAGTGTAGAAAATCGCTTTAAGAGAAATACAAATATACAGGATGGTCATTATCTATGTCCCTATATTAACAAAACAATACATTTCAAATATTTGACTTTGTCGCTTTTAATTTGATTTGATTAAAAATGGCCACCTTGTATGTAACAACAACAAGTTGTAAGGCTGATAAAATTATAAGATTTTAATAATTTATTATAATACACAAATACATATAAATTGCTTTCTTTAAATATTTGTTAAATACTGTGTGCAAATGCCTGATGCTGGTTTGGGGTTGAAATTGAACAGAAATTTCTTTTCAGATTTTAATCTTAGGACGTGATTAAATAATAAAAAATCAATAATTTTTTTCCTATTTTAGATTTTTATTGACTTGATATGATTCTGATATTTAAATGAACTAAGTGTTTTGGGGGATTATAATAAATTACAGGTAACAGTACAGTAAACTTGAATTAAAAGGATTGTGAAGAGCCGATGATAGATCTGGCAGATTCGATTACGAAATTATATATAAGCATTGCATTAATTTGTAATTTGTAATTTGTAATATTTATAGTACAGCAGGTTGTTTTATCAAATCATTTACATTGATTGGGTATTGCTTGGATTTTTTTTTAATGCTACTTGTAAAAAGCAGGCGAAATATTTATATAGAATTGTGTTTTCAATTATAATTGTTTCATTGACCGAAATATATCTGCCAAAATTGTTTTTTTTATATAATTTTATATTTAACTTTACGCAACATGTTTTTTTTTGTATTTCAGAATTTAGTGAGAAGGATTCGGTGCCACAGCCAACTAGTATTTGATTAGAATAAGGCAAAGTTGTTAGTTAAAGTACCTTACGTCACGATTTGCTTACGTGAGAACCTAAGAAATACGCCCACTTTGATGTAATTTAGTACCTCTTATATTGCTCCTATTCGGTTAGAAATCATTAATTAATTATCGTTAACAGTACATTCTCTATTTATTGATCTAAACTAATAATTAGACGTCCCCAATTGTCACTATATATGACCATACTTTTTATGTTCTCACGTAAGAAATCGTGACGTCAAGTACTAAAAATAATGGAATTAGAATGTCATATTTTTCAGTATCTATTTCATATACGTATTAATAGAAATGAGAATTTTCTAAATTATTTATTTGTATACATTACTATGTATGTTTGATTAAATTATATATAAAAAAAAAGTAATAATAAAAATAAACAGAAAAAAGTTTTAAGATGAACATGAACAACAAACTATACGAAATAAAAATAAATGATAATCATTAATTACCTTGTCGAAATGGATATAAAAATAATTTACGAAACATGTTCTTAACGGTAAGTATATCCTGAAAATGCAGTGAAAGGTAAGCTTTAAATATAGAGGTAGTATAGGTATGTTTATCTTCCTCATTTTGTTGTCTTTCTCTCTCTCTCTCTCTCTCCGTTGCTGCCTCTTTCTTTTTTACTCATTCAATCAATATGTATATATGAATGTATGAAGCATAAAAAAAACAATTAGGAATTGTCTAATTTTGAGTATAATTAGAGAAGCGCGCATACCTTACATGCTTAACTTATCGATAAAATTGGATACATTAATTTCCGATTGTATGTACAACAAAAACAACTTTAATAAAATCGAAACATAATGAGTCCTTAATTCAATCTAAATGTTTCTGTTATCTACGCCATCGAAAATATGTATATAAGTATAACAATAACAATTCGAAATACCTACATAATAGTTTGAGTATTATAATTTGATAAATTATCCATGCATATTTTCGATTATTTAATTTTCTCTCTACGACTAAAACGATTTGCCTCAAAAAATAATTACCCTTCACCATCCAAAATATCAAACACAACATGAATACATACGTATGAACATGGTACATATTCAAAGTCCGCAAATGATAGATTTATTATTCATTTATTTAATTCAGGGTTCCCACTAATAACCCTATCCATTTCATGTGCCAAAAAATTAAACAACACTGTCCGTACTAATAACTTTCACATTTTGTGTCATCTAAAAATACAACGTATCAGTTTTGGCGCATTGGTTGATGTAATAGGAAAACACCCACAATATTATTACAGTCGTATATGATTGTCTATCTAGTATTTTACAATGTTACGAGTTTTAAATTTAATTTGAATGAAAAAAAAAAGAAAGAAATAACAGTAAAACCTACAGAAACAGAGAGATAAATATGTCATTGTAATAAGACAATCAAAATGCATTAAAATAATAATAAAATCCACTTTGTAGTTTGTATAAATAAATAAATTTTGTCCTATGTAGGTATAAAGCAACACGGATTTATGAAAATTTATACAAATCCTGATGAAGAGCAGAAAAAAACTAATTCCGAAACGTCAAATAGTATTTAAAAATTAAACATTCAGTTGATTCGAGAACTCTTATTTAATTTCCATAAATGACTCAGTATCTACAGCTATATATAATTGATATAGCTATATTAATTATCTATGTATAATGGGACGGTTAGACGCTGCGTTTAGATGCCGACGGTTTAGGCTGAGCATTTCGTGGCAATTTCGTTAATAATACTCGTGATTTTATGAACTCATTAGCTCGATTCGCTATCAGAAAACATTTATGAAAAATAAAATGTCATTTAATTAATTATTATTATTATCCTTTAATAATCCTAAATTTAATTATACATATGTATGTATATACTTTTAAATATGTACCTAACTGAATACATTCATTTTATTCGTATTATTATTAATAATAATTTTTTTTTATTCTTATTTCCGTTTTAATCTTGTGGTCTAATCAGCGCCATAATACTGCCCGCATGCACACAGTGTCTGAAAGACCAGTCAGAATACAATTATTCATATTATTATTATTATTATTATCGTTATTATTAAAATGACTTTTTGCATGTGAAGGAGTTTGACATGAAATATGTATTTTTTTAATATATTAAAGAGAGGTACGTGGGCATTTTTTTTCTTTTAAACTTTTAATTTGATAAATGGATACTATTTCTTTTTTAAATTCGTTAAAAATGTTAGTTTTTCCACTAAATTTATGAAACGATAAATAATAAAGGAAAATTCAGACGTTTTGATCTGTGCTTTGCGCATAGACTTCGTCATATACCAAATCGAGCATACTAATGCTCATGCGTGTTATACTAAATATTTTACCTATAGCTGTTATTCGTTTGAAAAACAAAACAAAAAAAAAAATTACAAAATCTCCAGCCCAGACTGTTGACCTCCTGACATCAATTTACCTAAATAAAATAAATAAAAAGAAAACAAAAAACCTCTAAATTTCAAATAATTATAATTTACAATGAAGTAACTGTGTTTTTTTTCTCTATAATTTGATAATCTGTATACAAACCTACTCTAGTACTGTATAATGTATGTATGCATGCAGATAGATATGCATTTTAAACAGTAGAATGTAGATGTCACAGAATAAATTCTGTGACATAGATAGTGTTCGTTCGTTGTATAATCGTAGCGAGACAAAACCAAGGAAAGAAATCATAATTTGAATAAAGAATACATAAATATTATGGTCTTAGAAAAAATATGTTATTTTAGTCTCATTAAGAATAATCATTGTATATAAATAAGTAATTAAATAGGTGCAAGTTTTTAATTACGTACTAACTTATATTATTATCAAATTCTTTTTAAAGTAAAGTTAAACATGCAAAAATTCTATACGGTATTAAAAAACCATTATTCGGTCTGTGCACTGTTAATGTGGCCTCTACACTCCCCTATAATATTATGGGTACAGCACAGAAAATAATAGTAAATGCAATAAGAAAGCCCTGATGATCTTAACGTATATATTCATGGATTTAATTTTTGCTTTTCAAAACTTGTGCCAATTAATTAAGCAGTTCCGTTTTGTTGTTTATAATCAAGTAACCTATTAAATGTACGTACGCCATTATAAGAATTAACAAACCAAAGGCACCTTATACATGTCTAATAAATTATTAACAATAGTTTTTATATTACTTTTAAATTGGCACCTGTATATAATCTATAGATCTAGAAAAGATTACATAATTAAATAAATATATGTATTTAAATTCGAAAACCTACACTGAAAGTAACTAACGGTATATAATTTACAATTCCTAATCTAAAAATCGCATAAATTCATATTTAGTATGAGTTAAAAATTAACAAATTAATTAATTAATTAATCTAGTTCACAACATACTCGTATAGCGGAAATTGTAACATATTATTTAATATTCAAATAGCAACTTAGTGCTAATAAATTATTGATGATTTCAATATTTTACTAAACAAAACAAAAAGAAAAACAAAATTTATCGTCGACATCAACAGTATACCAGTAGTAGTACCAGTAGTAGTTAATAATAATTGTAATAATAGGCTGTTAACCCTGTATAGGTATAAATTTTACATAACTACTTTTTTAATACATAGTAATTCTAAGGCACCAATTGAAATAACTACGGAGATGAATTTATTCTCTATAGTGGAGAGAAAATTGGTGGCAATTAGAACTGAATTCCAATGGAAATTAATTAATATGCAGGTATAAGTAGAGTATGTTTCAGCATATAGTAAACGTGTACGTCATAATTCACATTGAGATGTAGTATATGAATGATTTTTCTCGAACATGCTTTGGTTTATAAATAAAAATTTTAACGAGTTAGTGATGAACAATTTTTGAAAAATTGTTGTTTAAATGAAATATTTTCGGTAAATTTGACTGTAAGTATATGTATGTATCTGCGTGATGTGTATGTGTGTATGTGTACAATATGTATACTATACGATTTAAATATGTAGGTATACGTTCCAAATTATAAAAATAACCAGCCAAAAATTGCCAGGCAGCAGCAGTCGAAAACTATAAATTTTCAAATTGGTGACATAAAATTTCAGGTTTAGTAAAAGAGTCGAACATATTTTATGTCAACTGTTCAAATCGTGAACTCAAAATAAAAAATAAAAAAAAATTAATTCTAATAGAATCCAAAAAAAAAAAAAAAGATCCAGTATCTTTTAAAATAGATACACACACACACACACATACACATACACCTCTCTTAAATTCCTTCTATTGCTATCTCTGTCTCTCTCTCTCTCTCAAACATTACTAGTGCGACAAAATAAAAATAGTAGTTCCAAAAAAAAAAAAAAAAGTCACAGGACACTCACCCAAAGCCGTTTAAATAACACAATTAAGTCTGTTTAGTTTAGTTTAGTTCTTTCTGTTTTTGACTATACGAATAAGTGAGAACTCAAGAAGAAAATCTGTTCTATACATTTAGATCAAATATATCTCTGTTACATATATGCACTTATGTATAAATCTTTTGATGTTTTAAAAGCAATTTCCTTAAATTTTTGCTTTTTAACAAAATTCAATTATTATCAAATAGTCTTAGAAATATATTCTATTCCTTGAAGCCTTAACATAAATCTGGGAAATAATCTTAGGAAAGTCATGTGACGACATGGACGACAGTTGTTTGAAACTGGAAGTGTTTAGAAGCAACATCTATACACCGCAATAGAGACGGCGCAATTCTAGTGGACGAGACCTTATATTTTTAGCGGCCACGAACGTCGCTAAGCTGTTCTTAGTTTTCATTTGTTGCGGCCTTAAAGATTATTGCACTCGTTCCACTGGTACGTACAGTTTAGGTCGAAAGCCTAAACACCTTCATCAATCTGATAGAATATTGGAGAAGAAAAGCTTTTTCTTAGTCAAATAAAATCAACGAAATTCGACCACTGTCATATCTGGATTTTATGCATGAAAACAGCCTAGCGGTTCCACTATTTACATGTGGAATATCTAAAAGATAGATTATCTATTTTATCTATCTATCTATCTGTACATAATCTAAATATGTAAACTATATTCAAAAAAATAGGGTTCGGTTGCTCCATCTTCACAGAATTGAGAAAGAATGAATGATCAAATTTATATTCTCAAGTGGATCTTTGATACAGATTTTTCCATTTTTCTGTATAATTTATTATTATTTATTCCAGCTACTTTTCTATTCTTATCATCATTTTATTACTCAACACATTCGTATAGCAGTCAATGACTTTTTAATCGTCATTAACACCATTGAAAAAACACTACACTGCTAGTAAACCATATGTATATCAGAAGTCAGAATGAACATCTTTTTTTTTCTCATACATATTTAACACCCTCTCACCCTAATAATAATAATAATACTAGTGATTATATTAACATATGTATGTGTAAAAAAGGATAAATGGAAACATTCAATGTAGAATTAAGAAGTTTTAAGTGAACACTCAGTCTATAACACCCCAGTCTCTATGGCTTTAATGAACTTCTTACTTTAGTTTTTTTTTTTCATTAAATTTTTTCCCAGTTGTTTCTCTATTGGTATACATAATTCAAACCAAGATTACCATATGACATGAAACAATCACACGCAACCACACATATTAAATTGATCATCCGTCTTGATATGCTAATCTGGAAGGATTTTAAAAAATTCGAAAAATATTCGAAGTTTGCGGTCTACACTAACAAGATTTCTACTATAGTATTTGAACAATGTTGATAAATTTAAATAAATTATGTGATAAAATATATGTTATTATAAAAAATAATGAACCATTCTAGGTGTGTTTTTAATCAATTTTTTATTATGTTTAAATGTGATTTTTTTCTTAATATTCAAACACTTAGGTATATCCTATAGCTTTTGTTTTTTTTCTATTTTGTTCCTTTTCGATTGAATCACATTTTCGTGGGTGTAAAAAGTTGTTATTGTAGAATGTAGATCATGTATAACGTGTCATATTATTATTATTATTATTATTATTTGTATTCATGGTCTATTGATTCAATCAAAAATAATTAAGTATTGCACTTTGAAAGAGTGAATTTATTATGCTAAACATCTAATTCGTGGAACGTGTTCTTTTTTTTGTTATAAAAAAGGATTTTGAGCCAAATATTAATATAAACATTTCTGAAAATTTAATTCATTAATGTTGCAATGGTAAAATAAGAATTACTTCATCTCTAACTGTAACTGTCATTAAAAATGGGTTGATTAAACAGCCGCAACGTTGTAAAATAAAATCCTTCAAATTAAATGTTTCCTGTATTTGATATGAACGAATTTTCCGAATCATCTATGCAGTCATAATTATTAAATAATAAATTGCATATTTTCAACAGTAATAATAAGAAATTGTTTATAATTATGTATTGATCATCGAAACAAATGCACGTGTCTAGTTCTTAAATTAAACCACATTCTACATTACCCATACATAGATAAAATAACAAAAACAAACAAACAATTTACTGAAATTCTCGTAAGTTTTCCCATCCCTTTTATCAAAGATAAACAAAGAAAACAATTATAATAATATGAAGGATGTATAGTGAAGTATATAGGGTAAGGAGTAGTAGTGGCAGTAGTGGTGATTTTCTCTTTGTTTAAGAAAAAAAAATCAATCATTAGATGGCCGCAAAGGGTTTGAGTTGGCTAAATGTGTATTATCGATTTTAATGTCAAACTAAATATCCACCAACGGCATATTTGTTCATGGTCCCGTTTATAAACGGCTTCTTTTTGCATATATTTTACTTACGTATATATGTATAACCATTATGTATTTTAATTTCAATTTACCCTTATATTTAAGGGTGTGAATATAATTGCACGATCACCGCAAGGGTGTAAAATATAAATTGTTTGTAGTAGGAGTGAAGGAAACAGTGGAAATAATGGATAACATGTATATACAGTGCAGTAAAAAGCTCATTTCCAATATGGTGACACAGATTAATTTGTCACAAGTCATCCTGTATATTTTCAATATGTAATTCTCATTAACATAATTGTTAGAGTGAGAATTCTAACGCCATTTGCAAAAAACGAAAATGAGACACATGATATTTAATCATTACCACAGAATACCAACAGCTCAGAAAAAACGGCACTGAGTGGTTATAACTTGGATTTTATGACTTTCTGCATATTAAAATCTTCCAATTTTCCTTGTCAAATATAATCAAACTTGTCACCTTATCATTTTTGTCAATTCACGTTTCAGGCTCCTCCTTTTTCATGTTAATTTCTGTCATTCACATAAAAGGAAAAGTCCTTTCTGGATTGATATATTCTGTGGTATTACTATCGGTTTTTTTTTTTATAAAATGTAAAATATGTGTCTGTATCCGGTAGAGATATTGTATGTTTGACTATTATAGTTGATAGAAAAGCACACACATACACACACACAGTTACACTTTAGAGATATCTAATCTATAGTATACCTACCTAAAACAGTGTAGTATTTTAATACAAAATTTCCAGTTGCATTTTAATATGTCATTGAAAATTTCTTTTCCAAAAATAGCATCAAACTTAGCTATTTGCAACTTTATTCCAGTTCAGTAACAGCTTAGTAATTCATATTCACTACTAATTATCAAACAAAGGTTTGTACTACTCTACTCAATTTAATAGTCATTAAATGGTCTAATATTTCTATTTGACTACAATTTACTTATCAAATTACATTGGGGTTATATCATTTGTAAATGTTTAACTGTACATATAAAAGTACTTTAACAATTTTTCTTTAAAAATACACTACAAAGTAGTAAGTAAGTACTAAGTATTAATCTATCCGATAATATGTAGAAGCAGAAAACACACTGCTTATGTAAATATCTTTGAATTTCTTCAGTTAGGTACTATTTGCTAATTACTGCTAATTTATAAACAATTATAATTGATAAAAAGCAATGTTTGACCCTTGTCGATTTAAAAGTTATACTTTTAAGGAAAAAGTAGAATAAAAATTAAGAATTTGGTTAAAATTTACCGATTCTTATAATCATCGATAATTTGAGGATAATCATTATTTAAGACTCCACTTCCTCATTTCATTATTATTATCATTATTATTATTATTACTATTACTATTACTATGTGACAAACAGTCAATGAAGAATGTCTACCGGAAATTCAAGTTAATATTCATTTCTCATCGATTCTAATTATTATTATATTATATTGTCATATTATTAAAATTCAGTTGATGTGCTGTACGCAACAGAAAACAGAAAAACTGTAAGTAATATTAGTACCTATAAATATTTGAAAGTTTTCTTCTATCGAATTGTTAATGGTTTCTCTTCTTCACCATCGTGTCTTCGTCGTCTTATTTTAATTTTAATTTCTTTTCCATTCTAAAGGCTAAAATTATGACATGAATTAATGACTTACTAAACTGTAAGTAATGTGTGGAAATAGATACGTTTGTTTAATAATTAAAAAAATATTAAAATTTTATACATATTTTAGGTAATTTGTATTGCAAGATAAATAGAATGAAGGATAAAGTACGCTTTATTATTTAGACACAAAACGTATCGAATATGACTCCTTGATTTATCGATCATATTTATATACTTGACATGATCATATTTTTACGTTTAATGTATAATAATTAGTAAATTTCCAAACTTATTAATAACTCTGGAACAAAAAAAAAAAATGCAAATATGAAACTGTACTAGTCAAATCACAGTGTAAACTGCATATATTATTTGATATCTGTGCGTGACATATGCAAATATGACAAATTTTCCCCGTGTCTCCAGCATTCCAAACCGTTTTTGACTATCAAAACCGCAATTGGTTTCATTATTTTCATTTTAAAAAATTGAAAATAAAAAAGATGGATGAAGGTGTGGTTAAATCCGATTCGTCTGCGTACAAGAATTTAGAGAAACCAAGGGATGCTGGACGATTGCTCTATTGTAAGTATAGAGCAAGCGCAGTCAATTCCATTCTAACCCTTGTCAATATATTATTTTCCATTGGTTGGACAATTTAAGATAATTCAGAGGGAGAATAGTCATAATCAGAACATTTCCACAAATTTTTATATCATAGGAAATTTTATTTTATCTACCTTCGTATCTTAAAGTCACTGATATTGATTAGATACTTATACTCTTAACTCTATATGCATAAACTTGGGGCAACAAAAAAACAAACAATTTCATGTTTATATAACATTGGCAATGGAATAAAAGTAGAAATTTACCATCATTCATTGCTACATGGGGATGTATGTATTTGATAAAAATACATCAGACATGTATTGGGCGACATGTCAAGAAATGTCGCCCAAAATTTATAAGTAAATATTTATTTTTCAAGATAAAACTGAATTTTTAAAAGTTCTATATGCAAATGGTTCGATAAGTAACAGTTAGGTCCCAGTGGTATACTGAATCGGAATTATTATCTGCTCCCATGATATTATTAGAATCATAAAAATTTCAATAACTTTAAGTACTTTTTCGCGAAAATGCGAAGAATAAATTGTTCATTATTAATTATTATAGTATTGAAAAATCAAGATATTCTATAACATCGTATCTTAGGTACACCACTGGCGAACCCTTATTTGCCACCAAATTCTAATGCTTACAAACTAATTACATTTGCATAAAAATATGGTGATAAATTTTAATAAAATAGGGCCCTATTTCTTTTTTTTAACGTTTTTAAGGAAATATTTCGTGCAGCGCATACACCTTGGTAGCATGTCTACCTTTACTATATGTTATAATAGGTATTGTTGTTGCTGACCCTTGAGATATGTAAATCTCTAAAGTATAGGTATATAGAGTCATATATTAATAGGACTATATGAGTATAAATCGATTTTTTTGGTTCGGTCGTAAAAGTTATTTTTGTGATGTGTTAAAAGCAGCGCGAAATCGCTTTTTTCAAAAAAGTTAATGTACGTCTAATAAGAAATTATAACAATAAAAATAATGCTTTCGAAAAGATCCATAATTATAGATAATCATCATCATCAGTTGTAGAACTATGGGTTCATAAAACGATGTTAATAGAAGACAATAATTTATTTATTTAATTAGATAAATAAAAATAATGCCAGTATCTGATTCTTGTATTTAAAATACTATTGGGACAAGGGTATTTATAATATTCAAATCAGGTTGAGATCGTTTGATAAATTATTTAGCTCAATAAAATTAGATCCATCTTTACATACATATATCATTTAAATTAAATCTCGATCTAGTAAAAAAAACACACACATTATTTAATTAAGACCTAGCAATTGATATACTGATTATAATTGATTCAACTATTGGACACGTAGATATTCTAGTTACTAGTTACTATATTTAAATAATTAAGCTTAATAAATGAAACTCAGGCCAGAAAATAAACGATATACAGATGTATGAATGATTTAATATCATCATTTTTTATTACTTTCATTTATAATTATACATTCTCGTATATCTATCTATCTAAGCGTAATAAGGCATATTGTATAATAAGAAAAAAAAAAATAAAGAGAAAGAAACAAGGCACAAAATGTCGAATAACTTCTGTATAAATAATGTACCTATTGCTATGGGCTGTGCCATAGTGTGCGTCTCGACGCCACTTTCGGTGTCTTGGCTCTCAACCAAAAAAAACACACGGTAGTGCCGCCAGACAAAATATTAAGTCTGAATTGTCGTTTTCTGTCACAAAACGACTTAAATTATTATAGGTAAAAGAAAAAAAAAAGGTTGAAATTTGTTTATATGTATAATATAATAAGGCTGGTGTAATACGCTATTCATAATGTATTTATTATATATGTACTCGTGTATATGTACGTAGCCACTGCTTTTGATTTTTATTTGTAACAATGACATTTTTCATTTTCTATAAGCACTAGTTATCATTATTTAATAAGATCCACTAAATCCAAATCTGCAACTACTTTTTATAGCTACAATGAAATAAAGCCTTCCGCATTCAATGACGTACTCAATATACTTCATTTAGATTCTAACTATTCATCATGTCTCTATTCAATCTTTCGTCATTATTTAATTGATTTTCAAATTTGAAACAAGACATCCTACTAAATCAATATGATGCTGTGCTGAGGTGATGGTATTTTCTTTTTCCTGGCACTTAATGCACCATTTCATTTTTATGGTTTTTGTTAATGAGCCGTGCTTAATGACAGTATAATCTGTATAGGTAGATTTTTTATGTTCAATATTTGGCTAATAATAAGTTAATTTAATCTAATTATAGATTGGTATGTAGCATGAGAAATATTTTGGCGGAAAAAATTCAATTTATATATTTTCTAATAATGCACCAACATTTTTAATTTTGAATTCGGAACCGCCCGATGTTTTTTTGTATTCCAATTCCTGCAAATATAGATTTGCAGTGATAGATATAAACATTACTAGTTAGTACCAACACTCCAACTCTCTGAGTTGTGCTCAGATACTAGCCCATGCAGTTCCTGTCGCATATTGTAGATATATATGTTAGATCCTAAAATATCTCAGTATTCTCAGTGATACCTAATTACTATAATATCTACACATACATAATTATGTATGTATGTATATGTAAAGAGATTTCAAATTTGTTATTGTATAAAATAGAATAAACAAATATGTAATTGTTTTATTTTTCGTAGTTTACAAAACTGATAATTTATTAATTTTTATAAAGTAATTATATTAATTTATATAAGTAGGATTTTGAAATCATATTAAGTAGGATCATACGATTTTTCTTAGTGTCTGTTATTACTTACTAAATGTATCACTAAAGTTACAATTTGTTACTTTTGTGAATAAAAAGACTGATCGAATATGTACGTGATGTAGGTATAGTATATTAATGAGAGTGGACGAACGGAGGACTGAACAACTTCACTACAAATTTTTCTGTAAGCAAAGTTATTATACAGGAATTACTCGCGCCATCTAATCATTTACCCTGAAAGTTGCTACACGAAATGGCCGTTGACGGTTTAAATTAGTAGAAAACTAGAACTGAAGGTGGAGGTGGAACTATGGTATGTAGCTAAAGCTAAAACCTAAAAAAAGAGGAAAAACAGCTGATGTTCAAATGACATCCATCAAAACAAAACATATTTTCTTGTAAATACAAATTGCAAGTTATAGTTAATTATTTGGTAATGTAAATAAAAAAAAAATACAAAATGAGGTTGTTATGGCTGCATTATTTCAGTTTTATCTATTTATACTGTATTTCATCTAGTTTAGCTAGTGACATTACGCATTTAGTTTTCGGTGGATTTACGGATGGAATGCCAGCAGCTTTTGGTGATTTTAATTCCGATGAACTGACTGATGTTTTTATTGTTCTTGGTAAGATCTCCCCCATTCCAATAAACTGAATTTGCTGCCAATTCAACACTATTTCAGTTAAAATAAAACTTAAACTTTTAACAAGTTATTTACCTATTTAGATGAAGGCAAAACAGTTGAAATATTACTTGCCCATGAAGAAGAACCTCTACTAAGACCAGCTAATCCACGTTTAAGATGTTCGTTCAATAGATCGATAATTACAAGTGTAGTGCCTGGGGATTTTGATGGAGATGCACTAATGGATGTAATGGTTACAACATTATTTAAAGATTTTGGTATATATATAACTGTTATATAAGTAGTATTTATACGGGTAGCTAAAAAAATAGCTTTAATTAGGGGGTGGCCTACAACATTAGAATCTTGTTGCATTTATAATTTTATTCAATTTTAGAAAAAGAGAATCATGAAATACGATCAACAAATGTTTATATAATATGGGGTGGCGCAAATCATATGAATTGTAGCGATGAGAGTAAACCAATAATTCGTATGAGTGGTCAACCATTAGCTATGGATTATAATCAAGATATGATAATTGATCTATTTGGACAAGATGAAATGAAAAGTCGAATGTTTTGGATTTTTAATAAAGAAAGAAAATCACCAAAAGCCATACCAATGGAAGACAATCGTAGTACAGCTACAGCTGAATTAAAAAGACCACATGCTAATGCATTTTTAGGTACTTTTTCTGGCTAACTCGATTTCAATATTATGTTATACTTGAAATACAAACACATATTACCCGAAAAACCAATCTTGTCTATTAATTTCAGACTTAAATAATGATTATATGGCGGATCTGTTCCTTACCACTCCCAATGATTTTGAAATATGGTTAGGAAACGAGAATAATCCCAAGTTTAAATATCAAAAAACTATCCCTCATCCCGTTAAAGGTGGGGTAATTGGACAGTCCATTTTTATTGATGTGGAATTACGAGGTTCAATGGATTTAGTGACTCCTGTTTGTTTTGATCAATATTGTAAAAACAGCGCTTTAATGGCATGTTAAAAATATGTGAAATTTATTCTTTGCTATAATATATTGCTCATTTCAGGTTTACTCAGAATCAGAAAAATCGTGGATTAATTTACAAGTAAATTTTAAAGATGATTCGGGGAATATATGGAATTTTTATCAGAAACCAGGTATGCATTATGATTTAAATTTATTCGAATAATAAAAACATAAAGAAATACAATTTATTTATTTTATTTTAGGAAGTAAATATACCGATGTTATTACATTACGAAATGGTGATTTCAACATGGATGGATATCCAGATATTTTAGCTACATTAGCACGAGAGGGGATCGATTATCCACAATCGTTTTTATTAGAAAATGTAATGTGTCAAAGTGGATGTGGAAAATTTAAAAGGTAAATGGAACTCATTTATTTTAATTTATCGAAATAAATTATCTGATCTATTTTTAGGTCATACGCTATTAAATGGAATGCACTTAGTCCATTCAGCAATGGAACAGCTATGGCAGCATTTTTTGATTTTTATCAAGACGGAATTTTGGATTGCATTTTAGTTACATATAATGGCAAACAGTATCAAGCTGCAGCATTTAAAAATAGCTTAGACTACGATGCAAATTTTATTAAAGTTATGGTTTTAACTGGATTAACTAATGAAAATAATCAAATGATTATGGGTAGATTTGGGAAAAAACGTAGAACATATGGTACTAATTTACCGGGTAGGTTTTATTTGTGTAGACACTAATTATTTAATTAAAAACTAAGATTAATGTTGATGTTAGTACTAATATCAGAAAATCAGTTACCACATACTACTGTGTTTAGCACTTCTCTTTCTCTGTATATGTGCTTTAGATTTAGAAGAATATCTAGTAAATAATCCTAGTGAAATAATATTCTACTTCAAATGTGTGCGTTTGTCAATGATAACTGTAAAGAGAGTCCCCTATCAGAGCGTTTCGCTTTCTCAGCGAAGAGGAGCGTTTGAGTAGCCATTTATCCAAAAAATTAATTATAATTCATTTTCTACAGGACCCTCAATATCGTACAAAACAACAACACAAGAAGGAAATTTAAGACATGGTGTATCTGCCCAGTTATCGCAATCGGCCCATTTCAGTTTAAATTTACCATATACTATTTTTGGTTTAGGGAGAACACCAAATTTCGTTGATAAAGTTACAGTTGGTTTATCGAATTATTCAAGATATTGGACACAAATAATACCAAATTCTCAAATGGTAGTTTCACAACTATATCATATTAACATAACTGAACTTTAAACAATTTAAAGGACATACATATATTGACTTTTTATTCAATGCTGTAGGTTGTCATTCCATGGCCAGTAAGTCATCCTTCTAAATGGAAAGCTCAACTATTTGTTACACCCAGTAAATTGATATTGATGTCTGTAGCAGCTTTAACAGCTGTTTGCGGTATGATAACTGTGATAATTGGCGTATTACACTGGAAAGAAAAACAAGAAGATAAAAAAGAACGTTTGTCAGAATCTCACAGATTTCATTTTGATGCTATGTAGAACGATAGTTATTCTTTTTTTGTAATTAAAATGTAGATTCATGTTATTATCATTAGGTATATAGCATTAATTGTAATATTTATTTCTTAAATAATTTTAATAAACTATTTACAAGATAGCATAGTATTAAATTTGTAAATTATACAATATTTATTATGTCTCTTTTTATAAATATAAGGTTTTATATCTATTACAAAGAAGAGATATAAAACGTTGATTTGTGCTGTCCCCTATAAAGCAAAGTAGTTATTACTTTGCTTCATTCTAGAATCTTTAATTCATAGACTATAGTAAAAATAAAAAGCGTACAGTACAACAGGTTAAATTATGGTATCAAATGTGGTATCAGTTTTTTCTAATAGGTGAAACTTTCACGTATGTCCTTGTCATTTCTGATTGGCATAATTTTTTTTTTCTCATTTTATTAATTTTATGATCAGTGGCGTGCTTTAAAGGTAGATAAAAATATATAATTAAATACATTTATTACCTATATAAAATTTATTTTGAAATTTTTATTAACATAATTATAGTATATAGTTCCATTGCGATACTGTGGATTATTTTAAATATAAAATAAAAATTACTGTGAAATTTGACTATGATTTTTCAAAAATCACGTAAAGTAAAATATAACACATGTTATTTTATTTATAAATTATGGTGTAATAGAAATACTAGAATAGAAAAACTGCAATTTTTCTATTACACCCTTATTATTTTATTAAAAATATAGAAATATATCAACATGTATGATGTATAACTTGATGTTAAAGAACGCAGGACTGAACGATTTTTTTAGTTGAAATTTGGCAAGATAGCCATATCTTTTGTCAAATGTCAAAAACAATCTTTTTGTCATTTGTGGCTTGCGCATATCAACCATATTTGTTCTGGTCGCCATTATTTTGGCGAGGTCGTGAATTATTTTCCGGCAAAAAATCGTCGGCTGCGACGACCGGGGGGCTCTATTTACCCCGTTCATTTTTCGGCGTTTTTCTCTACATTCATAAACATCGATTGATATCTAAATTCTGTAATTTATTGTTTTTCTTCACACTGCAGATTTGTAAACATGGCTTTTTAAAATGTCTAGTTTCTGGGAAGTCTGCATCGTCACTCCTTTTGGAGGTGAACAAATTCAAATACCTTCTAGTTTTAATATTACACATAATGGAGAGAAAAGGGAATCGCTATGGGTCAAGTTCCTCAAGAGGAACTCCGGGATCTGATCTAAAAAAAAATCAAGGTATTCGATTATTACATCACGTTATTTTTATATATACCACGCGCAACCTGTAGACTACAGGCTAAACTGTGAAACTTAGTAACTCCCTTAAGTAAAATCTCAAGTTAACCAAAGTTGTGAGTAAACAATGTTGGCATAAAATCAGCATCGTGAAATATAAACTTTGGAATATAAACACATTATCTCATACGCCACAATTCAAAATTGTGTAAAGTATGAGATAATGTTACACATAGACTACATACATAAGTGTTTATGTATTGATTTTGATAACATTTAATGAATGGCGTATTGTAAGGTACTGAAATCTTTTAGATCCTGCCACAAGCAAGACTCGCAATGTCTCACGACGTCGTGAGCCACCTTGTGGTTTTTCAAAAACAAATGATTCGTTTAGAAAACCTCAAGCACAACGTAACAGCGAGGCCTCTGATAAACGACCAAGATCACGTGGCTATTATTATTCAGGTAATTTAATCATCAATAACTTTATTGACTACTTTTTTGTTTATGATCTTATAGGTGTTGTATCTAGAAATGCGGAAACCGGCTTAGATTTCTGTGAAGAATCAGAAGTTGGATCATTGTTTCAACCAGGTACTTAAAATGAAATAATTTTAGCTGAACTTGGGTTATTTTTGAAAAATAATTTGTAGGAAGTAAAAAACAAAGTCTGAGTCATTTGTTGAACTTTACATTTGCACCAAGAGGTACTTCTTCAATGCATGAAAGAAGTTTAAATGAGAACCAGACTGGGAAGATTTTGTCAACTAAAACACATAGATACAATAAAGAACATTATCTGCAAGCAAAGTAGGACTTAATTAGCCTTTTATTAATTTTAAAATTGCTAAATATTAACTGTCTTTTTAATAGCTGCCAGTTTATTGTTAATGAAAAAGGAAACTATAGTCCATATTTGAACGATCCTGATTCATTAGTTGATTGGAATTTTATAGAACAAGTGGTAATTTGTTTTGACGATTAATTCGGATTAATTCTATAGTAGTGCTTTTTTTTTTAAAGAATTTGCAAGTCAATGAAGATCCATCATGTCCCATATGCCTTTATCCTCCAGTTTCGGCTAAAATGACAAAATGCGGACACATTTTTTGCTGGTCGTGCATTTTACATTATCTAGCTTTATCTGATAGGCTATGGCGTAAATGTCCAATTTGCTACGATGCCATTATTAAAAATGATTTGAAAAGGTAAGTGTGAAGCATAATAAGTAATTATGTGATTGTTTGCATTACTCTAAAATCTGACTTCTTTCTTTACAGTGTAATAATTCTGTCTCATAAAACTTTCAACGTAACCGACATCATTACTTTCAAACTGATGAAGCGACAAAAAGGCAGTTTAATTGCTTATTCAGCTGATGCTCAAAATTATTCTAAAAAATTACTTGATTTGAAGGACATCAACAATGAGAATTGTTACTCAAAATTAGTAGTTGCTACAAAAGAAGATGTATTGAGAATTATAAAAAGGGAGGAAATACAATTGGAAGTGCAAATGGCACAAGAAGAAAATTGCCCAGAAAAATGTTTTATAGAAGAAGCATTAGGCTTACTCAAAACACGAAAAGAATTAGTTTTGGGATATGATGATTGTCAAAATAACGAACATTCCGTTGATTATAAGAATCAAAAAGATGATTGTATCAGCACAGTCGATGAAAACCCATGCACAAAGTTCTATTATTTTTATCAATGTACGTTTCATAAATTTCAGTCGTTGGGCCAAATCACATATTGACCAAAATACACACGATTATCTTCAGAAAGCTAAAAATGTTGAATTGGCTACAATTGTCTGAAAGAACTATGAACTTAATTCTTAAGAAAATGGTTGTAGATTGATTCAAAATTGAAGAGCTCTGCTTTTGTATATTATTCTGTGGGTAAATACAGATTTTATTAATAAATGTCTTATTTCAGCACTTGATGGTCAGCACATCTATTTACATTCGATTAATGCCAGAATGTTGGAGCATACGTATGGTGCATTAGAATGTGGACCCAAACAACTCACTGGTAAATTCAAATCCTTCATTTTTATTGATATAGTTATTTTTTATTGAATTGTATAAAAGGGCAAATTTTGGAAAAAGAAGGTGGTTCTATGACTGAAGAAATACGAACTAGATACAAGTATTTGCAGCATTTGCCAGTCACTTGCCAATTTGAAATAGCCGAAATACGTTTAGAAGAGCCAATGATTAATAAAAACACGTTGGACTACTTCAAAAGTAATGTTTCTTAAATTTTTACGTTTGGTTTCATTTATTTTTATTTTTTGTTTTTAGAACAAGTCGATATAAGGAAAAAAAATCGGCAGCGTAGAGAAAAGGAAGAGAAAAAGCGAGAAAAACGAATAGAACTTGAAGAAAATCGGAAAATTGGAAAATATCAAACGCCAGAATTACATCTTGAAAATACATTACAATTTCCTGGTAAATCTCTTTTCTATCTTTAACGTTTTAAAATGTTTATTATTTTTACTTTATATTTCCGTCTGTCAAAAACTTGTAATTTTTTTTTAGGTGTTCAAGAATCCCATCATTTATTTCCAGATTATATTTCAGCTTCTAGGCCACCAAGAACTGATTCCGAATCTAGTAATGATTCTAATTATGTCAGCAGAACAACTGTGGTTAGTTCACCGGATTTTTCAGAAAACAGTCCTATTACATCAGTAGAAAGTAACTACGCAGGACCATCATTTGCTTCAGTAAGCTTGTGGTATATCAGATCTACGCATTTAATTTATTTCCAAAGCACTAAACTTTTTTGTATAATATGTCGCCGTTTATCACATATTTATTAAGTTCGGTGCTAAATCAAATTGAAAGGTTAATTAGCTTTGATACAACTAAATTTTGTTTTGAAGTCAGTCACCTTTCCACAGTTTACAAATTCATATAATTACTTGTTTTGATCAAATAATCCAATTACATATATTATTTCAATTAATAATTCAATTTGTTTAGATGGCGGCTAGTGAAAAAAAGAAATCTGAATTACATTTCAAATATGCTATAAAAGATACTACAAAATATCTTGAAGCAGATAGTTATGTCGGACCTGCTCCTGATTTTAGTAACACTTTTGGTGATGCATTGGCACAAGCACTATCAAATGTAAAATTAGAAAATAAAATTGAAGGTAATTATGCATTCCGTTACATTTGCTTTAAATTCATTGTACGGTACTAATTTTGTATTCCAGGTATGGATATGCCAAAGAGTAAGAAAAAAAAGAAATCCAAACCGAAAGTACTATTTACAACAAATTTTTCTTTGTCTGGAAATTAATTTGTTTTTATATATTTTTTCTACAGTAATCTGGAATTATTCGTGCACTTTTTGGCAGTGTTTCTTACAGCTTTAGCCTGAGCATTAATTTTATTTAGTGCGTAATTAAGTTAATCAGTTCATCAGTAAATGTATAAAGATAAATTAGGCTTTTTGTTTTATTGAAAATAATTAGTAATAAAATAAATATAACAACGAAACGTACATTTAGAAATTGGATTTTTTTTTAAACTTAAAGTTAATTAATGGGATTAATTGCAATAAATCTTCAGTGATTTACAAACGCAGATGCTTGTAAAATCATACGTTACTACTGTTAGTTTCTTTGGAAATGTCTGGTGGCTTTTTGTCCAGACTTTTCATGTTTATAAGTCTACAAAGTTAAATAGCTGTATTATTTAGCGAACAGATTCATAGAAGTACGCTTACAATTGTCATTCCGTCCTCGGAAAACTCGTATGTTCTGGTGGTTTCAATAATATTACTTCCGGAAATTTTCGATTCCGTTATTAATTTATCATCTTTCAAAATTGTAGTACTCTGGTAAAACATAATAAATATATATGATGCTAGCAAAATGAATCATTGATGAAATTAATCTTACTTTTATTACGGCTCCTGGCATTGTTTCTTCATACTCTTCTCCTAATTTAAATTTATGGATGATTGTTCGAAGGAGAGTTGCAACAGTTATAGTCCAAACCTCATCATTCTCTGAATGTGCAATTTGAATGGTAGGATTTGAGATGCTCATCATTTTTCTTGGAATGTACGGCACACCTGAAACAAATTATGTATAAAGACATTCTGTTTTAAGAATAAAATGTTGATTAGCGAATCTCTTACCAACTGCTTTGAAATATTCATCCAAATTTTCACTTTTAACATGAACATATTTTCCTGTCATTTGAACCATTTTCATTTATTAGAATAATTAGAATGCTGCAAAATTCAAATAAATTATGTATAGTGAGGTGAGGTCAATTGAAAAAAAATATAGGATGATTAATCTTTGTTTTTATACTTCTAGATAACAAAAATATGGCGCATTTTTTTAAACATAAATTAATACTGATTTACATACTACCAATGGTGTAACGAAGTATATTTCCTAAACCGATTTACTTCAAATTGTGTGTAGGTTCTAGGTTCTATTTATATCTAATCTTTTGTTACGCTACTGCAAAAAGTAATTACTAAATATATGTATACTAGATGTAATTACATATTGCAATAGCATTTTTATAACATTAAATAAATTTTAGGCACTGATTAACTCTCGTCTTTCAATATTCATCTAGTTTTAAGATATATTACATTTTGCAAAAACCGGACAAATGAATTTTTCGGGGCGTAGTTTTCCAAATCGCACCTTAATGATCCTAACTAGAAAAAGCGTATAAAATGGAATATTATCAATTTACCAGTAATATTTTTCGACGATTATAATTATATCAACGTTGCAAATAATATATATTTATTCTTTTATTCAAATTTTCAGAATGTATGAAATTTTCCAAATATGTTGTTTTAGCTAACATAACCTTATTGTTTTATGGCATATTTTAATTTTAATTTTTAATAATAAATTTAAATTGGATAAAAATTTAAAATCCTCAAATATCATTATTTCTATGTTTAATTAGTGCTAGTTACGTCTACATATTTTTTTAGTTATGACTGAAAATGCAGAGGAAAATACCGAGTTGAAAGATGCATGGATGGTAAAGACTATTTATATTCACTATTTATTACTAAATTAACTTCATTTCCCCTTAAATTTTTTAATATATTACGCTTGCTTCTTTTAGATAAGAGAGTGTTCGTGGTATGATGATGAATATTCAGATTGTACTTCTATAAAATCCAGGTTTCATCAATTATTTGTATTTGGCAAATTTACAGATTGTACAGCATGGAAACGAGACTCGAAAAATTGTTATAAATGGAAAAAGACTAAAGAACCTGTAGCTGCTGTAATACTATTCATTAACATTTTTGAAAAAATAACATTTTATCTTTATCTTACTCAGGAAGAATTAATCAAAAGTGAAAAAGATCGCAGATTACAAAGACTTTTAGCTCATTATGGAAATGATGTATGGACTAAAAGAAAACAGCCACCAGAAAACTGGAATTGTCCATTACCGGAATTTATGAACAAACAAAATGAAGGCACTTATCTCTACATAAAATCCAAAGAATTTAAAGGGGAAGCCTTAACCCCTGCTGAATCTGTTCTTACTAATATTACTTCTTGTACAATTTTATGAGAACCGAATCCTAATTACTTAGTGTTACTTGTACTAATCTACTTAGTAGAGTAATGATAATAAAAATGATTTTTATTGTTTTGTTTGAAAAATATATGTTAAAAAATAATTAATTATATTATTGGTATTAATTATATTACGGTATAAAATTCAGTGTGATAACATTTTACGCGCGCAGGTTTTCCTTATATAAAAATAAACATTTATGCAATGTATCATAAAACAATCCCTATAAAATTGAATAAAAATAGAAAAGTTCAACAGTTATATATATATCATATATAAATGATTTATGTAACATGTTCAATACTTTTAAATTCAGCAATTTCCTTCCCTATTTTAAACAAAATAGTTTTTACATCGTCAGTTTCTGTATTATTATTATTAATAATTTTGGCACTTTTAATAACATACTTCTCTAAATTACTATCAATATTCTCTTCATTTTTAGCCAGCATGAGTTTATTTGTAAATTGTGCTAATTTTGAAAACACTGAACTAAATGCTTCATCAAGATCAAACAATTCCAGTGGTGGAGGTGGTAAATCACGAAAACAAGGTGGAAAAACTGCCGGCTGCAAAGGTGGATAAGGTGCTTCAAATTTAGGTGTAATGATTTTCAATGGTTCATGTTTAACGTTTAATTCTTCATAAAGTTTTATCACTTCCGGTACGAGATTCATATTGACCGAATGGACTTTGTGATCAAATAATTTTCCATAATCGACTAATGAGGTATTTTCAATGGTATCAGTTAAACAGAGTTTTGGTCTTTCAGCTAATTCAGCAGTTTCTGGTACCATGCTTCTATCACTTGTTTCAATGTCATCATGATCAGTTGGTAAAAAGTGCACTTTATCATTATCATTTAAAAATTCGAATAAAAGCTCGCGAAATTTATCATTGTTTTCTTGATCTATATATTTATCGATAAACATATGCCCTGAGCCAATAGCTGCCAATTTGCCACCAGTTTTAGAGTTATAATACAATGCCCCCAATGGGCAGTTAACAGGAAAAGAAGCAAATCCACTTTTTAAACATACTACACTTGGTTTTATTACGTTCATTGTACAACCAAATGGATAAATAATTTTAATGTCAAATTTATTTTTATTTACAGCAGAATTTACTTGGCAATCAGATATAAAACATTCTTTAGGATGAAAATATTTGTAATAATGAGTTCTTATTAAACAATCAATATTTGGAATTATTCCGAAATTCTCTAATAGTATGTTAGTATTGGAGACATCATTTGGATTTCCTTCGGTTAGTAACACTAGGAGTTTTCCACCATTTTCAATATAATCTTGCATAACTTTTATTTCATTTTCTTCAAATGCATTTTGAGATCCCGGCAATATCAGTAAGTGGCATTTTGTTAATAAATCTGTAGTAATTTGATCACGATTTAAAGTTACCTTTGACACAGATTTTAATTTTCTATAAAAACTCTTGTAATTTTCATTTACTTTGAATAATTCTTGTTTCGAAACATTGATTATGATTAAATTTTTACTAGAATCTAATGTTAGATCTTCAGTAACAAGAGACATGTTTAATTTATTAAGAATTTATTGGTCTAATTTTTTTGTTTGGTTTGTTTAAATTGTTTAAAATTTTTGAATTTGCTGTTGTTTAGCAACGGTTTTTAATTCGAAAATATTTCACAGATGGCAACTTTTCTGCTTATTTAGCAGATATGAAGCTAACTTCGTTCATAAGTTCAAATGAATATTTGATTACGTCATTCTACACATGTGTTATTTTAATTTTTTATTATTATTTACATTTTAACTTTACAGTTGGAAACTATTAATTTTCATTTTATATCTTTAGATTAGAATTTCATTTAAAATTACATTTACAAATTTTTGTTAACCTTTGTTGAATAGCAATAACAATCCTGTCAATTATTATTGGTGTAATTTAAAATTTAATTAAAAATTTTGAAACAAAATTTAAAACTAAAATTATGGCCGTTGAACAAGATTATTTAAATACATATCGTGACTTTTTGAATGATATCACCACTACAACGGATGTGCATCTGCAGCTGCAGCAATCAGTAGATTTAGAAATATTGGGCGTTTGGATTTATCGTTACTTAACGCATAAGTAAGTAATTTGTATACAACTTTATAGACATTACTGGTATGAAATACACGTAATACGTAATAGTCTTTCCACAATTAAATTACACCAGTTTTGATAATTTAAATATAAAAAAATATTACGTCTGTGTCTTATTATAGTTTCTAATTAACTTTATCTCATTTATACTTTCAACAAAAGTAATTGCAAACACATCGATTTGTGTTTCGTTTAATTTAAGTAAATACATAATATAGGTAATCCCTTATTTTCCTCGTAATAAATTACTATTTTGTAATTTCATCTATATAAATGTATACTCCCAGATTTATAAATAAGCAGTTTATTTCCGATGGCGTCTGATGCCAAGAAGTATAGATGCGGTTATATTTATATTATATGCCTTATATTTTGTGGTTATATACATTTTTTGGTCTGCTCATTAAAACAATAATTTTTTAATAAATGTTGTGATCTTACAATTTATTAATTTTATAAATTAAAGAGTAATATAGATATATTATTTGTTATATTTATTTGGAATTTACGGTTAATGACATTTAACTAGTTGCATAACTTTCACATTCGATTTCAATTTGGTTTGAAGCAGTTTTTTTTCGATATTCTTGTAATAGTTATATATTATACAGTGTCCTATCAGGTAATTGTATTTTATTTTTGAGTGAAATATCTTATACAAAACTTTACAATTAATAATTGATATCGATTTTAATTTTGACAAAACTCATAAAACAACGTTCCGTTCCGTCCCTATACTGTAGTGGAGAAATGGAGAATTAGAAGAAGAATTTCTCTCATCTTCTATAATGTCAGCATTTACATCACTCGTTTTACCAATGTTGTCAACACTAAACTTTTCAACGTTGCTGAGAATTTTTTTTAAAAGGAATAACTTACAACTTGTAAATTACAAGTTTTGTTTTGTTTTCAGTTATTTAAGGCTTAACCTTAACACAGCTTAAATTTTAAGCCTTGAAAATTTGTGTTCTTATTATGTAAAATTTTTATTCATTGATAATTTATAGTGATAACTAGAGACTCATCACTCGTCATATTTGGTTTTTGATAGTTACTTACATTACCTACAACACAAGTTACAAAAAAATTTAATTAAATTATGAATATTTTTATTTTTAAGTTAATATTTGACAACCCTGTTGCCTCTATCGCCAGAATTTATTGATTTATTTTGAAGGTTGTTCAACATGCGTATTAAAATAAAATCATTATTGGACAAAATAATTGAACAATAGCTGGTGTTGATTATTTTTCTTGTCACAATATTTTATTTAGAATTTAGTTTCTTTTAATTTAATTTAATAACTGAACATCATTATTTCTAGGTAACTTTGATTCATTTCATTTATTATTGTTTGAAGTTTTCTTTTTAGTTTACTCTTAACCTTTTCTTTCCCAAATTCTAGAAGAATTTAAGAAAATGAATTGGAATTATTGGCAGCCGCAAGAAAATGTTTTAAATTCGGTAAAAGATTTACTGCAAGAAGCTTTAGTGCCCGATAATGAGGTGCAAAGAAAGGTCCAAGTACAACTTAGTTCGATTCAAAATTTACCTAATTTTTCATTCCACCTTTTTTATATATTAAGCAATCAACAATATCCTTCAGATATTAGATCCTTGAGTGGCATATTATTGAAAAACAATATTTTAAACATTTATCATACACTCTCTCAGGAAATGTTATTGAAAATTAAACACGAATGTCTTAGGTTACTTAACGATAATTCAAAAGAAGTTAGAATAAGTGTTTCAAATTTAATAGTAATAATCGCACGAGATGATCTCGGAAATTGGCAAGAATTAACACCTACGTTATTAAAAATGTTATCGGCACAAAATGAATTTAGTGAAATAGCTTTGGTAACATTATTTAAGGTTTGCGAGGATCTTATTAACAATCAAAAAAGCCAAGACGAAGTTTATAGAGTTACAAAAGACGTATTTCCTAAATTTATCGATTATTTATTAAAAGACGATTGCATTATTCAACAAGATATTATAAGATTAACAAATCAATTTCTGCAAGATTACTTTTACATTATGAAGCAATGCTTAGATTTGTCGCGTTATTTAAATAATGTCATTCAGTTAGCCAATACTGACAATATAAATCTACAAAAATATATTTGCCATACGTTTGTTATTTACATCGACAAGCAAGAAGAAACTTTATTACCACATTTACATAATGTTATAATATATTTAATGGAGAAAAATCAACATAGTGATTCGGAGGTTGCATTACAAGCTTGTGAATTTTGGTTGGCTACAGCAAAACTGCCTTCATGCAAAGACCTTTTGTCACCATATATTGATAAACTTATTCCAATATTATTAAAAAATATGCATTATTCTGAAGCTGAATTAAATTTAATAAAAGACAGTTTAGGACCAGATGCCATTTTTAATGATTTATCAAAAGATATAACGCCATTTCAAATGAAACATAAAAATGATGAAGACGATGACTTTTTTAGTGATGAAGACGATGGAGAAGCACATACGGATGATTTTGACGATTACTATATGGGCTGGACATTGAGAAAATGTAGTGCTGCATCTCTTGATTCGTTGGCAGTAAAGTTTGGTGATGAGCTTTTGCAAATTCTTATTCCATTTATTAGTGAAATGCTCAATCATTCTAATTATTTAATTAAAGAAAGTGCCATTCTGGCTTTAGGAGCAATTGCTGAAGGTTGTATGAATGGATTGAAATCGCAATTACCTGAATTGATAAATTTTTTGCAATTATCAATGACAGATGAAAATTCTGTTGTACGAGTAATAACATGCTGGACATTAGGTCGTTACTCTACATGGATTATTAATGTTAAACCTGACTCACCAAATACGTATTTTGTTCCTATAATGTATTTGCTTTTAAAACATTTTATTGACGATAACAAGAGAGTTCAGCGTGCAGCAATATCGGCATTTTGTATATTTCAAGAGGAAGCCCAATTGAAATTGGTGCCTCATATCGGTATAATTATAGATGGTATTTTATTGGGATTTGAAAGGTTGAAATGTCGAAGTTTATATCTTTTATATGATGCAATAGGTGCATTAGCACAATCAGTAGGAAATCACTTATGTGAAGAACGGTATGTTTCTAAATTATTGCCGCCGTTAATGCAAAAATTTACTGAAAGCGAGAACTATTACGATGATCATTTTATAGCAGTCTTAGAATGTTTAGCGAATTTGATACCTGCCTTAGAATTATCATTTCTACCATATGCTGAATTAGTATTTACTCATTGCATTCAGTTAATTAATGATACATTAGTATCTTGTGTTAATTACCAAGAGAAACCTAATGAATATGATCCACCAGATAAGGAATCAATGGGTGTGGCTCATGATGTTTTATACAGTATGGCATTAGGATTAAAATCTCATTTTGTAAAATACGTAATTAATAGCAACTTAATTGTTCTACTTTATACGACAATGCAAGATAGTTCAAATTTAATTAGGCAAACATCGATTGCTTTATATGGTGAATTAGTTACCTTGTGCTATCCGTATGTATCGGCTGATATTAATAAATATATTCCATTAATTATAAAGAATCTCAATGATACCCCTGACGGTGTATACAATAATGCTGCTTGGGTTGTAGGACGAATGTGTTCTGTAATGGGCTCACATATTGAACCTTATGTGCCAGAAATTGTTGATAATTTTGTAAATATTGTAAAAAATCCAACAATTGACCGAACAATGCATCAAAGTGTAGCCGTAGCTTTATGTTCGATATTTTCCGTTTGTCCAAATATGACAATAGCCGATATAGATATAATATTAAAAAATTGTTGCATGCTAATTAGAAATGTTCGTGATTCGGTAGAAAAAGATCTTGCTTTTCGTGGATTATGTCAAATTGTTATGTGCCATCCGGAATTCATGAAAAACTATTTTATTTTCTTTTGTGATGCATCCGCATCATGGTATAATATACGTGCTGAATTAAAAGAAACAATCAAAAATATTTTCGTGATGTTTAAGAAAGAATGTGGCGAAGAATACTGGACACAATTCTATAATCAGTTTCCAGATGGGCTTAAAGTTCGATTACATGATTTGTATGGTGTGTGAATTTTGAAAATTCAACATTGAATTTAATTGGGAAACTGAATTAAGTATAATACGAGTAATACTTAATTCAATAAATGGTCGGCGGAAAAAGATTCCGCATTTTTAGAAAATAAAGTCAATGTAAAATTAAAGGGGAAATTTGGAATTATTATTTATAAAAAATTTGAATGAATATTTTATCCAAAGAATAAATATAATTATATTTTTATTGAAAAGACATATGTAGATTTTCTTAAAAATGGTATTACTTTTGAGGGTTTTTCGTTTTATTGATGTTTAACTCTTATATAAATATGATGAAACAACAATTGACGATTTGAGTATTGTTCGTTTTTATTTGTAAGTTTATTAGAAACTTATTTGTGCAAAACGGTTCTAAAACAAGATTCGACCTTAATTTTTCTTTTACATAAGGAAAGTGAGATATTTCTCTCAAAGTTTATTTTCTTATTACATGAAATAGATAAATGTAGGTACTACCTGGATGAGGTTTAAACGAATTAATGTAAAAAAAATATAGTTTTAGTATATTAGAATTAAAATACTTATCTTGTCAATTTATTTGTTCTTGTTACTTGTTACTTCAGTAAATTTTGAAATGACAGTAAAAATTAGAAGACATACATATAGATCGTGCATGCATAGTACAAAAATGAAAAAGTCTACAATTAAATTAAAAATAATTCATATAATAAAACGTATGTATAAATAAAAAAAGTGCAAAGCTTATATTCTTCGAAATTAATTTTATTTAATTAATCAAAGTACATACATAAATGGTTATTTAGACACAAATACTACTGTAATTAAAAAATAGTTTTTACGATTATAATTAATTATAATTCATGCTTAATTTTAGTTTTATTTATAATTCGAGTCATTCTGTTGTTTTCCTTTCATTTATTTCTGTTTTAAGTAGCTAGTTTTATCCACAATTTAATTTAATTAAATTATTAATCAATTGAAACATTGTTTCGAAGAACTGAATGTTAAGTTTTAATCAGTACCACTATTTTGTGATATTTTCTTAAATGTATTTATTATGCCAATTATTTTGTTAATAGTTTTAATTTTTGTATTGTCCGGTAGTATTTTTATTTAACTATTAAAGACATTCCACCCTATTTTCTTTATCAGTTTTTTTTTGTTTATTATTTCGGTTGTGATTTATTAATTAATAAATTAATAATGAAATCATCAAGTTTGTTTTATTTTAATTTATTTATTTTTTATTTATTTCGATGTATTTAATTAAATACATAGGAACTGTTTGATCAAGTAGGCTGCGGATAGAAAAAATATCTTAGTGTAATCACATTTGATATGCTTTGATTTGCACTTTTCGCCTGCATTCGGAAATAGAAAATTAAATATTACTATGCAATTGTAGAATAGAATATTTCAGTACCGAATTAGAATAATATTTCAAATTTAAACTTTCATAAACTTATGCAATATTCTTTCAATCACGCTTACTTGATAAAGAACTAATTTCTTGACATTCAATTTTAGAATGGCAAATTTTTATTTTCTTT
Source organism: Platypus cylindrus (assembly GCA_949748235.1). Taxonomy (NCBI): domain Eukaryota; kingdom Metazoa; phylum Arthropoda; class Insecta; order Coleoptera; family Curculionidae; genus Platypus; species Platypus cylindrus. Next base: position 6,394,350 of record OX456489.1, on the reverse strand, counting down.
AAGCTTATTTTCAAGGCATTCTAGTACAGAAGCAATCAGTTGTGTAGCAATTGTTTTTCTAATTATTCGATCATTTGTTTGTTCGAAATTGAAGAAACATGTTTAATGTTAAAAAGGATTCCACAATTTGGGTAATTTCTTAATAGAAATTATGCAACAAATAGAACTATGTAGGCAAAAGTCTTAAATATGGAGGACTGTAACATAATAACATGTATATATCTCCGTAGTCTTTAATTTATCTACGTTTTTATTCAGTTTCTTCAAATTTGTACTATTTCTTGCAGAAAATGTCCCCAACAACTAGTACCACTTTTTGTAAAAATTATATCAGAAGAAATACAAGATGATCTAGGATTTCGTGTTACAATTAATGGTAAAAGTAGATTTCGTTATTAAATCCAAGCAAAACATACATGCATATTTTTAAATTAATAAAAATTAATTCAATTTATAAAGGTCCATTATTGCTGCAGCTTATAATTAAAAAAACATCCGATGTTTGTTCACCATATCTGGATAATAATATGTTATGTTCATTGCCAGTTCCATTTAACATTTATTATCAAACTAGTGTGTGTGCCATTAAAAATACCAGAAGAACAATGGAAGATCGACATGTAATGATACATAATTTAAATGCCATGTATAATATAGAGGTAAATTACTTATAATCATAATATGTCAAGATAACTGAAATAGTAATTTATTATTATGCATTTTGTAAGAACTGTAGTATTATCTAGATTTATTTTTTGCTTTATGTTTTTTTTATAGGAAGCCAATCCGTCCAGTTACTATGCGGTTTTCGATGGCCATGGAGGCCGAGATGCACCTGAATTATGTTCGACATTTTTACATCAGTTTTTAACCGAAAATCTAACAGATTTTCTTAATAATTTACCTGTGGCTTTAACAAATGCATTTCTTAAAGTAGATCATTTGTTTTTAAGTCATAATAAAAAGCAGGTTGGTGTTGTGAGATGAAACTAGAAAGAAACATGTTGCTCTATGACTTAACTGTAGCAACAAATTAACGCGACAAATAATTTTGATATCGAGAAATTATAAACTTATAACATTAGATGATCCGCAATCATGTTATGACTTTTTTATGGACAAATATTAGTGAAATTGATATTTTTTGTTTCTCACTAGGCTCCTTGACTACTGACTGACTGCGGATCGTTCTGAAATTTCTCTGAAGAGCTCTAATATCTTAAAATTAGTCAGAAAAAGAGTTTTAACTGAAATCATTGGAGAAAAACACAAAGCGATGTTATATTATATTAGTATTATTTATTTAAGATGTGTTATTTCAGAGATTCCGTGGTGGAACAACAGCTCTAGTAACTTTACTACGGCCAAAAGAAAAAAAACTATATACAGCATGGGTAGGTGATTCACAAGCATTCCTCTACAAGCAAGGGCAAATTATTGCATGTGTGAATCCACATACACCAGCTAGAAAAGTTAGTAAATATAAATAGTTATACCTATTTGGTATAGATGTATTTTCTATGCTGTTAGCCACTCCAAAAGATACGAACCACATATTTTAATGCTTTGATTATTCATTAGGACGAAGCAAAAAGAATCGATGAATCTGGTGGTTATATTCTCAACACTAGTGGAACACCTAGGGTAAATGGACTGTTGACATTATCTAGAGCAATTGGTAAGTGTATAATAGCCAAAATGCCAAAAGTACGAGTGTACTTCATGATGCGACAGCAGTTCATGACAGCATTATTTTATATCCTCCAGGTGATTCTGTGCTGAAATCCGTAATAATTGGTAAACCGGAAGTTCGAAGTATACCACTGGATGATACTGCTGATTTTCTGGTGATAGGAAGTGATGGACTATTTGATTGTCTTAGTCCTACGGTAATCGCTGAAAAAGTTTATACGTATATCCTTAATCAACCAGGTAAGTGTAATATGGAATTTTTCATACTTTTGTGCGTCTTGCTATGTTTCACAGTGATACTAGAAATATAAATCAAAGAACAGTTAAATTCCTGCAAATGATCTAAAAGGCTTAAATCAAAAGATTTTTCCATTTACTGTCTGAAACTCATTAAATGTTTGTTTTTTCTCTGAAAATTCTTCAGAATTTGATTTTATCGACCTTGAAACTAAAGACGAGGTTATTAACATTATTTTCAGACTTTCTAGTATTTTATGTAATGTAATGATTAAACTTGCATGACGAACCTCAGGGTCGCTAGGTATTTACTTATTTCTGTGGATTCTCTCTTCAGATAATAATAGTAACGGAAGAGCAAAAAAAAAAAAACACAAATAATTAACATTAAGTTTCGCTGTTACAATTTTATTTATTGAAAGTGGGTAACAATATATTGGTGCATGGGAGATGTGTATCTAAAATACACCAATGAAATTGGTTGGAATTGAAATTAATAGAAAATTGTTTGATTTTTGTGGCAAAATTTCAGAATATTAGAGATTTTTTAATTAGCGGTTTTCGAGCGCTAAACGTAGTCATTATGTTGTATGTTTTTTTCAATTTGATTTTTTTTTGCATTTTATTCGTAATTTTCTTATAAATTCACTCCACATAGTGGTAAAGAAAAAGGTTTAGCCTACTTTTTCCGCCTATGCAGGAAGCATTTATTGTCTTTTTTATATATTATTTATAAAATGATTACCTTGAAAACGTAATTGTCTACCTGTTTTTTTCTACATCCTACATTAATACCGATATACATATCTATTTAAATAGATCAGTTATTATAAAAAGAATAACTAATTAATTTGGTTCATAAATGAATCATTATTCTCTCTGTGTTTCTTCAAAGCAAACGTAAATAGCGGAATAACTTATATATTGATGAATATAAAATAGATACTATAAAGAAAGGTAAATAAACTATAAACGGCATCAATGATATACATTCTTCTTACGGTAATGTGTAAATTTGACATTATTACAACAGTAGCTAATAATGATGAGAGAAAGGGTACTTTAATAGTAATTAAAATGAACATTAGCACCGTTTATTTATTGCTACTTTTTTCTACTAAGTTTGCACATTTATCAGTTTATCGACTAAACTTATTCTATGCTTTTAATGTTATAGATCTTTCTTTCTTTTTTGATGAGAAATTCAACTTTTTCTTGTTCATAGTATTTGTCTGATACAACCACTAAATATCCTTGAATATTGTTCATTCAACAATGTTGAATTCATCGATTTGATAGAAAATAATAGGTACATGGGCGTCGAAAACTTATTTGCGTAGGTATTGTTTTATTATAACCAATTACAATTTAATTAAAACAATAATTAAACTGCGTGTTGATGACATCTACAAAAGAATTAATTATTATGTATTATCATTATTGGAAAATGTGTTAGTGCATTAATTCCTTTATTTTAAGTATTATTTATTGATGGAAAGTTTTATTTTGTTGATTATGTATTGTCAGGATATAAAAAACAAAATGAAAGCTCTATCTGGCTCTCTGATTTTTTACAATGAATTGGTTTTTTTTTTTGTTTTTTGAAAGTGCGCGAGTTCATTAAGCTGAAAGATGAGAAGATAAAATTTCGCTAAATGACCTTCTTCCGTATACATAAAAAAAGCGAGGGTTAATTTGATACACATGTATATTGGCTATTTTTTTTTTATGCACATACATATGTATCTGTATGTCTTCTATGTATGAAAATGGCAATGGTTGCCGCTTTTAGTTTCTTAAATTATTACTTTTTTACTAATTTAATATTTTATGTTTTCTCTTGCAGTTTGTTTTTATAATTATTTGAGTATGTTTTATAATTATTACACTATACTTATAAGAATGACAAAGGTTAATATCACATTTGTTTTTACCCGTTCTTAAAAGAAACCCCACGTTGTCTAATCAGATTAATTTACGTGTTGTCGGTAATTCTAACTTTCATTTTTCTGTATAAAATGGCTTCTGCACATCCCCTATAGCATTATTCATACCATCTTGGAATTGGACTTAAGGGTGGCGTTTAATTACATTCAATTTTTTCCAAAAAAAAATATATTTATATAGTAATTGGAAACGAAGACCCAGTACAGAGTCTACGGCAAAATATGTACACCTAATCAAAAAATTGACGCTCTGATTCCATAAAAAAATATAGGTTTGATCTAGCGCATATTTTTTTTACTTATTATTATTATTATTTCTCCAATCATTTCCATTATTTTCTCCGTTTTTAAAAGCACTGATGAAATAACGAAGATAATGCAACTGCTGGCTGGCTGGCTGGCTGGCTGACGGGTAATATAATCAGTAGGTGCGGGCCAATCTCTTTTTATGTTTTTTTATTATTATCCATTAGTCACGCTTATTGAAGAAATAAATAATTTCTAAAATATTGTCTAGTTTGATTTAATGATGAATAGAAGATTTTTAAGATAGAGTCATTTTAGAAATTAGTATAGATTTAGAAAAGTGTGTTAAATACATTGGATCAAAATCAGTAGTGTACAAATAAAATTCAGGGGTAATAGTATAGTTTAGTAACAGTAATACTGCACTGAACTTGCAATCAAATACTGTATATGTTCTATGTAAAGAAAGTGTGACATATTTTCACGATAATCAAAATATAGAGTTTTCAAGAACGTTTGGCAACATTGTTAAACTGCTTCATCTGAAAAGATATCTGTCTACCTGCACTAAGAAATTTCTTTATGGTATATTTTTAAGTTTATCGATTGTAATTGAGCTATTGTAATCGTAATACATAGATTGAAGAAAGGAAATCTATCACCCCACACAGTCACCCTTACTCTATTTCTTTCACTCCGTCAGTCACCCTTATAAATGTCAACTTTCGGTCGCGTGCACCCAGTAATATTGTAATTTTACCCCTAACTTATTTTATACATTAATACTTAAACGATTAATGGTTCTATGCATGTACTATGTACATCTGTACATGTATGTATAAATGAAAGTTTTGCTCAAAGTCAAAGTAAAATCGAAATTCAAAAATGTGGAAAATTATTCATATATATGCATCTGATGCATACGTACGTATATTCGAAAGAGGCTTTTTTAATTTGTTTATGCTATATCTTGTTGAAGCTTTTGAACTTTTTGATTAACTTTTCGAAAAAAAAAACATGTTTTCCTATCTTTTTAATTGGTATTTGCAGTAGTGATGATAAATATAGAATTTTCTACGTAATTAAGCATATTTTCCAATAAGTTGTCTAACTCAAAGTTAAATGACTGGTGGAAAAAAAATATAGCATAAATACACACACACACACACCATTATCAACTAATAACAATCATAAGAGGGTTGGAAAAACTTACAATATCGATTCAACGATAATAGGAGTGAATCAGCCATTTCTTTTTTTTTTTTTTTCGATAGGTTAAGGCTAGTGCCCACTTTACTGGGGGTACTCCATGTTTTCGGACATTGTTTGAATCCAGACACAGTGGACACTACTCTTTATTTTAAATATATGGCACGTTTTTACGTCATTTTGTTTCCCTTATACTTGTCACATTTATCTTAATATTTGTACGGGGAGATAAAAGATACGATAAAAGGGAAAGTTCTAGGGAGTTTTATTTGATTAAAGTTCCATTCCGTTTCGCTTCTGTGTTTTGTTCTTGTTTTCTATATTATAACTTCTAAGAATTGCAAACTCAGAGAATGATAGATTTTGATTGAAGAAACCACTAGCAATGTTATTAGGCAGGAAACTTTGCAATATTCGAGAAAATCTAAATGCTTCGAAGTACTTCAGAATGAATTTTTCAAAAATAGAATGTTTTATAAAACTGTAATTATATTGAGTAAACTCTAGATTAATAATTGTAGAGCTAGATGCTCCCTTTTAATACATCGAATATCAAGCGCATGAGTATCACCGCAAAAAAAGTCGAATACTCATATCAGCGAGCGTTCGATAGCATGTGCTGTTGCTGCAAGTAAGATTAGAATTCATTTAGTTAGAATCTTATGTGACGAATCTAAGTTTTTTATATTTTATTACACATGTATTTATAATCTTTTAGTTACTTTTTTGTATCTCCATTAATACTGATTCTACAATAATTATTGATCCAATAAATTAAATTATACGTTTATTAGAATTAAATGTTTTTTCAACCTTAGTTAAATGTATTTCTTATGTGGATTTTAATTTTGATATTATTAAAATTGCAAAATTATTATTACAGCCGTCAAACGCTGAATATCGCAAAATTACGTATATCCTGCTATTAATTAGAGTGTGCCATTAGATGAGTGCCTAATGCGGATGTCAAAATGTATCTTGTTTTTTTTTTAGAGTACGTGTATATATGCATCTAGGTAGAATAGTAAAATTTTCCTTATAAGGGAAATAATTTGTGTTTCAATTTAATATTATTAACTGGAAATAAGTTTAGTAAATTATCCTCCATGCCGTCTAATAACAATGATTTATTATTATTCTATTTAGTTATAGAAGTCATTGTTAATTTATGCAGTTTGAACTTGTTCACGGTTACCCATTTTTTTTTTATATTCTACTAAAATATCCTGCTTCTTTTATTATGTGATTGTTTAAGAAACAATAGACAACCAAAAAAAATAAACAGCTAATCATTGTCTTTAATAATGTCTTATGCTTTTTGCATACATTCTTGATTTTGCTAACAGAAATTTTATGATTATTTTCTGCATTGTTTGTTGTTGTATATATAAGAAATCAAAGATAATTTTTTGCTCGTTGTTTATTGAATTTGTAATTCGTTTTGAGATTTTTTTAACTTTTAACTAGATTTGAAGCAAATTTGTCTTATGTGGACTACACCAATTCTGTTAATGAAACAAATACGCGAGCGACTTGACCATAGCGACGGACATTTAGACGCATAGAGATGGAGCGTCTAGATGTACAAGTAAAATATATGTAAATTGATTTTTTAAAATTTGAAATGCATGTTGTTCCATAATATACGAGTAACAATATAAATTTTTAGTATCGGAATGAAAGTGGGTTGTTGAAAAACATAAATTACAATAAAAAGAAATATTTAAATTTTGTAGTCTTATTATATGTATACTAAAAAGATGAGGTGTTTCTGTGTGCATGTGTGTGTGTGGGTTTCGTACATAAAAGGAATAATTTGAGTTTCTTGCGCTTTTATTTGTTTTTTAAATTGACTAAAATGACTAATTTTAGTCATGTATTTATTTATTAGGATGATTGTGGTATTGACTCAGTCGTTAGTGTTTTTATAGTTTTAATTATCTACATACAATAATGAATTTCAGTATGTAACTAATCAAACATTAAAATAAGTACACAATTATGTTTGTTTGTACGTTGATTCGATACACATCAGAGGCAAATTGAAAATGTTCAATTTATTTTGAACTACAATTTTACCACCATTCACCTTTCTATACATTATAGTTTAGAACATGAAACTTCCTTATTATTATTTAAGTACACAATATTTTGTTTCTTCTTTTGCTAATTTAAAATAGCCATTCCATTGGTATGAACTTTGATGGCACATTTAAGGTATTTTAGAGTCACGAACTTGAAAGGCAAAACTATATGGTTGGTTTTTGAGAAGAATAGTATGGATATTATTATTATCGCACGGATTGTTGTATACTTAGTAGAAGATTTTTAGATCATCTCCTTCGGTACTTGAGATTTTATGATTTCCTCTTTCTCTGCTTTTTTTTTTTGTTTTTTTTTTTATTGTAGTCATTTTGGGTGCATGAATTGATGGTTGGTTGTGAGTTATTGTAGATAATAAAATTAAAAAAAGGTAATAAAAGAATTTGTAGTAATTTTCTATTTAATTTCATATCATCTGGAGTTTTTTTTTGTTTTATTGTAGAGTAATGTGATTAAATTGAACAGTGAATTAAATTGCAATTATTTTTTAATTCATTTTAAGTTTTTTTTTTCTACTGTTTTGTCATTAGATTTTCTACAAAGAAGTTTAGTGAGTTTTGAAGGGAATTTATATTAAAGGGAACTTTCTTTCTACAAATTTTATGCTGCAAAGAAAAATTAGCATAGGAAACATTTAACTTGCACGTAGATCCGCAATTGTGAATGTAATATAATTGAAATGTTATTGCCAACACCTGGTGTGACTCATTTACAACGTTCGAGAAAAAAAAAAAAATGCGAACAAAATAATAATTACACGCCGGTTACCGTTACATAATGATTTTGCAAGACCTTGTCAATAAGTACAACACAAATACTTATCTACTTAATAATAAATAAATAAATAAAGTAGAAATTCTGTTTAATTGTTCTGATTTACCTACTTTTTTGTTTTGGATTTTTAAAAAAAAAATTAAAACAGATGGGAAATTACAGTGAAAAGATGTACAAATAAGTATGTAGTTCATTAATTGTAAAATAATAATGTTAATTAAACTGGTTTGTGGAAAAATTATGTGAAAAAAAGTAGGTCATTAAATTAAAAATTTGTTTAATCAATATTGATTGTTATGGGAAAAAGTATGTATGTACATACAGAAAGGTATTTAGCATGTGTGTGTAGCCCTACAGGCTGTTCGTTTAGCCTCACTGGCTGAACGAAAATATTATATGAGTTATAACTATAAAATATAATTTATAATATTTATCGAATTGCTGCTGGAATACTCAAAATTTAAATTTAATAATGTGATAATGTGATCTTATTCTTAAAACTTCTCGCTGGACAGCGTTTTAATCATGAATTTATTATTGGTCTTAAAATGAACAGTCAAATTTTCTAATGTTTAATTTTCTTTATTAACTTAATCGATTCCTCAATATTTCGCCACAGTTTGTGGTTTCATCAGGACGAAATTAATGTTAATTAGTAAGTTTAAATATAACTTTAGCCTTACTGGCTCTTCAAAAAATTTTTAAGTCGCTTGGGATTGCCTGTTTTCTAGATCAAAATCTTAATCATATTTGATTGTCCCATGCTTTAAATAATAATTAATTCAAGGTAAACCCATCTCTTTTTTAAAAAGTTTTTGTTTCCCAAATAAAACGGTTCTGGTGAAAACGTTCATTTTTTGTTTAGTTTCTAATTTAACTTAATTTTACTTTATTACAATGCATTATAATTATAGAAAAAAACAATAACGACTTTTTATATTTCATTTAATTCTACACCATATTTTATATTACATATACTACATATATTCTTAAAATATTGTTTTAATGGACGATGAACTTAGCTTATAGCCGGAAATATTACGGTTTAAATTTTTTTTGGCTAACTCGCTTTAATACTGGTATACTTACTACTGAAGCATTTTATAATAATAATAATAATAGTAGTAACAAATTTATGGATGTAGAATATATTATTCGTTCAAAAATTTAACGGAACCATTCTTAAATTGGTAATTTTTGCGGAAGAATAAACTTTGAGAATTTTGGAATGGAAGGTAATAATTGTTCAATAAAAATATTTGAATTTTGTTACGGACTTTAACAGTTGTTTTTTTTATAGAATACTCACACTCTATGCATACTCATTGACTGGTTTGTATTATTGTATTTTTATTTGCCAATGTGATTAACGTGATGATTAAATTAAATCGGCTATTTATACTTTCTTAATTTCTTCACTAACTTCATAATAATTACAGACATTTTTTGACAATAATTATATATATGGTAGTTAGATTTATAGTGAAATTTGTTACTACTTGTATTTTATTAATAGAAGATTGAACGACAGAAGACAGTAACCCAGAAAGAACAGCTTGCATGACGCTTTAATTTCTGCAAATGACAGGAATTAACGTAACAAAAGATGCACTGAAAGCTGAATTTATAAATTTCAGGATTGACTTGAAAAAATGGGAAGTATTATATTTGCTTAGGTCATGAAATGTGTTGCGAGATAAAATCAATGGGAAAAACGCTTAGTGTCTCTTCTGTGTTTAAACTTTCATTCAGAACTGTTATACTGATAACTGGGATTAAAATCAAATCAAAAACTGGCATTAAATCCCAAATTTCCATGTGGCCAGCGGCTCCATATTTTAACCATAAATGACTTTCAAAATATACATTACACGTACATTAGTCATACTACTTTTCTAGTATCTATATAGCCTATTCATAGATACCTACTCTCACTAGAATTAGAAAGGCTACGCATGGCGTAAGTTTCAAAATTAGCAATCTATATATGTACTTATAATATATGTAATGATGTAGCTGACTAACTGTTACGGCAGGAAATAAAATAATAAAAACGCATTTGCCGCAATATACTCGTATATATGTACAAGTGTATATATTATATATTAATGTATCATATCTATTTTGTCTACGTTTATATCTACATATTTATTTAGTTATACGGGGTGGATATGGAATTTCAGACTATTATTTATATTCCCCATCCTCGAATAGGTACACATGCTGTACTAATTAATTAAATTAATTATCTTAATTTCTATTTTATGTTGCTGAAAATGGGTTGGCCAATTTAGCATGTAATATGTTCGCATATGTGCATGCTTTCCTTTTTTTTTTATTGTCGCCTGTTTTTAATATATTCGAAATTTACATAAAGCAACCCTTAAATTTGGATTAAATGTATGTAGAAAAAAAGCTTTTAAAATCAATTGCCTTTTAAATTTTATTAATGATGGTTATTATACATTATGTATGATTAAAGGGTTGGGATAGGATTTTTTTTGTGCTCCAAGGTGTGGAAAATGATAAAACCGGAATGTATGTACATTTATGAATAAATAAATATATAGGTCACATAGCCATATATAAAATATGGGTGTGAAACGTGTTAAACGAAAGGGCCTAGCCCTTGTTATGTACAAAAATATAAAATTTTAATACTTTTTTGTTTTACCGCTGTTTTGTCAAAAAAAAAGTACTTCATGTTTTTTGTAGTATCTAATTTTTGTATGTTAATATTGTTAGTACTATTTTCATCAGTGTTAGTGCTAATTTCATTATACAGGGTAGCTATTGTTTCTGTTTTCACATATAGGAATGGTAAAGATACAAAGTTCATTTGGTTGTCTTACTTTTTAACTATACTATTTATTTCGGTCTCAAATCATCATGATGATTTTTCAAGTACGTCTGTTCTGTTATTTTTGAAAATTTTCTGACTTGCGTTGTATTGTTTTTAAATAATGACCTCCAATAATATTTAAGTACTTCATTTTTTTTCAATCTAAACATAAATAATGATACACATTGAAATTCCTTTCAAAATCTGCCAGTAAGTTACATTACAAAATGCATTCAAGTACATTTAGTTTGTATGTCTGTTTTACTTACCTCGATATTCGCATAACGCATTTGTTAGATATTAATATAATTATCAGGATAAAATAATGAGAATTTTCCCACAAATCTTTTCTAATAATAGAAAATGAAGGTTTATGCAAACATTAGAATAAGATACGCATATTTTGTATGAGTTAAAAACGGAATCTAACTTTTTTTTTCTTTATTTATGATGAAAAGATCCATTCGTATTTCCGCTTAGATTGATTAAAGAGTCTCATTAAAGTGACCATAATTAAAAGAATAATAATAATTTATACGACATATTTTACGGAGAAGCAACATTATCTTAATTAAATTTACAAACTTTTCTATGATGTAAAATAATTGATAAATTATTAAATTTATCTATAGGTATATAAATATTGTAGAGAAAGGAATTTGAAAAGATGTGTTTCCTGTTGCCTATGTGCATCTACTAATAAGCAAATTGGAGATAAAACAATAGTTTAAAATATATGATCCCCTTAAGGCAATTGTAGTTTAAATGTTTTGCGATAATACTCGTAATAATTTACGATTAACTGGTAGGTATTTTATTATTAAAAAGAAAAAGAGGAAAATTATTAAAAACCCGTTGGTTACCCGATTTTATGGCTTTTGCATTGAGATTATCTTCTTTATGCATTTTTTTATTTTGCATAAAATTTCAATTTTCGAAAGAAATTTCCTACTGATTTTGACCTCATAATTCGTTAAATTTTATGAATGATAAAAATGATAAATAATTTTAGATTTTAATAACCTTTTGACCTTATAATTTGATTGGAATCCATTGAATAATTTAACGGAAAATAATTTGTTTTAAATGATGAAGATCGCATTAGTAAAACTAATTAAATTACAAATATCCATCTAAATACGTCTTTTCTCAATTCTAATTAATCCAATTAATTTTTCCGTTTTTTTTTTTTTGCTTTCCTTTCATTACTCATTTTATTCTAAATTCCACCAGAGTGACTTATGTTAACGTTAAAATAGTAATGCACCCAATAAATTCTCTTTTATTTGCCTTTTATTTTTATTTAAAACCGAAGACAGTAAAATACAATTACGAAAAACAGTTATTTTCAATTTGTTGCGGATTGTCTTGGCCTGGTAACAATATAATTTTCGCCGTTAATTCATCTCACAAATATCTGGCACTATAATATAATTTCACATTATTTTACAGTAATACTTAATAATCGCAAATTATTATTTCTTTAATTTTTTATACGCGTTTTTCATCGATTAACCTTCCATAATCTTGTCCGGTCTAATAATTATTTATTCAGTTTCAAACAACAATTTCACTACAATAGCGATACATCTTCAGCAGATGCCAATCTAATACACTTACAAAGTATTACAATGTAATGGGGAACAATGTGAATTATTTTAAAAAAATAGTGGCATTTTAAGGGGTGTGTAGATGTGTATTATGAATTTAAAACCTATTGAATTCCAATATAGGTACTATTCAATTTGATTTTCTAGGTCTGAATTATATTATTGAATTTATAATAGTGAATCTAGATAAGATATTAGTCAGCTAATATTCATAGTTGATTATAGATATGCAGTTATAAAATATCCCAATGATAAATATATGAAATGAATTATTATTTCTACAGTCTATTCATTGAAAGTTTGTACTTACACATTTGTCTGCAGCTCCCTGTTAAGCATGATGCAGATCTAGCCTAGCCACACCTACTTAGAGATAGAATTTATCCTAATACAAGCGGTACTAGTGGGATCAATTTTATAATACTAACATTGTGACCCGACTAGGACCATTTGTGCACATTTTTACTGAACACACTATAATCATATTTATCAAGTTGAAGCATAGAAAAATCTTTGAATAATATTAATCTTCTTCGGATTATTTACTACTAGTAAAAAATGTCTCTATTCAATTCTATTTAACAAATCAATTCTATTGTTTTGACAGAATTAAATAATGTTTAATATGCTTAGATTTATTATTGTTATTTTGCATCTTGATGATTTAAATCAAATGGCATAGAAAATTAAATGAATTAAGACATAAATTTTATGTATTAATCATAAATGTATACGAATGTAGTATACAAGGTGGTCACAATTAATGCATATTTTTATTCCAATTTTATGTTTATTTTGACTGTTTCTCATTATTGTCTATCATACACTCTTTATTTCAAGAAATTAATAAACATTTATGTAGAAAACATCACGTAAAAAAGTACTAATTAATGCAATTCTTTTGTTTATTGAATAGTTCCTCATTATTATTACTATTATTTCAAGTACATAATTATATTTCTTATCTTCCTGATCATCGAAATTAATTAAAATTGACTGGTTGCATTTTTGTTTTGCATTCGTTTGTTTTGTTTTGTTTTTTTTTTTTTTTTCAATGATCATTATTTGTATGTACACCCTGTAAGTAATGGAAGCAATTAAATTAATGTACTGATGCGAAAAATAACCGAACCATCTTTATTTCTCTAGTAATAATAATAAGGATAATTTTGCTCATTCCCATTAATCTTTTAATTTAATCATTGTTTAATTTTTATCTCTAAACGAGTGGAAATTATCCGAAACTCTTTTCATCTGGACAAGCAAGAGAAATGTTCAATCAGTGGCATACACCAACTAAAAACAAAGGATTCAATTGAGCGCAGATTTTGCTTGTTGAATAAATTTTTTTTTTTTTGCCTTTCGTTTTTTCGTTGTCATTTATTAATTTAACATGCATCAACAATCAATACTAGGAATCAATAAATATGTAATTGTAATTTTAGTTAATTATTATGCTATGCGATTTTATCAAAATGGGCTTATAATAGCAACAAATATACATACATATAAAAGAAGAAATTTTACAAATTGATATCCTGCTGTGACAACTGTATAAACTACAAGATTAATTTTTCTGGATAAAGAAAAAGATATACATAATTATGAGTAGAAGTACTTGCAGATAAATGGAATGAAAAAATCATTTTAATTAATCTGAATTTTACCATTGACGTTTAATAAATTATGCTATGCCACTGCCATTTTAAAATCAAATATTAATTGCATTATGTATCATCTGTATGGCGTCACAATGTTGTTACTAGATTGTATATGTTTTTCTTAAAGTCATTCCAGTTAACTATTTTCTAAAGTAAAGTAAACACTTCTAAAGTGTTGCTATAAGCACAAAATCCATCAGAACTGAACAGGGCTCTAAGTATTTTCCACTGACTTTGTTCTGACCTATTCATGGTCTCGAGATCCATGAAACTACATCGATTGTTTTGAAAGCGAAATGGCAAGTATCAGAAATAAAGATAATCAAAGTTAAAGTAATTTGCAAATTTTAGTATTAGGCCCATCTTGCTTATGCCCTTAGCAGATAAGAAAAGCTTTAAAAGAGTTGTGTCTTCTGAATTGCTGCCTGTAATCTAAAGTAAAAAACAAATATACATATTTCAGCGATAGGTCAAGATTGACCAATATGACTACTAGAAAGAATGGGAACAAATCAGTTTAGAATATAACAATTATTATAACCTGTCCTTTGTGATCAACTCAGCACTTACCCTCACTTTGGCTACCAATAGCGTCACGCGTATCTAGAGTTACTCTATTGTATATATAAGTTCTTTTATGTTGTCTATACTCTATGTAATATCCCTTCAATTTATTGGTATTCAGTTTAAAAATTTCTATTTTATTTTTTATTATTTTCTTATTTATATCTAAGTATTTTACTCACCCTGTATATAGTATACTTGTTAAAGTTGGGTCGTGGTCCTGCTGCCCTGCCTGCTTTCATTTCGGTGCGTTCATTTCATTTTACAATCGAGTGACTCATCCATCGTATAGCCGGCAAATTTTGAACGTCAAGTCAGAAAGTTTTTCCTCCTGCTGCTGTTGTTGCTGGTGTATCGCAAATTCAACTAGTATTTGCTTCGGTTTAGGTGTATTAGAACAATAAATAATTATTATTCCATATTTTCAAGTTTCATGAATTTTAATTAACTGATCTTTTTTTCCAAATTGATTTTCGGAGGTGGTGATTTTTATTCGATATTTTTTTTTGGTTTTTTGACAAATTGTTGAAGATTCTCGAGACCTGCCAACACATCATAATTTATCAGGTAAATAAATTGAAAATAAATTTTATATTAAATTATATATTTGGAAGTAAATACTTTGGAAGTAATATAGTATATTGTTAAAATATTTTAAAATGCGTTAAAGGCATTTTATTTTTTATTTTTCTTTTTACTGATAAATTGGGTGGTATTTTTGAATGTAGAACAACAATAGATTTTTAATTGTTTCTAAAACTTTAGTTTAGAAAGTTCTTTTTGTTTACTTTAGTTTGAAAGTTTTTATTCTGCGCTTGTGTTAATCATTCATTGTTCAAAATATTTTCAAAATCTGCACATACCATTTTTTTTTTTTTTTTTACTACCAAATTATAGTAGGTAACGCTTTTTAATCATCATCCTATATATTTATATACTATAAACTCATCCCAGCAAAACCAACAAAAAACGAGCATATTACTAAACTGCAGTATGAAAAACTGAGTCATAACTTTCTGCATGACAACGTTACTAATGGAAGTTTAATGGTTGTGTAAATTCTGTCATTTTCGCATTTTTCGAAATTATTATCCGTGTTTCTATTCGGAAATCAACCGTGTGTGTGTGTGTTAAATATCAACAGCCGGAAAATGTAAAATACATCCCTTACTGGATAAAAACTTCTGGGAATAAAACGAATGTTAATTTTGGAATTAAAATTTAGATAAAGAATGGAGAGCATGGGAAATATACTCAAATAACTGTAAGTTATGCCACAGAATATAGTAATCTAGAATGGATGTTTCGCATATACTATATAGGTTTTTCTTATGCGAATGACAAGAATCAGCATAAGAAAGGAAAAGCTGAAATTTGAATGAACAAAGTTTGACAATGATGTCATTTTTATTTTATTTTATAACAAAAATTATTATAAAATAATTTTATTTTTGAGATTTCGCTGAAATAAAAATCTGGTGCTCAAGATCGTATAAAAATAAATGGAAAAACTGCGTAGTGCCTTCTTGGTTATTATATTCTGTGGTTACATTAGGATTAACTCACATCTGCTTGTTTTCGATAAAGTGAGTATACTCCGTATACTTTATATTTGACTAGACGTATTGGACAATATAAATGTTTTTATTCATCAAATTTTCTTTTAGTTTATTTAAAATGCGCAATCTAAAACGGGATCAGTAATTAAATTCGTTATTTTTATGCTCTAATATTGCAGATAATAATTGATCATCTCCTCTTTCCATTATTTTCTAATATTCTATAGTATACTTAAATTGCTTTTTCTTTTAAATATCCCTTTATTCATTATTAAAATTATGTTAATTACTAATTAAATTTTGTTTCACTGATAAACGTATTTTTCATAAAATTTAACGCTTTAATTTAACTTTTTTTTATAATTTACAACATAATTCTTTCTTTTCGTTTATCAATCAAGTATATCTAGCAGTTTTTATCGTATTTTATTCTTTTTTTGTTGCTAGTATTCATTGGTTAAAATAAATGCGAATGAACCTTTCCATCAAACTAAAATGGAGAATTACAGTTAAAATTTAGTTATTAGATCCGTTCTTATTTAATTAAAAATTTTTACAACTTTATTTCTTTTAATATTTTAAATAATAACAATAGACCAAACTTAACCGAATTAATTGTTAATTAATTTCTACTCAGTTAATTAATAAACTGTTATTTTTTTAATTTAATTTACGAGTATTATTGACTTTCAAATCCAAATGTAGAACAAAATAATACTAATGAGTATCGTTATTGTAGAACCATCATTAGCAATTCTTCAAAGCGACATTTTGACGTGAAAATATGCTTAAAATGAAGTACAATTCACAATAATTTTCATCATTAGTTGGCAACACACACACAGTTACCATGTTATATATATATATATATATAAATAAATTTCCGGGAATCCTTTTGTGTTTACGGTTTGAAAATAAACAAACAAAATAATTAATACCTAAACGGGGGGTTGAAAAAGACATACAATTTATCAGATTTAAACTATTGACAATAGCAAAGAGTTTTTTTTTTATTAAGTACATCGACCCCTAAATGGATCTATGCTCATTTAGATTTTTCTTGACACTGATTTTTTTCCAAGCAATTTACAATTACATAGTTGATTACTAAACATTACGGTATGTGAATAACAAGTATACATATCCAACATAATGCATTAGGTATAGGTACCTACACATACATATTTCTTTTTTTTTTTTCTTTATCTAACAACTAATCAAATTAGCTATGTACATATTATGTACATATACATATTTATTAGCAAATTATAGTGTGTACTATTCACAGTTAGAAAAAAAAAATGAATTTCATGAGAGTACAAAGTTATTAATGAAAAAATAACGATGCCTACAACCATATTAATTTTAAACATACCTCAGGTAGAGCTTAGAAATAACTAATTTGCATTTCATCTCAATTTGCAGTCAGAAATTGAAATTTTTAGATAATTGGTCTCAGTCATATAATGTTTGGATTTTCTTAAACTTTTGAGGAATATTATTAAAAGTCATTATATTTAGTTGTGGCTGCAATTCTCCCCCAAATAAATGCTTTCACTCTTACTATTTTCTGCAATGAATCCTGTCCATAACGGTTACCCAAGATGCCAGACTATGTTCTGATTGTACAGAGGTGGCTGTTATTAGATTCAAATGTTGAGTCAAAAATTGTATGCATATTTAAAAATCATGAATTGACAATGTTGTCACTACATCCGTTGTTTCAAATAACACATCTTCAGAAGATGTTCATGTCCACTTTGAATGCAGTATAATCTAATAATAATTTAATTTATTGGGGATTATTTGCAGTTGCACTACTTCGATTATTGTTTTTTTTGTGTTTTATTTTCGATTTATATTATTATTGTTGCATATTATTGTTATACTTGCCTCCTATATATTATTTATTGTTAATAATTTTATTTCTTTTATGGAAGAGTAAGCAAACTTCCTGTGCGGCTACTTAATAATATTTTTTTTAAAGAAAATTTTACAGTAAATTTTAAATTAAAATTCAAACAAATTCGAGTAGCTAGCCAAAGAAGTAATTATTAGTTCCTAATTAGTGTTAATCAAATAATTTATGGTTATTGGTTTTGCATTACTAATAATAATAATAATTAGTGACGATTAGTAGTTTTTGTGAAGAGCAATTTTCTTCGTAAAGATTGCAATTTTATCATAAAATCAATTAAAACTAAAAAAAAATATTGAAAACCTTCGTAAAACTGCAAAAGAAAAGAATAGGTTTCTTCAACTGATATTTACCGTTAGATTTATAAGTGTGTATCAAGAAATAAGAGCTATGCTTGTCATCGCGCTAGAATTCTAATAAAATTTTCTATAAAGTTGAGTGATAGTTTAGCAAAGCCGGAAAAAAAATTGATGCAGACTGATTACCATATCCGTCAATTTTTTTCTTTTTTTTTTTGGTCTTCTCGTTGATATCCCTAGCATCCATATAATAATAATAATTAATAACAAAAAGAGCCTTTAATTAATTCAGAGAGTGGAAGGAAATTGATTGTAAAATATACGTATAACATTTAAAAAATCATTGATCTGTAATTCCACTTTCTATTAAGAAAGAAAAAAAAATGTATGTACAAGAACAAATAATAATTATTTTAATTAAAATAATAATGTAATTCATAAATATGTATGCCTATTTGTTTAGCATTTTGTTTAAAGAAAAGTTGGTGGGTTTAAAAAAAAGCGGGTGAACTCTAATGTTTTTATCAATAATTTTTGTTCTAAAACTGTCATTAATTAACGAATTAATTAATAATTTGGTAATTATTATGAGTATCGCAATGAACGTTCCGAAAATGATTTAAAATATGACTGCATTTTGTTCGTAATCGATAAGCTATCTATATATCAGTTAATTTCCTGTTGTTATCACATTCCCTATACAAAATGTAATTTTATAACTTTATTACATTTTCCTTTGCTATCTTGTTATTAGGCGTCATAAACTTTTATTTTTTGTTTTTTGATTCCCCTAACATGCCAATATCTTTCTTCATTCATAATAATTATTTATTAAAGAAAAATTGGCATTAATAATATACAATTTGCATATTACATCCATACATTTGAACTTCATCTTTCTTTGGCAATACAGACATATAAATGTACAGTCATATTTGAATAATCGATTCAATAAAACAAGACGAATGATTCACCACCATCCATAATGGGTAGCATTAATAATAGTAAATAATAATAACATTCACTATAATTAATAATAATTCCAGTTTTGGTATTGAAGAAGAACTGTTTGGAAAAATGAATCGGGTTATATACTTATTTACTTGGTATGCGAACGTACACCACAGCACAGTACAACGCAATGTTCTGTGGGATGAGCATATTTTATTCAATACATTAAATTAAATATTCGTATTTTCTTCAAAAATATCTCTTCCTGTCTCTCCCCCTGTGGGTTATTTATTACATGCACGCTTGAATCAATTTATTTAGTATGTGGAATCTACAGGATGATCAATGTTGTAGGTGTGAAGGTCTGAATTCGATTAATTTATAGAATCTTCTTTATAAATATTCTGGTGTGACATTATGAAATAATAAAGATCAAGAAATAAAATTCCATTTTTTGCAAATTTGATTTCTTATGGAATTAAGCTTCAATATGTTGATTTTATTAATTTGTCGATTTTCAAACATGATTCACCCTGTATTGATGCAAAACTTGTACGTGATAGGACTATGCAATTAGTTTATTAATTTATAAGAGGAAATTTGTTATTAGTACATATAATTTTTCATATTTGCTTTCAAAGAAGAAGAGTTGCTTTTGCTCGTAGGTACTGCCATTACCACTAGTCCATAATTATGCCGTAGAAAGGAACTATTAAAAAAAAATATTTATTTTGTTAATATCGAAATTAGTTTCTAGAAATTATTGCTTCTAGAATAATTGCAAATTGTTTATTTTGCTATTTATTAATAATATTTTATATTGGAAAAATATCAAATTATCATTTAATTCGGTGAGTAATAACAAATATTATTTCTCGAAAAATATTTCAGAATCGTTAATATTAATATAAACACTCGAATTCTGACTATAATATTTATTTAATTCAACGGTTTGATTAGATAGTCTCCACTTCTTTGCATATTACAAACTGTGCGCATCACATACATTCTACTTATTGAATTAATATAATATATTTAATTTGAAAATAATTATTTACATACCATATTTATTTGAATAATAAAAATCTTATATGTGACAATATCAATGGAGAAACCATTTAGTGTCTCTTCTGAGTTGTTTTATTCTGTGGCAATACCTACATATATGGCTTCATGATATTGCATCATGTATGTACATGTGAGGACAACTTTAGATTTTAATTTCAATTGCACAATTTTAGAAATTACTTGCGAACTTTTTTTCTCTTCTGGTGAAATTATTAGAATGGTAAATTTGGGTGTATGTAATAATTTTAGAAATTTTGGCTTTCAATAACCAGATATTTAAAGATTACAAGATTGGAACAGCAGCAAAGCAAAAACTATGCATGTTGTTTTGCAATATGAATTCGTTTTTTTATTATAAGATTATTTAACAGGTTTTTATTGCTTTATAATCTACGATTGTTTTCCTTTTTTGATTGTTTGTATGTCAATCATTATTTGGCCGCAATTTGTGCAAATATTTGCGAAGAATATGGCGGATATTTTATGTAATTATGAATAACATACTAAATTCCCCACTAGTTGTATTCAATGATATTCATATATGTATTGGTATTATCATTACTATTCCATTTCATCACCTATTTTTAGGTAATTATCAAGATGGAAGTTTTGTGTATAATAAGAATATATTCGTATGTACAAGGTGATCCCCTTTAATACAAAAATATTCATACATGAACTGTAGATAAATTTTTTTTAAAGTGTGATGTCCTTGTACCTCAAACCAGGAGTACAAAACTATATAATAATAATAATGGAACTTTCATATTTAATAACTTAATTAAATCTCTCTAAATTATTCATGAGTTTTTGTCCCTATCTATGATGTTAGACTTTTCTGTTAGGTTTTTTTATACTCTGATTGCTCAGGCCATAGAATAATTACTAGTATAATTACTATTCCGAAAACTGTTAAGATCCACTCTGTATACGTAGATACATTATTATTTTTACCAGAATTTATAATGCTTTTGCACATTTCATTTAAAAATGATTCATCTAGTGTTATTATATAAATATTTATTTTTAACAATTTCCAGTTATTGTGTCCTTTGTTGTGGTTAATTATCATTATTATTAATCATAGTTTAATGTTTAAAAAACCTAGTTTCTCGTTTGGGTTTTTGATCTTTTTTATTCTGGATTGACATAAATGTAGGTGAACCAAATCCAACTACATTGCTTGTTTATTTTAAAATTTCGAAAATAACTCGTAAGTAAGGAGCCGCAAGCATGTGAACATGAAAAATGCGATATGATTTTAGTCTTTATACCTTACATTAAAAATTGTACAATAGATTGAAACTCTGTAAAGACTGGTTCTCAGTTTAGCTCCAAGAATAGCTGACACTACATGTTGTCACAAAGGCAAACTTCACCTGAAATGAGGATCATGTTTAATTCATTAACGCACCGAAGTAGAAAACTATTATTTCATATTTTTTTCTGTAATAATTTTATTATTATTATTGAATTATTAACGTTTGTATTTGAAAACCTTCTTTTTTCTGTATAAATATGTATGTATAAATTACTCATGTGCATCCTTAATAAGACGACATACGTATTTCCAGACTTCCCATGAGATCATCATTTAAATCCAAATAAAAATTTTAATATTAACTTGGCACTGTGTACAGTTAGCACTAGCGATACGAGTGTAATCGAAAAAATTGTTATTTTATTGAATAAAAAACAAAGAAGATAATAAAAAGTGTCTATAGTTAAACAACTTTTAAATTAAATATGTATATCTATGTATATTGATCACAAGTGGAAGAGCAAAGGAAATCATAGTTCTTTTGCTTTTGTCAAGCAAGAGTGTCATTTCCTTTAGGAAATGTTAAATGTGTAATTCAAAAGGATTTGCCTACTAATTAAGTTGGCTAATTTAATTAAAATATACATTTCATACCAAAAAAAAAAAAACGTATTTTTATTATATGACCAAACAATTGACGATTCTTTTTTTGGATTGGGATTGATGCTCCGCTTATTTTAACACAACGGTAGTCGCTACCTCATTTTCCCATTAAATTAAAGCAATTATTTTTACTGCTTATTTTTATTACTCTCTAATGCCATAAAGCTATTATTATCCCTTCGTTTTATGTCTGTCTATAATGATTTTCATTATAAAACTAAATTTAGTGAACATTTAATTACTGTACAGTGTATTTCGTAATAAGTGGACGCTGGAGTCATATAAGATAATCATCAGATAAGGATTCATATAACAGAATACACCGTATCTTTCCAATATTTATTACGGCCGGTTTCATAATGCGACTATATATTTAATGCCCTGTAACCTTGCTAAATGTAAAATGAGCTTTATATACGACTATATTATAAAGTCGCATTATGAAACCGGAGGTTAATGATTTAACGGCATATTTTATTACAAACTATCGTAAAAAAATGATCGAATTTGATTCAAGTAGTAGACCTACGACAGTGTTTTTATATCTTTCGAATGAAATTGATTAATTCCCATTGATCGGATATTTAAAAATTCATTCACAACTTATTTATAGATTCACAGGATATAGAAGATTTTGTTTTGGTATAACTTTTTATGCTTGAATGAGAACGACTGATTTGAACTTTTTATCAAATTATACATTTAATGTTCAATAATAACAAATAAATCGAGAGCGCATTAAATTGAAACAGAAAAACAATATTTTTAATCAAAAAGGTTAAAGATTTTCAACCGTTTAAAACAGATTTTTTTTTTTATTTGTTTATTCAAAATGTATTATAAAGTAGTAGAATCACACGAATGATTAAGGTCACGACACACCGGCTTCGATGCGATATACTAAGAAGCGAAAAATCAGCGGCAAATTGGGAAAAAAATTATTTTAGGCTTTATTTCATAGAAAAATTCCTACCACAATTTGTGGTTTTTATTTTGGTTTGCATTGTTTGAATACATCACGTGACGTCATGGAACTAAGTTTAAATACTACATATCTAAAAATAAATTTGTGGTATTTGAGGAATTTTTCGGTAAAATAAGTTAATAAAATTTATGTTATATTTACCTACTGTTTTCGAATCATAATAGCTCATTACATCCCTTGAGATGCGGTTAAGACTTTAAACCGCATTTCATGTGAAAAATTTTCGAAGAATTTATTAGGAAATGCTATATTAGGTTCCTTAAGTGTTGGTCAAGAATTATTTTTATGAAAAGACATAACAGGAAATAATTCTAAATCCAATGGAGATGTCCATCTCTATATTTAACATTCCTAATAATTTATATGTTTCGTCACATCGCAACCAGTGTTTTTACTTATCATTTATAATATAAACCTTAAACAGATGAATTAAATCTGGCAAATTTTCCAGAACTGTTTATTCGCCGGCCATCTTGTTTTCGTAAATTTTGCTCTCATTTCTGCTTGTGCAAAAAAATGGTAATTAAAAATATCATGAAATAACTCAAATTCAGAACTCATCATTTTCGTTTCCCTGTAGCAACATCGAATAGCACTCATCCAAAAATGAGGTGCGTATAATATGTCATTTTGAATTAATATCCTGCTGCCATTTTAGAACACCCAGATGGTGTTTGTGTCACTTGACAACTACTGCGGCGACAGTGCTTTATGGGTTTCTATATTTATAATTAACACCAGCCAGAACGAAGAAGAAAACTGGCTACAGGCTGTGGCAGCAATGCAGTGGAATGGATGGTCATCCTATTTATATAATTATTGCAGCAGAAATAAAAAAGACAAAAAAAAAACGGAAAAAACAAAATAGAAATACAAAAACAAAAAATACAAAAAAAAATAGAATGCATAGCAGCAGTTGAGAAGAATTGGATGCGCTGTGTTGTGTTGTTGGCTTATGGCTGAAATTGTTCTTTGTTTTATTTTTGTTTTCTATGGAATGGAGGAATCGATGAAACAAAGAAGGCGATGATGATTAATCGACTTTTCATCTGTTAGTGGTTAACTTAATATAAAAAGGCAAAATAAACGATGCACTACCTACTTACATTACTTACTACATGATTGTTTTACCGCTACCAAGTAGTTGCTGATTTTGTATGAGTCATCATGGATGCTGCCAATAGTTTTAGCAATACAATTGGCGAATTTTTTTGTTCTTGTTTTTTCCTTGCAGCAGTTAAACCATTTTTTTGCTTTTTTTCTTGTTGCTTTTTAAACGAACTTTTAACCTTTTCCAATGGAAAATCAATTATTCAATTAATTAATATCAGCGTAACGTAGCATTCGTTAGTGAAAAATCAAATTACAAGGCTGCGTCCATATAATCGAATTTAATTGAACTCTTTTCTCTCTCCCTAACGAGTACCGAGAACAAATTATAACTGCAATTGATTAATACCTCTCTTTTCCCCGTCTCTCCATTCACGGTATTAACAGTCTGATCATTAGTCAATTGAACAATCATTTTCGCATTGGTGCTGCAATATCGGATGGCGCGACACAAACGACAATTAACCTAATTAAAAATCGAATTGTAAAAGGTTGAAGAACTATTATAACACGATAGATGGATATAAATGGGTGGGTGGGTGGTTAAAAAAGAGCTGCAACAGCAACGAAGAAAAGAGGAGAGTTAAAAAAAAGAAATCCCGTGTATAACAAGCATTTTACTACCCAAGAGGGCATGGGCGCGCCCATATTGTCGATGCTGGCTGGATAGTTTTTTTTTTTTTTTTTTCATTATTATTTTTTCTTGTCTATTCTGCTTCACATAATAACGTGTGGGGGGTGAGGCTGACTGTTTGTGCGCCACGAAAAACGAAGGTGGGTCGTTTACGGAATGATAAATAATAATAAGTAATTGTAAGGTGGCGTTGGTTTTGTAATGAATAAAAGTGCAATCCATTTATTTCATGAAAATTAATTTTTCATTTTTATTATCTATATTCCGTATTTAATGAGAACTATCGGGATGTTAAGTTCACGGTTAAATCGGTATGTGAAATTCGATGAATTCATATTTATTTCATTTATAATATGAAATTACCAACTAGGATGAGCTACTTTCGCATCGTTTCCAACGAAATTCGCCACAAATTTTTAATTACAAAATACAAATTGATCGGCTGGCGCGTATGGTGAAAATGACTGTCGCTTGTCGCTTTCTCGTAGTATGCAACCTTAGCTTTCAGTTTCGAACATCCAAAGTTTTTGATAAAATTTAGTTGTCGCTTTTATGACAAGGATACTCTGGGATTGGTCCATAAATTAACCCTAATGGCACTTTAATTATCAGCTCGCACTATCTACGTAAAGAAAAAAAAGTTGCACGATTTTTCTTGACTTTTCTTTTTAAATATCTAATCTTACTACTAAGTTACGAGTGATCATCATTAATCATTTTGAGCATTCATTACTGTTGGTTTTACTACTTTTATATTCATGTCCAAAGTGCCAAAGTGTCATAAGTCATTAATTCATACAAGTAGATAATGTTCTTTTTTATTTAGTTTAGCAACATTGTAATTTCGCACCCTTCTCTTGTTTTTCTAACTTGTACCATTAATCATGATGAGAGCTTGTGGATTTACTGTCCGCATTTCATATACATATGTATATTATATATTCTTAATTGCATTATGCAAATTATTATACATTTATAACTGTAATGTAAATTGTGGGGGTTGTTTTATCTATATATCTATCAGGTCTATATCGAACTTTCATTGCATTGAAAGAGAGGAAGCAATTTCATTATTATTCTGTCGACATTTTTTTTTTTTTTTCTTCATTTTCCAATGCGTTGTGTTGTGGGTTGCGTGGGTACGTCGAAATGATAATTTAATAAATTCCTATCTATAAATTAAGTTTATAGAGAAGGAAAGAACTCATTAATAGTCCTTCTTACCTATTATTGTTATTATTATTATAGTTATATGTATAGGAAGAAGAAAGTTACCTTATACTTAACGAGCGTTTTACAAATTGCAAATTAGGTTATAAATTGATCACTTTACGGACTGCCTTCTATTGAATATTTATTTGAATAATTCGCTGTCTGCAGTCATTGTTATCTATTGAAGTAATAATAATAATAAATTGTTGTAAGTTGTCTCTATGTCTACGACATCTGAGATTATAGAAGTATTCAAATTTATTTAAATGATACGATGTCATCTGACTCCATCTAGTCCTGCTCAATCGGTACTAGATGGGTTATAGAAGATTATCGAACACATTAATAAGAATTAGGAATAGATCTAAAAACCAAACTATCTCATAAAATACATTTGAGAGAGTTGTTTATGCTCTGACTGATTGTGATCTGATGTGATTAAAGCTGAGATACAGCTTCAAGATAAACATGTAAATTACCTAATTTCCAAAAAAAAGCAAATAATCGATTGACATTTTATTGATCAATCCTCTTCAAAATGAAACAACTCTCTCCCGCATCTTCTCGCACTTCGATTGGATTTATCCATCAAATTAAGGCAATTATTATGACCGGAAATTATTGCGAAGTGATGATTTGGCAATTTGTCAGCAAATAATAAATTGGAAATGGGGAGAATGAAATGGGGTTGTGTAGTATATAACAAGGGAAGCTGAGTTAATCTTGAAATATACCACTTGAATTACTTGGGAGAACGTGATTGTTTTTCTAGTTTAATTAATTCATGATGATGGTGCCAACGAAACAAATAAAGAAGGCGCTCACTATCGCTCTCACGCTTTCTCCTCACAGACAATTAATATCGAAATGCAATTCGTTGGTGGAATAAAGTTTTAATTATCTGAACTCGTCATTGTAAACTTTTAAGTTTCATGATTGTTTTTTTTTTATTTTTTTTTTGTTTTCTCACTCACATTCTAGACGATTTTTATTAACTTGTCATCACATTTAAAATAGCACTCTCTATCAGAGCCTACTCTGGGCATGCATGCATGTTATGTTTATTTAAAACAAGAAAAAAAAAAAAAATTTGAACGTTCCCGCCTCCCTGTATGAAAGTCAAGTTAAAATTATTCTATTTATAAATATCAGTTTTAAATGTATACGGTTTGCACGTTTGGTATTTGTAGCCATTTTTTTTCCAAACCAAAGTGACTGCTAAACCTTAACATATAAAGTACATATAAATAGTATCAGTGGAAATAAATACAAAAAATGTATTATTCTAAATTAATTTTTGTCTGTAATGTCACACTGTAGTTCAGAGACTGTGTTGTAGCTCTCTAATTTAAGATCGTGTTTTTCATTTTACATTTTCTTTTTTTATAGATATCAATTTTATACAAGCGCTTTTATCTAAATCTTTTCCCCGGCAGTAAACATTTTAAGGCAAGTGTGAATGGAAGAATAATTTGTTTGAAACGAGTAAACAGATTTTGTTTATATATGGGAGATTACCCTTAAATAGAAAATACTAATGCATAAACAGAAAGAAACTGTTTTAAACTAAAGTTTAAATTATATACATTAAATATCGGATACCTATTGATAAATGCACATTAACAATGATGAGGCTACTATTTGTAGTCGCCTCTTATAGGAAATATTATATTTTTTAGGTTTCGATTGTAAATAAATGTTAAATTCAGATTGTGACTGATAATATAATTCATAATCAACGCTACCATTGGAGAAGCACGTTTGTTAGCACTCGATCCATTGGGAATGATACTTAAAGAACACTCTTTCTTAAAGAAGAGTGATTAGATTCGGAGAGGCGCATAGTGACGATTTTAATTAATATTAAGCAAATTTATTCAACTTTTATCATTTTAGTTTATAATTCAGATTTGATTGCATTTATAAGTCCATACAGTGCTTAAAAATTAATATCGTAGATAGCTATCTGGAGATCTTGATTGTATAATCTTCTTATACATCTGATCTTTCATCTTTATATGTTTATCTTGAGCATTATTTTTTTTTATTCCAACCCCATATATATATGTATGTGCGAGTACCAATAATTAATTTTTGACCTGAATAATGTACTATGGATTTATATCTTGTATTTTATGCACATACGAAAGGAATTAATGATTTTATATCTTTATTTGTCCATACTCTTCTATAGACATACGGTACTTTTATATTCTTGCTTGTCTGGCCTGTCTGTAAATCTTGCTCCTCTCTCTTTTCCACTATACATCGGATGTAGAACAGAAATACTGCATTTAAGTACATACATCCATTTATTATTATTTCTTTTTTCCTGGTAAAATTCCTGACATGCTACATAAATATTTATGTTGTTGAGAAAAAAAAAAAAAATTGAAACCCCTCCCGAAAAAAATAAATGAATCTTAACGATATGTAGGTTTACGTATATACATATATACCTATAAGTAGGAATGTATGTACTATATGTATAAATCGTATTTTAAACGCATTCCTTCATCTCAGTATAATCCATGAATAATATTTTCATGATTTACATACGTATCCGAATAAGTCCTTCTATACCATTACTAAACTGTAGGCGTTCAAATCCTATTCTTTTTTCTTTCCAAATTTGGAAAATGAAAAAGTATTATACCTCTGCTGGACATGAATTTTCGGGAGATAATGATTTTTGACACGTTGTATATCGTTAAGTTCATTTTAGGGACGCGAAGATTTTTTTAGTTATGACTCCAACTTTTGTGTTTAGGTATGTAAATAAAATTCAAATTTTATCAGGTAATCTTATTGAGAACCTGACATTTAAGGATAAAATTGCATCAACTTTTCACTACAAACGTAACCGCATTAAGTTGAAATGCAAGATTAATCACAGGTGAAACTCATTAATTCGAATCTCATATATTAGAACTAACACTATATAATTAGTTACTGCCAATTACTGATTTGAATTCAATACGTGCTCCTCTCGATCTAATATAATCAATTGATCGAATTGTATTGATTATCGCATACTTATAATGTGTGGGTAATATAATAATTTTCCTGTGCATTGCCTCTGAAACTAGAGCGCGTAAAAGATTTATAATCTTTTCGTTTCTGTCCGTGTAGGTATGTATATGATTTATTATAAATAAATGAAATGGCTATTGCATGCAAATCGATAAAAGGCTACTGCTTCCCACAACCATCCCTTTACAGCTCCTTGTTGCAATTATTATTTTGCCATTCTTTTGCCAAGAAACCATATAAAAAATGCCTCTAGTTCAATGACCCCATGCACTTAATGTACTGTACTATATCACC
The DNA here is from genome assembly GCA_949748235.1 of Platypus cylindrus. Lineage (NCBI taxonomy): Eukaryota > Metazoa > Arthropoda > Insecta > Coleoptera > Curculionidae > Platypus > Platypus cylindrus. Next base: position 6,364,479 of record OX456489.1, on the reverse strand, counting down.
CCTTCCGCCGGAGACCATCAGCAGGTGTTGGACGTACTTTATTTTAAAAAAGAGGTAAAGTAAAATTATATTTATTTGGAATTTTTTGTTTATAAAAGTCATATGTCCTCTATAAACTTTGGTTACGCCAACCAAGCTAAATAGAAAGTGACAAGTATTATATTCTATGTGATGTATGAAATGTCAGTGAAGTCTGCTAACCGTAATAGCTAAACTTTATGCTGCGCTTGAGGCATGAAAAGAATACAAAATAAAAACGTGTATTTTTTACATTGAAGGTTTTGTATCCTTGTATCAGATACTCGGAAACTGTCGCGAATATGGTCCGATTATTTATAGCGTGCGAAATCGCTGCAGTTTACATGAAGTTTACAGAATCTACTACAGCTAGTAGAAATGACAGTACATTTTCAAATATCTAATTTGATGCTACTATATCTGCTACTTCTTCGTCTTCATATTTTCAGTTTTCATCAAAATAACCAAAAAAACTCATTAATTTTTTAACTCATTTCAATATAAAAAGAATTTTATTAAAATTTCAATTTTACAAAACAAATTCGAATAATTTTTCGAACAATAATATAGGAGATATACTGCCTGTGATTGAAGGACATTATGATGTATTGTTAAAAAAAAAGAAGCAATTCATTGTTAGCAAATTAATTCATTTTTTGTTTATCGAATTAAATTGAAGTTTCGTATTGAAACTTGCTACCATATTCAATATAGACAGGCTGTTCAGAAAAAAAAATTATTGATCATAGAATAATAATGCACGTGCTCAGAAATCAGAGTAAATATTTTAATTGAATATTTAATTAGGATATTAGGCTGCGTTTACACTAACAACTACACCATGAATGTGCGCGCTACTGGCTTTCGGTTCAGAATTGCCCTAACACTTGTTAAGCTCATCTACTGTGCATAGCTATACACATAGTTTTTTTAATTTTCCCATAAAAGTTTTTCTTATTAATTTTATAAATTAAATAAAATGAAAAATGATTTAACGTGCGTTACTTTAATAATGTTAGAACTTATTAACCTTGAAGAATTGTTCTATACATTTTGAAAAGGATTTCTAAACTCTACAACATTCAATCAAGAATAATTTGAGCATCATCGATACACTTAATTTCTTCAATTCGTGTTCAATCTATCGTGAGAAATATAATCCACTTTAAGACAGTACGTCTAAACGTTCCATAGTAAAAAAAAATTTGCAGAATTTTTTACATTAACGCTACAGTAAATTTGAATTATATCTACGTGTATCTACAAAAATTTCTATTATAATTTTTTTGCTATTATTTTATCATTTTGTTGTCTCAATTTTCCTTTTCTTCCATTTTTTTTTGTTATGATTATTGTCTCCACTTCAGATCCACTTTTTCTTTTCATGTTTAACACTTCGAAGTGAATTGAATATTATTCTTTTAATTCATTCGAGCAAATCGATTATTAAGATATCTATTCTACCATCGTAAATAATAATTGAAAAAGAATGTTGTGCATTGAATAGTTCAGCAAGAAAATTATCAGGAATTGGGGCGAAACAATGTTAATAAAATAGAAATTATAAATGACTGACGAGTAGTATGTATGTATAGTTGAACATAAAATACACATTGAAATGGAAAAAGCAGAATAGAAAAGAATAACTTCTTTTCTTTTAAAATTAAATATTTTATGTTGTACTTAACTTATATTAAGTTGTTTCAGAAACATATGTTCTTTATTATACAGATATAGTTTATATATTGTATATGTGAATTTATTATTGTAATATCGATTGTGATATCGAAAGTTAAACTTATTATAGTCAATGATTTTTCTACTTCTTTTTACAGAGAAACACGAAAAAATCGCAAAACTATTGGTGGATAATGCATATGGAAACCATTCAAGAGATAATATCACAGCAATAGTTGTACTGTTAAAGAATCCTTATCAAATCGCATTAGCTTCACCTCTGGGCATTGCCAGAAATACTAATTGTGATACATCGAATGTCTATATAGCTGATAATATTACCGCTGGTTAGTTTTAATATTATCATTATGATTATACTTTTGTAGATTATTATTCGTATGTAGATTATCTTTATTATTTTACCTCAACGTTATTAATTTACTAAAAAAACACTAAACTCTCAGAAAGCCTCAAAGATTTTAAAGTAGATATATGGAGTAATTTTAATTTGTTCGACCGATAATGGCGAAATTACACACTGTCCTATTCGTTAGCAAAGGCCCAATATCTAACCCCACCACCATTAAAAAAAAAATATTGCTTAATAGAAATAGTTGTAGGAAAATTATAGTGTTTAACTCGTAAAATATGTATTTGCCAACTAGTGATTGAATTGCAGTGCAATAGAATCGCCTAGGGGCTGATGCAATCTATTACAATTTTTTACAAGAGTAAAAACGTTCTAGCAAAAAGTTTTACAAAAGTTTGAAAGTGTGTTCTATTAAATTATATAGTGGTCATTTTCAATTGCCTTCTATGGCTAACTTTTGTTATTAATTAATGAAGTTGAAATAGTATAAAATTAACAAAATTGGGTGAGATTTTATACAAAATTCCTTGCTATTTTTGCATTTGATAAAACTCTTATGTTAACTGAAATATGCTGACAAAACCATGAAAAGTTATCTTGATCTAAAAACTATCAGCAATAAAAGACCAATTCAAAACAAATTCAATAAAGTCAATAAAATTTACTTAGCTATGAAAACAATGGAGCATTTCATACAATTTTGCTCAATTATAAATTAAATCTATTTACTCTCTAACTCTAATGCATATTAGATTCTTTACCTGTTCCAATAGATATAAAATGGTCACTATATTAATTTAAAACATGTAACACAATTAATTAATTAATTTAATTAAAGTGTTAATTGAATATTTTTTTTGAATTTCAATTTCAGCCAGAGAAATGGCTAGAGAATTCTGTACATCGCGAAACATTGTTTCAAACAATGATCCATATAAATTTTTCAATACTGCTACATCTGCCGATACTGCTGCAGATCATATTGTTATTGATGATGATTTAAATACCGATACAGTTATAAATCCAGAAAAATTGAAAAAAGAAGCAAAAGATTTGGCGAATAATAATTCACCAAATAACGATAATAATGATGATAATAATGATTTCAATACATTATTACCAAATACCACTACTAATGATCATGAGAAACATGAAAATAATCGTACAATAGAAGAGAAAAATGGTTGCAAGCAAAATGATAATGAAGATGATAATGATATTGATGAATGCCTAAAGGATCCAGTTAAAATTGAAAAAGAAACAGGTAAGTGAAAGATTTTTGTTTTGATTCATTTTTTTTTTTTATTGACAAGCAACTAAAAATTTGTTATTGATTTAACACAAGGTTCATTTTGATTCTTTTTTAAACGGCTACTTTTTTTGTATCTCATGTTCTTTTCAATTCGGCTATTAGTCAAATTCTTATGCATTATACACAAGTATTGTATACTGTATTATAAAAAGAAAACTCATTTTCCCAAGCAATTTAATTCCCCATCGGCTATTTCAACATATGTTATATCCAATTAACTTCTATTTTATAATATTAGTATCTTATAGTTGCTGCATTCAACATCTCTCTCTCTCTCTCTCTCTCTCTTATGCTTTATAGTGAATAAATCTCATTGAAATTAATCTATCCTATCTAGTCAGTTTCTATATAACATCTCTTTCTTCACATATTAATGATCAATACACATCATCATAAATGGCAAGTAATAATGAAAATTTGATGGTGAAAAATTATAACCGCCTTCGCTTTAAACTATACCTATACTCTTTTGAAATATGATATATTAAATGTAGAGTTTAAATTGAACATAAGTAATTGTGTTAAAATTAATGGAGCTAATGATCCGTATACACGCGATATTAAATTAATAATATTGATTCTATCTAAATCTACTTCTTGTCTACGTGATCCTGGAGCTGCAGCTTTTTTTTTCTTCAAATAAAGCATTTGAAATGAAATAGATGTCTGATTAGAAAATGAAATTGATAAAATCATTGCAGGAATCGAAGTATAACATTGGAAAGTTATAATTCGAACGTATAATTGTATAAGAATGTAAATGATATCGACATACCCGAGAAAATATCTTTCTGTCTAAGTTTTTTTTCTACATTTTTTTGTTCTATCTATTAAAAGCAGATGTTCTACATTACATTATTCTACATATAGAATCTTTCCAAGATGCACGTCCAAGATAGGCGCGAAGACAATTTTGTTTTTGGAAAATTCGAATCTATTTATTCTCTTCGACTAACCACCAATGTCTTGTCCTGGTGCAGCATGTTAATGTGTCTTTGATCTTTCTATTGGTATATAAGTAGCTGCTGCAGGTTGGGACTGTGTTAATTTAATTTTGTAGAGCTATCGTTTTTTAATTATCTTAATAATTAAATCTCAATAACGGTATATCATTTAATTCGTTTTTAAAACTTCTACTGTTGTTGCAATGTTGGCGATGACAACTGATTTTGTCCTCTAAAATCATAATATCGTATCGTATCTGTCGATTACAAGAGGCCTTTCATTAAACTTGCAAGAACGGAAAAACAGTCGTTAATAGATTAAATGTATGTAAATATGCCTGCCTACTTTACTTTAAGATAATAGATTTAACTGCTTAATATCTTTTTTTTTAATTGCATGCTTATTATCCTCCTTCTATTCGTTTCTTCTATTGATATTACCACATTCCATTCATTTTTAATTTAATTTAATTTTCTTTTTTTTTCTTATTCGTTTTCAAGTAAAGTCATATTAAATAGAAATAAATTGTCTCTAATCCGCCTCTTTCCAATGAGGCAATGTAAACGACCGAAAATAACATTTAAGTACTGTATATCTCCGGTTTGATCACAGCCAACTAGTAGACACTTAGAGGTATAGTCACAGAAATCACAAATATATATTAACATCTTCCACCAGTATAGAAAGGCAGTTTTAAAATAACAAAATGTCGATAATTTTATAATATATTGCAAGCAGATTTTTTTTCATACCCATTAACTATTGGATTTATATGTATTTTATTCGGTTTTTACAATTTGATGAAGATTTTACTAACTTGTTTGTATCTTTGTACATTCAAACTACTCCATTTTATATACTATACTATGCTAGCTACTAACTGCTAGTAGTATATCTGTATACATACAAAGTATTATAATGGTAGAAAGCAAGTTCTATAGAATCCCAATATAATACAAATTGAATTTAATGTTCAAAAGTATATTGAAACCGAATGAATTGGAAATTTATTAGAAGAAATGTTGTAACTTGAATGTGTACACATCAATATTATATGAGTATAACAACAACATGTTACATTTTAATGTGTGTGTGTGTGTTTTGTTTTATTTATAAATTGGATCGTGGCTTACGTATATCAAAATGCGGTATTTAGCATCAAAAAATGGCATGAAAGTACGTGGTGTTATTTATGAAGCTCTAGCAAAAAAAAACATTAAATTTGTATTTTAACACGTTGTTTTCTCTTTAGTTTATCTATCACACCCTCAAGTAGGTGCGTTCTTATTATAAAGAAAAAAACTTGAGTTTCTCATATCTAAAAATGGTAACAAATTCTATAGAACCAGAAACATATTTGGTTCTTTGAAGAATGCATGATCAATAGTCAATTTCTTATTTTAAAAAAAGAGTCTCGTAAAATCTATCTCTATACAAATGTATATTTTTTACTTTCCATAGAGATGGCAGAGACTAATAGAGATGTTTCGAAAAACAAGAAATTAAGATAAATTGGATTTTACAATTAGAAATGGTATTTTAAGCGATGTAACTCGTTTTAAGTGACTTATAAACAGTATGGAAATAAATCCATGCATATGTCGTGTTTCTAACTTATTAAATAAAGAAGAAATTATTCATATACAATATTAATAAATGAAAATTGTTATTATTTTTGAAGCTAATTATAATTTTATTGTAGTTAAAATGTGAATAAATTAGAACGTATACGATTCGACTCTAATAACTTGAACAATAGAAAATTATACAAGTTTTTTTAGTGCACAAAACAAAAACAACGCTAATTAAAAGTTATTGTGTCCAATTTCGTTACATTTATTTAATTTTGTATACGTATTTATTTTGAAGAGAAAAAAAAGTGTATTATTAGTCGCCTACTGCATCAAAAAAAAACAACAATTTTAACATTCTACCTTGATCTATACAGACTTCAATGATTTCTATATTAGATTAACATTTAATTGAATATATTATTAATTTAATACAATAATATATTGCAAATTACAAAATGTTTTTGTGTGGGGCGCATTTTCCCTATATGTATGTACGGTTGTCCACATAGTAGGCCTCAAATTAAAAACAGTACCTGAACTGAATAATAGCGTCTGCGCTAAGCCAACGCCAACCCAACCCGTATGCATTGCCAGTGTTGAACCGGCTTTTATTCTTCTGTGTTGTTTCTAGATATTTTTTTCAACATTAATTTTATTAAAAGTTTTTACAACTTATTATTTTTATTCGCATGTTATTAATTTTTAAACAGCATATTTCTGTCTGGTGATAACAATCTTGTGGTAAGTCGTATTATAGAGTGAACTAGAAATTGTTAAAAGCAAATATACGTTCATATTTTTTCTTGAAGTGCTTTTTTTTCATTCTCAGTTATAGAAGAAAAAAATAATTTGGGTAATCGGCCATCAGCATGTGTTGAGTTGAGATGTGTTTATTTATATATAAAATGAAAGAAAGGAAATGTTATTTTTGAGTAAATAAACTGTCATTAATTATAATATTCATATTTACACCTAGCCTTTATATTTTTATTCTGAAATAACAAGCGTATTTACAAACTTTAATCTATATGTAGATTACAATCTATTTTTAACAATTTTTGGATGTCTTTGCAATGTTGCCAAATATAAACCATTCATAAAACAGCTGTACTTAAATAATATGATGTTTAAATGTACACAAAAGGAGATACAATTATAATTAGTTTTCTCATTTTCATTTTTGATTATTAATGAAAATTTTGTGCTATTTTGTGAATAGCATTGGATGGATTTTGAAGTTCGTACTTCGAATGAACTCTTAAAAAAAACTCTGGGAGGCCTTGAACAGTCTTCCAAAATTTTAATAATCAACGTTAACATTCATGACAATCATGATTCTAGTAAAGGGAATCACGATTACAACATACATAATTATATTATGGTATTTTAATCTCCAGCGTAAATCAAATACCTATATCTAAAGTCTATATACGAAGCAAATCTACATAATAGTGAAGTGAAATCATATTTAATTTTTACTGTACATTTTGATTCTAAAATAATTTTTTTACTGTGTCAAATTGTCTTGTTTTTCAAATTCATCGCAAAAACTAAAAAGTTCTGCTGCAAAGTCATGAGTGTAATTGTTTTTTTTTTTCTATTTTTTACAATGGTACGTTTTAGATTACAGAGTAATTTCAATTATCATTGTTACAATAATTTTATATAGGTACATTCCAAGGATGTTTCGCCGATATAGATGAACTTGAACGTCTATTTTTATTTATGCATAGTTATTATATTATAACATAACCTAAAAATCTTACTGTAAAAATTTGAATAATAATATTAGTGTTTCTAATCACTTGCTCTAATTATATTTATATATTTTTGCCTTTTTAATAATGCCTAATAATTGTATAAAATTGTTGGTATGGTAAAGGGTAGCTACTTAAAGTTTTACGATTAGATCACCAGAGCAACATATGTTACATAAAGTCCTATTAGAATAATATATCAAATGCCATGTACACCTAAACCTATGAATAGATATTCGATATTTCTAATCATCCATTTGTATACTCTTAATTTTGATTAATACGAGAAAAACTGCTGTCATCTATTCGTAAATATTGCTCTCCTAATTTACTTCTTTGTAAAATACGTAAAAATATGTTTCAACAAAGCAGATGGTTAGATATTTAGAAATTAATGAAGTTTCTACTGCTGTTACATTACATTCATCAGATTTGCAATTTCTTTTAACCACCTGTTTTTTATTCAGCTAAACACATCATATAACAATGGTTTGACGCTAATAGGCATACGTAGCTTGTGTCAGCTGTGAGATCTGATACACGGTAGGGTTGCCATATTTGGGATTATTTATTAAACATCAGGGTAGATTATTCTAGGCTCTGTTATTTTACTACTGGAAAACTCTAAATATTATCGTATTTCAATTTCGTAGCTTTACACAATTTTTTTTTTTTTTTTTTTAATTTTAATCACGTGTCTAAAGATATGAGTATTATTTTTAACTATTTATACTTTTATACTATCTATGCATATTTCTAAATAACTGGAAAAATACATTAAAAAACAAGATTCCGCTTATTTCCTTTTAAACTTCACTTTCAAATTCAATACTGATAATAATGATCTCTTCCTCGTGTACTTTGAAATCGATCGATTTGTCTGGTCTGGCAACAGACATTCTGGATAAGGGTAGGGTTACAGAAAGGACCTCTTCGATGAGAATTGCATTAACCTAGGCAGACTAGGACGTGAACGTATTTAGGAGGGCCTCGTTTGATTGGATTCAAATGACTGGAAATTGAAACCATATGATTTTTTGTTTATTTACAGTTCAAAATGTTTCGTGTGTAGAAGATAATCCAGCAGAAAGCGACTCGGAAGACGAGTGGAACTATATTAAAGGGGACCAAGAAAAACAAAAGAATCTGTCAGTACAATCAGAAACGGTAATAATATATATTAATTACATGAGTAATACTGGATATTTATATTTATTATTGTTCAATTATTATAGCTTGAAGAAGCTTTAGACGATAGTATGTCTCAGTTGAATCCAAACGCAGCTGAATTTGTTCCCGTTTCTCCAACACGAAGTGTACCATCACCACTTTGTCGGGGAATTATAAAAGATGATGAAGTACTATCATTTTCACCAAAACGACCAAAGCCTGTCGATAGTGTGCCAAATGAATTCGAGTTTGAAACAGAAATAAAATCGCGACCAAGTGATGTTTGCGTTTCATCAAATAATTTTAAAAATGAAGATGAAGCGGTATAACATAAATGATCAATTATAATTAAAGAAATATGTATGTGTATTTTTGTTTTCTTTAAATCTAGGATCATGCCACTTCCAATGCAGATATGGAGAAAATATTGAATGGTAAATGTATCGATGATATTCCCGAATTTCATCCAGGAAGTACTCCAGTAAAATCAGACGAATTTCACTTCGGACCAAATGCCGTACCATTTTCCCCCAGACTTTTAGATCAATCAACTGCTTTTTCATCTACAAAAGTATGTAAATTTAGAATATGAAAAAAATATATACTTAACAATGAGATTTTCATTTGGTTGAGTAATTAAATTTAATTTTCCATTTTTATACATTTCATAGGCTAATTATGGTGATGACTCTCAGGAAATTTTAAATACATCGTTTAACGATTCAGTAAATCAAATATCAAAGACTGAAGATCCAATGACAACGTCTTTTTACGCAGAAAAAGGAGATCCTAATCCATTTGTAGATGAAGATTTGACGCAAGATTTAAACAAGGTGCATAATTTACCAGAAAATTTGGATGAATTCTTAGAAAAGGCCGAAAATAATGAACAATTTTCGGAAACCATTTCGGATCTTCCCGAGCATTTTCCATTAGATCAATCATGTATTAACAATGATGTCGCTGTTATTCAAACTACCGACCTTGACAAAATATCTCAAGATGACGAAAAAGAATTAGCTTCGCCACTAGAAGCTGAAATCTCCGAGTCAAAAGATGAAACTGTTGATTTGCAATCATCAATTGAACAACATTTTAATATTATCGATAATTTAAGTGAAACTCCCAGTCCAGCAGGACAATTAAATAATACGAAAGCTGGTGATACATCATCTGAAAATGAAATTTTTAACTTAAGGCAAGGAACAAGCACAGATGAAGCCATCGATTTAAATTCAAGTGCGTCGCGTTTAGAAAATGAGTCGAACATTTCGGCAAGTTTTTCACCTGAACAAACTGAAGATGAAAATATTTCAGGATCTCAAGATGAGAATAGACCTCTGCAAACAGAAAAAGAGCAACGTTTTAATATTTTCAATATTTCTAGCGATACTTCCAGTCCAATTATTCAATCTGATCCAATAAATAATTGGATGCCTTTTAATATGTCAAATGAAAATGAGAGTAAATTTTTGTATGAAGGATTAGGTCATCTAAATTTGAATTCAAGTGAATCATTTGTCGAGCATGAACCTAGTATTACTTCAAGAGAACACATTGAAGAATCAAGTATAAATAGTTCTGATATAGTAGAGCAAGTATCATTAGAACCTACAGCGATTGAAAAGGAGCCGCAAATCGATGAACCAAATCTAGAAACTGGAACATTAACGGAATCAGCAATAAAATCAGTTCAAGAAGAAATTGATGAGTTACTTCAAACTGGATCAAACATCGTTTTGTCTAACGAAGCTTTTAATCCATTTGCAACTGACGATTTCAGTAAAGTAGAGAATTTAACAGAAAATCTAGATGAATTTCAAAAGGAGAAAGTCAACAATGAGAACAAGTTTTCAATTTCTGATTTACAATCGTCTTCTCCATTTGGTCAACCTTGTGCTGACAATGATATAGCACAAGCAAATGATTCATTAATTGAAAATGTTTCAACAGATGCTTTGTCATCTTTCGAGTTCAATGTAAGTTTTTTTTTTTTTTTTTTTTTTGCTGCTCGAAATGTTCATTATATTTATTTTTTATTTTCTCTACAACAGAATTCATACTCTAACCAACAACCAGTTATTTTCAATAATAATGAAGAAAATGTTTGTTTACTAAATACTGAATTGCCTACCAGCGAAAATCTTGTATGTGTATCACCATGCACTGAAGCTGTTGCTGATTCAGAAATTCACACTTCTTCAATTGATACACAAGAACATAAGGAAGAAGAAATTACATCATCAGTAAAAGATGAGGTATCATCTTCATCAAATGCTGGAGATTTAACACCATCAGCTAAATCGCCAGAGCCATCATTGGATTCATTTATTGATCATCAGGCAGGACTGCAACCACAACAAGTCGAAAATTCAGTAATGGATAATTACGAGAAAAAATTGGAAAATGAGTTCGTTAACGAATTTTTCCAATTGAATCAAAATAAGAGTGTTGAGGAAGTGTTTCTGAATGAAAAGGTAATTTTTGCTTACGAGAAATTTAATTAGAAAAAAATTGAATATCTAAAAATTTAACTATATCAGATAGGAACGCGATTAATTGGAAACTTAATTAGAATTTCTTCTATTATTAGTTGAACAACAATTTACAAGGGCCATCATCAAATGCTTCTAGTCTTCCTACGACGGCTAAACTCGAAACTGAAAAACCTAATGATGTCCTAATTGTAGAAGCTATACCTTCAGCAGCATTAGAATTTGCATCAAAATCCGCCAGCGATATTGATCATGTAAGCTCAAGCTTATAATATATAATATAGTATTTTCATTTATTAATAAATATTCAATGATTTTAATATTCGTAAATACAGGTTACTGCAGAAATTAATCAGCAATTTGACATAAAGACTGAAAATATTAATCCGGAATATGCCGAACAAGCTTTGATAACGCCCTCAGAAGAAAGTAAAACTATTGATGAAATACCTGCAGTAACTGAGGTATAATTTTTTGATAGATTTGCAATGCAACAATTTTTTAAACGTATGCATATATGGTTCGAATAGGTTGAATTACCGGTTCAGGAAATTGAACTGCCGAAACTTGCGCCGGTTGCATGTTCACCAACAAAAGAAACATTAACTTCGAAGAAGTCTCCAATTAATGAACCAAAACCGAAGCTTTTGAAAAAGGACGAGAAAAAAGCAACAACAAAGACTATTGGTAATTTTTGTGTATACTATCATTTAATTATGTCTACAAACACATACAATTATAAAACATTGATAAGAAAACTTCAATTTAGGAAAAATAGGTGTAGTTTCCAAAACTACTGCAGCAACGAAAACGGCACCGACTGCTCCAAAAACAAAACTTTCACCAAGACCAGGGTAATTATATAATCGTAGACTTCCTATAATTTCTGACTTAATACTTAATAAAAAAGGTGCATGCCGTGTAGGCATATGGAACATATGGAAATACATTAATAATGGATAAATAAATTTATTTTTCCATTAATTAATTTATTAATGAAAATAATTAAATATCTTAATAATATATAATGCCCTTCTATGAAGTCAAATACTAAACAAATTCAATTATATATTTTCATAGACCTTCAAAGCCTTCCCCGTCTCCAGTAAAAACATCAACATTGAAAGTATCTTCTAAGACAGTAACAGCAACTGCAGCTCCGAAATGTGCTGAACGTAAAACTGCTCCCATTAGCGTCCCTAAACCGGCAGTTAAATCAACTCTACGTAATATTTTAATTTCATATACACATTCTGAAAAACACTAACGTGTAATTCTATTTTTAGCGAAAAAATCAGCAACTGAAACGACTAGTACTTCTAGAACCATCAATCAACGACCAGCTACAGTACCGAAGACAGCTGGTCCAGCTGCGGCAGCAACCGCACCTAGACCAGCTACGGCATCCAGATACGCTGTAAGAAGTACTGCAGCATCGACGAAATCAACTACTACAACTACTAATACTACTGCTGCTGCTGCTAAAGCCAAGGCATCACATACTACTACTAGTACCAGATCTGTGGCCATCAGTAAAACGACTTCAGCAACTAAGGTAATGTGTATTTGTTACTTAGTTTAACTTTTTTTTATTGATTAACCCCCGTTAACCCTATATATTCTATTATTTAATTCCTTAGACGTCAACTAATCATACTACAACATTTACTGCCGCAAAAACTACAATCCCGCCGAAACCTCGTACGATTACTAATGGTTCAATAAAACCAAGAGTGTCCTTATCAAAAACAGTAGCAAAAAGCGCAGATGTAGAGAAACAAAATAAAGAGAGTGCAAATAAGTTAACTGCCAGTCGTACAGCGACTTCTACTACTATTTCACAAACTAAACCTGCAAATGGAATTAAAGCGGCTGTAAAAAAGGCAGAAGTGAAGGTAAATAATGGGTGACCATTATTAGCCTCAATTCGGATTTTAAACGTATTTTATTTTAGCCTTTAGCAAGAAAACCAGCTACTTCTAGCAGAAATGTGACAACATCAGCTAAAACTACATTAACTACCACTACTAAAAAAGTACCTAAAGAATCAGTTAAACCAAAAACAACCGTAACCAAGATCGAGAAATCGAAAGAGAATGGTGTGGCAAACGTTTATGTCACAGAAGAAGTCAGAGATTTAACTATTGTCAATAATTGTGAGACTGAAAATTTTGTTAAAGATAATTCGCAAGTAGATAATAAATTAGCTACTGAAACAACAACTAATGGTATTGTCACTGTAACTGAGAATATTAATGTTTAATAATGTATTACCACTAACAATGTTTCAATATTTTAAAGGCCTATTTTTAAAAAAAAATCATCCTTTATTAAGATGGATTGTTCGCTAATCAATTATCACTTTTTTTATCTAAGAATATTTTATAAATGTACTATTTTTTACACGTATTTTTTGTAGATTATGAATGTTTACTTTTCGAATGTCTTAGTTATTATTATATTTTACTAGTTACTATTTTATAGGAAAAAAATAATGCAAAAAAGAGAAAAATGCTAAATCACAATATAATCTTTTTATTAAGCTTTTTTAATTTTTTTTTGCTTCTGGCTTGACCGCTGCGCACTTATATGTATATAAATAAATAACTAAATGTTGTATTTTCGAAAACTTACTAACTGGGTGCTAAAATTCAATAGCATTTTCTTCCCTTTTTTTTAATATCTTACTCCTACATGTTAATTAACCAACAATATTATTTATTAATTTTTAACTTTTAATTATTTTAACTCCGTAATTTGATTTATTAATAAAACAAAAATTAGAATGATCGATTTAATTTCTTAGTTTTACTTACCATGTATTTTCACAATTTTTAAATAAGATTTGTTTTATATTAAAATTTTATCATAGTTTGCTATTTTATTTATTTGTGAATTTATTTCTTCATATATAAACGATATAAAACTTTTTAGAAATAGTGGATTTCTTTATTGAAAATTTCCTGAAAAAGGTTGATCTTAAAATATTTTCTCTTTTAATGTATTCTCTATGTAGTTCTAATATATGATTTTTTTTATTAAATTCTTTAAAAAGTCTTAATTACCTGTTATTAATAGAAACAATTCTAAAGAAAAAACTACAGAACTTACAATTGTTGTAATTACAAAATTAATTGTAACCAAGTTCACTGCTATTACAGACCTTGGGCAAAAATCATATGTTGCAGTGCAATCGTTTCTCTCATAGAAATTCATATCTCGCCATCTATCTACCCTATCTTGCGAATAGGAAACAGGCACAGATAAAGATTGTAAGACAATGATATTGTCTATGGAAACAGGTCTATTTAGAACGCTAAGCAAGAGTATTGGCTTTTGGTAGTATTTTTTGGTTTGGTTCCAAAATCCTATTCCATCAAAATTTTATTGTTGCCATCTCCTACAGAATAGCTAAACTAATATCAAAATTTACAGATTCTTATAGTAATTTCTGTAATATTAAAAATTCTAAAATATTACAGAATAACAATTTATAAATGCCGGTAGTAGTTTGGCTATTCTATAAGAGATGGCAAAAAAAAATTTTAAATGTAGAAGTAGCAAAAAAAAATCAAAATTCATATTTTTTGTTATAATTCGTTAATAAATTTTTATTCTATGCTTTATGCGTATCTATCAACATATTCCGATATCATGTCACTAATAAATATAATAAATTTGAAAAACCATCTCTTCTCTTTTTTGTGATCCTGATACAAAAATCGAAATTTATGTTTTTTTCAAGCAACGAAAAAAAGTGGATGACACCTCTCCTCTTTTCTGCGATCCTGATACAAAAATCGACATTTTACATTTCTTTCGAGCCAAATTGAAAAGTGATAGACACCTCTTTTGTTTCTGTGATCCTGATACAAACATCGAAACTTTACGTTACTTTCAAATCAAACCAAAATGAAAAACGATAAGAAATCTCTTCTCTTTTCTGTGATCCTGATACAGAAATCGACATTTTACGTTACTTTTAAACGAAATTGAGAAGCGATAAGACATCTCTTCTCTTTTCAGTGATCCTGGTACAAAAATCAAAAGAAATTTATGTTTTTTCAAGCAAGATTAAAGCGAGAAAATACACCTCTTCCACCTTCTGTGATTCTGATACAAAAATCGAAATTTTACGTTATTTTCAATTTGAAAGTAACGTAGCGTTGATCAAGGCAAATTAAAGAGGTAATACACCTCTTCGCCTTTCTGTGATTTTGATACAAAGATCGACATTTTACATTACTTTCAAGCCAAATTAAAAAGCGATAAGACACCTCTTCTCTTTTCTGTAATCCAGTTACGAAAACCAAAACGTATTTTTTTTCTAATTTTTGATTCAAAAATTTTGTACAGTCCTATTGAGGCCTATAAAATAAAGTCTAAACTGTAAATACTTATTTAAGTAGTATTTAATATAATACTAATATATAGTAGTAATAATATTTATACTTAAATAAATGTTAATTATATAATTAATTATTATTTATTTTTTATTATATAACTAATTATAATATTATTTATTATATAATTTAATTATTAATATATATTTACTATTCTTTTTACTTTTTTTTTTTCTAACAGTTCAGTCCTACGTCCGTCCGCTATCTAATAGTGTCGCTTACTATTAGATGTCGCTGTAATGGACAGTCTCAGATTTTCAACGAATTGACGTTTCTACACAAAATTTCAAAAATTTTATCAAATTGTTCAAAGTTTCAAAACGTTTAATTTTTAACGATTATTTCTGAAAACTCGTAAGTGCTCTTCTTAATAGATAAAAATAAATTTTAGAGAATAATTCTCAATGGATACTTATAATGCAGGCATTCAAGTTTTCAATGTTGAAAGTAAGTGGAATATTATTAAAATTACCAAAAATCAAAGCAATATTTTACGTATTTTTTATCTATCGAATTCTTATTTTTTCTTTCGTTCCACCATTAAATTTGTACATTCTGCATTACTATTATATATTTATATATTATTATATTATACTGCATGCATTCTGCAAACTAATTTAAGAGAAATCTAAGTACAACGTATATAGTTTTAGTTCCCCATAAGCGTAACATACACTTATCTATGTTTTCAACTTTTGTTGTAGATTATGAAAGTGCTGTAAAACGAAAAGCAGTTCAAACTGTAACATCTCGTAAGCCTTTTGGTGCTAGGGCATTGAATTGCAATACCCCTGCCAATGTAACTGGAAGTAAAAAAAACGGAGAATTACTTGGAGATTCATCATTTTTAACTCCTAAATCATGTGGTAAATTAAACTTTTTTCCCTTTAGAACTAACTTAAATTGTTTAGTTTATTATAAAGATCTGTTATGTTTAAATTTATTGCTAGTTTCTAATAGATGTATTTCTAGTTTCACAACAGAAATTTTCACCAAACTGTTTATCAGTTTGCAAATCGAACTCCAATATAATTAATAAGAAATCACCACTACTAAATGAGAAAAAAAAATTAAAATCGCCATCGCCATCAAAGGCATATGAATTAAATGTTGATATAGAAGATTACGATATATCCACTTACCTGGAGGTAATTTCTAACATTGAACAATTTATAGAAGAATTTAAAAATTTACATTTCTTGTAGGATAAAGAAGTGGAAGATATATTTAAATTTTCAAAAGTTTGGGAAAATGCAGATGTTATTGAATTTCTGAAAAATTATACAAAGGGCATTAGAACTCCTCCACCAAACGTTAATATAGCAGAAGATCCTGTTTTACAACTGGAACCGATTGACAATCGAATTGATTCCCAAAATCCCTTCTGGCCATCAATCCAATATGATATTACACTTTTTGATGTTGATTTACCTGTGTATTAAATGCTTTGTCTTTTTATACGATGTGTGTATATTGTTCGCATGTTTATTATAATTTTTTTAATAATGTACCTATGAGTTCGAATTTTTGTTAAATTAAAATGAAATAAAATAAAATAGGATTGGACTATTTAATGTTTTTTTTTTATTTGAGAAAAGAGCTTTATATGGTTTTTGGATTTATAAAAATATTTCTAGTGGAATTAAATGTTGTAATTTTAAATGTCATTGAAGATGTGCAATACAGCATATTGTTATAGAAGTGCGCATGGGCAACAATTATTTGTCTTGATTACAATTTAAAGGTGTTATAACTAAGTACACTAGCAAAATAATCAACATAAAGAAACCGATTAATGAAGCATTTCCTAATTGCCTATAAACTAAATATAATAACTAACAAAATAAAGGAACTGTTACCAAAAAACTAAATAATTTAATATAAAAGGAGTATTTAAAAGAGTATATTGGTATATAAAAGACTAAATTGCATCAATAAACGACTAGAATGTTAAAAAAACATATATAAACTTGCAGAGTATAATCAAGTTTTAACTAATCAGTTTAGTACCTATCTATGCAAATAATACAACTGGAAACAAAACCCTGTTAAAGTACTATAACAGGTAAACTATTTATTTGTGATATAACAGTCTAAAAAAGCTTAAATCTAAATTAATCATGGCAAACACGTTGAGAAATATAAATCAACATGAATTAATTTATAAAACGATAAGCTTTTATCTCAACTATGCAGAAGTTAACTGTATATTTGTATCACTCAATTTGCTACATATTATATTTATTATGTATTCCTTAATGTCACATAAATGTTACACACTCTCAAAAGCTAAGATTCCTCAATAATATGTATATATTTAAATGAGACATACAAATTATACGTGGCATTTATGGATTAATCCATTTTTCACTTTGCTGCGTCATATTATTTTAGATTAGATAATTCGCCATTTGTACCTTTCTTTTCGGCCAAATTTGAAGCTAATAATAGGTATGCTTTGATTTCCCTCATTATTTCTCAAAATAGAAAGTATCTATGATTTGTTGGTATTCTCCAATACCATTGAACATAAATGTAAGCAAAATTTTGTAGAAAATTCTTTTAAAAATCCTGATGATGTAACTTGTGACTGTGAAATGTCCGCGGTTTCCTTTTTATTTATAATATCCTCATCGTCAAAATTCTTGCAAAACAATAATATCGATAATGGATAAAAATATTTATCCAAATTCTTTAGTAAAATATCTTCTAAAACACAAACTGGAAGATTATGCGATAACCAGAATTCGATACATTTTAACAATATATTTTGCATTAATATGTAATTCTCCGACAAATAAACTTTTCTTATGTAAAACTGAATAATATATGACGCTTTACTAAGTATATCTTTGGCATACTTATTTTTAATATCTAATTGGAGCTTATCATTCATTGGTTGATGTTGATCAAGATTATTAGGAATTGTGGCCGTTGGAGGTTGAATTATAGTTGCTTTCTTAATTGATTGAACATAATTAGTAATATTTTGATGTACATCACTGTCACAAGGACTCTCTTGTCCACCTTCTTCGCCAAATTGCTTCAAACTATCCAAAGATGAACTAGAACTAAGAATTCGAGCTGGTGAACTACATGCACTGGTTTTCTCAATTGCTAATTCCGATTTAAGGCTTTTTACTATCAATTCGATATTCTGATCTTTCTCTTTGACATCGTACGAATCCTTGCAAGTAAAAAGCGATGAAAAATCATCAATATCAAGAGTATCTATGTATTTTTTGAACGCTTCAATAGAAAAACTTAAACTATCAACATAATGCTCATGTAAAAATGATATTTTACTGGCTGTTTGATAATCGCCAATTTCTACACTTTTTTCAATGACATTTTCTACATCGTAAAAATCAACAAACGTTTGTAATGCATAATGCAGTGTTTTCTGGCCTATACAAATATCAGGTATTGAATAAATATGTCGAAAATCTTGTTGAAAAATATGTTTTTCTTTCAAAAAATTATCCATTTTTTCTTCATTTTCAATGGCTATCAGAAAATTCGGTTTAGATTTATTGGACAAAACTAATTTCTGAGTGACTTGGCTGAACGTAAATGTGATGCTTGGCAGTACGGAAATTTCTATTGGTAGATTGTTTGATATGGGATGGTTGTGCAGGCATTTAAACGCACGTTTTGTATTTTTTAAAATCGTTAGATTGTCATCTTGTTTTTTACGTAATACGTTCAAGGATATGTCCAGAATTGTCTGAAAGACGAAATTGATTCGAATGAAACAATTACATGAAATTAAGCAAATAAGGAAGTTCAACTAATTCTTGTACAATAGAAATCTTACTTCAATCATGGCTGGAGTGCCCCAAGCTAACACTTGTCCAGTATTATCAATTGCCATTGTATAATCTAAACCACAAGCAACATGAGAAAATTTACGACCTATTACACTATCGTAAACATCCTTTATATTTGGTTGGCTTAATTCCTCCTCTTTATTTTTACCCCAAAAGATTTGCCCTTGATCTAATATGACGCAATGACGATAACCTGCAAAGTAAATAATCAATATTGAAGTATTATAGGTCAGTAAATAGGTACTTCTTGTCTTTATTGTTTTACCTGCTGATATTTGTCTAATTGGTTTTTTACTTTGAGATTCATACATTTGAACAGTAGATTTCCACGATTCCAATTGTGTATTAATTTTATTATTGATTGCTTTTTGTTGGGCTAATCGGACCTCTTCTGGACTGGCCCCCCACATGAAAACTTTTTGTTCTGTTGTCACAGCCATCTGGATTAAATTTAATTCAATCGAGCATTTAATTTGTTATTATAAGCAAGAATCAAAGTAAACTCTCCAAATTACATATTCGATAAATTAACATACATTATGGAAATAAGATGCAGTAATTTTTTCTACAGGAACATATATTTCTGGCATCAATACAATCCATATGGGTGTCGTGTATTTTTTCGAATATGTTGAATAATTCTCCAATTGTGAAAATGCGTTCGATCCAAACCCAAAAATTTTACCATCACATGTTAGAATTAAACTATGGGCATGCCCTTTAATAAAGAAATACAAAATATGGATTCCTTAAACTATGAGCAGCCTTGGCATTGATTACCTCCAGCCACTTGTCGGACAGGAAGTCCAAATTTTAATTGACGCGGATAATATTGATTATCACAATTGCCATGACCTAACTGACCATGTATACCCCAACCCCATGTGTATACTTGACCTGTGTGTGATAAAGCCACGCTATGATATTGACCTAATAAAATATATGTACGTCAATATCAATAGGTACCCAATTATTTCGTTTATATACACACCTGCGGATATATCTATGATTTTTAATTTAGATATTGTAGTTAATAGCTGAGGATATGGCGTTTCTTGTACATGCTGTCCTAAACCTAATTGTCCATAATTATTTGAACCCCATGCAAAAACCTATAAAAATATTGCAAATATGTTATACATCTGTAGTATAACAAAAGCATTATACTCGAATAATAATATAAATACAATATTTGTTAATATCGCTAAATAAATATTGTATACAATTAAATGTTCATTAGAAATAAGATATATGATTTCATATTCATGTTTTCCCCACCACCTACTACTACTACTACTGCTACTACTAGCCGAATCAAAAAAGTTATTGGACGGTTAACAGTCCAGATTAAAAGCTACTGGTAGAGAAAGGGTGGAAAAAACTGTTGGTAATGTTATTCTCCTATAATATAGTTTAATATGGCATATATCATAATTAATTACCCCACAATCTGTTGCACAAAGTGTATGTTTTCTTCCACAACTGATAGAAAGTGGTATAACTTTTAAATCATGTAAAGTATTCACTAATCTTGGTCCACTAGTGTTTGTTAACATTGGACCAGTACCTAATTGAGTTAATTGTTGACATAACTGGTTGTATTGTAAATGAGCATGTAAATTGAGTAATTGTTGTAATTTTTACCTAAACGTCCAGCTGTCGTGATGCCCATTGTATAAACACGATTGTTTCTTATTACAGCAGCATGTTCATATCCACAACTTAACAATTTGAGATCAGGTAATTTATTTATTACATGAAAATTATCACTGGTTTCTATTTCAGGTACAATAGCATCCATTAAATTCAAATCAAAACTATAGCAAAAAAAATTATTCTCAACACACAAGTTCATTATAATTATTATTTCTGATGGAAATAATAATTACAGAAGCTACATACACCTTCAAATAAACCTAATATAATAAAAACATACCATACACTTTGACTTCGACCAATTAAATTACAAATTACACAAAGGAATGTTTGAACTAAATCTTTTATAATGACAGTCGAGTTTTCGGGAGTTTCCCAATCAAATGAGTCGTAATTTGTATCGTTTGTTGAAGTTTCAGAACTATTACGCCACATACCTCTTGCAAAAGGTATTACACACGGTTGACTAGGATCTAATTGGACTATCAAACGTTTTAAAATTTCTATTGGAAACTGATCAACATTTTCGCGAATATAATCAAGTATAATCTAAAAAAAAGGTCATGTAGGACTAAAAAAAAATCATCAAAAAATTAATGAATAGACGATATACTTGCGAACTTTCTGGCAAAATTAAAAAACTTTGTGTTAACGTTGGCTCTGACAATGCATAAAAGAATTCCAAATCCAACATTTTTGCTGAACATTCGTTTTGTACAATTTTTCCTATAGCAACCGCAGTCTCAGCTTGAAGACCTTTTGATTTTGATAGTAAATTAACAATGTTCCAATGGCCCGCCTGGCAAGCCATATTCACAGCCAAAAATGGATCAAAATATGATTCGTGTATAAGAAAATCCCTATTAATATAATTGTACAATAGGAAAATGAGTAGATTGTAGAATAATAACATTTAGAAGTGTAATTCTCGAATTTTTATAGGTCGATTTTTATAAGCATTACAAGCCACATAATAATACTTTTGCCGGCTAAAAGATGTTGATCTAATCTATCGAGAGTTCCAATTCCATACTATTGTTAATCTGTGGTTTTCAGTTAATCAATTAAATTTACACCTACATAAAATCCTTGCAATAGTTGCATCGTATTTGTTCATCCATTGTACTTCTTAAAAGTAATTCAATATAAGCCATCACAGCAACATTTCCGATATGAATTCGTGTTGTTAAATTCATTTCAATTCTATTAGCACTTAAACATAAATGAACGAACTTTAACAGTGTTTTACAATCAGTTGATATTGCTAATTTTAATACTCTTTTGAGTAAATGAACTTTGGCTTGTTTATATAGAATTATACCTAAAAAAGATAAAAAGTAATGTCGTTATTATAAGTATTATTAACAAGAAACCTACCAGAATGGTATGATGCACTAGATATCAATAAATCGCCACAATATTCCAGTAGTTTTGATAAATTCAAATTGAAAACAAATGCAATTTTTTCAGCCTTTTGCATATCATCTTCTTCGATTACATAGTCAATGAATTTTTGAATTGGTGATGTTCTATAGACAAAAATTATCAATTTTTTTTTATGAATATTCTAAAAGCAACCACTGCTTACCGAATAACAACTTTGTAAACACTTTTATTTGTAACAATAACACACGTATCAATAGCTGCTCGTAAAAAATTACATTCCTGTTTCTGTTTATGATTAATAAATTTATTTTTATACAATCTTTTCTTCGTTAACACCATATCCATTGACATATCGATTGTTTTGAAAATATTGAGAATTATTTCGTTTTTTATTTGAAATTGTGCCACTAGTGCATCATTATTGAATTCCTAAAATGTTTTCCATTAGAGTTCCAATACGATTTTCTCTCAGTTTTACTTACAGCATCCCAAATCATATGAGATTCAGATAATTGACAACTTATCACTGAAATTATATTAAGATCATGTAAGGTGTAAATTAGATTGTCAGTTAAAATTAATGAACTTGTATTTGGTAATAATTTATATACATAAATTGGCGCACTATCAATATCAGTAGAATGAACCTGAAATTAAAGATAAAAAATATAATTTTATTGTTAAATTTAATGTGTCTATATTAGACACAATCTAAGATGAGCCAATTTAAAGTGGCTATGGGTTAGAGTAACTTATTCGTTATTACTCAATACTCATTTTATATTGTATATAAACTGTACGTACAGTTAATAGACCATTGGACTTATACAATACAGAATAAAATTTCTTGTTTTTACACATTTGAGGTATAAATAAATGCGGCATTAATTCCAACTCTGAATTATATGAAGAATTATTGGATTTAACAGATTGATTTATTGATGCAACTGGTGATGATTGAGATTCATTTACGTTAGGTAATTGATCATTTAACAATAATGATGGATCTAATGCAGCTATTGCTTCGGAACATGATGATTCACTTGTTGTATCACTTTGACTGTCTTTTTTTGAACCCAAACGTTGTCTAGATTAATCGAGATAAAGATTTAAAAGGCAAACTCATACGAAATAAAATTGCTGTACCTTAATGATGCTAATTTGTCTACACCCATTTGTTTAAGGGTATGAAATTTAGATTTAATTGTTTCTTGTCCATGTGAATTTTCTAAGGGCCACGTATAGCCATTTGAATGATGTTCTAATATAAGGCGCCACTGATGTTCTATTCTACTTGTAACCTGAAGATAATACAATCATTAAAATAAAAAATGAGTCTACAAATTTATCTTCTTACTAATAGAGAAACAATTTCTTTAAGATTATCTTGACAAATATGTAAATTTTTTACAGGCTCTGGAATACTACAAGCACCCAGTACTCTCCCATCTGTAAGACTGACAAGTAAAACAGTACCATTATCAAAGCCAACTAATGCATTTTGGTTACATTCTAATGTTTGCCACCAAACACAATATGTTGGACTAATATTTGGTAATGCAGAAATTATTGGAAAATATGTTACATCTGTTAAACACCATTTACAATCAATTTTTTGTTTCTTATCAACAATATAAAGTGCTGGAATTATGTACAGGGAACTATCAAGACCTAAAAATAATGAATCAACTAATACGTTCAAATTGTAGGGGCAGAACATATCTTACAAACTATCAGTAACCATGTAGCAGTTGGATCAAAGCAAATAGCTTCTATATTCTTACAACTATCTCCAAACCATGGTATCCTTTTTATTATTGGTGGTAATTCACCATAGCAATAATATAAAACAATTTCATTTTCTCTAAAATAAGTAATTAAGTGATTTAAAAATCGATACAGTCCAATAAAGGTAAGCAAATCTATAGGCATAATGAATTTACAATAGAAATGATTTAGTTACTTACTGTGTGATTAATGCCAGCAATTGTTTAACTCCATTTCGACTCTGAGAACTTAATTTTATATCTATGGACTTTATTAATGTTTTCAAATTAAATAATTCTTGTATAAAAATATTTGCCATCTTTTCTCATTAATTAAAATTATATCACATTAAATCACAAATGATCATTTTCTTAATTTAATTCATTAACTTTCTTGTATTTTGTTTTTATTTTTGCTTAGTTTAATGTTTTTTTATTTAAAAAATGTATAGTATATTTTGTTTACTTTAAATGTCATCGGTCTGTCATGTGATTTAAAGATCAAGATTGTCATATCTCTATTAATTAATTAAAAATTAAAACATTCTTTAAAAAATATAATGTATAAGTTTTCAATAAATGTTAATAATTGTAAATAAATATGGCTTTTATTTTATGAATTAAATTTATGGCGATTAAAAAAAATAAAAATTAGATATTGTTCATTAATAAATAAAAATCTGTAATCTCGAATCGCCTTCATATACAGTTACCTATTTCACACATTAAGATTTATTTATATTAAAGCTTTGTAATTCGGTAACCAGCTAAAAGATGGCAAAGTTATCTAAAATATATACAGAGTGGATATGTTGTACGCTATGTATTAATGGTTAGATATGTATTTTTATGTTATACAATTATGTATTGTATTAAAACAATAAATTATAGAATACATTATTAGAGAGAGTGCATATAAGAGAAATTTGTTTATCTTGTGAATGCATCAGACGTTCACATGTTTGTCAATGCCAATCACTTTGAATATGATTAGAATTGACCGTGACATTATTACTATTAATTACCTATCAAAATTCTTAACTATTTAATTTTTTATTGTATTTTAAACATGGTTTATCCTCATTGTTATCGAACAGAACATAGTGAAACAAGAACAACCAATGGCATTTATGGCGAATATTATGCTGCCAAAGAAAGTAAACAGATAAAAATTCAACATGAATTATTAAAAATTTTACAATACATCGATTCGAATCGTGTACAATTCAAGGAATATTTAGCAAAAGCTATAAAAATTAAATCAATTAGTGGCAAATATAAATATTCAAAAGATGTAGCTAAAATGATTACATTCACTGAAGAATGGTTGCAAAAATTAAAAATAAAATATGAATGTTTTAATATCGGTTATTATGATTTAGAAGGGCATAGAATTAGAATACCATCTGTTATATTAGCTTATAAGGGTACTAATCCAGGAAAAAAAACAGTAAGCCTTCTAAAAAAAGATTGCATTCGATAAAATCATATATAAATATAAAACTTCAACTTAGATTTGCGTGTACTTACATCTGGATGTTCCAGAACCAGATTCAACTAGCTGGAATTACGATCCTTGGACTTTAACTGAAGCGAACAAATCAATGTATGGATGTGGTACAGCATGTGGAAAAGGCACGTTAACTTCATCAATTTCTTCTTCTGGATTATTAATTCATTAGTTATTAGTTATTCATGATTTAGGACCGTTAATGATGTGGTTTTTTGCAATGGAAGCATTTAAAAACTCTAAAGTGGAACTACCCGTTAATGTGAAATTCATTATTGAATTTATGAATCATGAGAATAGTCTCGGTTTGGCAAAGTTCTTACCAACAAGAGTTCAAGATTTTTTTGCTGGTGTTTATAATCTTGTTGTATGTGAATCGGAATGGCTTGGTGACAAATATCCTTGTTTAATCTACGGATGTATTGGTAAGAAGGAAACATGAAAGATACACCTAAGTACTTTTGATATGAACGAAAATCGTTGTTATTTATTTATAGGTATGTTACATTTTGAGCTAGCGATAACAAAAACGCCCAATTCGAAAACTGACATTAAAGAAGACATGGAAAAAATTCTTAATACACTTGTAGATGATAAAGAAAATATATTAATTAAAGATTTCAGTGAATATGTTGAACAAATTACACCGGATGAAGAAAAAGTCTATGAAAATATTAAAGATTTCGATCCAGAGGAATTTAGGTATTCAGCATAACAGGGTTTTTTAAATTTGACACCAATATTAATAAATATTTCAGAGATTTGCTTCCCGAATTTAAACGATCATGGGATAAAGTCAAACTGTTAATGAGTTACTGGCGTTTACCATCAATTCATATTTTACCAGAAACATTAGAATGTACATGTGAAAAAAAAGATACATCACAAATTAAGAAAATATTTAGTCTAAAGATTGTACCAAAACAAGTGGTTGATCAAATGGAGAAAATGACAAAAAATCACATTAAAGATGTTGTTCAAGAATTAAAAATTGACAATATAGTAGAATGTGAATTGCTGTCTTCTCTACGTCCATGGTTTGAAAATTTTCGCTTGCCATGTTATAATGCTGCTAGAAGAGCTTACATACAAGTACCCAATTTATTCATTCTTGGTGTTATTTGACGACTAATTTAATTGCTAATATTGTTATGTAACTTTTATAGATTTATAAAGAAGATCCAAGTATGATCCGTGAAGCTAGAAGTCGACTCACTGTTACAATTTTAGATCGAGTATTAGAAAAAAATATCGTTATGATACCATTAGCTTGCAAGAGCTCGAATTCTGGTAAATCTAATGAAAATCTGCCGTTAAAAAATTTCTATGAAGGCATTAAAATGATTGCTGCTTACTTATTTCAAATATCTTATATACGTGATTCATAAATATGATCATTATAGTAAAATAAATCAATACATTAAATTAACTGTTGGTTTTTTTTTGTTGATGCCCCTAATATTTAAATTAAATATTCTTAATAGTTCTGATAACATAATTTAGATTCCAAAATGAAGAAATACATCAAGTATGTTTGGTAAAAGTCATATATTGTTCATATGAACAATATTGTGTATATTTATTGCAATCTGAATAAACATATGTTCATGTGAGATTTTATTTACTTTACTTTACTCTGAAAACTATTTTTTGGACCAAAATTTTCGATGAATAGCTTGTTCTACAGCTACATTGCATCACGTTACTTCTGTAATGCAGAAGAAAGATAAGCCCACTTTAACTGGAATATCTATGCATATTCAAATTAAGTTAATTTTAATGGCATTTCTTTGCTACTATTACAATGAAACTAATGATTTAAAATAATCAATTTTCTTTTTCTTATTAAAAGGCTATATATACATATCCACTTAAATCTACCTATTTAAATATCCATAATCCATTCATCCTTAATTTAAGTATATATTATCATATCACGTCGGGTGGTAAATAATTAATGTACTTAAACAACCTGTTAACAAGCATATATATATATATATATATATATATATATATTTACATATACTTACTATATGCTTCAATAAGTTGAACAATTTTTATTATTATTTTATTTTCATTGAACAAAAGGCTCCAATCATTTGAAATAATAAGTTTGAAGTTTCTTCATCATAGGTGGTAAACAACAAGTAGAGAATGAGAGCGCTGGCTGTTGGTGGTGCTGGTGGCCTAATGCCGTCTTCGTGTTATTAATGGAATAGTAATGTTTTAGTTTATAATAAGATTTTAAATAATGACTTAACGATTTATAGAATAGAATTATAGATAAAAGAATAAAGTATTGAATGCAAGTAAATGCTTAATTTATGAGAGTCAACATCAAAAAATTAACTATACATATCTCTAAAACAGTCAACTCGTGCATAGGTTGCTTTGATTTTCACAGTTCATTCTCAACCTAATATACATACAGACACTCAATTAGTATTATATAGTATCAAAAACAATGGTAGTTGTATTGTATTATAGCAAAATAAATACCCTTTAAGTACTCTCGCAGTTATACATAGTACACTATGGCAGAAACAAAAAAAAAAGTAAATGTATAGCGTGCCTCTAGTGCAATTGTTTGTTGCCTACTTATACATATATGCTTAGCTTGCTTATAAGCAAGGAGATGTAGAAACAATCGTCATAATTCACTTGAAAAGTCGTGAGATTGTTGTTTTGGTCACAAAATAATATTATGTTCGTAGAAGTACGTACTTATTTAAAATCTAGCTGCATTCTTAATGTATTTGGTAGCTTTTATATAAATGAACGGGTACTTAGCGACTTAAGTAGGTATAATATATTTAAAAAATGGTTTGAATAAAAACAGATTTGCAACAAAATTAAAGAGAATATAAAATGGCAAACAAAACATTAAAATAATTGCGAAAAGCCTATTAGGTAAATTGTTAGAAGTTCAGTGATATAGTTGTGTAGATTATTTATAGATGGCAGAAAGTTGATAACGGCAACCACTTTTACCCAAATCTATGTCATCGAGATCAAAAAAAGCAAATTTAAAAGAAGTAAGAAGAATAATTAGGAAGTTACATAGTAATTATTTGTTAATGTCGTAATTGTAACTGTAAGACAGAACAGAAAACACACTTATTTCTTAACTCTTTACATTTATAATTCTAACATCTACATTTAATAGATATTGCAAATTCTTGTAGGTGTTCTAAAATGAAATTACAAAAACGACCAAAAAAAATTACTTAATCTGGTACAAATCCGCATGTTTTTTCCCCTGTTATTAATGCAAGTGCAAAATTATTCAAAATTGCCACCCATTAAGGAAATATATTACATTTTCTTCCGTCGCGATTTATTGTTTTATCTAACTGAAAAATCGCATTCTTTCTACAAAAAAGCATAATAAATAAGCCATTTATATGTTACATAGGTAGAAATATGCAAAGTATATAAGAACCACTATGTAAAGTCTTTTATATACATATACCTTCATATGTATAAAGTCTATTTCATAAACCGTGTCATATTCTTTTGGCTGATTTGTCGGTGATTTTATCTATAAGAAAAAAAAACTACGTGCTCGGAATGATATTTTTTTGAAAAAGTACGTAAGAATTCGTTTTTTTTCTTCCATTTTCAATGTTGTTGTTTCTTTAAAATTTTACTTATAAGGATATAAAGTTCATTTGAAGCTTTTACATATTTTGAATGAAGACAATTTGAACATTTTAATACACCTATGGGCATTGAAAGTGACAGATTTTGTTTTAAATCCTTAGTGATGTAAAAAGGGCAAAATTGCAGATTAATTAAAACACAAACATTGATATTCACACTTTATAGATAAAGTCAAGTCATATAATTTTTCTAGTGCTTCACTTGAGTGTTATTGCATTCTATCTGCCTTTAATATCCATAAATAATAACAATAGACAGAATTATAGACATGACCAGAATTTTCATTTCAACATTGTATAGTGGAAGAGTTATTATTATTGTAACATTGTTGACTATAACAAAAATAATAATAATAAAAATAAGTATCTACAAAGATACTTCTAGTAGCCTGTATAGTTGGACGAAGAAGAAAAAGGACAAGACCAAAAAAAAAAAAAAAGAAGTGTTGTAGACACGTAAAAACGAGCCTACGCACAGAAAATACTTAAAGGTTAGAGAATTCCAAGAAAATTCCTCATTGGCTTGGTTGAAATGCCATACCTATTAGTAGTTCGTAGTAGAGATAGAAAAAGGGAGGTGCTAAAAGAGCATGCATGTGCATCATGACAGGAGAATATGTCATATAATAATTTCCAATTATTTAAAATTATTATAGGTGGCTTTCTTTGGTATAGCTTCTTGTTTTCTAGGCTGTTTCTTCTATGATTATAAATGCGTAATTTTGTTTTCTTTTTATGATATTTACAAGGAAAAATAGGTAGGAATCTTTTAGATGTTTCTGTTTAAGAATTGTTGCTTTTTCTTATTTTTGTATGTCTCAATTAGAGAACAATATTGAACATTATTCAGTGATGCTAGCAGAATAGTTCTTCTGAATTTGGTCTAGGATTGAAAAACTTATTTTTTTTTTTTCGATAATAACTAGATATTGTTCTTATGATGAATTTTATAAGGAAAACTATTCTGGGTGGAAAATATGAACTAACTTTAACCTTGCTATTATAAGCCTATAGTATTTAAATGTTCAGTCTTTACAACCTCAAATGGGCAATATAAGTACATCAAGCTCTTACAAAGTAGACAAAAGTACTCATTTATAATTGCGGTTCAGGCATTCCATAATTTCAATTATTACATATTTCGTATTTTAAATAACCAACATTAAAATCAGATCAACACGACTCTATCTCGAGTACCTATACACATTCTTCAGTTGAAATACGAATTCTTTTATTTATTTTATAAAGAAAAATTCATCTGCCAATAATAATCATGCCTTTCTTTGCAATAATATTGAAGCAAAAAAAACCCCAAATGACAGAGTGAAAGAAGAAGTGAAAAAACGACGGAGAGAACTTCTATTCTTTTGCAATTAACTCAAAGTAACGAGCTTCTTGGGGCGGAGGTCCTGCTGTGGGGCCAGTTAGAGCATACAATAATCTTATGAAGCGCCAGTCATGCTTAGCATTAGAACAGCCACAGGAGGCCCCATATAGTCATCATTGCGACCCCTGTGGCCATTCTGCCAAGTATCTAGGAGGAGTACTATGTATGTATGTACTTATACGTATGTAGATATTATTAAGTATGAGAGAAAACAGTTCAAGAAATTACATGATGTGTGTGTAATGAAAGGATTCCTTTTTTCTTTATTTTTATAATAATATTAATTTAAATTGCAATATGCAATAATAATAATAATAATAACTTGTAATTACGTAGGTACAAGATGGTTTTTGTCTTGTAATTGCATTAAATGAATGTTCATACACATTTAAGCAATCTAAAAGAAAAAATAAGCTTATGCATTCTACCTTGGAGGTTCTCGGTAAAAAAATTTTTGGTAAATGCATTTTTTTTTTGCGTGAGATGTATAGTTAAAGCCTATAAAAAAAAACAAGTATAGTATACCTAGTTCCCTTACGTCTTAACTTGCTCTACTAAAGTCAAAAAATACAATAGTTCAAATAAGTACTTCAAATTCGAGAAATTTATTTATGTATTTTTGTTTCTGGAGGCATAAGTATAATACATATTACGTGCCCTTCTAAAAATATCGTATATCCTCTACATATTTTCTTTATTGGCCGATTTAGTTCCAGCACCACATAGCAATTTTGTCTATAATATCTCTAGCTTAAGGGCACGCGCTCCCTTAGCTCATTATAATTTTATTATGTTTAAAATTCACCTTGTTGCATTTTATGATTTTAAATAAATAGGTATCGGTTTGCTTATCTTTTAATAGGCAACTATCTTTTCATATTGCACATGCAGGCACGCACGCGTGTTAATCTAAAATGCTTCGTTAACAAGTTAATAATAAAATATTGAGAGAGGAAAAGAAAAGGGAAAAAAGGCAATTTTCTCACAACAACAACAACAACGTTAAATAAAAATAAAAACTTTTTAAACACTCCAGGTTATTATTCATCATCGATCATATCGCCAATAAAATTTTCGAAGAAGTTAACAGAAAAAAAAATAAAATAAAATAAAGAAAAAAGAGAAACGGAACGATTTGCGCTACAGCACGATTTTCCTCACAACAAGCCTGCACTAGCTCCAAAGAAGACAAAAAGAATTATGCACAAATCTAATAATAATAATAATAAGAAAAACAGAAAATAAAAGAGTGAAACAGAGAGAATTGGGAAGATAAAGAAAAGCATGAGATAGATATATAGAAGATAGAAGGAAAGAGAAAATAAAATAGATGTAACATAAAGAGAAAGAGAAAGAGAGAGAGAGAGACAAGTATGAGGAAAACTGAAACAGATAATGAAAGAAACAAAGATGCGAGAGAAAAGAAAAACGAAGAAAAAGAAAACAGTGAAAAGATCCAAAACAACTAAAAAAAAAAGGCAAAAAACAAAAAAAGATCCAGATCTTTTGGTTAGTTTGAAACGAGCCAAGAAACCTCCCTCTCATTACATGGTGGGCAGTGATAGTCACGACTTTTAATGTGTATGTATGTGTGTACGTACATACAGACACATAATCGATGATGAAAACTTAAAATAAAAACAAGTAAACAAAAAAATGGAAAAGCGAAAATTTTGGTTTTAATACGTCTTCCTTTTTTGTCAGATTCTTATAATTTTGTAATTTTTATTGGTCACTATTTGACTCACCTTAATGTTAGAACTGTAATTCTTTTCTTTCCTTGTTCATTACCGCCTTTATTTTACCTTCTGTCATTTGCCTCGAAAAGTTTCGATTCTATACTGCCCGAATCTGCGTCATGGAAGTCTTTTCTATCTTTCTTTCCAAATAAAATTGCTTATTTGTTACAGTTAATTTTCATACTTAAATTGCTCGTATATTACTGAAGCTAATTAATTCAGTTTTGATATCATGGGCACTTTTAATTAACATCGTCATATCTTGAGTCAGACTATAGATAGTTAAATATAACTTATTAATATTAGTAAGTATAACTTTTACTTATACTAATTCGCCATTGCCAATGGCACCATTTGCCATTACTTATACATGTATATCAAATCATTTGTATAATATTGTAATTATCTCTCATACCACTCATACAGGGTGGCCATTTACTAACTATTTGTATGTGTCACTTTTATATTGGAAAATTTAGATCACGTACTTACTACTACTAGATTTCCTACTTTTTGTTTTGTTATAAATCTTATCGTGAAAAAAAACTGAAAAACGTTATTTCTTTTATATATATTTTTTTCTAAATAT
Organism: Platypus cylindrus; assembly: GCA_949748235.1. Taxonomy (NCBI): domain Eukaryota; kingdom Metazoa; phylum Arthropoda; class Insecta; order Coleoptera; family Curculionidae; genus Platypus; species Platypus cylindrus. The sequence continues at coordinate 6,331,233 of OX456489.1, read as the reverse complement.
TCTAAAAACTATTAGCGATAGAAGAAAAATTCAAAATGCATTCAATAGCTATTTTGCCATAGATTCAATGACGTTGACAATTTCTTCATAGCCTACTTGGTTTTAAAAATATGACATAATCTACCATTTTGTTAAATGAAACAGTCGGTTGTGGAATCCTGAATGACCACCCTGTATATATGTAGACCTAATAAAATATGCAGAATTAATTAGTGATCATCGCTAAAGACATCAGAATTGATTTGAAAAGATTTTTTTACTGATAGATCATTAATAATTCGTGTGGGATTGGTCTTTCAAAAGTATCAAGAAAATCGTAACAAGCGTTTAACTTTAGTTGTCTCGAATTGATTAATAACCTGTGTTACACCGAGTAGAATATAATAATAAAGAATTTTCTAAAGATGTCAACTTTAGTGTTTCGTGTATTATACCTATGTATCTATATACTTACCTACCTACTTCAAGGAATTCAGAAAGGATAGAGGGAGGTTTACATGCTTTTTTAAAACAAGAAGGTTGCTTAATTTGAACAAAATTAATTTATATATTGACATATCTTGGATGGATATTGTAATCGATCACTAATACATCATAAATAATAAGGACGAGGTACTACCTAATAAGTAGCCCCGAATAAAATGATGTAATGAGCAATACCAATCTAGACATCGCTAACAGATAAATAAATACTTAAATGGTAAATAGATGGCACTGTTACTGCCAATTAGTACGATACTAAAACTACTGTTATTCTTTGACAGGTCATATTACATCTCCAATTAAAATTTCCCCAGAGAAATATTTCAACAATGCTAAACCAATACTACTTATTATCTTCTCATAAGCATTAAAAAAAAAGAAAAGAAAATCATCATCATGTTATAATATGTCATGATAATCTGATCTTTCTCATTTAGATGTAAACATGAGAATAAAAGGAAAAAAAAAGACACACAAAACAACAATTAAACAATCCAAATAACCATCTCATATACTCATTCATTCTGCGTCTCTCTCTCTCTCTCTCACTCTTACTCATTCATTTTAGCATTCGTATAGTTAACCTACAAAATTCCCGAATATATCATGCTGATTTTCGGCTCTGACTCTTCTATATCGACGCATGAATATGTATGTATATATGAACCTTTACGTTTTTATGCCATGGAGAGTCAGTCAATGCGGTGAGTCCCTTTCAAGAAAATCAGCGGGAGCTGAACCTGTAACACATCGCCTCTTCGTACAATGGTAATTATTAGCATGACATGATGATTCCCAATCACAAGTAAAGAAAAAATATATAAAAAAAAAATATATCTGAACACAACACAATTCATCCATCCATCCATCCATCCATCGGATTAAGACGATGAGAATTGTGAATTCCGATCCGTTTGTTTATCACGATGCTATTTTTTTTTATTGTTTATTATTATATTAGTTATTATTATTGAGTATAACAAGATTATTGACGTGTACGTACGTATCTAGTATCTAATAATATAGTGAAATAATGTTGTTGTACTGGCTGTTCTATATATACAGTAATTGTTGTTATTTTTTTTAGGTTAAAATAAGATTTATTGAGATCAATAGATTCCCTGCCAGAAGTTTATTTATTAAAAACATACATTGTTGCAGGCAAATTAGATATTATTTGCATTGGACATTTTAGTAACGTTGTCGTGCACTGTAAGCTCGATTTGGCGCATCCGCCATATATTAAGAAATCGATCTTTAGACAATTTATCACGAGAAATGACAATGGATTATAATAATTATTTAAATTCGTTTAAATATTGTAATAATAATAATGATAATAATAATAATGTAGGTATTAGAAATTATGCAAATTCCAAACAAAAAGAACGAATACAAAAAAATTGATCTTATAAATAAATAAATGGTCCATTGTGAAATTATATATGTATCTATAGAAACTACTACTACTACATATAGGTTTCTGTTTGAGATGAAATCGCATCGATCTATCATGTATTGTCACACACACACATACACACACAGCCACACATGGATCCAATCGCTCATTGTTCTTTTTCGCTTCTCAATCCATTCATTTCATTCTCTCTAAACTGAATCCTGATTCTATATAGAATGAGCAATGACAATGATGATGATATACATAATGAACGAGTGAAAAGTTCGTCTTTTTTTTTTGTTTTGTTTTTTTAATTAATTTTTATATTTCGGTTTTCAAATCGACAAAATAGGTTATTGTTAGAGACACAGTATATCTACATATGTATAATCGTATGAAATGAGAAAATATGTCACAACGAAAAATCAATAAGAAAAAAATTTTGTTAAAGTGAATCATTTTTCAATTTATCTCAATTACAATTCAGTTAATTTTCATTGCAGTTGATTTGAAAGTTTTAAATTATTTTCATCTGCGCCACTGACTATATCGGTACCACCGAAATCTATAACATTATTATGTATATCAGTAGATGAGATACATGATTGAAAACAGTGGCATTGTTTTACAAATACCTTTTTTTTCTGTCATGTAAAACTTGATGGAACCTTTTTGCTCTCGTTTTTTTTTTTTTTTTTGGTTCTCAATACTATACGGGTATAACCACCTAAAACAGTACAGCCATAGAATTAACAATAGAAATAACTTCTATACTATAGTCACTCTGCTAGTTAACAATATTATTTATTATTAAAAGTGGTTCCTATTTCATTCTCTTAATTTTTTTTGTAGTTGTTTGGAATGTAATTCTGCTGTCATACAAACTTTGTTCTAATCATTTTTTATAGTGGTACCAACTCGCGAGATAATGATTTTTAACTGAGCCTCTCTTTGTGCTATTAGATAATGCGTTCCGTGGTCGATTTATTTAGATATCTGTTTTAGTTCTAACACAGAATACAAGAATGCAGATGGGACAGTTCGAGTAAAGTTTGGTCCAATGCAAATTATATATAAGAATCAATATACAGACAGTTGAGCTAAAACTTCTATTGACATATTTGTTTGTTTATCTTCGAATTTTATATTTGGCATTTCGTTTAAATAAAAAAGAAGGAGCGCCATGATTTTGCTAGTCTCTCTGTCTTATTCTGTGATTCTACAAATTGTTGAATTAATTAGTTTCTAAAATGTGAGATGGTTTTTTTTTTGGTCCTTCGAGCCGGATCCCTAATAAATCACTAAAAACCCACTGGTATCAGACCAGTAACACAACTAATGTTTTAAAATAGACTTTTACGCGTACAAAATTCAATAATAGTCAAAACTCATCATCACCACAACAAAAACTAAATAATTATTTAGTTATTAATAATGCCCTTGATAGATGAACCCAATCTTCATTATATTCTCTTCATCTTATTATGAGAGTGTGAAAAATTAATCGAAGGGTAAATTTAAAAAAGGCCATAGAGGAAAGGGGAACGAGCTGGAAAGTAACATGATAACAAGAACACACAGCGGCAGCTTCCCTCCTCATAAAAAAAAAATTAAAATAAAAAAATTGTGCAATGTAATGCTGATCATAATGAGATTGTCCAAACACAGCATGATGCTAACACCTCCACCCCTCTTTCATTATTATTATTATTAGTTCGATCAGATGAGTTAACAAAACATTAAAAAAAAAAAAAATGAAAAATAAATATGTATGTATGTTTTTAAGTTTCTTTAGGTGTCTTTAATAGGTTCATAGAATCGAATTCAATTTCGATTATAAAATTAAACAGAAAAAAAAATTGGTGTAAGATATTTGCAGAAATTATTAATTGCTTCTTAAACATAAACAGAATAATGTTCCAATGAAAAAAATTATTATCACTGTGGCAACAATGTACAAAGTTAACTGAATCTATCATAGAAATACTTGCATCTACGTCGGCATCATAAGTTAATTAATCTTATGTCTAAAACTACTACTGTATTTTTGGTTTGAAATACTCTGCTTCATATTTCTTTTGATTTTATCATCACCATCAATCGAAATGACATTTAGTAAAGTAAACCTACTCAAATATACTTACGTCCATTTTTTTTTTTTTTGGTCTTTTTCTTTCTATTAATCTTAACTTTTTCTCTTTCCTCTTCGATTTCATCATCATCATCATCATAGAATGAATGGACGAACGCCTTTTAATCTCTCCAAATTGATACCTTATAAACCGAATAATTAATGGTTTTTTATTCCAGAGAGCGCAGCTCATTTTTATATGTGCACCTTCTTCTCGCTAAATTTATACTAGAGGAAAATGATGTGCACATTATTGTTATTAAACATTCATATCTACATTCTAACTAGACAGATAATATGACTACAAATCAAAAACCGAGCCTAGCTCGGACGTACTTCAAACCTTTAAAAACATTCCTTTTTATTATTTATAATGTGTCATTATTAGTTTTCATCGAAGATATTTTCTTTCGTGTATTTTGGCTACATCCGACGAAGATGACTGTCCACTGCCCATCCAAATATAATAATCAAAATACAGAAAACTGTCAAACAAACAATTGAGAGTCAGACAATTTAGGTGCGTTCTGTTTCCCATCTAATTTCAGTGTACATTTATGATATTTTTCTGTTAATTATTTGTTTTTTATTTGTATTGAATATTTGTTTGTTTTTGTAAATAGCTCACAAAATAAGAACCAATTCTTCAATTTTTAAAAAGTCAGCATCTATTTTCATCTGGGAGCTATGGACTCTGTAATATACAAAGTTATACAGTTAGTTCTTAAGCCCGCTGCTTGGTGTCCGATTATGAAGTTTTAATACTTACTGAGCATATAATGAAAAGGCCTTAATATAACGTATTTATTTTGTTTAAAATAATAATTAATAAACGGCAGAGATTAACCTAATACATATCACATCTCTATACATGTCTAAATATTTATGTATCGATACAAATATCGATTTTTATAATAATTCTATCGGGCACCACGCACCTATCAATTATGTATATTAAAGATTAACGACTATACGAACGCTTATGGCCAAATAATATAATATAATGTTGTAAATACATGCGCATACATAATTATATAGCTATGGTTTTTATCATCGGTCCCATATTCGCGATGGGGTAGCTTAAACTTAACCTAACTTTAACACACACTCGCACACACATACTGCATACAGCCGGTCATTTTTCGATATTTTTTTTTTACAGGTTGGTATTGCCTTTGGGGTTATTTTCTGGCTGCAGCAGTCACACTCCCTTCTTGCATTCATGGCTTGCTTGCTGCTATACTTTTCTGTTTATTATTATTTTTTTTTTCGCATTACATTTTATAATGGGACTTCATTTAAATATTCTGTTGGAGGGAACTGTGTAGTGTAGCTGTTGCTGTGCAGAACTCCATCTATTGAGTCTTATATTATAGAGTGGTTCTTGGCCATTGTGTCGCTTGTATTATTCGTTTCTTGTTAATGAGTGACCAAAATAAATTTTAGAAGATTACGGAAAGATGCAGATTTGCTAGTTAATATTAAATTAAATAAATCGAACCTCCTCGAAGTTCGTCCATTCAATAGATTCTATCGCTGAATTGCGTGGCATCTTTTTGTAGAAATTTTAAAAAAGTCCTCGTACCTTTCGGAAAAGTATACTAAAATTTTGCTACTGTACGCCATTGGTATAAGAGAAGATATACGTCCATCAAAAAAAAAAGAAGCAAAACAAAACAATAACTGGGCGCACGCTACCGCCGCCACCGCCGCCTCATCGAAGACCGATCGTGAGGAATGCATCGCTGATCAAGCGCCAAAACACAAATCGGTCATCGCGCATGTAACATTCATCTCGCGCGCCCCCTTTATTGCCGCTGACTTATAGCTCTGCTGACAGCTTTAAACTTTTTATTGTCCTCATATTATGTCCTGTTGTATTCAATATTTATACATAGTATACATTATACATATATCTATATATACATATGTATAGATTTGAATTCTCCTGCTGCACCGATCGGGTCCCATATAAATTTTTACGATAAATATATGATAATTTACGATCAGAAGTATTTTAAGCTGTCTGTTGTTGTTGTTGTGGTTATTTTGGAATACTATTTGGAACATATTGACGAACGAAAAGAGCATAGAAACTGAGCAAAAAATTCGAATAAACATAAGAAAAGAAGTTTATTTTAAATTTAATGATGATCGTTTTTAGTTGAATTCGCGTTGTAAGAAAACTAACTCGAGAACAATTAGGAATTTAATTCAATGTCTCCAATTAAGAATTAGAAGTTGCTAATGATGCTTATGTATATATTTACCTAACTTAAATCTATAGAAATAATTAATTGGAATAAGTAACATTATGGTAGCCAATGTAAAAGTAAAGGCTTCAATCACTTCATACTCAAAATTATGAGTTTTATTACAGTTTATCGCACTCAAGTACTAGATTCTGCTAGATGACGTAATAATCAATGTATTATGAATGGAATGCATTTGTCGCGTTGCATTGTACGCGAAACTGGTGTGCCACTACCTTAAGATGTACTTACTATAATGTGTTGTGGTTGCAGAAATTAAAATAAAATAATCTTCCAACTCCCTCATCAGGTTATTCGTTCTTTTAAATGTCGGCTGCCGACAAAGTTATACGGAAATAGAGAAAAAAAACGAATCTTCTTATCAGGCGCTTTTATTACTATAAATGGACGAAAAATTGCTCCACATCTCTGCCGTTGCTTTTCTTTTCATCTCCTTTTTTTCTAAATTTCAACGTTTGCTTGTCCGTCCGACCAAACGCACGACAACACCTTTTGACCTCTTCCTTACCAAAACGAGGTAACAAAAATTATTCAAAACTGAAATTTTCTATGAAATTGCCGCAATATGAACAACGTTATTATATCAAACATATACACAGAGTACAGAGACAAACAGACAGAAGTAGGTACTTACAAAAAGAAGCCTTCCTTTCGCATCAAACATTACTACTATACGTATAATAAAAAAGATAAAATGACAAGAGCACGAGAAAAAAATAAAACAAAAACGATTATAGATGCGGGGGTGCGATATGCATTCGCGGCATTCTATGATGTGTCAATGTGTTTTTCGAATGGAATGTTTTACAGAATAGCATCTGCTATACGTGATAAATGAACGTAATGCATTGTTTACAATATATTATGTTAATAATATTCAGAGAAGTAAGAATATTTCCTGCAAAAATACGTCTCTTCTATACTAAATGATCAAAGTATAGGCTGTATTAATTATACCTATAAAAATATATTGAGCTTGTGCCGCAGATTGTATCATCATAAGTAGAAAGTGGCATTTAGCTATCTATAAGAATATAAACTTCCATCAGATAACTAGCACCTATAACGCCGCTAGTGACATCTAACGTTTAATATACAGCAGCAATAAGAAGACTACAAAGTATGTATGTAAGAATTCGCGAAATAACTGTAATAAAAAAAACTGCAAAATACATATAATAATACAAATTACTATTATTATTTTGACGATTTGATGTTAAAGAGATAGTATCACTACCATTTCACGCCGCCACCGCACAAAATAAAACAGAAAAAGGTGGCTTTTTCGTTTTCTCTATAGATATATGTAATGTAACAAGCTTGTTTTTGAATTAGCTCATAAAGATAATAAGACAATAATTTTATAGCTATTGGATGAAGAGAAAAAGGATAATTTTCCTTTTTTTTTAACCATATATGGGATGTATATCGGGCGACCTGTCTCCTGATGTCTTGTATTACCGGTTGCATAAATATTTTTATTGGCATGTACATCTTGTTAAAGATACTGACATTAAGTGTCATTTTAAACGCATATAAATATGTAATTGATTTGATTCCACTGGATTTTCATACCTATAGATCTATCTATGGGTGGTTATTTTTGCATTGGCATCATCATTGGGTTGAGTTTTGAGGCTAGAAAATGGTAGGCTGTGGATAATTTTATTATGAAAATAGAAAACAAGAAATTAATAATCAAGATACAATTATCATTTTAACTAGAATATTAAAATTTATTATAAAATGCATTAGTTATTTTCGAAATTGATTTTTTTTTGTCTAAAATCTCATTATGTCCTGTGAAATGGCAACAATTTAGCACAATGGCAACACAGCTTTTAAAGTTACAATATCTACTTACGCCATGTGCCATTTTATCTATTCAGAAAATTCAAATTTTCTATGGATAATTTTAATTAACAGTTGGCTAAAATTCTTGATTAATTTCGGCAAGCTAAGCATGGCCAGCTATATTTTCCATTACCATATAACTTAAATTACAGGCAAACTTAAATTAATTGATACTATATAAAACTGAAAGATTATTTCGCCGCCAATGTTTACCTATTGTAGGTGGGCCATTTCATTAGTTGTGTGTTATTTATTTTTGTTTTTCTTTTTTTTTTTCGGTTTTCTGTTTTGTGGTGCTCGATGCGCCACTTTGTTATCTGGTCCCACCGGCGCGCGGTGGATGTGAATCTATTTAAGCGAATAGATGGCGAATTAAATTAAAATTGTTGAAATTTATTGAAATATTCATTACTATTTCTTCTCTACACACAAGTGGAATGTCGAGACATATTTTTTCTTGTTTTTTTTTCAAGATGATTTTGATCAACGATGATGTCGATTGTGGAAGAGATGATATGAATTTTCAATATGTGAAACACGAATTTTTCTTTAGTGTTCTCTGTCTGTTTTTTTTTTGTTATTTTCTTGTTCTGCTTGTAAAAATAAATGCTTACATATCTAATAGGCATATCATGAAAAGATTAATTTTAATAAATTCGGGAATAATACGTATTTTATTAATTAATATATGGATAAAATTGTAATTAGTTTCAACACAGTTTTGGCACAATGTTTTCATGTTTATTTATAAGAACATTGGGCATTTCATTATGCTTGTTTTATAAAGAAATTTGTAGTTTTAATTACTTTAACTTGTTAAATGTGTTTATTAAAACTATATTGCATATTGCAACAAACAATTTATTTAAAATGAAAATCAATTATGTATTAAAGATTTTGTTTCGTTACTTAATCAAGTACTACTATCCATGTTTATGGAGTACTAACTGCAAAAGTTGTTGATCTATTATAATTGTTGCTCTAGTTCACTGGGCAATTTACGCAGTAAACGAAACGCAGCTTGAAGCTGCGCAACTGCTAGGTTATTTCGTAATACGCAGTGTGAAATATCACATGAAGTATGGCAGCAAATAATGAATACTATACATTGAATGATTGAATTTATATATAGGTACTGTGTGTACGAAAGATGTAAGCGCCATTCTAAATATTCTAATTAATTATTATGTTATGAAATATTTCTTTAAACTTTTTCTTTTTCAATTGAGTGGCAGACATAATTTATATCTACTCTAATACTTATAGCTAATAAAAATTTACTAGAAAATAATCCCCAAAAGACGCTTTTTTTTTGGTTCGAAATGTGTTTCCAAGAAGCATTTTTATTGGCTGTAAAACCGGTAGGTGATGATGATCTTGCCGTTGGTTTCCATTAATTAGAATCGAATAATAATTGTTCTCTTGAAAGCAGACATAGCTGCTTACTAATATAATATTAAATTTATTGAATTGTTTGAATAAATAATTAAAATAATGAGCTAAATATAATATCTGAGCTACCGGAATTTCTTTTTTTGGAATTACGAATTTCGTTTTGTATCATTTAAGTCCCTTTTTAATTGATTTGGAATTTTTTTTTTTGGATGAATCGTAGACAAAGCGGTTAATAAAATATGTTTTTATTTAATTTTGCTATTCAGAAACTAGCCGCCTAAAACTCGAGATTTAAAAGAAATTTAAACAACTGGGTAACTAAGTTTAAAAAAAGAAGGGTAGACAAGCAATTGTTTATAATCTGCCACATTATGGAAAATATATAGTCTGAATAATATAGCAATAACAATAATTTGCATATATCTCGATAACAAATTAGTATTTAAACTAAAGAAGGAAGTTTAATAAAATTTGTGCCGTAAAACTTTTTAATTTTTTCTTATTTCTCTACGAATCGCATTCATAGATATTAAATCTGAATTATACGGAGGCCAATCGATCTATTCATCCTGTTTCTAGTATATATAGTAATATCTACACATTTCTATTAGAATGCATTATTAATCACAATTAATTTCCTTTTCACGTATATCGTAAAAGAATTGACATCGTTAATTTAAAACAATTGACAGCTATTCATTTATAATTGTTGTTCAACTACCTACTGGTCTCTGCCTGTCTGCCTACCATCACCAACAGCAACGACATTTTTACGTATTCAATAAAGAAAACATTGAATATCTTTTAAACACATACAAAGTGTTTATTTATGAATTATTGTCTTTGAAGTAGGTATTTATTGTTTTTTAATTCATATACACGGTGAATAGATTTTTGTATCTATGGTTTTGTACATGGTTAACTTTCTTATATATAGTTAATAATATCTATATAGTTAGTAGTGATGGAAAACGAAATGATATTTATTTAAATTTTAATACTATAATTCAGTTGGCCATTCTATATTAAATATATAAAATATGACTGTTAATTTAGATCAACTTAGTACTTCATTACATGATCATAAATTTCTTAATATTAATTATATTAATTGTTTGCTGTAATATTTTGACACGACCAATTTTTACTGACTATAGTCTTGAGCCACCCTGTATTTACATATTTGTCTAGCAAAGTCTGTACGCTTAGGAATATGTACATATATTAGCTACAATTTTTGGCCACCATGCTAGTGATAAAGGAAAAAAACTATAAATTATATTAAGTGTCATTTTTATTTGAAAATAATAAATAATTTTTTGTTTTTGTCAACGATTAGAATCAACATAGACCGTTAAATTCGTCATATTTTGTATACCTACCTGTAGATTGTCAATGAGACAGTAATAAATTTCAAGAAAATCTCATAAATCAAGACAATTAGATATCTTAATTTATGCAATTATTGTCTTTATGACTTTCTATTTTAGAATTTCTCTAAATCTTACACCTATTCAGGCAGATTGATAATAAATAATATCTTCTTATTTAATAATATTAATTAATAAAAAAAGATAAGTAGAACAATATTAATTAGCACATTAACTAGACCATAATTGGATTTTTTAGACATTCCAACGTTTTGCTTTCCAGGAAAAAAAGTGTCAAAATGAAATGCTTCTCTTTCTCAACCGTACTTCTGTTGATACGCACATATCAAATATACCTATATGCATAAAAAAAAAGAAAAAACAAAACCCTTAACATCAATTCCAACACATTTCAATCCAATTAACATAAAACTCCATGCATATATTTACCAAAGTCTATCTTTTCATATAAGTAGAGACCAGGTTACCATACCACCTACACCTATACCACCATACCATCATTATACCTATAGTATTCCTTCCGTCCAAGTTGAACTGATTCAAAAATTTCTTAATTCACTCACTCACTCACACACACACACAGACACAGATTTACTAAACGAGCAAGTTCAGTCCAACTAATTAATATAAATGGCTTCCAAGTGCTGTTGATTAATGTACTCAAACGATTAATTTAAGTTAAATAAGCCTTTCGTTAAAATGAAAAAGAAAAATGATAAAACAAAAAAGAAAAGGAAAAAGAATGAAAGAAAGAAAGAAAAAATGCACACCTATCGATACCTCAGCGGTTTAGATTCACCACTTGATAACGCTGGAACATGTGTGAGGTTTAGGTAGGTATATAGATGGGATAAGAGTGTACAGTGTGGTATGTGTGTATGGATGTATATTTTGTATTTGGTGGAAATGAACGGACGAACGGAGGACTGAAGAAATTCGTGTTTTTCACATTTTATCAGGATGGGAATTAGGTTAATTACGAAACAAAGATAATAAAGGTGTAGGTTAGATATTTTTAGAACATTCTGAACAATTCCATTATTACTATTGAGTATAGTCAGTTTCAAGATGTTATACGAATGAAATTTGTTTTGAGACAAAAAAATAATTCTCAAAAGCCAATCCCATAGAAAACAAACTTAATTCGGACCTGTAAATGTGAGTTAATTAAACATCGAACACGGTAACGAGCATACCTACTATAAAAATAAAACCAAATCCAAAAAAAAAAAGGGAGAAAAGAAAAGAAATAAAATAAAACAGAAAAAAAAAGAACGCAACGAAACAACATATAGTATATGCTGAAGAAGAGAGGACACACTAACCAACTCTTTTAACAATGTAAAAATAAAAGGAGAATTAAATGGTATACGAAGAGACGTACCAGTCTTCTTGTATATACGAATGTTCGACTAATGTTATTTTTTCCAAGAAAATGGGAATTAATTGAATCGATTTTGTTTTCGTTTTTCTTTTATTTTATTTTTTTCTTCTTTATTTTGTAGTGGTGAAGGAATTTAATTTTTAATTGTTTTCATTTTTGTTGGATTTAATTTAATCGTTTGTTATAATAATAAATTGAATTATACATGTATGTACAAATTTAGTTAGAGACCATAATATTAAGTTTATTTTTTATTACTGTACTGATTGCACTAATTTACTCAATCATTCAACTATACGTCGAAAACAAACCAACATGAAAACTGGAAAATATCATTATATTGCCACTCAAAAACAATAACTCTTCAATATTTAACGACGATAACGAGAGAACTTTCTAATTAACGACTTCACCTATAAGATCCGAGTACCTAAAGACAAATTCCAAAAGCTGTAACGTTAAAAAGCCGCCTGTATTAATTCTTTCCCCTTTCAAAATGAAATTTTATGCCTTTTAAATTCCAACAATTTAAAATTTATAGATACACTCACACATAGATACAGAGTCATTTAACAATTTAAGACATTCTTTTCTTTTAAGGTAGATACATATAGGCAACTGGATATACATAAGTAGGTAAAACGTACCTCCATTGAATTGAAATAAAATAAAGAAAAAAGTGAAAAAATAACAAATGATTTAAACCAGAATTGAAAATTAAATATATATAATACACAGGTGGCTTGAATTGGAATGTATTTTAACTGATTTTAACTATTGCAAGAATTTGACAGAATCTGTGATGATGTTCTATCAAGCGAAACTGTTCAATGGAGATTGAATGGATTCCTTGGTGTGGTTCAATATCAATTGTAGAGAATAATTTTATTTTATTTTATACTTTCTGTACATCCAATTATTGTATGTCCAATTCACAATTAACCCACCTAACCTAAACAAAAGGCCTCAGAAACGAAATAATAATAATAATAAAAAAAAATTTAACAACAAAATAAAACAACATTTAATTGCCTTTCTATTATAAGAAGTAATCGACCTATTATTCAACTAATTATTAGCCGTATAGTCTTCTCTATTCATTTAATATAATAAGAATGATAAGGCAAAAATTAAACCACTTTTCTATATGTGTATATCTATAGATATAGTACCTATAAGTATGTATATTCTGTTCTTTCAAACATAATAATAATAATAGTAATAATTGTATTGGATCTTGGCAATACAAAAACGTAAATTTGATTGATTGGAATAGAATGGAATGGAAAACGGTGCTTTAAGTGGCCTGTTAAAAGTATTGTAACAAAGGTACTTATTGAATGGAATTTAAATATTGGTTTTTACCTGCGATTTTCTTTACATAGTCATTTTATTTTGATAAATAAATAACAACTCTTTTGTTATTAATTTAATTTCGTTATCTTTTTGTAATTACGTTGATTTTATAATAAAGTTTATAATTAACTCATTGCACATGTTCTTAATAGGTAGGTAATTACAAGTAGGTAGCTTTCGATTAATAATATAAACTCTAATAAGTAGATGGCGCCACTAGAACTTAAGTCGCATCGGTTTAATTAAAAAAAAACATTTTTGTTAAAAGAAAAAAGCAGAACAGAAAAAACATTTGTAAGTAGTTCTTCAGCTTATTCAATACTGGGTGATAAGTACTTACAACATTAGTGACATAAAAACCAACTACTAGAACGACGTGACGATAAATTAGACTCTGTTCTTTCATGCTCGCAGTCGTAAGCATGTTTAATAATGTATGCATAGAATATATTACAATAATATAGTAAAATTCTAAATGCACAGCATATTACACAGTACTGATTTCAGACCGTACTCTATGTTCATAAGCTTGTATTTGGTTGGTTGAAAGTACCACAATGGGCGTGTTACTGTTTTGCACGTATTGGTTCAATGTTGTCATCGACTAGTGCTAATTTCTATATCTATAGTCTTTATACCTTCCAGTACTTACTTACGATATTACTAACATCGGTAAAGTACCTAGTTACTACCTACTAAGACATTTGTAGTTGAAACAACTTTTACAGAAACTTTATCGTCTCAGCATAATAATAATAATAATCATTGAAATTAATGAATAAGATAAATTGCTAATGGTGAATCAAAGATAAGTACATATAGATGGTACTTGAACGATGAAAAGTAGAAAACATGCCTGGGCAGATAAATAGGGTAATTTCTTTTCAGAAATGTTAAGATATGAATTTAGTATAACTAAAAGTGACATCTGAAAATTTAACGCATGCTAGTATCTAGGTACTTGATAGGTACCACTTGAATTATGACAATCTTACGGTGTAGTACCACATCATAAATTATCGTAGTATCTTACTGTACTACCATAAGTGATAGTAAGTACCACTAGTACTACCACTGATATTTTAGGTTTACACATTAATTTCCGGATTTTTTAACTCATTAATCTCACTTCAAAAAAATTGACGGCTAATTATTACTCAGGTACTATTAATTATCAAAAATATTAGATATCCATTATTATTATTACTAGTATAGTAGTAGTAGTTATACTACGAGGTAGTACCTGCCTAACAAAATACTGTCTATTTAAATTCAAAACACTTTCGTGCATGGCGGGTGTGATTGAAAATATCTTATAGGTTATATGAGGTAGTACCTTTTCATTTGCGGTATTGCTTTTTATGATGGATTGTCTATGGTAGGTGCCTTAATTAATACTTATTTTACGAAGAGAAATTAGAAACGGAAATATTGAAAAAAACCATTATGTAATAAATGGTACTTATGTATATCCACTCGAAGAAAGATCATTATGTAAATTTTTCTATTATCATCACCATTAATTTATAGATTTATTGAAAGCTTAGAGAAGATTAAGGTTATAGTGTGAAGTTAGTACTTATATGATAATCACAGAATAGTACTTAAAGGTTTACAATATTATTGTTAATTTGTGCTGGACATATACATAGGATGTTGTTGTCAAATCTGTTTAACTCTTGGTCATTAATTTATGGTTTTCTTTGCCTGAATTATCTACTTAATAGTTTACCCACCTTAATCTATCTATAACCTCTAACTAAAATTGACAGTTGAAATTCATATGTCTAATAAAAAAGCAAAAAAAAAAAAAAAATTAATGATTTGCTATGAAGAGGGACTATAGCACACCTAATTCTAGGTAGGTTGCGTTTTTCAATTGTTTATAGAAACACAGTGCGTCTAACAATATATATAGTTGAATAATCTATAATAAGTATAGATGATACTACGTTTATTATTAGTTACCTATCTGTCTATGCATATGTACAGGTGGGGGCACCCTATGGTGCCCTGCATGAGGCACCAGCCACTGGACCAATCTTCGACAAATTGTAATTTATATATTGTAAGGAGAGAGTCTGTCGGTTGGACCCTGATGCAAGGTTTTCCATAGAAATATAAATTCGTGTTTTTGTGTGGTCATGTCGTTTTAAAACGACTGTCGAATTGTTAACGAGATTCTTTTTTCTGGTTTTTTTCTTTTTTTTTGGTTTTGGTAGAAAGCGATTTAATTTTGTTTATTTCGAATATAATAGGACAGCAAATTTAATTGGGTCAGTGGTAGTGACAATTTAAATGTCATATACATATTTCTATTTTAATTGCTTATGTATATTGTTAAACTCGATTCTCTTAGATCTCAATGATCTTGAATTAAAATCTTTATAGCAATTTTATTTAAAATACATTCGGTCTAGGAAATTAATCTAAGCAATTAGTTACGAGCTATTATTATATAACAATGAGTAAAGTATATTTACTTCCCTAGATAGATATAGACACACTTTTGCAATGGCCTAAATCGACAATAAAGAACAGTCGATTTTTATTACGAAAGTCGCCCAATATAAATGACATTTCTTACGGTAATTTCACTTACCTACTCTGAAAAAAGAAATTCATGTAAATTACATTGTAAACAAGTTTTTAATAAAGATTATCATTAATTATGTTATTCATTAGTGACGACGATTTGGAATAAAAAATCATTACGCGTAAAATATTCAGAAAGTCACCACCATCACTAGTCTGTGTTATATTTCTGAGAATCTTTTAACGATAAATGTATTAAGATAAACGATTTGCATATTATAACTTTCAATATAACTTCTGCTTCTTCGTCTTGCTCTTCTTCTTTTTTTAAATTGTACTAAAAACAAATTAAAAATGCTTCATTCTCCACATCGAGCATGCATCTTCTTTTTCTCGCGGTTATTTTAATTTATTTTTGCTTTTTTTTTATAGTATTTCAATGTTCTTTTTGCTGTTGACTTCTGTTCTCGCGTGCTTAATGTTGCACCCATTTAATGATAATAATGATACAACCAAAAAAAAAAAAATGAAAGAAGGAATCCAAAACCAGAAAACTGATCAATGTTAATTACAGTTAATTAACAAAAACTTGCCTGCTATATGTTATATTCAATGTTCAGACGAAAATAAGTTATCCTTAAATACATACATACATAATGTATAAATCTACCTAACCTACAGGTAGGTAGCATCCACATGGGTGTACATATATAGATAGAATGAGGTGTAGACACAAAATACGAACGACGACGAATGTTAAAAGTAATCTAAAGTATACGGTGGTAAAACATTGAATGGTAGCAACCACGGCTAGTGTAAAACCTTCCTTATCTTATCACCGAGAAGTATAATGAAGAGTCCAAGCAGGCACACTGCACGACATGCAATATGGTGACAGCTGAAGGATAGGATGTAACATAAAAAACAAAACTGAATGGCGACAAGAAATAGTTTTATTGTCACAGAATCAAAGAATACAAAAAGAACTCTACGCGTTTTTTTTTTTTTTTTAATTTGGTGCATGCGCATTTATTTATATTTCACGAAATAAGCATCATGTATGTAATAAAAAGGAAAAAAAATGCCAAAAAAACCTAAAAAAAAGACAAATTATAAAAAACCAAATATGTACCAAAATATTTCATGGTCTTAAGCCTATAAAACTCATTTTTATTTCAGTTTAATGCCAAATTTAGAAAACAAATGCACCAATGCAGTCAAATATGTCACAAACACTTTGAATTTGCCAATTCAAGGGTTGGATTCTCCTCCATTATAGTGATTCTTGTCATTCACAAAAAAGGAAGGTTTATGCTATAGGTGTTCCTTCTGTACTCTTGTATTCTGCGGTGTATTATTTCATTTTGTACATAAATAAAAGTGATGACAAATTTTTTCAAATTCCGATAAAGCTAAATTCACACGCAATAACAATTTCTACAATTCATTAGATTAAATATTTTTACTAGTGCGTGATTCGAAGGTTAAAATGCACTTAATTTCATTTCTTCAGGTTGTATAATGAATTAATTATAATTTATCTGTTCTAGATCTACACTTTCGACAATTCACTTGTTTCGGACCATTCAATTATAATAACTTATCTAAACATTAAATCTTTTACTTTTTGTCTATTTTCCCCTTTCCTATATATCTATTGTATAACAGATATGTAGTAAAACATCCCTTAATCTTTCTTGATTCTAAGAAAAATATACTTGAATCTGTCAACTTTACCCGTCAGGTTACCTTGTCTCTAAGACCAAAAAAAAAAAAGAAAAAAAAATGCAACGCCTACTTTGTGACCAGCACTACTACTACCTGAGGAGTGTTGCATCAGAGACTATAATAAATTACTGCGACATAAACCCTTGTTAAGGTGACTCTACCAGCAGCAGTAACAGCAGCATCGGATTGCTATGAGATGAGATGAAATGATCCTTGAATGTGTACTAACCTAACCTATAGTATGGAGAGAACAAGAGAGAGAGAGAGAGACAGAAGTACTAGTATTTATAGACTGGGAGCAGAAATCAATTATTTTGGTTTATGTAATGTAAATTAAATATGTCTTTTGAAATAACGGACACACTTGTAATATAATCGGATGACTTGAAATATTTACTGAAATTTGACAGCTTAACAAGGTGGCATTTGACATTTGACACATATGGTTTCTACGTCATTTGACAGAGATTTACAATCTTGTTCTAATCTGTCAAACAGTAAGTATATGAAGAACATTGTTTCTTCAATATTAGCTAATGAAATGTTCTGATTATTTATGATTTTTAAATATTGATCTTGATGATGTTAGGAATTGGAATAGAAACTCTCGAATATTTAAAATTTTGCATGTAATTAATTAGTTTGTAAGTTTTAATTAAAATTAAAATTTGATACAAAATCTAATATTTTATTTAAGTATTAATTGATATAATATAAAATCTAATGTCAAGCCATATAATTATTGATTAAAAATGTCATTTAAAAGTTTTAATAAAATATCAACTTTAAAAATGGTCCTTCTGTTGCAATCATTTGAAAAAATGCAGTAATTAATTATTTATATGCGTATTTTCAATTAATTAAAACTGACAAGGGGTTATAGGATGCACCTGCACTACTAAATTATTGACACACTGTCAATAAGAATGACATTGACGAAGAAGAATGAATCCCATTTTAAAACAAAGAAAGTACTTGTCTATCTAGCCTTTTCTAAGCTTAATTCAATTGAACTTATCAATAATTATTTGATGATTTGGCAATAATTTCTTGAATTTTATCCTCATTTAGTCTTTGGATAATTAGGATATTTGAAATTTAAATATTACGATACTATAAAAGTATAAATATTCTGTAATAATTTTATATCTATGTAGAGAAACATTTTATTAATATCATTAACAAAATTAAACAACATTCTTTACACACTCATACCTTGTTATAACTACACTTAACCTTTAAGTTTTACAACTCAGAACATTTATATTATTATTATTTCCTAAAATTTCCAAGAAGCGGCTGATGGCTATAATAAGTAAATATATAAATATACAAACACATACAACACGAACATTTTCAAAAAGCAATAGCAATATTTCGTGTCCGTGAACCTGTCTAAAATATACCCAAGACCATTAAAATGGCTGAGTTATTGCGGTTTTGTTTGACATCAGTTTTCAGCCCTTAAAAATGTCCCTATAATAAAACTGCTGTTGTATATAAGAAAGAGGAGGAAATTAAAAATTCTCTTAGTTACCCTTGTTCTGTTCGAATACTTTTAAAATGTTTTTGGAATCTGTTTGAGGTTTTTTATGTTTTCTTTTTCGTTGAGCTAATTAAATACCTTATGGAATTTTCAGTGATCCTTATCTTTTGTCTATATCTGGACAAAATGTCGTATCTGGCTATATGAATCTGTCAATTAATGAACTACAAATCAATATTTGATTTTTATCAAAATATAGATCGTCTAAGTTCTGATGCTACAAGGAAAGTCATGGAAAAAAACACATTTAAATGTCATTTGACATTATAATATTATTACACAATTTATACTACACGATCTGTTAACTGTTGATATAAACTTGCACAGCAAAATTTAAAAAGCTGACAACATCGCATATCTATCTGCCAACTGCAACAAATCTATATTGCATTATCTTTTACTGACAGATTAGTTGAGTTATCATTCTTTTCTACCTATACTTCTTACAGTATTTTAATCATCAATATAACATATAATCAGTAGATAATAATTAGTACGATCTATACATCGATAATTATTGGTAATCAATAAAATTACTCAATTAAAATATACTCTCATCCATCCAACCATACGTACATACATACATTGAAAACAATTAAATTTGAAAATTGTCTACATATTTAAATCAAGCAAGCCCATCTACATAAAGGTACTTACACACACATTCACAGAGGCATATACATACATACATATATATATATATATATATTTATTCAAGTCCGTGTGCACCGAATGGTCTCTGACACGTTGAAATAGTATTGTCTCTAGCTTTGTAGTTAATGGGGTTTATCAGTGGATCGCGCTGGCAGACGAGGCTGCTGCTTCCTAGAAATCCGACTCGGTTGACAATTTATTTTATAGAGGTGGGCGTGTGTGTATGTGTGTGTTTGTATGTATATGTATATGATTGTGTGTAAAGGTATAACGAAAGAAACAACAACTATACACAGTTCCCTACTAGGAATAGGTACCTATACTTACTTACTGCCACTATACGGATGAGAAAAGCACAGTACCTTTATTACATAGTATTAAAGCGAAAAATAAGTATGTAGTAGCAAATTTAATCTAGATTTTGAAATCGTTGTCTTGTTTTTGGTATATATTGAAAATTATCATAGACCATTTATAGTTATAAATTAATTATTATTAATTAGAAGAACTTATAAGTAAGTACAAAAAAAGGAAAGGTATGGAACACTCTGAAGCTTTAAAGCAGTTAAAGAACCAATTGAAATACTGACAGGTTTGTATATAGATCAGCAACGTTTGCAGTGCCATCTAGCGAGCTTAGTATGAAGAATTACTTGAGTAAGGGATTTTGTATCTGTATATAGTTAATTTCATCGTCAAAATTTGAAGAAATTTTTGAAATGATACGCTATTGGCTATTGTCTTTCGATTCTCTTCAAGATTCTATAATTTTCCTCAATTTAATTTGTGTCTTAGTAATACAGTACAAATTGTTGTACCTAAACGGAATGAGCACTTACTTACACACTTCACTTACTTTGTTCCTGTTTCTATATAAGTATGTATTGTTAAAATGACAGAACACTTTATGTGATTTTAATTAGAGACATTGACTTACCTACGTCTCAGACTCAGCTAATAATGTCCATCATCATTTGCTTTTATTCTCATTTTCTTAATATGAACAAGTACATACAGAGGTTATCAACCGCCTGACCATCAAGACAAAGAAAAAACTTCAAAAAATTAAAATACAATTAAATTAAATTTTTTCCTTTACTTTTTTCGTTGTTTTTTACCTCGTGATGGTGGTAAAAAAGCTTGGATATTATACTTACTTAAGTATATTTATAACACCTTGAGATTTAAATAGTAATTAACATAATTTAAGTAAGAAAAAAATCATAAACTTGAATTAATAAAACGCTTGAAGATGAAAGAAGCAGAAAAAAAAGCAGATGAAAAAGCGCTATGTGTCAACATTAAATAAATTAATTTATGATATTATTCAATGAAAATTATAAAAAGAAAAGGAAAAGAAAATTAATGATGAAGAATAAATTTAAATAAAATACCCAAAAATATCCAAATTAATAATTATATAATAAAAGTTTCGAAATTTTAATGAGTTCTTCCTCAGTTTCTTATATAATTTCTGAAAGCCATTATGGCGCTACTTAATTCATATTTATTCAAGGAAATACTTCATGAACTAAATACTGTTATCGTTCAGGCAAAACTAAAATGATAACAGAATATAACATAGCATTGTTATTTTATTTATAAAGCATCACCTTGTATATATATGTAGGTACATAACTTATAGTTATAGGTAGAACATATAAAAAAATGTAAATAATAAAAACACCGATACATTCCATTCTCGGCCTACTTGTCCTTTGACAAAATGTTAAAATTAATTTGGAAGGTAGAATAGAGCGAAGAGAGAGAGAGAGAGAGAGATCTTTCAAAAAACAAAAAAAAAAAAAAACGAAGATTAACGATGCATTAAATTCAGCCACGATTCGTTTAGCCGTTTCTTTTGTCTCCTTTTGTCACCGTTGTTAATCTCTTTCTAAATTAATTGATCGTTCGTTTTTTTTTGCTTAGTTATTTTTGTGGCTTCGTAAAATCGATGAGGAGCCTTCCAATGGTTTTGTGTATCATTTGTTTAAACAAATAACTATAGATAATTTAGTATTAGGTATTCGAAGTTTGTTCAAAGTTGATGTTATGTGCAGTGATTGAGAAAATTAGAATTCTGCCTAGTTTACATGATATTTACGTATCGACTATAGTCACCTGTGAGAGTTTGTACCGATACATCACTAAAGTTAGGAATCTCAATCGATAATTAGTGTTGATTCTTCCCCGTTATTGCGTAACACTCTTTCTAGATTGCACATACTGTAGATAGTTCTAATAGTTTATCCAACATTGATAAATTAGCTTTTAAACTAGTTTTCTCCACATCAGACAAAAAGAAATAAAAATAAATAATTCTTAATAATAAATTAAAAAAAAAAAGGACAGAAGAAACAAAACAAACCACCAACCTAAATTATTGAAATTAATGTTCCTTTCGTATTTTTTCTCATGCTTACTAAGTTACACATATACACGCATAGTTTATTTTCATCTCTTTTTATCTTTAAACTCATTCTATCTCGGTTTCATTCCTTTTCTTTTTTATGTAGCTATATCTATTTCTATATGTATTCCAAAAGGACTTCCTAAAGTGTTGTCAAACTAAAAGACGGTTATTAATTCTCTTATTTCTAAAACAAAAGAGACAACATCAACAAGAAAAAAAAACAACAACAAACAGTTAGACATTCCTTGGGCATCTCATCAGAAATTTTCCTTTATTTTAGATTTTAGGGACAGATAATCGTGAAAAGAGAAGACGAAATCTGCCCTTGTTGTTATATAGCTCTTGTTTTTTAGTACCTATACTATTGCCAAGCTTAAGGTATGATATAAATAATTATGATTATGGTTAGAGTTTTTTGTTTGGTGTGTTTATGTAGGTGGACACATCTAAATAATGATGACAGTTAGATAAGGTTAGATCTTTTTTTTTATGCTTATAAAGAATGAAATCTAATTCGTTACGAAATGCACAAGAATCGCAATTATTCATAAGTATATATATAATCGTGTTAAAGCTCTATACGTATACGATTCTCTATCGCTTACAATCGACGCAACCATAAAGCCAGCACAAACATAATTGGGCATTGATTAATTTAAATGTCAACAATAATATATTAATAACAATATAAACCATTAATTACTGTTCAATAATAATTCTACACGTATTTAAAGATAATCCTTTTCCAATAAACATCATCAGACCACTACTATACTATGTATAAATACAGCAACAACAGTCGTAGACCGCTTGGCTAAGATCACAAACTACCAAGAAATCTTCGTTTTTAATCTTCATTCCCCTCTGGCTCTGAGAAAGAGAAAGAACGTACCTATCTACCCATGTAGCATGTACAAGATACTTTTAACTACACACACACACACACTTGCACATTGAAGAGTATCTATCACATAAAGAAATCGCGCACGGCGCGGCGGGCGGATATCTTTTTCTTGGTACGTAACTACCTTTATAGCTCATTGGTCTGGTACTTCCCAGCATCCATGCTGCGCTGGGAGGAGCGCAGTGTCAACACCAACACGGTACCGAATTGCCTGTTGCTGCCACTGCCACCACACCGTTGAGGAAACGAAAGATCGCTATTACCACATGCGAAGAAATGATGATTGTATGTATGTATATGTAGATATTTGCTCGTTTTCGGTGTTGATAATCTATGTGTATAAGTACTGAAGATTTGTGACCGAATAGTGTAAATAAAAGGAAGGTGAAAGAGATGCTTGGGAATCTAATAAGTATATTAGAAAATTGTAAGATTTGGGCATGCATCAGAAACAATTTGATTTAATCTTTTGCCTGCTAAATATTTAATATTTTAGAACGACTTATGTAAATTAGTTGAGGAAATGACAGAATAAAACAATTAAATTTCATATAAATTAAACTTGAGAGCACGTATAAATACATAGCTACAAAGGCACAATCATTACTTTGCTATACTTTATTAGACTGTTCTGTCATATTTCTGTCTAATAGACGACAGATGCCAATAAGTTAGGTTAGGTGTATGGACAAAAATGACTGTAAATGGAAGACATAATAAAGGCCAAATAGGTGCATACGAACCTGTAACATAAGTAAGTATGGAGCTATACAATCGACTATTCTTAACAACATTGTTTTTGTGTCATGCTCGATCCAAATATGGCAATTATGTGTAAATCTATAGTCATCAGACACTTTGACGTATGTCGCCTAGTAAGTACCTAACTAACTATAATATACGTACATATAGCTACTATATCAAAGTGCATATATATAAGTATACATACATAATATATAAAGGGTGCTCACGCGATCTTAATTTACGGCGCCATATTTATTTCCAACACGCGATTGTTTTTTCTAATTTTTTGTTTTCTCATTTCTTTTTTATTGTGTTTGATAGGTATTTTAAATCGTGTCATGGCGAATAAAGTTTAGTTAGTTTTGTTTCATTTCAGTTGAAGTTTCACTATACTTACTTATATACTTATACTATCTCAATTTGACGTTTGAAATGAACAAAAAGAAAAACAAGGAGCATTTAAATCTATTGAGTTGAATTTGAGATAAAGTGATAAATATGTAAATTTTGAAGTTTAACGCTTTTGCTAAGTGTGAAATAGGCGACTGTTAAAGAAATAAGAAGTAAAAGGAAGTGGAATTTAAGAAAGCGAAAATAAATAATTAAATGAATGGCAACAAATTTAACTTTTTTAAATTTTGTAAATCTTGAAATTTACATAGAACAAATATGTATCTAGATACTTGAATATATTTACACAACACCGATTCTGGACGAAAAGCGGCAATAGCGGCCGCGATACATGAGAAACAGCGACCAGCAGGCAGTGCTGTGCGTCTAGATGGTCCGCATCTAGAATCAGCTTTGTGCATCTATTACTATACATTAGGGATCCGGACACAATCGTTTAATGTAGGGTTTCTAATTATTGCATATTCATGTAGCAACATTTAAACTTGCAATTTAATTATAAATTCTTTTTCCGCAGCGCCAAATTTCTCTTTCATTACATCAGCATAAATAGATATTTCGCCACATTTGCCTAAAGGTCTCTGTCTCTCTCGTTTTATGCACATAGCGACCAAAGATAAAACATTTTCAAAATTTGTCATTTTGACAGGTTGCCGTGGTGGTTTTGGTTTCAGTGTTCGCAAAAATAATACCGACTCACGTTCGATCCAGCATTTCAGTCGTTTATAATCGAAACAATAAAAATTTAGCATTACAAATTTGCCAAACTGAACGAAATTTGTTTAAAATATCGATTCAAAACTCCAAAATCTTGTTCTTATCGATGTTGTTCATCGAATTCAACATGTTTTGCTTGCTTCGTTGTTGTATAGATGGAGAGAAGAAGTATAAGATTTTCTTTTCTTTTCCTTTTTTAGTGTAGCTAAAGAAATGCTCGATTAAAAACCCGTTGTAACTTATAAATAAATAAAAATATAAGATATAAAAAAATAAATTATGGACAATGATTTGGTTTTTGGTTATTCTTAGAAATTGACAGTTAGTGTGTATACAATGTAGCTTTGAGCTATCTTTGTGGTCCAGATGATAGATGATGCACTCGCCTTACGATTACGGTACCAATACGTATACAATTACGGTAGTGGTGGTGTTCGGCTTATTTCAGAATTATTCAAATACTGCAAAAATACGTGAAAATCATTTTCCATTCAATGAATACCCTTTAAATATTCACATTTATCCATTAGTATAAAATGATTAAACAAAATACTAAAACTCATTATCTCCTTTTATCTACCAGGCATCCTACTTGATGAATAGGAATTCAACGTCATTTAACAATATAACCACAGTTTTCCTGAACGAAGGGTTTCACACCAAAAAAAAAAAAAAAAGACCACAACAGAATCTACGCCCGAATTAAATATGTATAATACGAACATTACATTCAAGTAGCGGAATTCCAACGGTTTTAACTCGTGTGTCTTAAATTTATACTTACTTATTTCGAAGTTGAACCCATCCGAGGGTAAGGAGGGAGTTAATTATCAACTACACATTCACACACACACACACACACACACACATACGCATGTAGTGTAGATATGTTATAGTAAAAGATAAGATCAAAGATTTGTAACCGAGATATCACTCTCTATAACTGCACCGGAAGGAAGCAGATGCCTTCGTTTTTCATATATAAATAAATGTGTTGTCTGTGTGTGTGTATGAGTGAATGAGGCACCTGCCCATTTGCTTGGCCCTTGCTTAGGTCATTCGTCGTTGCCGGCAACCAGACTGAATGACCGCCAGCCACCGAAGACAACCGGTGACCATCGTTGAATTACCTATAATGTATACTTACACATATTGAAAGGGTCCTTTTTTGGCATTAATTGAGTTAATGAGTATAGAAATTGGAGACTTTTAATTAATTATGGTTTGACTATAAACTAATATTAATTATAAGGAAAAAATTGTTATGTTTTAACGACGAATTTAGTACATCCATTGCATCCAACTAATAAAGAGTTTCGATCAAGATCATAGCTGAGACATTATATAAGATTAGTAAACAAAGTTAGAAGCCCCTAGATTGCTCTATATAGTGAGACTTGAGAAATATGGAAATTTATTAATATCCTTTATACTTTTGATATTTTAAGGATTACAATGCCTTCTGATCCCTATATAAAATCTCAGTTGGTTGAAATACCTAGTAAATATTTCAAGTTTATAGACTCCCCTAAACTGTAAAAACTAAAAACCCGTGTACGTTCTTGAGAAAGAGGTTAAAATTCAAATTTTATCCATAAGAAGATAATATTCGAAACATTTTTGTGTAGGTGAAAATGTTTGAGATTCACGAATAAAAACGCAATAAAAAATCGTTATCTAAACAAACTTACGTATACATGCCCGCAGACAACATACAAGTATAGTAACAAAAAAGTATAAAATGTATCACAACAGTTAACGGTGGTGTCAAGTACAAAATTTACCTCCAAAAAATTATAAATAGATAACAGATTTTTTAATAATGGAACAAAGGAAGGCGTGTAGAGAAGCATTAAAAATGTTGTTTATTAGCTGTTATAAAGAATGCGCCATTATGAGTAATATAAAACAAATAAAATTTAGATCTAGATTGAATGATAAGAATTTATTATTTTAAGCTGTGCGCGACGAAACAGATACCTATTTTATTTTATAATTGTTTTTGTAAGTAGTGAAGGTAAATGAATGTTAAACAAAAAGCTGAAAGTGGAAATGATAATTATTTTCAATTAAACTATAGGAGGTTATTCCGCGTCACCTACCGAAATATTTTATTACTTACCACAAATGTAGAACGATATAAAAGCCTAGTTAAAAAATGAATATGTCCAAAGCCATCTATTAAAAAAAAAAGCGTACGTTTTATACGTATCTTTCATTATGGTATATAGGTAAA
This sequence comes from Platypus cylindrus, assembly GCA_949748235.1. NCBI lineage: Eukaryota > Metazoa > Arthropoda > Insecta > Coleoptera > Curculionidae > Platypus > Platypus cylindrus. The sequence goes on along the minus strand of OX456489.1, from coordinate 6,303,679 downwards.
TTGATAAATAATGGTACACGTAGTACTATTGGAAATCAGTCATTCAGAAATGCATTGCCATTGTTTTATTCACTATATTTTTTATGTTATTATCTAACAATAATACGAAGCAAAATATTAATTAATAATCAAATGACAAAAAATTAATAATGGATTTTTATTGTATTAAAATAACAAACTATATATGTATAGTGTATTGAATGAATAGTTGTATACAGAGACATGACGTATATATACTTTTAATGGTGTTCGTTCGATTGTATAAAATTTTAAAATGTTATCTCTCATTTTATGAACACATGGGCCTCTATTTTGTTGTTGCTGATAATAAATTATTATATAGCCTTTATACGTATGTATAGGGTTACTTTATTGTTTTACATGCACATGTATATACATAGGTGTATAGATTTATTATTATTATATATATTTATTTTCCTATATTAGATTCGAAAATCTCTATTGAATTTTATTTAGCACTGCATTTATTTAGATTGCAAATATTATAGAGAAAAATCAAATCGGCATAATTATCCCTATACGTCACTCATTTAATGTCGTTGAGTTTAAGTATGTACAGTTGCCTAGCTCACCATGCTGTGTTGTAATAATATGTAGATTTTCGTGTTTTAGTTTAGTGCTCCAAATTTGTTTTTTGCTTTCAAAAATTTTTAACATGACTCACTAACAAAGATATTGATTCTCATATTATATTTAAATCATATTTTTTTATTTCTTTATGACAGATTGCACCGTAGATATAGCGATACTTCTTTTTTGCGTATTCTTAATATTACAAACATACAACTTTTTACTTATCATATCGTATGCACTTTTGTAATATATCCATCAAATCAATCTTTTCGAATGTCATTTATTAACTCATCTACTGAATAAACTGTTAATATATACTTACTGAAAAGTGCATCGGGAATAACGGCTCCTGTATGTTTGTCTGGTTGCATTTCCGACAAGACATGTTTTTTTTTTTGCTTCGTGCTCAATCCAAAAATCGAGTCATGCCTCTTGATAATAATAATATAATGATGATTATGTTGATGATAAAACGTCATTAAAAACTGAATTAAAGTTTTTGGAATTCTATGTAGTATGTATGCATGAGGGATGGATGAAGAGTGTAAACATGAAATTAGCAACAATGTAAAAAAAACGTTCACATTGTTATATAGAAAAAAGAAAAATATTGTAAATTACGGACGCTGTTTCTGTTAATTTTTTATTTATTAAAGCAAACTTTCGTGTTATTACGTTATTATACAATCCAAATGGCATTCCAAATATCAGGTTCGTATTAAAAAATATTCAATATTTAAATCAGTCAATTATTTTAGGTTTTTACCGTTGTAATTTACGATATGAAACAAAGAAAATGTGAAACAACAGTTGGTACCTATAGATAAATTAGAGATATCTCCCTCACCACCGACGTTATTTGTTATTTATTTCGGTTATTTTTTGCAATTTGACAGCAATTTTTCAAATTCAATAGACAGTGAAAATAATAGCAAATTCAAACGACAATTAAATAAATATTCAATATGAATCAATCATACTTATATATTTCGTAATTTGTTTTTAACTGAATTTGTACCTTAATTCAATACTGTTTATTTATATTGCATATATGCACCACTACACTACCGGTAGGTATAAAATGCATATTAGAAAAATGCAATTATAATTACACTATTATATACCACATCGCGTGAGCTTGATGTTGTGCCTTTTTTTTTAATAAATTGTCAAAACATTGGCCTTTATAATACCTTTTTCTTTTAATTGCAATTTTTTAAAGCAAGAGCGACAATATGAATTAATTTGTGTGTTTTATCTCTAATCGCAGAATGAAATTTATAAATTAAGATTTCGTTCGTTTGAATATCGGGAAATGTACTCAATTACTAAGTATCATTTCTTCCCACACACGTCAATCATTAGTTGCCAGACCGATAATAAATAAATTGTTCATAGATGGCAGCTCCACCGTTCATTAAAAATTTATCTAAATTCATCAATTTACTGAAATTCTTTTACAGCAAGTTAGTTGTAGGAAAATCTGGAAAAGTAAAGTGTGTGGCTCGTGAAATAGCAATTTTTCAGTTAGCATGACCTTCGCATTTTCATTGCATGAAAAATATCTTTCATTCTTTAATATTTATACAATACAGTGTTCATTAACCCTAAATGAATAGATATAGATAATATTTCTAGATTATTTTTCACTTTCAACTTATTGTATTGCTAATTTTTTATTTTCTTTTCCAATTTAAATGTGTTAATCCATCTAACTTAATTTAGTGGGCTTTGTGGTGTTGGCGGTAGTATTGGTGGTGCGGTAAGGGGAAATTAGTGGTAAGTAGTAAAATTTCGCGTGAACGAGCATTTGTTTGCGCTCTCGATTAGTAATTTGCGTGCTTAAACCATAATGTTCTAGACCCTTTTCGATCCCCTCATAACCCCTTTTCGCGCCCCTATACACTTTATATATACGTTTAACGTTGTAACACAATGCTGAAGCGCACGAATATTGTTTAAAAACACGCCACCCCCTTTATTTTTTCTTCGCCCCATTTTATATTGGACTATTTCTCTTTTTTTTCTATAATTTATAATTTTCAAGACTGATCGCACGCGTTTTTTTTTGTTTTGTTTGATTACCGGATAAGAGCCTTTATTTAACCAGCAGCACCACCGCCACCACCACCAAATAACGGCTTCTTTCTTTCTTATTATGTTGTAAGTATGGATTATCGAAACCTTGATCAACTATTTTAGGAGGCATTAAACAATTTAAATTCCTTTATTTTATTCGCTCTATTGTTTTGAACCTTTAAATGTTAAAAGCCCAAGTCGTTGTTGTTGTCTAAGTCTCACTTGTATCTGAATAATGAGAGATTAATTTTCGGGTTTTTTTTTTGTTATTAAATTGGTTCAGCGTTTATATGCATTTGAAGCACTGCATAAAAAACTAGTATAAATCACGAATTGTGACTACTTTCCACGTAGGTTTATGATGTATTTTTATATAGGGTTATGGTCCAATTTGAATGGATTATTTCGTGTGATTTAAATATGAAATGACGTCAATGATCGATTCTGATATCATTTACATAAGTAACAAGTAATAAGCTTAAGAGTATAGTCCCTATTTAAAAGCCATTAAAAGGAAAATGTACAGGTGTGTAACTTGAGTATAAATGAATGAGTCAAGTATAAGTGGCAGTACTGGCAATGATTAGCTATTGCTTAATATTGCTCTTTCGTGGTCATAAGCTGTAAGGAATTTAGGGATTTTTATTAGTAAATTGCAAGTTCATTTTGAATCCATTTTTTCTCCATTATGTTCCTCCAATTTCAATTTTATTCACTCACTCCTAGTCTAGATACATTTATTAACTACAGTAATAATAATTAACGACGTGGCTATACCCTCAGATTGCATCTGATATACTTAACCATAAGCAGCAAGCATACAACTGGTGATATTTCAACTAAAAAACATTTTTGCATTTCCTTATCGAACACAATCGGAATGAAAAGATTTTCAGCAATAATTTAAATAAAATTGGTACCTACTTAATGTATTGGTACAACAATGTAATATGGGCTTTGGCCCGCAGCCTCATAAATACTAAAAAGAGTTCAGCCTGTACGTATAGCCATTTTATGGGTATTGGGATACCATTGGCCAATGGTCAAATCGGCTATACATAATGGGGTGTGTTGCTACATCGAACAATAATAATAATAATAAGCATATTTATTGATAATTGATGGTTTGCTAAACTATATATGTTTGATATAATTAAATGTAGAATTTTACAGTTTATTTTGACACCTTGGAAAAAAAATGAGAATAAATTACACTTATGGAAATATATAGGGTGGCCATATTCTGTCAATTTCGATAGTAAACGTATAAGATTTATATCAAGTAAAACTGTGGAGTGAAACTCCCAAAGAACTTATTATAAAATTTCGTCAAATTATACTAATGTTATCATTTGATTAACATTACCAGTAAACAAGTGACTACTGATTTATTTTTAACTTTTTGTACATGATACACCACTTTTCAAATTAGCTAAGAATGTATTAAAGCCTCGAAAACTTGAAACAATATCGATATTCGATACATTCTATCGATATTACAACTATTACAAGCGTCCAAATGCTGATGACTACAATAAAGCATGTCTTTAAGTGACGATTTTTATACGGATAATTGGAAATGCTTCTTTCCAAGTGTAATCAAAAATTGTCTAGTAAGTACTAGAATCGGACACAAATATAGTGGGCACTTATTTAGTTTTATTTCTTGCTTTCATTCTTATTTCTTCTTGATTCGTGCTGATGCCATTTGTGAAAATGTCCTCGTGGATAACGAGGTAACAACAACCAACAACAACCAACAACAACAACAACAACGACAACCAGAAGAAGATTGTATGTATGTGTGTGTGTATTGCGGACCATTTGTTTTATCTGTAAAGCGAAACTTCGGTACTTATTTACTTACCATTCTTGAATAATAAACACGCACTGTTTGTTACCTCTGTTACCTCTCACGTAGCTTCTGCAAATGCATTCTTTTTTCTTTAGAGTTTTATCTTTTTTATTTATTTGCTTTTCTTCTCTTCTTTTTTTAGTATCTCTCGTTTTATTGCTCCTGTTGCACATTGAGAAACTGTAATGGCGTCCATGCAGGCGGCAATGGTTTCACAGAAATAAGTAGGCTTGTCTATCAGAAAAGACAAGAATCCGAAATTATGAGAAATTGTGACCTCAATGGATTGTAGAGGTGAGTGAAGGAAGATTGATTTGCATCAAAACAGAATTACCATCAGAGTATTTTGTTGTGTCTTTGTAGAGATAATATTCTCTTGTAGCCCAAATCGATACTTTAATAGAAACTGTTAATCGATACGTACAGTCTATTATTATCTCTTCTACTATAGACGCCACGATAAATGGCAGTAAGTCGAGTTACTATATTTTTAAGTTTACTTCTTTTTTAATGTGTTTAATTTAGCAGAATCATTAAAAATGTATATAAACTGTTCAAATATATTAAGTTTAACATGATATTACACCGAAGGCCAAAGATATCAAATTAAAATAAACAAATAAAAAATTTAAAACAACGAAAATGTAATGAATTTTTCTGCAAAAGGTGTGCCTATGAATTTAGATTACATCGTTGTTGTTTCTCACACACAGACTTTATTTTAGTATCTATACCACAAAATAGCATAACCTATATAATACGAAAGCACCTATACACGTATACTTACAGATATTCTTCTATATACAGATAATATTCTCGCCCTTTATACTTGGATAGATATTATTATTGAAATTGTGCCATTAAAGAAACTTTTAATTCGATCGTAAAAAAGAAAATTACCGTTCGGTCGTGAGAATGAAAACGAATTGAAAATTATACTGGAAGGAAAATGGAAAAAATAGGGGTAACAAAAAACGGGAATAAAAAAAGAGAGAAATTGAATATAAATGTTAAAAACTTTGTTAATATTATTTAAAGGTGAATTTTCTTTATCTGTTTTTTAAATATTATCCATCCAGGTAACTTTGTATGTTATGGCTAACCTTCAGGTGCATAAATACGTACCTCCACATTATATACATACATAAAAGAGTTTCATTTCGCTGAAAATTAATGTAGCACCTTCGTTTATACAAAAAGGCGTTTCGATATTATAAATCAAAATCCAATCGAAAGTTTCACGTTTTACCGCCCTTTTCTTCTCTTCCTTTTTTTTTCCTCATCGTCTTCGGTACGATACCGAGAAAAATGCTCGCATCTACATGCATATACATAATATAACCTCTATATGGCGTTTATTTTTCATTATATTTTTCTTTTTTTTAATTTCTTACTCGTGGATGCCTTTTAATCCTTTTTTTTTTCTTTATGTGTCTAAAGCTATTAACTAAGTATTCCTATTAACGTATAGAGAGAGACTATTTAGAAGACTAAAAGATTTGTGTATGGGAAAATTTACGGAAAATATTAATTTAATTTTATAATTGACTTGTGCTGTACAATAACTATATTCTGACCCTCGAGAAAAAAGGACATAACCTTACAACTTTTACATATTTAAATTACTAAATTAGATTTACATACATTATAACAAAGATATCTAATTTATCTTTGTAAAATTTGACTATGACACCCCTATATGGCTTCTAGCTATAGACTCCAAGATAGTATAAGAATGGAGTTAACACAATCATTTTCTTCTTATTATTTTAAATTTGAAAGAAATGAAAAATACATAATTCATTAAATACAAAAAGTGTTCTTATTGTATTTTATTTTTAGATTAAAAAATCACATCATCTATGAGTGTTATAGTACCATTTAAAATAACTATATGTACTTTTTTTTGGTGTGCAGAAGACGAACACAATAACCCTACCGGAAAATAGTTTACATACATAAATTCAATTTAAATATATTTGAATGAATTTATGTGTGTGCCTGTGTTTATTTATTAGGAGCATAATAGAATTGTAAACTCATACCTACTCTGAACTTGAATTTAAATCCTTTCATGGTGTATTTGGAAGAAACAAGGATATGCTCGTATACTGTTGCAAGGTAGCTAACAGAATTCGAAAAAACGGCTCCAATTTGTTTGACTTTGAAAAGTTTTCATCATGTACTTTTATATTATGACCATCACTTTTTTGTGGGCGTTTCTATTGTGTATATCAAACAAGAGCGTCCTTATATGTAGTATCCCGACTATTTATGTGTATTTCAAAGAACGTAAATGACATAATGCTATTGCTGTCAATTCGATCTGAAAGATCAGAAAGTAACATTATCAATGAAGAAAACTACACATAATAAAAATGATTAATGAAAAAATATCGAGTTATTTAAGCCAACTTGACGTATCAAATAATCACTAAAAAAAAGTCCACCCTATAAATCTTAAACGAAACAAAAGTCTTTGCTAACGTTGGAATCACTTAAAAAAAAATCCTTTTCAATCAATAATAATATTTTATTTAAAGATAGCACATATATTTCGAAACGTATATAAAGGGTATGGTTTCCCCATACAGTAAAAATCAGTTTCATACAAAAAAAAAATGTCAAAAGATCTAGCACACCTCATAAATCTATAAATAAAAATCTAAAAAATAAATAAGTGGCTTTATTATAGTCCACAATATCACTAGAGCAAAAACTGTCTGGTGCGAAAACATCATATATAAATAGAAATAGGGGAAGAACAGTTTATCTCTCTCGCTATAGCACAGAATAAAACAGTAGAGAAGAGGCACTGAATAGTTTACTATTAATTCTACCCCGTGGTATTTCATGACCATCTGAAATTCTTCCCATTATCATTTCAACGAAATGTCAAATATCAAAGAACAATCAAACAGTACACAATAATGTGGGAATTTGTCAATTCAAGATTCAGCTCCTTCTTGCTGTGTAAATCCTATCATTGCATTGACAAAGAAAAAACTATTTTAAATGTATTGATATCCCTTCTATATTGTTGTATTCTGTGACCATACAGCTTCACAGATTGAACTGTAAACTGAATTGAATTGAGTGCGTCGCTTCGTTTCCGTTCATCCCCCTTTGTCCATCCATATATAAAGTTTCATCTTTGGAGATGAAATGTTTTGGAATTCTGGATGGACATCACACCTCACTGAATAAACTTATTTCCGAAGGATTTGTAAGTTTAAGCCGCATCAATAATGATAAAATATTGCATGCCATCGAAATATAATAGTGATTCTATTCTAGAATAAGATTTGTAAGACATTTCTATATCCATTCTAATAGAATACACTGCTCGGCTTAGACGGGAAGCAGAATCTATAATACTTATACAGATATGTATTTGACTTAAAACAGTAACAATCTATTAAATCCTTTTTTCCTTTGTGTTAATTGTATACCAATTTTTTTACATTATCTTTTTATTCGATCTTTTTGCATACTTGGCTAATTTTTCAAATTGTAAATGTGAAAATTTTAAATTATATTCGTATATTTAGGTAATATAATAGTTCAAGTAATTTTTCGACATAATTTCCATTGTTCAAAAGTGACGGCTGAACAGGACGTACACCTATAATAATAATAATAATAATAATAAAATGCATATGCATGTGAACAACATATTAATTTAATACACTGATTAACATATTCGTATCCGTTAGTTAGAGGTTAATTTTTTTAAAGCACTTTTTTTGTTGTTTTGGAGGGCATATGGTGGCGGTTAGAGCTGCTAATTATAACACATGTATAAAAAAGTGCCTACATAATATAGCAAACCGAAAACCAGCTTCAGGGATACATAGATATGTTTAACATGGTCTATGAATCTTTTGTAAAAAAAATATTTACTCGGAAGTCCAGAATTATAAGCTTTTACTTCATGAATTAAATTAAATATTAATGTTAATGAATCAATAGAGAAAGAACAGCAGAAAATTCATTCAAATCTTTGTAAATGAATTAGGCAACACCGTAAAAGCAAAATGACATCCTTGTCATAGCTAAACCATACCACAGGATAATGAATAAATATGTTTTTCTTTAACTTGGCTGTATTATACTTCATCTTTGATAAGTTTTATAATACAATTGTTACTAGCGACGCTCAGCGACTTGAGCTCAAACTAACAGCTTTTATATATTTGAAATTACAAGACTTATTGGTAAAAAGCTGTAATAAAGTTGATATAGGATGCGTCGGATTGCATTAGGAATAATTTGGTTCTGACAGTGCATCAATTTTTTTAGAAAATTTAAAACGACTGTGTTAAGTAGTCATATTTTATTTGTGCCACTAAAAGCTGCATTATTTTATCTCTTCTAAACTTCTTCAATAAAATACCAAAAGTAGAAAAAGAGAAACTCTAAAATCGAAATGCACGAATGGAAACCGAACTGTGTGTGACCAAATAGAATTCATGAATCAGATCAGAAAAATGACAAACAATAAATAAACATTAATAAAATATACGTTTAACATTAAAATTGCTTATAAAATTATTAAGTATATAAATTTCAATGTAAAACTTCCACAATAAAAGCACACAACAACGAAAAAGAACTGTAAGGAAAAGAACAAGAAGACGAAGAAGAGTTGGAAAACAACGACAACAACAACAACAGCAACAAGTAAGTAGTAGAAAGGCATTATTTAATAAAATGTATTTTCTATATCGACGTCACGAGTTTGGATCACGATTCCACCACAAAAAGAAAAAGAAGTACTACTAGAGAACTTCTCCAGGGAGACAGAGAAGTAAGTAAGTAAGTGCTTTGATTTTTTTGATTTTATAATGTAAACCTAATCTATTACTGTTTTGTAGGAAATAAGTAAAGATAAGTGACCATTTGACCCATGTTTTAAGTAATTATTTTTGTTACAAAAATTAAATTTATTGACAAAACATTCTCTTTGTACTCCTTGTTTCAATTTAATTTCACTTTTTTTCCAGTTAATAATCAGTTTCAGCATAAATTGCTCAGTTCCGAGCAAAAGTCTATTAACCTTTATTATTTCCAAAAAACCAAAATTGTCATTATGCCTATATACATGTATGTACATATATTGGACAGGTGAATTGAATTACTTATATACTAATTACAATCAGGTGTGTAGGTTTATGAAAGGCACGCGCCGGCAGCTGCAAATAAGAGTTGAGTTGCTCTTCTTCTACTTCTTGTATTGCTTTTTGGTTCACCTGCCCAAAAAAACACAACATACATACAAATAGATTCATTTACATACACAAAAACTTATACATTTTAGTGTATTAAATACACGCGAATCGCGAATAGCTTTACTGGAAAATTTTTAGGAAGCACTTTAACCAAATTTCATTATTAGAATTATAAAGGTTCTGATTTTTAAAAACTAGTTTGGAAAGGTAATTTTTTAAATACTACATATTACTTTTAAGTAATAGTACCACCTACCAGTAGTACCACTATAGTACCTCTAGGTATCTGTACTACTTCTTAGTACTGTTTTAATATTTAGCTACCTTAATAAGTAATATTTGAAGTACAAAATTAGTAAATATCTTCGCTTAGTTACTCAGTACTCTATAATACTACTTAACACCCAGAAGCACCTGGATGAGTTATTATACTACCCCCGTAGATACAAAAACAAAACCAATCCACGATTGAAAGTAAAAGCTGAAACCCACTAATAGAGGTACAGTCAAAGCGTCTCAAATTAAAGGTTTCTTACCGGCAGTACCTACGTATTGTACTAAAGTAGATATTAGCTATGCCTGGTGCGTATTTAAAAAAGCAAAGCAACAACAAAAAAAAAAAAAAGAAGAAAACAACTAGGCTTTAAATAATACGACAGGTGAAAATGTGTGTGTATGTGTGTGTGTGCTGCATAACCTATAAATTTGTTAAATGTATATTGATCTACAGGTTGAATAAATTTAATGTATTAAATTGCTTTCAACAAAAAAAATCCTTCATATAATAAAGACATTTCAAACGTCACTAATTGTACCCTTTATCCATAATATTCTATAGTACCACATTGTGTCTATTTACTTACCGTATATTCAATCAATACGTATATAACTTTATAGCAAATCTTGTAAAGTCATTGTCGTGTAAAATTCTTAATTGGCATTTCGAATTCGAAAATTGGATTTTATTCGATTAATTTCCTATTTCCTTTTTATGGAGTTTAACAAGTTTTATCGATGTGTACGTACTGTGTGTACATACACCTTCATCATTTCTTCACTTTTCTTCTATTGAACATCTTTATTATTGTTATTATTATATACTTTGACACGCGGGTAATTTCGCATCTATCGTGTATTCAATTTAATAATTCGATTTTGTCGTTTTGATGATGATTTGACAAATTTGATATTTGGTTGTTCAAGAATTAGGATAAGTACATAACTTTTTTAGTTTTAGATTTGTTAATTAAGGTCAATCAATTCGATTTACTTACCTATTAAAGAGTGTTACTATAAGTATAATAAATACTTCGGTCCAGTTGACTGATTTCTAATAGATAGACATTCGAACTAACGTATGATTTCAAATGGGTGAAAAACAGAAACAGTCAATTGCCCCTAATAATGTTGACTTTTTTCCGTTGCGTTTAAAAGTTGATTTTTCATTCAGTATGCAACAAAATGATGGCTAATTGATAATAAATATTTTTTTGCAGTATTATTTGCTATATGCTACATTAAAAAAAAATATTCAGGAAAATTATCATGCAGTCTCTCCCTCTACGATCGACATAAGTTTTATTCATTTATCCCATTATACTTACAAAAATATTAATTCTTCCTTAAAACGGAAATGTATGAATAAAAATTTATACGACCAAAAAAAGATTTTTTTTCGATGCATGCACACACATAATATTGCATCCTGCATTGATATATGAATCGTAGAGATACTTAACTGAAAAAATACACTGAAATAATAAATATTTACAAAGATTTCAATCTTTCACTTCTAATGAAAATTAAAAATTCATCTCACCCCATACTACTTATTGTCATGACAGCGAATATTTTTCTTTTATATACCTACCACAGGACTTTCCATGCGGCATTCTGACATATTAATTAATCACATTTTTTATAGATGCATTATTAATTAGGAATTATATATTTTATTCTACCAATATTCTTTTGGCGGCATGATTTTGCATTATTGCATTATTATTATTATTATTATTGTTATTGGTATTTGTATTTTTTAGTATTCTAGTACTGTTTCCTATTGATGCATTGTTGCAAGTAATTTTTATAGAAGGAAAAAAAGCGAAAAGAAAATTTGCTGTTTTGCATTATTTATTAATGTGAATTGATGAGAAATTGTATTTTGTTTACTCCGACAAAGTATAAACAGGAATGTGAGGTTATTTATTAAAAGTCTCCAAAACTGAACTCACGACTCACTTTTTTTCTCGTATTTTAAACTAGCAGACTATAAATGATGTTAAGACAAAAATTAGCAAATATTTTTACACAACGAAGCAATTACTGTTTATTGTAGGGTACCAGTACCACACGTGCTTATTATTGTTATTATTATTAAGGATGGTAAATACATCATACAGAGGAATGGTGATGAGTGAGGTGGAGGATAAAAGGGAAAAAAGAATGAAGATAGGAGAGAGAGAGGAAAGAGAAGATACTGGAGAAAAGACCGGCGGAGTGTCGGAAGAAATATTGAAACAGATCACATTGATGCAAAGGGAGGTTTGGATATTTAAAGAAGGGTATAAAAGACAAGAAGGAATAACACGGAAAGAAAGCGAAAAAGGAATACAAAACATGGAAAAAATATTAGGTAAAATGACTGCTACCGTATATGAAAGCATGGAGAAGGCAGAAAGAAAGCAAAAAACAGAGAAAACAGATAAGGTAGAGCAAAGGCTGGAAAAAATAGAGAGACAATTTGAAACCAGAATGGACAAATTGGAAGCAAAATTAACGGAATTGATAGGGGGAGCTACAAGAACACAAGATATGAGCAAAAATACATATGCGGCTATAACAGGAAAGAAAAAAGAAAATGATACAAAAAATATAAAGGGATGGAAAACACCGGAAAAACAAAGAGAAATAACTGTGAAAGCGGTAGAAGGTGAGAAGGTAATGGAAAAAATACGTGAAAAACTTACGATAGAAGAAGTAGGGGAAGAGGGTATAAAGGAGATAAAAAAATACAAAAGTGGATTGGTAGTGATGAAGTGTAGAAACGAGCTACAACAGGAGCAGATAGGGAAGAAATTGGAGGAAGTACAAGGAATAACGGTGAGGAAAATGAAAGAAACAAAGCCGATGTTTATAATAAAAAAAGTTGAGCAAGGGTATACTGAAGAAGAAATAATAAATGAAATAATAAGGGAAAATGAAGAAATAAGAAAAATGGTGGGGACTAGAGAGGTGAAGACAGTATTAAGAGTAGTTAAAAAAAAGGCATTCGGGAACAGTAAACAGTATGTAGAGGACTGGGTAGTAGAAGCTGATAGTGAGATATTTAAGTACGTGGTTAAAAAAGGAAAAGTTCTGATAGATTTTACTGTAAAACAGGTAGAGGAATATATAAGGATCGCGATATGCTACAAATGCTGCTGCTATGGGCATGTAGCTAAGTACTGTACAAGGACGGAGGTATGCTACAGATGTGGACAAGAAGGACATGAAGGGAAAGATTGTGGAAAAAATGAGAGAAAATGCGCCAACTGTACAAGAGTGAAAGATAAAGACGTAGAGCACATGGCAACTAGCAAAAAGTGTCAAATATATAAAAGAAAGGAGGAACAATATAGAAATAGGATAGATTATGGAAGCTGGGAAGAAAAGAAGAAGCAGACAAAAAACTGAAGAAGAGGTGGGGAAAGGAGCAGGAAAAAATGAGAAGGGAAAAGGTAGAAATATGGAGATTGGCAACATGGAATATACGAAGCATAAAGGGAAAAGAAATTGAACTAGAAGATGAGTTTCTGGAAAATAAGATAGACATACTTACAATAACGGAAACGAAAAAAAAAGGGAGGGGATTGCAAAAAATGATGAAAGGAAGTGTAGTTATATATAGCGGAGTAGAAACAGAGAAAAGAGCAGCTGAAGGAGTCGCATGTATGATAAAAAAAGAATGGGCACACAATATAGAAAAATGGGAGGCATGTTCAGAGAGGATATTGACAATAAATATGAAGGACGATAACCAGAGCATTATAACAATAATAAGTGTGTATGGACCAAATGAAGATGACAAAAAGGAGAACAAAGAGAAATTCTGGGAAATGTTAACAGAGGCGGTAGAAAGAGCAACAGGTGAAATATACATTGCAGGAGATTTTAATAGTAGAGTGGGAAAGGGAAAACCAGGAGAGAGTAGAATATTGGGCAAGAATGGGGAGACAATACTAAATGATAATGGAAAAAGATTAATAGAGTTTTGCCGAATCAATAATATGTTTATAGCAAATACGTACTATAAGCACAAGGATATACATAAGTATACTAGAGAGATGAGCAGCAAGGGTGAAAAATCAATAATAGACTACATAGTAGCAGGAAATGAAAGTAGAAAGAACATAATAGATGTAAAAGTGTCAAGAGGACCGGAAGTGGGAAGTGATCATTATATGGTGATAGCAAAGATAAAGAAACCGTTAAAAGCAGACAACAGAGAGAGAAAAGAAGGTAAGATAGAATATGAGAAAATAAAAGCGTATAGACTAAAAGACGGAGAGGTGGCAAAGCAATATAGAGAAAAAGTGGAGAGGATGATTGAGAGTGGAAATGAGAAATGGAAGACATTAAGTTTGGGAGAGAGTTGGGAGGAACTCAAAAAAATAATATTACAAGCAAGCTCGGAAGTGTGTGGAAGAATAAGAAGAAATAAGAAAATAAAACAAACGGCATGGTGGACAGAAGAGATCAAGAGAAGAGTGAGAATAAAAAAAGAAAAGTGGAAAGAATATCTACAAAAAAAAACTAGAGAAACATATCAGTGTTACAATGAAGAAAGGAAAATAGTGAAGAAATTAGTGAGAGAAGAAAAAAAGAAACAATGGCAAGAATTTGGTGAGAAAATGGAAAGCAATAGTAAAGAAAATAAGAAAGTTTTCTACAGTGTCTTGAGAGGGTGCAGAAAAGATAAAAAGGAAAACAGAGGGCTCATGAAAGACAAGAATGGAAAGGTAATAAAAGATGAGGAAAAGGTGATAAACAGATGGAAAGAATATTTCGAAGAGCTATTGGAGGGAAGTGTAAGTGGGAAATTCAGTAAAAATAGCGAAAAAAAGGGAGTAGGAGAAGGTAAATCTCAAGAAGTGGATAATGAAGAGGAAGGCGGCGAAGAAATAGAAAGGGAAGAATTGGAAAAGACTATTAGAGAACTTAAGAATGGGAAGTCTCCAGGGAGTGAAGGAATAACATCAGAAATGATTAAGAATATTGGAGAAAAGGGAATCGAAAAACTGGTATATATTTACAACAAAATATGGAGAGAAGAACGCATCCCAGAGGAATGGAAAAGAGCACAGATAGTACCAATATATAAAAAAGGAGACAGAGCTGACTGTAAGAACTATAGAGGAATAAACATAATAAATACAGGGATGAAGATATTAGAGAAAATAATAAAAAATAAGATAAACGATAAAGTGGAACAGACCTTGGAAGAGCCACAATGTGGATTTAGAAAGGGAAGAAGCATACAGGACCATATATTTACTATAAAGCAAATGGTGGAAAAGGCAGGGAATAGTAAAAAAAAATATATATGTAGGTTTTCTAGATCTAAAGAAGGCATTTGATAAAATAAATAGAAGCAGATTATGGGATATAATGAGAGAGAGGGGTATAGAAAAGAAAATGATTAGGTTAATAAGGAAGATATATGAGGAGAATGTAAACAGCATAATAGTAAATAGTAAAGAATCTGAAACATTTAAAACAATGAACGGACTAAGACAGGGGGGAGGACTGAGTCCAACATTATTTAACATATATATGGATGAGATAATGAGAGAAAGTGATAAAGAGGAAAGAGGGCTAGTCGTTGGATATAAAAACATGCAAAGGGTGGTTATAACGACTGGAGCATTTGCAGATGATGTGATGTTAGTGGCGGAGAATGAAAGGAGTTTGCAGAGAAAATTGAACAAATGGAATGAAGTGCTTAAAAAATACGAGATGGAGATGTGCAAGGAAAAGACAAAAGTAATGGTAATAGGAGAGAAACGGAAGTTAGAAATTAAGATAGAAGAGACGAGAATAGAACAGGTCGATTGTTGTAAGTACCTAGGAGTGAAGATCAGTAGCGGTGGTAAACAGGAAAATGAAATTACGGAGCGGGTGAACAAAGCATTGAATGCATATTATAGAATAAATAGAGTAATAGTGGAGAACAAGGAAATCTCAAGGGAAACAAAAATAAATGTATACAAGACCATAATAAGACCGATTTTAACATTCGGATGTGAAACGTGGAAAATGGAGCAAAAAGACATAAGTAGGGTACAAGCTGTGGAAATGAAAGTCTTGAGAAGAGTAAAAGGGGTAACAAAAAGAGATAAAATAAGAAGCAGCGCAATAAGAGAAGAGTTGGAGATAGAACCAGTGGTGGAGTTCATCCACAGAAGGCAGTTGGGATGGTGGGGACATCTAGTAAGAATGAGTGAAGAGAGGCAAGTAAAGAGAGTCTGGCAGGCAAGGGAGGGAAGAAGAGCGAAACGGGGAAGACCAGAAATTACATGGGATGAGGGAATTGAAAAAGCAATAAGAGAAAGAGGAATGAGGCTGAATGACGCAAGAAGAACTGCTTGCAACAGGAAGGAGTGGGAGAGATGCATAGGAAGTGAGGAATAGGAGGATAACGAGAAGAGCTCAAGCCGACACCAGTTGATGGTAGAAGGCATATAGACATATATATATATATTAAGGATGGTAAGGTACTATAGTTATGTATAGTACTATAATAAGCTTGTTATTTGTTCGTAATCTGTTCAACAAGATAAATAAATGTGGGCTTTAAAATGTTATAACAGTACTTAACATACTTAAACGTACTTGCAGCTTATTAAGACATTTAAAATAACAAGTTAATTAGGCTGATTCTCTGTTTCGCTCTTGTATATCAAAGAATGCTCAAAAAAATGTTGTTAAAAAAAGTTAAATATGTTTAAATTCTGTGTGTGGTATTTTTTAAAATGATCATTATCGATGAAATGAGTGAAAGAATGGTGCGATATAATAATATGTGGTAAATAATAATTAGGTTGTTCTATACTGTATCATAGGAATTAACGAAGTATCAGTAAATTTTGTTAGATAATTTAATAGTTACGTAAAGATTTTGAGATTAAGTTAAAAAGATCGAGATATATTTTTTTTAAAGAAAATAAATACTTATTTAGGTGCTTACTTAGATTTGTCAAATATGTAAAAAAATGCAATTAAATTAATTAATGATAAAGGGTAATCTGATGAAATGACCATTAAGTACCTAATATGTGTTTAGGCAAATCACCATTGTTTTCTAGTGGAAATCAAATGAATAAAGCCTGATCCTAGGACCATCATCAATACATATAAAATTGGACTTGTTCATTCAAGTTTTACGTCTGCATAGTTATGCTATCAGTAAAGTCAATGAATCAATCAATAAATTAATTCGCATTAAATGTATAATATTCGGTCCAATTGACTATTTCCAAAAGAACGCCAATACAATTGAACTACATTGCATAGTAAACACTAAAAGGGAGCAGTAAATTCCCCTAGATATTTTGCAGATTGTGAAATAATATCAGCAGCCTATGCTTCATTATAGAATATTTGGTGTTTAAAATTAAAAAGGGAAATAAGTACACAATAAAAACAAATTAAAGAATTAATTATCTTTAATTGATCACACGAAGAGCAATTACAATTTTAATTACACCAAATTTTTGTTTTTTTTTGTTTCTTTTATAATATACATTGTTTGTTTATATTTAGTTTCATAATATTATTTTCTATTAAAGGCTTATTACAAATTTTCAATTCTTTTTTAAAAGTAATTGTCTATGTAAAATCACTCAAAATAAATACATTTATAGTATGTAATTCTCTTTAGATAATGACAATAAAAAAAATAAAGAAAAATTTAAAATTTGTATTTCTACATTACTGTTTAATGAAATATTTGTTGATCTATTTAGTGCAATATGAGCAGAATACAAAAAATGTATCTAGTAATCGTAGAATTTAGAAGAACCAGGACTAAATTCTTAAAATTAAGGAGACAATATTTTCGTTTTCACAATAATTTTGTAAGAATTTTTAATTGATGAAATCTCGATCATAATTTTTTAGTTATATACGATTTCCAGTTTTATAGATTATATATTATTTGTATAAAAGTGTATATATTATTGAAGATTCTAGGATTTACATTTCAATAGTTTTACAAATTTTATATGGCAACAAAAATTATGATCAGAAATACAAAAAACACAATAAATAGAAATTTAATTTTGAATAATTTATTTAGTCACAAAACTTTCGTCCTAAGAAATCTAGTAAGTAAGTAATTATAATTATATTTATTAATAGATTGCACATTTTCTATTTGAAAGAAAAAAAAAATAATAATAAAAAAGGAAATAAAATCATATGTTTAGGAATACATAATAATTACTACATAATATCTAATAATTCAATTAATTAAGTATTAATTTACAATAATTTACAGACAAATTCATTCATTTCTTTACATATTACAAATTTTACTTTGTACTTAATTTACATTAAATTATTATATTTATCTCTTTCTAAACTCTTTCGATTAAGAGCATTTATTGAAAATCTAAATTGTTTATTTATTGTTTAATAATAATACATTTTACATTGTAAATGAATTTATTTATATAAATTGTGGGAGCTAAATTTATTCTTTTTCATTTTATATAAAAATCATAATTTACAATGAAATAAAATATTTACAATAAATTGTTTAAAAAATAAATAATACAAACTTATTATAGATACAGGTCGTATCCTAATAATATAATTATTATAATATTATGCCTTAAAACGTGAGATCAAAATATGAAACATCGTGTAGGATTTTGAAAACTATACACTGTGGCTGAAGAAGTTACTTATTGTTTGATCTGACGTTAAAATTGCTTGATAAAAAAGGGAACTTTCTTTAAAAAATAGTACAAATCTACAAATATTTAATTATTATCATAATAGTTGATCTTTTATTTATCACGTGTATTCTGATCTCCAACCACCCTATAAAAATTTAAAAAAAAAATGATAAATTGATTTATCAATTATTGATGCACACATTCTGTTTCGAAATGCAATTCATGACGTGCACGCACCCTTAATTACACAAATTAGTTCTAATTCAAGATATTATATCAACTTACCATTCCATTTGACGTAAGACCTAATCCAGCGGCACTTAACGAACTCATATGATGATGATATGATGCAGCAGGTGGTGGTGCCGGAGGTGGTGGTGCACTAACAAATCCATGCGGATGTGTACTATTCTGATACCAATGGGTCATTGCATGATGTGGATGTAGAGCGGCATTTAGATGCGGATGACCACCGCCCATTGAATTGAATTGTCCGAAACCACCTTTAGTGGAGTCAAGTGGTTTCATCATATCACCCATCATACCACCTAATGATAAACATGCTGCGCCAGATTTTTTCTTTTTACTTTTCGATGACAGTTTACGATTTCTTGTTTGGATACCTTCTTTTTTCATTGTTAGTGGACGATTTACCTGGAACAATAAGATTAAATTAAAATTAATTTAAAATTGATTAGAAAAATATGTAGAGCATTATTGGCGCAGTCGAATACTGCGATTTAATTAGTATATTCTTTCCGCGTATTTGCATAATTACTATAAATTTAACAGTCAATAGTAGGTAACACTGTGAGGTTCAGGACAAAAATGATTAGCAACTATTAATGTTCACAGTACCTTAGGACTACTGTAATGGAAAATTGTTAGTAATGCTACACATTTGCTAATCGTTAACGGTTGCGTAATGTCAATATTACGTAACAGTCATCGCTAAACTTAACTCTTAAAATGAAATTTTAAACAAATAACCTATTTGTAATATAACCTAAAACAACATAATATGATTAATCAAATAAATCGACTTTCAATTGATTTATGTCTTCTTCTATTCCTAGTCTTTCTTTTTTTATATATATTCAGCATATTTATTGCCTTTGTTTATACAGATTTATTTTAGACAAGAATAACTTTAATGTCTATATAGTATAGGTATAAGAAAATGTATTGTGAAACATTCCGAGTTCAATATATGTATACATATACCAAGTATATTGTAGAATTGCTTTGCTATACTTCGAAACTATCAATTTTCTCTATACCTACGTATAGGTACTATTAAGACAATCTCTTCTATAGCTGGAATCTATTGAAAACGCCTTCTGCAAGTTCTTCGCTGATATAGAAATTTACAACTATCTACTATTCTGTTAAATATATAAATTTTCCATGTGAAACAATAAAGGAAAACCAAAAAGAGACGATTTTAGGTTGTAAAGATAATTTAGTGATTTAATAGTAAGCATCAGGAAAATCATAAAATTGAATTTAAAAAGAATAAATTACACGTCTTTCCAATTGCCCCATTAATATCCCATCTCTCGTCCAACAACATCCCCAATGATAAAGCATAAAATAAGAAACAAATTAAACATTTCACAGATCATCACGCACAAACATTCTGCACAACAACAACAAGATTCAGGCAGTGCAACTCAACCTCGATTCACACATACATATAAAGTAAATCCGACGGAAGTTAAATAAACTGACAAGGATTTATAAAAACACTGAGCCAGCAAACTACGTATGTATATGTATAGCCAAATGCTATAATAATAGAGAAAAGGAAAAGTGATCTGGCTTTTTTTCCGATTCCATAATAAAGAGATTCATGTATTTAGGGAAAATACTTGAAATGAGAAAATTCAACATCCAAATCTGTTGTCTTGTATTGTTATCAGCTACAGGGGATCTAACTATTCGTATTATAGAGGCGTTTTCCTAACAATTGACCGGAATAAATGCTGAATTTGTCTGCTACTGTCTTCTCTTATTTCCGGATACACTTAACAATAATAATAATAATAATAATAATAATAATGGGGACAAAGACGTTCCATGCCATTGCTTTTGTTTTATAGCATGAATTTACGGAGTATACGTATATGGATCCCAGGTCCAGTATTCCAGGAAATAAGGCTTAGCAAAATATATTGAATGTGACAAAAAAGATGTAAAAAGAAAAAGAGGAAGGATTTTTAGCTTTGTTTTGACCTAAACGGACAGAATAATAATGTAGAGAAATCATTTAAGTAAGGTGACGGATTGTCGATTTTGGGCACTATAGTTTAAGATAATTTTTTTGAGTAGTTGTTGGCAATTAAACTTTTACAATAATTAAAGTCCTCAGTTCTGATTTACATAAAAGGTCTAAAAGCCAGTGGTTTTTGAGACACTAGACTCTAAGAGTAATCAGAAATAATTGATCAGATATTTCAGAAAACTCATTTTTTAATTTAATGTTTTGGCCAATTTACTAATTAGCCAATTTACATGACAATAGCTTTATTACAGTATCAAAATCCAATTTATATAGATTTTGTTACAAAAATATTTTAAGAACGCCCCTGCTGGAAGGAAATACAATCCATCTCTATTGACTCCATTCTTATATAAACTAGAAAAATGATATTTTGCAACCAACACATAAAAGCTGTAGACAGATACAGTATAGTTCTGCTTCTTTTATTTTTTTAGGGATTGCCCTACAATTTGCCTGTATATAGGACTTCCTCTTTAAAATGTAACCGTTGCCGTCGGTATTCGACAGATTTTCTTTCATTTTTTTTTTTTTTTGCTTTTCTTAAGTGCCCTTCTTATTCTATTGTCATCAATAAACATTGCATAATTGATGCAATCCGCTGTAATCTATCGAGCCAATCTTTGAGCTAATTTTTCAAAGAATAAGTAGAGAACTCCCTTTTCATCTTACCCTGTAATTTAGGCAAAACAGCCGGCAGGCGACATTTAGAGGTGAATTGAATACAATGTATAAAAATCTAAGAGCTGCACTTTCAGAAAAGAAAATAAAGAAACAAACTTTATTTGAATTGTTCCCTTAGAATAATAAGAATAGTAATGGTATATAGAACATATGAATTGGTACAGGGCAATCCCAATAGGGTGTTTGTCGCAAACGGAGGATACATCAAGGATCAACGGGTAATTGATAACATGTATAAATTTCCATTTTTTTTTTTTTTTTTTGGCGACTACAAGAATGGAAACGGGAAAATTATTATTGCATGTACAAAGAGAGGCACAAACATTTAATGTTTAATGTTGTTTTTATTCGCTTGTGCCGGAACACATAATTTACTATGTTATCTCAATGGTATGTGAGCAAGTGTAATAATACTGAAAAAATTGCTCAATAACATGCTATCCAGATCTAATTTGCACACGAAATTCTACACGGGGATGAAATTACTTTTTTTTTTTTGGATCACTGTATATCATTGCATACCGCCCACTCTAAACAACCAACATCATCATAGTTTAAATAATCAAATAAAGAAATAAAAAAAAACAGAAACAATTTGTTACCGACAATCACAGTAAAGTATAAATAATAAGCTTCACAAAAGGAAAAAAAAATGTAGAGATCTATGTACAATGATAGTGTATATTATAGCGGATATTTTATTTTTTACTATAGTGAGTAAAAAACTAGTGAGTTTATTTGGTATATAGTATGTACAATCTAAAATGAATTTTATGTATATACTCATATGTAGGAGTGAAATGCCAATTTGTAGTTATAGCACAAATTGTAACACTCCAGAAGAGCACTCCTTGAACATGGGTTTAAATTGCTAAAGTATTCACAGTATTCAACTAAGATTGTACAGAGTGTATATTTGCAGATTAGTAAAAATTGCTTCCAGTTTCTATTGTTTAGATTTAGATAACTGAAGGATTTAGTTGAGTAAATGTGGACATAAAAACATAAAGCTTTCTAATGGAAAGTTCTCTGATATATTAGCTTAGAGGATTCATAAGATGAGTAATTATGCTATCTCGAATATTGCTGCCAACATACATATAGATCATAGATATCTATTGTCCAACAAATACAATAAATTCAGAGAAAATTTACTGGATAAAGACTTTAGTATCCCAAATCCCTCAATAACAGCAGCCTAATTAACGGATACTTTTAGATGTACTTTTGGTGTTCTTTATAGACAGGTTTTACCGTAATATCATTTGATTTGAATAAAAAGGGGCGGTTATATTTTAGTCAAATTTCTCACATTCAAGTCAGATTTTTAAAAATAAACAAATATAAAATTTGCTTCGCTCTCTCATATAAATCTTGAAAACCATTAAATTCCTGCTACGTTTTAAACTGTTAAGTTTAGCACCGACACACACAAACATAGTTGACAGATATCAAAATGGACGCTTCCAAAAAGAGCCAAAAAAAAAAAAAAACACTCCACAGGATACCAGCTACCACTTATTATAATAATAATTATTAAATATTATTAATAGGTTTAGGAATTTTTTTCTTTTTTAAAAAAATTAAATTTGACTAGCGTGCAAATTTACGGCACCAGTTGCTGCCGCTGCTAGTTTTTAATACCTAATTAAATTGGCGGTTATTATTAGTAGATACAACTATTATTATTATTATCTTTATGAATATTTATGAGCAGTTTGTGCGGGGACTGAGGAGAGTTTAGTGGCATTAATTTTGGGAGGATTGTGTTTTGTGTGTGTCTATAGATAGATAGATATTATTTATGTGTGTTGTGTGAACTGGTATAATAAAATTAAGTTATAAAAAATGTAGATTTTTATGCTACTGTATTTCGATTTTATTTGAAGAAATTGTCTAGAAAAAAGACACGGAAAATTAGTACTAACGTTGAAGTCTTACTTGAGCAAATCCTTTTTAAAGTTAATGCCACTGGCGATCAATAAATTCTGCCATAATTTAAAAATTTAAAGCTGATTTCAAATTATTTCTTTTTATCATTATTCATTCATAATGAATGCATAATGAATTCACTTCTAATTCATTATACATAATATTAAAATATAATTATTATGAAATAAGTATTATTACACTTTCATTTTATTCATTTTCCTTTTCACATTTGCCGCCTCTCAGTGTAAAATTATTATTTTTTATTAACCACCATATATCGCCTGCAGGAAAATCTTTCCTTCTAACTAAGAATAGGTATTTATGTATATAGATAAATAAAATGAATATGTATATTTTATATTCAGAACTTGTAGTTCTTCTTTTCTTCTATTTTATCTATACCTTATACCAGGAAATTTCAAAACTTAACTGACAATATCCAGACGCTTACTGTATTTGAATTGTATATACTGTACATCGTTTTCGCAAGAGATAGGTATAAGAAATGCGGCGAAGGATGCTATTTGCGCATTTCTGAACATATTATCTATCTACAATACATATGTCCAATACCGACTAGAACTAAAATTACTAGAGCGGTGTTTGAAATTGCCTGCCTCATACTTTATCTATACAAAATAACAAATTAAAACTGAACATAATTTAATAGCACTGAATCATTTGATTTAAGTAGGTAATCTTATATGTCGAAAAATACTTATGTAAAGTTTAATAAATACATAGATGTTTAATGCGTTATTTGACAGAAGAGATTTGATAACATTGAAAATTAAAAATGAACAGCAAGCAAAAAAAAAGAAACAAAATTCCCGCATTAATTAATTAGCAATTTCCGTTTAGATGTTTTTATATGATAAATCTGTACATTTAAATTGGAGCCTTTTTTTATGGTTAAAGTTCGATTCGTCCGCGTTATACATAGTAGAGACACAACAATAATGGAAACAAAGAACGTAAAATTACCATTTTCAACATAGACCCAATAAAACTATATATATGTTATTAATAAAACATCCACGATAAAACGATAATCGATTAAAATTTTCACGATTATAACTTGACCATATTCGATAAACCATTAAGCAAATATGCCATTAAAAATAATTCGATTAGTCTTCCCAGCGTCCACTTATAGGTGTATATTGTGTATACACAGTATATATAGATATACTTCCCCCTTTAAACTACACTCCACCCCTCTCTTGATGCACTCATCTTTTTCAATGTTGTTGATCACTGATGCAGTTGCACGGGCAGTCTCATTGCTCATTCAGTAATTTTTATAACCATTCGCCTATAGTCATTTGTACCATGGTTAAACTACCATGTATGTATGAACAACGATGTCTATAAAATAATAAAAACGAAAAACATGGAAAAAAAAAGAAAAAAGAATCACAACACAGGATACAACAACAAGAAAAAGAAGAAAATAATGAAAAAAGAAAACAAAATTCTTTCGAGCGATGTATGTGATGTTGACTTGATGATGATGATGATGATGATGATGGGATTTGTTTTTGTTGTTTGTTTATTTTGAAAGTGTCTCAAAAAACAAACAAACAATTTACAACATCTCGATCACTAAATCAAATTGAATCGCACGAGTTTTTCCAATCACGTATTCAACGTTCCATAAGTTCCAATAACATGTAGTATCTATAGTTGGAGCTTGTTTCGACATATCTTGGGATACGTTTGTATGGATGCATGCCTGCATGGATATGCAACACACAATACATTGCTATAGCAATTATTAATATCTATTATATTATTCTTATTATGGAAATAATAGTAAAATTCTAAGTAAATTTGCTGGCTAACGATTTCTTATTACATAGATATACTAGAGTCGTTCTAACTACTTTACACAGCTTTATTTAAGCTATAAGTATAATTTATAATTAGCAGAAAAAATGTAGCTTGCTCATCCTCTATACACTGTCACAACACAACAACAGTAAAAACCAGAAATGTTCATATTTATTTAACACTTTATAAAATAATCAATTAACCATTAATTAAAAGTTGAAACCAATAATTAAATCTTTAATTTATTTAATATAAATCAATTAATAACTACAGGAATTAATAGTATGTAGCATTATATAATAATTAAGTATTTCATGTATTCAATGTAATTTCTTTTCACACTGTTGCCAAGCTTCTGACAAAAAACTGTATAAAATCATTTCCGATTGTATAATTTAATTAAAATAGCAAGCCAAAAGAATAACCGCAACCCACACTGTGCTTAGATGGTATAATAAACAATAGCAAATTGAATTGTTCAAGATGACCATCAACGTAAACGAATTATAACTGGAATTTGCACAGTACAGTGCTTCATCTAGCCTACACACACAGATTTAACTTGATACCATCTTGATGATTATTTTTTGGAACCCAGAAAAAAAATTGATTCGACCTTGATCTTAATCAGTCTATCTATCTTCCTATCTTTTGTTCATATTTGTTGAAATTTTTTTAATTTTTTTTTTTTCATTTAATTAAGAAATTTAATCATTGAAATTAACTTTTAAAATTCGGTATTGTTTTATCAATTTGACAATTAACAGTTATAATTACAAACAATTGTATTTTATCAGAAGAAATATGATAAAAACTTCTTTACAAAAAGCTAGCATGTTTGCAATTTGTTTGTTTTTCTCCCTTGTTGCCTAATAATATGTCGGATATCATTAAATCTAATTTAGTTAAGTGACTAATAACTAGTCTCCGGATAGAGATAAAACAATGTAGGTATAGGAATGGGTGGTGCATTTTAACACCTCTACAACGAATGTCAAATTAATTTAAATTAAATTAGTATTTATTCAGTCATATACAAAATAGTCAAAATAAACACGAGAAGTTTTAAACATTTATACACGACTTTTCATAATTTTTATACTAGTGGAAAATCAACAGCGCATCCGTTTATTATTCTCAACGAAATCCTATACTGCGCAGAACCTTGTCAGCAGTAATTTCTGCGCGAATGTTTCAGTGAAGGGACTTGCGTATCACAAATCGTCTTGTGTGATAATATCTAATCTAATAGAGTGTTCTAGAATCATCTTTCGTTGATTGTATATAACTAATGGAACTTATTCCATATAATCATTATTCTATTCGACATAACTTTAACTAATCAGCCATTCAATATATTTATTATTTATGAAAGCGATGCGTGGCGTCGGCGGTCAGTGGTCTCTTCTGCAAAATTCTTCTCTACCATCAGTCATATAAAACTTGCCCATTTTTTTTTTTGGTTTTGTTTTGTTTTATTTATTTATTTTTTTTAAGTTTGCCGACATTACATTACATATTTATATTACATACAATGTCACGTACATTACTTGCCTTGTGTATGTGTTTGCGTTGATATGAAATCATTGCGTCTTCTGACGTAAAGAGAATACGGACAAAAGGATGGACGGACGGACGGACGGATGACGGATATAATATGGGAAAGTGAATTTTTGCAAAGTGCTGTGTATCTATTTTGCATGTATAATCAATTCAATGGAGAACTATACGTACATTTTGATTACTCATGTACGTTAATAATAATAATTGCCAATTCTTACAATCATAATAATGATTAAAAGAAAACATCGATTTATTCTATACATTCATTGTCGAAGTACATTATGTAGGTGGAGCTAAATGAGAATAGGTATGTATTTTAATTATAGAAATTAACTGGCAACCAATCGGCCCAAGGTAAATGATGTCGCGTGACCTAATACGGGCATTACAACTAATACATGCCCCTCTAATCGCTTCCATTGACAATGACAGAAAAACTATAGGTATTGGTTGCCTTAAGTCAATAAAATAAGGCCATATTGTGTTTTTTTTCCATGTCTTTTTCTAAGTAATTGTCAGAATTAAATACAGTAATTATTACCAACGCATTGATTTAAAAAAAACAAAGAAAAAGCGTTGAAAAATATTATCTATCGAAAACTCTTCTCTGGTCTCATAATTTTGAATGAATGAATAAATGTCGCTTTATTTAGATTGTTTTCCTTGTTTTGCTTTTAAATGCGGTCCGATGGTCACAGACAAAAGCTTGATTTGCATACAGACTTATAAATGGATGCGCAAAAAATACATAATAATAATAAAAAGAAATATATAGGCAAGTCGGCCGTAAAGTAAATGGACATGATTTTTTTTAAAAATAAAAGTAGATATTGTTTCTATAGGTGATTTATGGTGCATTAGTACTTTGTTTTCTATAGTAATTTAACAATTGTTGGTCAATTTGTTCAGTCTCCTCTGTTTGTACAGAATTGGTACAAATACTTATTACCCACATAAGTCTATCCTTTCTCTATTCATATTTACGTGAAGTAGAGTATCGCCATAATTAAATATCAACCAAACCGAAGGCAACCGTAGACAGGTAAAACAACTGTTACTCTACAAAATAAGTAAAAAATCTAGAAAAGATACTTATGTAAAATAAAGTGATAAATAAATTACGTGGCGTCATATTAGTAAGATGACAATTACCAACGAACCATATCACTTGCCGTACTTTATCATCTAGGGACTCTGACGTGAAGATTCTACTAATGTCATCTTACGAGATTAGTTACTACTAATGTACATGGTTGTACGTAGACATCCTACTAAATGGAGCATATCGTATAAATTACGTGTGATAAAAAGTAAATAATATTTATTTCGCAAAAAGGAAAAATTAAATAACTGCTCAATAGTCGCTTCGATTGATCTTAATTTTGCTCTTGTAGCTTTTCATCAAAATGGCTACTCTAGAAGCACAAATTTCGAAGATATAAGCTATTTAGTCTCAAAAAGGTTCTTTTCAGTTTTTTTGTCACTCTGCCACTTTGAAATCACTGACAGTATAAAAAAGTGCATTATAACAAGTTAATTAATTATGTAATAATTAATCAATCCGTCAATCAATCAATCATTTACTTACTTAAAACCAATCAATTAATTTTAATTTATTTAAAAAAATTAGTTATGTATGTATATATGTATGTCCGAATGAATGAATTGAAGATAATTAAAAACTTACATTATGAAGTTTATAATATAAACCACATGCATTGCATACTGGCTCCCCATTTTGATTTCGTCTCCATAAGGTTGTTGTTGTTGTTTTACAATTTGCACAACTCGTACCCGCTCGTCTTGCTGCACTTTGTAAACTCTGGAAATGAAAAAAAGTTTATTAAAAACATTAACAGTACAGTTAGCAGAAAACACAGTGTCCCAACGAATACAAAAAGATATAGACATAATTAGTCGACGAATATGAAGATATAGAGATATCAAGTTTGATATATTAAATAGACAAAACGGTATCAACAAGTGCACCTATAATTGTGCTAAATCGACTTAGTCATAAACACGTGTTATACACATTGTATTCTCGTAAAGATAGATACATATAATGACACAATGTAATTGGTTAAACAAAACGGAATGTTACTATAAGTATATATAAACAAAAGTCTATATATTCCTCTTCTCCATTAATTTAAACTTTCTTATTCGCCATTGATTTTACACACAATAAATTCCGCATGGAAAATGCGAACAATAAATACTCGATCAACAGCAGTTTGTTTCCTTTTCCGATCATACCACCCAAAAGACACTTAAAAGCCATTTATCTTCTAATCAATCAAGAGTCGGGGTGATCGAGTATCTCTCTCTCTCTTTCTTTCTCTCTCTTTTCTGACTTGAAATGTTATAAAGTTTTAAGGTTGAATATCGTTTGCTGATTCAACAGAAAATTGTATAAGAATATCACGATGGCAATGGCTGACTACTATACGGATTTCGATCCTTATAGTACTTATACCGAACGAAGAGCAAAATTCTTATCTTCTACAAGATCGCCATCCAATTAAATCTGACAATGGGTTTACTTTGGTGACACAAGTTTTAAAACGCTTTCGGGATTTTTCTTTGTCTTTTTTTTCTTTCATTTTTGTTCGTTTTTTTTTTTTTTTTGTTTTAAAAAAAAAGAAAGAAAGAATGAATGGAAAAACGATTGATAAATGTTTTTAAATTGAAAACAGAAAATTGTTTTTTGTGTTGTATTTAATCGATTAGGTGCTGATGGTAGCTGGAAACGTGACGTAATTCTTCAAAGATTCTATTTCATATTGCAGATCTGTTAATTATTGTTAATCTTGTTCGTGGGTAGCTATGTCATTATGTCAATTTTTTGCCTAGAGCTACTCGACTGCAAGATTTACATTTTTTAAAGTTGTTATTTCAGTATTGTTATCGCGATACTTAATGAGCAGAGAAAATTAGCGGGGAAATGTCGAACATATTTCTATTATTGACAGCTATTATCAGTATGAATAGAATATAATAAATGTATAAATATGTTGATGACGTAAACAAAAATTAATTACATTGTGAGTGTCGGCAGTGCCGCCATCTATTGATGAATCGATTAAGCTTTAGTACGCTATTACTGTTCTTATATGTTACTGGCAAAATACATAATGTAAATGATAATTATGCATTTGTCATTCGCAAGCAACCACTACGTCTCCAATATGTCTGCAAGAGGAGGACAATTGACAAGTATTCTTTTTTTTTCTTTGGTTAAATCTTATTAAAATTATACCTCTTTACAACTGAAATATTTATAATATAAAACCATAAGAGAAAAGCGAGAAAAAAAGTGAGAGGCAGAGAGAGAGAGATAGAAAGAGATGAAAGGCGATTACTACAGAATGATTTTTTTTAAATCTCACTGATGATCATTGTAGATAGATCAATTATTGTTAAATTCCTCTTTATCGGCATACTTGATCCTTTTTACCTTTACTTCTTCTATCTTTTACTATCTACATGCGGACAATATCCGCACTGTATCAATACAAAGATTGTCACAGATATGTTGTATTTTATCATTATGAGCCGACAATATTGGAGAGTTGGAGTGGTACTTATTATATTGGTAACCTATAATACTCAGGCTTACTCTTATTCCCTTTGCTCTTTACTTTACTCTATCATTCTGTACTTAAGTATAGGTACTATTATTATTATATACGCGCTTCGTTGATCATCACCGATTTCAATAGATTAATCACTTGCCGCCGTTGTTCATAAGTATTTATAATAATAAACAAAGACAGACAGACAGACCGAGAACATTTTATTGAAGCAAAAAAAAAATCATGGACGAAAAAAAAAATTGGAAATGAATAAAAAAACATAACATTGAAATGTGCCTTCCAATTGTGTCAAAAAGCTTTTACGGCGACAAAGCATTTTTTTTAGTACAAAAATGTCAGCCAGATGAAAATGTAAAAGGAGAAGAGAAGAGTAGGTACTACGGTGATCAGTAAAATCATTCCAACTAAGTGGTTTATTGTCATTTTTTTTTCTTTGGATATAGGATTGATAGAATAATAATAATAATAATATTTTTCTACCGATGTAAATGTAATGGTGGGTCCTCTACCTACCTAATAACCTCAGAGGCGCAGGTATCGATTGATTATCGATTTAAGGTAAGGCTGCACATTCTGATAAATACCATGATTTACCGATAGATTTCCAAAATTATTAATATGTCAATGACCTTAACTCACGGAATAATATCTATGTGTGAATGTATGCAATTCTGTTCTGTCGCCATCTATTAAATAATCGAGTAAGTTCCAATAATTCGATTAATAATAATTTCTACATTTGCTGCAGCTTACATAAAATATGAATGTAAATCGGTAATTATTAATTTCAAATGCGCGCGCGCGCCACTGTCATCGTCTATACTCTATTCTTTTATTCCTAATTCTGTCTCATCTTCTCTCTCTCTCTCTCTCTCTGTTTTTCTACTCTCTACCTAAAAGACATTATATTGTTGTCGTTGTTGGCTTCATTTTTCAAATATCAATCAGAATTAATGTCAAATTTATTTTTTATTCTCAATTACTCGGATCGAACATCACAGAATAAAATTGAAAATCGAACGAACATCACAGAGAAACGGAACATCCAGTCTATACCATTCCATCCCATATACATACTATACCTAGTGTGCTTGCTGCCTTTTAAAACTCTGACAGATCTCACAAGCAGATTACAAATCATAATAATAATAACAATAATAATGGTATCTTTTTTAGATGTCCAAGATGTGATGCTTCTTTTTTAATTCAGTCAAAAAGCCAATTTGTTATGGAGTAACGAATGTCTATACGGTTTAAATTTTATGATTGTAA
The DNA here is from genome assembly GCA_949748235.1 of Platypus cylindrus. NCBI lineage: Eukaryota > Metazoa > Arthropoda > Insecta > Coleoptera > Curculionidae > Platypus > Platypus cylindrus. The sequence continues at coordinate 6,271,814 of OX456489.1, read as the reverse complement.
TCGTTATGGAATGCTGTAGTATATTCTTCTTAGTATTATTATTATTATTTGGGTTGTAAATTGTATAGAGTGGGTTAAGTGGAGTGAAGTGAACCAATAAAATGGAATAACATTAAAAGGTGGCCGCATAATTTAACATGAATATGTATATCGTTGAAATAGTCTAGCGAAATTCAGCTTTGTTACGCAACGGCTTAAATTTTTTGATTGAAATAAGTTTTGCTTTTAAAACATGAGCATTAAATTGTATTAATTTGATTCTCGCACTTGAGTGTTTATGATAAAAAGCCAATATAACACAAAATTTTCACATTCTAAGAAATTTACAGACATCTAAACATTTTTCTTCACATTTACCAACTATTTTATCGCTTCCTATCTACAATCTATAGATTTATTATATATGCCTATCTCTTTTTCTTATCTCAAGGATAAAATACGTATTTTAAATATACTCAATTGACCGAAAACAGTTTCATATGATAAGTTTCATCAGTCTCATCATGCTGTTTAGCCATTGTACCATTTGCCGTCTATGTATCTATACAAGTGTATCTCCATTTCTCTCCTCACTACATATAGGCATGAAACATCATCGAGATAACTTTTAATTTTTAACTGTCGATACCTTTAACTGATAATGCCAAACGTGTTGATTACAAGTACAAAACTTCATAACTGATAATTTAAATGTGTAATTAACTATTCCTCGTTTAACACACTAAATGGCTACGATCCGCCTGCCTGCCTGCTTGCCGCATTTGGAGACCGGTTAAAGTGGTTAAGCTCTTGGTTGAAGGAAGAAGATGAAGAACAAGAAGCGATAACACCAATAACAAGAATCAAAGAAAAAAAATGTTGCCAAATCTGGATATAAACTGAAATTATCTGGAACAGTGATTCTCATATCAATAAAAATGATAATTAAATTGATTAACATTGTGTTATCGATGTTGTTTCATCATGTATTAATTACGGATTAATTTAGAAAATAATCAGATTATTTGGCCAATAGGGGACAGTATGGCAACATCTGTTTTATGTTTTCCATGAAAGAAATCGGTAAAAATCAGTTCTCGGAAGCAAATTATCACACTGAAAATTGATTTCACCACAATTTTTCCCCCTTTTTTTCATGTGTGTTCTCTCTTTCATTCTCTATATCTCTCTTTCTCATGTGTGAGCAATATGTTATCATCATGCATAATCGTGAAATGATCTTATATTATTTATGGACAACTGAACGAAAAACACGAGAATCGAGAGTTTGCTGTTGCGTAGAGATCACACAACAAAATGGAAAAATGATAAATTTTAATGGAATGAATAATTACATGTTCAGCAGGTAGCTGTTTCGTTTAATATATTTTCGCACTTTTTCGCTGGCGTAGATGCAACCATGAATGATGGTAGCGGCCTCGATTGGCATATACTTATTATCTATACAATTTGATGGTTCCATAAATTTTTACCAACTGACAGGGTGTTGTTTGTGGTTTTAGTAAAACGGTTATACTCTGCTACTGTTAAAACGTATGTATGTACATACATAGGTTTCATAGCGATGAAGGGTTAAGTATATATGATTAGGGAGAAAAAAAGAATGAATGAATGAACGAATGAATGAGGAAAGATATGTTAATTTATGATGCGTGTATATGTATTATATAGGTGTTGAATTATATAAATCATTGTATACTATGTAATTATGTATACATAAGCATGTGATTAAATGGTAATTAAATACGTATTGAATATATAATAATAAGGAAACAATGACAGGTGGAATGCAGAATAGTCGATAGATGAAAACAATTATTTTTATTATCATAAATTGTGGATTAATTTTTATTTATTAACGTTTTCCATATACACTTTCCGAATATAATTACTTGAATTTTGCTCATTCCGCGACGGTTAGAAATCTATATGGACAATGTAAATATCCAATGACATCTATTGATTTACAAATGATGACATTGTTACTGTCAACAAGACGTAAATCGGGATTGGACAACAAGGAAGAAAACACATAAGCATGACTAGAATAGTCAAGCATAATTTAATTTTCACCGCGCAAATGACTATCTATTAATTAGAGAATACAAAAGATACGATTTTTCGCTTTATGCTCAATTTAATCTTAATTTGCTTCTGATTAAAATATAATTAGAGACGAAATGAAATTATAAAAATCTGTCAATTATATCCATATTCATATTAAACCATCTTCTCCCCCTTATTTAATATAGGCTCTTGTATTTTATTGGGGTGTGAATATGTATTATCCAATGGAAGAAGAGAAAGAAAACAGATTCGATATGTTCGTATGCTGTAGCAGCATTGAAAAGTTTGTAGAAGAAATAGGGGTTCGGAAATAATTCAATTAGTATGATTTAAGTTAATTAGAAGGGTGTCTGAATTGTGATTTTAGTGGTTAATTTGTTAACGGCAAATAAAAATTCTATATGGACTCTATTATAAAAAGGTAAATTTAAACTACAACAATTAAATGACGCCACAAATAATTTCTGGTCCATTAATTTGCTATACATAAATCTTTTCTTTCGTTTTAATTCTTAGCCTCTTTTTTCCTGCAATATTTTATTCATTCCTTTATGAATGAAGTTCGATACTGATGGCCTATACCAACCTAAGTTTTATAATAATAAAACACTCAATTTCCGCGGAATGCACTCTATAATTATTATCGGCTGAAATTAAAACCGATCAATTCCAATAAAAACAAAAAAGAAAAAAACCTCCCCAATGAAATGAAAAAAACAAAGATAAAGCTACAGCGCATTTACAGCGCAACTTGGGAAAAACTTGAACTCATGGAAATAAAAAAAGTATATATTTTTTAGTCCCAAAGCTATATCTGAGTTAATAAGTTGCCGCCCATCTATTTGAAATATGATTTACGATGATTTTAGTAAGAGCAGGTGAGAGAGAGAGAGAGACAAGGAGCAAGAGAAGGTGGTAAAGTGAGAGAAGAGAGTGAGGGGTCAAATAAAAAATATTGTATAAAATCGAAAAAAAAGGGGGAAATTATAGATAGATAGATAGATGGATTATTTCACCTGTCGTTTATATGCTGAGTACCAATTAAATATTTCCGGTTTTAAACTGCAGATGTCTTTGCAGTGTATTTTACGTGCACGCAGCTTTTGACTTGAATAATAATAAACATAAAACTAATTTTGATTCGTTTAAATAATAAAATTATCAGGGAGTAATTCAAAATATTTTTAAGGAGAATTAAAGAGACTATTAGCGCGAGACTTATACGATACTCTTTCTAAATATATATATTAGGTAGTCGGGAGGTGGGTTGCTATAGTTATTGCATAAATATGTATGCAATCACTTAGGAGGAGAATGGTTACCAACTTTTTAAAAAAAGATAACTATTTAATGTTTAATAGATAACGACTTAATTTGCAATCTAAATCGCATATATCTAATAATAGATGTTTTATCTACATATATTCCCTGTGATCTCGATTGATTTTTTGCACTTTCCCTCAAAGCTTTTCAATTAAAAAGGTAGGAAAGAGACAGAAGAAAAGTGATTTTAATATAATATTAAAACGAGATTTATGCCAAACGTGTTTCTTTAATGGAATAGGTGGATACATATGTATATGTGTCGGCTATTACGTACATTTTGCTTGCTCTGCTCCTTGGGACTTTTTTCTTTTTCTTTATTATTACTATTATTATTAAAACAGCAAGAAATTGAATGCTTTTCTAATCGAAAGTGGCGTTTAAGCGGTTCATTAGCTGTTCGTCATCTTGAACTTTGACTCAGAACCCTCTTTGTTCATCTATCAAAAATTATCAATGGTCAATGATCAGAGTTTTCAGGGTACCATCTAAATCATCTATGGTGGTTTAGATTAATTATGATCTAAATATCCAGGTTATAGAATAAAGTTCTGAATGTCTTATTTTATTCTATTGTTGCGCTCAAACCTAAAAAAAAAGAATGTATAATGACAAATAGCTGAGCTAGACGCAGAATCATTTTATAAACAATAAATCCAGACAGTACATCACTTTCCATTAACCACAGAAAAATGATGAAACTTGTAGCCATTCTTTAACAACATTCAAAACTTTTATTTTTGTTTTTCAAAAACCACGATTTTTCCATCCTTTTCTCGCTTGTAAATACAATTGCAAATCGAATCGTGCATATGTTTTAGTACTTTTCAATGTGTTTCATCCTCATTCTTCATTCTCTTCCTTCATTTTATTCGTTCCACTGTCGAACTAAACTAACCCAAATAAAAAAAAAATGTGAACCACAACAAGAATCAGAAGAAGAATTGAAAAATTCAATCCAGAAAAGGGTTGTATAGTTATTGCTGTTTCTGCTGCATGCTGCTTCTGCTGATGCTGCTGTTGTCCATTGTATCAATGTGATCTACACTGATGGAAATCAATCGCATCAATCTGCACGTCAATCAATGCCGTACGTGTCAATCATTGATGTTTCTCGTTGGACAGTTGTTGGGATTTCAAACAGTATAGCAAAGAACGACACATATAGAGAGAGGGAAAACGAGAGAGATAGTAGGCAATTGAAAAGAGAAAAATGGAAATTGGAGAGAGATGGAGAGTACTGTGCGTATAGTATAGTATATGTATTGCAGTCAATTCTATACGGATTTCTTTATGTGCATCAGAACGTTTCGTATCGTTTTTCTTTGCTGCTGATATTTTTCTTCCTTTGTTTTTGTTTTTTTTATTTATTTTTTTCTTCTTCTTCTTTAACTTGAAATGGAAATAGGCGGCTGTATGTATAATTTTTTTTCTGTTAACTTACAAACATATGTAGATATGTATACATAGTACCTACCTGCCTACCTATAAAGTACATAGTCACAGTGCGTATCGGCCTTTATTTATTTGAATATACGATTTTGTTTGTAATTCAAACCGTGTCTGCAGATATGTCAGATATTTCTCGATGAGTGATTTCGATAGGAAAATTAATTGATTTGCCATTTACAATGCAAACTAAAGTAAACTGAACTAATATTGCTAAGTCGATAAAATTAATTTTTTTCTTTTAGCACCGTGATAATAAGTTTTATCGTCGCCAAATTTAGAGCAGTAGCTTATTTAAGACAGTGGTAATGAAAAACGATATATTCCCCTAGCGAATTCATCGAATTTTTTCAATCATATAAATGATTAATTCACTTTAATAACGATTATTCAAACAAATTGATACAAAATGAATTCATTTGGTTGACTTGGCTCTAATAATATGAGTTTAGGTATAAAACGGGTAAAAAATCGATTCAAGTCTCCCCTTCTACACTCCACACTAAACAAACTAAAATTTCATAATAATAATAAATCATCTCTGTAACCAGTAAAACTGACAACAATCGATAAAAAAATTAAATTCGTTTTTAAATAATAATAATACACACATACATGCATACAAGATACAAGATAGAAAGAAAGAGAAATATATGTATGTATCCACAGTATATTGATGATGACCCACCATGCAGTATGACTCGGCAATGAAAGTCATTCGTACTCAATTGTTGTTAAAATAACTCATTAGTTATTTATTTAACAAGTTAACAAGATCGCAAAATTATCATGGCAATCTTTGATTTAATTTTTTTTTTAAGAAAATCATTGCTGCATGTTTATTTGATGCATGTATATTTAATATATTGTGGTTTGTGTTTTTTTTTGCCTATATCTACAATAATATTAAGTGAGGCAACCAGATATTAGTAAAAAATAGAAAATTCTTGATGAAAATTAAAATTAATAATAAACTTGGAATAATTCAAAAGAATAAATCTGTTTGTACATCAAAATTCTTTCGGTGCCACATAAAAAAGAACGAAATATTTAACATAACCGAAAAAATTATAACACCAAAGAAGAAAAAAATCAACGGCAAATACGAATGTGAATAAACTATGTCAGAAGTTTCAGAAAATTAATTCCTGCACGCTGAATTAACTCTCTCGCGCAAGAAACTGTCATTTAAATAAAAGTCAGTCAGTCAGTGATGTTATTTTATCCGACTCGAAGGATCAGAAAAAGAAATGAAAAGAAAACGGAATTTTTTAAATTTGAAAAAAAAAATATCTATTCATTGGTGATATGCGTCGAATTAAATGATTCTACAAACTAGAACAAGAATCAGTGCAACAGAATTTTGACTTTTAAACTGAATGGAATCTTCTATTCCATTCAGAATTATTAATTTATGTTATTATATTGTATATATTTATGTTAATTAATTTTCTGTTATTACGTAAAATTTGTAAATTTTTTGCCATTGAAAAAAATTTTAGATAGTCGCGTGTCGTTTTTTGAACCACACAAACCGATTCCTGAACATGCGCACGGTTGGTTAATCATGCTATCGTCGATCACGGCTGTGTTGGCGAGAGGAAAGGGAGCTAAAAATGCTCCCCCAACAACATACACAACCCCTTACTTCACTCCCATTACTATCGAATACGTACAGAGATAGGGGTCGGTTCTATTTTCAACCCCTTATTTTTTTGCAGCTTAGCAACGCGCCCCGGTAAATATCGACTTTTTGTCGATGTTGTGTTTTGGAACGGTGGCGTCGGTATTGTCCATGACCAATAGAACAGGAAGTGTTAGAAAAATTGGTTTTCATTTAATACGCAAATATTGAGATCTTGTGTCATACAAGTAAGTTTGGAAATACTCATTAATGACTGATGAAGGATTGAAATCTCGTCCGAAAAGCCTTTCATGAATAAAAGTAGAACTAATTTTTAATATTTTCGGATATTTTCCGAAAATATTTTTTCGGAAAATATGTTTTGATTAACTTTAAAAGACGGTTTGATGGAGTAACATTAAAAACTAAGCATTTTTCCTAAATATCATTATACTTTGAGTGTATATAGTTAAATAATAGCTTCTCTGATGGGTTAAGTTATGGCGTAACTGTTATAAAGTCGGGTGTTTGTTGGGTTTTGTTGCCAATGTAGCACATGTATTATTAGAGTTGCATAATATTTAAACTTGACGTTGACTAAAAACTTTTACGGTTTGGTGATGAAATTTTCGTGAATTTAGACTTTTATGTTATGTGATTCAAAAGAAAATCTTTTGAATAACCTAAAAGTCACTTGACAACACATATGATTATAATTTATTCAATTTCTTTACCTATCGAAAAGTATTTGTTTACATATTACTCAAATATATGAGCCATTACGCATAAATGGTTTTGAGCTGACGGGTGTCTTCATCCATATATAATTTATGATAATTTTATATGCTCCATATAGGTACATACATATATAGTACCCGACTATATAGATATTTTGTTTTAACTTTGTCGGCAACTTACAGAGACCCTGAGGGGTCAAAAAAATAGAAACCTGTATAGTATAGGTTGTAGAGAAGATTCTTTTCATCATTAACTATAGTATAGAATTTTATTAGTAAAATATGGACTTGATGGGAACAAAATTTGTACAGATTATATTATCACCTAGTGAAGAGATGTTTTTTTTTACTGTTACATAAGACCTGTCAGCAAAACTTATTTAAAAAACCAGCAATAATCGATAGCTACAAGGTGATCGTTTTCAATTTTTTTGTTAGTAAAATTAGAAAAATTGTAAAATAAACAAAAGGATCATTAAAAAATTATTTTTTTTCATTACAGTGAACGCAACTGTTTTATTATCCGATATCAAAGATTTCAATCACGAAAATTTAGTTGGCTATGGAAATTATAATCGTGAAACTTAAATAGCACTTTAAATTCAAAAATTATAAAAATTCAGCCAAATTTTGCTCTAATTGAACCTATTTTCTTACTTACTACCATTGGATGTTTTACGTCTGCAAATAAATGGTAGACCGGTTCACCCTGTATAATATGGCCATAATAAAACTAAGTAAGCCTCGAAAAGGTTAAAAAAAATACGGACATATAATAGAAGGACGCAGTATACAATAGATACTTAAAATCGATATATAATTCTTTAAAGCTTCCATCTCTGCAAAGTTTTAAATATCTATTGAATTTATTATTATTACTATTATGATGACTGGATAATCCTATTTTTACTTCATAGTTTCGTCTGCATCATGGTTTTCTATCAGACCCTTTTGCACATTGCTGACTGTAAGTTCTTCTATATATATATACATATATAGTTACATAATTGTTATATGTAGGCGCCACAAATTTATTATTAGGTATCCCTTCTTTAAAAGGGCCCACTCAACTTACTTAACGTCAAAATGAAATCGTTGGACGAGGATGTTTTTATTATTAAGTTTACATACATCTTCAACACACACACACACACACACACATACACTTCAGCTACTGTTAAGACTAACAATGGTTCTTATGGTTGGGTACCTATAAGGATTTTATTTGTTGAAAAATTACTATACATACATTTATAGGGAGAAAAGGTAGCTAATAAGCTTTTTCTCTTTTTCATTGTGATTAAAGGGTTGTGAATTGGAAATATTGAATTTGTGGTTAAAATAGGCACCGTCTGTTATTTAATTTGTAAAGGATAAATTGAATTTTGTATTCAACACAATATAACCTAACGTTATGATGGTTTTAATGACGTGAATACTTCACAACGGAGAGTCTCAGTAATTAAATTTTTATAGTGACTAATAACTGCGTATTTGTTAAAGAAACTTAATAAACAATTACAAACATTAAACATGTAGAACAACATTTCCTTCGTATAATCATCGAACTATATGATTAGTTTGGTGTGTTGTTTTTTCCTTAATAAATCAAATCTTCATCCGGTTGTTTCTAGTAAGTTAATGATTTAATTAATAATAAAGGTACTAAAATAGTTTTTTTTTGCTTAACCATTATTTCTGCAGCAAGGCTAAAAGAAGCATGTTGTGAAAGCAGCATCTTGTATTGCTTCATTTCGCTTTGATGAACAAAAATTATTATTAGATATTATAATAAAAAGTGAAAAAATCAATTGTATATTGTTATGAAATGAGCAGATAATTTTTTGTTGAGTAATGAATAGAATTCCAATTGGATTGAATAATCAATATTTATAGAGAAGAAAACAATAAAAAAAGAAGCGAAAAGTAAAAATATCGACAGAAAAAGTGGAATATGTATTTGAGACATAAGGGAAAAACAGATAGAAAACTTTCAAATTTAGAAAATTGTCAAATGGCTAAGCATGTCCCTATTTGGATTACATTTTTTGATTTTACTTTCTACTTTACAGTAATTTTGTGATTTAATTTACTTGGAAATGTTCAACTTTTGCATAAAAATATTTAGTAAAAAACAAAAACAACCGCTTATTGTATCCGCTACATAGAATTCGAAACAATAGAGCTGAATTACAGTGCTCTGCTACGTACTTCTGATGCAGAATTCTTAATTAATTCTTCATTGTTTAAATAAAATATAAAAATTATTAGTTATACAAGTTTCTCAGAATATAAATAACTTCTTTTGTTTCGTTTTTACCCATTTTTTTTTTTTTTAATAAAATTGCCAAATATTTTCTTAACTATATGATAATGAAATGTGCAGTCACGTCATGTTGTATTTGTTCTTGGGCAACAGTTTAATATATTCACGGAAATTAAGTGAAATCAAACGGATGTTTTTTCTGTGATTTTTTAACTAAAGTAAATACTAAAATGTGTGGCTTTGCTATTTTCTAACTTTAAATTGATCATTAAAAGATTCTATTATTATTTTCCATATAAAAAGTAGCAAAATACATTTTTCGAAGATAAAGATTACTAATAAAGATAAAAAATATAAACCTAAGAAGTATTCATATAATGGCAAAAAAAAGTTAAATTTGCTCATTATTTGAGTGATGTTTGATGCAGATTAAATATCGTCACGAACTTATAAAGGGAAAGTTTTTGGAGAAAATGTTTAATGAAAAATGATTATTAACTCAATTAGCAGATATCATTTTCCCATGTCGGATCAAACATAACTAATTTCTAAAGGATTTTTAGGTTATTCGTTGAACTTTTCTGTGTGTGTGTGTGTGTGCGAATATTTCATCTTAATCATACGCCAATGATTCGAATAACTTTCCACTAGATACAATAACTCTAGTAGCAAGGTACACGACTTACATACAACTTTTTCTCTTCATACATACATCTAGGTACATATTTTAAATACTATTATTATACAGCACGATTACATGGCGCGGTATTATTTCGTCCTTTCCTCCACGTCACAGAAGAGTGTGGTATGTTTAGAAGATTATTATTTATCATCGATCAATGTCAATATTATTAGTAATCAGCCGGTCAACATGAAAAAAAATAAAATATATTGTAATGTCGGCATTCTCTAAGTATCTAAGTATATGTACAGAGCTATTCATGTATGAATATGTATTTTTCTCTCTTCTGGGTATAAAGGGTCAAAATTCAAAAATCTATTCAATTGCAATTATTTATATATTGTTATAAATGTTAGAAGCGGATACAATTTGAATATGAAAAAATATAATATTATTAGAGTATATTATTTAAATGAATGTTTAGTGTATGAATACAAGAGAAGAGAGTTAGGAATAGAATTAAAAATCTATTTATCTACATCTAAGATTGCCAAAATTGGTATATCTAAGAATAGATATTGTATTTCTCTAATCCTATTTCGAAATTTCATATTTTGAATCTTAAAAGTTCAATAGTATAGTATATTATATCAAGGCATTATTCTCAGATATCTCCCTTTGGAGATAACTCACTTTTTACTGAGTAAAAAGTGATCACTTGGTAAAGATAATTTATTCCTATCAAAGCTAATCCAAACTAGCGACTAATTTTCTATAATTTCGCCTTTCACAAACATTAAAAGCAGAAATGAAAACACAAAAAAAAACAAACGTTTCGCTTCCGTAAATTGAACAACTTGACACCTAAACCATAACCTGCTGCAGATCTATCTATACGAAATGGTATATTACGCAAATTTGTATTTACAAACGCGATGAGAAAGATATCGTACGGTAGGTTTACAATTAATCATCTTCTTCTTAAGATACCCTGAAGGCCTTTTATACCACCAGTGCCTTGGCTATAAACACCTGGTGTCTCTTTTTCGTTTCTGTTTCTCTCGCCCTCTCTTTCTCTATGTCTCAGTTTGTTCTCTTTTTTGTTTCTTGAGCCCAGAGCTTTCCAAATCACAGACCAAACCGAAACGAACCAAAACCAAAGAAAGAAAGAAGTAGTGCCATTGTTTTTAGTTGATTACAACGTTCGAATGCATATTTTAGTAATAATTCATTTTTGTATTGGTACTTATATCATTGGTACCAGTAGGTATACATGTAAGTAAAGAGAGTGTATTTTGTGTTGTGTGTTGCATATTTTCTTGTTTCTTATAACTTGTATTTTGATAATCGTTTTTAATCGATAGATGTTTTCTGTTTTTGACTGGAGGGATTGAAACATGAAAGGTTTATTATTTGAGTTAGTTGCGATTTAGTGCTTTTCATGTTCAATTCATTTATGGAAGACAGTAAGTATATAGGAAATGAAGTCTGTCGTAGATTATGTCATCACAGATAGCGAAAAATCATTTAATTACTAGAAACTGTCTATTCAGAATTCAAAAATAGATCGCAACGTATTCAAGCAGTTGCATCTCAGACTGGCAACTTTACAAAATAGCTAAACTAAACTAATAAATAAATAAGAAGACACCAAACAAAATAAAACGTGGAGAAAAAACGACGCAAAACAAAAAAATAGCGAACCTCGGTAAAAATGTTAAAAGTGATGGCAAGTTAGTAAATATGCGGTACCCCGGCAAGCTTGACAGCATATTTTAACTAACCCGCGAGCCGAAGAAGGTTTACAATCGGCCAAACAACACTCGACAAGAATAATTCAGTCCTCCTATCCAAAAGATAAAAACTTGAATATTTTCACTGTGCCTGTCGAGTGCCACCGTGGTCGTCTGCACCTTCCCAATTCAAAATAGAATGGACACGCCACCCCGAAACACACTGTCGAAATACGACATCACTAACATGAAAAAGAATAAAAAAAAAGGTTTAGAAATTTATCTGTATACATATATACATATTTACGAATATTTTTAAAATAATAATAAGTAGATAGGTAAGGAATAGGAAAAGTCATACATAATTGATTTATGAGTTTTTGACAGCCAATCAATTATGTGTCTAATATATGTACGTAAAAATATAAAATACATGTCGATTTTCACAATTTATACCACCTGATTCACACTAGAATAATGTCGTGTTTCGTCGTTTTTCGTCATTCTGCTTTGGTAAGTGAAGTTTACCGTTTGCGCAAATTGTAAGTACGCAGGTTTACTGTAGAATCATAACGTGAAAATACTATGAAACTTTTCAATTTCTAAACGATGATATTTGGTTTTACTGTGACTATTTTGATCTTTATAAATCTACTAAAAAATTCAGATTGAATGAATTGCATCCAATTTGTTCAATTTTAACAAAATTGGGCAGAATTTATTACCAATTTCATATATGAAGTGTTCTGTGCGTCTATCGATATGATAATTTTCGTAGGCATACAAAGTTCTATCCAATTTTGCTGATTTGACCATTTTTCTAGTTTTAGTAATAAAAAACCCGCCCTATAAATATATAAAAGTTATATGGTTGCAAATCGGATTATATCTGAACTAGTATGCCATGAACCTGTTGTTCAGTGCATAGTTCTGCTACCCAATCGGCGCTGAACCGACAATGCTTCCTCACCACTCAGATTAAAGGCGTTTTAATTAAAATAAAAAAAAAAAGTTATTTATGATAATTTGTATCTTGAAAAATAAAGAAAAAATGTCCTCCACACACGCGCATCCGGTACCAAAACAGTAACAAATAAAAAAGAAAAACACATTAAAGTAAATTGATTTGTGTGCGTGTGTGTTGGTGTGCACAAAAGAAGTTTCTTCCCATGTTGTTGTTGCTGTTGATTTTCCATTCTTTTTTTATTCTCTTTTTTCTTGTTTAATTTTCCTTTTGTCAAAACGAACGGATTCCTCCCCCGTCACCTGCCCAACAGCGTTCCCCTCTTCTTCTTCTACCAATCGTTTCTTTCCTTATTTTATTTATTTATTTATTTATTCTTTTCCCCAATGGTTTTTTATCTGCACATCTCTTTGATACGTATCTTTCATATAGGTACCTATTTTTTTTTTTTTTTTTTACTTTTTCATTTAGACACAATGGTGTTGGGCCCCTAAAGTTCACGCCGGGCAGCAGGGCAGCAGTAGCATACATACATATGATGAATATTGTGTATATGAATGTATGTATTGTATAATATAAGTGGTACAGTGTTATCGCGAACGACATCTATATAACTGAAAATAGACCTTTTAATTTAGAATGTCTCTCATCATAAAGGACAACGACAACGATGATGACGATTATTATGAAGATGATGATCATTATTATTATTATTATTTTGATGGTTGTTTTGTCATATGGGCATTGAACAAACAAATTACCTAATAAGTACAGATAAGAAAATCACAATGAATTCTGAAAAAAACTTAATTTTAATATAAATTGGGTAATTATGGTTGAGAAGATGATGAATTCACGAATTATTCGAGTATCAGACATTGAAATAAAGATGTTTTTCTTTATGGGAAAATACAAAAACTCACAGCAAAATATATTTAACTTACACAGAGAAAATAAAATGCTTAAATGCATTGTTTAAACTAGGGGCAAATCGAATATAATAATATATATTTAATTTATAATATTAGTATTATGAAGTAAAGTTAATTTTAATTATTAATATTATTTAAGTATTAATATATAATATTAAAACACTTTAGAATGATTTCGCAATCTGAAACTAACAGATTATGCAATAGATCAATTTATTTTCTTTGCAACTATTTCATTTTCCCTAGTCAAAAGTTAAAATAATTCAATACAAGCGCACTTTTTTCTCTGTGTATACATAATATTCCTTCGAATTGAAAAAAAAATCAATTAACATTTGTTCTATTCAAATGCCAAACAAACATCCTATTTATTCATATCCTTATAAATAGTACTAATTAACTCAAACAACAGCACTGCACACGTATGCTTGAGATGCAATTGACAAATACCTAAATTCTTCTTCTTGTAATTAATTTCATCTTCTTTTTTGTCGTTTTTAATAATAAATTCGTAGCTAGCAAACTATGGTACTTACAACTAATGAATGAATTGCTTTATTTCCGTTTAATGAGTATGGGATTCGGATGAATTCTAATGTAAATTTAGCTTTAATTGAATCATTGGAATGTAGCGAATTAAGGCCGGTTTACACTGACTAAAGATTACATTCGATTTTATTTTCTTTGAACTGAAGATTACTAATGATGAATAGAACTACCTTTTGCTTTATCCTTCACCTTAATCAATATTCCCCAACGAAATACGAGGGAGGTCTTTCAAATATAAAAACATTTATTCAATTTTTTTACAATATAGAACCCGCTATTGGGAATCACATATACATAAATAAAAAAAAAGTACCACCAAACGTCATCAATAGACTCAGACAGACATATCTCACCTTATAACCCCTCTCAATTCACACGCCACCATGTACATAAACAAAAAAAACAAAAAAACCACCATACGAGACGAACAAGGTGAAAAATTCTGACGAAAACCTTTTCTTTTTCTTCTTTTCGCTTTTTACCTCTTCTTGTGTTTAACACCTATAATTTATCAAATGAAAAAAGGTGACTGTGGACTCTGTTATTCAGCGAAAAGAAACGAAAAAAAAAAGCAGGAAAAAAGAACACACAGTGTCACATAGGTTCACTGAAAGAAAATAATAACATCAAACATTAATAACTTTATAAAATGATGAAGTATAATATGGCCCAGGAGTAGGCTTGCAGCGCCTTTCTGCTTATTATTATTATTATTATTTTCCATTGCTGGAGGATTTTCTTTTAAGAATTATTGTCACATTTGGTGGTCGACAAACAACTGAATTAAAAATGTTTAATATTTTATTAACTGTCCTCGATTAATCTACTAAAATTTTTTCGTTTTATCTATATATATATATATATATTTCAATTGGTGAGCGTGTACACAGAGAAAAAAAACTACTGGAATCAAAACAAATTATTCTTGAACAAAATTGAAAATCAAAATACTCAAAAATTGATGCAAAACTTTCATTTAAATTGAATTAATTGCAATAAAAAAAATTGAAGTTGAATGTTGATGAAAAAAAATAAATGTACTTGGCATAAGTATTTTGTTTCAATTTTTATAATTTAAAATTACAATAGAACCGACACATATTGAATACCCAATAATCTAACACTACTTCAAGAGATAACAGAGAGCCAACACACAAGCCACAAAATCCAACAAAGTTTTCTTCTCTCTTTTTCTTTTTGTTGTTCAACGCCATTCAGATCCCATTATTGAAGAGAAAATTTATGACTTCGTGTAAATTAACATACAAAACAAAAAAAAAAAAGGAAAGAAAAGAAACACGCGGTGACGATTTTATTGAAATTTATATCTTCAAGTTTATTATCATAATCATAATATTTTGGTTAATATAGTAGTCATTTATATTGTGATAATCAAATTTAAAGTAGGTAGGTAGGTAGGTTGGTAGGAAGATGAAGGTGAATATAATAAAGTAGGAGTATGGAACAGGTAGAAAAGAGATTAGTTATGATAAACAGAAATACAAAATAAAACAAACAATAAACAGTAGCAATTATTATCTTTATTTGGATTGGTTTATTAGGTGTTAAAGATAAATAATGGCATGCATATTGTTCAAATGTGTTTAAGAACGAAACTTTACAAGTTTTATGTCTTATACCATAGAACAATCAACACAAATTTATGATTTGATATTAAAATTTAAAGCTTTCCAGTTTTACCTATTGCCTGTCAAATAGTATTTAATTATCTTTTAGTTATACCTGAGGAAAATTATACAAAACCTCTCATGCATAAAATAATTTCAGTTTCTAAATGAAAATGAAAATAAGAAAAAAAAAAAAGAAGAAAAATGGAAAACTCTCCTCCAACCTAAAAACCAATTTGTTTGCCCACATCTTTCGTAATCCGAAACCTACACTCACTGACTACCAGCTAATGGTATACTACGCCTACCCAATAAGTAGTAAGTATGAAAAGCAGAGATAATACCAAATAAAACCTATTTATCTCTTAATTTTTTTCTTTCATTTTTTTTCTCGCTCACTCTTCTTACGCGCACATACATAAATCCGTTTAGTTTGATTTAATGTCTTCGAAGACATACAACCATCAAATCTAATTTTATATATGTATAGATATTGATAAATGACCCATTGGTATATTTTTCTATTGTAATTTTCGATAAAGTACTCTCTATACTAAAAGCAAAAATGAATATAACAATCGAAGACGACCACCACCACACCTAAATACATAATAACTAATGAAGAAGCTTCAAAACCCTATTATCTAACTCAATTTCTTATCTTTATTGAAATAGTTTAAAAATAATAGTAGTTTAATGGCTTTTATTATTATTATTATTATTATTATTATTATTGTTATCGGATTCGTTATATGAATGGGCTCTTGAAAAATTTTTGGGGTGACTATTATGGCTAGTTGGTCAATAAATTGAATTTTTATTGCTCGATACTCTCACCTCTATTCTAGTTCAAGTTTATAGCATAGCTATAAGTATTGATTGATTATTTACTTGTTTTAATGTTTTTTTGTATATACCTAAAGTGGATTTTTATACAAATCCATTAAAAACATTCAAGGAAACTATTTCTTTCTGTATACAAAAAAATTAATTAATATCAATTGATCTAACTATGGTTAATAAAAAAAAAACAATAAAACTAAGATCGTCTATCAATTTATAGATTAATTTAATAATTAATTAATAAACATACGATTAAATATAACAGTTAAAGTTATCTTAACTGTTAAGTTACCTTACAGGTCGCCCAAACGTAATGAAATATTACAGAACAAGATGGCATTTCACAAGTAACTTGCCAATTCTGTCAAAGAAGAAAATTCTACTTTCCATTTTGCTCAATTGTTTTTAAGTGTTATAATGATCAAAAGTTTTCTAGAATATTCTACATTATGTTGCCTATTTTCATATCATATTTCAAGACGAATGTTTGTGAATCCAAACAGCTGATTTCTTTGAGTGAACACCAATCGTATAAAACTAATCGATTCTCGAGTATAAATTCTCAACTAAACAAATTGAAAGTAACTTTTTTCTTTGTGTATTACAAAATGGCCAAAGACCTATAACAATAAAATTAAAATCTTTATAATTTATGGCTCTACACAAGTAGGTACCAACAGTTAGCAGCAGTCGTATAGCTGTCATAATTAGTTATAAATTGAGGCTCTCAAAGAAAATAGATAATTTTTCGGCAAATGAATCTTTCGCTCGCGTTCTCGCTCTCTTTCTACACTTATTATTATACTCGTACTTACATACACACATGCGAACAGTTTCAATAATAACAGTTGTTATAAAGGTGTCGACCACCTTATTTGTAGCTTAAATTATTATTGACAGTGTTTTTTAAAAGGTAAATTTACGTGATCGGTAATGCCAGAGGCCACAACAAACCCCATCGTCGTCGTCGTCATCGTCGATGGAACATTGGAATGGATTGAAGTAGTCGTGGTACCAGTAGTAGATATATGAAGGAGAAATTAAAGTTCCGAGAAATTTTAAGATTTAATTATGTTTTTTTCCCTTTGCTTGGTTCGAGATTTTTAATTTTCAGTAAAACAATAATTAAAAATTGAAATGTACGTGCACATCAACAACAACAATTAAAATTTAAATACAAACGCACGAATAAGCGAATGATTGGCGTACATTTGTGTACGTATTTACGTGAATGTCAATATTTCAAAATTTATATTTGGTCATTCATTAGATGTCAAAGTTATGACACCAGTTCGTATTAAGAATTATGTATTACCAAAACCTGAACTCACACGCTAAAAACACCCATCAATAATCGTTACACTACATATGAAATGGAAAGGTGCAAATTAACTTTTTAATATTTAAATTGTTAATAATGGGCCATGGGCCAGTCGCTACAATATTTTTGTTATAAAGCGACACCTGTGCTTTTTTTCATATAGGATTGTGTAATTGACATGCTATATATATTATATTACTTTCTGGAGACAAAGGGGCTGTATGTATTAGGAAAAGGGTGAATAATCAGTACTGATAATTGAGTCGGAATTATATTGACAATTACATGGAAAATCAGAAGTCTGTTGTCCTCTCTATAATTTGATTAGTCAACACAGAATGAGGATCTGTATAGTGAATAAGGAAAACGAAATATTTACTTAACATGACAACATATTTTTTTTCTGATGCAAATTACTTTAAATATTTTTTAATTTCCAATAATTATAAAAACAATAATTGTTTCAAAAAATTTGTGTTTTCTGTGCATACGATTTCATTTTTATGTAATAATTGTCGATTACACAGGTTCTGATCAATTATTGTAAATTATTTGTATCATCGCAGAATATAGTAACCCAAAAGCGACAGCTCGCCAGAAGTTTTCTTTCATGCGAATGACCGGATTCGATATAAGGAAGGGCTAATTAAAATATGAAGTGAAAAATTTGGAATCCTGATTTGATTATGTATATAAATTAGTCATTTCACTCAAGTAAAAAAGGGTTAGAATTCCATGTCCACATGATAATCAAAATCGTTGGAAACACGTCTTAGTGCCTCTTCAGTATTACTGTATTCTATGACTATATCCACATTTTAAGACCATGGAATTCAAATCTCATACTCATCATCTATAGATGAGTAAGTATACATATACGAGTATATTAACTAATTAATAATTGAATTTAAGAATAATGAAATGAGAACGTCTTATTCATATACTTAACTGAATGTAGAATGCATAAAATATCAACTTACCAGTCTTCTTTTAGGTTTAATCAGAGGTCTATTTTGTCCATTCATTTTATAATACAATCCACATGCATTACAGAGGTAGTGTCCAGTTCCATCACGTCTCCATAATGGTGTACTTGTGGCTCCACAATTTACACATTCTCTACCTTCTGTGGAAGTGTATCGAAGAGAGGCAACACAACAATAAAAGAAAAAGAAAAGAAAAAAAAAAGAAAATCAGTTTTAATAATTCATTATTTCTAAATACAAAATACAATTATATTCGTAATGGAATTTATACAATAATTATAATTATTATTAATTTAAAGCATTGTGAATAAATTATGAGTAAAAATTTTAATTAAAAGTATAAATAAATAAAAATTGATGGTATGAACATCGGACAAAGAGGAGCTTTAAATTCATTATAATTATCGTTTGTAAACTTGCCAAAATAATTAAATTATTATTATTATTTATTACCTAATTCTATCATGCATCATCAGGCAAAGCATAATAATAATATGATGCATGCATTCATTTATCTAAATTACGTCACGTACATTTACTAAAATTAAAATTTTATTCAACAGACATTAAAAGCAGGACATGCAGTAAGTACAATAATAATTAGTAAGTATTCCTATTACTACATACATATATACTATTATAATGGGTGTATTCAAAATGCAATTTATCATAAAAGAAGGAACAAAAAAAATGGGGAGTAGTCATTGTATCAGATTACAATTAGATATTAAATATTAATGGAAAAAAAATGTGAACGTAAAACGGTCGCTTACATATTCTATTTCGTGGACGAGAAAGAGAAACAATTACGTAGTTCCTCCGTACGTATTGAAAGTGCATAGCTATTACAATGAAGGAGTACTATATAAATAGATTTTCATAGATAAATAGATAATATGACTTTTTGTCTTCTTTGACCAACGTTGCCATAATGATTGTTTTTCTTATTTTTAACGAGCAATAAAAAAATTGTTGTTATTTCTAATAATTCTGATTATTATTATTTTGTTGTTGTATCTTAAAATATATAGACATAAAAATAAAGTTATTTATAAAATTTAATAAAAATAGTCAGTTGGATGTCATGGAGAACAAAAAATATGCATAATAAACGTTTTTATGTGGTGGTCTGGCCGAGTCAAATAATGAGCTGATGTTTATCTGTGCGGCTTCCATAATTTCTTGATGGTATGTAATAAATTGCGAATGAATGGTACACTAATATAATATGTATGTATATGTAGAAAATATTGTGTGTACTTTATTTTTCGTTAAATTTGTATATTATATGGATGCCTCCTCATTCTGTTTTAAATTGCTGTTGCTTTTTTTTTAAATTACTTATTTATTTATTTATAAAAGAAGACAAATCTTTTAATTTAAAAATAAATCTGTTTCTATATTTCTCTTATTTTATCTCCAGTAATTATAGTAATAAATTTCTAATTTATTATTTAATTTTATTGTGAGATTTGTTACTCAATGCGTTCGAATAGCAAATAAACCAGTACGATTGGGTAAGTTGTTGCAGTTGCGTTCCTGATTCAAAATAAATGTTTTCGATCCTATATGTCACAGAATATAACAATCTATAAGGGAAACTGACATCAAGATTTCTATACGTGAGACATCCTTTTCACTTGAATAAAAATCGGGAGGAGTTTCATGTATTCACTAGCAGATGAATATCAGTGGAAAACCTGCCCAGTGCCCCTTCTAGGGTGTTGTATTCTGTGACAATGTTATCATAATTTTAACTAAGATTTTAGATCAATAATTCTATTAGTTATAATCAACGGAAGGCTTACGAAATTCTTGAAATTATCCACTTTTCATAATAAATAATTTTTTTTCTTATTTTTTATTTACACACATAAATTATCTATTGAAACAATAAACTTTCAAAGAAATCAAAGACCACACAGAACATCTATTTTTCAAATTGCTGACAAGTTAACGGATGTGACAAGCGACAAACACGAAAAAACAAAAAGTAACTGAAAGATGTGAGAGCGCTGACTTGAATAATATTTTATTTATTTATCTATATGTCTATTGAGTAGGTACCTATATATTGAAAAGGAAAGAACTTTAAAACAATGTGTAAAACGATTAAATAGAAATGATCAATAATTTAATGATTAATTAATCAATTCATGAATTTAATTGAATAATAAATTCAATAAAAACATGATTTTATATTAGCTCATTTAAGAATGTTGTAAACTGGGTAAAATTGGCAACTAACACCCTGTACACATGTAGTAATAATTCTAATTTATAATTGAATGACGCTATTAATTAATTAATTTAAATTTAAAATGAACTACTTGTACATATTACATTAATAATATGTACGTATCTACTCCATTTACATAATAATTACAACAAAAAAAAAATGGAGGAAAACCTGTCTGAAGAAACTGTCATTTGTCCATTATGAAATCATCAATGGCATAAAAAAACAGTAGCTGCAGCAAGTATACGAATAAGTATAATTTCATGCTAGACAGCCAGAGACTCTATAAGCATAATATTAACATACATTACCAATAATTTTATACACATACATATTTGAAATATGTATAATGACGAATTTCTTGGTATTGTACATATTATACGTATTATTTGCATGCATTAATTTCATTTAAAAACAGACTGACAAACTGATGCAGACCAACAACAACAACAACAACAATAAAAGGATAATCAACCGTCAAATATCTGGGAACTCCGTTTGCCCGCGGTATTCAAAATGAAAATGATTTATGGTTTAATAAAATAACTAGTAATTATTACTTTTAATAAAATTGAAGTATCCTCTCGGATTAGTAGCGTTATATTTGTTGTATTAATTTTAAAAAATAAAAAAAATCCCAAATGCTAATTTTATTAAAATGGACAAAATCATTGGATGTAAAAAATTCAAGACCTCAAAAATAGTTTGCAATAATTTTCTAATTTTAGTCGGAAAATAAGAATAGCTCTTTAACTTAAACTAAATGCCAATAATTAATCGCGTATAAAAGATCCCACAGTAACATAAGATTTATGTTTCTAGTTCTAGTTGTCACTGTTATACCAACATTGTACTAATTCCACTTTCCCATTGAAAATAACTAATCCAAATTCTATCCTCCATCCCTCTATCAAATCACTTTAGCATTAAATTACCAACAAGAACCACAACGACAATTTTCGTTTTTCCCCTGAACAAATCTATGCCATGGATGGATGGATTAACTTTAATCCCCTCTCCTTGTGTAATTCTTATAATTCCTAACATAAAGCAATAAATCGAAAACCACTTAACAATTAAAAACGCACCACTTGCTGAAAACCAAATGACAATTCACAAAATACAATAATTTCCGTATAAAGTTTATTTTTCAGATTGTGCATAACGAATGGAATGAAAGGATAGAAATGGTGGTTTGTAAGCGGATTAAATGCAACAATATACGCACTTTTTTTTTATGAAGCACCTGGAGGTTTAAAAGTTTGTAGTAGCTAAGAATAATATTTGTTATTTTAGTTAAAAGTTAAATAGGAAAAAAATGAGGCTATACTAATGCTAAATCCTTGAAGTATAGAGGAAATGAAGTAATATGTTATGTGATATCCTGTTTGACGAAGATTTAATTGACAGAAATTCATTAAATGGCAATAATTAAAA
Organism: Platypus cylindrus; assembly: GCA_949748235.1. Classification (NCBI taxonomy): domain Eukaryota; kingdom Metazoa; phylum Arthropoda; class Insecta; order Coleoptera; family Curculionidae; genus Platypus; species Platypus cylindrus. The sequence continues at coordinate 6,249,094 of OX456489.1, read as the reverse complement.
ATACTGCGAAATGTCGAGGAAATCAAAAATTAAACAAATCAAAAAAGCATAAGTCTATTTTCTAATGATAAACAAAGTAAAGAAATTATTAAAATATCAACCATATGTAACTGTCAACGTATGTAAAGTGGAATTGTATTTATTTGGAAACCTATTATGCTTATGAAAGTGGCGTCTGCCTCAAATTTTAGCTTAGAATAGCTAGTAGAATAAAAAATCGAGGCAAAGATTTATCTGCCATATGCCATCTGAATTATCTGGCTAATTCTATACTAATTTCATCTAAGAAAAGATAAGAATATAGGAAACAAATAGTGTTTGTTTAAAAGTTTGACAACCATAAAAATGGCGGGCACCTGATCGCTGTTTATAGCCTGCAATTACTCATGGTCACAAAATTGCCACACATTTTCAAATATCACAAATTCCACTATACCTACTGGCATTTCAAGAATCACAAATGTAATCCATTTTGTTAGGCAGTTTATCTTTTTGTACAATAAACTATTTATTTTCTCTATTCGGCTTCCAATGATGAAGAAACATATTTTATTCCATATAACTTTCCATCCGACTTCCACACACACATACACAAATCCACACTAACCAAACTTAAATTTTATTCAATATGCGTATTATTCTACTCTATTGAGCGCCTAGCTGAAGGTTTTTCATAATCGATTTTTCTAGTTAGCCAAACAAGAACCTCCTCCTCTTCCTCCTCCTCCATCATCATCGTTTTCGTCCTCTTTCTCTACTCAGTAAACCAAACAAAGCGAATAACCGATCAATTTCACAGTACATTGGTCTCCCTTCTCGATTTTCAGTGAATTGAAACTATTTATCTATACGTATAAGAAGGTAAGTTAGAAATAGAACGGACACACTACCAGATACATTTATTAAAAGTCTTCAAATACATTTTTTTAAAATTGCGTTTCTATTATGCAAGCGCCACACAATGCTATGAATAAAATCAATCAATTTTGGACACTTGATCCGATTTTCATCGAATCGTATCCGGATATACAAACTGCAACTGCGCTGTCAAACGTTGGACGTTCCTTAGGTAAAGCCGTTTACTTCAATATTTGGCTCGATACTCGTAGCATCGTGTAGCATCTGCCTTAAATCATTTATAGCGATTCTGAACAAATCAAAATGATTTGTAGACTAACGGAAGATTAGTTAAGCATGTCCAAAATCAAACGGGATAATAAATTAGAAAACTTGACAGTTTCGTCTTTAAATCTATTCCCTTCACTTCATTATTCACCTAACCCTTCACACCCCCACATTGATGCTCCCCAACCTCTTTCCCCAGCTACAGCCCCGTCAGCTACGAGTATCAGTTTCACATTTCTCATTAAAAAAATGTCTCTGTCTCTTTGTTGTTTTTATTTTTTTCTTTATTTTATTATAGGGTCATCATTAAATTATTATTGCGTGGGAACAAGTTTTCAAATAGTTTTAGGTACCCACTGTTACATACATCAGGGAGACAAAATGAAAAAAAAATTAATTAGTCGCAACAATGTAAAGAAAATCTATTGTTTTTCCAAACCAGCATAATAATAATGTGGGTAAAAAGTGTGTATCATTTTGGCTAATTGAAGAGTACTTATTTTTTATACGCGGCGTTTATTGATTAGCACTTTGTCATTTTATTCATCAAGCTGAATGGCTTAACGTCGAAACAAAATGTTATTTAAAACATGATCTATAAACAGTAAAGTTTTGCGAAGCACTTGACCGGCTGAAGTGACAGTTTTGATTGTAAGTTTGTACAATTAAATTAATAATCAAGAGATTTATATGATAAAATTAATTTAATGAAACATTCACAGTGTATACAGTTGATTCACTTGTCTGAGGCGCAACACCCTGCACAGATCATCTTGTACGTTACAATGTATGCGCTATGAAAATAAATTTCACTTCACATTGCATTTGAAAATCGATAATTCACCCATTTCTACCTCTCTGGTTCGGTATTTATTAAAATTTTCTAAGCTTCGCCGATTTTATTATCATTATTATTATTATTGACGTTTCATGCATACTTATTAGATACGCATATTCATCATAAATTATACATACATAGTATTGATCTACTATTCTCATCAAGTACTTGTTAGCAGTAGCAAAACGAACAAAAAAGAATCTCAATAAAGGTTATTACTATTATAAAAATCAAAACAAAGAATGAATAAGTATTATAAAGTATACCAAGAAGAAGAAGAGAATATGTACGTACACTACATACATACATACTCATTTCGCAGTCACTTTTAGTTTCATTTGTTGTAAATGTAGTTTTTTAATTAGTCTTTATGTATATGCATATAGAGGGAGAGTATATTTCACGGATGGTTAAGAGAAAATGGCGGATGTTCTTGCAATCTAATTTTGTATTTTTTCTGTTCTTTCTACTTGAATGTTATTATTGTTGAAGGTTTTATTCAAACTTGTTGCAAAATAAAGAGCAAAAAATACGAATGAATAAAAAAAATACGAGAATGAAGAAGAAGAAACCGTAGAATTTTCTCTTTTTCGATGTTTTGTTTGTTTATGTTTTAATTACTATTATTATTATTTCGGTTAATTATTGTGGATTAATTAATGAGTTTGTAAAATCCTTGGCACTAATACATATTTTTTGATGTTTCAATGTTTGTTTGCGTTGGTGCAATTGAGGATACTTCAATTTTATTCAAATGAAAAATGTTTTTGAACCAGAACGAAATTAGCTAACTAAAAATAACACATACGGCCATTCTTGACGTGTAAAACTTACGTTTGTAATTTTGTGTTTTGATGTAACTAGTTATTAATCTGAAAAAAACACGTGACACGAAGTCGGGTGATCCTGGGTGGTATCTATATGTACTTTATAGTGAATTGTAACTTTAGTTTAATGTTTAAATTGCATATTTTTAATCATTATAGACAATTTTATTTAGATTTCTGCAGATATGATAAAACACACTTTTTTTATAAAACAACTTCAAATGCAATTTAAACAAAGGCCAAAAAGAGAGTCGTGAATAGAGTGGAGAACAAACATATTGGTAATAAGACATTTTGGCGTGGTAATAAAAGCAATTGTAATTGTAAGCAAAAATTTTTAATAAAAACAAAATCAAAAAAACAAAGAAAAGAAAATAAGTAAGGAAAATTAAAAATTAATTAAATGATAACAAGGAAAATTCATAAAATAAAATAATACAATAAGTTACAAAGTTATACACATTTCCCATTCTAATTATGTTGAGTCTGAATGATATTTGTATTTCAAGATTCTCCTATTTTTCTTCTTTTCTCTTTATTAGGATTTTAATCTTATTTGTTGTCAGGTTGTTTCATATAAGTATAAAAATGTTAAATAATTTATTCGGAATCACGGCCATTCGTATAATGTATAAGAACAACCTATGTAACTACCTACACAAGAGTATTAATGTATTATTAATTTATTTACTTGTAGTTCTCTTGTTTTAGTTGTATAGTGTATTTTTAATATATTTTTTTTTTCGTTTTTCTTTTTTCAACCATAGTTCCTTTTTTTAATAAAATACATATGTATCACCACTCGTAGATACATAATGCAACAAGAGCGTTTTCAGTCTCAACTAATTTTCACATATTTTACAGTTTAATTAAAGTGTTTCTTTCTTCCAATTATTGTAGCTAGAAATTTGTTATTCAGTTTGTTATTTCGGATGTTTTTCCTGTGTGACTAAATCGTTTTAATCATTATCATTTTTTTAATTTGACATGGCGATAATTAATACTATTAGTTTTACTCATTTCAAGCTTGGGGAAATACAATTTTCTCCACTCCTTAAACAAATACCATAAAAAGAAGTATTAGTAGAAATCTTTTGAATAAAGCCCGCTTGACACGAGACGACGATAGCGGGAAAATTGACGAACCGCGCTGCTCCCGTTAGATTCCAACTAAAACTCTCGTGTCAGGCGGACTTTTATAGGACCACGTTTATTAACATTTGTATCAAGAAACAACCTAACCTTGACCTATATAAAGGTAATTCCATGCTTATATAAAATAGCAAGTCAAATCTGATATTACCTATTATTTACTCAAGTATTTTTCTACTATAGGAGAATATATAAATACGTAATTTAATTTCCGCAATAAAAAACAATTAAATTAAAATAATTTGTTGTTCAAAAGATTAGATTTTAATTGTCAGGCGAATGATAATTGATCGACTATTATTTCAATAATCGATTGCTATTATCCAGCGACAGTGAATCGATTTGAATTAATAAATAAATAATTAATGTCAGTAAATGAAATTAAGTTATTAAATTTGATGTCTGTATTAAAATAATATCTATTGAAAATTTGTTTAATTAGGTTGTAGATGAATAAATCATGGTGGTTAGTAAAAAAACTTACTGCAAACCATCAAGAAATGTATTATAACAATAACCAAAAAAATAAGAAGAACAGAAAAAAAACTTCACAAAATCAAAAGAGAAAAAAACAGAAACAGAAAATAATTATGCATGTAAAATTATAATAAATAAAAATAAAAATTTAATAATTGTGAGAAAAAGCTCCAGCACCACACCGTGAATTTTATTTTATTTTTGCTTCTTTTTTCTATTTTAAAATGTAAATTTCAGTTTGGTTGTTTCTATGCCTAAGTAAGCAGGTAATTTAAGGCTAAGACAATGTGAATTTATATATTTTTTTCTGATTAAAATTAATATTTAATTAAATAAAATTCATAAATTAAAATCAAATAAATGAAAATGTGTAATAAATTAGAAATTAGTTAACACACGTGACTTGCTCTATTGTCACGTGTCAACGTATTGGAAATTTGCACTGTTGCCAATAGATCGTGCTCGATTTTATTAGCTTAAAAGCAACAATACCGAACTGAAACTGACAGTAAAATGAAAAAAAACTAATTTGTTATTATTAATTGTGTTAAGTCAAAACTTATACAAAAAAAGCATTGCTCCATTTCAAATTATATGCGCTTTATCTAAATTAAATTCGGATACCTTCATTGTTGGCATTCATAAGTACTACCTAACTAACCTAAAATAATACTATCACATACAAATATCTTGACAAGCACTTGTTGTTCTATTGACATATTGAAAAAAAAGAATAAAAATTATTATGAAATGAAATATCAATGTATTTACCCGTATATTATTTTTTTATTATTATTATTAAATATTCAGTATCGTTTTTTAAACAATATAAAAATGTAGAAGCAACTTTCACATTTTGACTGTAAATATTTTGTGTTTGAAACTGAAATAAATAGGATATAGATATCTTGTATGTATCTATACATAGACATTGGGATAGACAAAGAAAGAGAAAAAAAATCAATTAGATTATCTTAGAGGCTATCAGTTACTAGCCAATAACATATTTTTTGAACAATACGAGAGTTTTATACGATGTGAAACAAGTATATTTTTTGCTTGTTGTTATTAATTATTATTATTATTGTTATTATTACGTACTATACTTTTTATGAGATTACGATTTGTTTGTGCAATTTTTTTGCTCAACTTTGTGTTAAGACCATTTTTAGACCGACAAATATTTTAGTCAAAATGAAACCGCCAGCTCGATTACTGATTTCGAACATTCTAGAAGCACAAAACCTGATAAAATTCATAAAACTGCTAAAATTTTAATAACCACACTGAGTTTTTCGATACCATGAAATAAGTACAAATACCAAATATGAATAAACCATTTTGTCATTTAATTTTATTTTAAACTGCCTCGGTAAATATGGACCCAATAAAACCGTAGCCAAGAGCCGAGACTGTAGAAATAACCTTACTAGAAAACGTATTGCAGCTAGCTTCCATTGGCTCGTACTCTTGTACATTTGGATCTATTATGCGCAAATTTTCGTTGAAATAATTCTACGTCAAAATGGATCTTTAGAATAAAAGTTCAGACAGAGATACTGCAGTAATGTTTTTTTTTTTTTTGGTAAATTTCTCTTTTTCAGCATTTGTTAATCGATTTTCCTCCTTTCTAATGAAAAGTACTTATTCAATAATTTTATAGGCATTTGTATTGTTAATTCTTCTATATAGCTACCGATAGCAATGAATTGACAGCGAAATGATTAATCGCAAATTAACTTATGCAAATCAGCGCGTTGATTAAGCAGAAATTATAGAAAATAAGAGTTAATTATTTCTCCAACAGATTGTTCTCTATTTTAATTCAAAATGGCCATTCATTGTAATTGTTAATAATATTAGTTTATCTTATTATTTTCAATTTAAACCATATTTGAACAACAAAAATCAAACATCAGAACAAGATCATAAATTGCTTGTTTGCAAGAAAGAAAGAGAGAGAGCGAGAGAACGAATTTGCTCTCATTAGGTACTGTTTATTTTCTATATAGTAGGTATATCTATATGTCTATTAGTTTTTTAAAAAGTTAAATGTTTATAATAAATACAATTTTATGGCCGTAATAAATTCTTATTTAATTTAATTGCAGTTGTAAGTAATTAGATTTATTTATTTATGTGCAATTTTATATCATTCATGAAGCAATGCTTACTGTATAAGTTTATGAAAGAAGTAATGGAAATGTATGACTTTTCAAATTCGCTTATAACGGCACAGCGTTATAAACGATAATATTTCCATATAAGTAATATAAACCTTCTTAAATTCCATCACTGTTAAATGCATTGTTAGACATTATTATTAACATTATATTCCACCCGCCACCCGTGTTTCCTTTTGTCTCCTTACCCGCACTCGTTCTCGATTTATTCCTTGGTTTATTTGATGATTGTTGTGATTGAGCAACACTACCGAGCATACATTTACTACTTTGAGGCGAATAGCCTCCCGCATGAATACCGTGGCCATACGGTACAGCCCCATACGAGCTGCTGGTAAAGTTACCATTAAACATGCCATCTGAGGCTCCCTCGAATTCACTACCTTCACGTTGTTTATTTGTTCCGTTTGTTGTTGAACCAACCACTCCACCACCACCTGGATTTGGTTTTATATCTAATCCACAACTTTGTGGATTTTCATGCATAAATGCACCCATTGCTGCTGCCACTGCACTTTGGTATTCGCCAGCACTTGGTACTACCTATTTCAAATAAAAATATTTACATATTATATCAAATCCAACTAATTTTAGCAAAACCCCATAGATTTAACCCAAATTTCTCAATATCTAATCTATCTCGCGTAAGTACTTCTGTATAGTATAGTACTTACAGAATCTGGTGTTGAGTCCTTTGGTGGTGTTGGTGGAAATGAGAAAATATTGTGTGGTTGAACTGGTGCTGTATTTGGACTTTGACTTTTATCTGGATCACCAGCACCACCACCAAATGGTACCCATGGACTTGAATGGCTTAATGGTTTCGCTGATGTATCGGCTGTTAGCCATGGATGTAATGGTGCGTGAAAATGTGGCCGGCATACTTGTCCTGTTGACATTCGTGATGCTGCAAAATAAAAAGAAATAAAAATGAAATTTTTTGAAATGGAACTGATTCTTTATGGTACTGTGTGATCATATTCAAATATCAACCGGTATCATATAGTTTCTAAAGCTTAGGGAATGTAGAAATTACTAGGTATTGTAACGGGAGTTTCACGATCTCTATCTATACAGGGTGTTACAGCGTCGGTGCAACACAAATTTATTGTTTACGAATAATTAAAGACATGGATATTGGGAAATCGAAATCTGAAACATTACAAAATTAATATACTATACCCAACCTTACATATCGAAAAAAGTGTAAAGGATACTCATAAGTTTAGATAATACAATTATGGATCGACGAAGAGTGTTTATTTCTATAACGACTTTTCTAATACGCAAAGCGATAATCTAAAGGTACAATCAAACCTTATGCAATGAAATCATTTAAAATAAGTAGGCTGATTGACTCAAACAAACATAACCTCATTTCTCTCTTCAAAGTCGTGTAGTTTGATGAGATACGTACTTCCTATGCATTATGTGATACTTATTTGATGGATATTTATTAGAGAATCCATTTAGGTTTAGACTAAAGACTAAAGTAGATCCAAAAATAATAAATAAAAAAAAAAACATAAAATTAAGTAGATACCCCGCCTTCTACATCGGCCAATTAAATTATTTATAGTTTGTTTTGAAAGTCTGTCAAAAATTTACATACGTATATCAGAGAGAGCAACACGTACTTGTATACTTGTATATAGTACTACAGACAGATACCTATACGTACACATACTGAGCAAAAATTGTAAAGTCATTGAAGAAGATTAGAAGAGACCAAAACAATAATAAGAACAACAATGAGAAATAGACAGTGAGAAATGAGAAAATAAATAGATTTAATTTCTGATTAATATTATTATTATCATTATTATGTATTATTATTATTATCATTATTCGTATTATTTAGTTTATATTTTGCAAATGCAAATGATGATGTATATTAAAGTGAATAAAACCCTTGTTTCATTATGTTTTTTTTTTTTTTGAACTTTTTCTAAAGTCTGGTTTATGCTCTGATAAATCTTTTCCCGGTTGGTTGATCCATGTGGAAAAAAAATATTAATATTAATTAATAATTATCTATGTATATGTCTATATTTCTTGTTATTGTTGCTACAAAAATTTATATTCTTTTTTTCTTAGCGCTGATGGTGGTAAATCATCCTTGAAAGGAAAAAATCGAATCGACTAGATTAACATGACGTTTACATATTGTAAAAATGTCGATTAATTAAAATTAATTGCAATTAATTTGTGAATAGGTATATTTCTAGGTTATAACAATCCGAATCAATCAATTAATCAATAATTCTTTATTTCTGTCAAGCATTGATTACCATGAATTCTACTATTCTATATAGAATACTTTTCAATTAACTGAACTATCATCAGACCCCCCTTTTAGCTATTTATATCTACTAATTACGAGCCAAAAAAAAGATAACCTCTAAATGATTATTATTTGCTTTTTAAGCCTCACAGCGCTATATGTAATTATGCTGGAGAACGAAAAATAAATGTTTCTAATATTAGTAATAACAATTTATTGATTGAATTTCGAATAACTGACTCTAGTATACAGGAAGGTCAATTAAGGACATCAACTATAATTTATGTATCGATTGTTAGACGTCCTGTATTAGAATTAAATGGCCAAATTTTTCTACTATGTTTTCCAGACAACACGTATCAATCGATATCCCACCCTGCATCTCACCCTGTATATACATATGGGATATATTGTATATAAAGAACATATAGCGGAGCAGGAAAATGAAACCGATTAGAGAGGGTGGTGAAAAATGAAAATTAGCCCTGAAACTACACTTACGCTTTACATATATGTATATACGTTACATATATACATATGTATATGTATTCTGGGATATTATAACGAATATATGCAGAGAGGAGAGAGAGAGAGAGAGTATGTAAGTTTCCTGCGTGTGAAAATAATTTATGAAAGCAGCAGGAGGGCGCTGTAAGCGGGAGCAGTGATTAATGTTGGTAGTCGTGTTGTTTAATGAGATATTTATTATTTAATGGATTTTTTTTTTGAGGAGGAGGTTGTTGCGGTTAGAATATAGAGTATACGCTTTATACTATAGATGATAGAACAGGTATGGTGCAGGGGAACGGTAAAGGGATGAAAGAGTGTATGAAAATAATATTGAGGATTCAGTTTGATGCTAGTATAGTTGGATTTGCAATATTCTGGATTCAGGAGATCAAATAAACTGTGATTAACTATAAATACAATCGGTAGTTTAATTTCTCACTGTTAGGATGATAAATACAGTTCTTCAAGTTTCTGTACAAATCGTAAAATTAATCTTTCTGTTATTGTTATACAAATTATCTTTACTGTGCACTGCGGCCAATTGAAATGTCTCAAATAAATCTAACTATAGGCGTCCAACCCGCATAATGTTTATTCCATAATACACAATCACCTACAAAACAAAAAAAAATGTCTCCCTCGTCTCACTGTTGTTTTACATCTATGCAGCTATTGTAAAATTTAAGTACATCTGTTCTTTATCGCTCTGTATACCTATAGCTACAAATACACGATGTATGTTATGTATGTATGTATGCATGTATAGTAGGTACAGTCATGCGTTGCTGGGGTGGTAAAATTAACAACCCCTACTGTCCCCTACCCACCTGGCATACAATACAATACAAAACAGACCAACGAGTGAGGGAGAGAGAGATAGGGAGACGACGCGAGGCAGAACAAATAGTGAAAGGGACAGAGAGAGAGAAAAAGAGAGCTCCGGCCATATTTAAAGGCGTTTACAATGGCTGACGGCGTCGCGAATAGATTATAATCAAACGATCCCATCAGATAGTAGATAGTATATGTAGATAGGGGATAGAGATAGGGGAGAAAGATTAGAAGGCAAGGCAGGGATTCGGGATTCTAAATGGATAACGAACTTCCGCAGATGTTGTTGTAATAGTAGGGACAATAATAAATGAAATGAGGAAAAAAAAAGGGTACGTACGTAAGAGTTGGTATAGGTAGTAGGTACCCATTGTATGTGTGTGACTGCCTCAAATTTGACTGACACTACACACTCTTCAGTTTATTATATGAACACACTATACGTTTATCTTGATTGGAAATTGAATAGGTAAAACTAGGAAAAGTTTTCATATTTTCATGTGAAATTTAAATAAAGAAAAAGCTGGAACAATGTGAATTAAAATTCAATTAAAAGGACTGTTACGTCATCGATACTTTATGTGAAAATGTAAGAATTTCAACGACATTTACAATTTCAGGAAATGTAATTGTCAATAATAATAGCTATTAATCTATCGGTTTATCGATATTGATAATTAAAATTCCATGACTTTCCCTTGGTAATAAAGATATATATGTCAGTTTAAGACGTGGCCATAATAAATTTCCAAATAAATATAATTCCACTTTACATTACAAAACTCTTTGTTTGGTAAATGGTTATTTTTTAATTGAGAAAACTACTGCATTAATCTAGTGCTCCAGATTTTTGACATGCAACAAAAATAGAGTTAATTATAAGACAGACAAATAATTAACATATCAATAATAATACTAAACAAAGAAAGGTTTTAACTTTAATAAAAAAAAAAACAAACATAATTATAATATTTTAATGCCTAAATATAATTAGTCATGCTCAAATTTTTCTACACCCAAATTACCTATTTTGTATTAAACTATTTAAAGCAGGACTATAGAACGCATTATTCACTAATATATTATTATTATTACCATCATTATTAACCACATTAATATTCCTTTATTAGCAATAATAGCACAGAAGCACAGAGGTACCATGAGTTTGTTTTTTTATTTTTATTTTTTTTGTTATTTAAATAACCAGGAAGGAAGTTGAAGATAAAAATCGCGCGCTTGGTAAGTATTGTAGAGAGAGAGCGACCGCCCATCAATGGCCTTAAAAATAAAATAAAACAAAAAAAACTAAAACATACATAATGAACATTGTGAAACCATAATAATAATAATAATAGTAGAAGTGGCGCGAAACTTATTTAAACAACGAAAACAATTCACCTTCGAGAAATGATTTATTTTTAATTTTACTTTTCCACAGTACTTCTAGGTACCTCTGTGAAAGCCAGCTTATAGGTTATGTCTATATATTACATGTTGTAGGTAGGTACATTAGTCAAGTAAGTACTATATAATTAGTCAGATATAGCGGGAATATTACGGCAGTTTCTTTCCTATTATTAGATGGATATTATTGTTGTTTGTTTTGAAACGTAGAAAAAAATATGCATATAGAAATCGTTGAAATGAAATATTAGGGATGTGCTATAAAAACTGATTCTATTATTTGGTTTGGTTTGGTTTGGTTTGGTTAACGATTAATAAACAGTGTGTTCTTGGTTTTGTATTTCAGGCTTTATCAGGTTCTGAATCCTTATAAAAATTTTATCGATATGATAAGAAAAGGGCAAGAGATTTTTTACCGAAATAAAATAATTCTTATATGAAGAAAATCATTTCGAATTCACTTGCTCACTCTTTTATGTTTAAGTGAGATTTTCCTGAAAACTTTGGTTGCTATATTTTTCATTAAATGGCTCTCAAAATACAGTAGAATCTAGAGGCACAATTCTGATAGTCGAGATATTAAAAAATTGAAAAACGCCCTTTTCAGGAATTAAAGAAAAACATTTAACTAATTGCTATGCATGAATGTCATGACAGAAAATGACATTTAGGTAAATAATCTGCAAAACGAAAATGTATTGTATTTATATTTGAAAATTGCATGACATCAGAGGGACATTTTTATGATCAGACCGCCGTTTTCTTCTTCTTCTTCTACGTCTTACTCTCTCTTTTATTCTATCTTCTTAGCTCTCGGCAGAAGATATAGCACTATCAACTTACTCAGCTTTTATAGTATACAAACATTCTACTATAATAATATACATACATACATATATACACATAGATATAGTATACACCAGTGAGAAAGGTTGAAAACAAAACGGATCGTATTTCAGGCTGATTTTTTTTTTTGTCAATTTCTTTCTTCTTTTTATAAGTATATCTATACCTATAGTATAAAAGTATAAATACAAGTGCCATTTAGTTTGAAATTGTTACTTTTTCTTTTTTTTCATTTACCAAGAAAAGGTAGTGGACTGTTTTTTTTTGTCTCTTGGTGAAATATTTTCGTATTCAACAAATCAATGCAACTATGTATATTCACAAGTAAAGTTTATAGGGTTGCATAAACAATAATTTATATTAGAAATAGGTATCAATTCATAAAAGAAAAAAAAAAGTTTTCACACTGAGAAAGAATTATGGATTTCTTTCACTATACATTACCGTATATATTGAAACAAATTGATGATCATATTCAACAGTCCACATGCAGCACACATACACACACATTCTAAATCAACATTGTCTATAAGAGATAGAATAATAATAATTCTATCTCTTGCTATACATATGTAGGTAAGTATAAATAAGCAAAAAGCTATTTTATTGGCAACATGAATTATATACGACATGTTTTATCAGATGAATAATTTCTTTTTCGAGCAAATAAGAAGAAATCTTACATAATCTATATGTGTGTTTAGGTAGTTTTTTGTATATATAGATAACATAACCTTACATGTCTGTAATGTACTGTAACTTAAAAGAAAGATTAATCAATTGGTTGTTCTTTCAACTTATTACAAGGTCAAATTAATTACAAATTTATTCCTTTTCAAGTTTGAACAGCACTAAAATCTGGACGTTTTGTAGAAAACGTCTAATTTTTACACATGTTAATAAAATTAAAAAAATAATGTTCCTCATATCTTAACAAGATGCTAAACATCAACGCAACCCAAAATACGTTTTTATTTTATTTCATTTTTCTTCTTCTTCGTCTTTCGTACACCTATACCATTAAAACCGATATCAAAACTACTGATCTTCTACAGAAACTTCTGAAAAAAGAAGATAAAGAAGAAGAAAAGGAATTTAGCAATAATAATTTTCCTGTAAAATTTATTTAATTTGTTTTTATGTTAAAAAGAAAAAAAGAAAATGTGTAGCCATTTTGTTGAGGACTTGTAAATGACCAAAACATGTAGATTAATAATGAAAAAACAGGAAATTAAAAGCACCTGATAATACTCCTGTCGTAGCTACCTTTAATAAGTATTATTGTGATGCTGATGTATTTTAAAGAAGATGTCCATTTTGTTTTTGGATACAACAGCGAATGCGTCAAGACCGAAAAGATTTTAATGTGATTGTGGGTGGTAATGTATTTAATTTGAAAAATAGGCATTCTCAATCCAAAATGAACATAATCATAACCCGCCAAATATTTTGTAATTAGAATTTAAAAAATTATGATAAGCAACGTTTGACTGGTTTCGCTTTATTGTCGCGCATCAGACTCGATCACAATAGAATCATATGGCAGTGTCTGATATGTTGTATACTTCAACATTGTATTGATGGTTGCATACTAATGGATTTTGTATTGGATTGTATCATATCCAAAATGAAGTAAAAAAAATATATCAAAATAATATGGGCCTAAAGCCAAGATTTAATGACCCATTATTACTGTACCATATTCTTTTATACATTTTTTTCTATACATTTCCATACGCCAAAGTTATAATTTAATTTAAATATTATAAAATTCGCTTGGTATTTTTTAACAAAAAAAAAAAAAAAGCAGCAAACACAACACTGCACAACACCAAACCATACAGACAAACATATGCTTCAAATCATATACCACGCGCAAGCAACCATAATATTCCTCAAAAAAAAAAATAAAAAAAAATAACGGCGGAAAAAAAAGGAAAAAGAAATAAATACCAAAGCCTCACTTGTTTATGTTCAGTTAACCATGATGATGGGTATAAAAAATGAAGAGTTTCTTTAAAATTTTCAATTTCATGTGCACAAATTAAATGTAAAGTTCTGCGGTTATGGATCTCTTGCTTGTGGTACTTAGACATCATTTCACACTGCACAGTGGAACAAGAGCGGCTAAACTAAGCGCAGCGTAGATTGCTGTGCGTCCATGTCAAACGATGGTAAACAGATTTTATGTGAATTATTGATTATGATGATTTACTATTATATTTATTAATTACGAAAACTTATCTGCAAGCATTTTATCTAATCAGATAGCACATGTAGTAGAGATGTAAAGTGGAAGTTTATTTATTTGAAAACATATTGTTGTCCTGCATCCCGTATTTCATTCAGAACAACTCATATATAGCTCTAAGACTTTTAGAGTGTTTTGTTTGATATAATGGTTAGTTGATTAATAAGTATAGACGAAATACAAAATAACTTTTTGTATTTTGGGTTCTTACTAAAGGTTTTGAGTCTTGTTTGGCTTAAGTTTATCTTAATTTTCTTTCATTTTAATTAATTAACTACGATTAATTATATGAAACGCCTTGACAAAAATACTAAAAAAACCAATATTTTTCGGCTATTTCTAGTGGATTTTGTTTCCTAATAACCTCTTGTTATTAGGAAACCTTTTTACAGATAAGTACTAAAAAAACGAGCTACAAAATAAACTAGCAAATGATACAAAATATTATAAAAGGTCATAATAAAAGTAAACACACATAATAATACATACTTAAATACATACATATAAATAAATAAATACATATTATGCTGATTTATTCTTAGCATGACATATAGAATAAGATTAGATATTATTAGATCAACTGATATACTTTAGTAATAAAAAGTTTTATTTCCCATTAAAACTATACTCATAGAGAATGGAATTAAAGTTATAATCGCGACTTGATCAGTTAAACTTAACTGAAAAAAATTTATTTTATTAGTTTTTCGAATCATTAATGACTATATTAATGACTCTGTATGTGTATGTGTGTTGTTAGATTATATTATAGCATTTTCGGCATTTATAAAATAATGTATTATTTATAGAATAAAAAAGTGAGAACAAGTAGAGTCTCATTTATACATTTCAACCGCATAATTCAAATATCATTGAAGGTTCAATGGAAATAGCACAATCTGATAGGTACAGCAGATATTTAAATCACAAGTCGCCTAAGGGCATTGTTGTCAAACTGTTATTGATTTCACTGAAACAAAGTCATTTTTAGATTATAGGTACTTTCCAACAATCAGTTCTACGTCTATATCACAACTACCGCTAATTAATTTTTTATTTTACACAACTAATTCAACACCATCATCCATTTCCATGGAACCGTCAGGTAGGTATCCCTGATGGCATATAGTCTCATCACTTTTTTTTTTATTTATCACTCTCCTCCTCCACTTATTTTTATTTTTTCCAAACTTCTTTAAAAATTCTTCAAATTCCTCCCGTTTTTTCGTTTCCAAGAAAACTCCGAGAGCGACGGTGGTTTTTAAGACCGGTAAAAAGTTATAAATAATAAAACTAGGAATATAAATTCAGGCTTGTTACTGTTTTGTATGTGTTTGTGTTTTCTTCTCTCTCTCTCTCTCTCTCTCTCTCTCTCCCTGGTCTGTGCATATATGCGTATTTTGACTTAAGGAAAAAGAAGAAGAAACAACGACAACGACGACGACGACATCATGTTTCTCTTCTTTTCTGTTGTGGTTTATATTGATTTAATAAATTATTATATTTGAAGTTTTTAAATGGGTGTGTTTTTTTTTATTTTTGGGGTGGGTTAGAAGAAAAGAAAGGTGAAATAAACGGATGAATAACAGAGTGACGTCCGAAAATAAAATACTTTTGTATAAAAATAATGAGAATTTCTAACCAAATTCTACCTGATGATGATACATACCATACATATAAATTTTTCAAGGATTTAATTTTATGTTTGTTATAAATTATCAGTGTCGTTGTCTGTTATTAATTAAATAAACAATTTGGGAAGATGTAAAATTAGAAATTTAGATTTGTATAAAATCTACTTATTTGTTATAGCGTTTTATCTAATCACATGCCATATGTAGTAGAGATGTAAAGTAGATTTTTTTTATTTGAAAACGTATGATTGTTCTGATATACGTATGTCTTGGTTATATCTATTCTAATAATTGTATGCCACAAGATCTTTACAGGTAAAAGCTGAGTTGCCAGGTCAACCTATTTAGACCTTATAATAAATCAACGAAAAGCAAAGCCCGATATTCAAACATTGTGTTTGAATATCGGGCACCACTTTATAATAGGCTAGGCATCAGATCCAGATATTTATATAGTCTGGAAAATTATCGTTACTATTCACAACTTACAATAATATAAATAAATATCCAAATATCAAAAACTCTGCTATACTTATGGAAATGAATAAAAGTTCTTAAAGAACCTTGTTGATAAAAATTCTAATCATTAAATCAAATTTTATTTGTTAGTGAATTTTTCGTAAAAATCACGTTTTGGTTGTAATAAAATTTTCAAATTTTATTACAAATTCTTGTAAGGAGTGGAAAATAAACCGTTAATTTGGCAACAGTGATTTTATTGATAATCGTTGTTGCCAGCTTGGTTATTTCTCAAATTTAGCACAACTGTTTTTTTTTTAATTAAAACGAAAAGTGACATCGTTGCATCGACAATTTGAAGTCGATTTATTTTAAGTTATGTCCAACTGTCTCCTTTTCTTATCAAATTTTAATGGCTACCTGTTAAAAGATCACCGGAATAATCATAAATTTTTTTCCATAACATGATTCATAGTATAGATATAGATACAATTTGATATTTGCACGTGCATTAAATAAAGATAATCAAATTATTCAATGAATGAATGGGTATGATGCAAGTAGTATACTTACACGTATAGTGGATCTAAGTATAGATCTATATTCTACATCAAAACAAAGCCTTATATGTGTGCTATATAGATGATATGACCACAAAATTATAGTAATCCATGTGTAGGTATCTTTGCAAAGGCTATATTTATTATAGCCCACTTTTACAACAACGTCGTTTTTTTTTCTTTATTAATTCGATAATATTGGTTATTAGATTTTTAATGGCCAGTTATAACTTGTATGGGCAAGTATATGTATACCATAGAATAGGTTATACATAGCTGGCAGAGCATATGTATTTTAATGTTCAAAAAAGGTCGTGTCCCGTGAACCCGTTCTGTGTCCGGGAAATGGATAGGTACTAAGGTAACTCTATCATCAAGTATATCAGAATTCTTTCTTATAATTTTAGCCGAACTAAACTTGATAGATCACAGCTTGATACTTGGAACAAACCGTATATGAATATGTCGATCTACGATTTTATTTTTTTTGACAGGCAAGAAAAAAACAATTATTATAAAGAAAACATACGCATAGTACGCAGGTATACACCAACTAAAGTACTTACATTAACAAGAAACTTTTTTTAATTAAGATTTTTTAGAAATCATTTTTTTTTGTTGAGAATTGATGTGGGCTGGGTTTTTCTTTTAAATTTTGAAACTTATTTATTAATCGATGAACACCTTATAAAGTGAAACTATAAAGAAAAAAAAAGGAATTAGGAAGAAGAAAAAACACGAGAAAAAAATGATGAAAAATTAAAACTAAAAAAAAAAAAAAAAATTAACGAAAAAGAGAGAGGAGAAAACAAGATAAGGTCTGAATTAAACGTGAAGTTGATTAAAAATAATGTTGTTAACGGGTATAGGTACCAATCGATAGGAAGGAAATGGATTTTCGTGTGCTTTTTTTTTCTTTTTTGTAACGATATCAGTGATCTGATGGGAAAAATGTGATAAATATATACATGTTTTTCCTTCTCTGTTTAAAAAAGTTAATCATTATTACGTGGTACCACCCATCAATAAGTTCTTCGAATTTTGACTGCTCATTTTAAAAAAAATTGGAAATAAAAATGTTGTTTTTTTTCAATGGTGAAAACTTATCTGTAAGAAAGTATGTAATTAAATTATGTAGAGGTACTTAATAATTATAATTAGATTAAATAATTTAATTTTGATGTCGGTGAGAGAAATTTATACCTAATTATTGATAAATTTAGAGTGATAAAATTGCAATGAAAAATCGAAATAAATCACAAGGAAGTGCCTAACTGTAAGTAAATTAGGCACATTAAGGAATGTGCTTTAGAATAATATTGAATAAAGCACTTTTTCTATAATCAATAACTGTTAGAGTAACAATAGTGCTTAACAATTAAGAATAAGAATAAGTGCTTCGTTATATATTATACCACCATGTCTATGGATTAGGTGCAATAGGCTAAAAGTAAAATATGTTGTTATAAGTAGGTATCTTAGTACTTTTATGAAGCTCCCAGGAATTTGACTAGAATTATATTTATTATGACAATGTCTCAATAAAATACCCTCCATAGGCATTTATGGAATTATTGAATTTACTATTTTTCGTATATAGAATATGCACAATTCTACTACAATTTAAAACCTAGTGTTCTCATGAAAAATTGATGTCACTCATTCTGAACCCTTTGCCATTGAATTCTACATGCAGATTCTCTCTGGAGACTCTGAACTGAACCGGCAATAAGAAAACATACAGGGTGACTATATACTGAAGTTAGAAAACTAGGTGACGACTTCCGTAAAAGGAACAAAATTTTATGAGAGATTTTCTCCTATTTTCATATTTAACGTAATAATTTCTGTAGCCAACTGTATTTTTGTAATTAAAAATTAAATATTTTAGATATTTTAAGAAAATAAAATTTAATTCTAAATTTTTCTACTACAGCTAATAGTTATCAAATTATTCAATATTTAAAAAAATTACATTTCTCATAGTTCGAATTTCGGCATATTTCAATAAGTACATGGGCCATTATATCAAATATGAAAAGGGCTATGGATATACAGAGTTGGGAAACTCTGTAACTCATATAACGATAATGACCACCCTGTAAGTCATAATATTATGCCCGCAAAAGTAAATAATACCACAATTTTTTTTAATTCCCAATTGGCAAGAAATCGAAATACCAATACGGTAAACATATCAAATATTAGAGATAGATTGCCCTTTTCCTTTGGGAATTTAACAGCTGAAGAATGCACACTAGCAAACACAAAACAAATAAACTAAACAAGACGTCATTCAACTGTTATGCTGTGACCTATGTATATCAGGTAAGTCTGATTCATAGGTAAAATATTTCGATAGTAGAACAAACCTAGTAGGTTAATAGATTAGGTATAGTCTAATCCTGGATATAACCTATAGGGTAGTAGTAACTGTCAACAGATAGATGCAGATTTACTACGTCTATAGATGTAAATTTTCGAATCTAGTTGTCATCAAACATCCCTATAATCTTATCTTTTGAAAGTAAAGGATCAGATTATAAAATATGCAAACATAGAAGCGGCCTTTTCGCTATCCGACGGCAGTTGAATTGAAAGATATTGTTGAATAGAAAAACATCCTACTTGTATTGTTCTTTAGCTTTCATATGAACAGAATTCGTATTCGCTTCGTACTAATGTTGATAGATGTCGCAAAAACAAATATTAATTCCAATTTCAATGATTAAATATACTTAGACAGTCTCAAAGTGCTTTTATTCAATATTACCCCCCCCCCTCCTACTCCTCTCTTAGATAACTAATAATTGAAAACTTATCTATTAATTACTTACCATGTGTAGCAACACTCGTATAAGGTGCATGCATACTCTGATGATGATAATATCGTGCCCTCTGTGATCCAGATGGATCCAAAAAAAATGCACCCATATGTTCAGCAACACTTGAATTTAAATCCGAATTTCCCGTACCATCAAGTGTACCTCCGCCACCACCACCACCACCGCCACCTTGTGCTGGACTAGCCGAAGGTCCAGTACCGGCACCGGTGCCTGGAGCAGTCCTTGGATTTTCGTACCACCTGCCAACGGCGGCGGCGGCGGCCGACTCATTCGTCATCTCCATAATCATTGGTGTCCAGTTAATTTTGAACAGTTTATATGTACACACAGTATATATTTAAGATTGTATAACCTTTGTTATAAGGTTATAGATTGAAATTTAGATTGTAGGCGGTAAATGCGCGGCGACGGCAACGGTAACGAAACGTTTTCAGGTTTAGAGTTAACCCACAACGACGTAAATGCTCATGTATTTTTTTGTTATACTTATTTTTTTTTTAAATAAAAATTAGAAAGCACAAGAAACAGGATAAGTTACACTTTATTTCGATTCGATTATTATCATTGGAGATTTTTTTATGTGATGATATTTGAAGATTACAGAATGCAGCACGCAGGAATTGATGATTATTGCTATTATTATCATAATCTGGAAAATAAGATCTATTATTATAATATGAAGTAGATATTATACGCATATCTGTGGGTATTTATTTACATATGATGTATACACCTAGGTAGTTATAATCAAATAAGTATAGTAGGTTTCAAGATGAAATTTTTGGTACTTATACAAATTCAATATGTAAATGGACTGTTAGTGTAGAAGAAGTTCATCCTCACTCTCTCAGCATCACGACACGAATAATTGTCCAAGATATGTTTAATTGGATACCGCCTAAGTGAATTAATTATTGCTAAGGATCCCCCGTGCAAAAAGGAAGGATTTAAGCAGATCGCTTCCAAACATTTCGTAAAGTATTATATCTTGAAATCGACTATACCTATGTATATAAACAGCTACTTATGATAAGTACCCTTTACTTAATATAGTCTTTGCAATGTTTACTTGCTGTGATTTTGTACTTTAAAGTACCTTAATGATCTTATCAATATCGCTTTATTTATTTTACGAAAAATTGAACTAATGAAATTGATAATCGATAAAAATAAACTAGCCTAAGCAAAATTAAATAGAGACACTAAAGTTTGTAACTATAGTAAAATTTTTAGAAATAAAAGTACAAATTTTATTACAAAGTTTTAATTTAACATTTCCCCATAAGAAATACATGGAGACTCCAACAGGCACGCAGACGAGAAACTTCCGCTGATTCTTTTTTCTTTTATCATAATAGCTAATTATTATAAAAAACTTCATGCATAGTTTTTAGCATTTATTAAAACGCTCTCCAGAATTTATCTAGATCTATCAAGTGTCCCAGAATTTTTTGAATAACATAGAATAGATATCATCTATATTGTAGAATATCTACATATTCATATGCCATATATTACATGTTTGTGTTAATTCCTTTAACGATCATAGATCATACAAATTCAAATAGCTGTCTAATCTAATAAGAAGCTACAGTCACTTTCAATATCTCTATAGTATATTCACTTTGGCAAGCGATTTAAGATTGCAGCTTCATAATAATAAAGTTCAACTTACATTTTAACTTGTTCCATCCATCAAAGGAAGAATACTCTAATTAATCAAGAAATTAATAATACGATATCACAATTCCTTAATTCAATAGACACTTAAACACAGTTTTACTAGTAAATAGCGAATATCAAAAATCGGATGTATTCCTGTTTAATTGATTTTGCACTAAAAAGGCACCTTTCCGATAACAATAATTACGACTTCGAATTTAAATGAAACACTTTTTATCTCAAGATAATCATCATTTAAATTACAAGACAATATACCAAAAGAGCAACAAAGATGATGATAATAATAATAATGATATATTATTAAAAAAGTCCATCACTGACATAACTAAAATCTTACAGAGCAACGCGAACAACTAACTAAAATTTCATCAAGCTGCCTTTGAGTCGTTACCCCTGGTAACACTGAACATCGTTGAGAATCGTTACCGGTCGTACAGGATCGACATCAATTGATTGGTGAACATTCGAGCGATGGGTGGTGCTAAATTGTTGAGGAATGGGCGGAGCATTTCAGTTGTTGGAAAATAAATTCACGGAGGTTTCAATTTCCTGTTGTTGTTGCTGTGTGAATTTGGAGAGTATGGAAATTTAGTTGTCAGAAATGATTTTTACTAGTGGTGTAGCTTGTGGCTGAAATTGTTTAAATTATGAAATGATAAATTGGTACCTATGTGATGACCGCTTTATTTAGATAAAACGGATGTCGTGGCAACAGTGTAACGAATTAATTTTACGTTGTATGTCAACGCTGGCTATGATTAAATCTCCAGAAACGGCAAGACTTGATCATTAACATCATCATCATCATCATTCGAAAATCTTTCCAACAACATTTCCCGTAGATCTAACTAAAGTTCAACTAATTCGATCAGTTGCAGTAGTAGTTATTATTATTATTGAGAAGAGAGGTAGGAGATCGTCCAATAAGATAAGACTTTCTAACAAAACACCAGTATTTGACAAAATGGCGACCACAAATCATTGTGCTCCGCCCTATAGCAATTGTCTGCCCCTTTTTCATACCAGATAAGTTCGTATTGGTTCAATTTTTTTCATTCTTTCTTCTTCTTTTTTTTTTTTTGTTTTTTTGTGTTTTACTGGGGAGTTTTAACAAGGCTTTCGCACAGATTTGTTGTTTTGTTTCTCGTCTTATTTATTGTTTTGTTTTGCTAGATCACTAGGTAGGTAGATATAACTTGCGGTGGTGACTGAAAAATTATATCGAGCGTTTTTGGTTGTATAAAAGTTAGCCATGCATGCATTTTGGACAGGTGTAAACATTAAATTATTGAAATATAGAAAAAATCTGATAAAAATTCATTCTGAACTTTGTTTCAGGATTTATATGCAGCAAAACATTGTTGCCGCATTGATTCCAATCTAATTAATTAGATTTTTTTTCAATTGAGACATTTCAAGGCTATTCCGATTAAAATAAGATTATCTGGACCCTGCAGACTTTGTATATATTATGTTTAACTGCCTAAGGTCGTCTAATATTTTATATTTTTTAACATAATAAGACATTATGTGGTGCAACTGTCAAAAGTGTCTCCGAACAAAGAAATTTATCTGTTTTTTTTTCTATTAGACATCATTCATACTAACATTTTTCTTTATAATTATACTATTGTATTCTTAACATCTTGTATACACAGTATTTTCCTCTCGTCTATATATTCCCAGAATAGTAATAAAAAAAAAAGAGACAAGTTTAAAGTCTGCGACTTCACTGGGTGGTGAACTAGGCGTCTTCAGTTTTCTACCCTTAAGAAATTATGCTGTTTAAACAACTGAATCGCGTCAAAATTTCGGCCCCGTCGTGTTTTGGGTTTATTTACAGTCAGTGGATTGGCATGCTGTGATTCAAAATAGAAGCCAACTTGGAACCACTTGAGAAAGTGACATGATTAATGCATCGCTTTTATTATTAAATTATCAATATAATGCCGTCCCTCCACACCCTTATTTTAAGAAAACAATAAATCAGAGAGGAAAAAGGTAAATATTTGAATTTTTTTATCTATTGTTTAGGAGAATAAGTCGAATATTTAAATGAACTTTATTGATAGTTTTCCTTTTGTTATTTACAGGAAAGAAAAAACACTGCAACTCAAATTATATATGATAATTTTATGAAAAAAAATACCACACACACACACACGAATTAAGGCAATAATACAATTAATACCTCAGCAGAGAAGATACCATCTTTTCACAGTTTCCATAAGTAATAATTATAGTTAATTACAGACCTACTATATGAATTTATTGCAATAAATTTATAAAATAACTATCTTCTAAATATCTGGTGGTACTTATATGCAATTGCAATTGTTTATAAAATCGAAACAGAAAGGCATTTTCCACAATAATAAAGTCATAGATAGTCAGCCTATTATTAAAGGGAAAATGAGGGTCCTGATTATTTTATTATTTATTGTGTTTTCTAAATAATATTTTAAAACATAGTACTTAACTACAGGTAGTTTTACAGGGCTACATTTTCTAAAAATTTAAATTTTTATTGCTATAATTAAACAATTAATTTGTTGCTTCCTGCTATTATGGATTGATGCATGTCTATATTTAGTATCTGTTCGTTGTATTGTTATTAAATACTTTTTAATTAGCATTAAACGTGATATTATTTCACCTAAATGAATATAACGTTGCATTATGCGCCAATCTATTGGCAAAACAATTAAAGATGCTGATAACATTAATATTTTTTAATTTAGCCATTTAAGCTTTAGGTTTAGTTTAACTTTGAACTAATTTCATGTGAGAACTGTAAGGAGCTTTTCCACTAAAACCCTTCAAAAACATTTCGTATACGTTGTAGCAACATGGCATAATCTTTTACCTTTTTCGAAATGAATTTTTATTTTTTGTTGCTTGTATATGCAACTATGTTGTTATATGCAAAAAGTAGCAGATGTTCAAAATTTACATTACTTAACATGAGAAATGAACAACCGATTACAACAACTTACAATATTTCCTAATTCCTATCTACAAAAGCAATCTGAAAATCAAATAGAAATCTAGGTACAGTTTGATATGCAATCAACACTTAAAAATTGTGTTGTTATATTTTGTTACTTTACTGCTTACACATTCTTCTGTTATACCTAAGTATAACAAAGAAAGAGGCACACGACGTGTTGCTTACTTTCTTTCTTTCTATTATTATAGGGAGCAAATCTGCCCACAAGATAAGCGAGATGAGGGATGTTGATAAGTCCAGGTAGCTTTTATCATCTTCTTACGTAAATTTAATAGTTTAGTAGTAGGTATACAATACGATAAAATAAAAATAGAGATCCATCAGGGCAGACAATCAAAAATGAAAATCTAGTCGAGAAATTCAGTTTTTCAATGTAGACATTATGCGTGCCGATGCCAATACTATTTCTATGCTATTGAAACTTTTAAAATTCTATTTAGTTATATTGTGCTTGTGGACCATTTAAACTGTTTCGTTTCGAAAGATTTTTGGTTATCAGTAAACAAATCAGAGAAAAAAATAGAAAAAAAAACCACTTGTGAACACTCTTTTATCTTTCATTGTTCGCTATCTTAAATTTCGGTGGTGGGTACAAAAGTAAATAAATGATGAAGCTGTAAACTGTCAGTTTATTGAAAAAACGAAGACAATTATTGTCGCCGCACTGATCAACACCATTTTTTTGCACGATTATTATCATATAAATGGTTTTATTATTTATTTAGTTTTCACATCAATTTTATATCTAAATATACATAGATAAGAGATTTTATCACCTGTTGACATGTGGTTTGCGGTTAGAGCTTATTTGGCAACAAATCTTATACTACGCCATCAAAATATACCAAAGAAAAAACATTACAAGCGATAGAAGCTGTCGATTATAAACAGAACTTTTTGGCTTCTGCTTTTCAAGCAAATAATAGTTTTGGTTAATATGATTTCTTTACCATTTTTGCTTTTTAATTGATAAGATATAAAATATAGAACGAATAAGTAGGTACTAATAATCACATTAGAACTCAATTAAATTGAAACTATCAAACCTAGATTATAAATCCAATAATAACAAAAATAACTAGGACGCAATGAGTTCAATTATCCTTGATCCAACGGTAAGGTAGGATCCACTTCTAGAACTGGTTACGCATGCGCAGAAGAAAAATTATAGATTCCATTTTCATAACAAACTTCTGCATTTACCCACTTAAATTTTAAATCACTCCGCTGGAACACAGTTGCGAATTAAATAATACAAAAAACAAATCACTGCTTTTTTTTAAATATAATATAGCACAGAACTCAATAAGTATTGCTTTCACAAAAAACCCTTCGTGTTCTAAATACAAATTTTCAAATGACAATTGAGCAAAAACAAGACGGAAAAAAAAGAAGAAAGGGTGAGTAAAAATTAGATAGACCTATACATATAAGTAGGGGCACCTCTATACGAATAATAGAATAGCTGCAGCTACAAAACATACATATAGACATGCAGTAGATTGCCAACAGATAAAACACGATTTAGATGAAAGTGGTGGCGTGAAACACGGACGCTGACGATGAATAAAATGCTGACCTGCTAAAAAAGGAATAAAAAAAAAAAACAAAAAAACTTCAATCAATGACCATATCAAAAGGGGGAAAAAAGTGATTGCCACAGTGAGAGTGTGAAAAGAAGAAAAGACCTTTGATTCTTACTTTTTGACAACTTTATTAGCAAAGTACAGCCATATACGGTCTATATTCTTTCTCCATACATTTATGTAAATTGTCACGTCATCATGTCATTTCTTTTTCTTACAGAAAAAGGAAAGTTGCTTTGATGTTGAATAAGTATAGAATAGACAGAATATGGAATGGGGTTAAATAATGCTTAGTTTTCATTTTGTGTGTTCGATAAGTTGATGTGAGTGAGAGGTTGTATTGGATCAATTAGACAGGCGTATAGTGCTAATAATATCAAACAAATTATTAATAAATAATGTATAGCATATGGACTTTCGAATTATAAACCAATTTTGTAGCAATTATATGATTATTATGCGCTCCACTTTGACAAATTTCAATCTGGAGTCTTTCTTCTTTCCACACAAATTACTTTTAACTTCTAATCGTTAAGTGTCTTATAATATTTGACAGTTTCTAAGCCTACTAAAGCAATATCTCAACTTATATTTCTGTATACTATATGAAAATTTCAACTCAAAATATAACTTTAGTTTTACATTAAAAATAGATTTTTTTCAAAGGAAGTCACTTTCATTATTTTATTTAAAAGCAACAGTGATTATAACCAAAGATAACTGAATATAAGTAGAAAAGATCTTACGCAGTATACACCAATTAAGAAAGGTAACTAACTATACCGAACAATTTAAATCATTTCTATTAATTTTTTAGAACAAACAAAAAAAAAACGAAGAAACAAAATCAGCCAGTCGAATTGTACATCTCTTCTTACTATATGTACAAATAGAAATGAGACAGATTTACTTTCTGATGCGATCTAATAGATTAAAGAAGAAAATGCCAGAAATAGTACAGTTGTGCACACAGTTGCGGCTGCAGTATCTTGACAGATATTACACCAGATTATAGGTTATAAATAAATTGTCCATTTGTTATAAATAGATAGATAGATATATCTACATTCTCTTTTTATTTTTATTTCCTTTTTAATTTGTTAATTGGTACTTATTGTTAGATTTGTATATACTAGATAGATTTATGTGAAATTATACTATTAATCTATACTCTATACGTCCATACCGATAGAAGTATAACTTTAATTAGACAATTCAGACATATAAAACTGTTTATTGTTCTGTCTGTTTTGGTATATAGGGTGGTCATTATTCATTTATTTAAATAGGGTAAAGAATCTAGCAGTAAATTAGATAATTGCTTAAAACTTTTTATAGCCAACTAAATGAATATTTGTAATTAAATATTAAAATTTCGTTTTTAACGATCCCATAGCCGACTATGATTCCCTTTCAAAAAAATTTAACTTTAGGACGTATATTCAAAATCAAGTAGACTTATAAATAAGTGTTTTCTTGACAGAATTCTATTCGAAAATATCGATCGAATTCGAATATCATTTTTCTTCGGTCGATAATACTTTCCATGATATTTAACATTAACAAAACTACACTTTCCACAGCTTTTTCTGTATATTTCAGTAACACTAAGAGCTATAGCAGAATTGAAAGCGGCAAATAATTTCTTGTAAAGTTTTCATCAATTTTACCTGTATAATCACTTTTCTAACTTCACTAATAAAAAAGTTGGCTACGCAGACAATAGGAAGTGACCACCTTGTATAAAATGGATTTCATTAGAATTTGTATCATTTCAATTCAAAGCTAGGATAATTCCTGTAAATAGAAAAACTAATCAAAGTTGGTTTAAAATTTGTAAGTTATCGAGACTAGGCTAAACATTGGATTCCTATCAGATCTTTAGCGTTGCGCGCAAGATAACATAAGCACAGGCCATATTCTGTTTTGGACTGCTTAAAAACTTTCCTTCTATACAGAACATACATCAGAAACTTATTGAATTAAATTCCAAGAACAACTAAACCATATGGATACATTCTCAATTTTAACTTTCAATCCATTGGGATTTTCTTCACTACAAACACACATACACACACACATAGACATAGAGTTAGACACCAGATTCATATATTAAACCTTTGGGAATTTTGATATAGTACCTACTGAAAGTTTTGCACATCTTGTAAACTTTAAATTACGAAGTTTCTCCGTAAAAGTTAAGTAGAAGTTTTGAATAAGATGAAAGACGAAGAAGCGAACGGGCCAGCTGTTATTGCTGCTGCTGCTGCTGCTGTTGGAATAACAGCCAGAGCATGAATGCTTACTAGCTAATGCAGATATACTTGCACACATAACATAGTTTAAAAGAGTATAGTAGCATAGAGCCGCTTGGACTGATAAGAAAGATTTCCCTTGGATCGCTCCAGGACAATTTATGGTGGCAAGTTTTAAAACACCATGCAGCACTCCCAAAAAGATGTTCGTAATCGTTCTTCTGTTTGTATGTATATGAGTGGAGTATATGTATATATAAATATATTTTAAATATAGTACGTATAGTGTATATGGGTATATAACGTAAATTGATTAGCAATTTTTAAAATTTTGTTAATGATAAGCAGGATGGTCAGTTGTAATCTGCTTATAATTTTGTAATACTGCTTATGGAAACGCAGAACTGTTTCAAACAAGTGCTGCCAACATAGTAAGATTTGGTAGAATTATTTTTGCAGCAGTTACCACATACTTCTTTAGACAACTTGACAACCCAATAACACTTGATAATCACTTTCGATATTTAATGTAAATATGCCATTTAATAAAAGACATTCTATACATATGAATCCCTATATATTATATAATGACAGAAACACTAATTGTTCTTCTACACCTATAACCCATTATTGATTCACATGGCAGCAGGAGCAGCTGGTCGGCTCATGACCTGAAGCGTTAAAACATTATTTCACCTCATTTTACTATTGCTTTGATTTGGTTTTTTACATGTACCGTCACTACCGTCATGTACCACTACCAACCACCACACACCAAATATGATAACAATCTCTCATCGAACGAGCCCTTATACTACCTACTACTGCTACTACTACTACCATACTCTGCATTCAGCAAAATTTGAAAGAGATTTTTGATAACATTCAGAGATCCCGCGTGTTTTGGTATGACAGTTGATAACACGATAACAACTATATATATATAGTTGTTCTATATATATATATAGGATACGACTACAATGAGTTTACCAACTCAACTCAATTCTCTAAAAGGGCTCTTCATCTATCCCTTTATTCGTACATTGGACGAACATCAGTCGGTCGTTGGGTCCATTCAATTTATTCATTCAATTCGTTTGATGTGTGTCTGTCTCTTTGCTGCATATACAAACGTATATAAATAACTAGAGGAGGTGTGGTGGAGTAGAGGGAGGGTATGATGTAGTTATTTGCCTAAAAGTTTTATTATAATATAAGTATTTGAACTTATTTTACTAATTGAAATGTGTGAAGATTTTTTCAATTTTCTATTAGCTTTTAATGAACGGAAGACTAACTTGTAAGACACCCTGTATAGAATATAATGGACATAAAACAATTATTCTGAAAAATAACCATTTTCGGTGCTATTAGTCTAAGTATTATTATTGTTATTATCGATAAGAATCATCTTTAAAAGCAACACATTGCACTGTACCATTATGCATGCATATAATTTTATGTAAGTATAGTCCAACTCAAGATTTGCTCTTCTAACTGATGAATAATGACAAAATAGATGCTAAGGATCATCGGTCGGTTGAAATGTATCGATACATTTGTGTACATGTCAAAATTATTAGTCAGATATCCTAATATAAATGAGTTATAACTATTTTTATTAGGTGCTTTTATAAAACAAGTTTAAATGGCATAATCAATTAAAATTCCTATGCATTGAATGTATCCTGAAGTGAACTATATATACTTAACTAATTGCTACCTAACCTACCCATAATACGCATGTAGGGAAGGGGCGGGAACTCAGTCTCTCCTTCTGTGTCCACCATCCATATGCATGTACTTATTTAATCCTACGCAATATGCCAGCAGCACTTGGTAATTATTATTAAACAATGGTTCGTCGTTGTTGAGGTACCTACTTATACATATATACATGTATACCATCCATTCTGGAGTTACAAGAATTTGGAGCATCAGAAGCTGCCACAGGCCACCTATAAAACGTCCTCCTATACAATATATATGTATATGCATACATAATATAATAATAAAACAACAAGAATGGTTCGATACAATTTTTTTTTATATTTAAAGATGACGAAATTATATGGTACCAAAACCAATCTCTCTACTCATTTTATTCTTTTGAAAAATAAATGAAAAAAAGACATTGTTTGAGACTTATTATAATAAACGAATTATGTAGATACATATTTACCTACTTTCTATCTATAGTTGACTTATCGTGATTTATTCTAATAAAAAAGAAAAGAAAAAGCAAATATTGGCAGTCAAATCGATAGAAAAACGATAATTAATTAAGATGAAAAAAGAGTGGGCAGAAACAGCTAACCAATAGTATACGATACAAATAGGTTGGTATTCTCTCAAATGTCAATTAAGAAAAAAGAGAATAAGAAAAAGGTGGATGATGTATCTTTTGACAAGTTGTTTTGTGTTGTTTGATAATTTTGAAATATTATCATTATTATTATTATTTTTTTATCTACCTAGTATAGTAATACCTACCTTATACCGATATCTACATATAGATGGATGGAACTAGCTAACTGATGGATCAGATAATTTCGTATTTTTTGTTTTATAATATGTTTATGAATATTTATTTATTTATTTTGTTTAATCATACTAATGTATCTGTTTAAAGAAATAAGAAAAAATATCTGCGTTTGTTACTGAAAAACTCATCATTATGCCACTCATATTGTGAATCAGCAGCTCATCATTAAAATAATATCAACTGGTTTAACTATATAGGGTGGTCAAATTGCAAAGAATTCAAGCTAGCAAATAGGTTAAATTAACAAACTTGCGCACCTCAGATTTTTGTGCTATTTTCATATTTGAAATTTATTGAGATTTATCGATGGTCCTCCTAACCAAGTGAATGAATTTTTGAAATTAAAATTAAAGTAACAATTTGTCATATATGAAGTTAGAAAACAAAATAAAAGTAGTCGGTGACATATTGCAAAGATAAAAAATAGCATTTTTAATGATCTCACAGCCAACTATGATTGACATTAAATAAATTAATGGGAATTTAGAATAATTAAATAAAATGTAACTTTGCATCATATCCACAAAAGTATGTAAGTAAGTAGGCTATTAAAAAGTGCCGACTATAATTAATTCTACGCAAAATTAGTTATCGAACTGGATTGGATTTTTTTTAAATAAATTTTAAGATATTTATCATATCTATATCAAAAAATAACATGTCTCATAATTATTTCAGCATTTATCAGTAGACAAAACGACTTACGTCAAATGGGACGTGAACTGTGCAGGATGTCCTGTAGAACCCCACTCAAATTTGAACAACATAATATGGACACACTGTATAAAAACAAATGAAACAATTAATTTCCGGAATAAATATCTAGTTTACTATAGTGTCACCCTGATTTCGCCCTACCCCGTCACTTCTCTACCCTTTAAACAATTATTAACATTCATAAAAGCGATAAAATCGCACCATACAATGCGAATGATTTACAAGAAATTAGCATACGCCATACTAGCTTATAATAATGAATATCGTTTTATCTAATCATACGTACAGACAACGAGTAGGTACAGTTGAACGATGTATAGCATTTAATTAATTAACAATAATTAATTAATTTGAATTATTGTGATCAGTTTAACTTTCACATACACATGCACAGTAGCAATATTAGGTATAGCTATAATACGTATATGAGCATTTATAGGAAGCGAAATGTTAGTGTATTTTATGCAGATATTACAACAATGTTGTAAATAATTAAATAGAAAAAAAAACAAGAAAATTAAATGTTAACGATAAAAATAAATAATAATGATATGTATTAATTGATAAATGATAAAAAAAATTAACATGACAAGTAAATATAATATCAGTTGACAATTTCGTTTCCAGTCAGTTGATTTTTTAATTTTCGTTGATTATTTTATTGATTAACTTGTTCAGGTTTCGATTTTTTTTTTTTTCCTTTTTTTATTCTCATTTATACCTCCTGCCTACTATGTAAGTACTGATGTATTTTTAATAATTAAAGCATTTTAATATACATATCTACGTAGCTGTCCAAGGTGTACGTGCACGTCACAACTTGTTAATTAATTGAAACATTCTATTTGATTGAAACTTATTATAATATTAGATTATGATCTGATTTTTTTCGAAGCAGCTCATGTCAAACAAATAATCACATCTGATCTGAATATATTATAAAGAGTACACAAAAAAAAACAATATTTGACAACACAGTTAAACATCGGATGACGTGCACGCATCATTATGCTGTGGTTGCAAAAAAAAAGAAAACAAAATACTCTTTTGTTTCACTCAGTTTCCAAAACCCAAAATATGGACGCATATCATTATTTGACAGCTAATTAATTTTAATTCAAGCAAAAGTTTAGTTATTGCTGCTGCTGCTACTTTTTCTTTGTCCTCTTTTTTTCCCATCATCCCGTCATCGTTCGCGTGCGTCATTTTTTTTTTCTTTGCCTTGTTCTCCATCTTCCTCTTCATTATTGACATTTTAAAAACTTGATATTGAAATGTCAATTAATTTAAGATCTTCCATTACGCACACAAACCATACTTATGTCTATATAGAATGGTGGTGGGAGATGATGGATTTTCGATTATGAAATGAAGCAATTATTAAAATTTTTCACAAAGAAAGAAAGAGAGAGAGAGCGAGAGATGCAGAGGTATAGAGAATTATAATCTCTACTATATCTAGATGGCTTCTTTTTCCTCCTGATGATTTTCTTCTTCGTCAGTTATTCTTCAATTTTGTTTTTAATACTTTTTTATCTGATTGTTTTTGTCTTTTTAATCCTCATCAATCGAAAACTGCTACTCGTACTACTGTACACGTTTTGGTATTACTTATATAATTTATCTATTCTTCTATTTTTTTTCTATGTAACTATACACTATACCAATGTAATGTAGAGTAATGATTAAGTAGCTGTACGATAATATTTTCCTGTCAAGAGAACTAGATAGATAGAAAGAGACCGAGTACATAGGTTGTTTATATACTAGAATGGAATGGTTGTGATTGTGGTGGTTCCTTCTGTTTGAAAGATATTTAGATAAATCTCTGCCTATGTTCATTTTTGTGATCCTCTTTTTCTTCTGTCTGTCTGCTCGTTACTATTTTTTTTTTCCTTTTTTCGTTCTGTTAAGTTTTTAATTGACATTTGAGCCTTTTTTATAATTAATTAATTAGTAGATGTAGATATAATTAAAATTCTTCTGAATTTTGTAACGTAAAAAAAAATAGAATGTATACGAATGTCTAACGAATTCTTGGTTTTGTTTTATGTACACAAAATTTTCTACTTTAATTAATTAATTGATTATCAAAAGCATTCGCATTACTAATAACAATCCGAGGATACTTAAATCTGAACTACATGCCATTTTTTCCATTGCTATTTAGAATTACTGAGACATATTTCAAGAGCGCTTTGTTTGCATTTGAATTACTGTTAATACGTGTATGACATAAATGAGGAGAAGAACATGCCTATAGGTATAGTACATCTCGAACAATAGTGTTCAATTATTTACCTATATAATCTTGATCTATTCTATAAGTATAAAATGCATCAGTAATTAGTGTGTAATTGATGGGGCATCGATTTCAGTAAACAAAATCATTAATTTATGATCGGACAGGTTTCTGTTAATAAGATTTATTTAAATTTTTTTCTAATAATGAACATTATTATCTGACTCATACTGTACATATCAATAAATGCAGTGAACTGAATTGAACTGCCTACATTTTCCTTTTTTGCATATTGTTAATTTATTTATTTATTTGTTTACTTATTTAATTATCTATTTATCCTTTACGATACTATAAGCATACATACATATAAATACGAGCATAAATAAATGCATTATTAGTTTAAGTATAACTAATAGATGCCGCACATGTATTAATTATTGGCTTCTAATAATAATGAATTGAATACCATTCTATCATCATAAATAAATCTTGAGAATGTTTAATTATTCTTATTTATTATGGAATACTAATTTATATTTGTTTATAAACAATAGAATAATTAATTATTTAATTCTTATAGTTTGATTGGTAGATGTATTCAATACGATTTGTATTGTGATTAATTAAAAATTCAAATCTTTTTTTTACCTCTATGTGAATTGTACATATATATATATATATGTATATTATACATTATACAGGATGGTTATTTTATATCTACTCGTTAATTATTTTATTAGTAAATTTTCAAAAAATAATTAAATCAGTAAAATTGAACATAATTTTATAAAAAATTCTCTATCCCTTTCACATTTAATATATGTCTTGTAGTTACTGAAATATACTGAAAATAACTGACAATTGTGATTCTTTTAAATGTTAAGTATCTTGGAAATTATTATAGATAGAAGAAAAATTCAGAATGCGTTCGATAGATATTTTTAGGTGACATTCAATATAGGTAGCACTTTTGTAATAGCCTATTTAATTTTGAAGATATGGTACAAATTAAGATTTTTCTAAATGGAAATCATATATGATTATGGGATCATTAAAACGATTATCTTTTTCTCTTGACTATTATTTTGTTTTTTAAGCTTAAAATGCCAATTATATTTAAAAGTTAAATTTTTAATTATAAATATTCGGCTGGCCATCAAAATTATCGCTCAGAAAACTTCAAATATAAAAATGACAACAAACCCTTATTTATGAAAATTTACCACGTTCTGACAATTCCCCATCCATTTTTCAACTTTATCATTTGATTTTTTTACTTATGTAAAAAGACAAAAAATGGACACCCTGTATAAATGTAAAATGGAAAATTATTAAATTATTTTGCCAGCTGTTCCACGCACGCACATACACACACATACCTGCACAGGCAGATATATACACAAAGCCTTATCACAAAACCATCATTATTGCTCTTCCTAATCTAAAAGATAAATCTCTTTTATCCCATATGGAATGAGAGAGAGAGAGAGAGAGCGACAGATAATATGTTATCCTATATAAATAGATGAGAGATGTCAAATGCACATAACGTGAAATTTTGGTTTCAAAATACATACGTAGGTCCATTACATCTGTACTGTACCTCTACGATAATAATAATAATAATAATATCGCATTTTATGGCGGTTTATTTTGAGTATCGCATTATTTTGTGGCATATTATTGCTTGTTGTTTTGTTCGATTTAGAATATCTTTATGATAATATATGAAAGAATAAGGAATATAAAACAATAAATAAAACATCAAATTTTATTCACAAAATCGTCGTATGAATAAAATTTGAACTGGATTCCTTTTTTTTATGTTATTAGATTAAGGGCTGTAGTCTCTATTTGTTATATTGCTAAGCTAAAATTAATTCTCTAAATTTTACCTTCCATGCCAAAAAAAATTATTCCCAACATTCACTTCTCTTCCACAAATTCCTACTCAATTCTCAATAATTTGTTTCATATTATTCAATAATTAATTTAGCTTATGTTTTCTTTTTTACTTTCCCTTTCTTTTAATTTTTTCTTATATTCCTTCCTCCCTCACTAATTTACTAGACTCAGAAACAGAGATATAAAATAATAATATTCATCTTTCTGGTAAAAAAAACTTTGCAAATTAAAAATTTCTTTGCAAAGAGAACAACTTTTTCATCTTCTCCCTTTTCTCTTTTTTTTTTCTCTTAGAATATTACGTTCAATTTAAATTCTTAAAAAAAGCAAAAAAAAAAAAAATGGAAAAACTTTTCGAAAAGTTGATATTAAGCTTCTGCTAATGGCCAAAGAACTTTTAGTTTTGTACAGTTACATTAGGAACGTATTCACTGTGAACTGGAAAGGGATGCTGAGAGGGAATATTTACTGTACTCAGGAGGTGAAGGTAGAAAGCAAAAGGTGGATTTTGTGCAATTAATTTTTTCTTTTTTCACCGCTTCATTAATATGTATGTTTATGGATTATAAGCTAATTTTGAGTTGAGCAGTTTTTTTTCATCAAAATTTCATGCAGATCCGTTGCGAAGCTTTGAAAAATTTTTAAATTTTTCGTTTTAATTAACTTCATAAATCTCCGTCTAAATGTTACCTTGACTTTATTGTAATCAAGACTTCAATTTTTTCTAAAAAAAAAAAAAATGTTTCCCACCTCCCTCTATTTCTCGCCTTACCCAGAAGAGATATGTTATACTATCTATACTATAGTGGTGGATGGGGAATAAAAATGTATATGTGCTATATATATACATACGTATGTGAGTGGAAGAGAATGGGAGTATAAGAGAGGCAAATATATTCTGCTGTTCATCCCCGGGCACACCATCCCTGCACCGACACCATTCTATGTTCTCTATGTATACTTTCAAATGTATAGGAGGGTTGGGAGGTGAAGGCAGAGAGGGGTAGGGGATGGTTAGCATCTACACATTTCACGGCCCAGCCGAACTATAAAAAGCTCCCCGATTCGAGTTGACTTTATCTCGACTATAAATTCTGTAGAAACATCCCTGATTTATATTCCTCCACATAAATGTTGGCGTTTTTGAAAACAAGGGTGGAGAATTTTTTGGGTGGAAAAGAGATTGGTGTGGTGGAGGTTAGGAGAGAGGAGGTGGGGAGCTGGTTGGTTTGTAACAATAATGACGAGCGCTAGAGGGAAAAAGGGCAAAGGGTGGGGGAGAGAGA
The DNA here is from genome assembly GCA_949748235.1 of Platypus cylindrus. Taxonomy (NCBI): domain Eukaryota; kingdom Metazoa; phylum Arthropoda; class Insecta; order Coleoptera; family Curculionidae; genus Platypus; species Platypus cylindrus. The sequence continues at coordinate 6,211,635 of OX456489.1, read as the reverse complement.
GAGAGAGACAGAAATAAAATAATTACTATTTATATATTGTTTCTGCATTTCAAATAAAAATTCAATGTTTTTTGTATTTTGTAATTTAAATTTGTGACTACTATTATAGCCTTTCTCTTATTTTTGAATATTACAGTTTAAACTTCCTCAGGGTAAATCGTTGAACATTTCCCAGGGCAAATGACTGTAAATAAACGTCAAACAAAACGGAAAATAAGAAAAAAACGAACAAAAATAAATATAAAATGCTCGTGTCCGAGATACCATTTCGCTCATATACGTTTTTGTTGCACTTGTGTTGATCGTGAAAACTCGGAAAACATAAAAGAAAAAAAGCATTTTTCCGATACTTTTTCGGAGGTTTTCTCTCTATCACACGCTCCAATACAACAACCACCATCACCACAACATTGAATGCTATTGGCGGGAATGAACTCTACAGGGATGATTTAGAACTATCAGGATAAGGGATGAAAATATTATACATATACATATTAAGGATGAATAAACTTATATTACTTTTTATTATTGTTTCCATTTTATTTTAGGTTTGGTGATTTTCAAGAGAAATTTGATGCAAATGTGAATTATAAAAATGAGGAGTAGCTTGGACGGATTTAATTTGGTGGTGTCACGAGTGAGTAGAAAAGGAAATAAATTAAATTGAGAGAGAAATTAGAGAAGAAAAACATTAATTTAATAGAACAAAAGATAAAGTATCAGTTGTAAGATTTATGCCATTTAGATCTCCGAAGAAGGAGAAGAAAAAAAGTCAAGAAATCGCTGGACTAGCTGGAAACAATCAAACAAAATAAACAAAAAATTATAAGTAAAAAGAAATAAATAAATGACAATGTCCAAGATATAATATTTTTTGGAATTTTTCCAATCCATTAAAGTTCTGTAAATGATAAACACAACATGTAAGTAATTCTTATTTATGTTTAGCAAAATTGATGCTTAATATTTTTGGAGCGATACTCTAAATGGCAACAATTAACTTACTAATAAAATGATTGGCATTTTGAGAACTATATGGAAGACCGCCTGGAAGGGGATCTCATAAGAACATGACATGAAAATGCTGTTTTGTGATCATTAAATCCGAAGCTAGAATAATGTCTCATTATGACATTCGGATATTTATAATACAACAATAACAATTCCAAAACATTGATTGATAGGTACTTTAATTATGACAAATAGTTTTTCGTGACCCAATTTAAATGGTATTTATTTCAATGTGTATCACACAAATATTTAAGCTATATGTGGGTTACCTATACAGTAATTGTATAGGTAAGCATAAGTAAGCATTGGATTACAATTCTTTAAGTTTTGGTTGTCCTTTTCTATTCATAGCACAAATCCACATTTTCTTTTTGTAATTTAAGTGCTTTTTGTGGCGCCAAGAGCATAATACAAGCAATAATAATACAATAAAATAGCAATTCGTTTTATTACTGTTATACTCTAAATTGATACCAACAATAGACGGATGGCAGGTAAGTATAGGGACGTTCCTTTTCTTAAATGAGTTGGCAAAATGTTGACTTAAATTTTACTACCGCATAATTATTAAAATCTAATAAATTTTAATAGAGAGCCAAAAAAAAAACCATCAAAATATAATACTTCGTTCTCTCTCTCTCTCTCTCCCACTCCATTTCTCTCTCTCCCACTCCATTTCTCTCTCACCCGCTCAATCAATCTCCTTTAGTGCCAATCAAATTTGAAGAAGATGAATCCAATAAAATTAGATTGAAATAGGTTCCAATATGTTATGGTATTTAATTATAGTAATAAATGAATTATGTATAAATTAGATTCTAAAATTGGTACTTAAAACCATAATAATAATAAATAGAAATACCGTTAAAGTTGGGTTTTTATAGTTATACCAGATAAGTGGTATATGCTAATAAATTTAATAAAAGTGTAAAATTATGATGAACTAACTAGTTTTGTAACTAAAATAGAATTGTTTTACTGGACGGTACTCCACTGACTTTTCAAAATTATCAAGATTCATTTTGCAAATATGCAGTCGTATTTTGTCTTAAGATTTATTTTTCTATTTTCTGCTTTGAGTTTACGATGAATAGTTTCATTTGATTAGTTTCGTTTCAGTTTTAGTTTGATACCATCTGAAATTATAAATAATAATTTCCCCACTTTATACTAAAATTATTAGATAATTTATACTAGTATATACTATATATATTATGTATCTACTGAGCAGGTACATGGCTTAAAATTGACTGACTGGACATTTTCATGAGAGACATAAGATTCTATTTCATAGATTAGCAGATTCTCCACCATTTTAGTTGCGAAATCAATTACTTCAAAAAAAAAATTGTAATTATAAATTTAATATTATTACAAAAGATTAGCTTTAAAATGGCCCATATGGAAGGATGAATAATCAGACTATTTTGCATAGATTCATTGGCTTAATAATCCAGTTTTTAGCAATAGAAATTTTTAAATAATTTCTCTTTTGTGTTTCTAAAATTTCAATTAAATTTCCAAAATAAAACGTCACATTTGAAAGTTGAAAAGTATCATTATGTTATGTATATCTATATATACATACAGTCCAACCATCAGGCACAATAATAACAGTATAGTAGCATAGTAACAACATTCCTGTATGCGACATCATTCGTTCGTTTTGTTCGTTCATTCTTTGGGAAAACTTTTCCTATTTTCCGTAGAGGGCAATTTATTTTTCCCAGCCAACAGCAAAACGGGGACGAGCCTTATCTAAACAGCAGCGAAAATAATATCGGTTTGATAAAAGAGACTATGCTATAGTCTACAACTCCCTATAGTATTTGTTGTACTAGTATAGAAGCACCCCCTCTTTCAACTCTACCATCTCCTTCTCCTTCTCCTCCTCTAGTATATAACAATTCCGATCCTCTTCGCATTTTTGTCACCCTAAAATATATGTACGTAGATGGGCAATAGTAATAATTCAAGTCATGAGATAGAAACACGAAAAAAAAAAAATGATTTAACATATATTGCGATTTCGAATTTTCATTTTTCCGTTAGATAGATAATAAGTGAAAATTGTATTTTTGATAGATCTAATCCGGAAAATTAAAAAAAATCTAGAGACAGACAGAAAATTAAAATAATTATGTTTTGAATCGAGAACAAGGAAAATACATCTATTGAGGAGATAAAATGCAAATATTGCCCGTTCGAGTTAAAAAAAAACTATAATCAGTCCTTCGAGCCAGAATATCTAAGAACATCGTTTGATCTATGAAATATTATTAAATATAATGTTTTTCAGGTTAATAAGAGTACACAATTGTCCTTCACAAACAGAGAGTTTAAATGATTTTTTAATCTTAAAGTACTTAACTACTATACTTTTACTATATTTAATTATAAGCATCCCTGTTATGTGTTAGCTAAACAACTGTTAATTAATTGCCTCCTCCATTACCAATCTGTTACTATTTCTATTATTATTATAGACTATAAAAAGACTAAATAAAAAACCGAAAACCTCGAAAATTTAGCAATTTTATTTTTAATCACCTGTCACAGTTCCATCTCCTGTAAATTCTTTTTTAATAATATATTTTGCCCTTATTCCAAACTCATTTCTTATTAGATACAATTCTGAACCGAAATTAACATCTCAGATTCAAATTGACGTGCAGTAAGGTATAGGTACCTCCACTTTCTATCCAGTACGAGTATTTATATTCGAATTATAAGTGTATAGTAGCAGCAAAAAGCAAAAATATACAGTGACGGCGCCAAAATGTACCACTATGTATAATTACAGGGTAAAACCCTGTATTTTAAGTAATGCAGGGGCGTAGGTAGATATCGAAAAAGGCCCACCCTTCCACGCGCTTTAATGTCATTTTTTTTTTTTTTACAATATAGTTCAGCAAGTCATGGAAATATTCTTTCATCAACGTCAGTCAGTCAGTCAGTCAATTTTTTATACGTATATAATTAAGTGATGACTGGTCCATTACAGTAGTAAAAGAGAGGAGATGAGTAGGAGGAAGAGGTATAAGGTAAAGGAGGTGTTGATTGTGGTTAGTTTCATTTCAGTGTTATAGAGGTGTTGATAGTACTGATGATGATGATGATGATGATGATGATGATGATGATAGTTGATAGTTTATAAAGCTTCATCAGTTCAGAGAGAAATTGGATTTTAAATTGTGTTCTAATACATTTTTTTAATCGTATTTGCTATTTTGCAGATGGTTAGTCCAATGTATGAATTAAAAACCGCTGAATTTTTTAAAATAGAATCGCTAGGCTGAGTTACAGTTGACTGACGGTTACAGATAATATCAATAAATTTCCAAAAAAGCTTTTCAACAAAATCTTTTCCTATAGTTATTAAAATTTCGACCAAATAAATATTTCCCACAATTCAAGACCACTTTTAATAATAATAATAACAATAACAAATATTCTATATATGAACAAGAAATAGATAAATATCCAAAGACCACACTATCATCATCATCATCATCATCATCATCAAAACATAACCAATAAATTTAATCGAATCGAGCCATGAAAAGGTGTACGCGTGTCGTATTCTAATCGGACAAAATGTTGAAGCTATAAAATTATCAACGCTCACTGGTTGTTGGGTACTATGGAATACAAATTGCTTTTATCTCATCTTTTCTTTTATGTGAATAAAAACCCTGCTACAACTAGCCATTAGGAATACATATTTGATAATTTTATGGGAATAAACAAGAAAGTTTAGTGTGAAATTGTGAACTATTATTTACAGCTAAGCAGGTAAATGTTGAAAATTAATTAACAATACTGAAGTAGATATAAGAAAAGAAACAAAAATTTCTGTGATAAAAGTTAAATTTAAAAATGTAATTACGAAACACTAAACAATCGATTGTTGAGTGTTCATTCCAAAACCCGTCCATCATTCGATTAAATTTGCCGAGAATAAATGAATTCGATACACCCGATTATATTTAAATAAATTATGAAAATAAATAACAAGAACGCGAGGGAACTTAATCTATAAAAGTAACAATTGAAGGGGATGCACTCGTATCAAATCCGTAACAAATTTTATGGTTTATTTTGGAAACAGTACGAAATACATGACTAATCAAAAAATTGCTAATCACCATTTAATGCGTTTTTGTCTGACATCTTCACACCATAAATTGATATTTTTATTACTGTTATGTATCATTTTTTTTTTTAATTTTTTATTAAATTATGTAGATATGCATTACGATTACGAAATTATTATAAGGTTGCTTGTGCATTTCCTATTAATTAAAAATTATCTAAACTAAAAACAATAAATTGTCCTTCGAGCCGGAAAGTTGCAATTCAACTTGCGATTTGCGAATGCAATTTCGTTTCCGAATTTTGAAAATCACAGCGGTTTTCTTTGAGCCTAAAAATAAAAAAAACTATAGTTTAAGTCCTGAAATATCAAGGAGTGGTCCTTTAAGTATAGAATTACAAATAAATATTCAGAACCCTGAAAAATGAAGTAACTTAGGATATAGAAAATTCAAGCTAATTTTACACCCATTGTAGTAGAGTCGAAGAGATTTTCTTAGTTTTGCAGAGAGGTTACAACAATTGTCGTTCGAATCCAAGGACATCAGAAAAATGCTTCTTCGAGCCTAAAAAAGGAAGAAATTAAAATATGAGTACAGAAAAATGTTAGTAGCTACGTGTAATATTACAAACGTGAGTAAGATAAATATATTTATTTATTTTTTTACATTTTTCTATTCAATCTATTTAGACAACCTCGCCTATTCATTCTTAAATTTATTACTATCATTTTTCGTCACACCAGGGTAATCTCTATATGTAGATAAACGTATTTAAATGACAATTATTTAGACACATCTGTTAACAACATTATGTTATACTACCAAACCAACTAGCTGGTTACACAATCGTTCCGTGACCACAACAAACACAATTATCCCCAGGGAATTTTATTTTATTGTATTCCGTATAGTTTCCCTATACATACATATACAGTTGTTATAGGTCATTTAATGGCGAGTGGAGTAAAGTGTGTTTTATTGTTTATTTGTTTTTGGTAAGTTTAAATCTAGCTAATTCTATGATTAAAATTACAGAATTTGAGTAAACTGCAATATTTTTCTTACAAACTTAAAAATTATTTTTTTTAAAGCAACTATGCCAGATTTTTATTTACCTTTAAGGAGATCAAATACCATTTAAAATTATTTAGTCTCATATTCTCAGTGGTTTTAATGACATCCTCCCTAAAACCTATTTTTTTTTCTCTCTCTCGTTCATATTTAAACATGTTAAGCAACATTAAGAATATAATTATCTGTAACCCTTTTAAGTTTTTCGGCAATTATTATCATTCTTTTTTCAAATTTGAGAACTCGTGTCGACACACTGAAGATGCTTCCCACTTTTTTCTATCTACATATACATAACTCTCTTTTCCATCTACATGGTGGTCTCCAAATGTTGCGTTAAAGGTCTTTTCTTTACATATCATAGGTGCACTGGAGATGTGAAATGATTTTGATCTTTAAGCTTTTTTATCTTCACATTTTTTTAAAATAATTATTTATCATAACATAATCTTTTGTGTGAGTCGTATAATATTAAATTTCTTTCTAAATGAGACAGGTAATTAGTCAATCTGTGTATATGCTTTTTTTTACTTGAGTTGTTTGAAAGAAAAACCGACAGTGTTTATTAGCTGTTTATAATTTAGTTTGTAACAATTTACGTATGAAATTGCTTTCTTTTTGGAATTTTGCTACTTTTCGTTTGCACTGACAACGTTGCAAATGTCGCTATCAAAACCACAATTTGTATTAATGCATCTAATCGAAATTATCAAACTGAAAATAAAATCTTTATTAAAAAAAATGATACCGTCCGCTTGACCCCTTTTGTGTTTTTCCATCACCTCTATCCCCTATCTTTTCCTCTCCGCCACCGTTCCCTCTCACTTAAATTTAGAACATTATTTTATAACTAGGACCAGATAAGGATTTAATTGATGGTGTCAACCCTAAATATAGTGTGATTCAAAGGGCGAGGGTGCGATCCCCCGGCGATTGCCTTATCTAAGCGACCAGAAGCACAGATTAAGTTTCCCCTTTACGCCCGTTACTCCTGCTCATCCTGATGCTTCTATCCATGCAGTCTCTCTTCCTCCCTTTGCACTCTTGATGCCCCGTATTCCCATTTCCATCGCGCGGTTTATGTCCAGTTCTTGATTTCTTGATGTCCTTCCTTCCTTGTTCGTATATATATTCCCCACTTGATTCTTCTTTTGTAATCGAAGTAAGGTGATAGAAGAGGAACGAAAGGAAAAAGGAGGATGGAAAGATAAAGTGGGTGAGGTTAAATCTCTTGAGAAATCGAAAATATTTATGTTGAAGTGACAGTTTTTTGTGTTCAGAAGTTTTCTGGTATCTTGAATTTAACTTTCTTATTATTTATTTTTGTGTGTTGAAAGTTTTATTTAGATTATTTATGATTATCAAACAAAGGTTAGGCAGAATTGTATAGTTATAGCCTTGTATGTCCACCCCATACAGGGAGGATCAGAAACGTGGTAAAAAAATTTAAGCAAAATCAGAAATGCGTAATGAAAGTGCCGAAATTGATCTCAAAATGGTAATCAAGATTTTATCAATCTGTACAGCAGGACCTGATTGATTGACTTTAAACTATATTCATTTCTCTTGATTTATACGTCAATAAACTTATTTGCAACAATTTAATTGAATCATACTTAAACAAGTCAGCAAATTAACACACTCATCCATTTGGTTGTACTTAATTTATTCCCAAATGAATCCAATTCAACCAACTGAATTTAAATTATCAAATTCAGAACGCATTCAACTAGAAAGTGAGTAAATAATTCCATTACAGAGGCATCAATGTTGATATACAACACAAAACACTATAGATATACATATGGTATAGAATGACTGAAACAATTGGTTACGTATACATATAACCAAACCATCCCTTTGAGAATAATTTCTCCCTTTTAAGCTTATAGTTTGGCCCTCGAACTTTGTATAGATAGATATAGATACATACACATACATAAGATAGTCCCCTTCTCATACATAATTTTATTTGGGTTATTAAGCTTTCATTTTCTTTTATTATAAGATTCATCAAGGGAATTTTGTGGTTATTGGAATTAGTTGGGTGCATATGGAAGGTTAAAACAATAAAATGTGGAAAATTTAATTATTAGTCAAAGAATATGTTAAGTTTATTTCGGTTAGTTTTATTTATTAGTGTTCAGTAGTCACTGTTTCAATAAATACACCAATCTACAAGTATAGCGATGTTGCCATGTCATTGTGATTCCTACCTATATTCAAATTGCTTGCATATTATCTCTCTATTGTCGCATTCGTCTTGTCCTATTCTTCTATAAGCTTATAGTGATAACTAGATTTCTAAACACCGCGCGCGCGCATTCATCTTTCTTTTCTCTATTTCATCAGCCTCTCATTGTTGACCAAAAAACAAAAACTATTTTATATCATATTTCGCGCACGAGGCCGGAACTTGTTTTCCTCTTCACTCTCTTTCACTTTTCATTCCACTTGGTATTATATACAAACCATCAGAATTGTGTGTGTGTGTATGTTATACACGTATTCCTTTTCCGATTTTACAATATGAACTGATTAGATAAGGGATGATGATGATGATGATGATGTTGTATCCCCGTAGCCTCCTATACATAACGACCGCCCTCATCGCGAGAACACACACTGATATACACTTGTATAGTATCCTTTTGATATCTCATTTCAATGTGTCTGTGTGTGGTTGAAGTGAAATGACAATCTATGATGGGAATTTATAATGTCAAATTGAATTTGCACGTAGATTAACGGCTTTTGTTGTAGTAATTTAGGTGGTTTTGCATTGGAATTGTAACGTTTCTACAGATTGATTATCAGTTAACTAACTCGCTTCCAAAGACGTGAAAAAAAAAAATTGTCGCCCTAGATGGGGCAATTGCAAAATTTAATTTAAAAATATACTGAGCCTCACAAAGAAGCTACACAAAATCCTTAGAGTACAATTATTAAAACTAATCTGAAAAACTCTATTAATCCTTTTTCCCCACACCTTTTCCATTTTTCCATGCACCATTCATCTATTTATTCACGAAACTCTTTCAATCTCTCTCTCTCTCTTTCCCTCTCCTTTTTTATCTATCTTAATCTTCATCTCCGACAATAAAGTATCTCTCCCCAGTGACAACATCTTGCAAGAAGACATTTTCTTCTTATTCTTCTTCTTCTCTGGAACTTCTCCCTTTCCCTTCTACTACACCAAATCAGCATCATATAACCCACGCAGGGATGCTGATGTCCTTCCAAACGTTTCGTCTCATCCAGCTTGTACCTCCCACTATCCATACATGGAATCTTTCTCAATCGCCTGCTATCTACCCACTATATATCCCCCTCCACCATCTCCAGCATCATCCCGTTGCCAGTTTTATTTCATGATCAATACAATCCCAAAACGGGAGGCTCAATTTCTCTCTTTCTCTCTTCGTTCACCATGTAGAATGTGACGTTCGTATAGTCGTCGTTGTCGTCGTATCTCTCGGCCATCTTGTCATATCGGTGCGGAGGTTCCATTTCTCCAATGCACATACAAACACAAAAAGAGAGAGAAGAGAAAGATAGAGAAGGTGGAAATAGATAGAGCGGGGACAGATAGAAAGAGATGCTGATGCTGATGAGATTTCAGCAGCAGCATGCTGAAAACATTCTGAAACCGCCCCCGTGAGAGATACCCCACTTCTCCTCATACATTTATATTATAGAAGTTTATTCCCCCCTTCTTTTATAATGTTTGTATGTTTACCTTGTTGCCATTTGTGTTTGTTTAAGTTGATCGAAATGCAAATAAATGTACAATATGTGTTAATAATAATTAAAGTAAAATAAGATGTTCCTTGTTAAGGACTGGCTGTAGACTTTAACTTGATTTTGGGAAAACCAAAAGAAGATATCAGTTGTTCACTGTTGGAGCTAAAAAAGTACTGCGATCAATTGTATGACAATCAAATGGCAACAAAATAAAAGACACTCTACGTCATACGTTACCATAAAGGTATCATTCAAATTGTCGTATCTGTTTGTGTTATTGTCCCAAATTTATTAAAATTGTATTTTCGAAACAATCTGACAACATTGCAGTCAATCGTTATAAGTATCTTGTGAAAAACCACGATTTTCCACTGGATAGTTGCCGCAATCTGAGTTTGTGTGCCTGATACATTCTGCGCAGATAAGATGCCGTCTCTATCACCACTACCACCGCCACCATCTGAGATTTTAAGGGTTGAATCTAATTGAATTTCTAATATTTGTATAAGATAAAGACGAGATTTTTTCTGCCTTTTCAGGTTTGAATTGGATATAATTCAGCACAAATAAGTTCAACTTCTAACAATATTTTTAATTCAAATTTCCTCTTCATCAGTTAATATAAAATGTAACAACTATTCAACCCCCCTGTTTTTCCACAGTTTTAATCCGTATACATTAATCTGTATAACTCATCATCCTCATCGTCATCGTATACACATAGAAAGAGTCACGACGACGCAAGTTATGGGTTCAAATCCGATACTATTATTTTGCAAACGTTATGCCACGTGACCGCCACAAGTCGGTCACTTAATCTACTATTTATGTGACTTTACTCTGTACTGTATTATAATAGATACGGGGGTGCAAAAGGGAGGCAATATAACTAACATAGGCATGTGTTCTTCTGACTGCCTGTCAGCCAGCCAGCACATATATTGGCATAGGGTGGTGGTGGTGGTGGTTGAATGAATCGCCAAAATAAAAGAAAGAAAAAAAGGCTAATGTTCGGATTAAATTTACATTTCCTTTTACATGTAACCGGATCGAAAAATACTTAATTTATGATTGTTTTTCCTGCTGCATATCGTTCGGATATTGGGCAAATAACGTACAAATTTTGGAAGTCTTTGACTTAGAAAGCTGTGTTTAGAAAGGATTAGGGAATGTCTATCGTCTCATATGCATCGGTATTGGTAAGAACCATTATACTTTTTTGGAAATGTGAAGGTGAAAAACTGCCATTATCTGTCCGAGCAAAACACTAAAAAACAAAAGGAACTGCAATTTTTGCAAATTTCGATTTTTTTCTCGTCCCATTCTCTATATAAAAAAAAAGAGCAATTCACATTGAATGTAATGCAACTATACATACATCTATTCTTTTATGTATGTATGTATAATAATAATAATAATAATGCTTACTGAAGTGCAACAATCATGCTTGGGAGGATTAAGGAACATTAGCAGCCACTGGTGTCGCTTATTGTGCGGTTTACTGGTGTGAAAAAAGAAACGCTTTGCACTACGCTCCTTTTTCACTCCCCAGTTTTCCCGTGCCTGCCTGACTCTTTTATGCTCAATCCCTTTACATCTCTCCCTCTTCTATCCTCCACCAAAGAAAAAAAAAATATAACCGGATTAAATATATTTGATACGAGACATATGGTTTCATACTTCTTTGAACTAAAGGTCTATTTTCAGTCAGCCCTTTTCGTATATTTACTACTATATAGAGAGGTATTATTATTTATGATTCCTATATTTTGTGTGAAGTCAAAAAGTAGTTTATTGAAAAAAAAAAATGAAATTAAGTTGACTAATCGAATGTGAAAATGAGTTTTGAGTTATGGGGTTATATTCAGAAATAGTGTAGGGCCGCTTACGTGTAGAGTATGCTGAATCAGCAGCACATAAAAAGTAATAATATATAATGAATTTGCAAATTGAATGCTTTTGAGCAGTAAATAATAGCTACATGACTAAAATGAAGGTAAAACTAATTTATAATAACATGCTGGACGGCAAAGGGCGCAGGGCACGTAAGACGTGAAAGCAATAGGAAAATGGTAAAGGGTAAATGGCAGTGTAAATAACCTTTAAAATGTCTATAAATAAGCACAAATAGTTATTGGCTGACATTGAGGTAGAATAAAAAAAAAAATTGAGAAGAAGTGAAACGGTTTTTTTTTGTACAAAAAACGCTGTAAAAGCCAAATGGTAAATGGCAATCAAGCACGCTCATTAAATGCATTTTTGGTTGCCTACATTGTCAAATATAACCTTATAGTAAAGTAAATATTTTTATGAATTTCAGAAATATTATCCAGATTGAAATCGAAATTCCTCAATATCCTAACCTATCTATGCATAATTAACCGGATAATGCATCCACTCTCCCTTTTTAAAATAATATAACAACTATCAGCTGTTATGTAAATTGCTGATTGAAACACTTTTCATTTTACAAGGAAATCATATAAAATATCAATTGATTTTCGGGGTGGCTTCATTCCATCGATATCTGTATCACAAAAGAATTCGACAAGAACAAAAAAAAAAAAAAAAAAGGGGCAACTAGCAATACAATACAATTTAAAAGGGTGGTCGACACTTGAAATTTCTCTCATCAAATACATACAAAGGTACCAAAATCGGCGATGCACACGCTGCTTGTCGATGATTATACGTATATGTATGAAACAATACCATGTAAAAAACACATTGTTTCAAGAGTTTTCAGTGTTAAGGATCGTAAATGATGATGATTAGGAGCGAACCTCCACATTCCTATTATTCCAACATCTATACACAGCTGCCTATACATAGATATACCTGATTATATTATTATTATTATTATTATTATCATATGCTTTTTTTCTTATTGTTTTTAAAAGAGATACGGCACGCGAACACTCAATCAATACATTGGGGTTATGTATAGGTACTACACAGAGTACTTATAATTGTATAACTCCATGAATGAGGTATTTATTGCTATACATGAACGATAAGTTTTTACGAAGAGTGATCATATTTTTTGGATTTAGTGGGGGATGGAGACCTCCCTGTAGTTGCTGTATTTGGAAAATGTAGGACGTGAATGTGGAAAGATGGAAAAAAGATATACATTTCCTTAATTTGATATTAGTTTCAATTCAATAGATATTGCAAGCTAGTAATAATGGAAATGAAAGTCCACAATAGCTATTTTATGTTAGATTTTAAGAATTACTAGATAATTTTAGCAAATGCCTGGAAAACCACGTATGTTTAGATTAAATTCCTAAAAAATGGCCAAATTATTCCAATAATTTTTTTTTAAATTTTCATCCCATTGTGTAATCTTCTGTTTATATTCTTGTCTTGTTGTTTATATTCTTGTCCTGTCTCCTGTCTATAATGAATTAACATCAATTTTACCCCTTATAATATTATTAGATACTGCATCAATATTTTAATGGCCCATATTTTTCACAAAGACAGAATACCGTTGGTACTTGAAAGGCACCACATCGTATAGTACCTGAGCTTAGTTTTGAATTATATTATTGCCTCTTTATGTTGACAGTTCTCGCAATAATCTAAAGTGTTTGGTATTCCAATGGGGTAGTGATTTATGTTTAGTGGAATTTTTATTACATTTTTTTCTTTATATTAGTTTTCAAATTTTCGAATTTTAAAAGCAATTGGAACAGAGACGGCGTCGAAAAAATTAAATCAAGTGTAAGATTAAAAACACAAAGTTTAATTATACTGAGATTAATAAAATAAGAATCTTTATAAACTTGGAGATCTGCATAATATGACAAAAAATGTACATGTGTATATATCAAATCACAGCTTGATATCGAAGCCTAAAGTTCTTGTAGTGTGATTAAAACAAAACCAACCACATTAAAATAGCATAATTTACGACAAAATTCATATTTCTCAGCGAATCCGTATCTGTAAAAAACATCTAGAAATCCATAAATTTTAAATGGAGGCGTTCACGTCCATGTTGCCTTTTTTTAATTCTATTTATATTTATTTGGCTACAGGCTTTATATATATTTTTACATAATAATAATAATAATAATAGCAAGAACGGTAATAGTTATAATATATCGATTCTGCCAAAAAAAGGCCCTTTTTGGTTCTTAGGAAAATTGTCTACAAGAAGACAGATCGTTCCTATATATTTACGTATATGTCTATACATTATTATTATGTATATCGCTATTATGGTACAACAATGGACAAAGGAGTTTATATTATTACTATTATTATTATTATGTTGCGATTGTACTTGTTCAGTAGGTTCTTTTCTTTTTCATAAGTATATGAAAACCTATTTTTTTTCCTTCTTTTTGTGCGACATGGGTAGTGGTAAAATAGGTGAAAAGAGCACCTTTTATTGTAGCGTTTCAAATAATCATAATAATATCAGGTTGCCTATTGTTATATAAGTATTTGATTTGCATTTGCTTAAAAGACATGTCAGATGGAAGAAGAAGGTACAAGCAATAAAGAATAATAGAAAGATTTCAAATAAGTTATGATGTAGCCTACTTATTGGACGTAGCCTGGTCAATTTATGAAAATGCTTTGTTTTTCCCAATTTTATTGTACGTGTAAATATATGTACAATTTATAGCAATAGGATGTGCTTTTCAATTACGGTTTTCAATTTACGGTAATGATTTTAAATAATAAATAAAATTGTTGAACAGTTATTCAAAAATTGTTTAATATCATAAGTATAGACGAAGATAAACAAATATTTACTTTAATTCTTTTAATTCGATATGTTTAACGTATTGAACTGACAACTGACCAAGCAAATAGCAAAACTAATGATATTAAACAGTTTTACGAAATTATCTAAGTAAAATTCATTCTTTTTTTTAAATATTAAACAAATCTTGAATGACGTTTATAAAATATTTACTCTGCTAGCCCTGCATTTCAACACCAATTTCAACATATCAAATTTAACATTGATTTAGTGTAAACAAATTTCTTGAAATTCTTTTTATAATTTCGTCTACTGTTTTTCACTAATAATAAAGTAAGATCATATCCTGGTGGATTTAACTGTACGTATTTCATTCCTGTGCACCATATTATATTATTAACAAACACAATGTTGCCACACTTGACCTGAAATACTTAAGTATTATTAATCTTATAAGAATATACATATAGAGACAGGCACATTTATTCAGAATTCATCCATTTAGAAATTTCGAATTATCCTCTATTCTACTCTATTATAGGAACAATGACATTAACTTGACATTAATGACACCAACGCGAGCACCACCACCACCATAATTCATCCAAGATTTATACTATTATGTATAATAATATACACGCGCTATTGGGGTCTAAACAGCATCTATATCGTTAAGATAAGGTCCCTAATCCGATAAGCGATTACCATCCCGTTGGATAAACATTCTGGCTGCTTCTCTTCTTGCTCAAATGTGTTCGTGAGACAAGGCACAAGCAAGGCTCGCAGTCCTTTAGAGAATAAAGGGGGAGTTATACTATATTCCTCCACCACCACCTCCTTTTAGCGATATGACGGAAGCCGTGACAATCTCTGTTTAGTGCTGATAACAGTGACGTCTTATATACATTCATCTCCCCAATACTCCGCGCCCCGTCTTGCTTACGATAAGTATATATATATATATATTGTACCTACGTAAAGTAAAAGGGGGGTTGAAAGGAATCAGTTCATTCGTCAATGCTGATGTCAATTTTCTCATCCTTAGTACATTCGAGTAGGTATGCAAATTGGGGTTTTGATTTTTGATTAAATTCACATTAATCAGTTTAATGGTATGTGTATAGTATGCTAGTATGGACTTAACTTAATAAAGGAAATTGATTTATTTGAACCTGATGAGACCATCACTGATTGGAGGATGTGGAAGTGTCATATGTCATGAAACGTATCGAGTCGAATGTGCAAATTATCATAAATTCATTAATTGCATGCCTTTACAACGACCATCTAATTTATCTAATGTGCACCAGTCTTTATTTACTAAAAATTGAATTGGAATTTTGTCGCTCCAAAATCATTATTTGTCGCAATTCAACAACAACAAAATGAAGAGATTAACTTAAAATGAGAGTAGATATTAATAATATCTACTCCTACTATTGCAGCTGCTGCTGCTGCTGCTGGTGGTGGTGGTGGCATAGCTAGTTTTTTATCCATTTAAAATTCACAAAACGTTCCCTCTGTATTTTGTATATGACAGAATGAATAAAAATGGGAAACAATAAAGCTTAAAAATGCAAGATAAAACCGTTTTTCGCATGCCAGATAATTCTGATGCATGATTGTTTTATGTCAAATTCATATTTTTATATATGGATGTATAGTACAATAGAAGTCAGGCATAATGGTATAGATATATGCTGGAAACAAAAATATTGCAAAAAAATGATTATTTGGAATTGGAAATGATAGCTCTCTTTTTGTATGTTTAAATGATGACAAATCAATTGTTTAATAATAGAATTTAATATCAAATTTGAAAAATAATTAAATCAATATAGATAAAAGTAGATGCATGCGTTTTTTATACAGGGCGTTAAGCTCGACTTGTAGGAACATTTCTTGTGTCACCTTCCAGTATCTACAAACTATGAATTAGCTCCGCTTAATTTTTATACAATTTTTTGTTCAAAATTATCTAACAAATTATTTCAACTTAATTTTATACAAGAAAATATCGAAATTTTTCTCACCCTTAACTAATTCTATTCTGGGATGGGTCCAACGTTTACTTATTATAATAATATGTAGTGTACTTGCTTATTATGTAATAGGATTAGAAAAATCCCTTTCCAGGGGCGTATGTTTTGATTTGTATTTTTTTTTATGTAGGGGTCCAGAACCAACTAACTAACTCAGTCTGTATCAATCTTGACTTTCAGTCTCCCACAGGAGATTATAGGGGGTGAAGGATAGAATAATAATATGTATGATGATTGATTTCACTAAGGCGTTACCATAATAAAATAACAATATCGATAATGATTATTATGTGCTTTATTTATGATTTGATACAATTTATTATAATGAAATATGTTTTCCCATATACTCTATTTGTCTCTGTACTTTACTTGCCCATTTCCAGAATGGTCTTTAACTTATATTAATGTCATTTAAAATGAATTTCAATCTTTGAATCGCTAAAGATGTTCGTCTATCTTCGTCAAACTTCGTAGACTCTCGTACAACGTCACTCTGCGATAAACTAAATGATGTTTACAATATACTTTATGAAAACACTAATTGAAATTGAATCATTTCACATGAACCAATTGATAGATGTGATAACAATTGAGTTGACAATAAAAAAAAAGAAGTCAGCACAATACCCCAGCTAATTGTAAATGTAAAAAAGCTTATGATATATTTATATGAAGGGATGAATGTGTACATATACATATACTCACTCAATATGCAACGAAGTGAGATGGAGGAGGAGTTGTGACGATTTGCCCTGCAAGCATGCGTTTCATGTCATTTTGATTGATTGGCAAGTGTGGCGCGGACGCGACCTGCTGTCTATTTCTCTATGTGAAAATTTACTAATCTTTTATTCTCTAAATCTATACATAGAGTATTGTAAATTTTGATCCCAACGTATTTATTTACATTACATTAATTTTGATATTGTTTGAGTTAATTTAGTGTAGTGCAGAGGATACCGAATAGGAATTGAACCTAACTTTATTCTGTGCTAAAATCTGCTGAAGATTTTAATAAAATTTCAATCAATTTTCTATTCACTTTAATAGCTATACTTAGTACACCATAAAAACGACACAATCGTAGTAAAATAAATTATGATAAAAACATTATTGGACATGGAAAATTACGTTTTAAGTAAAAAAAAAATTATTTATGTGCCCTAAAGGCATAAAAGAAAAAGAATAAGAAAAAGAAAAATCATGGTATAGTATCAGCAGTGATTGCATTCGGTTTAACATTACATAAAGTGAGCAGCAGTAGGAGAGAGAACAAGATAAATAGAGAAAGAGAAGAAAAACCGTTAGCAGGAACATTAACGCGCCTGCAGCGGAAATAGGCCGGAGATGAAACTGTGGCGTCATTTCCTCTAGACGAGCGTCGTCTTTAAGCATTTCTATATATATAGGTATATTATAGAGAAACGATGCGACGACCAAAAGCTAACACTAATTCTTTACCAGACTCGATTGTTAACTAGACGGGAAAATCGATAAAACATTTTCAGTTCGGACTGTTATAAGTAGCTACATATACACATACATTCATGTAATATATTTAATATAAAGAAAATTTATATATGTTGCTTATACAAATAGATGTTGTATGACAACATTATTTCGAATTGAAATTGTCTAAAAATATAATGAAATTCGAAAGCATTATAATACAACCAAGAATAAAGCTTCAGCCTTGAGGTACACATTTCGTTCATTAACATGCGATAGACGTTTTCTAAACATCTTTAATATGCTTTAAGAGTGCATCTGAACGTGTGTGATGTCTTTCTTATCTATGGTGATGACACTGATGACAATGCAATGACAGCAGGTTGCTATCGAATTTCGCGCATGACATTGAATTTATCGAAATCGTTTCAGCTTAAAATCATGTGTTGTATGTTACTATAGATACTAAAAGGAATTGTTATAATGAACTCTATATATAAATTAATCACGCAAATATATTGAGCGTATAAGTTGACCTCGGTTAATTTTTATGAAAATCGATTCGAGGTGCCTTTTATAGTTAACCTAAAACAAAACAAAACTTGAATCTATATATGTACATATATGTATATTGGTTTCTGGCAGTGTATATTATAAACTGCTTAAGCTTTTTAACCATTTTAAATTTTTCCATGTAAATTCATGAGAAATATGAAAAACAGAACACTTTTTTAGTGTACAGTGCACTGTGGCGGCGCGTGTCAGACATTGTTTAAAGAAAAATGCACGAATTAAATTTTCGTTTTTTTTTCTCCTTCTTCCACTTTATTGTTGAATTTTTAGATGATTATCAATGTTAAACATGTTTTATGTATTATGTAGGTGCATATTTTACATTCATGAGACGATCATGTATAAATACATAGATTATAGAGTCTTAAGAATTTTAAAAGAGCAAAGCAACAGAAAGATTGAAACTTGCATAACTTACACTCTCATCTTTCGCTATCACATCAATGAATTTTTCAAACAAGATAATTTTATGTTTACTACCAGGCAATTTCCTTCATAATTAAATAAACATATTCTAATTGTTATAAATAAATCATAACCGCATCATTTCCCAGCATATATAGTAAATACAAAAAGAAAATAATTAATTATTCATATCCTATTAATATACGATCAAAATGCATAATGCTACTGTATGTTGGATCCCCTATAGAGAATCATTTACTATTCGAGAGAAAGAGAGAGAGAGAGAGAGATTCATTGCCATTTGATATGTGAGTTGATGTATTGGCAAGATCATTTCATAAACTACTCCAGAGTTAAGTCATTAAACATCAGTCATATTATGCTGCTGAACATTCTGGAGCGCCTAATGCCCTACCTTGAATAATGGATAAATTATGCAATCTGCCTATATGCCCGTATGCTAATGGAGAAGTGTCCTTTGATTAATTGCTTTTTGATTTGCAGATTATAATATAGGAGTTGCATCTGATATTTTATATCGCTTATAATCGTATATAAAGTTACTATTAATATTCATGCTTAGCTTTTTTTGTTTCTCGCATTTTATTCATATTTCAAAAGTAACTTCTTCAAATATAATATAAGTGACCTATCAGTGGGTCATGAAATTCCTAATTTGTGGTCATGAATGAATTCCAAACAAATTTCAATTATTGAAATTAGTTGAACAATAATTAATAGCTGAATATGAAAAGGTACTTTTGCTAAACATTTAAAAGTATTTTTATCATTTTCATCTGAATTACACAGATATGATTGGAATATTGTTGATCAACCAATTGTCTAAAATAATTTTTACATCTTAAACTTGTTGCCATCTCATATTCACTAACCAAACTGAGGTACCGCTTGGCCATGAAATAGTGGCTTCTTCTGGGTCACACCCAATGACCCAACTGATCGAAACTCAGCTAATCAATGAACTAAATGATAAGCAATCTAATTGAAATGTATTTAAATGAAATCTCATCTAAATATCTTGACCTAAGTGTTTCCACACTGAGGAAGTTAGAAATTGGATGCAGTTAAAATTTAAATACCATTTAATACTCATTAAATTAAATTAATAATTAATTATTTAAATGAAAAATAAAGATTTGTTTAGTTTGCTACTTATTTTCTTAGCATACAGATAGAAACTAATAATACTATACTACTAGTGCAGTATCTGTAGTATTCTAATAGATTAGTATATTGCTAATGCTGTGTACACAGGATGCAAATTCTGTAGAGTAGATTAAATTTTATTAATTCATATATCTATTTTAAACATACTGATTACAGAACGGAGTATTACAGTAGAAAAGATTCTGAGGATCTCCTTTCCTTATATAGGACCAACGTAGGACTGAACACAGACAAACTGTGAAAATGAACAATTTATTTTAGTTAGCCCATCTCTTTTGCCATCTATTTGTTGGTAGAGCAAGTTATGGTTCTCTATTTCGAAACTTATAGTAGGTCTCCGTATTCGAAACGCAGCAACATATTTATCACCGACAGTGGGTCTGTGATATTTATTTTAAATTTGGCAGTTATGTCACATGTGTCAATTAATTGTCAACCAAATATAGCATTTGTTTTTTTTGTTGAGAGGATGATTTAATTTGTGCCAAATATTTTAAATCGTAGTAAAATGTCTGAAAAGAAAATTTTACGTGGTTCCCAAGATGCAGTGGAAAAGATAATTGAAAATATGACATCTGAAATACAAAATAGTGATGGACAATATTTTCCTCTTGGATTTTCTACTCAAACAACGGAACCATTAAATTGGAACTCGCAGCCTCCACCAAATATTTATACAAGTTTTGGGATGCATTATCCCGATTCTCATTTACAGCAAACTCCAAAACATCATTTACCGAATTATATACAAGATGCTAATCCAGTGTTCAATGTTTTGCAAAAAAATCTGTTGGAGCACAACAATTACAATTTGAGGCAAAATAATGCACAAACATTATATAATGCCCCTCAAAATGTAAGTCTTCTACATAATTCACCAATGAATCAAAATGCTCCTCACTGCAATGTTTTCGATAATCTAATTAATTGGACTGCAACCAATAATTCCGGGACGTACAGTCCATTTGGAAACACTGAAACCTTTAAGCCAAGCATATTTGATTTTCGTAATTCAAATGAGGAAAACAATTTTATTGTACATCAAGATACTGCCAGTTGTAGCCGGTCAACACCAGAAAATGATAATAAATTTAATTTTAATCGAGATATTAAGAAAACAAGACCACTTGCGGAAGTTAAACCAATGCGTCCCAGTTATTCCGATGTCTTAACCAAACCTGTTCCTTCAAACACTGCCAAACCATTAAAAGCTGAATTGAAAGATGTAAAGATTAAGAAAGATTCACGTAAAAATACAAAAAATGATAAAACTCAAAAACCCGTTTTAATCAATCGAAATTCCAATAATGATATGAAAGAAGTTCTAGATAAATCTTTACCGAATAAAAATGAGAAAAAATCGGCAAAATCAAATCAACTTAATCGAAAATGGGCTTCTTTAGATAACTTGTCAGAACCATATATAAAGACTGAAGAATCTAGAAGAAATAAGAAGCAAGTGGAAGTGGACAATAATATACATAATAATAAACCAGTTAAGACGCCGAAGAACAAACCTATTAAAAATATAAATAGTTTATCAGATGAATTACCGGATATAAACAACATTAAAACCGAACCGATTTCAATTTCGAAAACTGTAACGAAAAAGACCAATAAAATTTCAACTAAAACAAAACAAAATGAAAACAATTTCAATGGGAATGATAAAAAAAGGAATCAACGAAATAAGAAAAAAGAGAATCAATCTATAACAGGTAACATTATTTTCAATTTTATTTATGTAATTATATAGGTTTGTTATTTATGTTTAAATGTTTTTATGTAGCAAGTATTATGAAGCAACGTATAGAGATTTATATTAAAAAATGGTGGGAAGTAATTAGTGTCTTCTTTTTATGGTTATTGAGTTTAGTTTCTGATGTTTGCTCTCTTAGTATACATTTGGGAAAAGAACTGTAAGAACGTAAATTAAAATTGATATTCGATACAGTAAAGGTACTATTTATTTTAGTGGCATAAGTTCTTGGCATCAGCTGGTGGCTTCTTGGTTTTCCTTTACTGCTGCAATTGAAATTATACTAAAAAGATGGCGATTTTCTGCATGGATATGGGATCAAATAGAAAAAAGGTTTAGAAATAAAAAGACTAACACAAAAAAGGATGAAGACTCCAATAATTTTTTAAATAATGGTTTAGAATCGAATATTAATATGCCAACAACTGGAGACGAAGCTATGAAAAGGTAGAACTGACCTAATTACATTTGATTCATTCAATTATTTCTGGACTCGATAGTTTGTCGTTGTATCAGTGGCAATAATTCTGCCAATCTTTGAAAATAAATAATATGGCCAAACAGGCCACGGATTTGACTTCGAAGCCTTGTGTGCCTCTAGTAGAGCACACATGCTCACACATGCAATGATATTTTATTACGTATGATTAATTTATTGTTTAGATTGCTAGCATGTAAAGGAAAAGACCCATATAGTATATTAGGAGTGACACCGACATGTAACGATGACGATATTAAGAAGTATTACAAAAGACAAGCAGTGTTAGTTCATCCTGACAAAAACAATCAGCCTGGTGCTGAAGAAGCATTTAAAATTTTAGTTCATGCATTTGATATGATTGGCACAGCTGAAAGACGAGCGACATATGATAGAGGTTAGTACCGTATTAATTCACACTTAAATACAAAGCTATTTTAATGAATCTTGTAGGAGTTGCAGAATCTGCTTTCGTAGTTCAAAATTTCAGTCAAATGGCAGAACTACTGAAAAAATTACAACAAAAAATGGAAATGAACGCGAATACAATACGTTGCAGTTCATGTACCGAGCGACATAAAAGAATTAAAGTTGACAGACCAAGTTATGCAGCCAGAAATTGTAATATGTGTAAAATAAAGCATTCGGCAAGGGAAGGTATGGAAATATGTTGAATAACCATTGCTTTTAGAACAATATATTATATAAATATTATTAATGAATACATATTTCTATACTAGGAGACATATGGGCAGAAGCACAATGTTTTGGATTACTTTGGCGTTACTACGCTTGCATGGAAGGCACAATTTTTGATATAACAGATTGGGCTGGCTGTCAGAAAGATACATTGAAGCATTTAAAACCAGATTCCCATACAGTTCAATATCGAATTGCACTTGGGAAACAAAACAATCAACCTAGTAGAAGAAATAGTGCCACTCCTAAAGCGGATAATCCAAATTTCGAAAACTTATTAAACTCCTTATATGGACAAAATGATAATGGAAGTTTAAGAAAAAAGAGTAAAAAAAAGAATAAATAATAATATGACTTCTGCTGTAGAAGCGATATTTCACGTATCAATAAGATATAAATTACATAATTTTATTTTGATTTCAAATAACTTTAGTTTCACGACAATAACCCACTCAAAAAAAATGAAATTTTAATCCAGTGTTGAAGCATTAAACATTATTTAATTTTGATTTAAGTGCTACGCTTAGCTTTTATTTTATCTGTATAACATTCAAAATTGCTTACAAAATAAATAAAAATTATATATGATTATAGTTGGTCCTTCATTATTTGGGAATATATTTATAATGGTGGAGAACAAGAAAATAAAACTAGAAATTTACCCACCATAAGTTACTCGAAAACCCCTTCTAAAAAGAAACATTGTTCAACATGTCGAATTGTTGTATCGACATCGTTCCTGGACAAAGTTTTACGTTTAGTTGCCACTAGATTTTTGTAAGTTTCTTTCGCCATAAATTCCAAAAAGAATTCCTAAAAACATGTTTACAATAAATTTTTTTTTCAAAACAATTAACTCACTGTTGCTTTTGCTACTAAAAAAACAGCATCTGGTTGAACAATTGTACATTCAGGATCACTTTTCATAATTTGTTTAATCCTGGAGAAGGGAAGTCTTAAACATTTGTTTATTTTTGCTGAAACCGAATTATTATCCGCTGTATTTTCAGTTGCAGCGTGTGAAGTTTCTGGA
Organism: Platypus cylindrus; assembly: GCA_949748235.1. NCBI lineage: Eukaryota > Metazoa > Arthropoda > Insecta > Coleoptera > Curculionidae > Platypus > Platypus cylindrus. The sequence continues at coordinate 6,187,363 of OX456489.1, read as the reverse complement.
CTTTCTGGATCGTTCTCTGTTGAATTTAATTCATCTTGATTCATTTCTTCCTCAAGTTCAGTTTCAATTTCTTCTATTCCAGTTTCTTCCACTATTTCAGTTTCCATTTCGGTATCTTCGGGGGCTTCTTCAACTGTTTCTTCCAATGCTAACTGAATCTCAGATTCTTCCATTATTAAATGGAAGAGAGAAATTTTTCATCAGTTTGGAAATTTTAAATTTAAACTGTTTTAAAAGCTTGGAAAATTAGGTTAGGTTATAAATTAAGAAATAAGGTTATCAGGAAATCAGCTGTAGAATTTAAATTTAAAATTTGAGTATCTGAATTTTTGAAACCCTTAACTTAGAAGCCAATAGAATTTAAAATTTTGAAATAAAAACCATGCTTAAAAGACCAAATTCCAGTGAAGATGATATTGAAATCTTACGTTTACAAGAGGAATTTTTAAAGAACAAATCTTCATCCAACGTTAATCCTGCAGCTTCTTTTATTAGTGATCACACAGGTATTTTGCTCAAAAAATATTTTCGTTTAGAAAAATCTCTTATTTATTAAATCACTGATTAATTAATTGGCTGTACATTAAGTGTACATTCAATATTCTATATGTATACTATAAAGGACTTGCATGGACTTTATGTATTCACATAATTTTCTACAGATAGCAGAAGTAACAATGCAGCGATCGTTAAAATTGAATCAGAAGATCTACCAAAATCAGAACAAGTAATGGATGTTGATGAAGTACAACATTCATCCTCCGAAATTAGTATTGAAGAACAACTTGCAAATACATTTGAATCAATACCGAATACAATAAAACTAAATAACATCGTAGAACGAAAAAATGTTGAACAGGAGCGAAGAGATAATATAAGAATTTTAAATTGTCATAGTCTAGGATTTCCAAAAGCAAGCCGAAGAGATGTATGTTATTTTGAAAAATATAAAACTAAACTGAAGTAAAAGACTTCATTTTTAGCCTAATATTCGACCTAGTAAAGGTAGCATTTTCTCGCAACATATTAAGAAATTAAAAATAACAGAGAATAATCCATCTAGTATTCAAAATAAGCCATTAGTAATAAATGAAAGGACGAGTAAAAATGGGAAAGAAGTAGAAACTAATATTAATACTAACATGAGAAGGAAAGGTAAAACTGAGACTAGTTCTTCGATATTTCTTTTAATGTATTTTATATTTTCTGTCTAGTTAATACGCTTCAAAGCTCCTCGATTCTAACAGAATCTGATAAAGACTCTATACATAAAGAAAATATGGGAAAACTAAATTCAATGTCTGAACATGAAATTCTAGAAGAAAGAGAAAAGCTTATTTCATCTACGGATCCTGCTTTAATACAATTTTTAAGATCACAAAGGTTTGAGTCATGAACTCAAATCTTTAGAAGTAAGTATAAATTCTTTATTTTAATGTTTTTCAGATCAAAAAGAAATAAAGAAACGATAGAAAATAGAAATACAACAATTAAAGCACAAAATGAAATCGCTTCCAATACTAATTTGGATGATTTAAATGTACCAAAAGAAATGATGTCATTGCCGGAATCTGCCGGTTGGGTACATTTCAATAAATTTGAAGCAAGTAAATTAGCATGGATGAAAGATATTAATGTATCGAATTTGAAAAAAACAGAAAATTTTGAAGCAAGGTATAAAAAGGCAACAATCATTTCGTTAAGAATTTATAGTGATTGATTGTAATTTTTAGATTTGATTTCGAAGGCTATCTATTACCATACAATTCGAATGAAATAAATGAAAAAAACAGGCATCTGTTTCATCATGGAGATGAACCAGAACGGCCGGGTTATTCACTGCAGGAACTGTTATTATTATCAAGGTTCAGTCGATGTTTTCTCGACAATTCCTTTTTATTTTCTGATGTTTTTCAGATCAAATGTTTTACAACAAAAAAACGTCTCTTTGAATACTTTGGCAAATATTCTCGAATTAGAGCAAACTGGTATTTACGACAATATTATTGATATACCAATAGAACAAGTATTTTTCGTTATTCGAATATGTTTGGATGAAAATACTCCATCAACGTTAAATGCAGCAATTAAGGCATTAAGAAATTTAGTATATTTTCAAATAGATGAGATGTGCTTAGATAATATGTTCAGTTTTGGCATTGGTTTCGTGCAGCCAATTTTAGCTGTTGATAATAAAGAGGATGAAGATGATAACACAGTGAATGATCAACAATTAGCTGAAACTAATTTAGTTAAATGTTTTATTCGAACTGATTTATTAATAAGAATAAGGTTAAAAATTTGAAAATGGAATTAGCAATTTGGTCATTACTCAAACTTGTGGGTAATTGTGTATAAGCAATAAAATCTAAATAATCTGCATATTCCAGATACATCATAAACGTCGTGAAACCGCCATTGGAAACAATTGTATATTGTATAGAAATTCTAATTAGACTGGCACGAGATTCAGAATTTATGATTAACAGAATTCTTCAATGTAATGGATTATTGCCTAATTTGATTAAGTATTTTTTACCGCATGCAACGCAAATTGGTATAACATGAAAAGGCAATCGTATAAAATATGTATTGACTATTGTCATTTTTAGAAAATGAAACACAATCCGTGGGGTATAACATGCCGTTGCCTCAAATGATTAAGTTACTTAGAATATTATCGGCTAGAAATCGAATCTTGGCTGATAATTTATTGAACAGGTTGGGTGTAGAAGAAATCTGCTTAATCTGTACTTTTAATTCGGTTTTTCTTATTTTAGATACAATTTAATAGAAATTATTCTGTCTTACTTAAGCAATGATTATTTCTCACAAAATGCAACTGGTATGCATTTACAAGTGGAATGTTTATATTATTGGACAACTATTTTACATTATGGTTTAGCATTAGAATCAATAAAGTAAAACTATCGATAGACACTGTCAATAAGACATCGTCACATTGTTTTGTTTTAGAGACTCTCAGGGTTTACTGTTACAGTTGTTAATTTATCATTGGACCCACACACATAATATTTTATCAACTACGTTAATCAGACAAAAACATGTAGCAGCAATATTAATGTTAATTAGTAAAACAATTGAAAAAGAATATAATTTGTTTCCAGATATTTTATCTGAATGTTCTGAAAGATGGTTGAAACAGTTTTGCACTTTTGATGATTTTAAAGTATGTAATACTTATTGAGAGGAGATAAAATGTAAAGGAAACATTAATTTATATTAACTTCTAGTGTGGACAGTCTCAAATCACATCAGCAGTATTTCATATATCTATGATTTATAATAAGTATTTTGGAAATGTTTGTACTTCAAATCTAGATTTAACTGAACGAATTATGGAATCGAAAGCTTTTACAATTGCCACCGAAAATATCAAGTAAGGATTGAAAAATAAAAATATATATAAATTCCATTATAGTTTCAATTATGGAGAATTGTAGAAATTGAAACTCAAGTGCCGAAAGCGGTACATGAATCTCATAAACGTCCTGATATTTCTCACCGTCCATAGATTTGTCTATGTGATAGGCAAGTTAGCTCGCTTTTTTATAACTCTCCGTAGTATTACGATTTCGTAGATACCCAATTTATAAAACCCACGAATGAAAAAAAAACAAACTCTTCCAGCAATGGTTCCCTTCTACTAAATAATTATGCAACTCATAAAACAACAGCCAACCTAAAATCATTGGAAGCTGCTACTTGGTTTTCTATGGATCATATTGTACCTGTTATGCAAACGAATAGTTGTATCCCATTTTTGTATACTTTATCTAATTATGTATTAAATAGCAGTTCGGTAAATGTAAGTTTTCTGGTGATAATGGCACTTGAAAAAAATATTAATAGCAGATTTTTAGTCAAAATTGCTCTTTCTAAATCATCCCAACATAAAAAAATATACAAATAAACTCAAAAACGCAAAATATTATTTTAATACCGAAAATTGGTTTACAAGATGTGAAAGTTTCTTAATAATGAACATTTTAAAAATATCACAAAGTATTCGAAACCATATTAATCCGACAGTTTACTATGATATAACCGTGAAAAGTTTATCTATCTTTACAGCGGAACAAAAACAAGACATGGAATTTCTAATGGAAAATATAATTTTTTGTCCCAAGTAAAAGACAGTACAAAAGCTAATGGGTTGATTTAATTACATTTTTTTCATTTCTAGTTTTTACCCGTTAGAAATTTCAATGGCAAATACCACTATAAACGAAACAACTAAAAATAATAATCTAACTGAATGCTGGAAACATTTAAATGACATAAAGCAAGTCTATGATGATGTATTAGGATTAAAAACGGTAAAGAAATTAATATTATGGCTTCACACTGTTTAAATCATTTTCTTTTTTTATTGTAGGACATAATAAATTATAATACTACTCTCTCTATCGATATAAACATTGGTAACATAATACCATTAGATTGGATTTATTCACCATTAGTTCTACTATATGCAAATCAACAAAAAGAATCGAAAGACAATGACCAATCTGTAATAATTAATAATGAACAAAATGATTTATTCACGGTTGTTAATTGTTTACGATGGATTCTTCTTTATGAAACATATTTTGAAAGTTTAGCTCAAGCAATAAGTCCTACCGAGAAATATGTTCGACTAGGATGTGTATTTTTGGGTAGTGATAGCTTGTTTTTAAATATAGGTGTAGAGCATTTGTTAAGATCAATCTATGGGTTTATAGTTAAATGTGAAAAAAGAATTAATTTTGAACAAGAAATTTCAGGTATAATATTTACAATAACGCCAATAAAAAAATCCAAGCTTTAAGCTTTTCCATTTTCTAGGTTTAACAAATTTTAAAGATTTTTACATACAATTACTTGAACAATATCAAGCTGTAAGTTATGGAAATAAAGTGTTTGGAAATGTAATATTATTTCCTCTAGTAAAAAGACATGATATAAAATACAGGAAAACTTTATGGTCAGAATATATGGGTGTAGCACAAACTTTAACTGTAGAAAAAGATGAGGTAAGAATGATATTTGGTAAATTATCGTTTTAATTTTCATTTATTTTTTATATCGTAGCTTTGGTTAAAGTATGAAGATTTAATTTATCCAGTTGATACAGATTCATCATTGTGTAGATCGTATTTGAAAGCATTAAAATTACGTGCTATACCTAAAAAATCAGTATTACATTCAGTTGCCGAAATTAGCCTTAAGGAAATCAAAAAAGCTGTTAAAAGCACCTAAAAATGGATGTGTAATAAATAAACTTTTTTCAGTAGACAAAATTATTAATTAAATAAATTTTGATTAATTAACTGACGTGTTTTAATTTCATTGAAATATCATTGTCAATTCAATTTCAATTATAATGTCAAATTGAACATTTTCATACTTTTTAACTTTTTTATTTCCAAATTCCATGGCCATTGGCTTATTCAAACTCACTTATAATCAAAGGAAAATCTTGGCAGCAATTTTTGCCGGTTAGTATACCTCTACAAAAATAGAATATACCATTTTCAGCATTGCGCTCTTGATAGTTACTTCCTTTAAGGATTGAACATTATTGAAATACTATTTGGTGCTGCAATGACTGGTTTATCCATATACGTATATTTCTCTGTTTCACCATTGGTGGTAACGGAAAAAGCGGAAATTAATTTTATATTCGTTGTTTATGGATTATTCGGCTTTAATGTGATGATTAACTGGTTGGTTGGAATTCAAATTTGCTACAAATGCTTTCATCGAGGTGGTCGGTATGATATCATGATTAATAATCAACCCTTTTCACATTAATCATTGATGAATCAAAATTTTAATTTATTAGAAAAAGTACTAGAAGTCTTTTATTGTTTTGGTATTGTGCAGGAACTAATACCGCTGTAATGTTATTCATTATTGCGAACATGTCGAGAAAAGCGAATAAAAATATCGAAAAATCTATGAAACAATCCGTACAAGGTAACTTTTCACTCTATAAAACATATTATAAAGCTAGAACCTATACAACACAACTTAAAAGTTTGCTTGAACTAAATGCTTAATGGAGCATTCAATTCCATAGGAAATATGAAAATGTACCTGACTAATTTAGAAGCTAAAGAATCGATTGATATGATGCAATACAAATTAGAATGCTGCGGATGGAATTCATATGAAGACTGGCATAAAATTGAATGGATGGATAAAACTATGATTAATGCAGATGCTAAATTAGTTGACGAGTGAGTTTATTGAAGTTACTAAATTAATCAATCGATATATGATATAATAAAAGCCTTTTTGGGCGATACCTCCAATCAAGACATGCCCATTCTCTTATCTCGCTGTATAACTGGCTAATCGAAGACGCTAGATGGCTGATATAAATAAATGATATAAATATTTTTACAGATTACGGATTAATCCAAAAAAATATTATTTTCCAATAACACCATGGTCATGTTGTAAAATTTCATTTCCAATGGAATGTTTTCATGATCCACTTCAACAAACCGAATACAAAAAACTTTGGGTTGACACACCCGATACAGTTAAACAATCACTAAATACTAAAGGATGTTCAGATATACTGAGAGCACCAATTAATTGGATAACAACAATAATGTTTTCGTTTATTTATAGTATAATATTCCTACATGTATGTGCAGTTACGCTTAAATTCTAATATTTAAAATGAAATTTTACAGGTTATAAAATTCTTGTCTTTTTGTAGATTATTATATGTTTAGTATCAAGAATTCTATTCACATCATGTAGAAATGCTATTTTGCTATTTGATGATAAAGGAATAGCGCCGGGTTGGATATTTGGTAGAGGAGATTGTGGTTATGCAAGAGGAAAAACATTAACGGAAATAATGGTAAAAAGATAAATCATCCCTTTGAGGTCTAACTTAACATGAATGATGTGTTATAATAATAAACTAGTTTTGTGTTTAGCTTTAATTTCAACTGAGTTTGAAATATATAATTTTATATCTATAGGGCATAACAAATGACATGCTCAATGAAAGAATAATGAATAATACCAAAACAAAGACGAAATCGAAACCGAATAAACGAAAAACACCAATAAAAGACGAGCCAGAAGAAGCATAGAACGACATAAAGTAGAAATTTTACTGTTTTATATTAAGAATAAAATATTTTACAATATACATCAATTAGTACTCATTAGATGACGGAAAAAGCAAAACTGCAACGATTTTTGATATTTAAATTTATTTTGCACTATAACGTTACAATTTTTTAAATATGTATTTACACTATAACGTACGAAATAATAAAATAAATGCTTCTAAAGTTATGTAATAATAATAATGATATTTTAAAGATTAAATAATCCAAAACGTGAAGTGAAAAAATTGAAGCAGCGAATTAAATATTATGATTACTTTTATATCGTTTTTTACTAGAGCTATTAAAAAAATCCAATGTATGGCAAAAGTATAAATAAGTATATATATATAGGTACCTAAATTTTTTTGAAATTATTATTTTTTCGTTAACACTACTGACTAAAAAAAATCCTTTTACATTTCTTTCTTTTTTTTGACAAACAATAAAAATGTATAACAAATTATTTAAAAAAATCAGCAAGACGAACATTATTATTATTATTATATTTATAGGTTCATGTTGTTTAAATTAAAAATAGGTTGTTTATTAAGCCGATATTTCAACCCAAAGCTAAAAAAAATCATACCATGTACTAATACATACATAAGTAGATTAAAACTCTCACTAGGCGGACACCAAAAGAATATTTGTGTGTTTAAGCAGAATTCGCAGCAACAATTACCGTAGTTTACACTTACTGTTAAGGTGTCCGTTAAGTAAGACTTATCTGTAAAGTTATTTACCTGTTATTCCTGAAATTGCTTCAGAAGCAGAATATTTAACGTCTACATCTACATCCATATTCAATTTATCTAGTATTGGTTTTACCTAAAACAAAATCATCGTCGCAAATCAAATAAGAATTAGACTTGCACACTATCATAATTCATGTATATTTGAAAACAATACCTGCGGTTGTATGATTGCTTGATCTAGTTGAGGTGCAATTTTTTGTAATGTTTTAGCTACATTGAATCTAACATTAGCTACTTTATCATTTGCCATACTCAAAACAGTGGGGAGCAGCAGTCGTGTAGTTATATCACTGCCACATGCTTCAGCTAACACATTTACGCAGAATAAGCATGTCATTCTAGAACATACATCATTACACAATTAATTTAAACAAATTATTAATAAATAAATTACTATACCTATATAAGTAGTTTTGATCTCTGGACATTGCCAACACTTTTGGTAAAATAGTGGTTTCGGCCCATTCAGCACCAAATTGATCAACCAGTTTTCTTAAATTGAGTGTTGCTGCTTCACGAATAGCAAATACATGGTCCATTAGCCACGTCATGCATAAATTATTCAACTTTTCATCGAAAAATTCCCTGCCTAATAGAAGAATTGATTAGAAATTGGATTGCATTAGCATACGTTTTGATAAATTACCTAATTGTCCAGCTAATAGTGGCATATACTCAATGATTGCTGATCGTACCCTCCATTTGGAGTCCTCGGCTAGTTCCACAATAGCAGGTAATAATGATTGGGATAGCTGTTGTATACCGATTACCTAATATGAAATGTATTCTATTGTGAACATAATAAATAATTAGAAATAAGAACAAACCTCATTAACACAATCCAAATTTGAAATTATATTTAATCTAACTTCTGGGCATTCATCTTTCAATTGTGTTAAAAACAATGGAAGTAAATGTTCTATTGTATTATGTCGACCTAAAATTGGACTTAAACCCATTATAACTGATGCCAAAGCCGATTTAACATGTTGATTGGGATCGGCAACCTATAATCAATTTAGAAATTTAAACTAAAATAATATAATATGTAATTGAATTACACACCAATTCTTTCACACAAGGCAAAACACTGGTCATAATGATGTTCTCCTGGTGAGTCTTATCTAAATGTTGACAGAAATCTTTTACATTATTTGCAGCAGCTGCTCGAACTTCCGCTTCAGTATCTTTTAACAAACTTTGAAATGCCGCAACCAAATCTGATCTTGTGATTTCTGGTCCTACAGCTTTTTGAAGTTCTGTAAATTTATCTGCCACCATATAACGTACTCTCCATGATGTATCACCTTAAATAATTAAGATAAAAATTAGCATTTTCATAATTAAATTTTCAATTATCCAGAATCAATTATCTATATTACTCGTTGCATATATACTTGACTGCAAATACTTTACGACTTTCGTATAAATTAAAAATTCTTACCAGTGCACTGTCGTAATGTAGGCATAACAAGCTGTTCAACATCCTCTTGCGCTAAAAGAGTTGCTATGTTTACACATGCCTCAACCGCTAGAAGTCTAACCGAATCCTAAAATATTCAACACTTTAATATTTACACTCAATCATTAGACAGAATAGTTTTACTTGTTCGTCTTGTGTCAGATTGACAAACATCGGAATTAAGTCGGATTTAAGATATTCCAATTCAACAACTTGAGCAAATTCGCCTAATTTGGTAGCAGCTGCTCGACGTACCATGGGCGTATCATCTTGACAGAGTGACTTGAAACGTGTTCTTAAATCAGCTTTTGTAATTACAGACACTCGGGGATAGCAAACCTAGAGAAAAAACAAGAACAATAACTAGAATATTATGTGAAGTAGTAACATCTACTTACAGAAAATAATCCACATGCTGATGTTCGGGATGTAAACCAATCACCAGAACTCAATCTTTGCACTAATGGTACAAAATGAGTTTCCAAATCTGCAGTACTATGTTGTTGAGCGACAGCTCTTAATGATTCTACAGCTTTGTCTCTAACCACCTGCAAATATAAGAGTAGGTACAGATAATAAAAAAACATAAATTGCTTTAAATGAGAAAACTTACCGTTTCTTCGACAGTAGCTAAGCTTTCCAAAGGTGGCAGAAGACTATAGGCAAATTCAGGCCCGCCTACAAGAGTAATAAATTGTCCTAATTGCTCAGCAAGAGCTAAAAGAACCTCATCTTCATCATAAATTGTTTCTGTGAGAAATGGTATTAGCTCCGCTCTAGTTCTTTCGACACCCAAAGCTAACGCTATTGTAGACAGTTTTTTGATAGAATTTAAACGAAGCTGAAAACAATAAATTTGTAATAAAAATAAATGTTAAAGTGCGTTAATTTTACTGTTATTTTTAATTAACACTAGTTAATGTTAACGATATATGTTTTTATTGCATAATATTAGAAACAAGAGAGAATAGACACATTAAAAATCTGCATATTAATAAAAAGTAAAAAAAAAATCATTATAAAAAAATAATACTTAAATGGTAATTTGGTTATATGTATACTGGGTGCAATGGTGATTTTTGTTGGATTTTAGATTAACAATGCACTATACTTATATTCTATTCACGATTTAATCAAATGTGTAAATTGTATTTACCTGGACATCTTCGTTTTTTAGTTCATCAATTAAAACGGCGATAGGATATAAAGAATCATCGCCTGCAGAATCGCTGGCTGCCATTGTAGAGCCGAGTATAGTAGAAATCGCCGATATCGTCGTTTTTACTAAATTTTATTAACAAAAGTGTGTAGGTGCGAAAAGAGTATTATACTCAATTTACTATTTTATTCTTCCTACTAGGCTATTTAATGAAAAACCACTTTATGAACTAATTTTTAAATATTCAATAAATTGCTATACTAGCAGTTTATTTGTCTATTTTATAATTTACTAATGATTCGTCTGACGGTGCCACTTCTTTGACATTTGAAAAATCAATTTGGCGGAAAGTTTGACTAGAAATAAAAAAACATATCTAGAATTAGAAAAATATTAAAAACGTAAATCTAATTATAGAAAAAGTTAACAACATGAATAGAACAAAATAAACAAGTTTAAAAAAATGATCGTGTGGATATGTGAAATAAATAAGAACAGATTCAAATATTCATGGAATTTTATTTATTTATATCAAATTGCATAATCGATATTTAAGTGTAATTTTATTTGTATAGATGGCAGAGTACCGGGTAAGAAAAATATTGTGTCAAAATACAGTCAAATCAAAAGTCAAAACCGCATTCGGTTATGTTTTTATTAGGTGTGTTTTGTTTACTTTTAATTTGCGGGTAAATAAAAATAGGTATTCGATATTTTTTATTTTATGTTATTTCTAAAAGGAGAATAGATCTTAAGTATGTATATTATACGATTAGTCATAGCAGGCAAAAAATCAAAAGCGTCGTTCGAAATATATTTCTAGATATAAAAGTAGCAAAGAGTATTAGATCAATTTTTTTAATTAAAATCTGATTATTACCCTTCAAACTTTAGCATTTGTATTTAATGTTAAACAAAACTTACAGTATTTGTTTAGAGATCTAAATACAAATTTCGTGTGTGTTTATATAATAGAAATGCTTAACTTATCCAATATTAATGTGCAACTACAACAACACCAACCTGATTTATCAGTTTCGACAAAGAAGAATATCGATGATATTATTAAAGGAATACAAACTGACAACAAATCAATTTATCAGCAAGCATTAATTAACTTTTTAGCAAAGGAATATGACAAGTTCAATATCAAAGAACTTCAAGGTATTCTCATACGTTTTCTTTCAATTTTTCTTTACATTACTTTTATCTGATTCTAATTTTATGTAGAAGAGAAGATAAGGGATCAATTATGGTACCACGTAATAGAATTAGGTCTAAATTCTGAAGAAAATGATATATTAGCTGCCATTTTTATTGTGCTTCGTATAATAAGCCGGGGCAAAGGCACTGTAAATAAATTAATGAATCAAGATTTGTTAAATTTGATTATGCTACATACAGGTTTAAATGATGATATATATAACTATGATGAGGACACATTGAGTAAAATAGAGGAGGCCTTAAAACTTCTATGGAATATTTTATTCAGTAGTAAAACACAAATTGAAGCTTCAATTGATAATGGACTATTAGAGAGGTTATTAAATCGCATAACGTGAGTTATTGTCATAATATTCATTTGAAGGTCAATCTAATCAACTCGACACTTTTAGTTTATACGATAAACAACCAGTCTCTGATATAATCAAATATTATGATGTTAAATTTATATTTCTTATGTCTGCTATGTCTATAACTGTTCGAGCAACAATACAAAACGATCTAAATGGATTAGTAATTTTAACTGATGTATTAAGAGTTATATTAAAAGAAGCTGCAGAAAGTGTACATCAATCAATTGAATTACCTGCGGTATTGGATGACAGGAAAGCTGATATATCTTGCGAAGTTCTGAAAGGGCTGTTTAATATTACATTAAAATCTTATACAGTAAAGCAATACATCGATCAATACAAAGAATTGGTTGTACTATTGAAAAGTTTTTTATTGGCAGTAACAATAACTTTAGAAAAAACATGGGAATTAAGAAACTGCATTGTAAATTTATTAACAAATTTACCACCAGTTTGTTATATAGAATTACTAATGCCACTTGATAAAACTAAGCTTTTGCCAAAAATGTTAAAATATGATGATTACAATATGATTGTTGTATATGAAATTTTAATGTTTCTAGAAGCGAAATTTAATGATCTTTGCAATGTCAATAGGCAATTGGAAATATTTTCACCGATACTATCGTTTCTTTTAAAAGCTGCAATCGCACATCGGTAAAGCAACATATTCTTGAGTAGTTCATAATTTACACATACATATTTTAGAATTATGAGAAAATTTTTACGATTACACATTTTACCACCGTTAAAAGAACTGGATACACGTCCAGAACAATCCGATACATTACGTGGACATTTATGTAAACTTTTAACAACACCTGTAACACAAGTTAGAGATTTAGTTGCTGAATTACTATTTGTTTTATGTAAATGTAATGTATCAAGAATGATTAAATATACAGGTTATGGAAATGCTGCTGGATTATTTGCAAGAAAAGGATTATTAAGTAAATTACTGCGTTGTGCTAAATTAATGATAATTAGTTAATGTAATTATTTCTTTTGTTTTGATAGGCGGTAAAAAAGATGAAGCTGAAGCAAATTTCAGTTCTGAAGATGAAGATAGTGAAACGGAAGAATATTCTGAACAAAAACATTTGATTAATCCAGTTATAGGTTGTGTGGAACCACCACATCGTAATCCATTGGCAGGTAAAAATAGATTATTTAAAATATTAATAAAAGATAAATGGACATTGACGAGTAAAGTAATAATGGTATTTTAATTTGATATATTCGATCTCTCGGGTGTTCAGTGTATTCCTACAAACTGTCTAAGAATAGCTAACGCATCTTTAAAAATTAAACTATAAACATAAAACTACTCTATATGTATATACATACTGAGTCTATTTGGTAAACAGATTAAACTAAAATGAACAAATATTTGTAGATATGACAGATGAACAAAAAGAATACGAAGCAATGAAACTAGTAGATTTAATGGACAGTTTAACAAGAAAAGGAGCAATTAAACCATGCCGCGTCGGTGAAGATGGCAAACCCCATCCAATTGAACATATACTTGAATTGCAAGATGGCATGCAAATAAAAGTAAATAATGAACATGATTTAGATAGTGAATAAATCTGAATTTAGTCATTAGCTATAAAACTCTTTCAGTTAAGAGGTTGTGTTTTAATGTTGTGTTTATTATTTTGCTTTGTTAGATGTATTTATAAGTATTGTATATTTATCATATATAATTTTTAATTTATTAATTTTTAAGATAAATGTATTGGATTTTTTTTAAATAAATGAATTTATAGAAACAATAGTATTTTTATTTCGATATATTGATAGGTGGTTTTTATTTATTTGTAAATTATAAAAATTATAAAATAATTAATAAAATACACAAACACCTCGATTAATTACAAAATACCTTTAATAATAATAATAATTTGACTAGATAGTGTTGCAAGAAGGTCTTTTTGGTTTCTTAAAATTATGTGGCAAGATTATAAATTTCATAAAGTAATTATCTAATACGATGTCTTTATTAATGGACAGCAGGCGTCTTTTCTTTTATTGTCTACTTTAGCATAATTTAATATTAATTTGTATTAAAGCTTAAAAATTAATATTTTCTAGCACCAATTTATCTAATTTTATCGCTTTTAATATAAAAAAAAGCTTCACATAATAAATTTGGTTAGTTAAGCGCCACAAAACTAATATTATTTTGGCACTTGATTTAACAGCAATAAAATATGCAATTTAAACAAATATCTCGTTTCCTGGTTCTGATATAATTTGCCCATTTATTCCGCCAACAATTTGTAATGGAGCCCTAATATAAACACTTTTCTTCATTGGATTTCTTTTGGATCGTTTCGAATTCGTCGAGGAAAACGTTTCTTCCTCTTCAATTGGATTTTCTTTGACTTGTTTAAGGTTGCTTGAATATCTAGAAATAGACACACAATAAGCGAAATTAGCATCGTCGATGTGTTTTGACACATTTTTTTCTTGTTTTATGCATTTACTTTGATTGATTTTTACTACTTCTCAAACTACTTTCTGATGTCGCTTGTTGGCTGCTTGGTGTTGTTGAACTTGTAGTACTTTTTCTGAAAATTTAATAAATAGTTAAATTAATTGTATCTAATTATATTGGTTGACTAATGTTTTACCTAATGATATCAGTCTTTCTCAATTTTCTTTTCAAAGTTCTTAAACCGCACAATCTTAAAAATCCACCTCTAAATTTCGAACTCATAACATTGTATAAAATAGGATTTACTGCTGAATTGATGTGAAACATTATGCGTGAAAAGTAAAGGATATTATAGTAAGTTTCCAAACCTAGAATGAAAATTTAAATTTCCAGTGGTTTTTTAGCAATATAGGGATAATGCATTTACCTATATTAAAATTGGATCCTGCAGGACTTATAATTATCCATAAAGTAAGGGCGCGGAATGGCAACAAACAAGTGAAAAAGGCTAATACTACTGTTCCTAACATCATCATTACTTGCTTTCTGTATTTGATTACACTTTGAGTTGGAACTGTGACACTTTTGTTTTGTAAATTTGCCTAAAATCATCATAACTGTACTGAAACTTGTTCATTATTTAATACAACATTTAAATGATTTTAAACCTAAATATCCTACATGGCCTTCAGGGAACAATATACATATCTAGCGAATATCCAAGAAACGTTTTTAATACATTTGAAAAGTTTTCATGCCATTCTATCGTGTCTTTAGGACTAGCCTATATTCATATTGTCACATAGATGACATAATTTTAGCTGTGCTTCAAAGGTACCATACTGAGATGGTACTAAAGACAATGAAACATAAATTTATCTTACCATATTTGTAGGATGTGTCATAAGCGTTCTGGCAATCAATGCATAAATACATATTAAAATTGCCAATGGGAAAATGAAGAAAATAATTACTGAGCCAATGAAAAATGCACACGGAAATAAATCTTCAACCATACTGAAGCAAACAAATACCAAGGAGCCATCGAAGTACTCTTCTGGGCCATATTGTGTGATTGCTAATATTGGACTGAAATAAATTTTAGAATTTATTTGCGTTATTTATGGTTGAGTAATTTAGATTGCTGATGATTACTATGAAATTAAGAATATTAATACTGCAGTTTATTAGTTCAATCTCCAAAATATTAACGTCTAGACTCTAGAATTTCTAAATAATAAGCTGATGATGGATTCTAATAAAAGCATATTCTATAACATTTTATTGCAGCTATTATTATTACCTATTATTTATTAATTAATATGTAAATTAGTATACTTACCTGACTTCCAATGTTTGGTCCTTATTTCTAACACCCATGTGACCCTTTTTAATATCTAATTAATTAAAAATTAATCGCATGAATGCAGAACGTTCACAAACTGATGTGATGATGATGATGATGATTATGCAATGTAAAATGTGTGTTTTTATGTCTTTTTAAAAGTTATTATCTGTAATTTATGGTGTTAATTAATTACAATACTAATTAATTATTATGTTGTTTATTTTATAGTTTAACTGAAATAATTTTTTTCTTAAAAAATAAATAGAGATTTCTATTACACAATAGGCGACTAATATTTATCTAGCTTAAGCACATATCTAGGTATCTTAATCTTTGGTAAACATATACATGCAGCTAATTAATTATTATTATTACTATAAGTACAAGTAAAGACCTAACTAATTTATTTTGACATTATGGCACTGATTTGAAATTAAATTTAAGGAGACGTATGAACGCTTCATGCTAACGTATACTTTTATATCCGTATGCTCATGCGCGAATACACGTGGGCGTGAATTATACATAGAGTAGGCTAGAGCATCAGTCATACCTAATTGCTTCATATATATTTTCTTGAATCCGTCTACAGTATATTTCCATATATGTACATACATATGTATTTTATTTAAGATTTGTACATATACATATATATTGTTATTATTTCTTAAAATAAAAATTAATTGAATGATCCATGCTGAATACACATCGTGGTATATTTATCTTGTCTGAAACTGTATTTATTTTTACACATTTTTATTTTCTGCCTGTCTACTTAGTTGATTTTTAAATTAAAATTAAACTATATATTGATCATGAATAAATTTATAGTCATGTTTTTATTCTGTTAATTGATTCTCGTCTGTTTTTTTTATTTCATTGAAAATAAAATAAATTTAAACGAAAGTTTCCTCATCAATTTTTCCGCCGTTTTTTAAATCTAAATTTTCATCTAAAATTCTTCGATTATCTTTTTTTTGTTCGGCTACTGTACAAATAATGACTTTTTCCGTAAAAATATTCATATTGATATTATTATCATTATTTTTTTGATTGAAACCATTTTTATTGAATGTTTGTTCAGTTTCAATACCTATTTCTTCATCAATACATTGTTGATTATTATTTTTCGAATTTTTCTGAAATGTACCGTGTAATCGAAACGAATCAATACTTCTTGTTTCAGCTGAGTCACTCGCCGATGTACGTATCAGTACTGAACATGTTCTAGGACGATAAAATACCCGATAACTTTCATGACTATTACGAAAAGTACTACTTCGCGAACTAGAATGTTGAGTACTACTAGTATACGTAGTACCATTTTTCATTCGGTTTCGCTTACTATTCTTTGAGCAGATTAGAAAACCATTACGAAATTTCGAACTCATTAAATTATATAAAATCGGATTAATTGCGGAATTTAAATAGACCATTATTCTAGAAAAATACAAAATATTATAATACTTCTCTACTCCTAAATTATAGATATACTCTTCAGGTACAATTATTATCCATAATGTGAATACACGAAATGGTACCAAACATACAAAGAAACTTAAAACAACTGTACCCAACATTAACATTACCTGCTTACGTGCCCTTATCGAATAATTATCTAAATGTTTATTTAATATTAAACTATTCGCGTTAAACATTAAATTTTTGCCTATAATGCAATACAGTACAAGAAGCACAATTAAAGGAACTATAAAGAATAGGAAAATAGTGCTTAGGAAATATAAAGCAGACCAAAATGTATTTGCTAATGTATGACAGGCTGGTACTTTTGATCCATCGAAGTAATCCACTTGTTTGAATTCAGCTATTGCTAACATTGGGCTGGAAGAAAATAAATAAAATGTCTACTTATTCGAGTAATATCTTCAATTTTTTTATTTATTCACAATTCAAAGAATAAAAAATCAAGCTAAAAATCAATGAGCGAAAAGAACCAACCAGCTTTTAAAGGCTTTTTTTTAAAATTATGTATGTGTTAGTTGACACCACAATTAGAAGCATTAATAAAAAAAACATAAAATGGCAGTACTATAAGATATACACATTTCATGATTTAACAACAATCAAAAAATTTTATTGTAAAAATTGTTTATATTTTTTTATATAAAAAATTATTTTTATTAAAAATTTTAAAATAATACAGCAAAAAAAGATTCAGAATCACCGCTCTTACTGTCTACTTCAACCCAAATTAGAGTACAGAAAGCATAATTTTTAAAGGAAATATACAAAATATTATTATAGTGATCACCCTATATATTTGAATTCGGGTTACTATAGAGAATCTTAGCAGGGCAATGGAACGATTCGTTCTACTTATCTACACCCTCACACTCATTAAATATCTATACTATACACTGTAATGATGTCAAGAATCTTTTAAGGAAAACTTTATTGTGAAAGTTCTATTCGCCTCCGCAAAAAGATGAAAATTGACGTCAGGCAATTTTCATCGGATTCATATTGAATTTTCCACATTTTTTCACCTAAAATTATTTCCGTGCAATTCAATTTAATTGGAAATATTTAACGTTGTTTTACACCAATAAAATATTTGAAATATTTGCTTCCGTCAAAGCATTTCCAGCCACCAGAAGTACAGTATTAAATATCGGAATTTGATTAAAGGGGATGTAATAGAGCTGAAAATGTATATACCTCAATTAATCTACTCTACGATACAGAAACTAGAAGTAAATTTAAACTTCTCCAGCGACTTTTTTCCTCAATAGTAGTTTTTGGCGTTTTATTTGGCAGTCCCTTTTCTATAGATTCGTTAAATAGTGAATGTTTGAGCCACTAGAGAATAGAATAGAGAAAAGGGACTAGAAAAAAGATTGCTGCTACGTCTGTTTCGAATGGGAATGGGAAAAGGTGAAGATGGAATCGTAAAATTGTAGGTAAAAAGAGGGAAAAGGTAAACGAGAACCTAATGCTTGCATACAAACAGCAGAAAAATAATAAATTAAAAAGGAAAAAGAAATATGTTTAGACAAACATTTTCATTTTCTCTAATCTAATAGAATATTTATCTGATTTGATCGCCTCAGAAAAAACAATGTATAAATTTAAGCAGAAATTTTGATCACTGAAATATACAACCTATACTATATATATAAGCTAAATGCTATTAGTCAATTTAGGCCAATTATAGGGGCTAGAAACTAGATTACAAGCCCTAACCAGAAATGTATATCTTCGTTATGCTTCGTAAAATAAAAATGTTCTGTATAGATGAATAAAAATAAAATAAGTTTTTTGGGTTAAAAGGGTTAATTAAAATCCATTAAAAAGGTTAAGTAAAGGGATATTTAGACGGATATTCTTTATAAGCTTCTTCAAAAGCTGTTGTCATGGGCATCGCCACAACAAAAACGAGAAAGAATATAAAGCCATCTAACTAAAATACACATGACGTCTGCTGGTAGAAAAATGCCATGTCCCATGCAGTTCTGTACACAATGAATACTAATAAATAACATTGATTTCAATTATTTATTATTTATTTCATTAATTTAATCTTTTTGTACATCATCATGTTAACAATCAAATCCGTAGTTATTATCACTATCATTTCGCTATATCTACAATTCTACTATGTATTTATCTTTATTATTATTATTATTATTGTTATTATAAATTCCTATACAATTTTCAGTGCTAATCTTTTTAATACGACTTAAGTACATCCTTTTATGGTAACTAGTTTTAGACACTTTAATACATGGAAAATATTTAGGTAAGATTATCATTAATATTATTATTACTATTATTACATTGCAAAAAAGGTGTTCTTCATTAGTGATTTATTGATTATTAATATTATTATTATTATTATTAAAAAAAGATTGTAGCATTGTATTATTAGTGTAAGCATGTTTATTCTTTGGAAACATTTCCCAATCAGCATTGTATTTAAAACTCAATTTTTATTGAAAAACAATTTCGAAAATTATAATTTCATTGAGAGCAAGATAATCATTTTCTTTGTCTCTTTACATTCATAATTGATTATTAATTTTCGAGCTTTTATCTCCAATAAAAGTTCGAAATTTACAAGCCAAAAATGGTATAATTTGAATTTTCAATTTATTTTCACATAAAAAAGCAATTTCCTTTTCCATATTATGCATGCAGTTAAAAGAAAAACATATTTCTAATGGAAATACCAATTCCAATCATTAAATTGAAATTCTGACGATACGAAATCAATATTTTAAGTGGCGTGTATGTGTCGTAGATTAGTTCAAAATTGCCATAATATCGACAGAAAACACGTACAATATATGACATTATTTCAATAAACCGATGTATAACTTTTCTGTATTGTGTAGTATTTATTGCAACTGAATAGAAACAATACAATTCAATAAGGAATTTCTCTTAGTTTTTTCCCCCTTTATTTTATTACCGACTCCCCTATTTTCACTGGGCACTATAGAGATACACTCACTTTATCTAAATTCTGATACAAGTCTAGACTCCCGAAAAACGATAATCACAAGCTAAGATGTCTATAAACGACATGTGACAGTTTTCATTTTAAGAAATATTTTTCTGATTGCAGAAACACCTGAAACGAAACCTTTGTCGGAATAATAAAATAAAAAGATAGCATAAAAACGACGAGTCGTAGCGAGGATAACAGAAGAAAGGCGGAAAAAATGCGGAAAATTGTAAAAGGAAAATTGGACAGCTTCTACTTGTTTTGCAGGTTTAAATTTTCAAAGTCTATTTACTTCAGGCGTTATACGATATTTTCCACATTTTGTGGTTTTTTAAGTGTTTTGATGAATAAAAATTACATTAATCGAAAACATTTAGCTGTCGATTTTACCTATCGCTTTTTAGGGCATTACAAGCAGATTTAAATATGAGTTATTCAAATGAGCATGTTTAGATTAAAGACGACAATGTGGCAATTTTGCTCTATAAAGTGATCGATTGATTTGACTTTCTCACTTGATTCTTTGATTTTTGATATATACATATGTAGGTAATAGATTATACAGTTTTGACCATATGTATGTCCATTAAAAAATCAAAAACAATAATAAATAAACTAGAAAGAAAAAGGTAGACAACAAAATGTAAAAAGTGACAGATCAATTTATTGAAATTCACACCATTAAAACAAAAAGCAAAAAAATTGAGTTAATAAAAGTTTTAAAAGCATGTTACTTGATCTTGCAGATGTAATGTGTACAGAATTACACAAACTGTACTTGTACACACACACACACGTATACATAACTTGGCTTTAATCCAAAAAGAAATAAATGTCAAAATGAGAAATGATCCAAATGATACAGGTGAGTTAAACTTAAATCTTAAATACATAAATGTATGTTATGCATTATACGTATTTCTTCTTCTTATTCTTCTTTTACGGTATCTACTTATTTTTGTTTTGTTTTATTTTGTCTTTATTTTATGTAAATGTGAATGTAATAAATTAGATAAAGTAATATAACTTTTTTTGTGTGCCTTTAGTGGCAACACCGCCACCCCATATATGACGTAATTTAAACAGTCCGTAAGCATGGCAAACTACGATAAGTTTATACAATTTTTTTCTCAGAATCAATCACTGAAAATCAAAGAAAAAGAACCAAATTTTAGTCGAAGCGAAGTATTTTTAGATCCATTTATTAACAATAACAATAATAATAAGATCAGTGCGTGTGTATTAATTAAAAAATCCAGTTTTCCAGTTTTTGTATTCGACATTCTAATTAATTGATCGATTGATTGATTGATTGACTTGCCGATTTATTGATCGAATGATTAAAACGTCAATTCCATCATTCATTACATCCGCAAATGATTTATATTTATATTGAAACTTATATTTTATTAAATGAATAAAATTATGGTCAGAAATTCAAAGAAAAATAAAATAATATCATTCTTTTTGTTTTATTAATTTTTCTTCTTTCTTGTCCAAATTTGGTTTATCCATTATTCCATTTCCTTGTCAAAAAACATTTCAAAGAGAATTATCATTCTACTACAGAACGCCGGATAGAAGAATTTTCGCACATCAAGGAAAATATGGTAGGTGACTGTGACTTTCATTAAAAAAAAAAAAAAAAAAAGAAAGGAGAGAAAATAAATGCGTGTTCTATTCAAAAAGTGAAATCTATAGATTTCCTTCCTCAGTTTTCTTTTATTCTATTTCTTTTCTTTTCTGTTTTTTTTCGTTTTTTTTTTTATGACAGCAGCAATTCTCTGTTGTCTGGGTCTGTATAAATGATTGGTTGTTCGACATGAAATGATATCGGATGCAGTTAAAGGGAAAGGGTTGGTAGGCCGTAGGAGGTGGATATTTTCCTTCATGATCAATAAAACTATATGTATTCTAATAATAGGTATATAGGCAATAGATTAAGTAGGTATAATTTTATGGTTGCATGTGAATTTTTTCTGTAATTTTAGTTTTCGTTTTAGGATGACCGCAGATTATACCTATTTTCTCGATACACTTTACTGTGGAAAAGTCAATGACTGACATCGTAAGATTTATGGTTTTAAGTGCAAATGCGCTTTAGTCGTATAGATAAATTATGGATTTATGATTTAATGTGTTATAATTGTTAATGCATTGTCGTCAGATACCTTTGAAAAGAAATAAATTACATCTTGCCATTTCCTACAATTCCTTGTACTCCTACAATAACCACAAGACCAGAGCAAAAATGGGCTTGACAACATTATTATTTCGTTATTTATAGCTGCTGTTCATTGCTGAAGATTGAGCCACAATTTAAATTGAATAATACATGATTATACACCTCATACATAATATTAAGTATAAGAAAAATACACATTATTTATCCGCCTACATCGTACATTAACCTTCTAAAAGATTTGCATAGAATTCCTTCCCTCTATATAGAGATAGATGAATATTTTTATGATTAATTTTACAAATTCTTTTTTACGTTATGTAAATTTAATCCCAGTGTTTATATTGTATGTACTAAGTGTGTATTATAGATTATGGACAGTGTGTGATAACAGCATTATATATATATATATATATATATACCTATATATATATATATAGGTATAATTATTATTATGAGGAATAAAACACAATGTGGCAAGTTATAGTAGAATAGATGAACAAATGAAGTGTTAATAAGTCCATACCAGTGAATTTCAGCACATTACCATGCTATTAACAAACAAAATAATCATGCGCATTATTTTATTAATTTTATTAGTGCAGATTGATAAACATGCATCTATAATATAGCTTAAAGCAACTGATATATTATCATGAATCTTTTCGAAAGACCTCGAAAACGTACAAGAAGGAACACTTCGCATAGCGTTTTTTTGTACAAAAAAAAAACAAGGAATGGGTCTGGAAAGGCGGAGCTAAAATTTAAACGATGACTAGTATGATCATCCTATGATTACATTCATTCAAAATGTATTATCGATTCTGGATATCGATAATAACTTGATGTTTATCCTTGTTAACTTTGTTTAAATAATGAAACACTTTTTCCATTTTGAAATTTGGCAGTGCTCTCAAATAAGCTCGAAAGGAAGGAGCTTGGTGTGTTCAAGGTTATAAAATTTCGAGATTAAGATTTGCTATTATAGTGTTCCTTCGCATCAAACTATACTGTTCAATGCTTCATGATAATTACATCTTTAACTTCTAACCGGGTACTTCATTCTTCTTCATGTCATGGTATTCTTTTTAAATCGTATGAACTGTACTTACACCCAAATTTCCTGTACCTACATATTTTTTGTATATACACGCATGCATAATACATAAATGTGAATTTATTTTATAGAGTACTTTTATTCGTACTTGTACTGCTCATTAAACATATACAGGTACATGTCAAATCATCTTACCTTGTAAATACGGCAGCAATAAACCATGCCAAAAGACATATTAATGATGCCCTCGCTTTCGTGCATACATAACTGGCTTTTAGTGGTTTACATATGGCGTAGTATCTTTCGAAACTGATTGCCAAAATTGTTAGTACTGATGCGTGGGCGACAGTCAGTTCAACAAAGGGTACCGCTTTACCTATACAAAAAATATTATGAAGTTAATATTAATATTATTATTACTATTATAAATATCGTGTTTAAGTGTTATATTTTTCGTATTGTAAAAGAATGTTTTATGAGGATACATTGACAATTGTGAGGTTATGGTTGAGAGGTTTTTAAATTTTGTGAAGTTTTAATTGTGATATATTGAGTGGTTACCAATAGGGAAGTGAACCAGCTATTTTTAATCGTATAGTTTTGTTGGTGATGCTCTGCAGGCGCTGCGAAAAGATGGAGCGTCTAAATGCCCCGTTAGTCACAGTTTTAAACATTCATAACTTTGGTATTTTAATCTTTCGTGTATTACAATTATCATACCAATGCAAGCAAAACTTTATGTAATGCATAGAGTTAGTAAACGCATAAAAAAAAATCTGTTTCTCAAGCACCCCGAATAAAACAATTCATATTTTATGGACGAAAATCATATACATAAAACATGTTTAGAAAATAAACATAAAGTCATTGTAATATGTTTTACTAGGTATGCTAAAACACGCCGTTCATATACGTAACAGTGGCGTCGGCGTAGGTGGACGAAAAGATTTTCCATAAATTAATCAATTGATTTTTTTTCTAGAATGGGCTATTTTCCGCTCTTAATGATGAAATCCTTTTACCATTTAGTTTTAATCGATGGTGGTATCGAAATAAAAAGAGGGGTACATGCATTTACGTGTATAGAAACCATTTATATGAAAAACAAAAATAAAAGAGAGTGGTTTTTCTCTCCTGCTGTTTGATTGTAAAAAAAGAATATTTTTTGCTGATGTTAAATGAACGATAAATTAATATTTTCTTAATATGTCTACATTAATTAATAAATTGTAATTAAATATGATAAATTTTTTGAAAAATATTTATCCAAGACACGCATCTGATTACCTGTCTTGACGATAGAGGGAGTGGCAAAATAAAAGACATTCAGCAGCAAAAAATTGATATATATTTAAGCATCCAGAAAAAAACTAATCGCGGTGAATCAATTAAAAATAATTTTTTTATTATAGATATTAAGTTAAGTGAAGTTCAATTAAAAAATTACTTTGCCTCGGAACCACAGACACACACACACACACATACCAAATAATGTTAAGATCGTCAAGGTTTCCAACTAAGCTAAGTGCCATTATATGGTCGTGCTGTTCTAAAAGTTTTAATTGCTTCAAATCGAGCAGGGGTAAATGCGCTAAAATAATAATAATTAATAATGCCATTATTATCAATCAATAATTGTTTCAAGTGAGAATCAAATAGAATCAAATTAAATGCAATAAAATATTAAATGAAAGGCAACCGGCAAAATGATGTGTGTAGGAGTTACGGAGAATTTATTTTATCTACATAATTGATATAAATTGGTTAAAATAAATCTCGTTTTACGTCATTAACGAAGCGTTTTGTGCGTAAATTGTATGTACGTATACATATACTTACGCAAAAACAGTGCGCAAAGTGGCATTTATTAAATCTTTGAATGACAATGGGAATCGTAGCAGGGTGTTGGTCATTCACCCTTACATATTTCCCCATAAAAATAACAATAGGGAAACTGTTAAACCGTTAGGGACCTTGTTAATGGAATAACCTTGAGAGGAACATGGAATGCTTTCCATATTTTTTTACAGTAATGGTTTTTGTGTATTGAATTTTAATTGATTTTTCGTTGTTTTATTTGCTTCAATTTTATTTTCGAAAGTCAAGTTTTTTTGAATGAAAAATCAGCAATCTAAATTTAATAACTGAAATTCATTCACATTTTTTGCAGCTGATTCAAGCTTCTAGCCAAGTAAAATATGCAAGTACACACATTCGTCGTATTACATTCATACATATTTTTTTAAAAAAAAGGGTATTTAAAATTCGTAGAAAATATAAAAATAAACATTGATTAAAAGGTAAGATATGTGGGAAAAAATGCCAAGAGAAATACAAGCAGAAACATAGGTAACATATACATATGTGTGTATGTACAAGCAGAAATAGGATTTTTCTCAATGAAAAAATATCGATTTTATGAATTTTTCAGTGTTTTTTTTGTTTTAGGTTCTTTTAGTTGAAGATATAAATCTTTCTTCCACATTTTTGTGGAACCTTTTTTCACTGACATAAGCAAATTATGGTAGTTTAGAGTTACTAAGAATGATAAAGAAAGAGCAGGATCGACTTGAAAAAACTACTAACTTCTTCCAGTCAAATTTGTCCACTAGATGGAGTCGTGTTACTAGTCTTATTATCATGGAAGCGTATAATATTTTGTGGTTTATTAAGCTTCTATGTATGTAGGTAATGGGGATGCTGCAATTTAATTTTTCTTTATTAAAAATAAAAAGTGAATTAAAAATATAAGCTGTTCATTAATTAAAACCAAATTTTCATCACATTCTTACTTTTTCCAAATTTAAATTTGAATCCTTTGAAATTTAACTAAGATGTCAAACATAAGACATTGAAAAATTATGTAATTTTTCAAAAGATTCCAATTGATTTCTGCAATGAAAATCCAACATTAAAATAAAATTATATCCTGTGATAACGACGGCGAGATACATAAAAGCAAACAGAAAAAGATCTAAAATGCCTACTAAGAAAAGTAATAGTACTTAAGTATGGATGTACTCGTCCTACTAAAAAAAAAAAAACAAAAATGAAAAAAGAAGTAAGTAACAACCGGCATAAGCTGTTGATTTATCTTTGCGATCTTGGCAGGCAACAGTATTAAAAAGATAAATGTACAATATATACATATTTTCTCTTTAAACATAAATTATTTCTTTCTAGAGTTAAAATGGCATAAATTAAACCACTTGTTAAAATGTTGAATGATCAAAAAAAAGACTGCGAATAATAATGGCAAAAATATATTCGATTAAATATTAATATTTTCTCTCCTCTAAAATGTATGTAGATAATATTAGGATGAAATTAAAGAAGAATATGCATTTAAATTGACGTCAATTTAATGTTATTATTATTATCGTGATTTTTAATCTTTCGGTCACGTTTCTATCGTGAGATGTTCACATTATGTATGAATCTACGTTTATGTAATCGTTTATAATGTTGTGTTCAATAGACCAATTCACTTTTTCAATCAAATAAAAATCTATTTTGAACATCTTGGTGTAACAACTACCAATTCATATATGTTTGCATTTTGCTTTTCCTGATTATTTTTTTATAAGAAAGGCAACAATGTACTAAATACACTCACCCAACCACACAAATACTTACATCAAAGCACTTAAAGTCCCTAAAAACTTTCAGAGCTTTTAGTTTTGAACCAAATACATAGATATCTACGAATACTAGACAAACACAAAAACACACACATCGATTAAGTTTACACTCAAAATTGCCCTCAAACATGAACCGAAAGGAGCTTCCGGAGCTTTTTAGACAATTCAATATTTGTTATAAATGTATGTATTTTGAGTATAGACAGATAGACATATAGGGATATATCAAGATGGATAAGGTTTCAATTGAGAATCAAGTTTAAGTTCGTTCCTATTTTTATATACAGCGTTGTCATTCTTCATCTATTTGCATAGATAAAAAAGTAAAAGATCTAATAGGAGAGTTAGAAAATGGACTGAGTCAGCTAAATTGGACAGAATCTGTCACTTTCATTTCAAGTGTATTGATTAGTTTATTGATGTGATAATTTTCATAGCTAACTGATTCTTTTCTAATTGAAGTTCCAGATTCTGTTGATTTTCATGATTTACAAAAATGACAATTTTTTAATTCGATATAGTTTCTTCAGCATATTTAGTAACCATCTTATTAGAACTAATATCAAATATGAAAGTAGCACAGAACTCTTTATAAAATCATATAAAATTTTACTAATCTAATGCTTTCTTTTTTTACTAATAAAGTAACAAAAAAGTCCACCGTATAAGGTGATAGGCAAAAGCCACTCTGTATATTGAAATAGGAGCTAACAGATTAGTAATTACTGAAACAAATCTATTTTTATGATTGAAGTCAGTTTAATTAGATTTCTGTTTTTGTGTTGAATCAACTCGATTTGTCTACTTTTTTCTCTCTTTATTTTTGTCTTTGAACATGAGCTGTACTTTAAACTATTCGGCAGTTATATAATTGACTGATTTTATTTATCTAAAATTTACGATCAATAATAATAACAAATGAAATCAAAGAAACATACGAATTTATAAACAGATGCGGTATTTTAATGATTTTATTGACAATTTAATTGTGCTCCTTTTTATCAGCGATAATAATAATTAGAATAATTACATTATTTTGGCAGCATTTTGTACTTAATTTTATACAAAGTATATACAATATTGTATATACAAAGTTCATTTTTTTAAATCTATTTCTGTTTTATTTGTTAAAATTGGAAAAACACATAATATTAAATAAACAGCAAAAAGACAAAATCAATTTTAACATTTTCTATTCTCTTGCAATTTTTAATTGTAATCGATAAGACTATAAAAGGTTTCCATTCATCCATAGTTGTTTGAATTGTATTTTTATGGTTCAAGAATTTTTTTCTTCGTATTCTGAAAATTGAATTTTCACTAAAAATACGTACCTATACTTATCTAAATTTACAATCTGTTGAAAAGTAATAACAAACAAGAACCTCATAAAATAGTAGAGCAGAGACAAAAAGAGAGAGCGAAATACGTATTGTAAATAAATAAACCCTTTCAGTGTTATGTTTGACACAATTTTTATTACAATGCTAAAATTATAGTGTGAACGTGACTTTATTTTTGAGACAAAAAATGGCAATAAAATAAAATCGAATTGAGCAATTGGAAAATTTTCAAGCAATTTTATGTATTTGTCAATATAAACAATACATAGTTTTATCTATTTTGGAGTAGTAGATAAAATTATAGTGGATTGACAAATATGTCATATACAGAGTGGACACCATTATTATACATATAAAAAAAAATCTTCTCAATATTTGCTAATATTCAATTACTAGATTCCTAAAAAAGTGCTTCTAATTTATGGACGCTAACGCTTTTCCACAAAGTGGAGGCAAACAATGACAAATACCCCTCAGTTCTTCGTTAAAGAATTTCGCACATGTAGATTTTCTTCTTAATTAATGTCAGGTAAATTGTCAAAGTCTAGCTAGGTACTTTAATGCCTCGTTAAACTGTCATCACTCTACAGAAAATCACAATTATACATCGAGGCAGAAAACTAATGATCAATCGGTGCTTATAAAAAGTGACATGTTACTTTATTATTAGCTAATTTTTTCTTGCATTCACCCATAAAAATTGTTGCCTATTTGTCTTCTTTAGCCTCTTATTTTTTTACCTCCATTTCATCTTCATTCAGATACAAATTCCTTTTTCTTTTATTAGTTTAATAATACTTTTCCTTTAGCAGTTTATTTTTTGTTTTGCTGTATTTGTTGCCTTGTTTGTTTGTTTGTCATTGTTCTTCTTCATCAATCACTACACCAACCATCAACACCACTGCTATAGTATAACTATAGGCTTGAAGATTTATCTACATTAAATTTTTTCAAGTATTTCGTATTTTTTCTTTGCTTTTCTTCTGTATACGTATATTATTGTAAAAGCACATTCTGCTACATTTTTTTTATGGATAGATACTATTTCGAATTGTTGAGAAATCGTTTAATTTTCTTCCCAGCCACACACGAATTGGGCTCAATGTGAAATTTATTAGATATAGTTTGTTTTAAGTAATAGCACATGCTTTTTATTTATAGTGACAGCTAGATTGGCCTGTATTTAAATTTGAACCAGCGTCAATCTAACCCAGTCTACATGTGTGCACTCTGAAGCATCAAGTCCCAACTAATTTGTTAATTGTTTTATGCTGCACTCTATCTATCCATCCATTCACTATAACTGACGTAAAAAAACCTATCAGCACCCTCAGTTTAACGAAAATCTTAACGAAAATTATTCAAGGTTCATTAAATTCAATTTAATTCACATTAAAAAATTAACACAATTACTTGATACAGACTATAGTTTGATTTTTTACAAGCAACAATGTACATAACAGAAAAGATATTTTAATTGTTTATAATTATTATATCCAACCTATACAAAAACTGGTCGTAATTTCTCTATAATTGTTGTAATTTTATGTGTATAAAATATTTGCAAGCTACTTATGACTACTTAAACATTTTGTAATGTTTTGCGCCTAAAAAAAAAAAAAGAAAGAAAGAAAAATGCACATCGGATTTTTAACAACAACAGGAGCAGCAATTAATTTTCACTTTCTTGTATATTAAGGTAATAATAAACGATAATAATAAAATCGATATGGCAAAAACAGATAAACAGGTAGCATTGTATTGAAACAATAACTGTAACTGACCTGATTGAATCGATCGATAAAAATTACATATATAAAAATGGTTACATCGAATTGTCTTTTTTGTTTGTTTTTTTTTTTTTTTTGGTGAGTGCACATTTATATGTACTGTAGTAGTCCATATTTTATTAATTTCTTCTGTAATTCAGTCACGATATTTGTATGTATGTATGTATGTATAGGTACATACAGTCCACTCTGCAGGATTTATATTGCAAGGCACCTGCATGTATATACACATGCATATATCCCATCAGGCTGACATGTCCATATTAAGGATATCCATAATGGGATATTCTGCTGATACGATGCCCAAAGAATATTAAAAATCTAAAACTTATGCCCATTTCCATTATTAGGTATATTAAGTTTTTGCTTCGTCCACCATAATAATAAAACACTTTAACCAAGTTAACCAGATGTATTTTAGTGGCACTAAAATGCATTTGGCCCTCCGCGTACTGTCCACCTACATTCATTCCTCATCTAGTGGATTCAATTAAAAAGGTTCTACGATACTGATTTTTTTTAGTCAGTTGCAATTAGATTTCCTTCAATGTGCTCATCTGTTCGTTGAACGCTAGTAATAAAAATAATAATCAATAGAGAACCCACTTTATCCGATCCCAGACAAATGTATGCCATCAACATATCCTCTGAACCGGTTTCACCATACCACGGTTCATCAGAGTAATTAGGATATTCAAAGTGCATCTCACAGTACTTTCTTTATAATGAACTAAAGTATATTTTCACATCATAACAATCGATGTCTTAAACAGCTACTTATCAATTCCTATGTATATGATTCTTCGCTAAATTTACTCTTAACATAAACTATAGCTCTATGAACTCTATAGTGGCACTTCTCATCAGAGGATTAATCAAACAGGAGCAAGAATTCGAAAGCCAATTCATAATCATGCAAAATGTTGATATAAAATTTGAGTAAAAATTAAATAGCTCGTATGGCACGTACTCCTGGATTTTAACCGAAAATAATAATTGTCACGAATGCTAATAAAACTATATAGCTATTATTTATCTAGCGCTTAGCTGCTCTGCTGGTAATGTGTTTTCAAAAAGAAAAAAAAAACGAAGATATTCAGGATATTATCCCGTTGAAAAGGTTGAACTTCTACAAAATTCATTTTTATATGTATACACTCATATCATATCCTATTTCATAAACCATAAGAATTTGACCTAGTTTATTATTATGAAACATAATACTTTGGGATAATCATATTAAAAAGGATAAAAATACGTAATAAGTCCTTGTGTGCCGCGCTGCCATCTTTGGCTATCTATTAAATCTCAATTTTTTTTCATTCTTATTCCATTAAATATCTCTTATACATAATTGATTAACTTGAATTAGCTTAAAATTAATTACTGATTTTATCTTATGTCTTATTTTAACTTCGTATGTATTTATACAATAAGAGGCATTTTAATAAGTATTCAAATAATTAATAAATAAGATTTTACTCAGACCGTAAAAAATATTAAATCAAAAATTGGTTATTAATAATTAATAAGAAAGCCTGAAGTTATTTCAGAGATTTTCCCATCAGATATTCTTGATTCAATTATCTGAAAACCAGTACTATAGTCTGATTAGAGTCTAACGGCAAAGTTCGCATTGGACCTTGGACAAATACTATTTTCTCAATAATAATTATTGATACTATAGATAAAAATGATAAAATCAATTTCCTATAATTGTTGTCTACATAAAATAATAAAAGTTAACTCAATAATATACAACAACATTAAAAAATAAAATACTAAACAAAATCAAAATACCATTAAATTTTAGATCCCACTGTATATGAAGTTCATTTGCGCGCACTGTATATGCCCTTGCCAGAGTTTTTGCTAGAGCAATTGTGGTCTGTCATTCGCTTGTGCTTTTTTTAGTGAATTTTTCGATAAACAATAATTTGTGAGTTTAGTTTTCTATGTTAAAAATTAAACCAAAAGTTTAGTTAACTAATAGTTAAAAAAAATTCATTTGTGAACAAAAAGGAGAACGAAAAAAATAAAAAATTCTTCGAGGAAATGTCGAGGTTAGTTTGTAGTGTATTATGGGTAATCAATATGGCCGTCCGTTGTAGTATGATCGAACCGACTGTCATTCCGGTTGTTATTTTTTAATATTATTTTGTTGGTAAGCAAGAAATTAATTTCTAAATTGTTGTTTTGAATTAAAGTGAAAAATTGTTGCATTTTGTATGAATAAAATTTTGTTTGTGGTGAGTGAAAGATAGATTGCAATAAATATACAGCAGAATTCGAGGTTAGTTCATATAATGGTTTACGGGTAATCATAATGGCCGTGTATCAGAAGGGAGTTTTACGAAAACATCAATAAAAAAAATATTGCCTGTATCATTATTATATTGCCTTTATAGCACATTAAAATTTATAATTTCCCACTTGCTTATGAATAAAATTTTTATCGAAACGAATGTGTCAAACATCAACATCATTTCAGAACGTCACAAAAAAAAAAAAAAAAATAAGAGGGCAAACCCTAATATTTTGCATGTTCATATTAAAATTGAAATGTTTAAAAATGAGGATTTTATTAATGCTTTTCATCAATATTAATCAGTTGACTTGAAATTAAATAACCTAAAAAATGTCAACACTCGATAATTTTGTTTATTTTATTACTTATTTATCTAGTAAATAAAATGTACATTTTTTTTTTTAATGTATATGTATATATAGATAAACTGAAACTTGAATTTGAACAATTCAATGGAAAAAAGACGGTTATCAATTCAATTTAAGTAAAGAAAAAAATAATAATCCTTGGCCATTTATTATGTCCTGGAATAAGTATCTAATTCCATTATATTATTTTGAGGCGCTGTATATACATATTTATGTAAAAAGTAGGCACTACAAAATCCATAAATGATGTCTTCTCATTAATTTATATTATTAACACCGAAAAAAATAGTTCTGTTTACCTGCTGCTGTTTTTATGAATTTACTGTAACGCTGGTTTCTTTTTTCTTTCAGTAATACGTCAAAATATCCTAAGGAAAAATAAAATTTTCCTGTGAAAAAAATAAACAAAGGAGAGAATTTTCACTTACATATTGTGTCGCTGTGAAAATAAAGGAAATTGCCGAGAAAAAAAAAATAAAAAGACAAAATCGAAATTGAAACAGTTGGACATTGGAAACAAGTTCGACCGCTGGCGGTTTGTGTTCCAATAATAGACTATAAATAATCAATATGGTGTAATCCAAATTTTTAGTATTTTGCTATTGAACTTCATCACAAAAATACTATTGAATTTCTTGAACATTCGGTGAAAAATAAAATTAGCTTAGTTGATTTATCAAGAATATTTTTGTAGTGGAAAATTTGCACATACCAATACTTAAATCTATATAATTATATTTTTAGATAAAAAACTGTTCTAAAATTGACAGCTAAGGCTTTATTAACAGCTGTCTTTACAATGGATGTTTCGCGATTTTCATTCATTGTAGCCTAATTTCTTTTGTTGGTAAATTTATTAATTATATTAACATAATAACGGAAAAAAAATGTCAATATCGCCGTCGACGCCATTTGTTGACCGTATCGATCCTTTTGCCAAACGCTCATTAAAAAAGAAGACCAGAAAGTCTCAAGGAAGTAGTTCTAGATATCGGACAACGCACGATGCTGAAGAATTACAACCTTTACCATTCTTAAAAGATGTAGCAGCAAGTGAACAAGAAGATTTATTTGTTCGAAAATTACGCCAATGTTGTGTTCCATTTGATTTTATGGATCCTGTTGCTGATTTAAAAGGAAAAGAAGTAAAACGTTGTTCATTAAATGAATTAGTTGATTTTATTACTGCTGGCCGTGGGGTCCTAACTGAACCAGTTTATCCTGAAATCATTAAAATGATATCAGCTAATCTATTTAGGACTTTACCGCCTAGCGAGAATCCTGATTTCGATCCGGAAGAGGACGATCCTACCCTCGAGGCGAGTTGGCCTCATTTACAATTGGTTTACGAATTTTTTCTAAGATTTTTGGAAAGTTCCGATTTTCAACCGGCTATAGGTAAACGTGTCATCGATCAAACATTCGTCATACAATTATTGGAACTATTCGATTCGGAGGATCCGCGCGAACGTGATTTTTTAAAAACGGTCCTGCATCGGATCTATGGAAAATTCTTAGGATTACGCGCTTTTATTCGAAAGCAAATTAATAATATTTTTCTCAGATTTATTTATGAAACTGAACATTTTAATGGCGTTGGTGAACTATTGGAAATTTTGGGATCGATAATAAATGGTTTTGCACTGCCACTAAAAGCAGAACACAAACAATTTTTGGTCAAGGTACTAATTCCTTTGCACAAAGTCAAATGTTTGTCACTGTATCATGCTCAGTTGGCCTATTGCGTTGTACAATTTCTAGAAAAAGATCCAACCCTTACCGAGCCTGTAGTTAGAGGGCTATTGAAATTCTGGCCAAAAACTTGTAGTCAAAAAGAAGTTATGTTCCTAGGTGAAATTGAAGAGGTTCTCGACGTTATTGAACCGTCACAATTCAATCGTGTACAAGAGGCATTGTTCAAGCAAATTTCCAAGTGTGTTTCAAGTCCACATTTTCAAGTAGCTGAAAGGGCATTATATTTTTGGAACAACGAATATATCATGTCGTTGATGGAAGAAAACAATCATGTTATTATGCCAATAATGTTTCCTGCCCTGTATCGAATATCAAAGGAGCATTGGAATCAAACCATTGTGGCATTAGTCTATAATGTTTTAAAAACGTTTATGGAAATGAATTCGAAATTATTCGATGAATTGACAGCCAGTTATAAGGCAGAACGACAGAAAGAAAAAAAACGAGAAAAAGATCGAGAAGTTTTATGGAAACGATTAGCTGAATTGGAGATTAGTCATCAGCAGCAGGGTCAAGGTGGTGGTATGACAGGCGGTGTCGTTGTTGGAGGAGGAGGAGCTGCACCAGCTACCCCCCGTTCTTCTCATTTAGAGTCTTCAGCTCCAACGGCTGTGTCTAATTTATCATCGTCATCTCCTGTTTCATTTACATCGTCGCCTTCGTCAAATGCTGCAGGTGGCATTGGTAAAAAGTAAAAAGAGATAAAGCCAATCGTTGGATAATTCGAGATATGAACAAAATGAAAAAAAAAAATAAAATAAATAAAATATGAAAATTTAGTGAGCCCTATATACATAATATTATCTACATGAGTATCTGTCGCTCCTATACTTAGTGCTGTGCGTACCCTGTTAATAATAGAGTAGTTCTTTTCAAGAGATTATCAATAATAATAATTTTATCGTAAAATGTTTTTGTTAATCCAGAAAGACTGAGAAAACCATAATTATTTATATTAATAGTTTCATAAACAAAATAATGCCAACCCTTCGAAATAGGTATGTAACATTTCCAAAAAAAAAAAAAATCAATTTTTGCTCACTTGCTTTTTATATTGGCATTACCAATGTACTGTATGCTGTTAATTCCATTACCAACATACTATAAAATGCGTCGTAGTCGAAAATATTAATTGTTTAAACTAAAAAAGCAATATTTCACAAAAACATGTATTTTAGATATTAAACATTATAGAATTATTATTATACTAAAAACTTGCAGTCTACTTAATAAATAGATGTTTATTAAATAAGTTTTGAAGCTTTTTCTGTTTTTTTTTTTTCAGTGGATCGTATTCATATTATAAGTAATCACATAGTTTATCGTATTGTCATTTTTTATATTTGAAATTCGCATAATAAAAATGCTTTTATATTCACTTCGAGAAGAAAATCATTAGTCTCTTTATATGGAAAATAATATTAAAAAAAAAGACATTAAATTGGAACAAAGAAAATTTAATGACATATTACAGGTGCCAGAGAACTACGCTTAGTGTTTATAATAATAATCATCATATAACATTGCACATAGACCACTATTGAGCACTATTTATTTAGATTATATATAAAAAATGATTGATTAGATATTGATGGACTAATAATAATATTCTAAATAGGTATTTATCTATGTACACAAACGCGTTGTGTACATTCAAAGGGATGTTTTTGTTTCTTTTTTGCTGACTGAAAATTTACTTAGGTATGTATATCAATAAGATTTACAAAAACCAAAAAATTAAACCAAACATACAGAACCCTAAAGACAGAAAAATCAAACAATTAAAATTGTTTTAATAAATATAAATACATAAATTACATAAAGTGTGATTTTATACTAATGCTTTCGGTGTATGTGTGGCATTTTATACTTATATATTTGTAATTCTATTGGATAAATTGGCCTAATTTCAATAATAATATAATTGTTGATCTAAATATATTTGACTGGCCATCAAATATCATAATGAAGGCAATATTATTGTCTACGGATCGTTGTGTATGTGGCATGAAAAGATAAGTAAAAGGTATATTACATGAAGGGTTCGGATTGTGTGATCGGATTTAGAAAATAACTGGGCAATTGTATAATGTAATTAGTGTTTATAATATCTAACTTTTTGTAAAAAGTAAAGTATACTTTTCGAGTGTATTGTTTTTGCTAAAAAATCCATATTTTTCTACATAAAAAAAAAATAGAAAAAAAAGTCCAATGTTTGCCAACTAACTATTATTTAAAAAATATGTAATTACAGTGCCAGTATCATCATCCAAAAAAAAAACATGGACGTTACAAAATGATAAGCAAAAATGAACATTATTAATGATTAATTTTTATTTAAGTCATTTTGACAATCCTTATTTGGTTCTAGTTCTAAACAGAAGAACATTATTTACTTAAAATTAAGTATGTACACATACCTAGGTAGGGTACTTCAGAAATGGATAATCTACGTTCTATTGTTTGGGATTATTAATTACCTTTTTTTTTAAATTTAGAAACATTGTATTTTTCTTATCTGTATCTTTTCGCCCTAAATTTTCCACTTGCTAATTTCTGGTTATTTTTAACGTTGCTTGAAATATTGTTAAAATTTCTTTATTAATTTTTCTTTTAACAATTGAGAATTTATATAACATATTAATATTTATTATAATCTTTATTATTTAGCAAATATCCTTTTTAAAAAATATTAATGACTGTTGTAGTGTTGAAAATAATTATAATAAAATAATCATCCTATTCTATACTATATATAAAGAATCCTACTACCCTATTTGACTATATTCATTAGCTAATTAATTAATGTTGTAACATAATAAAAAGAAATCGCTTTAATTCACATTAATAATAATTCACGTTATTATTTGTTATTTTTTTTTGTTGTATAGATGAATAATTAGATAAATTATTACTTAATGTATAGAGATAAATGTGTAAATAGTGTAGCAGCTCAAAGTTTTTAGTATAAAATACCAAAAAAAAAATGTTTTTTTTTCTTTATTTATCAAATCTTGGGAATGCAATGAAATCTAATTTGTCCAAGTATATAGTTTGATGATTTTTTTTTATTTTCTTTCTCTCCATTTTGTTTTGATTACTATAAATTAATTTATTATTATGAAAAGTCCACCACAAACTAATTTTCGTTTACTTTTATTACCTATATCCAGATTGAACTTTGCAACATATAGAAACAAGAATTTGAGGGGTTCGTATTATATTATAATACAACACAAAGTCCTCTAAAACATTATATAATAATAATAATTTATAGCAATTTGCAATACAATAATTAATTGAAAATTAATTATTGTATGTATATCTATCTATAAACGTGATGAGACAGAATAGATGTTTAGGTAGATGTTACTAAGTCATAAGTTTAGTTTAAGTAATTATTCTTGTAATATATTTAAAAAAAGTTAATAAAATGCGTTAAAAAAAGAGATTTGGAATTATTTCAAGAAATGTTTGAATAATCAGATGAATTCATTTTGCAACAAGTCATTTATGACTTGTTGCTTGATTCAAGTATTGGTCGCCAGTGGACAGCGTCACAATGATTCTGCTCGTGTCCCGTATTTTGTCTATTGTGCAGCAGTAGTACAATAAATCTTGCCATAATAAGTACTTTTATTATAGTCGTCCCATTATATTTTCACTACAGTTTCTTTCAGATAGAAACTACCTTACGGACCGAATCAGATTTTCAGAGTGAAAAACACACGCATAGTTATTATGTATATACATATTTCGAGTTTTTCTTCGATGAATTATAGCTAAGATTCACGCACAGAATTAAAGACCCAAACAATAAAGTGATAAACACTCAAAAACATTCTTAAAATTACTTTTTGAAATTTATGTCTAGTGTATAAATTGTCTTGCGCTATGAGACAGTACTGCAATTTTATTGCACATTAAATGGCTATTTAATAGTATTACATTTTGTGTAGACAATAATGGAATGAGGCAGTTGCTTAAATCCATACGTCAAATGATGATTATAAATATAATCCATGGTGCAAAAAATATTAACGGTTACCATTACCTTTATCATCTTCACGAATGAATTTCAAAAATTATGATTTTACTGAACACAAAAAATCATTCTAATTATCGAATATAAATATTTTATCAAAGTTTGTTGTGAGAAGTGAATTAGATTTGTTCCGTAGTTGCGTAAATAACCAATTCCAAATAAATGTACAACACAGCTCTATTATTCCATGGACTACTTGGATTTCATGCCAATTATTATTGAAATTTTTACATTTGTTCAGTTCAATTGTTATTAAAATTTGGTTTTTTCAATTTAAAATAGCTTTTTGGGGGGTTTGTTAGTCGGTACAAATGGTACACTTTGGAATACAATGCAACGTACAAGAAATGTTTTATTCATTAAAAATTACATACGATAAGCTTATATGTATGTACCTCATTCATTCAATGCAAAAATTTTCTGGTACATTTTTTTCCTTGTGGTTTTTTATTTGGTTAGTAATACCAACATTATTTTTAAGTACGAAATAAATCTTTTATATTTAGGTGTCTGTACATGTGTATATACGTTCGTACACATACTTACTTAAAGGCATGAAAATAGGTTGATATTGTAATAAATTGTTTTGTATAGCGAAATTTTCTTCCAGGCACACTATGATTTATATGCGATTATTCTCAAATTACCTATCCAACTATATAAAATGTAACTAGAATTCACTTTCAGGGAGAAATAGCGTCTATATTGTGTAACGATTAAAGACGTTTGTATTTTGGGAAATTCAATTTGGGAATATGCTTTTCCTGCGTCCCAATTTTTCAAAGATTCAGAAAAATTAATTTTAAAAATGGTGAATGCGCCGAAATATGCTTTGTCATTCGCTTCTCTTTGGCAGATATGACAGTTGTATTTGGAAAGGTGCTCATTGCCTCATGGTTCATAGGAAAATATGTATATATAAAAGATTTATAAATATATAAATATCAAATATTTTATTGATAAAAAAACTTAAGAAAGAAGTGTTTTATTATCAAGATCTAACTATAGAAGAATAAGTAAAAGTAAACAAAACTGCTAATATTTAAATTACTGACGAAATGCCAAGACAATATAATAATGTGTAATAAGAAGGCGTTTGTCGTTGAAATATTTCAAATGTTGCATGTATAGCTTGTTATACACACATTATAATTTCATATTTCAAGGAAGAAACAGTTTAGTAAAAACTGAAAAAAATAATACTCGAAACAACAATATTGTGGTGGGTGTGTGTTTTGTATTTTGTATGCAAACTTTAATTTGCTTCTTTGGTTTTGTGCTTTTTTTTATTAGGGTGAACAACCCATGTGTATGAATAAGTGAGATTTGACTATTAGATAAATCTATGTATGTATATGAATTGTATTACTAACATTAACTAATTAAATAAAGTTATAAGGTTTAGATGATATCTTTTTGTACATTTCTTTTGATTAAATTAAATTAATAAATAGTTAAAATATACTTACACATTTCTCTTCCAAGTACCCACGTTTCAGGTTTTGAATTAACTTCAACAAGTACCGTAGGTGTACAAACTAAAAGTACCATAAGATCAGCAACGCTGAGATTCACCAAAAATATATTCGTACTATTTCGCATATCTTTCGACTTAAATATTACTATTGGTACCATTATATTACCAATTACACCAAGACACATAATTATTATACAAAAAACCTACAAAAGAAAATGATCAGAAAAGTGAAATTCAGATTGGCCAATATGCGTGTGTAGTGTGTTCGAAATAAATTTGGTATTACGTCATAAATTGCGACGCTGTCAATTTTCGTAATGCCATATTTAATTTCAATCGAATCAGTATTTCTCATTATTACCATTGACGTTGTTCTTATATAATTAGGAAAAACTGGATTTCCACCGCCACCACCACCATAATCATTCATCGTGCTAATATTTCCATTGCTATTATTATTTATATTTCCAAATAGTCCACCAACAAAACCATTACTACCACTACCTGTATTATTGCCATTGTTATTGTT
Source organism: Platypus cylindrus (assembly GCA_949748235.1). Lineage (NCBI taxonomy): Eukaryota > Metazoa > Arthropoda > Insecta > Coleoptera > Curculionidae > Platypus > Platypus cylindrus. The sequence continues at coordinate 6,146,514 of OX456489.1, read as the reverse complement.
ACTATTATTATTAAATTCCTCTGTTGTAATCATTGCAGTGGCGGCCCTATATAAATAATTATTGTAGCTGGTTATATTAAAATGAGTCGTTGCTGAAATAGTTGTTGTTGTTGTCGATGATGTAGTTGTTGCAGTGCTGACATTAATGGTCAATGGTGTAGTCAGCACCGAAATTGGTGAGATCATGTCATAATAGTTTATTGGTGTTAACAAAATTAATGTTCCGAAATCTGAAATTGGAAAGAAATTTGTTAATAGAAGAAAATCTTGCGCGAGGAATAATGAACATTTTCTGCAATGTCCATTTGACCAAAGTTGTACGCTGTATTTTTCATTCGATTGATTATCCTTGAGGTTTTTTTAAATACTGCCATCTATAATCCATTTTTATAATGAATAATCATAGTGAAAAAAAAGCTGACATACGGGGGTCAGGAAATATGGTACATTTCCTAACATTTAAAAGAAAAGATTTTTTTCCTTCTTGTTTGTCTACGTGACATATGGAACTTTTCATCTTTTCAAATAAATTAAGTCTTCATGTTTAAATACAAATTTGTCAAACAAATTTATAAATAGGTAAATTTGGAAATGTTTTCTTTCAACTAATTTAAGAATGTTGTTTTCATTCAAATTGAATGCTTCAAAAAGTATGAGTAAAATATGAGGACAGATGTTTTAACTATACTATAATAACATACTAAAATTAAGTTTAAGAATATCTAAGAAATGTTTTCATTTCAGGAACAGTTTTCTTTCCTATTGAAAGGAACAAAAAACTTTTCAGAATCAACTAGAAGAAACATCTTTATTTTTTCTAGATACTATATAAAGTAACATCAAAGGTAACTTTAGTATAGTTAGAGAAGAACATCAAACAGTTATCGTATACTAGACTAGGCATTGATGATGTGTGCAATGATGGAACTTTTTCTTATTGAATCTACTATAGAAAAAAGTTGCTCTATGAAGAGTAAACGAATAAAGTATAAGTAAAAAAACGTAGCTACAGCAAGATAGTGACAGAATTAAGTAATTAAAGTATACATCATCATGAAATGCAAGAGACATAACAACAGCAAAAAAAAAATGGAAAGAAAAAAATCGTGAATCAACCCATACAGGTAGAACCTACTACAGTACGTACCTACCTACACATTTATAATTAACGAAAAAGGTTTAATTAGGAGAAGCAGGTGGCGATCATCGTTCGTGTAATGAAGTTACACTTGGGGCTTATTTATTTAACAAAAGAATTTAATAGGATACTTATATTATCATTTTAATTTTTAGTTATTATTTTTTGGTTTGGATAATGTTCTTTTAATTTGTAATTTTGCAATTATTATTATGTCGTTATACAGTGTGGCCCAGTTTTCTTTTATTAGCGTAGTTAAAAAGGCTAACTAAGTAACAGCTAAGGTAGAAAATAGAGACCTATTTAACTTAATTCGGTAAAACTATGAGCTAAATCGGTTAGCAAGATATTTTGCTATTTTCATATTTGGAATGTAATATGAGTTTATTGATCTGATAATTTTCATAGCATTTTTGTAGTAAAAAATGTAAGTTTTTTAACATATTCGTAATTTTCAAGGTTAGAAAACAAAATTAATACATAGCAACACATTGTAAGAAAAAAGAAATAACGTGTTTAATGACCCTAGGGTGAACTATGATTCTCATTAAAAAGAAACCAAAACTACTGTTTATCATTAAATTTTTTCAATGCCAAGTATATGGCTATGAAAAAAGTGTCATCTTTATTAAATTCTAAACAAGAATGTTTTAAATTTTTCTTCCGTTAGTTAGTTAGTTAAATGTTGTTTAATATTTAAGAAAATGATCTGCTTCAGTTTTTTCAACATGTTTCAGTTACAATAACACGATTTTATCAAATGAGATAGAAAGATTCTGATAATTTAATGATTTTTCCTAGCCTAGCTGTAGACGATGTAGTAACAATTCCAATAAGGTAGTAGAGTAGAGAATGATCACTCCATAGATATGAATCTATTTTATTTAAATGAAATTTGGTTAAAGGAGCACGAGAGAGATAAATAAGCTCTATCAAGTAATTTTCTTTTACTTGAGAACTAGACAGATAGATGGATAGATAGAAGGAGAAATGACCTCATTTAACATGTTAAAAGCCACAACTTGCGACAGTTTTCCGATAAAACGAAAACGAAGACAAAAAAAAGAGGATAATTTGTGTGTACCCACTATACACACTAATTCTTTTTCCATTTTCAATGCAGTGAAAATTGCTCTATTAAAAATGATCGATATTCACCATTGTTGTTATACGTTATTTGCGTTTATTTTACAATTTTTATAAATTGGGTGGTATATTTTCTACAAAGGAATGAATGCTTCTACTTTGGATTTTTCATTTTTTTTATAGAAATAAAATTTTTCAATTATATTTTATATTATGTGAAGTCTAAACATTTATTTGGAAATTTATTACTATAATATGTATATAAATATACATACTATATACTTATATACTATATATAGTATATAAATTATTACTTTAATATGAAAACTGAATTACAAATAATCAACGATTAATACGAATAGTCGAAATTTGAATTGCTGCTAACACAAAATACATCCAACTTTTCAAAATCTTTAAAAAAAATCTGTCAAATAAATGAAATTTTTTTTTTGGAAAGTTAATCACGACTATGATCTCCATGATCAATAAATAAATAAATAAAATTAAAGAAAAATATATATACATATAATTGAATCAATATGTATTCTGGCAACGTAAAACTTCTCATTTAATTTTGTTGTTTTCGTTTTTTTTTTGTTTGGGTTGAGCCCATTTTCTCGCAATCAAACCATTATACTTAAAATTTATATTGATCATTGTTTCGGCCAGTCCATTATTTAAGCTCCTGTATAATTTTTTTTTTTGCGATTGAATGTGGTTGTTTGTTAAAAAGATAAATACTGTACTGGTACCTCATATGCTCGTATACTATACATACGTACTTTAAAATCTACCTACATAAATGGGTTCTCTTGATGGTTATTTTCGCTTTATTAAAGTTTCTCTTTATTTTTAAAATGGACATTGTGGCTTTTTTTTCTTTTCTTTTCGTTTTGTTAAATTATGTATTGAAGTGAAAATTAGTAATAATAATAATAAAACTGTTAATAAAGAAAAAAGTAAATAAATAACCGAGAAGCGCGTGATTAAGATAATAAATTATTGAAATGAAAGAAGATTTTCCATAAGAAAACTTGACAAGTTGATGAATTAAAAAAGAAAAAAAAAAAGATCGCCAAAGAAGGTTTTGATTTTGTCAAGAACTAATTGGAAATCATATAAATCGATTCTCTGCCAATTTTTATGAGATTTAAATTAATTACATAGAGCTCTATAATTAACCAAGTTTCTCATACAAATTTTCTCTTTAATTTTATCTTTTTTCATCTTCAAAATGTCTTCATTTTCGATTAAATATTTGGCGCACAACGATTTATGGGATATTTTTCTAACAGCATCATAAATTTTCCTGCCTTCAAGCAGGCAGGCAGACAAGCAGGAAGAGGCTTGAGTCAACGATGATAATGAGAGAGGGAACCAAAAATAATAATAAGATCAAAAATAAAAATCTAATCCTTTTCGTTGCGATTATTAGTTTAGGCACATGGAAAACTAATGGTTTTCCTTCTTCATTCGAAGAAAAAACGAAATGTGTGGATTAGCAAGGATTATTTCAATTATTTTTTGTATATTTTCGGGAAGACAATTTATATTTATAAATTACTTTATATTAAAATATGAAATATAAATGAACCTTGCTAGTTCACAAATGACAATCGATATGGAACTCAATAAATAAGATCTTTTAGCTAATCTCATAATTTTAAGAGATTAATGGATATTTTCCGTAAATATTTAATTTAATCTTTCAGTTTCTAATAATAAAGGTCTAAGTGCAGAATACTGTAACCCAGAAAAGACAGTTCGCTGTTTTATTTTTTATGCAAATGACAGGGATCATAATATAAGGAAAAAGAAACTTAAATTGAATCAACAAATTTGATAAAGTGTCATATATTTGACTATGTATTTATATTATCCAATTGGACTTTCATTCAAATAAAATTGGAAGCAATTTCATGTGCTCAAGATCACAAAATATTGCGAGACAAAATCAATAGAAAAAATTGCTTAGTGTTGATTCTGAATTGTTGTATTCTGCGGTCTAAATATATTCATTTCGATTTCTTATTATATGTATGTATGTATACAAGGAAATTCGGCTAAAAGCGATTTTTCCAGATTAAATTTACTTCTCCGAATATCCGAAAAACAACATTAAGTAAATATAGTAAACTAATCTAGCATGACCGAATAAATAAATGGAAAACTAAAGCCTTGTTTGACATATACAATTATTATCTTAAATTGAGTGAAACCAGGTTGAATGATTATAGTTTTATTTTTAGTATTTTTATGTAAAACAAATACATAGTATACAGTCAACATAAACTAAAAAAGTGCCATAATATACTGAGGAAGATCGAATTAATATTAATTTACAGGTTATATTTTTTAATATATTTTAAAATTTATCTTATTCTATTAAATAGAAATGTAGGCTGCATAAGCCTGATATTTCAAAATAACAAACGTTCCTTCCTCACAAATTAAAATACATCTTACGCATTATCTTCGAATTAGTACATGTTTTTCTGAGGTTTAATGCAAAGTTTAAAGGTTAGGGAAATTTATTTTTGACTATAAATTGGGATAATATATGACATCGTGGCAACATTGCTTCAGTTGGCAGTTTTTCTTCATTTAAAAGTCGATTATCAGCTATCACAGTTTATGGCAGGTCTCATCGTATGTAGTTTCAAATAATTTCAAAGTTTATTTATTATTGTCCAAATCAATAGGTAATAAATTTCACTTATTTCATAATCAATTTTCTACTTTATTCAAAATATTCGCCTAACGATCATTTTTTGCGAATCAATATGACAATGTCGCGCCCTCGCGATATTGATTACAAATTATCCCGTAACACTTATTTTAGTTTATGTGGACTGTATACATAGGTAATTTATGAAAAATACTTTGTTTATAATTATTTTTATCATTTCACCAAATATATCAGTTTTAGTGCGAAAAGGCGCATTTTCGTTATCTTTTTTACATTTATGAATGTAAAATTAAAAAGAAAAAAGAAGTTAATGAACTAATAATAATAATAATAATAATCATCATCATAATAAAATTGTCATGGCATAATATTTGTTCTGTTAATTGCTATCTAGTTGTGGCAGTCTCATAAAGATGCCCTCATAGTAATATGAATTATCTATTAAACTAAAATGAAAAAAGAAAATAAATTAAATTAGTTCAAGGTCAGAGCGAAAAAATACAATGTTAAATAAATTGCGGGAAATATAATTTCAGTATTAATATTCTGCCAGCAGGAATTTCACCCACTATGTATGACTCCTTTCTCTCTCACTACTCACTATCAGCCTTTTTCTTTGTCTGCCTCCTCTGTTCTACCTTGTTATATTTCCTAGATATTTCTTAAGAAATTTGCGATATTCTAAAAAAAAAAAAACATCCAAAGATTGAATTGTTATGTGTATTGTGTCAAGGATTCATTCCACGTTAATTTTCGGTTTTTTTTTTAAGAAAGTGATTAATTTAGTTTTCTAAGAGAAAGAAAAATCACACAGAATTACTCATTGGCAGTAACATAATTCTATATCTTGTTTTTGATTTTTTTTTTTTTTTTTAATTCTGAGAGCTCATACAGTCATTCATGATTTAAATTTTGCTTTTTTTTAATCTCTATTTTTAAAGATATGTAGTACAACACGTTAATTAAAGTTGTGACAGATTTATTGTGTTGCAAATATTCCAATAGTATTTTAGATTATTTTTTTTATTTCCTAGTTATAGTTATTCTATTGAAATACTACAAAGAACCCAATGACATGCTTAGAGACAGAAAGCATAGCTCTATTTTCCTTTGGTTCACTTAACCTCTTTTCTGATATTGTCTTTTCCCTATTTCTATCTCTCTTTTTCCTTTGCTTGCTGTGTTCCTTTTTATCTCTCAATTAAAAGTTAAAGCACCGTAAAGTTAATTTCTTCAAATTTACGTAGGAAAACCACTGAAAAGCTATTAAATAAAATATGTATGTATTTAAATGAACAGCGTGGGGGTTTTGTAGTTGGAAAATTTTTAATGATTTATACATTAAATTCGTATTTATTTATTTATATGCGAATTTGATTTAAATTTGTATAAACTTCTCGTTTATTCAAGAATAAAAGTACATAATCATTAAATAACATGGATTTGGAATTATGCCTGGATGCTTTTATGGAAAATCAAATATTAGAAATTACAATTTCTTTAAATTTAAAAAGAGAATAATTTGAAATTTAGAATTTGTATCATTTTTACTATTTTAATACAATAGGAACTAAATTAGATAGTTTGGTATTTTGGATTGTTAAAATTTTTCGAATTTCGAAATAAATTTATAATCTTAAAACAACAAAAGTGATTTGCAAAAACTTTTCTAATAGTTTTCGTATTTTGGAAGTCTCTACTTTTTAGTACATATAACACGATTTTCAATTTTAAAAAAGTTTCATTTAGAAACGAAAAAACAAAAGAAAAACATTCATGCGCGTTTTTCAAATAAAACCTGTTGGTTTTCACACTAAACTAGAAAAGGTTTTATACGTATTTCACACGAATTACATGGAAAAGTTTCTTAATTTTACAAAAAAAAAAAAAATGTAATTTTTGTAAATGATGAAAACAAGCACGTTCTCCGTCATCAAATATTAAAACAAATTTCATAAAACTTTAAAATTTTAAAGTTTCCAAATTAAATATACAATTTTTTTTCTACATTGAAAATAGAAAGGTCCGAAGTGTAATTTTCAAAAAACTTTCGAAAATCAAGTGAAGACTAGTAAACTTTCAGAAATCTTTTGAAAATTAGATGAGCGCGTGTTTGCTAAAATGGAAATTTAAAGCGAAATAAATTAAGGCTAGAATAATTAAAATCTAGAATGTTTAGTGTAGCGATGAATTAAATAAATATAAATTAAAAATGTCCAGCCTTCAATTTATTCTATAATCCACAAATTGTCACTATAAATTAAGAAAATACATAATTCTTTTTCATAAGTTTTTATGTCGGTACTTACTTACAAAAGCGTGTGTTTTAATAATTCCAATTCCAATTAATTGGCGAATAATTTAGCATAATTGCAATTCGTTCTTTTTCTTACAAGATTAATTATCATTAATATCGGGTTTTGAGCAATAAATTAATCAAAGTTGTCACTTAATTAATCATATTTCTATTTAGTTCTTTTTTTTCTTTTTTTCGATAAAAAAAATTCTACATTATACAACAACTACTTGATTGTTCAACATATAAACTAAAATATACTGAGCATATTTTTTTTTGAGTTTCGCGCCGATTTTTTCTATTATCGAATTATTATGATAATATATAATTTTTTGTTTTGGTTTTTTTTTGTATTTATCACTATCCTGCTTTTGTACAGGAAGTCCGTTCCCAACAACCGGTGAAAACAAACTGACGTCGCCATGGCTCTGCTGAAACCGATGATGAGAGCATAATATAATATTATTTTATTTTATTCGTCTATTTTCAACTTTTCATTCATCTCATCATCGTCATTATTATCATCTTCATCTTGTTGAAGAGGAACTTTCATTTTTTTTTTTTTTTTAATTTTTGCGGCACGTGGTCTTCAATTATGTATGTAGATAGTAACAATAAGATGTTATAATAATAATAAAAAATAAAGAGGAACGGACACAGAGAGAGAGAGAGAGAATTCGTATAAAATTATAGATTAGACACGATTTAAATGTTTAAAAATTTCCTACGTTTTTGCAATTTGTTTTTTGGAGTTTCTCTTTTATTTTTTTTCATTTTTTAAAGTAGTGCTGTATTGTCCTTTACTTCTCGAAGTTTTCTGTTCATTTTACTTTATTGAATCAGGTGCAAATGGACTTTGTTGAATAGTGTCTACTCTACTCTAGTAATTCAATCAGCTTTAGAGCAGTGAGTGCAGAGCATCTAGTTTTTCAAGAATTTAATATTTTTATAATAAAATATGAAGTAATATTTACAGTAGGTTTTCAAATTAAAGCATTAAAGTGTACGCTTTGATGATTAATTTATTTTCTAATGCATTGTTTTTTTTCCGTTCTGCTAGTTTGTTTTTAATTAATATCGGGCAATTTTAAGGTTTTGCTTCAAAAACATCTATCAATTTTATTTCCTTAATATAGATATGAAAACAATTTATTTTATGGTCAACAAATTTACTTGTGTATATAAGAGAACCAAGAGATAATCTGAGGAGCAAAAATAAACCTTTTTCCTAATGGTACATTTAGACGTGCCGTCTTCTTTTTTCCTAACGTCACCACAGCACGCATTTGAAAGGCATTATGTTTTTATTGTATACGCTTTATGCGCAAGCGCTATACTGCTGAATGTTAAGCGTCAAAACGAAAAACGAAGAAATTCGAGCCTTTTGCTGATTTTGCTTCGAGAAAGAAAAGTATTGTGACGAGTTATTTTTGGGAGAAAAATTTTTCTTTTTTCTTTCGTTTCGCCGACTCATTTATATTACATAATAATAGGTTGTCTCCATCTCTCTTCATCGAGAGTGATGTAATGACATCAATAGAGCAGCGTATCCTCTTCCTATTCCCTATGGTCCAATATTTATTTGTTTTTAGGTAAGAGCTTTTCCTAGTTTGGTTAATTATTAGTTACTATTATTAGTAGCGGAGAGATAATATTATTGTTTCGATAAGTATAAAAAAAGTTAATCAATATTTCATGATATTAATAATAGTGGAGAATTAATAGAAATATTTTATATATTTTTACTCATAAGAATATTGAATTGTTGATGTGAATTATCCGCACAAAATCAATGATATATTGAGATTTTCAAGCACATTTTTGCTTTAAAAAACACTTATGCTTTAATTCCAACCTTCGTTTTCCAAACGAAGGTTGGAATTTTCCTACTGTACAAAATATATCCAAAAAAATAACCGAAACAATAAAAGCCAACAACATTGATTGCAATTAGCCAACAGGATACAACAACACATATAATAAAGCAATAATAAACAAACCATAAAAAGATCATTGAAACAAACAAAAATAAATAAAATAGAAAAAACATAGAACTTTTACTAAATATGGTTGTGAAGAACCTATTTGATATGGTTAGGTTGTTCTCTATCTTTTTCTTCATTCATTTTAAAATCACGATTATTGTCAAGAGATATAAACACAAAATGAAGAAAGATAGAAAAACAGGAAGAAAAAATATCACAATTGAATTATATTTGACGAAAAAATAGGTACTTAATGTAATATTATTGTTATGATGCTTGTAGCAATAACTATACACTTATATTACTTGTAATTTGTTAATGACAGTTTAAACGGAGAAACCGAGTCTTAAAATATTCCACACTATTTTATTATTAACTTGTTCGCAAGCTATCTTTTTCTTCATTTTTTCATCTCCCTCTAAATAAACCATTATATTAATTTGTTATTTGTCTTTCAACAACTGAAATTTACATACACAGTACTTACAGTAGGTATATATATATGTATGCATGCCAAAGTGTGCATTTCATTTCATTCATACATATATATATATTATCTGAGCTGTTAAAAGATTGAAGCTGTCAACGTTTATACGGAAAGTGTAACTACGTGCATGTATGTATGTATGTCTAATACACACACGCTATACAGTTGATGAGTAGTAGTAGACAGTGTGTCTGCTGAAGTAAATTTATTTTAATGAAAATATTTAGAACGAAATAATAATAATACAAATGAAAAGATTAATTGCATTGTGCGTAGACGTCATATTAGTTAGTTAATTTATAAGATTTGTTACACTTATTTCAATTGATTAATCCTTGGATATTTAAGTAATACACAATATAAGATTAAGATCTGAGACGAGATGAGACTTGTGCTTGGAGAATACCATCGTCCGCCACACAGTGGGCATAATCGACTTGTCGCTTGATAGATACACATTTTGATATTCGAAAAGAGTTGGTCGATAAACTTTGCATCTGTTAACTCGCCATTAACTTTAATAATAAGTACAGTTACATTACTTTTGATTGGCATTAAATCATGTTTGATTACCACTTTGCACCTTCATAATTAACTCCAATATTCGTCCTTATCGAATCGATTAAAAGCAAAAAAAAACACCGTAACATTAATTGCTTCTAGTGAAACCCTAATAATAATAATTCGTTAATTATTATTAGTTAGATTTCAAGATGATAATACATTTCTTCGTCTATTTACTTAATAGGTACAAAAAAAAATCAATCGTATGTAATAAAGTTTGAGAAACCGTTGTAGAAAGTACTTATTCATTCCATATATTTCTAATCTATCTAAACTTAAAGTAGATTTAACCAAATTTAGAAATTAAACGATTATCTCTTGTACACGTCTATTCGTCTGTGTGTACGTTTTTACAGTACCGTGATTGGCTTTTTTAATCATTGCTAGCTACATCGCTATTGCTTTAATTTTTATTTTATAGTTTGACAACATTAAGTGCCGATAATAAAATGATCAATAAAAATATGCGCTTCCATACTGATTATTTTTAATTTAAAAGTTAATAAACTACTGGTGGCTCCATCTATTGTAAAAAATTTGTAATAGAATTAATTGGCGGATGAACACAGATTAGGAAGTAATCGAAATAAAAATAGGCTTAAAAGAAATATTACGCATTTATGTATTGTGCCATTTTAGTAAGCAAACGAAAAAAAAAAAAGCTAAAGTCGTTCAGCATGTATAAATATGACCAATACCAGAGGATAATTTCAACTAAAAAGATTTCAATTATCGCAGCAGGCCAACTTCAAATAAAGAATTACTACCGATAAACAGCGGGATATATTTGCTTGCTGTAAACTGGACTTTTCTGCTCGCCTTCCTGCCTGGACACTTGGCTATATAGCGAAAAGAAAAAAGGAAAACTGCGGGAAACTTTTCCTTGTAATAATTCTTCTTTCTCTCTCTTTTTTTTTGTTCCTTTGAACCACACTAGTAGTATGTAAGTACAACGAACTGGGAGAATTTGCTTCTTTTTTTTTTTTTTTAATAATAATAAATGGACTGAAATTAATTCATATAAATTTATTATTATGAATAAATGATTCAATTTAATGCTTCAATTATTTTATATCTAATATTAATACATTCCTTTCAATACGAATATAGAATATTTGATTATGCGTGTGTGTGTGGTTCTGGAAAATATAAAATGATATTGACATACCTTCATATATTCTTATTTTAGAGATTCAGGTATCTCAAAAAAGATATCAAGAGATAAAAACAGTAAAGTATCCTAATGAATATATCATCAGTTTATTTATTATGACATAATAATTATTAAGTTTTTTATCTTAGATCCATTTACTATACATAGAGAGAATAATAATTAAATCAATGCATTCGTATTCTTCTCTAATTGATCAATTGATTGATTATGGCATTATATTATACGAGAAATGGCAATAATAATTTGATGGTGAAGATGATGAGAAACGAATCTAGAACAGTTTTCGCTGTTTTCCAAGGCTTTTTGTTGAATTATTTACTAGAAATAATCGATTTATATTTAAATTTTTCTATTTGGTCTTTGCACGGTATATTCTTTTATGACAACAATGATTTTATGGTAAAAATATACATGAATCTTGCGGATTATGACATATTTTCAAGATGTTGGAATGGATTGGAGATTGAAGTGACAGCGATGAGTGACAATAAGGGCTAGAATCAAGTGAAGACTTCATTAGAACGCTTCCAGGTTTGTAGTAAATTAAAAACTTAATTTATTATAACATATCAGGAGTTTATTAGATATTTAAATGCATTTAGCAACTAGGTGATTATAATAATAACGTAGCAGAGCATCAAAAGAATGAACCGAGTAAATGCAAAAACAAAACAAATAAAAGCATACATATAGGAACAAACTAAATTTAAGTAATATATACTTTGTAGTAGTAGAATAAATAAAAGAAAATTAAATTCTAAATATACATATAAATGAAATTGAACTTAATGAATTTTGTACTAATTATCATATAGTAGCTAATCTAAATATACAAAGAGAAACTTAATCGGCAATTGGTTTCCAATGAACAATTGCTCTTTGATCATCTGGTGCTAATCCAAACGGTTTTGTTCCATCACTTGCAATATACTTGTTTACTTGATAATCTAGTAGGCATTGATATTTATAAACATCTTTGGCAAGTTGCTAAAAAATTGTAGATATTATTTATTAGAGTGTTTATGTTTAATCATTTTATATGATAATAACAGTCTTTATAAGCAGAATCTATTACACCGGGTGGTCATTTTCCTTTTCTTTCTAAGTTAGAAAAATGGCTAAATTCGGAAATTTAAACCGCATTTTATAAGAAATACTTTGGTTGTTAACTTCAGCATTAGAATTTAGTATGCGTACTAAATAAATAATCGTATAAGCAATAGAAATAATTCTTTTAATCTGGTACTTGATAGATACCAATCACTAAATAAATTTTAATTGCAAATATATTGTAACGTTATAACACCTCTCTTTGAACGTGTTTCTCTTTGAAGTCCTCTTTTATCTCATAAAAACATTTTTTTTTTTTTTATTCTACATGCCTGCATGTATTTGTTCTAGCATCAGTACGACCGACACATGAATTATTTAAAAAAATGATCTAACTATATACATATATATATGCGTGCCTACCTGTGTTAAAGGACTTGTATTTGTTGTAAATATACCGGCAAAACCTCGTTTTTTTGCTATATTTAACACTTCATTTTCCATAAATTGAAATATTGCTACATTTTCTCTTGGTGTTAATGTCGAATGTGTTGCCATCATAAATGAATGTAAAATTTTATTTTTACCTGATGGCAATTGATTATCTCTATAAATAGAAATTAAATAGTACATTAAAAGAAGTAAAGATAGTATGTTGTATATTGTTATCAAATCAAGTTGGCTTTGGAATACGAATCAAAATATATTATGCATTTATATGCATAAAAATATGCATCAAATTAATTTTTCGATTAATTAAATATTGAAATTTGACATTTAACTGTTTGGATGCCATACAGTATGAACAGTGCGTTATTACATTGTATAAAAAGCATAGAGAAAAATGACGTCATTAAGGTATCTGGTTATAATATGTTAAAATTTAATTACTTTTTTCAATGAACAGCGTATTAATTTATATGTTATCAATAAATATAATTATTGCTTTAATTTCATTTGATTATTAATAATTATTCTCCATTGTCATATCATATGTAATAATCTTAATATATATGACGTCAAATATTACAGGAATTTTCTGAGTTCTATGATTAGATATTGCTCAATATTTCGTAACTGGCATAATGGTATTACTACTAAATCTTTTCTTTTACCTGATTGGTCCTTCTAATGTTTCCAAAAATTCAAAAATAATCGTCAATTTCGATTTAATCTCCACATCCGGTTCATCACGAGCATCAAAATTTAATGCTACACTACAGATTTTCCCGATTTCATTTCGAGTAATAAAACTGAGATTTTTTTCAATCAACGGTTCCCATAAAGCACCAATTAATTCTTTATAATCACTAATTGAAATTTCGGATATAATCCATTGTTCAAGATCGGCTTTTTGATAAAAACTTGTTGTAATCATACTAAAAAAAAAATATAAATTGTGTAAAATTAATGATGAACTATGAATTGCTTTATTTGTAGGTAATTTAATCAATCTTACTCTATAACAGATGATTTATGTTCTGGTTGTAACATTTCTGTTGTAAATGCTGGTGGTTCTTTAATAATTTTCGTACCTTCTGTCATTCTTTCTAATACTTCACCTAAATCAATTGCTGAAATAAAATCTCTAATATCTGAAAAAAAAAACAAAAAAAAAAGAAACAATAATAAACTATCTACAGCTCATGTTTTTAATGAAGTTTACGGTCGTACTTATATGATATCCTTTTTCTGTTAATTTCGAAATAGTGAAAATCGAATTTAACGAATTACCACCAATTTCATAGAAATTGGCATTAATTGCAACAACATCTCGTGCTGAACGCCCCAGAACTCCTGCAATAGTTTCAAATAGGTCTTTGGCCGCTTTTAATTGCTGTTGAGTCACCCCCTCATAACTAATTTCAACCATTGGATTTTGATCATCTAGAAAATTAAACAGTTACATTGAGAATCGGATCTATTCAAATTCAAAAGGGTTAATTAGAAATAAATTGAGTATATTATAATAATAGCATTTTCCTATGACTGTTCGAAATGTCTATTTTCTAAATACAAACGATGAGGAAATAAATATTTTTATTTATTTGGTAATATAATATTTTTTTCCGATATATCGATTGTGAAACTAACTGCCAGCACCTTCACCATTTTTTGAAATGAATTTTTGTGAAAATAGTTGCAGAAAAATTAAAATACATGACTCGTGACGAAAGTTAAATCGCAAAATAGCCTGCTTTTACTGAATAGTTCAATAATATTTGGCTTACCATTATTATTATTATTTTCATACATTTTCAACAGTGTTTGTCGATCAGTTTTCCCGTTAACAAGCAATGGAATATTTTCGAGTAAAATAACTTGTGGTATCATATAGGAAGTCAATTTATCTCTCAATAAAATTTCAATTTGATGTTCACCGATATTGATTCGAGTTGTAACGAATGCTAAGAGCGCTTGATTAACTTCACCAGGTTTGTAACATAATACAACCACTTTTTCAATCTATGAACAAACCATACAGAATAATTAATATTAAGATCAAGACTAATTAACATCGACATAAGCTGGATCTAATCTTACTTCGTCTAGTGATATAAGTGCCTTTTCCACTTCGGTTAAATCAACTCTGTGTCCACGAATTTTTACTTGTGAATCAGTTCTACCCTCGTAGATAATTGTTCCTTTTTCCACTTTTGCATAGTCTCCGGTACGATATAGTTTCGAATATGTTGGATCAATTGCTAGAGGATTTTCAATAAACTTTTCTGGATCTCTACCTGTAATTCAATTAATTGGTTTTATGGTTAGGAAAAATATTGTGTTCTAGACATCAGAAAAATGTATAGATGCATTAACTATATCGTTCGAATGGGTGGCAATCTTTATCTTTTTGAATAGACAAGAGTCTCTCTATACTACTTAAAAATTTAGCAATACAAAGAAGCAGAAAACGACCACCCTGTTTTTTAGCCTTAAGTAGGTATATTTGTATTAATTTGTTTTACCATTAACATATCCAGCTGCTAAATTTAATCCAGAAATAAATAATTCGCCAACATCTCCAGCTTTAACTGGACGAAAGTCTTTATCCAATAAATATACCATTGTATTATCAATTGGCAACCCTGGAAAGTTTTGAATTGAATCAAAAACTATTTTTTATGTCCCTATGGTCCCAGCTATACCTATAGGAATCTTTTCCAAATGTTTAATCTCATCTAAATTGTTCATTACATGAAATGTTACATCGCCCATAATTTCTGTACTGCCATAAAAATTACAAAGTTTACATCCATTATTATGCTGGAAATAATGGAAGAATTCTTCCACTAACGAAACTGTTAATGTTTCACCAGAACATATCCATGTTTTTAGCGATTTTAAAGCATTCTTATTCGACTAAAATGAAAGTTTATAATATTTTATTTAATGATTTGGAAATTGAGATACCTACATTGTTGCCAACTTGTGTACATTTTAACTCAATAAGAGAAATTATAAGTTTAATAAATTTTTTAACATAATCAAATTTAATTCGAATTTCTTACAACATTCAACAAAAAACGTTCAGCATTTCCAAAAGGAAATTTGATAAAATAAATTGGAAAACTTTACGCCAGCAAGTAACAAACAAAATACAGGAAAAAAAGAGCTTAACGTAAATATTCCCATAAAGATTTACGGCTCTATTTGAAAGTCAATGGGATGGAGGCATATTTAACATAAATCACAAACATAATAATACATAACAAGACAACTTGACTGCTCCCTTATTTTCCATGGAAAGTGAAATTTTATATTAAATTCTTGTGCATATTTTTGATGGTGTTTTGTTTTCCAATTTGTTGTTCCTTACGTTCTATGAATATCGATTAACATGTGAATTGTTCGTTTGTTAGTAACTTCACTTTTTACTATAGAATTAATTAGAAACTGGAACGAGTTTTCTTTAGAATACTGTAATTGTTGAAATTTGCGGGAATTTGAAATTCCCCTAAAGATAAAAAAAAAATGAATTTTTCAACACCAACAGAAATGACTAATAAATCTCCATTACAAGAGAGATGAATCAACACAATTTCCTTTTCAAGAAAAAAAAAAAAGAAAAAAAAAACTTACTTGCAAACTCAGGAAAACCAACAAACTTCTTAAAAGCGATGGAACCAGGACGAGTCTTTCAATCTGAAAAAAGATAAAAAAGAAAAATGAGAAAAGTAGTAAATTAATTAATTATTATTATTAATTGAATATGATTTCATAATTTTTTTTGTTTGAATTTAAGGATCATCAATTTTTTGTTTTGTAAAACTTTTGCTATTCCTATAATAAAATGGAAAATTAAAGAGGTAATTTAATAGATTTTATTAAAAATATGAAATGGAAAATGCTAAGATACCTAGGAGTCAATTACTAATTACTAATTACCATTTACCTGATAATCATCTAATAAGTTGGTTAGTTTTTCTGGATCTTTCGTGTAAGATTTTGGTACAATTAATAATGTTAATCCGTTAATTAATGGTCCCCATATTTCACATACACTATCAACAAATGTCAGAGCCGTTTTAAATATACAGATTTTCTCAGTTTGACTATATGGAAATTGCTTAAATTGCCATTGTAGCCGATTTAAGATAATTTTATGCGGTAAGCGAACACCTATAAAAAATGAATATATTAAAAAAACAAAGCATTAACTTTCATGTTTCTGTTAAGTTTAATTAACTATGATTGTCTTTGATAAATTAGATATACGGGGTCGATCTTTTTTATGGTCTTGTATGATATTTTTTTTATAAAAAAATTACAATGGTTAAATTAACGAGATAAGGTGGAATTTTATTAGAAATTTTTTCGTGTTAATTTTGAATGTTAATTTTTTTAGCTTTTAATTTTTGATTACAGAATTTAGTCAGATAATTTTCAGTTGGCCATGAGAATGATAACATTAATAAACCTACATACTATATTAGATTCATGATTTTACACAATTTTATGTTAACCGAATCCATTTTCTAACTTTACTACTTTGTTCAACACCTGTCTGTGCTAAATACATGGACAATAAACACCCTGTATACTATATAGAAGATTATATCTACATTAACATAGTTACCGATCGTATTCAACTAATTAATGAACTAATTAGCCAATTAATTATACCTACCTTTCGGTACACCAGTGCTTCCAGATGTATATAACACTATCGCAAGGTCATTCTTGATATTAAACAAGGTTTCATGATCTTGCAAATTATTTTCGGAATAATGTGCGTTGCTGCAATTAAATAGGTCTTCAAAACGTATCTTGAATGTGTCCAAATAGAAATCTGAATCTGAGAATAACAATATATAAATAAAAAATAAAATAAATTATACTTAATTAATAATAACCAAATGGATATAAACCTTGAAACCATGGGCAAAATAAATATTTTTTTTTTTTTTTTTGTATATTTTGGCTTTTGCCTTGTAGTAAAATAATGGCAAAAGTAATAATAAACAGTATTAAAAACGCAAATGAATACATATTTTATTTCTTTCACACATAACACCTCGGGACATAAAAGCCTTGTTTTCCCCCAATGCCTTTAAATAACCAACACTTTTATCAATCAGATAATAGTCAATATTATTTATGCACTAATAATTAATTTACAACCTCAAAAAAAGAAACGAAATAATTTAAATCTGATGTAAGAACATAATTAATTGCAATTATTGTTAATAATATGTTATTAAACATGAAAAGAATAATCAAAAAATACCATAAATCCATACTTAGCATTTCCACTGAAAGTTCCCTTTTTCTGTTATTACCTACTTGTGTCTTGCTTGCAATTGACGTAATGAATTATTATTATTAATTGGTTGTAAAAGTGTACATTATAATTAATATCTAATATTTACTCTATCATTGAATAGCATCATTAATAAGAAAACTATTTTAGCGTAACTGCAGTTCACTTAATTTCAAAGATAAAAAAAACAAAATGAAAAGAATAATTCAAGGTTCAAAATTACTTAATAGAAGATTGATTATTATTGTTATTATCTTTAGCTTTATTTCATTTTTTTTTGTTTATTTTTTTTGCTCAATTATTATGTTGTGTGAGAAGTAATAATTGCCTTGATAATTTAAGTAGCAACAACCCGGCCTATAATATTAAATTAAACGAAACAAAAAACCTAAAATATTTTAATAATAATGTTAATCGAATCGAGAAACCTTTCTCGAATCGAACGAAAGAATAATAATTATGCCTATTTCTCAATATGTAAAATTGAAGGTTTTATTTCACCTGTATGTACTCATAAATTAGGATTTTCAAATATTTTATTTAATATATGCACCTACTTATTTCTAGAACACTTCCCTTCGTGACATTTGAATACTATTTTATTTATGTTCTATGCATTTATTTCTGTTACATTTTTTTCCACTTTTTTTTTGTAAAATGTTAAATAGTTTCTTGAAATACATGGCTTACCTTCATCAAATATGACCATAACTGGCTTGGATTCTCTAATTATATGTTCAATTCTTGGTCCTGGAAATGCATGATCCAATGGTAAATAAGCGCATCCTGCTTTCCAAATGGATAATAATGTAATTATTAAGCTATAAATTAAAAACAAAGAAATATTAAAATACAAAGATTTTACTGAATAGAAAATTAATACAAATAAGTTGATAATGAAAAATTAAAGTTGAGTTTTTCTTATTTGAAAATTTATTGTAATTTTTATGTCATGAACGTTGTTCAGCATAACCATGTTGACGAGTTTCAACATGATAACTATAATTTTTATAGGTGTGAATAATAGCAAATTTAACAGAAAATAAATCATCCAGCAGCGGAAATACGTAAGCCCATAGGAAGGTTTCTACACATATATGTCTATGAAAAGTATTCTTTATTATCTATCTTTTTTCGAAATTGGTACTATGTATGAAATTGATGAAAAAGGAAAAAAAACGAAAGGACAGAAACCTTATTTCAATTTCTATCTCTAATTTACACTTTTTACGTAGTTTCTCTCGCAGCAGCATTTTTATACAACGTCGTCAAACTTTCAAACAGAAAATATGCGCTTTACGTTCCTTAGACGTATAATATAGTTATATTAATTTGACAACTGGGTTTTGCTTATAATTTAAAAGGTAAACAGATATAATCCTAGGCGGAACCAAAATTTGTGGCAGATTGATAGCGAATCTAAAATTCCAAATAAACAAAATTTCATTTTACCTATCATTTGGATGCATATTAACTGCAACAATATAATCACCATCTCGATTTTTTTGTAAATGATTTTTCCGAATATCATCCTGAATTTTCCTGGCCATTTTATTCGATAATTTATCTAATTCATCGTACGTATGCTGTCGATGATTGCCTTCATCTAAATTAATATTAATTAAGTTAATAAGTAATTTTATCTATTGCTACTTAGTTACCATTAAATATTAATGCTGTATTTCGTCCAGCTGGGCCTCTAGCAATATTTTCGAAAAGTTTATGTAAATAATTTGGCGCAAAATGTCTAGTTGGACCTTTTATAATTGATAGTTGAGGAATGGTGCCCATTATGGTTACTGAAATAATATAATTAACGTATTGCTACTTTAAATAATTAAACCACACACTCTTAAGTAAAAAAGACCCATAAAAATTCAATTAAGTGTCTACTAAAAAGAGCCAGCACCAACACAAAAGATAAATTTAATTGCAACAATTAAGTTTATTATCAAAACAAAAAAAATCCTACAAGCCAAAACAAAGGAATAAAAAAAGAATAAAGAACGAGAAGGCAAGATCCATAAAGTGATTAAGAATAAATTAAAATAATCAGTAAATAATAAATTATAAATCCGTTATAAGGGCTGAAAATATTCCTTTGAAATGGTTATTACTAATCCTTCCTTGGCCTAATTAATTTTCTACTAAAATAATTAATTTATTATTTTTATTAATGCAAGTGCGCATACTAATTGACTTTGTATTTTAGCAAATTAATTCATCCTGTTTAATTTAATAAAATTACCAGTTCCTATTTAGTTAATAATGTTGAATTAATAATGACTGAATATATTTATTTAATTAGAATAATGATTATTAAAGATACTAATTAAATAGAACATATAAATTAAAACAATGCATATGCGTCACAAAATAATACTAAATTTAATTAATTTTTTTTGAAGATCATTGGCAATTAAGCAAAGAAAAATTAATAAAAAAATTCCCAAAAAAAAATTATAAAATGTCATAAAATGAGGACAAAACGAGTCTTTATTTCTTTTATGCATTTTTTATATTTACAGACTTAAATTGGCGTATTACATAAAATTAAATGTTTTTTTGCTTGTTAAACTGTTTAATTATTCAATTTATGTATTTGACCTACAGAAAATCTAACCACAAGTATTAATATTATCTATTAAAATTAAACCAGTGGTAACTGATTGTTAGATAATCAAGAGATTTTAGACATTATTTGCATTTTGTTTTAAATCGGTAATAAAAATTAGGAAAGTTATTAAATTTGTGAAAAGAACTAAGTAGAGCAAGTAAATAAATATTAAGAAAATGGAAAATTAAGAAAATAACTATAAAAGAAAAAATTAAATGTGTTGATAGGATTCAAATAGAAGAAAATCAATAATAGGCAATTTTTTTTACAAAAATACTCTTTAATTTACCTTGATATCTCCAAACTTTATCGTTAACTCTTAATCTATGCAAATCACCACTTTATACTTATTGACATCCAAAGAAAATCAACTAATGTTTATTTCAGAAAATAAAACTAAACAAAACAAATTGACCGGCTTAAACGCACATGCACAACAATTCTAATTTCTCTAATTCAATTCAGTTCAATTATTCTCAATTAGATTAGATAATAAATGCAACAAAAACGAAGATCAACAACAACAGATATTTTTTATGTGGGGAGCAATATGATAGAAATAAAGTACAAAACATGAATGAGAATTAAACCGTTTCTGATGGATTATTTAAATTAATTTTGAAATGCTCAGTGTATATGTACAACACGAATTGTTAGTGGTATTGGAAGGGAGGGCTACTGGTTGTTCATATGATAATGAAGATAATGAAATACTTATAGATATTTATGTGTATTTGTAACTATAATAATAAATAGAATCATCAAAATTTCCTTTCTCTCTGGCTGTCCGCAACCCACAATGTGAATACGCATGTTATACTCGTCAAAAGGGGGAATTCCAATGGACAATAAACAAAAATTGTTTATCATTAAATTAAAAGAGGATTATCAGTTCTTGTCTGTTGCGTTAGGAGACTGTTTATGTTTTTTTTTCTTTAGAATTCTTGCTAATTTCAGTAAAAGTTGAAACACCTTTTATATAGTCCGAAACCTGTTCTTGTAATCAGAATATATTATAATAATAAAATTTAGAAGAATCAACAAAACGCACACTGCCCACTATTTATGTATAATTCATAATTTTATCTTAAAACCCATCTTTAGATGGCATAAAATTAAAATATTAATCATCATGAGCAGGTAGAGTTTTATGATTTTTTTTAAATTCAATTTACTTTTAGATTCCCAATAATCTTTTAGTCTTCATTTAAATAAAATTTTCTTTTCTTCTACGTTTGTTTACAATGTATTTGTATACTTCCTTATTAGTCATTCTATTGATCATTATATTATAATCTATTTTACGCTTATCGTTAATGATGCTGTTGGTCATTTTCAAAAACAAAAACTACGAAACCAAAAAATTCCAAAAGTAATAGAGTACAAAGAAAAATGTATTTCCCAGAGAGCAAATAGATTAAATAATAATAACACCGAAAGAATTTGCGCTACTACATTTACGCTGGGATATTCCCAATGTGATAATGAGATTCCCCCGTTTTATACGAGCTGCTATCACACTAATTGCGTATCAATTAATGTGGTGATTGATGGTTGATGTTTATAAGTGATAATTACATTAGAAAGTAATTATTATTTAGATTTATAAGACTTTAATTGTGACTTGTGATGATCTAGAAATGGAATTTAGGAATTTGTTTTTTTCATTCGAAAGAAATCTCGTCTGAAAACAGACGCCAATTGTCAATTTTGAATCTAGACATTATTATTCCTATTACGGTAGGTATTTTTATAAGACTATTACTGCTTTCCATTAAGAATGCGTAACAATTAAATGTCTATACTTAGTTGAAACAAAAAAAATTCAATCAATCAATCAAGTAAATCGATATCTGTCGGCATTTAATATTTAAGATGTTTTCATGTAGTGCGTAAGCAGTACATGAAAAGTGTAAGCTTGCAATTATTCCACCTCGTGCCTAGTATATAAGAATCCATATATTATAATATGTAATAACAATTATTTAACAAGATAGAATAATAATAATATTGATAATTAATTGAAACTTGTTTGAATAAATTACAATTAAAAAAAAACACATACACACAAAATGTACGTAGCCAATTCTTATTAAGGTAATTTACCAATAAAAAGAAAAACCCCAAGAAGAATTTTTAGTTGTTTTTTAACATATTCATTTTCAATTTCAAGCTTTTAATATGTAAATAAGTTCCAGTAGCGAGGAAATTACAGGAAATTAAATTAAATTAAATTGATTTTGTGTATGTGGAATGTATATACAAAACAGAAATACAATGCATACAAAATAAAAAAATGAATAAGTAATTGTTTAAGTGGTATGGGTAGCTGGTTATTAATAAAATAGCAAAATTTAGCGAAAATAATAATAATAATTCTCATGTTGATGATTAGATATATTGAATTCATAATTAATTCAAATTGAATGAAAACGATTACATTGTTTGGAATTCTTGTATTGTTAACGCAATTAAATGGAAATTTAATAATTGCATTTTAGAATATACAGGATAATCATTTATAAAAAAACAATAAGTAGGTATTATAATATTAAAGTACAATTTAAAGCCATAGTGTGAGCTTACGTCACAGTTATTAAGTCATAATTTCTGTGCAACGTTGTCAATATTATTTTTGGAATTTTATTGATATTTTAATTCATTTTATTCAGAATTTTTCAATTACGGGGATGATCGGTGATGGCAATTGATTTAAACAATAAATACAATTGTTGAACATTTATTCAAAAACTATTAAGATATCGTAAGTATAGACGAAGATAAACAAATATTTACTTTAATTCTTTTAATTCGATATGTTTAACGTATTCAATTAAAAAGACATGTGAGATTTTATCTCACTTTTTGTGTGTATACAACAGAGACAACTATACTTTCAATTGAAACGCTACTAAAATTACTTTTAATTGAAAAATCAAATCAAATCTGTCAAAAAAATAGAGCAAATAAAGAAATTAAACAGTCCTACGAAATTATGTAAGTAAAATTGATTCATATTATTAAATATTAAACAAATCCTGAACGACCAAGAAAAAATATTCATTCTGCTAGCCCTGCATTTCAATTCCAATTTGAACACATCAAATTTAACATTGATTTAATGTAAACGAATTTTTCTAAATCATAGTTATAATGTTGGTATACTGTTTTTCACTAAGTATGACGTAAGATCAAATCGTTGTGCATTTAACTGTATAAACTTCAAATGGAAATCATAGTTTTCTATGAGATTAGTAGAATGGTTTGCTGCTTATCTTAACTATAAAATCAATACAATTATGTGAAAAATATATTATTTTCTTTTAATTTGTAAAATAATAGAAATATTTAAAACTTTAACTTGTGCTAAAATTTATACTAATTTGTATTAAAGTTTGACAAATTGGGAGCAAGCATATTAACATACATTTAATATTTGAATATGGAAATTAAATTTAAGTTTGAGTTTAAGTTGTTAATCAAGGGCATGTTCCCAATTAGCAAGATGTTGCAAAAAAAAGAAAAGTTGAAATCAACTTTAATCCTATAACTATATCTATACTTATCCAATTATTTTTATTTTTACATACATACATTATAACGATTCAATTAATTTATTGAATGAATACTTTCATTTCTACTACTACTGAGTGACTACTGACCCTTAACAATATATTAACACATTTATTTATATATGCACGTAATTTAAATGCACCTGTATTTCTATATCTTTAAAACCAATCATTCAATGGTATGTTTCCCTTTCATTTTCATTGAAACAATAAAATTATGTCCATATTTCTTTTGCTAAACGTATAATTAATATATAATCGAAACAACTACAAAAATACCGACTGTAATTTTTTTCTAAATAGAAAAAAAAAATACTGGATAACGTATAATGTATTAATTTTCATAGCAACTAACTTAAATAATAGGAAGCTTTTTTTTTTAATTTTTAAGAAAAAATTAATAGAATTTCCATATTCGATTAAGTATTGACATTCAAATTATCGCATTATACTTATACGGGTATTTACCCATTCGTATATGTTCCAGTTTAAGTAAATTAATTATGCTATAATTAAAGACATTCACAAATGTAGGTATATGATAACTTTTATATATTTTAAAAGTTTTAACTAATCATAAGTTAAACTACTTTAATACCGCAAATGAAGCGATATGTATATGCATCATAATCTAAATATGCCATTTTGTTTAATTTTAATGATTTAATTTTATATTTCTATAATCTTGATTTTTTGAAAGAAATTACAGCAGCTAATGACCTTCTCAATTAAATAAAAATGAAATTTGCAATTAGTTAAATATAAATATGTATTAGAATAATATAATTAGGGTGTATTTAATGCTAACATTTGTTATAGCGGGAAGTTAATTATAAATCAAAATGTTGTGATTAAAACATACTCGTACAACTGAATTTAAATTTAAAAGGCTAGTGTTTTAATATAGGTCAAGATTATTTATTATTACTTATTATATAGCAAATATATTTTGATTTAACCAATACAATTTGGTTTCAATTGTATAAATTAAACGATTTTATACTTTACTTATTACTGTAACAAATGTAATAATACAATCGTTGTATGATCAATTATAAGGAGAGTCATGAGATTATGATTTTGATCACAAACGTTAACGGAGATCTAATAAAGCATGGACAGAAGTGTAAGTGTAAAGTATATTCTGGGTGTAACGACAAATTTACAAATCAAATTTGTAATTTATTTTTCTTTTTTTAACATTTTTAAATTTTTAATTTTGAGTGTTCCGAGTGCATATTTGGTTGCAGCATAGCAAATGAAAGTAGTTGAAGTTTGAAGTTTGACTTGGACATTTTACTGTCATTTGGTTTTGTCAATATTTATTTAAATTTTTAATGTTTTTTTACAATATCTTTGATTTATCTTAAAAAACAATGATTTTAGATAAATTATTATGTTAATTATTCATATAATTAACATCATACTCTTAATCATATAACTTGACAACAGTTGCCATTTAATTTTGCAGGAAACCACACAAAACTAACGAAATTTTCACCGCTTTTGATAATGATTAAATTTTTTTAGAAATTATTAAAAAAAACGAATATGTTTAAAATAGAATCGTATATTACACCAATCATATTAAGTTATGTTAACAGATACGTTAACAATTTTAAACTGCAGGATTCACAAGTAAGTTTTGTATATAATTTTTTCAAGATTTCAATCATTAAAATAATACATACAATAATTTATTAATTTACAAATAACTATAATTTAAGGTATCTTTGTGGGATGGAGATGCTACATTTCATAATTTAGAACTAAATTTGGAAGTTTTAGAAGAAGAACTACAACTTCCATTTAGTTTCGTTTCTGGTAATATACGTGAACTTTCAATACATGTGCCATGGACAAAAATCGCTTCGGAACCTATCAAAATTACAATAAATACTATAGGTACTTACATTCACATAATTCTCTATGTAAATATTAATAAAAAATATATTGGTTTTTAGAATGTATATTAAATTTAAAAGGAAAAGGACCTGAAAAAACACCTCAAAAGAAAAAAGGAAAAGACAAAAAAATTGTTGGACCAAGGTAATATTTAAGAGATAAGGCTGTTGCTATTTTTCTATTTATTTTGAACGGAGGTCTGTGCTTTTTTTGTTTCCATATTTTAGTAGTATAAGAATTTGAGAATCTGTGATAGTTTTTATTTAGTAATTTCCATCTTCGCTATCTAAATAGTAAATTTCATATATACGTGTCTTATGTATGTTATGTTCCATGTATATTCTCTGTAGACAATACACATGGAACTTTCTTTCAAAGTCTATTCTAAGACAGTGGAAGTACAGATATTGTACTTTCTTTTCTATCTTTTCTATAATACTTAATTTGCTTTTATTGCTTCTTTCATATGCTTTTTTGTGTGCTATTTTTTTACTTAATTGCTTTGTTATTACTAATACTGTAAAATTTCTGCTTAATTTGACTACATTTTTTTTGTCCGCTTTATATTAGCCTTGTTTGCTTAATATACAGTTTTGTCTATGCGATCGAAATGTATTGTATGTATGTTTGACATGTAAGGTAGCTTATTAATCCGAAGATAAATAAATGAAGAATTTTAAAATAACTGTTGTTTTTCTTTCCATCCTTAAATTCCTATTTTCCTATAATTCTGTTAATTTGCTTTTTGCATTGAGAAGTTAAGTAGCTGAATATTAAAATGAATTCTGAGCATTTTTCAGAAAATGATTAAAATATGAAACTAAATAAAATTAAAACTAAATAATTAATTTTTTGTTGCTAGAAAAAGCACAGACCATTAAATAACAGAACTAAATAAATATTGCAATGTAAACATGATCCAAGTTTTTCAAATAATTTTAGTAAAACCATAGAAGCTCCACCAGGATACATTCAATCTTTGATTAATAAAATTGTTAGCAATATCAGCATACATTGTAATAATTTAATTCTTAAATATGTTGAAGAAGATATTGTATTATCAGTAAATGTTAAATTATTAAAATTTGAAAGTGCAAATAATAAATGGGAGCCAGCATTTACAGGTAGATAGAAATTTGAGGATTTTGTCAAACAATAAATCATAAAATTTGAACAAATAGAGCAGATTGGAGATAGGGCCCTGGAAAAAAATTCCTATTATTTTCTAGATCTTTCCCCATCACAAGTAACCTTGAGAAAAATTATAAGTGTGAACGATTTAACGCTATGTTTGGATAAACGAAATGCATCAGGAAAAATTGAAGTTTATCAAGATCCTATGCTTTATCGGTTTGTTGTCTATTAATAAGCAAAAAGTTTGCTTCTTCTAATTTGCTTTTTAATACAGCTGTTCAATGGTTATGCATATGCTAAGAAATTATCATTCAGCTACTGCAAGTAAAGCATCTATAACAAGAATAGATGTCCATTGTAATAAGTATGTTTTAACACTAATTATTCTACCATTGCTCGTTGCTACTTAAAACATTTACAAATACGTATTAATTGTAGCATGGAATTTAGTATGACTGAACAACAAGTACCAATGGTAATGCGTCTGTTAATGTTACTTTATGCCCTTCAACAAAAACAACTAAAACACGAGATTGATTCAACTGCGACGGATGCTGGAGGAAGTTCGGATAATAAAGAAGGTAGATTTGATCCAATTATATTGAATCATGTTATAGAATTTCCTAATATTGAAGATCTTCAAGAAAATGGCGAGACATGGACGAAATGGGCGTGGTCGTATGTTTCTTCTGTGCTTCCAGTTCCATGGGATGAGGATTGGAGTGATCAAGATTTAAACAGTCATAATGGGCACACGTTACAATTTGGATTCTATGTTGATAGAGCATCCGTAACGTTTAAGGTCTTGGAACCATTGCAACGTTTCTCTTAAGCATGGAAATGTCATTCATAAACATATTGCAGGTATCTGAAGCTTCTGATGGGAAAACATTTTATTCACATAAGAAATTGCGCCATTCAACAATGTTACTGTTACATTTGCAAGGATTGTATTGCGATACACTTATACATGGATTTAAATGGTTTAATTGTACTGGTGGAATTAGTGAGGCGATTTTAATTCCAATGGGTAGCTGTAGTTGTGGTTCAGCTGAAGTTAATGATGGTAGTGCCCCATATTTGAAAATAGGTTGGAATAGAAATCATACGAATGTTATGAATAGAAATACATAAAAAGATGTAATTGTTGTATAGGAACGGTGACAGATTTTCATAAAAACGATTCACTTTTTGATGCAAAAGCTGTGGAAAATAATGGAGGCAAAAGAATTTATAACACTTGCTGGGACGTTCACATGACCATCAATACTGAATCGGTTCTATTAGAACGAACACCGGCATTTGCTTTTGATTATTTATATCAAATGGAAACACCGGATGATATGAGCAGCGACATTTTGTCAGATTTGGGGAGTAACAATGAATTTAGGTAGATGCTTCCATTGTTGTTGTTGCATCGATCAAATTTTTTTTACTTGATTCTACAGTAATTTACCGGAATCATCCACATTACGTTTTTGCATTGGACCATTACGCCTTCGAATATGTTCAGGGCTTATACACAGATTAAGTACGCTTCATATTGCATCTTCATTTTATGATTATCCGCCATATTATAAAGAAAAACCTGATTTACCATTACAAAATCTGTTACCACCATCTGAAGAAGACTTCGATGCATTAAATGAATTTATTCCTACGAGAAGTATTAGAGTGACATTTTTTGCACCATCAGTCGAATTGGAACTAATGGATCATCCATTTTTCGAACCAGTAAAAGGATGCTTATTTAGAAGAATGAAAGTAATACGATTGGCATAATTGGCTTTTCGACACTCAGAAATTGTCAGAAATCCCAAATCAATCACGAATTGATTTAACGTATATTTTAGAAAGTATCCAATCCAAATATTACTACATCAACATCCGTCTTACCAAAATTATCAATAGAATGCCAATTTATTGATATAAGTACAAATTATCCAATGTACATCAATAGATTGGTTCATACGACTTGTCAATTACCAGATCCGCCAAAGGAATTATTCGATGCTTGTTATATAAATAGAACTGTTAAAGTATTTGGATTATTAAGTCGTTTAATTGCTAATCCAATGTGTAAAAGTACGATTTTGACACCTACAAGTTTAACTTATAGGTCAGTAATGTAATTTATATAAAAACTATGCTATGCATTTTAAATGTAGGTGATTTTATCGGTATTGTTTTAGTTCACAATGTATATTAAAACCACAGTATTGGACAAATTCAAATATACCTCATAACGAACTTTTGTTCGAATGTGAAAGTTGTACATTAAATGCAACTAAAGCGAAAATGTTGGTAGTTTTTAAAATTATAGAAAAACTAATAGTACGAGAACCGGATCCATTAGGAAAAAGCATCTACAGTTCCAGTTTACTGACAGATGCTTGCAGAGATTATGGCAAGGACTACTGGCGAACTTCTTAATTACTATTTTTAATTTGTATACAATTATAGGATTTCCTTATATGGAAATATGTATTGAAGGTATTCGATTCAAGAAAGTGAAAACAAACTCAACAGTAACAATAGATATTAGTGCCGACTCTATTAAAGCATTTATTTTTGAACATGTTTATTCGAAATCTACAAATCAATTAAATAAAGAAGTTGAATCGAACAACATTCAACAAGTACTATTTATATCTGGCCCCGAATTGAAAAATTCCAAAAATAATGACGATCCATTAATAAAGTATTATTTAATATAATTAAATTAGATCTAGGGGCTTTGCTATAATGGCCATTTTGTAGTAATTTACCTCTGTTTACGGCTACAATACAATATCCATTAAATCCAAATGTGCAAAAGCATGCACCGATTCTAATTTTTAATTTGCAAGAAATTCGAATTTGTATTGATCCACTTTTATGTAAATGGTTTCTTTACATACCAAAAAATTTTATAATCAGGTAGAAATATGTCTAAAATAATGTGTTTGTTAAAATAATCTATATCAATAATTTTAGTAATATTTTCGAAAGTACTCCTTTTACAAAACCGAAAATATTACCATTATCAGAGTCTTCGCGGAAATTAAGTAGCCATAAAATTGAATCGGTTCATAGTAGTTCGGATAGAGAACAGTTTGTTCTACCATTTAGGTCTTCAAATACACAAGAATCAATCAAAGAAGAATCAGTTGATGTACGTAATTGGGTTTTAGTGTATTTTCTAAAGCAAAATAAATTTACATTTATTAATTTATAGATTCAGGAGAAAATTTATAGCTTATTAAAAACATGGTTTGACGTATGGAAAGGCATGTATTTATGTGGTGATGTTTCACAATGTAATATTTATTTCCCTTTGGTTTCATTATCAGCTATTGGTTCACAAGGTTAGCTGGAAAAATGTATTTTGTAGCTAACTAATAACGATTTTCATAATATTTTTTTCAAATGTTGTCATTTCGAAATATTTTTTTTTGTTCAGGTATAGAAGAAGCATTAGAACACGCTTTAAATAAAGATAATCCACCCGACGTGATGGTGATTACATTGCCATTTGCGAATATACGAAGTACCCAAAAACAAAATATAAATAAATATTTAAAAGCGTTGCCAATTTCTTTACCGAAAAAGATATGGTCGACAGGTAACAATTTGATATTTTGTAAAAATGAAATTATCCATTGATAAAGGAAATTCATAAATTTCTTGTGTTCATTTCAATCTAGATAAATCGAGTTTTCCATGGACAACATCAATATCGGAATTGAGCTGTTATACAATCCAACAGCGAGAAAAATTAACATTTTTGAAGCCTGTTTCATTGGATGCTACGGTTGGTTTATCAACAAAACCAACTAAATCTAATGCGAGTTGTGGTACTGATAAAAATGATATTAAGCAAAGTAATAATTTATTTGTTAATATTACGTTCAATGAATTGAATTTTATG
This sequence comes from Platypus cylindrus, assembly GCA_949748235.1. Taxonomy (NCBI): domain Eukaryota; kingdom Metazoa; phylum Arthropoda; class Insecta; order Coleoptera; family Curculionidae; genus Platypus; species Platypus cylindrus. The sequence continues at coordinate 6,115,143 of OX456489.1, read as the reverse complement.
TGACTTAGAAGTCCACTATAATATACAATTGAATTTCAATTTGAGGTTCTAGTAGAAATGTTACTGATCAGAAAAAGAAATTACCAAAAACTCTGAGTATTCCAAAGGATAAGAAAAGCTCAACTACAAAAGGTAGTAGAGCAAGTTCCGGCAGTTCTCATAGCAGTTTTCACGGTGAAATAAATAAAGCTAGCTGTAGCCTAGATTTTCCTCAAAAACAACATACCAACAAAGAAGATTCATCTAAAATTGATTTAGATCATTTAGGTATATTCATCCCTAAAATGAGATGATTTTAGTAATGCTATTTCGATCACCTGTCGTAGGAGTTTGTATTCATATTGATATGACTCCAATACAAATATCAACATCGGAAATTCAAGTATATTTATTTGCTAGTATTCTTTATGGGTTAATGGAAATTATTACAAATTTCTTACCGACATCCCGTGCTGAAAATAAATCATATAAAAATAGCAAAGTTAGTATTCCAGAATTTGTTACACCTGTTGAAATTTTAAGAGGTAAATTAATTTGAAATTACAATTATTGAAATAAAATTCATCATTTAAATTTGTAGAAGATTCAGACCATTCTCAAAAAAATCAAGATACAACTTTGGAAAATTCAAGTTTAAAAACTCCACCATTAAGTATACATGTTAGCAATAAATCAGATACAGATTCAGTTAAACTTACTGCTTGGGTGCAATGGACTATAGCAAGATTTACTTTCGAATTATTATCTGATCAATATAAAGGCTAGTACCAATATTCAAATCATGTGCAGATGAATTAATTCTCAGAATAAAATTATTTTATTATAAAATATTACAATTAGTTTATTCCAGAATTAATTATTTCGAATGATTTTTCAGATGAGCAAAAAACAGATTCAAACTTGACATATCCAAAAATGAAACTAGTTCTAGATGCAGAAGATATAGTTAGTTCTTTAGATTTTCAAAGTGTCTATTTGAAGATTAAAAGTAAAATAGGTTTTGCTTCAATAAAACATTATGAAAGGTAGATATAGATTTTAAAATGAACGAAACATTATTATTGACCAAGAGTAATATGATCAATTACTATCATAGATCTTCAATGGATTCAGAATGGCAACCTGGTAATTTTTCTGGTATTGTTATGCAACTAAGAGAAGATATGGCCATGGGACAAAAACAGGAAGATAGTGGACTGATAAGTTTAATTATTACTCGTGCCAGTTGTCAACATACGCATAGTTTATGGGGTACAGCAAATCATCATAAAAGTAAAGGTAAAAATATTAGTGAGATGAGATGCGTTGCATTGCGCTTACAAACTCATTCATATGCAGAGAACAAAAAGGAATTAAAATGGCAATCATTTTCGAAATCGAGATACATAACGGAAATCGTTGTAAACATACAACCATTGGATTTTATTGTTTCACTAAATACAATGAAGAGTTTCTATTTAGTTTTGGTAATAATGATATATGCGTGTTGAAAGCTTTTTCAATCAAAAGTATTTCAGATTCCATTGTTCAATATACCTCTAAATAGTTCGAATTCTGAAGAGAAAATTGATAACACAGCTGATGAAAACGGGAACTTTTTAACATATATAAATAATGAAAATCTGCCTTTAGCCTACTTAGAATGTCAGGATATTCGATTGATAATGCCTGCAAATGAACTACTTGGTAAATGTTTTGATATATAATTAAATTAAATGATTGTTTATGGCACTCATGAGGTGTATTCACGCTTTAGAGTAGAGTTTTTTCATATCGAACCATTTATAATGTGTTGGTTATCCACGCATTTTACTTGTTGCCATAAATACTCACTTATGAGACTTTGAATACCTTGAATAACGATCATTTTTATTCTTTAGGTAATGATTTTCTTCATGATACAATGATATTTCAATTACATAAAATCAGCTTAACACCACATGCAGTGAATCCTATTTGTCGCACTCCTTTACGTTCGGATATTTACGATCAGGCTGCTCATGCTCGAATTTTAAATGTTCCCGGTACGATTTTTTTTACAATAAATTTTAACAGTTTTAGAGACGAACCGTCGTCATTTTTAAATTGAATTTTATAACTTAGGTAGTGATTTAGAGGATAGACAGTACCAACTAGATCTAAGCGAAATATCAGTTTGTACTGGTACATGGGAAGATATAAATTCTATTTTTTCACCAAAAAATCATAATTCATCTCTATCAAATTTAAGAGGCATGAGTGAAAATCCAGCATTAGAATGGAATATTCTTGATCAAGGGCAACCAAATATTGTGCCCAGTTTAAATTTAAGATGTGTTGTGGAAAAGTTTGTATTTAAAAAATTATTTTCATTGAATATTTGATTCTATATTAGAGATAATATTTTGTATAGGTTCAATATATCTGTAGTGGCCGCCCCGGCAATGTTATACAAAGACACTATTATCGTATGTGGGCATTCAATGGAAATGAATTTAGTATCGGATATTTTTGTCAAATTGTCACTTCATCAAATTAAAATGGTTTCAGCCCTACTAACCGAATTTCTTGATTTACTTACACCATTAATAATTGAAGTAAAAAACTTCATTAAGAGTATAATTATATAAACTAAATAAATAGCTTGTAATTTATTTTAGGATGGCATTCTTAAACAACCTAAAATCGTATTTCCATATTCAAGATTTTATTCAAATGTATCTGAAATGGATTCGGAAAAAGAATGTGCAATTATAATGGAAAGGCCAAATAAGGATTCTGGAATTGAAATTAGTGATGTAAAAAGTGTTCCATCAACTTTAACTCAAGTAAATCTTTCTTAATATTTGTCTCATTTCATTTGAACCATTAAAGAGCATTAATTATAATGATTTGTAATTAGGTAAAGCAAAATGATCCACAACAAATATATAAAGAAATGCCGGAAAGTGAAAAACATCCAAACCAATCGCATGCTTTCAATTCTATTTTATTTCCATCACTGGAAATTTTATTTACAGCTGGGAAAATTGCTTTGTGTTTGTATTGTGTTGACAATGAAAGAAATGTGAATATAAAACATAGAGCAAAAGGAAAAAAGGTTCATAGAGAGGTATTTGGAAAATTTGTTATACGCTGTTCTTTATTAAATTATTATTACTATTAAGCAGATTAGCGATGATCAAGGATATGACGCTTCCGAAGAAAGTACAGATGATAAAAATGATAATTACACAAAATACATTCCATATTTTTATATTTGCTTTACTCAGCCTAATGCATTTTTAATTCAACAACAATTAGAACGCAAACTACAAGTAAGAGTTAATAATTTGAATGCCAAGTTCAATCCTTCTATAATTTCATTCATTTTCAAGATGTCGATTTTTAATATTAATTTACAAATAAGTGGGCCTGAATATCCATTACTTAATCACATGCCTAATGAGAATGATTATCCTATAAATATGGTGGAGACAAAAAAGGGCAATCCAGATCCTAATAGTGGTATTCCCCCGGCATTTTTTAATTTAAGATTCATTCAAGGTAAATTGGGAGTTGATTAGAATTGCTTTATTCATTAATTTAATTTTATTATAGGCATAAATAAAAATGCAAAATTGGAGTTTGACATATCAAAGCCAACTAAAGTTCTTTGTAAAACAACAAAATGGCTTTACCTTTTAGCTATTAAAGATAAAGTGTTGGATAGTTTTAAGCATGGCGGTGGCAGTAATAGTTTACATGTTTTATTTGATGCCGCTAAAACACCTAAACAGCACTTAGAAATACTGAAATTTTCAGAGTCGTACACACAATTTCAAAAAATCAAATGCATATTTGGTACATTTTCTTTAATTGGTTCGAATTTCTAATTGCTTACTTCCCCTTATTGTTAGGTAACATAAATTCAGTTACACTAAAAACTGATCAATTGATGCTATCGCTGATTGCTGAAAGTGGTCATGAACTTCAAGTTGCAATACAACATTTAAAAAGTAATTTTGTGTTAAACAATCGCCCAGAAAAAATTGTGTCAACATCTAATTTTGATTGTATAACTGTAACAAGTATAAATAAAGATTTCAAGAAAATGTTACTTAATCCATGGAGTATTCACATAGACATTTGTTTATTTTGGGAATTGTGGCAAGGTTTAGATAGCGAACCGCAGGTAGGTACAAACCAAATTATAGGCTTGTACTGTATTGTATTCATTTTTATTCAACCGCAAGATACAAGTTACAATAGACAGTGGCTGCATTTTACTTGATGTAACAACCGAACATTTAAAATGTATGGAAATGATTCGAAAAGATATAAATGAATGTTTAACATTTTTACCGGATAAAAAGGCAGCTAGCAATAAAGAAGAATCATCATCAAGTAGAATTTTGGATAGAGATCAATATTATAAAGATGATTTACGAGCTGGTGCTTTTCAATTTGTCGATAGTTTTACGGATAGTGTTAAAGAAATGCCATTACCATACCAAGTAAATATGCTAAAGGAATTATTATTTGTTTTATCAATTTGATTTACCCATAGGTTATATTTTGGACCAAAAATATTGAAGCAATGGCATGGAAATATCCCCAGCCACGAGCTTTAACAAAAGTTCGAGCTTTCCCAGTTCCATATAAAATGGCATTTGATACTCAAGTTAATATTGCAGTTTTATGTCGCCTAGAATATTGGTCCGAGTGTCGTAATTCTTATTTACCATATACAGATTTTTATTTATCGGAAAGTGAAGTTTGCCACTTAAATTTACCAAATGGAAAGCCGAAAACTGTAGTTGCAAGTACATGGAGAGTGAGTGTACCATCGGTTAAAAACCGATACCCTTCTAACTGAATGTGTATACTTTCTTTAGATAGTCATAACAGCCAAGGATATCGACACTGGAAAAAGCATTAATAAAATTGGTTTGTCGAAATCATTAGCTGCTTGTATGCGTATTGATTCCTATTTCAATACATCCTTAATTCCAAATATTAATTTATCATTGCACATAGCCAATGTTGAGTTATCATTGTATAACTATTTTCCAATAAATGCGACTCTCAAATTACCCAGCCAACTTCAAAAATACACTCCAGATTGGACAACGTTTCCGGAAACTCAACGATTTTTAACTGTATCTATAAGTACTTTGACTTCATATTTTACTACATGGAATTTTGATGCTGCTTTAGCTGAAATTCGTGGAACATTTCGTTCAGATATTTTGGATTATGCTTTTCTAACCGAACGAACGTTTATAGGTAAAAATTATATCGTTTTATAGAGATGTATTTCTATTGCTGTTCTATGTTTAAGATCCATTTAATTGTAAACTAGAACTATGCTTATCTAATTCTTTAACATGCAATTTTACCTCGTTGCCTATTCAATTGAAATTTGGTCCAAATCATGCTCATACATTAGCAGTAAGTTCACAAGTTTGGTTACAACAATCCGATTCCGAAAAATTAGATTTGAATTTCATTATGATCACAAGACTCATTATTTGCAATGATACGAATCTCTGCATTCGATATGGACAAAATGATACAGATGAAAGTATTTCATTGGCGTCACGAAAGTTTCAATTGTATGCATGGAGATCTCAAAAAAAGAAACAAGATTTGAGGTGTGATTCAGTGGATATTCGTGGATATGCTTTAGTTAAAGTTGCTAACGGGTTTTGTGTTTTGTAGAGTTGCGATTCAGGAAACTGAGTGGACGTGGTCTAAACCTATCCAAATAATGCAAGAAGGAATTCAAATTATTCATGTGAATGTCAAGCAGCATACAGTGATTTTCGTTTCTATAAAAAGTCTATCTGAAACACAAAAACAAATTACATTTTCTGGTCAGTTAATGATTTGTAACATGCTTTCGGAACATTTCGAATTAAAAGTTATTGAGGATGTTAGCGATAATAAAGAGTTGGAATTTCGAAAAGCACCAAATCATATTATCCCATCGAAATGTACAGCACCAAGTATGTTTCTGAACAGTAAGAAACAATACTTTTTACGATTGAGATTTTATGGATTAGAATCCGCATGGACTGGAGATATCCCAATGAGAGAACATTCTACCGGTAAAATTGTGCTGTTTGTAATAACCTTCGTTTCGAGGCCACTTAATTATCTGCGGTGTTTTCAATAGGTTCACAACCCTGGTTGGTTAAAGTTCCTCTACAAGAACGTGGTCAATTTCTATCGATATGGTGTCGAATTATTATTCAGGATCATCAACGAACTAAACGAATCCTTGCTGTACTTTGGCCATTATTTATGGTGAAATCTAATCTTCCATTTAGTGCTAAAATACATATTGAAACACCCACTTTGGGTGTACATCTCGATTCGGTTATTAATGGCAAAGGTGAACTTCAGCAACTATATTGTCCAGGAACAATTGATCATTCACATCAAATTACATTTCAACTGGACGAAGGTATATCTGACTTTATAGTATTCCTCTGCCAACAATTAGTTGCCGGACCATGCGCATTTTAAAATATTGCTTAAATTATGGAATTGTCTAATTTTAGACACTTATATTTTTATTGTAGGAAATTCTGGTACTAATAATTCATATGTACCGCTAAATTATAGTCTTGTTGATCAACAGAAATTTTTTAAAAAATCGACATCAAATAATATTGAAACAGTTCTAGAGTCTTTAAATACTTGTTTTGAATCTAAATGGCCTTATTTAGGTGATGAATTGGAAAATATCGAATGGATTATTGAGGAGAATAAGCCGTTGACTCATGTACAAGTGAGGTATGAACTTGAAAAGATTTACTAAAGTATAGCTAACTAAATTGAAGTAAAAATAAAAGTTAAAATTGAAAAAAACTCATAATGTACAATTTCATCAATATGTTTTTTAAATCTTAAGTGATTTTTGCCAAAATAATATTCAATGGATACTTGATTCTTTATGTTAGATATCAGAATGCTGCTACATTTTCATGTACTTTACTTGCTGAACTTTTACCATGGTGTTTAATGGTGAATACATTAGGTGCTTCATTGTCAATAATTTTAAATGGAACTGAATTATGCAAAATTAAACATCATAATATTATTGCGCCACCAAAATTGGAGCAATCTTTCCATCTTTCAATGACAGTCGGTAACAAATCGTATTTTTCCAATTTATTACAATTGGCCAAGAGTGATTGGAGTCAAAGTTTTTATATGCCTAAAATTGCAGGTGTGTACTGTCACGCACATGCTTTTTTAGTAATTAACTTCATTAATTTTTATAGGTACTATTCCAATAGATGGATCAATAAAATCAATAATAAAATGTGAAAAGCATTTAAGTTTAATATCTGTAACGAGTTCAATAGCCAATGAAATCAGACTTCTAAGATTCTCCTCGACACATATTTTATCTAACCATCTATCTATGCAAATTCATGTTATTTGTTTAGCCGTACCTGACAGTAAAGAAATGTTTAGTTTTCCTGCTGATATTGGGCAATATTGTTTTACAGTTGCACCCCATTTACGTGCCAGGTGATGATGACAAACTCATAAACTATGTTAAAGAAAAAAGATATGATAACAAAAAATTAAAGCTAAATAAAAAGTCAGAGTTAAGTAGTTAAAAGTTTGAGCTTGAAAATTACGTCACATTTTTGGCTAATAAAATATTAGCTTTTCTATTTTATATTGTCATTCTTTTCGGCATTCTGTATAACAGTGCAAATGAACCGAAAAGTAAAACATTTATATATTTTTAGTCATACCGGAATTCCTATTGTTCAGTGGTATATTGCAGCACCAATACTGGAAAATTCATCAACTGATCACGTTCTTTATATAGCATTTTCTGTAGATCCAATCTATGGATGGTCAGTTCCGATTCAAGTGGATAAACCCCAATTGAGACGCTCTTTTTGTTTAAGAAATTCAAACAAATCTGTACGTTTCTCAATCATAAAAATTTGATTCAATAATTTAAAAATTTTTGTTTTTTTACTCAGAAACAAAATTGAACGCTTAAAATAATTTTCTTTATAATTTATAGATCCCTGTTGTAATGACTGCCCAAGAAAATAAAGGACAAATTTATTTAGCAATTTATAATGATTCGAGACCACAAATATTTATTCAAAATAAATCTAATGTGAATTTATATTGTGGCCAATCTTTACCAGATGATAGTGGGGTAATGAAAGAGGCAGAACATTTTTGGTAAAATCTTACTGCAATAATCATAAAGATAACTAATTCTCTCATTCCAACGCTAGGTGGGCATGTAAAATAGACAGTGCAAGCAATGCTTATTATAATATGCCTTTAACATCGGAAAAATATCCAGAATTGCCACAAATGGCTTTTTCAGAAAAACTGTCTTTGGCATATTCTGAAAGTAATGACATTCAATAAAGTGAAATTATATCTATTAATCTGTTTCTTTAACAATTTTTTATAGCTATTACAGATATTAATAATCTTACGTGGTCCGCTGGCGTTAATATTGCAAATAATAATGCGATTTTCATCAGAGTTCCCAATTATGGTGATATAAAATTTATTGTAGAAAATACGGCTTGTGTTACTTTTGTAACAATTGAAAGCGTCAACGAGGTAAGGTATTATAAAATAGCTGTTTAATTAGGAAACAATAAAACTCTTTATATGTATGTTTAGCTTGAAATTAATGCCAGAGATATTAGAGTTAGATTGTCAATGAGAGATAATTTAGAAGTAGGAAAACTAATTAAGGTAAACCCAGTACTTTGTTTCTAATTACTCGCTAATCTAAATTTTGATTCATAGAATACAATGAACGATAATATTAGTATCAGTTGTACATCATCTACAACTTTTTCCTTCTCAGATAATTCTTTATTATCACTAGAAAGTCAAAGTATGAAATCAGATTTAAGTGTTGATCGAATTTCATCTTCATTTAAATCTAATCAATTATCAGTAACTACCTTACCCATGAAAACAAATTGGAAATGTACAAAGGCAAGTTTCTTTTTTATGGGCAAATCATCACCAGGTTAAGCACAATAGAATATTTATACTTAATCTTTTTTAGTTGAATATTTATGTAAAAAGTTTTTCAATTAAATTACTATCCGAACTGGAAGCTGAAGGTGTAGAAGTATGGGAATTGGCTAATTTTACTTGTGATGATGTAATTTTAATGGCTGTCCAAACGAGCCAAGTATGAATATTTATCAGCTAAATTTTCTATTCCGTTTCAATTAATTGCAATTCAATTTGTTGTAGCAATTAAAAATGAAAATTTTAATATCAGAAATCCAATTAGACAATCAACTATATACAAAGGAATCTTTTGATTTTCCAGTTGTTTTAACGAATCAAGATAAAAAAGTACAAACAGCGCCGAATGTTTTGAATATTTCAATGGAAGATTTATTGGAAATTTTTAAACAAGATAATGCACATACTGTTGAGTTAATAATGGATAGTTGGAAGAGTCGTTTTGCGAATAAATGTTATACAGGTAAAATAGTTTAGTCTTACTAGAAAGAGTAAATCAAAATAAAGTTACTTCGATCGGATTAGTATACAATACGAATAATAAGTAACTATAATCGCATCTTCTGTTGTTTCACTATAACGAAAAGAAATTCTCTAACCAGTTTCGCTATATTATACTCATCAGAGAAGATCTACAAAAACGAGTAATTTAAAGTTACTTGATGGGGAAACACACAGAATAGATGACTAACAATAATGTTTTAAAAAAACTTTAATATAATAATCATTAATGACCTTGTTTTAGGTGTAAAATCAATGAAGATTTGCATAATTCCAGTTTCTTGTTTTATCGAAGATATTTACATAACAAGACTGATGAGATATTTCAAAAATTTAAATATTGTGAATTTAGTAATGTGGCCGAATCATAAGAAGTCTATTAAATTTAGTACGTATTCAATTTTTTTAAATTTATTTTAAAATTTCATCTCTGCTGAAAATATCATTTTCTTTTCCAGGCCCAAATGCTACAGCTGTTAATATACCAGAACTTATTTCGTGGGAATGTGCATTACTTGCACAGCCATTAACAATTCGAACATTTGTATTATGTCCAGTGTCTATGTCACTCTCCGTGCACAGTTCAATGAAACTTTATATTGCTTTAGATCAAAGTCCATTACAGTTTAGTAGATTTGAAAGAAGACGATTATTTACAACATCGTACAGGTAACAGTAACAGAAAAAGCAAACATTGATCGATACTCACTTCTCGGTGATTTTTTTTACTTTATTGGTTTATAATCCAAAATTCAGATTAGGTCATGCAATAACAATGCATTATCTTTCTGGTGCCATATTTGGTGCCGGTTGGGTAGTTAGTTCGTTAGAACTACTTGGAAGTCCAGGCGGTTTGGCAAGAGCAATGGGTTCAGGTTTACGAGATTTTGTTAGTTTACCTTATCGTGGATTAGTTCAAGGACCAATGGCATTTTTGAAAGGTAATTAGTAATGAATAATCCCGTTCCAACCATTAGATTTTTTTCCAAATGGATATAGGAGTTACAACTGGTTCAGCTTCGTTAATGCGGCATGTAACAGCCGGTACATTACAATCGGTAACTAAACTGGCATCAAGTGTAGCTAGAAATTTAGATCGTTTAACACTGGATGAAGAACATCAAAAACGAACGGAAGAACAACGTAGGCAAAGGCCGCAAGGTGTTGCTCAAGGTTTTGTACAGGTACATGAAATATATGGAAGTGTTAATTAACTGGAAACTGATTAAGTTTAATTAATTAGAATGGGTGAACTTAATTAATTGGTGTTTTATAGGGTTTAACAGCATTCGGTATTAGTCTGCTAGGCGCTGTTGGTGGTATAGCACATCATCCATTACAATCTGTCATGTCTGATAGTGCATCACCTAAATCGCTTGCTGCTGGTGTTGGATTGGGATTAGTTGGAATGTTTACAAAACCATTAAGTGGAGCTGCCGAATTGCTGGCTCTAACTGGACAAGGTAAACTGAAAATATTTTACTGTTACTTAACTATAATAATCGAGTTTTTTTAGGGCTGCTTCAAGGAGCAGGTTGGAATTCTTTACCAGATCCTCGCACCCATTCTGAAATATTAAAAATCAATCAAACCAGTAATTCTCTGTTGAAATATTCATGGAAATTTACAAATACTACCATTTCCAATATACTTTATGTAACAGAAGCAACCAGTATATCAGAATCAGGAGACTATACGGCAGTGGTGTTAATACTACTATCAGATAATATTATCGTTGTAAATTTAGAGGAAGATACAATCAATCAAATACTATCATTGAAAGATATTCATTTAATTGATAATAATAAAGATCCAACTATGCTTTCGTTGAAAAAATACTTACCGAAACCACCAAAAGCGAATGAAAATATTGACGATAAAGTCGAAGATGATGTATCAGTGCAAATGGATCCAGACATGAGAGCGAGAGTAGTTGATTACGTACGAAGTACAGTGGGATTATTAAATTTAACTGCTGCATCTTCATTTGATGCAGATATTAATCCGTTATCTAGTCCAGATGAAGAGGCAAATTTTAGTGAAGAGTATATAATTATGAATTTTTGTTTAAGTACACAAAATAAGAAATATTTTATCTGTTTGTTAAATATTGCTCAGCGACAAAATGATGAGAATAACTTTTCAGTGCTGTGAAATTTTAAAATTTGATTTAATCATAAATTGAAATATTTAATAAATGCATTTAAATCGATTATTATGTTGTTGTATTTGTTTGTTGTTTCCAATAGATATTATTATTAAATATAATCGTTTTATTTTTCAGAAAAAATTAAATAAAACGTTTGACTGCTTTCTACTTGCTTAATAGTTATAACTTAATAATCATAATTATTATACTAAAATATGCATTTAAGAAAACTATATGTAGATGAATGTAAAAACGCTAAAAATTACAATTTGTACTAAAAACACAGGACAGTCTTATATATGAAAATTAATAATGCGCGATACTAAAAATATTACAATTCAATTATTCGACAAAAAGAATATATCTTACAACTATATACGCTTATATACGATACTACAAAATTAAAATTAAAATTTTTCAATAAAATAAGTATCTCAAAATATTAAATAAAATAATATATGATATAGAAACTAATATTCCGGTATTTTTTTGTTGCGTGGAATGGTCCGAAACAAATTATATTTATGATATTTAGTTCATGAATGAGTTTTTATAATACAATATGAGTTTTCGATTTGAAGTTTTTATAATTGATAATAAATCTTATTAATAAAGGATAAGGGAGGTTTCATTTTCTAATACAAAAAAACAAAAATAGTAATTGATAAGACTGGTCTTATGGTTTTTATACATACAGAATTCTGGAGTAGCCAAATTTAATTCTACTACTATTGCAAAAACTATTTACAAAAGATTCTTAATTTATAATTAATATAAGCAAAATGACCATTAAATATCTATTTTACATATCTATACATGTTCATTTCAATGATAATCATAATTTACACATTTCCACCATAATTCTGTTTTGGTGGTTGTAAAAATGGACTACGTCCCTGTGCGCCACCACCACTACAACTTCCACCATTAACTGTTACCAATGTGGTTGTAGTCACTTCTGAGGCACTGCTTTCGCGTTTATGATAAAAATTTGATGGATTATTATAAAGTCTAAAACAAAAAGATGAAATATGCATAATAATATGGCTTGATGGAGAAACATAAAGAGGATAAATAAATGGTGGATGCGCCAGATAATTCACAAATGAATCAAATTTTATTTCAACATGAGTATATGGCGCATGCCATTTCAGATCATATTAGATAATATAAGATAAAAGTGTTTTATAGATTAAAAAATCCTGAAGTCATTCGATCTTACAAAGTACCGCAATACAAAATACCAATCTGCAAAATTACCCTTTGTAAACAAATAGAAAATTCTATTATTAAGCACTTCCGCCATTTGCTATTAAAACCTTTCATTTCTCCCTGCATCATGTGAATCTATGGATTGCGGTAGATTTATAAAATCTTACAGTGATTTTAGAAAGTTTAAGTTCTATTTAGAAAAAACAAACAGGAAAGAACTAAATACTAATAAATTAATAATTTATTGGAATTACCTACATTTGATTTCCCTGCTGCTGCATGCAGAAGCAAAATAAGCAAATGTATTTTCCAATGAGGTGTCTGGTGGGTTATCAAAATGTTAATTTTATGTTTTAAGTGTAGATTGATTTGCTATAACAAATGGTTCTTCGCTTGTGTAGTTCACAGTAAATGATTGCTTCGTTTCGTTATTGTCTGATTGAGTATTAACTGCAGATGATGATGATGATAATAATGGTTCATAGAAGCTAATTTTCTTCTCATTTAGCATCTGCAGTTGTAACGTATTGTTGTGTTTATTGTTATGATTTACCGACTGCGTTGCTTTTAATCCATTTTTATTCTTTTGTTTAATTAATGGTAGTTTAATTAACGATTCTTTTCGTTGAAAATCTCCTTTATTATGAGGATCGATGATTAGATCCATGTTAACCGATAATTCACTGTTACATTTTCGATTATGTTCGAAATGAATTTGATTATGTTCGAAAACAACAGGCGATTCATTACTAAATCGACGGAGACTGATGTTATTAAGTAATGGCTGAGCACTGAAACTTTCTTTACGATTATTTGATAGAAGTGATTCCTCGGTTTGATTAAAAGCTGATGAACGTAGTCCTGCTCTTCCATTACTACCACATCGTCCTCCTGCACATCCAGAAGTTGATGTATAACCTTGACCACTATCAGCGCTACCACCTACACTGCTTTGTTGTGTGTTATCATCTTCATCTGCTGCAACCAATGTCCAATCGGTGATTCTGTACGTGTGTGTATGATGTGGCGGGTACAGCAAGCATGCAAAAACATACATGCACAAAATTAGAATATAAATTGCAAGCAATCAAGAAGTACGTGTATATGAATTTGTTAATTAAAATTATTAAAATACAAATGTTAATTAATTTTATATGGATATAGAGTTAGAAAAAATATACTTTGGGTAAATATAATAACAGTGATTTGAACTGTTGAAAATGTCATGCATCAGACAAAATACAGATAATTATTAAAATAATATATTAGTTGGAATCTATATAGATAGCTATAGTTATCCTCGCGATTTGCGATCTTATAATTTTTTAGTAAGAAAGCGCATGTTTCTTATCAATGATAATGAGAAAAATGATAAAATTGAAAAACTTAAAACTAAATGAATAACAAGCAGTAATAAATGAAATATATGTATTTTAAGGAATCGTCAAGTATTGATTGCATATTGATGCATTTTATCAATAATACTTTATTACTTTTTGGAGAAAAAGAATAGAGACTATAGAACACAATACATATAAGACTTCATTTAAACATTAAGTAAATTCTTTCCTTACATTTTTATATTTTTGTATTTATTTTATATCGGCGCCGTCACCAAAAGCAAAACTGTTATATTATGTTCCCTCTGCAGCGAATTTCTTTCATATTATTTTTTATTATTTTACTTTGACGAAAAACGTGGTGTAAGTGATTTTTCCCTTTTCTATTTTGCTCTTAATAATATATAGTGACCGAGTTTATTTGTTGTTCCTAGAAATTCTCGCTCTAGACTACTTAGGTATATGTCACATAAAACAAAGGGTGACAAAAATTCCATTTTTGTCTTGTTCTCATCTCATCTTTCCTTTGGAAAAGTTCGTTATTTTTTGTTTTGCTTGCGTTTTATTTAATAAAATTTATAGAGTCTTTTAAAATCTATGAGAAAATACAACGAATATTTAGCTTGACATAGAATTTAAGCTAAACTGCATTGCATACTGTGCCAATTAAGTTAGCGAAGATGATCTTGAAGGGTGTCTAGATGTGAAGTATCGCCTTTTGTGTCGAACTACTTTTTTGTCCAAGAACAGCGCTTCGAATTTTATTTTACAATGTATGAGTTTAAGATATATGAAACTATAATTGATTGATTAAAGATAAGTTGCATGAAATCGTAAAAAAATGAAAGAAAAGTAAGCGTTTGTTGTTCAAATAAGAGCCAACATTAGAAATTTAGAAGAGAAAAAGACAGTAAGAAAATTGTTCAGTCCTGCGTTCGTTCACGAGAGAGTAATGCTTTGGAATGGATTGCGAATTCACACATATATGTATAGATGTGTAGATTTATCTATCTTTATTCTGATTTTTTATTATTTAAGTTTTCAACATTTAAGCAACTTATATGTAAAATATATATTTTTTTATATATAAAAAAAATATTTATTTTCATTATAGTTCTCAGTATATTTACCTTAAGCTCTCTGTACGTGATCGTGGTGACCAATCTTTACTACGACTACTTGATCTTAATCGATTTGGACCCAACGATTTTTTTGTTTTCCAGTTTTGAAAATGATGCTTTACCGTATGTTGAACTTCTGCATTCATAAAACAATAGAACAAAGCCACTGTAAAACCCTGAAAATAAATTAATCTATATTTGTAGAAAAACAGGTCTCATGGTGTGAAAAAAAGTGCTAAATATGCATGGATCCCAAACCGAATTAAAACATTAAAACAAACGAAATATATATGGAAACTTTTGATAACAATGAATGTGATGAAAGACAATTAAATGATTACAGTATGTAAAATAAAAGCAAAATCTTAATTAAATATTAAAAGTTATTACTTTTTCTGTCTATAGTTATTCCGAATTTTAATATTTAAATATTGCTTATTTAAGAGACTTAAATAAAAGATGAATGTTAAATTAAAACACTTTTCATTGTCACTTTTTTTTATCATGAATAATATTAAAATTTAATTTCTATATTTAAATCTGTCGCTAGACAGAAAGATAAACGAAAAGATACAAAGTCGAGATACCAAAAAAAAAAATGGAACCGTCAAGAGTGGATATGTTAGAATAAAAAAGCAACTTTTTATGAGTCAATAAAAAAAAATGTATTTAATAAATTTATCAGAAAGCAACAGAAAAAATCAGACAAGTCACATTATTAAATGCATACTAATTTTAAGTTATTAAATTTAAAAAAGTTTAATTCATAATTTTGTCGAGAATTTAATACGAAAGTATGAACGTCGAATTTATTTAATTAGTTCAGTAGTCAGTCAGTAAAATCAATTTCTACCATTCTAGAGACGGAACGTGATTTATGTAGCCTGTTTGTAGACGGTAAGTATTACAGCGTAACCTCAATTAACGGTCACCTCCGTACAACAGCCATTTAGGCTTAGTCTATGGTCTAGGCTTTATAGAGTATTATTTATATATGGAAATGTTTTACAGTATTAACTGTTAATATGTCCACTTTCATTCATTTCCTATTCTTTTATTTCTTGGATAAAGAAAAATAGTAAATTGTTTCATACCAACATAATTAAAAAAATAAAAAACAAGTAAAAGACTTGTTTACGTAATTCAGTCACGAATATAACTAATTTAACCTCCAAGTGGAAGTCGACTCCAACTGTGTATACATATACATATAGCACATATAATAGAAGTAATTAAAGTAAACAGACTGGGCGATGAAGTTATTGTTGAGCGAGGAATTGTAGCAAATATATTGCGAAAGATAAATAAATTGATTAAAAGTGCATCAAAAAGCTACAATACATTTGCAGTTATGACTTATTATATTGAGTATAGACATATATGAGTATATGTTTGCCGTCTACTCGGGAAAATAAAATCATCGGTCATACTTTTCAGAATCAGCATTTAATGAATTAGCTATTAGGTGTAAATTAAACAGATCTTTATTGTTACGAAGAGGAATATTATTTAATTAAACGAGTTTTTGTTCATTCTGGCAATAATAGGTATGATATG
Source organism: Platypus cylindrus (assembly GCA_949748235.1). Taxonomy (NCBI): domain Eukaryota; kingdom Metazoa; phylum Arthropoda; class Insecta; order Coleoptera; family Curculionidae; genus Platypus; species Platypus cylindrus. The sequence continues at coordinate 6,098,251 of OX456489.1, read as the reverse complement.
ATAAATTAAATGTTTACAGTAATAATGTAACAATATAATGTTAAGTCTCTGAAATTTATTATTTTATCTAAATTTCAATAATAAAACAGAATATGCGTATAAAAGCTTAATTTTTCGATGGTATTGTCAGTCGTAGTACCACTGCAATTATTATTTTGTTCCAATAAAATTTTTTTTATTAAATTTATATTATGAAAATCATTAATAAACCGTCTATACTTATTGTATTTCTTTCACTATTATTCTGTCTTCTTATCCATAATGGAAACGCAATAGTTTGTCCATCAAATATGTGCGATACCGTTCAATGTGAATCAAACACCACATCATGTCCAGATGGTCAACATTTGGAACAAACAATTTGTGGATGTTGTAGTCAATGTGTAAATGATATTGGTCAGTATAAACTATATTATTAATAGATAGATTGTAATTAATTTAAAATTCCCGAAATGTGCGAATTTGCAGTTGGTATAAGATTATATCGAAAACTATAAAAACATACATACAATTTAAAGCAATAAGATGTGATCTTACGTCACAGTTATTAAGTCATAACTTTTGTGCAACGTTGCCAATATTATTTTTGGAATTGTAATGCTATTTTAATCGATTTTGTCTTGAATTTTGCAATTATGGTAATTGTTTTAAATAATAAATACAATTTCTGAACATTTATTCAAAAATTGATTAATATAGTAAGTATAGACGAAGATAAACAAATTCGCTTTGATTTTTTTAATTCAATACGTTTAACATATTGAACTGACAAGACTGGTGAGTTTTTGTCTCGCTTTTTATGTGTATACAACCGAGACAACTTTAGTTTTAATTAAAAAATCAAATCAAATCTGTCAAGAAAATAGCTAAAATAAAGAGATTAAACAGTTTTACAAAATTATGTAAGTAAAATTGATTCATATTATGAAATATTAAATAAATCCGGAACGACCCAGAAAAAATATTCACTCTGCAGTTCAATACCAATTTGAACATATCAAATTTTACTTTACATTGATTTAATGTAAAAAAAATTTCTCTAAATCATAGTTGTAATGTTGGTCTACTGTTTTTCACTAAGTATGATGTAAGATCATATCCTTGTGCATTTAACCATATACACATATATTACATAACTAGCTAATTAGAGTTAAAGTAGAAATAGACTAATTTAATTGCTTTCCAGCTGAAAATGGCGTTTGTGCAGACCTTGGTGGACTAACTGCACCATCAAATACACAATGTGCTGATGAATTGATTTGTTGCAAAGGAATCTGCCTCAGTTTAACCGAATGTTTGAAATCTATTATTTTGGCCAATTAACTGCATATTTGTGAAATAGATTATGTTACATTTGTATAATAAAAATCATAGCATTATTATTTATTTGTTTAATTGTTAATCATCCTTTAAATCATTTATTGCCTAGTATAATATCTAAAATCAAATCCTTGGTTCTCTTTGGCTCTTATCAAGACTTAATAATTCAACTGCAAAGAGAGATGAAAGGATACATATAAAATTCTGCTCTATTTTGCTAATTTAACTATTTTAACTTATATATTATTATACTAGTAAAGTAGTTAATTAACATTATTCAAGTATACATGCCCATATACATATAGGAGGTAAATAATATTTATATATAATATTTATCTATAAACATATGCAATATACAGTTTACTGATCCTAATAAAGGCTAGTTAGAGCATTGAGAATGTGATTATTAGATTGGATAGCATTTGCAAATAGCAGACAAATGAATTAATTAGTGATTAACTAATTCTTTGTTATAAGTGATGTATACGTATTTGAATAAAAACTGTATTTGGTCTATTAATCCTTATAGTCTTCAGATTATTCTGTCTATAATGGTATTGTCTGTCCTAATAACGGAATTATTAAATTAATACCTGATTTCTAAAGAAATATATGTATAAGCATTTAAAAGCATAATTTAACTGAAGGGTAAAATGTTTTAGCAGTATTTAGATATTATCATAGGAAAATTTCCATAACGAATGGATAAGGTATACAATTGTATTTTGACGCTCAGTGCTTTAGATGTTTATGTATTAAATTAAATACGTATAATTAAAAAAAATCCTTAATAACAGCTAGCAAGTAGTATTTATGTCAATATCTATTCGCATCGAATTAGTAAATGTATGTTTAGTTCCTTGACAGTGTTTAACAACAAGATAAGAAAAAAAAAGGTATAAAAATATCCAAGTTTTCCTATTTCTTTAAAAATCATCGTTTAACGTTTATATAAAATTTGAATAAAGGTAAGAAGATGGAAATTAATTTTTAATTTATTATTATATATTATGAATAAAGTTAAATAATTTTATAGAAAAAAACCATTGATAGTTTTCATGGTCAAAGATTTCTATTTAAATTTTCATTGGGACAAAAAATATACAATCAATTAACTGATTCTTAAAGTTTAATTTGTGCTAATTTATTGTTTTCTTTTTGCTAGTAGATTGATATTACAAAAGGAAAATGGCATCTTCTAGAATTTTGATTGCACTGTTGCCACTATTAACAATAATACTTATTTCGATGGAAATTCATCGTACCGATGCTCTAGTTTGTACTGAAAATTTCTGTGCCGGTGTTACATGTACAGTTAATGCTACTTCATGTGAAAAAGGGCAACATTTACTAGGAAGCGTATGTGGATGTTGTTATCATTGTGTTAATGACATTCGTGAGTATTAACTGAATAATAACCAGGCAATTTTATCAGTTTATCAATATATATATAATTGATTTATTTTTAAAATTTTAGCCGAAAATGGAAGTTGTAGAGATTTGGGTGGTTTAACAGTACCATGGAATACACAATGTGCTGAAGGTTTAGTTTGTTGTAATAAAGAAATTTGTCGTAAACCAGCAAATTGTAAATCATAAAGAAAAAGTTGTCAACACTTTAACTAGTAGTTATATAGTAGTATCTTTATCTATGTACATTGAATAGAAAAAGTTAATAAAATTCTCAGAATTCGTTAATTATAAGAGTTTCAGTTTCTCTCCTTTATTTAAAGCCATAAAAGCCATCAAGTGACTGCGAGAAGTTTGTTCAAATCGCATTGCTATTAAGATATAATATATTTTTTAAGTAAATATTTGAATTATTGATGTAATACTCGCTTAAGACAAAAATATTGTAATAGCAATTGTCTTGCTTAACATTGTCTGCAGAATATCGTGTTTATACTATATACAATTATTATTTGATTATGCGCATTTTAACTTATTTTAGCACAAGTAACCACTAAGATAAGAAAAAAATATAAAAACCAAAAATTTTGAGTAGGTTAACGTTATTGTTTTCGAATTATTTCCACCGCTTTTACCAAAAAATAAGGTTTCTTGTTAATTTTTTTCTAGTTCAATATTATGAAATGGAATCTTCAAGAATTTGTTTATTTTTAATAGTCTTTCCCTTATTATCGATTTGGTTTATTCAACTAATTCAAGTTGAAGCCCAACAGGGAGGTGTATGTTTGAAAGATGCTTGTGAGAAAGTTACTTGTAAAGAAAATGTAACATCATGCCCAGATGGACAAAATTTAGTTAGTGGATATTGTGGATGCTGTCATTATTGTCTAGATGATATCCGTATGTATTTATATTTTCATAGTTTAGTTAACAGCTGCATATTTGAATTAATTAATTGATTAAGAATGAAATGTAATGTCAAAGAATTTTCCAGTAATTTATTATTTCTTTTTTCAGCTGAAAATGGTAGTTGTAGATATCGTTTAGGATTGTTAACACCACAAAATACTCAATGTGCCAAAGGGTTGATATGTTGTAATTCAACTACATGCCGTACACCAAGTGATTGCCAATAAAGGAGTTTAAGATTATATCTCGCTTGTTTAACATTGTTTAACACACCAACGATATTATGGATAAAATCGAATGTTTTGTCACAATAATTTTTAAATTATATTATCTACTTATTACACAGTATATTACTAAACTACGGGGATATGGTAGGGTAGAAAATAAATAAAACTACTCAAGATTACTGTTAATTAATAAATAACAATTTTTTTCTGTAACCATTCTACTATTTTTTTTGTGGAATTTTCTATTTTTTTTTTAATAAACTTTCTTTATTTCCTACTAGAATGCGTATATGATCCTTCTACTTTAGATTACATTTTACGCCCATAAAATTTATTTTATGGGCGTAAAATTTCCATTAAAGTATGGAAAAATTCGTACGGCAATTGCCTCCGAAATTTGAAGTCCGAATATTATTCTGAGATACTCGAGTAGAATAAATAAAAGAGGCTTCAATACATTTAGAGTTGTCTACGTACAGACACTCTAGGCAATTTTTTTTTAAATCAAAGAAATGATTTTTGAAAAAATAGATATTAAAAAAAATCAAATAATCAATAATTTTGACCTGTTAGGTGAAAATTTGAATAATTATGGTATCAATATATTCGATTAGCACAAATGGACTATTTACAATAAATTTATTTAATTACCTGTTATATTTGTTTTGCATCGTAAATTAATTTATAGTTTTTTCGATGATTCCTATATAGCTATTCAGTATATTGTAGTTTTAATAAGTGCATATCATATAATCGAACTGTATATGTAATTATCATTTTTAAAATTTGTTTCTACGCTGTAAATACCCTCTGTGGAATACGGAAATTACTTGTATTGTGTATTAAATGTATAGGACATTGTATATATAATTAGATAATGTCAAAACAATTTAAAAATAGTTTAAAATAAATATTTGAATTTTATGTAGGTATGTACATACATCATTTTTGCATATTGTGTCGGTTTTAATACAATATACATATGCACAAAGGTATTATGTTTTGACACCAGTAACCATAATAATAATAAAACTTAATAGCATTGTCTGTTACCATGTCTATATCGGGTTAATTCTATTTTATTTGGTTTTAACTGCTTCAATTCTTAATCTACAATTATTTAGAACAAGATAAGAGAAATATATAAGACCGACCAATTTTGATAATTTGCCATTAATTTTATAAAAAATTGCATACTTTTACTGTTCTTTATCGACAGTTCTTATTTTTTATTTGTCTAATTTACCGGTGAATAAAATTTAAATTATATAATATGGAGTCTTCTAGAATTTGTTATTTCCTAATATTAATTCCACTGTTATCGATTTGGAGTATTCAACTGATGATAACTGAAGTTAGTGCTGGAGTTATGTGTCCAGTAGATCCTTGCAAAAATGTTACTTGTAAAGTCAATGCAACATCATGCCCAGATGGACAATATCTATTTCCTGACAGTTGTTTATGTTGTTATTCTTGTAGAGATGATGTCCGTATGTATAATTTCGTCTTTTAATATATATATGTATCTTGAAGCCTTTCTACCCTCGAATGGTGTAGGCTCTTTTAATATATAATATAATTGATATATGTATAGGTAAACCAGATCCATGCTACACTTTTGAGAAGTTTTCGTTGCTATGATTACCCATATACAATGTTGCCAGAATTATTTTTATATTGCATGCAAATTTTAATAAAAAATCCAAATTTCTAATTCTTTCAATAACCGAACGATTTTTAACTAAAAATTAGAACTATACAAATTTTTAATTTTTATTTTGACAACATTGTTTTTCGATACCAACTATTATTTTGAATTGAACATGGGTGTAGTCGATATTTATATGGACAATTTGTGTTGGTATACTACAATATATTTTAGTAGATACTTCAAAAGTGTAGCGATGATCTGGTTTTAGAATATATTTGTCAATATTCAGTTAAATGGGATTTGATTGTTAATTTTTATCACTGTTGGTAAAGAGCCATAACTAGGCTAGAAGATATTTAGGCTAGAATTATTAAATTGAATCATTCAAAAAGTTAGAGCTGTAAGTTTAATGTAATAGCTTAAATAATATATGTAAAATAATCTTTCAGCTGAAAATGGAAGTTGTAGTGGTCGAATTTTCCGCAGAAGTTTAACAGAAACTACTCAGAATAAGTCCAGTATATGTGTCAAGGGACTGGTATGCTGTAATGAAATTTGTCGTAAACCAAGTGACTGTCAATGATCTAGTTCATCATCAATTCGAATGTACTGTCTTTAAAGATGGATAAAATAAAATAGTACTAATAGTCGTTGTAAAAACTATATTGTAGGTATTTCACTGAAATAAATTACGTAGTGAAACTGGAATCACTTTTTATTATTATTGTTTGTTGTAGTCTGTAAATATCCACCGTGAAAACGTTATAGGCTAATTATAATAGAAAAATACCAACATTATTGAATAAACAGCAAAATCTGAATTAAGCTTTTTATATTTTTTATAATGTTGTACATTAAATGTCAATAATCTATAACTATATTAAGTGCGGATGGAATCTTTTATATTACTAACTAATGTCTAAACCCGACTTCACGGGGGGTTGACTTCCCGAGCTGATTGCTATGAGTACTCGAACTTGTTCCGGATTAGATGTAATTAATGTATGCGACCACCTGATAAGCACTGCAGTGCTGCTATCTGGTAGTCTAATTGGGAAACTGTACACCGTACAATGTACAACATTCAATTTTATTGTATAGATAAATCAAAATAAATCGTTAAAATAAATTTTATTTATTAATTTAAATTTTAAATTGGGGTACAATGGCCATTTAGACGGCCATTGTACTGAGATGGACTTTATTGGGAGGTGTAAATAAATGCATATAAACTGTTTAGTGACAACAAAAAGTGGCCGCTTATAAAGGCAATAATTAGTACAATTATATTATATCACTGTAGATATTTAGATGTATGTATCCATATTCCATAGATAGCATCAATGGCATGTTAATTATACAATGTTAATTGATACATATTTTTTTAAATCTACATTGGCAAAAATAGTAAGATAACGAAAATATATGTACATAAAAACATAAAAAATTTTCAAATGTTTAAATAAACGTAATTTTCCATACCTATCATTATATTACCATTAATTTTTTCAGTCGATTTTTAATAATGCAATCCATAAGAATTTGTCTATTTTTAATTCTTATTCCTTTATTATCGATATGGTTTATTCAACTGATTCAAGTCGAAGCAGGACTTGGAGCTGTATGTAATTGTGAGAACGCTACTTGTAAAGTGAATGCAACATGGTGTTCATATGGTCAACATTTAGCTGTAGGATATTGTGGATGCTGTATTTTTTGTTTAGACGACATTCGTATGTATCATTTTTTTATATATATATATAAATTAATTAAAACGAAATAATTGATTTTCAATGTTCAGTTAACAGTGTAAATTATGTTCATTATTAATTTGACAATTGACGGATTATTAAGTTAATATAAGTGTTAACAACAATATACTCTAATATTTTATTGTTTCAGGCGAACATGGTGTTTGTAGATCGGTGTTTATAGAAGGAATACCACAAAATAATCGATGTGCCGATGGGTTGATATGTTGTAATAACGGTATATGTCTTAAACCAAGTGATTGTAAATGAGCTAATTTTGATTAAAATTCATTGTATTTAAAATTATTGATTGCTTATTATTAATTACGAGAATTACTGAATTGAGTCAATTCACGAAATAAATTATTAAGAATAAAATTTTCTTTTTTTTTTAATTATCATATGCGATAAATATCCTCTGTGGATAAATTAGCAATACTATAATTATCAATTAGGAAATAATGCCAATGTTTACATAAATATTTAAGTTTCACTTGATACCTAAAATATCATGTACGTTTAATACTAATTATTAATAATAAAAGGTATGTCAATTATGTTTTCTTTGTTGTATATTCCCAATTTAGACATTTAACTAAATAACGAAACGTAAGATAACAAAAAAATATAAAATTAACGAACCGCTCGATGTTTAGTTTAATTTAAACCCACTTTTTGTAATATCCATTCAGCATTAAATTGTTTATTGTTATTTTTCTTTTTCAATTTTTCCAAATGGAATTTTCAAGAATTTGTCTATTTTTAATACTTATTCCATTATTATCAGTTTGGTTTATTCAATTAATTCAAGTTGAAGCCCAATATGGACCGGTATGTAGTTGTAGAAACGTTACTTGTAAAGTAAATGAAACATCGTGTCCAGATGGCCAACATTTAGCTAAGGGATATTGTGGATGCTGTTCTTTTTGTTTAGACGATATTCGTAGGTATCTTTTTTGTATTTAAATTAATCAGTGTTTAGATAAATTGATTGGAAATTCGTATCTATTAATTTGGAAGACAGATTTAACTATTACAGTTAATTGAACGATGCAAATTATGTTATTTATTAAACTGATCGTTGATAAGTGCTAAGTTATATCTAAAATACATGGCACTTTCCAGTGATTTACTGCAAATAAATTATGTTCTAGCTGAAAATGGAAGCTGCAGATACCTTATAGGAGTATTTCCACCACAAAATACTAAATGTGCCAAAGGATTGATATGTTGTAGTTATTCGGTTTGCCGTAAACCAAATGATTGTAAAGAGCTAACTGCTGATTAAAACAGATCATTGCCGAATAGAGAAAATAGTCTAAATAGTTCAAGGAACTTACCCTGTATATCGTTATCCACAGGATTATATAATTATATAAAATAAATACGTAAAACTAGAATCTCGTATCTTTTTCGTTATCGTTTGCTGTAAATACCCTCTGTGCATACGCTAAGTAAGGCAATAATGGAAAAACTATGTAATTTTCCATGCATATCTCCAAATAAACGTTTACATTTGAATTCGTACTTGGAATTCTATATTTAATGCCAATAATACTAATAATAATAGCGGCAATATCTATTGGCATGCCAATTATCTATTCTTTGTGATTTATATTTTTAATTTACATATTAAGTAGATCATACCTAGATAAGAAAAATGTATAAAACTAACGAAACTTTCATGTTCAGTTTAAACCCAATTGCATTTCAATATCCATTCAGCAATTTGCAATACGATCATAAAATGGAATTTTCAAGAATATGTCTATTTTTAATACTTATTCCGTTATTATCGATATGGTTTATTCAACTGATTCAAGTCGAAGCAAGATCTGAAATTGCATGTATAAAAGATGCTTGTAAAAATGTTACTTGTAAAGTAAACGTAACGTCGTGTCCAGATGGGCAACATTTAGTGCCGAGTTTTTGTGGATGCTGTCATTATTGTCTAGATGATACCCGTATGTATTTTTAAATTAATTCGTGAACGTTCAGTTAAATTATTAATTTGGTGCTATTTAAACATTATTTTATACGTTTTGATGAATTGATAAGTTAAAAAATCATTTTTTAGGATAATTTATGTTTCAGCTGAAAATGGAAGTTGTGTACACTATTTTGGATTACTAAGCCCAACTCCTCAGTGCGCTAAAGGGTTGATATGCTGCAATGCAACAATATGTCGAAAACCAGTAGATTGTGAATGAATGAAGTATTTAATTGTTATATGAATTGATTATATTACGTTTACTTTACTTTACTGTACTTAGATGAGCCTTGATTACTTATATTATATACTAGTACTCTTTTATTATTGTATGGATCATTATATGTTAAGTTCAAAATAAATAAAAACTTATAAAGTTTGGATGTTGGAATCAAACTCTTAATGAATTCAAGAGATATTTTTCCAAAGATTCATGCAATAAATATGTCACTTATTGTAAAATTATTGCTAGGCGAAGGTTTGCCTATATGCTTTTAACTTTATTAGAACTTAATCCAACGTATAAATTAAAGTGAATATTAATTAAAAAGATTTTAGTCCATATAATTATATACCCATAACTAATGCAGTATAATCGTATTTGTTGTGTGCTACACTAAACATGAGAACAATCATTTACGAGAAATGAATATGGAAAACTCCCGATTATACTCTTAAACGCACATAAAATAATACGTGTCTTTTTAAATGTCATTTAAATCTGTATTATTAATTAGTATGTTTATTTCGTACGTATCTATCATTTATTGCTACTAGTAACTGAGCAGTCAGTGTTTCTACCACTGAAATTGTAAATAATAATATTATATAATATAAAATAATGACAATTATGTAATTTCCCGTGCATATCTCTAATTAAATGCTTAAATGTAAATTCGTACTGAGAATTTTATTGAATGCCAATAATATTCACGATAATAATTCAGTTATATCTACTGGCATGTGAATTATGTATTCCTTGTGATTTACATTTTTAATTTACATATTAAGTAGATCATACCTAGATAAGAAAAATGTATAAAACTAACGAAAGTTTAATGATTAGTTTAAACCCAATTGTATTTCAATATCCATTCAGCAATTTGCAACACGGCAATAAAATGGAATTTTCAAGAATTTGTCTATTTTTAATACTTATTCCCTTATTGTCGATATGGTTTATTCAACTGATTCAAGTCGAAGCAAAACTCGGCCCTGGAGCTGTGATATGGTGTCCAAAAGATATTTGTAAAAATTACACTTGTGAAGTAAACGTAACGTCCTGTCCAGATGGGCAACATTTGGAGGACGGCTATTGTAGATGCTGTCATTATTGTCAAGATGATACCCGTATGCATTCTTAAATTAATTCGTCAACGTCTAGTTAAATTACTGATTTGCTTCTATTTGAAAATGATCAAAATCACTATATTATATGTTGATGAAATGATAAGTGATAAATTATTATTTTTTACTATAATTTATGTTTCAGCTGAAAATGGAAGTTGTGCATTGGTTGTTGGAACATATGCATTATCTCAGTGTGCTAAAGGATTGGTATGCTGTAATCACACGACATGTCGAAAACCATCGGATTGTGCATGAATGAAGTATTTATTAAAGTTATGTCAATTTTTATAATATTATGTTGTTTATGTATTTAAATAAGCCTTGATTGCTTATATTATTTTGTGTTCTATTATTATGTCCATTATTATATGTTAAGTTCAAAATAAATAAAAACTTATAAAATTTTTATTTTGGAATCAAACTCTTAATCAATTCAGGAGATATTTACAATGATCCATTATGTCATACATTATACGATTATTGATATAGGTGAAGAATTATAGCCTATATTCTTTTAGATTTATTAAAACTTAACACAATGTTTAAACCAAACTGAGTGTTAATTAAACAGATTAAATACACTTCAAGTCCATATAATAAAATACCCTTAAACAATGCAGTATAATTCTCGCTATTTGTTGTGTATTATAGTAAATATAAAAGCAATTATTTACGAGAAATGAATATGGAAAATCTTCATTTATACTCTTCAATGCACACAAAACAGTGCACGCCTTTTTAAATTTAACTTTAATGTGTATTATTAATTACTGTGTTTATTTCATACGTCTACATTATTTATTGATACCAGTGACTGGGCAGCCAGTGGCTATACCACGTCTTCGATGTCGAATTTATCCCGTTCAACTCTGTGTAGCAGTGTATTAGTTAAAACAATTATAATATTAAAATAAATACCATAAAAATAATACCACAATAAAGTTTATAAATACGAAAGCAAATTATATGTACATTCATTTCAAATAAAAACCACAGAAAATATAAAAAAAACAATCAGCGAACTACTTAAATCTAAAAACATTAAACAAATATCGATAGAATGAATAACATAATAAATTCAACAATGATTGTTTCACTAATTTTTTTATATTTTTCTGTCACCGTTTTGTCAGTATGTGAAGATTGGACATTTTGTCAAATGGTTCGATGTGCTGCCGCACCCCCAGAAAAATGTCCGAAAGATCAATTTTTAATTTGGGATGATTGCGGATGTTGTCAAAGTTGCAGGTAAAAAATATTATTAAAATTTTGATAAAATCTATACATCCCGGTGACCATTTGCATCTCTTAAATACCAGGAGATCTTTTAAATGTAGGTGAAAACTGTTGAATAGCAAATAGATGTAATTAATAAACTGCATCTTCCACCATTTTTATATCCACTACTTTACTAATTAAATAAATTTTCAAAATTTACTAAGAAAAAGTTATCTTTATAAAAAGTTGAAATATAGCCACCCTATAAATTGAAGGAATTTTGTTATTGAAAATATGAATTATCTATAATTTCATAAATTATTGTTTTCTATTTTCAGTAAAACGCCAAAAATCACGCCATGTGGAATATGTGGAGTTCAAGTTAAATGTAAAGAACAATATCCAATTTGTCACGATAATCAAGTTACTACAATTGACAGTTGCGGTTGTTGTAAAGTTTGTAGAGATCTTTTAGGTTAGTAGCTCTTTATTAATTCCAGTTGGTATAATTCTTGTTTTGCCAATCTTATTTGCTTATTTACTCTGTAATAATGAAGCAAATAAGAAGATTAACTAATTTTATTGCCTTTATATGTATAAATCAAATCATTTTAGATGAAGGTGCAAATTGTTCAAATAGTAACGTTGGAGTGTGTAAACCGAACTTTAAATGTATTGATGGAATATGTGAACCAAGAACATAAAATAAAACAATTTAGCAGCAAAATATTGATCTTAAATATAATAAATTCATATTATAAACAGATAGAAAGTTCAATGAATAAACTGTTGCAAATCATAAATAATCTACAGTGAATTTTGTACAATATTCTATGCATGTATTCAGTAATTGAAAACAATCGAATTTATGCGCCAAATTTCCATTTTAAAATTGAATGGGATCTTGAAAAATTCACTCAATTTCTATTTACGTAGTTTGATTCGTACTGAAGTACAAATATATAGATTAGACCAAAATAGATTGAGTTGCAAAATTTCCAGAGGTGATAAAAGCGATCGAATGATAATACGAAAGAATAATAATTGCTGCCGCGACTATGTGCATATAGCGTATAGTTGAAATAAACTAAAAAGAGTGTTGTGCAATAAATTGTAATCTGAGACAAATATTTATTTGTCCAACATGTAATAGTGCCATGTTGTCATATTTATTTAGAGAAAATGATCTTTAGATGAAAATAAAAAGTTTCAGACAATAGACTTACATTATGCTTTGCTTCTAGCAATTAAAAAATGTTAAAATAAAACTTCAATTGTATATTAATATCAATTCTTACTCATAATAGAATCTACACTATTTTCAATTTCCTTCCGACTGTAATCGAGGCATCAAGCAGTACGTGAAAAACGAAGGAAAATAAAAAATACACAATGAAAAAAATCTGCATTTTTTCTGTATTTTTTCAAAACTCTACAATTTAATTTCGTATACTAGAATAGAGTAAACTTTTAACCAGAATAAAAATAAAGTTTCTTTTGTTATTTTTTCCAAGAGAATTTTTAAGAGGGAAACGTTTTTAAAGAAACTTTTTAAATCTACCGTGTGTTTTTGTTGGTGAATTTACATGTACATATTTTGAAATAAGATAATAATAATCCTCTAATCTAGAATAAAAGAAGAGGATAGAGCAGCAGAAGAATAAAAGAAAAGTTGGAGCAGCACTGAATATTAAGAAGTGAATGACAATTACTGTAGAGCGATGAAGGGGTTAACAAAATGTCGAAAAAAAGTCTGTTGACAATTCTTCAAATCTTCTTGAACTGTAGATTTCTTCTATTCAATAGAGAAAATTAAATTGCCAGAAAGTACAATTGTCTTCGCACTGCTTCAAGAGAAAAGTAGATATCAATCTAGATTAAGCAACCATATATTAATTTTTTTATATTGGACAGTACTATGTTAATTTTACTTAGATTTTTGGATTTTCTATTCTATTATAATTTCTTTTTATACTTTCTTCAATTCAAATCAAAAATTGACATATCAAAGCGAAATCACGAAACAAAGGAACTCTTTGAAAAAGATTTAACTATTGAAACAGCTGTCAGAGTGGAGAAAATATAACTTAATATGACTTAGATCTCTATTTTTCTGACCGGTTACACCTTATTACAACTCATCAGAGAGATTACCTATGGTTTGCCTCTAGAACCACAGTGGTGGAGGAAACAACAAAACAAATTGACTTAGCTAGTTATTCATTATTTAGATAATAACATAATAATCCTATTATGCTGATAACACCAAAAACAAATCAATTACGTATTTTGCTTATTCAAAATATCATTTTTAACAGGAAAAACGTGAAAATTGCCAGTGTTTCTAAATGTACACTAATGGAAAAATTATCTAAAAAGAAAATGCATTCGACAACTAGATGTATACTATAATGTTTACTGCTTAGATATAAATAACAAAAAAATTAAATAATAAGAAATTAGTTTAGTGATAACAACTGCAATTTTGACAGAGGATGTTAGTTGATGTTAGTAACCCAAACTAAATCCTACTGGTGCCAAAACATTAATAAAATGCAGGTAGAACACAACATCTTAATTAACATATAAATTCAATTAGTTAATTTATCTTATTATTGAAAATATAATGCAGTTTTTCTATCAAAATAAACTAATGAAAAAATAATGGAAGAGGAGTATACTTCTATAATAAGATAAGTAAAATATTTACAGTTAATCATTTAAACAAAGATAAAGAAAAAAATAGATTTTTAAGGGATATTTACGAGCTCTTTTTGAAATTGTGAAAGATGTGAAGAAAGATGTAGTGTCTAAATATATAAAACTTTCTATATACTTCTAGAAACCATCATATTATTGTATTTTCACAATCTTAATACTTTCAATATCTTTGGGTCGTTGTCGTATAGTAAAAAATGACACTTGGTCCCTTATTAATTGTACTCGAAATTTCTGTGATTATGTAACATGCGACATAACCACCAGGAACACATCGTGTCCAAAAGGACAGCATTTAGTACCGAGTTATTGTGGATGTTGTAATGCTTGTGAAGATGATATTCGTAAGTAATACATACGTAGTTATAATGGCTGGTTTACATCGATACGATATTTACATAGCAACGATCATAGCGAATCGTTATAGGTCCCTAGCTAGTATAACGGCTCGCAGTAGTAAAGATCTGCCCTTACACAGGCTAATGCTAAAGGTGCGCTGCTTTGATAAATAGCAATCTCGTGTACACCACTCATTAAAATAATATAATTATTATAAGTAATTAGTTAATATTAATAAATATATTTGATGTATATTTATACGTAGAGGAATATGGTCATTGTGCACGCGATGATCCAGTAGACTTTCCAGGAAATAAAATATGCGTCGAAGGCCTTATCTGTTGCAATTCGACAACATTGGAAAATTCGATTTGTTTACCGCCAGCAAAATGTAAAGGAAATTAAATTTTCTAACCAAGATAATGTCACCATTGAATAAAACAATAATAATAATACTGTTTTCTTTGTTTAGAAATTTGTATATGCATACGAACTATAGTAATAATAAATAAAGTTACACTTTGCGAGAAGTGTCAATATTCTAAAATATTGAAATGTACTGATTATTAACTCAAATTAACAAAAAACGTAACATACACAGTTAGATTTTTGCGTCTATCAGTTCGAAACATTTCAATATGATAGCGACTGTTTAATCACATAAATAGAGTTTACTATGTAGATTCATTATTGATTTTTCCTGTCATTTTCAGAATTCTAAGGGTTCTTCATTTTATGATGATGATAATGACAATATCGAAACCCTTTTGTTTTCAAATGGCATAAATAAATGCTACTTGAAATCAATTCTAATAATTGGAAAAGATAAAAGTTGGAAAATTAAATAATATTTGATTAGAATTAAATAAAAAAGAACTAGATAAAAAATTAATAAAATTTCAGTAGACAAAACATAAAAAAAGGCAACTTCAAAAATGTATTTTTAGTAAATTAATAACTTTATTACTTAAAGTAATCAATTTACTGCTTCACCTCATTTATTTCCAACTACACCCCGTATATTCTACACGATGTCACAAACTCGTCTACTTAAAACCAATAAAAAGCTGCGACATGATTTCATTTATCAAATAGAATATATTAAAAGATGTGATGATATGATCTATAATGACGCTCTGATGCTAATTTTATTATTGCAAAATGAATCAATATATTGTTCGATTGTGTGTGATTTCTGCTATTGTGTGATATGTTTTATTTATAAATAAAACAAATTGTAACAATAATATTTATTATTAATAAATCTGTAATTGTTTTTAATTGAAACATAAACCTACAAACTATTTATTGATGCCATCATCATCCAAGAAAATCTAAATATAGATATATCATTAATATGTATATACTATTGTTACCAACTATAATAATAATAGTAGTAATAATAAAATCATTATAGACACAGAGCATTTTAATTTTATAGTTTTTATATTTTAATATTATCATCTCGTGTTCGTTCCTTTTCGAAACCAGTTTAATACTAAATAGTAGTAAAAGAACACAAACAAACAAGAGAATGAATCAAGATTTTCATAATTATTCTATTAAATCATTTATACATTTAATGATTATTAGTTTGATTTTAACGAGAAATTTACTACAAGTAACATCATCCCCATGTGGTATATGTGGTGTTGATGTGATCTGTAAAAGTCAATATCCAGTTTGTTCGAAAAATCAAGTTATTACACTCGATTATTGTGGATGCTGTTTGGTGTGCAAAAACATATTGGGTAAGTACAACATATTTTTATAATAATTATTTGAAACGCAAATTTAACTATTCGTTAATTTTTGTTTATCCGTCGTACTTTGACTTTGGATTAATTAAATAATGATTTGTTTAAAAATTATTGTATTTTACGCTAAATTTATTTTAAGAATGAATTCATACAAACAGTAAATTATTAAATTAAAGTTTATCAATGATTATAACGTATATGGTCAGAAAATGCAATATGCTAAAAAAGTAAGGTTATATGTGTGTGATATTCGACTTAAAATAAATTAGTTTCAAATTTAGAGTTATTAATAAATTTCTTGTTTGCTAAAATTTCTGTGCTAAACTAATTTTGGGTTTTTTTTTTTGTAGAAAAAGATGAAAGTTGCTCAGTGGATATTGAAACACTATTCGTATGCCAGCAGGGCTTGCAATGTGTTAATGGAAAATGCATTTCCATTAAACAGTAATTTTCTTATCATTATAGATATTTAATTAGCAGATAATATGTAAAACCTAATAAATGTATTATTAATTTTTAAATGAAATTTTGTTAGATTCAACACTAGCTGAAGTTTCAATTATTTTAGTTAGAATGGAGATACTTACTTCAGTTCAAAGTCTTTTTTTTTGTCATTTTTTCAATAACTTAATTGCAATGTCATTTAAACATAGGTTATTTTAGTAATGATATTTTTTAGAAATTATATCCTTGTTTTATTTATAAATAGAAATATTTCCCATATATCGTTATCTCAGTAACTTTTTATCAAAATGAACAGTGAAGAATTCTATAAATGGCCGCGTCAAAACATAAATATTAATATTTATAATGCGACCCCCTTGGCCTATGTCAAGGACATTTTTTCCTTATACTAGTGTACTATAAATAACTCTTGAAAAATAAAATTAGTGTGTATAAATAATACATGTAGTTGTATTTATAATACAGTTCTTCACACTCAGCAGACTGATGAAATTACTGCTTATCAATATTCTATTAAATAATACATTCAATTGAAACAGCCATTTTGATGAAATCTGATCTACGGATGGGATAAATGTGCCCTAGTCATAGTTGACTAACACAATTGAATTTGTCGTCGTCGAATACATGTAAAAAGTCGCAATTATTGTTGCCATTTTAGTGCAAAATGTCTCTTCCACCTTTTTTTATTACATGGTTTCTTCCAATTATGTCATGAATCTCACACAGTTTCCAAAAAAAACAAAATCACATTTGATAAGCGACAAATATCACATGACATTAGACAAATTACAAAAGACAGGTGACATTTGGCAAATGGAAAGGTGGAATTTGACAAGTGATAGGTGACGTCAATGTTAGATTTTCTAAATCAAAGTATAAATTAGATTTGTTCACATAGAAATTTAAAACAAAAACTGAAGAACTATTTAGAAAATAAATCAAGTGTGTATGTGACACGTGACACGTTAGCTAGTTGGTGTGAACGCGTCATTAATCACGACCAATTCACGCACATATTCGTTGACAGACATACATTTATTCCGCTAATTTTCATTCTGGTCGACACGATTAGTTAACTAAAAGAACAAAAATTCCAATCATTTTCTATTGGCATATTACGTAAATTGAAACATTGAGATAACATGAAAAGTTTTCCTCTTTTTCACTCTTTCTTTCTGTCGAGAACGAAAGAAATCTCGACTAATCTCTTCTTGAAAATATGTAATTCAAAGCTCGGATCCAACCGCATAAGTATTTTTGAGATTTAAAAATAAAATGAGAGAACCTGAGAATTGTTAGCATTATTATTCGACAAACGTTTTTTTTTTTTTTTGTTTTTATAAAAAAATGACGAAAACTTTATAATGATTTTTAACCTATAATAAGCCTATGGATAAAGAAAAAAGATTTAAAATCAAATCAGTTAGCATAATGTTTAAAATTCAAAAGAAGTCTGTGTTTAAATATGTATATAAAAAAATGTATACTTTCGGCGTTTTCCAAGAAAAAATTAAACGCTGTGCTTTTTACTATTATGCTAATCTTCTATTAAAAATATTCTGTTTATGGTGCAACTAGACGCTTCGTCTGATTCTCCATCTCACATTTTCAATGTTTTCACGCACGACCACGATCTGACAGTGTCTATACGTGCATGTTGCCCCTTGCCAGGCGCAAAAACGACGAGACAAGTTACTACTGTACGATGGTCTATCCCTAGATATTAGGAGCGTTCAGTTGTCGCGTCTAAATACCCTTTTATATACTATGTATTTAAATTTAGTTGTTTTTTATTTTATTCCATGGAATTTCAATTATTTTTTTTGTCGTTGTCATTGTTGTTGTTGTGGTGAATGCGGGAATTTGTCAAGTTTACATAACGGCTGTCTAGTGCCTGAATTTCTGTAGGACTTTTTTGTAACTTTGTTCAAAATACAATTTTCCTTAATCCTCTATGAAAATCAGCCATGAAATCCGTATTCTTCATATGGAAGGAGAAGATATTACCATAAGCTGAGAGTATGGGTAACCATACACGAGTATACAGGGTGGTCATATTTAATTATCTGCATAAGAAAAAGCCTTGTATGGAAGGTAAGAAAATGAATGAAATTGAAGAAAGATGAGCTGAATTTTTTCAAGAAATTTCCGTCATTTGTTATATTTCAAGTGTAATATAAATGGGTTGATATAATGATCTTGTTAATTTTCGTCAAGGAACTAAGTTTTCAAAATAATTCGTATTTTCAGGCTTAAAAAACAAAATGATAGTACACTGTAATATACAATTGTAAAAGGAAAAAAATACCCTTTCTAATGGCCCATAGCCAACTATAATTTTTAATTCAAAAAAGTCTAAGTTGCATAATATCCTCAAAATGAAGTAGAAAATGAAAAGAGTATCACCTTCATAGAATTCTCTGTACAAATATCTATTGAATTCGTTTGGAATTGCACTTTAATCGTTCATAGTTTTCAAAATATTTAACATTTGAGAAAATCACATTTGTCCGTCTTTAAGCATATTTTAACGTGAAATTAGTGAAGAATTTCTGCCCGAATTTCTTAATCATTTACTTAACCTTACTAATTAGGGTTAGTCATCATTCTAACGCGTTGACCATCCGGTATACTACATGCATATATACTATGTTAAGAATTATATTTATGAGGATGAATTTAATTCCTGCGCTTTACCCTTATTCAAACCCATATCAAAAATGTTGGGGCGATTTTATACAAATAAAAAACCGAATTACAGAAATAGAAATTAATGGTTTCCAGCAAATGATTTTCATTGCTTTATTCGCCAAAGGAAAAATTCAGAAAGCAAATTTCTGTGTGGACGTTTCGATTTTTTTTCATCTCAATTTCCATTTTACGTACATTCTTGTAGATTTCAGAAAACTTTTCATATTTCCTGTTAAACCTCTATTTATTTCACCCCATTAAAAATAATTTGAGATAGAGATACTCGTACATATAGCGAGATATTTTACGAAAAGTTTTATTGAAATAATTAAACTGATATATAAATAGCAGTAGTATCGTAAGAAGAGAAAAGAGAAGAGTAATATGTTGCTAGCTGGAACTTTTCGCTGAAATTTCTCAAAATAATAATGATAATAACTGAAAATTCTTTTTCAATTTTTACCGGAGGATTATGCTTTCCTTTCAATTAAAAGTTTTTGATTAATTTGATTTAAAATTTTTCGTCTGGTCACGTCTATGGTGTCGGTACACGTGAATCATTAACGAAACAATAATTAATGATTAATAACATCAACCTGAATTAATCGCAATCCTTGTAATCCATGCAAAAATATACATGCGTCAACATACAGTGGATATTATTAATACTTTATATGCATCAGAAAAGGAAAGGATAATAATTACTATTTTTCCCCTATTTTAATTATCTATAAATGACAAATGAATTAATCACATAAAAATAATCATTAAATACATGGAAAAGTAATAATTATTCATCTGATGCATAGTGATCAGTAATTAATTGCGCAATAGGCCTAGTGGCATTTCAATTCAGACCCCTATATTTTTAACATCCCTAAACAATAAACATCCTCCCATTTTTACTGTGTTGTTTCGAATATTTTAATGAAATTGATTACTAATAATTCTTTTAGTTAAATCGTCATTTGTTTGTTCTGTTTACTTTAATTTTATTAAAATTCCTGTTTGATGTATTGGAAATTGATTAAATTTAGGGTGCTGTTACACTCACAGCAAAACCTGTATGACAATATGAGGAAATCATTGTCAAGTACATGGGAAATATTAAGCTTCTCAAATAATTAACAATAAAATCAACAATCGAAATAGTGCTATTTAAACTGCTCTCTAAATTTGAATATTTTCCCACTTTTACGTTAAATTATTATCAAATACATAAATATTCATGGAAGCGGTAATCGCTGTATTTGAAATCTACTTTTAAGTTTCACCACAAACTGTAAGTGTAACAGCACCTTCAAACAAAAAATTTCAGATTTGCAAAGATTCTTACTTTTGAGAGAACTTTCGGAATCCACTGATTCCTTCCTCATTGATAAAAATTTAAATTAATTTGTATAAATGAATAGCAATTAATTAGCGAACCAAATAATAAAAGCAATTAAAAATATTGATTAGCATATCACTTACTTGTAACGATAGTAGACCACTCCTTATCATATCCCAAATTGTTAATGTCGGAGCGTAAATTGTAATTGCATAAGTAACCCCAAGTAGTGGTATTAATACGGCTAATGCCTTCACAGCTTTTCGATATTGTTGAATTTCCAATGTATTAGCTGAACGTAATTTCGTAACAAGAACAACCATAATTGATATCATGAAAATAATATTAATGCATAACATTATAATTGTTGGTACTTGGAAAATCATATCGATGTAACTGTCACGGAACCAATTACACTGAAAACGAAAAAAGAAACAATTGATTAAACAACAAATATAAATGGTCGTAGAAAATGTACTTCACCGATAGTCGAATTTAATTGCATAGATATTGGAATAAACAATGACCATATCCTATACACAAAACTATAGTATAACTGCTACTGAACTGGGCCAACTATATCGCAATTAATTCTTGCCATTAAATAAAAGAATTATCCCCATTTTCCATTACAAAGTAAATTCTATTACGAATTCTCTATGTATGAGCTCAGTCAGTAGGGTATCATAACATAAAATGAAAATACACTCATAATACGAGCAGAGGTTGATATACGTAGAATAGAGATAGAGACAGAGAAGAGGTAAGAGAAACAGAGAGATAAATATACTAAATATTACAAGACAAATTTCAAAAATTATCGTCTTTTATTTGGTAAATAACTTTTTGTAACGCGTATAAGTTAAAATTTTGACAGAATTTTTCCAAATCTTTATCTTTTTCACATATTTGATATGTGAAAAAAAACAAAAACGATTACTGAAATATCCTGAACGAGCTATGAAAAATGTAACTTTCTTATACGTATATTTTGGAAACTATTAGCAATAAAAGAAAAATTTTATTGCATTATTAAACAAGATATTTCTTTCCATTTCAAATGCTATGATAAAACTGTGTATCTATTTTGATTTCCAACTCTAAAATTGTCTCATAATTTAATATATTTACAAAGAAAATGAAGTTTCCAATATTAAATTAAATAAATAAATTTACAGTGGAAAAGAAAATATATCTAACTTAAAAAAATCAGTCGACCATGAAAATCAGACAATGATAAACTTATCTAATGCATCAGAGATGAAAACAGTGAAAAATCTCTTCTTTCCAATTTGTATAATTGAACCCATTTTCTAACTTTATTATTAGATTTTGTACCTATGCAAATACACAGATGAAAAATGATTACTCCATGTATAAGAGTAGAACCGTTGATTAAACCAATTTGGCAACATTGAACAATTAGACATTGCCATTTATCAGCATATCTACTTTTTTGGTAGTAAATTACTGCAATTCTCAAATTCCATTGCTAATTTAATAATTTTATCGATCTTTTCGTACCTGATAAACATTCAAAGTGTATTTTTAGAAACTAAATTCTCTTTTTTTTTAGAATTTCAAAACATAGAAATGCACCCAAAAACAAAGAAAAAAAAACCAGTTTAAAGAATTTAAGTGTACTCGCATGCACATGCGATGCAAAATTGATTAAAAATCAATGTTCGGAAACATTCAAGCAAGGGGCAAAATGCCAGCGGGTCCAAGCTGTAGCTCTAGTAGAATGAAAAGTTTAATGAGTAATCGGTTAACTTTAGTTTTAAATAGAAGAAAAATAAAATCGAAATAAGTACGAATTGTTAACAATCAGTTGTGTTTCGCTAGTAAGAAAAATAAAAACAGCAAACTGAAAGAAATAGAGAAAGTTTAATGATGAATTGGTTGCGGAAAAACTGGAATAAAACAATAAAAACAAAACAAAAGCAACGCCATAAATTAAAAGTTTAATATTTAAACCAATTAGAAAAATTACAATAAAATATTAGTATAGCTTTTCCGCGAAATTCTAATTTCTCCTTGCGTTTTTAATCAAGCTATTCATTTATTTTAGCAAATATGAACAAAAATTTTGCTCGTAATTTTTCATAGAATTCATAATAACAATGATAATCAAAAGAACGAAAAAAAATGGGAAGTAGAAATTCGGGAATAAAGAAAAAGTTTTGTGAGTTGTCTGGAGTAGTGATAAGCCCATTTTCCTTCATCCTTATTCTCTCTTTTAATCATGTTTAATCATACTCGTAGCTCTAGGCTTAGGGTTTTTATGAAAAGAAAACCAGAAAACTTAAATACAGTTGCTTAAAAAGACAAAACAAACAGAAAAAAAAATGGAAATAAAAACTAATATTATTTTATACAAAGATTATCGGCATCAATTAAGAACCAAAGAAAATTAAAATAGGAGTAAAATTAATAAGAAAATAGCAGGAAAACAGAAAAATAAACGTGAAATAGAGAAAAGTATAAAAAGTAATTTAATAAAGGAAAGTTAAAAAAAAATCAAACTATCAAATAACAAGACACTAAATGAATGGCAAATTAATAGATTTAAATATGACAGTACATTGAGTAGATGCATTATTATTAATTTGATCATCTTCGTTATCCACCATCTACAATAACATTATTACCACATAATCCTAATACAAATTTAGATTCGTAAAACGATACTACTTAAACATTTTCCTAGTTTTCCCTATTCCTATGTGTATTCTATCCTCCCTTTTTTGTCCTTAATATATTAATTTTGACATTCGTTTAATGCATGGCATGCCAATGTCAACAAATAGGAATCATGTCCATCTCCTTCTGAACCATATAATAATAATCATCTTTCCCTTTTCCTATTTACTACTCACATGCGTAACGCAATGTATATAATGAAGGGTTATGTTTTTCTGTTATCCCTTTCAAAGTTTTTTGGCGTCATGGAAAATGAGTGAAAAAGAATATTTGTTTGAGTATCCATTACAGTATGAAAATACACTTTTTCATCCTGTTTTTTTCTTTTTGCTGTTTTTTTATGAGAGTTGTTTTGATAAGGGGATGATAATTTCATTAAATCATTTTTAATTTAATTCAATATTTCCATTTAATTGTTATAATATTAATTTGTGGTTTCAATATAATTAATCTCTGCTGTGTACGTACTTACCCCATCTGGTGAATCATATTCTGGTGGGAAAACACTTTTGCAAATCACCCATAATATAATGAAGAATAATGGTGTACCTGAAAAAGAAAAAATAACAAAAATAAAATGAAATCTAAACAAAAATGACGAAAAAATCCAGATTTAATATTCATTTCCAGCGAACATTTTATTTTCTGTTGATTCTTTTTGTCGTGTTTCCTCCACTTTCACCTGGGTTATTTTTTTAAATATACTGTTAGGGTAGGTATATCATTTTGTAAAAAACTTGGTTATACGTATACATATGTATACATACAGATTATATGTATAAAAATGGCTTAATTAACTGTGGTAAACTTTTATACTTTCTGAAAGTATAAACATAATTCTATTTTTTTTTATTCGTACAGTTTTTGCACGTACAATTCACTTTAGTTACTAAATTAAAATAGTGCTAGTACAGCAAGTAATTAAGTGAAAACCTGGAGGCTAGTTTTCAGATGGATTACGTGATATTTATATGGCATAGCTCCATATTTATAATGAGTTTATATAGAGAAAATCTTTTAACCATTATTTGGGTTAGGAGGACAAACAAATAAAATTACTCTTTAACGAATGTAATTTAATTAACAATTAATTTAACTAGTCTTCTTGGACTGCTTTTCTTTGTAGCATTATAATTCAATTTTAAAAACAACAGCAACAACAACAACAAATCTCATCTTTTACTATACGACACAAAAATCAATTTAGCCGTCTCTCTTCTACTACGCTCACAGCAATCAACCATAATCAACAAATACAAGAACAAAATATTAATGTTCAATATAGCTGTTGGCAATATGCTCTTTTTTGCCAGACTTCGCATTTAAACATCAGTTAGGTTTATTCTACAGGGCGACCATTTTTGATTTATTTTCATAAGTAAAACATCAAATGAATAGATTTAATTAGGAAAATTGGCTGAAATTTATTTTATCCAATTTTCTGCCAAGAAATGTTCTATTATATTTGAAGAATAAAATAAGTTTACTGATGTCATAATTTTCATGGCCGACTGAATTTTTATATATCTTTGTTATTTTTGTGGTTAAAAAACAAAATGAATATGCACTGTGGTGTATAACGTTGTAAAGAGAGAAAAAACTCATGATTCCGTAGCCAACTACGATATCCATTTAGAACAATATATAACTTTGTATCATAACTGCTAAAGCAAGTAGACTATGACAATAGTAACAAATTTGTTAAATTTCATGCAAAAATATCGATCGAATGTCTTTTAAATCTTTCTTCTATCGCTAATAGTTTCCAACATATTTATGTAAAATTCAAGAAACTTGAATTTTTCATCTATTTCAAGCATATTTCAGTAATTATAAGACATTTAACAAATGTGAACATGGCAATAGTGTTTTATCCAAATTCAGTCAAATTTGGTCCATGCAATCATTTTTCTAACATTAGTAATTAAGAACATAACCATCTAGGACAATAAGATATGACCACCCTGTATTTCTCAACGTTGTTCGTTGATCCTCGATCCTCTCCTCTGCTCACTTATGTTTTATTTTGTTTTCTGTCTTTCTATTGACAACACTAGACTTTAAACTCTTTGGAAATTGTTCAAAAATTGCTTGATTGTTGTTTATTGTTGAAGAAGGAAAATTGCTATAACTTAAATTTTACTCATATAGTATAGAAGAATCTGATGATCCTAGAAAGAAATAGGACTAGAAAAACAAGAATGAGCAATCAGAAGTGTAGCTGGAAAATTACAAAAGTTAGGTTAAGTGAAATAAGATTACTGATTATAGAGTTTAAACTTTTAAATTGAATAAAAGAGAGTTTTTGAAAATCGCTATTTACGTTAGGAAAAGATTAGTTAATATTATTAAATATTAATCACACTCATAAATGTTTTAACATTTTATTACTATTAGTAGCAGAGCTAAAATTGAAGATCAAAGAATAGAGGAGAAAAGCAAAGCTTATTTTAGGAAAAGAAATAAAACAAACATGTTAAGAACAAAGTCCAAGAAAAATCCTATTAAATATATTTGGAAAAGATAAGGAAAGGATTCTCCAGGATCACACGGATAGATCTTATTTTGATTAGATTTAACTATAGTGGAAGGAAACATTGAAGTACAGTGAAACAAAGAAAAATCGAATCTATGTGGTTTCATGGAATGAAAATAAATTATGGAGGACATCGTAAATACTAGGAGTATGTGAATGTCATGCTATATTACGAGCAGACACTAGAATTTAAAAAAAATTTAATTCCGAAATACCTTAAAAGCAGAGGAAATGGTTCCCAGTATTTTTTAATAGTTACGACTAAATTTTTAAGAGTAGACCAATATAAGAATAGGCACTTATTCCATAAGTGCCTTAGGAGTAAGGAAAGGAATAAGAACGAAAACTCCACGTAATAAATCATTGTATTGCTATCTCTTTCAATAGGCAATCGTACACATGTGTCAAATATGAACATTAATCTCTATAATAATAAAACACAAAAATTTGCCTGTCCTACTGCCCGGTGGTGTTCGTTGCTCAGTTGCTTATCGACAACAGACGAATCCCCCGATCTGATCTACACAAATACGCTTCACTATGTGTGACTTTCTCAATTCAATCACCATGGCGCCATCTCAGCGTGCATGTATTAATTTTAGACAAAGTTTAGTAGCTACAACAGTTTGCCGTCTTGTTTGCTCCACTATTTTAATTATTTTAAATAATAAAACTATGGCGGATCGTTTGTAACAAGGAGACCGAAGGAGATAGGAAATTTGGCTCATAAGGAATTCTAATTTATAATGAGTTGTTTAGTTAGATTGTGCGTCGGGTTTGGTTTGGTTTGGTTGTGAATTCTGCCGTATAGAGAATTCCAATTAATAACTCAATCTGGACGATGTTGGCTACATCCACTGGCACATTATATTTCAAATACACAGATGACAGCAAATCTGTGATTAAATTCTGCCTATTTGAATTAATTTTCTCTCTTCACTATTCTGCTCTTTACTTATGCAAGCAGATGAAAAATGACCATCCTATATACGTATAATGAAATATGTTTATAGAAATTCTCAAGATTAACTATTTATGCAACTTTGTTTTAACAATAGATTATACAACTCTAACTGCATTACAGTAGTAAAACAGCATAATACTTGAGCCAGTTCAGATATAATTTGTATTATTTTACCAATATCCAAAAGTAATTCCCAAAAGGCGTGTGATTAATTAGATTTTAGAACTTAAATATAAGCTGCAGAATATTGTCATAATATAAAATAGAACTAGGTTATGTTATTTAGTTTAATTAGTAACTTGCAACTGAATCAAGTACAAGATAAAATATGTTCAAATTAGTAGTATAAGTATATTAATGATTGCAGTGCTTTTAAAATGCACAGCACCCTTTTATGCTAAAAACGAGCATCGCACTTATGTTAGAGAAAGTTAATAATGCTGTTAGCTATCAGTTCCTTTAATCAGCTATAATTTCCATAAGATTAGTAATTTTTGAGAATTTTGCAATTTATAAGAATCTATGCTCTAATAGACTTGTCGAGTTCTTTTATATCAAAATCGACCTTAATGAATGTTATTAGTGTATTCATATTTCATAACTTAAATTCGTATTAAAGTCATTAGTTTAGCTTAAACTATTTGAAACAAAAGAGATGCAAAAAAGGAGTTCATTCATAAACAATATAAATGAGCATCGTAATTAAACCGAATTTTCTTTCATTCTACAATAGAACTATTCTAATCTACCATTAAATATAATACTAATGGTCTTTTCAAGGGTTAATTATCAACAGTGGGCACTAGAAAATCTACATAGTACGGTAAACAACTCAGTCATTAAAATTATAAAGTGCTTAGCTCACGAGTGCTTCCAGAACTGTTCGAAATGAGAGTGAAAGCAGCTGCGCCATCTGTGTGTAAGTGTTAGCTTTAGATGAAAATGTTACTGCCACAATTATTGAGGAAAAGAAAATGTTCAAAATTTCATTTCATTTCATAATTTTTATTTACTCCAATTTAAAATGAAACTCTTGTATCAGAACAAGATTTTACTTGAAATCGGAATTAGGATTTTAATTAATATTATATTAATAATGATTAGAAGATATAATGATTAGAAACCTTTGACATTATATAACTGTATCTGACTCACTGTACTGTAGATTGAAAATAGACAAGTTGAAATTGGATAGACTTAACTTGAAATTTAAATTTATCTATAGCAACCCTGATGAGACATACAGAGGCAGTTACATATCACCATCAGCAGCAGCAGCATTATTATAATCATCTCTCATCCATATAGGAATATAATTTTCTTGAACTTTAACATACTTGGATGAACTTCACTTTTGCATCTCTAGAGCACACACACACACACACACAGTGACTTTGTGCTGGATTTAAGTTTAATTTTCCGTATATCCAGTGATGGTTTCCTTCATCATCGTCATCATCACCATCATCACCATTATCAGTAGTAGCAGCACAAGCAGAAGATCATTATCATATTCAAAAACCAGTTGCATATTGCATTAGATTCGATTTTATTATTATTATTATTACTATTATTTAAAAAAAAAAAGCGAAAAGTGAATGTCGAAGATTTTCTTCGAGAAACTAAATTAAATCAAAGTTCAATTTTTTCCATATTGAGGAAGGACTTATTCAATTTAAAGAATTCTTGAATTTTTAAGGAAATTGCCATTTTACTGAACTTTAAGTTAATTGAAAATTGTATGATGTGAAAATAGAAAGGTTATTCAAGAACAGATGTTTTTATAGTTTAGTTAACGATGGCAACAACGTCATGAGTTGTATGAACAACAAACTAGATTTTAATGATTAAATTGATGAATTAAAATAATAAACTAAAATGCTCTTCAATACGTATAACAATATGGTAAACAATACACTTAAACTAAATAAAACTTTTCCCCTAGTTTTCCTCCTGCACACACACACTCCCTACATTTCTATTGCTTTCAATGTATACTTTATCTAAAAGTGTATGGAAATATTACTATACCTATTGTACGTATACAGGGTGGCAATTTTCTATTGTCTGGTATGATTAACTTTTCTATTACTAGAGTTAGAGCAATAGTTAAATTGGAAAAATGGGACAGAATTTTGAAAGAAATTCTTTGTTGCTCTCACATTTGATTTAAGTTTTATGGTTACTGAGATATGCCGCACACCTATGAAAATTGTTATTTTCTTTAATGTAAAATATCTGGAAAATTAGTAGCAATTGAAGAAAAACTCAATACGCAGTGGATAGTTATTTTTGTAAATTAACTAGAAATGTTGACACTTTTTCCTAACCTACTTGCTTTCGATAATATGATGCAAATTTATACATTTTTAAATGGAAATCTTAGACGGCTAAGGGATCATTAACTAAATTATTTCTTCCCTTTAGAGTAATATCTCTTTTTTTTTTGTCGCATTTATTTTCTTTTCTAACCTCAATGTTACAAATATGTCTTAAATTTTAATTTTTACTTACGAAAAGCCCATAAAAACCATCACATCAACAAATTATAATACATGGCAATTAAGACAATCTCTTCTATAATTTTACTCTATTTTGCTAACTGAACATATTTAGGTTCAGGTTTGTTACCTGTGGCCACCCTATATGCTTTTATACAAAGTTAAGCTGTTATTTTACCCCTACTACAACTAGGCTTTCTATTCTATATTATTGTTATTATACTTTTACTAACTTACCCCAACCAATTGCTACATATACTCTTAGTTTGAAACTTTCCCTTGTGAGTGTTTGAACGACAAGAATGTAAAGGTATAAACCTGAAATTAATCAAAGAAAACTTAAATTTATTATTATAATATATTATCAGTAAATATTATATTCAAATATGTATGAACAAAATTAATGTAAACATTAAACAAGGATTAATAATTGAAATTCTAATGAAAAACTGTTTATCTGGGAACTTAGAGAAATGTTACGTTCGCTCTCTGATAATTCCAAGACGAACAAGTTAATTGAACGTAAAATTAGCACTTAACATAGAAAAATAAAAGACAGAAAAAAAAAAATTAAAGAAGAAAATTGCAACACATTTTTCAGACTGTTAATGTAACGTGTGTTCCATTCTGTTTTAATGATGATTTAAATAAATAATCATCTAAAAATGACTACTGCTAACGTTTTATGGTAATTTAATTCGTTTCAGGAACGTATAGTGCTTATGTTAAATTCTTAAATTTAAATGCAAGAAAGACATAATTAGTCAAAATATGAACAATTATAATTAGAAAACGCATACAAAGCCTTTTACATATAAGACTTATAAGAGAGTCCAAATAACAGCGACGCCATCTATTAACAAGAGTGAGAATTCGTAGTAATAAACGTTCCCCATTCTACTATATACCACTTGTGTCTGTCTCCACTTTCTGGTGTCTTTCTGCTTTCCAGTCTAACGAAATTATAAAATTATTCTTTAAATTCCTACCAAAATTTCTAGAAGTTTTTCAGTTAATATTCCATGTTCAAATTATTAACAAAATTACATAACAAAATCAAAAACGGGAGACAAATTAATAATTAGTGTTATTATCGTTATAGCTAAACCAAATAGGGATCTTAATAGATTCGAAGAGGGATCATGTAAGAAAAAGAGAAAGACTAAACGAGAAAATGAATGAGTGAGTGAGAGCAATGCGATTTGAGATGGTAGAGAAGAAGAGTCGTTAATAAAGCAGAACCTTTAAGTAGAGAGATAATTATGCATTTAAAAGTGATTTAATTTTATTAAAAGGAACGAGAGAGACACATAGAGACTGAAAGAGAGAAGTGAGTTAGTTTCGAAAAGAAAAGTGGATGCAAGGTTAAAATAATTGAAAAATTAATGGAATTTTGTAAAATTTTAACAAAGTTTGAACGTTTCCTTTCTACTTTTTACCATTAGCAAATTGAATCGTATTTTAAGAAAATGGTTTATGATACTGGCGAAATCAACTAAACCAATTCTAGTATAATCTATAAAGAGCTTGTCAGATTGACTTATTATGCTGTCAATATTCTGACAGTTTCATAATCATTATTTCTCCACTTCGCTGTTCTTTTGTTATCACACAAAACAGCTATTTCTACTTGCCCTTTATAGTACTACAGTTTCTCATAATACAATTTTCGTTTTTCTGAATTTGAATGAACTATATACTTAATACAATACTACATAAACTAACGTCTTTCATGCGCCCAGAACACCAAAGTCACCACTGAAAACTTTAACTTTAAAGACTTAAATTTAACTACTAAGTGACATGAACATTTTAAGGATTTTCATGATGATCCTCACAATTCATTAATATTCAGAAACTGATGTCGCTTTTGTTTGCTGGTGTTGGCAGAGTTCTAGATAGATAGATAGATGAATAGGTGGATAGATGTACTATGTGTGTGTTTGTAAAGTACGTATGGGAAGGAGACCGAAAAGACTTTGTGTTTATGGAAATGAATTTTATCGAATTTTCGCTAGTATTGAGTGAAAAGAGAATTTTACGTTTCTACTACTGTTACTGTGTGAAAGCACTGGAATTCTAAAAATAGAAGAAAAGTTCGGTTATGCTTCAAAAAGGTGTAAAAAATGCATGCGATCTAAAATGGGAGATGCTTAAAGAATAGAATGGTCGTGATTATACAGATGGATTAGTTATTTCAATGCCATTTTGAAGTTAATAAAAAATACCAGTTTCCAGAAGCCATACTATCTTGTAATACTGACTTATCCAGGGCACTCTCTAAACTAATTTCAATAAAAATCAACCTGTCAAATCTATATAGTATATCTAAAATAAATGAACCTAACCTACATCCTTTCATTTCTTATAAAATCCAGCCAAATACCATCATCACTAAAAGAGAAAAAGAAAAAACAGAAGAAGCAAATCTTATAGAAAACAACCACTTCTTCTTTTCCTTTTCTTGTGTTGGAAAATCAAATTGAGCCATCACTTCTTTCTTTCAATATGCGAGACGATGTACATAGAATGAATACAACACATCTGTTGTACGTACTACGTACTATTCGCGTACACTCTCCTCATCCTCACTCTGCTGCATATGTGTACTGTATACTTTGTACATTATTGAATTGTTTGAGAAAAGAGCTTTGAACCACTAGTTCTTTTTTTTCCAACCTGGAAAATATGTGCTTGTCCTTCTTGGATGTACTACATTTTCAGAAAATGAAAGAGATGAAAGAATGACATCCAGAGAGACTGGAATTTTGATGCATTTTTATTATAACGTCACTGATTTCTCTTTTAGGGTGTGCTCCATGTTCTATATTATACTATATTTTTGCTGTCAGTTTGATTTCGATTTTATTTATATATAGAGGCATTTTTTGAATAAAACATCTGGTGTCAAAAGAGACATTTTAAGTCACGGGATGTGGGGATAATATGTTCATTTCTGACCGGCACTTAAATTAAAATAAAATAATGATATTTTTATACAGGGCGGCCATTCTCTTTTCTCCTAAATTTATTAATAAAATTAGAGAGGTGGTTATATTAGCAGAATTGGGCAGAATTAGAGAGATATGGCAAACGTAAAATGAATGAACATTATTGAAAGATCCCGTATTTAAAGATCTGCGCATGCGCATATAACCGTTTTAAATAAAGATACTTTAATAAAATACTGACTGCCTTTATTTAAATAAAATACTGCCGAGCTTTAATTTTCCCTTATTAAAGGATTGGTTGTGCCGGCAACGGTCGACTTTAAATTGTCAAAATAAACTGACATTTTTTATTGTTATATTGGTCAGTTTTGTATACCATTTGATCAAATAATATTTTTCTCAATTGTCAAACTTGAGAATAAGGGCGTTACTGGTACTAAATAAAAGTCACCAATAAAATTCACAAATCATCTACCGTAACACAATTTCAATGTCTTTAATAAAAGACGATTTTATTTAAATAAGGTATTTAAATAATGACATTTTGCCATATCTCTTTATTGTATAAGAGATTTCATTGCTTCCTTCATATTTGATATACGTTTTATGCTTAGTTAAACACGCTGCAAAAACTATGAAAAATTCAAAACGTATTGGATAGATATTTTCGGAGAAAATTCAATAAAAATGGTAGCTTTTTTTTCGTTACCTTTTTTAGTTTTGAAAATAAGAGTATAACACTGACGTGCATTTTTTAACAATAAATTAAAGATGGCTATGGCATCAAGAAAATTGTCTTTTAAAATGCTTGTTCTTAACCCTCTAGGGTCGGTAATTTCATCTCCAGAAAAAAAAATATCCTTAGAATAATATATTTTTTGACAGATAAAACACTGCATATGTAAAATTATGTCAAAAAAAGTTTTCTATGTGATATGTCACAGTTTACTTTAATTTTGTTTTCTAACCTCAAAAATAACATATACATATAGTTTAATTTTTAATTGTAGAAGATTCAGTTGGACTGGTTATGAAAATGGCAGAAAATCTCTTATCTAATTTTAATAATATTTTAATAATAATTGAACCGTTTCACTAGTATACTTTCGACTTATGAAAATAAATAGAAAATGACCATCATGTATACAATGGTAATTATTAGGTCAATGCATAATTTGTTAGTTTATTAAGCAGCTAAAAACTATAGAATTATTATTATATATATATATATATATAATTCCTATATATTACATACATACATATGTAGGAATATATTTCCAATGGATGAGTTTATTTTGGCAGTTAAATCCATGAATGGCAATTTCGATAAGCTGGTAGCTACTACTGATGTCGGTTAAGCAAATTATAAAATTGTTGAACGAACTATTGAAAATTTCAGTGAAAACTGTTGCTTTATGTGAGAATAATAGTGAAACTTTTATTCTCTATTCGTATAGGATAGGTATTTTTCATTAAAATATTTTTGAATAGGAAATATTGGTAAATGCAAAACGAGAGTATTGCATTTTTCTGCCTTCTTTTTCCGTATGTATGGAAAATTAGTTTTTCAACAATTTACAAGCAACAATGAAATTATTATCTTAGACAACAGTGTATATTGATGGCTAAACAATTTTTTATAACTTCCTACGCATAATCTCAAAAAAGAAAAACAAATGAAATTGCTTCCATAGATGGAAAGCAAATGATGGCTTCTTATCTCCATTAAATGCGAACATTTTCTAACGACTGTAACATTAGAAGTCTAAAATTGAATGGTAAAATAGATTGAAAATTAGTGTTAAAAAAAATTAACAAATTTAGGCTATAAACCATTCTATAATTAAAAAAGTTAATTGTGGGCAATAAAAAAATCAAATTTGATTCTGATGAAATAAAATTTTTATCTTTTATACATTTATATTAAAGTGATTAAAGATTAGACCACCATGACGTCATCACAAATTATGTCATCATAGTTTACATTCAGCGTTGCCGCAGTTTATTTAATTTTTTTTTCACGTCGACAGTAAACACACTTTATTGCTACACTGGAATACTAGATAAATAAATAATATGAATCTATTCTATTAAATTACCTTCGACAAACATCCAGAAAAACGTCGTTATATGAAAATAATGCAAAAGCGTGACCACAAAAATACATGTTACCGCCATTTGTCCACGATATTTTAACTGGAAACAGAGAATACATGAAAATAAACGAAAAATAATATTTTTGAATCGTTAAACAAAGTTCAAAACATTGGTTTTTGAAAAGTTAAAAAACCAATTTTGATACAGTTGAATTTCGTTTTGATTTGAATATTTCAATCTTAACTTTGTGGCCTTTTTCTAAACTTGAATTTTTGCATATTCTCTATAATCGTTCTTGATTAATTAATGATGATTATCTAATAAGTAATTTCCGGCTTACCTCTATAAGAATTATAATCCACATACAATATGTCAATACATAGGACCCCATAAGGTTTAAATGAATGATATTCCTCAAGCATCTCAGTTCCCTGAAAAATAAATACAAATTTTTCTTTTAAGTATATAAATTCCCGTTTCTATTAAAACTTTTTTAATTTAATGTAACTACTGTTTCCCTTCTATTTTTTGTATTGCCTTTTTATTATCTCCAATATGTATTTGTTTTTATTTTTCTTTTCTTATTAAAATTTAGTTTTCCAGCTTCTTTTCCGTCGCGTATAGAAAATATTCCTATTTTAACTAAACTTTCTTCCAAAATTGATTATAAAATAACTTTAAACTGCATCAATATATACTTCCGAAGAATATTTATTAGATGCACCGAATTTTCAATAAAAAATGGAAAAAGAAAGAATGGAAAGATACGCCATAAGTTTAATGACGTCATATATTCAAAGCAGTAGGTGAAACGGGAGTTTCAATTCAAGTCTAATTAATCGTGAAAAACATTGAATCGTCCCAATTAGGCAATCCATTTTTTTCTTACTTTTTAAAAGA
The DNA here is from genome assembly GCA_949748235.1 of Platypus cylindrus. Lineage (NCBI taxonomy): Eukaryota > Metazoa > Arthropoda > Insecta > Coleoptera > Curculionidae > Platypus > Platypus cylindrus. The sequence continues at coordinate 6,062,467 of OX456489.1, read as the reverse complement.
ATTTTTTCTTCAATCGCGCAAATCATTAAAATTTCTTTTCTATTGCACATGAATGCTTCTTAAAATGCTTCTCTAACAGATTCGTTAGTGAACCATTTGAACTTTAAAAACTTTCTTAAGGTAATAGACCTCTAAAGTAATGCATATTAAGAATAATTAAGTCAACGTTAAATATATTAACTAAACACACAGTGCACACACACCCTTATTAAATAATAATTAATTATGTCAATAAAAATGTTTTTCCATTTCCAACGTCTCGCCTAGAATATGCTTTCCACTCTCCTGTCTTTCTCCCTTCAATTCTCCAATCTAAATACATATTAATGTGTCTGTTTTTCCAATTCACTTATTTTCTTTTCTTACCTTTATTTATATTATTGTTACTATTATTATTATCATATATTAGTATACGATGCTGTAAAGCGACGCCGCTATTCTTATCATAGTCTACAATAATAATAATAATAATAGCAATATAATATAATAAAGAAAAATATTAGTGTAAATACAGTGGTATAGTACACATTATAGTGTCGTAAAAATGAGGATCATTTTGATTTCAAATCTACGTTTTTCATTTTGTTTTTTTTTTACACAGCATTTGCGTTTAAAATAAATTTATGTTATGATGTTTTTAGACGCGTTTTCTTGCGTCTAGTATTCCATGCCCCTAGGCTGTTAGGCGTCAGTACGACTACACAACGTTTGTTTGCTGATGATGTCCATATGCTTTGAGTCATAGTTGTCAAATTGAGCGCTTTTGTGAAGAAATGTGCGCTCATAAGTTTTGAAAAAGCGCTCCCCCCAAATTCGGCTCTTTTAGAAATTTACACATGCATTAGTTTCAGATTCTGATAATTGGAATCTGATTATATTAAAAATTAAGAATCGCATTTTGGAAAAAATTATTGGAAAACGCACTATTATTAGAATTTTACTTTTTAAATTACTTAATAATTAATACTTGGAATCCAATTTCCATCCCACTAGTAAAAAAAAAGAGAGTGTATGTGTATTTAATATGTAATATATTTCATAGAAGAATATAACTATATATAAATATCTATTTTAGTGTTTTCTTTTGTTTTTTAGTATTTTACCACAAGGCGCATTTGGGCGCTTTTCAAAGCTAAAGTCCGCGCTTGGTTTTTCACAAATCTGACAACTGTGCTTTGAGCGAGTTACTCCGCTTCGAGTCATCATCATACATTACTTTTACTAGTTACTATGTGCATGGATGGGCATCAGTGGCATCACCAGCAAAAGCAGCAGCCGGTCGATGCGATGCGATGCGATGCAATCATACTAGATAAACGAGTGATTTTATAACGATACGTCTAGATGTACCATTAAATAGCTTGAATAAATTCAGTTGCATTTAAGGATTTATTATTATGGTTGGTACATGTAGTACAAGTACTTATATGTACTTTATACATTTGTGTATTTTTATACATATAAACTGGCTCTTACATAAAATTTGCAACTGTGAATTTTATAAGGTTCCAATGGTGATCTAATTTTAATTTTACAAAAATTGTTATTGCTCTACATTGTTATTGAATAACAATTACCTAAAATACTATGTACTTTGAAAACTGCTAATTTATTATGCAAAGTGGTAATTTTTATTTATTTTACTCTTATTTATGTATAACTTTTCTATTAGTCAATTTAAGGGCATGATTAAATTAGTAAAATTGAGCAGAATTTTACAAGATGTACGTTTGACATGTGCATATTTCATATAAATTTTATGGTGACTGAATGATGCTGGAAAAATTATGAAAAATTGCTTTTTGTTGAATTTTAAATATCTTAAAAACTAGTAGTGGTAGAACAAAAATTCATTGGCCAGATATTCACGCTTAGAATACAATAGCATCGGTCTTATTTTCATAGCTTGCTGAGTTTTAACGACCTAACGAAAATTTACATTTTTTTAATAGGAAATGTATATAGGAATATCAATTATGGGTTGTGATCACACATGATCACTATGACTGTAGTTGGCTATGGGATCACTAAAAATGTGATTTTTTCCACTTTACAACGTTATATCACAGAATATTTTTTTTGTTCGTTTTTTAAACTCAATAACGACTAATACATTTAAAACTTTAATTCTTAGTTATAAACATTTAATTCAGTCTAGTTCTTCGGTTCAATTTTACCTAGAGTGGACCCACCTTACTATAAATCTTTTTACTATATCCAAATAGCAGGAAAATGTTCACCATGTATGAAACATAGTAGATATTTTTATAGTGTAACACTCGACACTATAAATAAAATACATTTTATTTATATTCAGTACATATACAAATATATTTTGAACAAAATAAAAAAAAAGATGTTAATAAAATACTCTATCGTATGTTTTTCTATATAAATAATGCAACAGTTTTTAATTAAAAATTCAAGAGTGCGCATTATTGACTGCTACCCACAATCGTACACTATTTTTTCTATAACTCAATACTTACTTGAAATAAGTGAAAATTGCAATAGCTATAATCAAGGTGATGGCACTAATAGTAAATCCTATAAGATAAATATTTGATTGTGTGTCTACACTGGAAGGTAAAAGATCCAGTTCTTTACAGTTATCGTAATTGGATCGCATCCATGTACCATTTGACGTACATTCTCTAGTGGCGTTTTCTGAAAATCGAGAAAGAGAGAAAGGCACACATAAAATATATATATATATATGTACACTATGTAAACTGTAAAGAATGATAATTGAAATTAAAAATTAACCGCAGAGTCGTTAAATTGCCGTTTCAAAGAATTAATGGTGATTAAAATTGACTATTGCCATTATAAATGGCAATTTTTAATTGTTACATCAGTTGCGATTAACTTGATGTAATTAAAAATTTATTAAAACCATTTTTTAAATGTTAGAAACTAATAAAAATTAAAGTTGTTCCACCACATTCATTTCTAATAATGGACAAGGCACGAAAAGCAATCAACTAAAAAAAAAAGAAAGAAAAGTGATAACTTTTTATTGACACAAAAAATAGTTCTCTTCTTATTTCCCTTTTGAATTAAAAAAAGATAAAATGGTTTCAAAGTGGCGGTTTTATCTCTCTTTTGACCCTCCTCTTCAACGTCCCATTTTTTTTTCTTTCCTTTTTTCTGTCCTCGTTTCCCTCTAGCTCTTTGTTCCATTATTTTTAGTTTCTAAAGGGGATTGAGCTGCTCCTGCTGCTGGTTAAGGTAGTCACTCACCTTTATCTTAATATATGTATATATATATATGTATTATGTATTTGGTGTTCCATTTTATGGAAACAAATTATCTTGAAATTTGATTCTAAACTTGAAAGTGAAATTTTATGCAAAAAACCTGTTATTATGCTATGTAAATCAGTGTAATTAAACTTCGATTTTGTCTTGTATCTTCACCATTTAATTTAAGCTAAATTATAGTAATAACTCTGTCGCTATTAATTTGCACAAATCTTAATTGTTGTCGACGGAATTTTTGATTTTAAAAATCTATTATTCTACTCCACTGTGAATGGGATCCGCGATCACATACGATTTAATCTTGATGAAAGCATTAAGGGTTAAAAATTGAGGGAGTCAGCCCCTCATTAGGTACAAAAAAACGTCCAATCGTCTGTAAAAATGTTGCCTCGATAAGACTGGCTCGCTCTTTTTTTTTGCGGTTAACGATATGCCTTAAATTAAATTAAAGTTTTTTTCTTTTTTTATAGCGCAAATAAATAGTCGATTTCGATTAAATCTAATCGCACTTTCATTCTAAAAATACATAAAATTCCATGTTAAAACTCTAGTATTTTTGTAAATTAATTTTCACAACTCATTCCTGTAAATTGAAAATAAAATTTCAATTTTTGTTTGTTTGAAAAATTAAACATTTCTATAATGGAAAAAGAGAATAAATGGTCGTGGAAATTTATTTATGTTGATTTTTCAGGAGTTTTGTTGTATTTTTTTACACACTTACTCACTCACTCACTCGCAAGCTATCTCACTCCACGTCACAACATAAAACAATTCCATTATTTCATTTTTCATATACATACATATGTATATATTATGTATGCCAGGCATATTCAACTAATAGTTTCCATTTAGTTTCCATCATATAGTAATTTGCTTCATCAACTTTAGATGGCATATTTCATCTCTTTCCATCTCTCTCTGACTATCATTTTTTTTTTTTTTTTTTTAGATAAATTATTAGGTAACTATTATTCCGATTCCTTTTTTTGCTGTGTTTTTTATCTTTCTATGTTTTTCCTGTTTAAATACGGTATAGCAATTTTTAACCGGAATGAAATACGTATTTTTGCTTTCTGGAAATTTCAATTTTTCACCTGTCCAGAGAATATTAAAATCATAAGCAAATGTACAATAAAGGAATATGCATTTTACGTAGGTGAGTATACAGGGTGGTATTTTTTTCAATGGCTAACATTTTTATTAATAAATTTAGAGGAATGGTTAAATTCGAAAAATGGAGCAAAGTATTGGAAGGAATTCTTGTGGCCACTCTGTATATAGAAACAGACGATTTAGAATAATGATTTACTAACACATTTCATAACTCTCGATAAGTACAATAACTATTTATATCTGTATATGTATTCTGTGTAGATATTAATGATCTTCGTATAAAATAAAAATGACACACAATTATGCAAGCTCCGATACAACAAAAAAAGTGAGGAATATAACAGAGAATACATAGTAGAAAATGTATTGAATATATTTGCATTTATCCATTAGAAATCTCTAGTGGACCGAACGATGTATACATTTTCCAATAGTAAATCATTCCATGCTTTCCAAACCTAATAAAAAAAGCAGAAATTTCCAACCCAAAACCAACTTGCCAATAATAATTGTAACAACATGCTGTACATAATGCTAATGGAGAAATGCAATTATAAAAATACTTTATTATATCAGTACGTACTATCTATTATGATTTTCATCTGGTTTTGTTCTCTCTTCCGCTTCATTGATTCATTTATTTTACCGTGCAAGTGTAATGTCAATGTGGAAATTAAGTAATTAAAGGCCTGCCATATTGTCAATATAGATATGCATAAGCCAAATAAAATATTTGTAAAAATGTAATAGGTTGTGCCTCTGAAATTTTGCCTCTAAATTTAATTTCAGATTTCAGCATTTTCTAAATCAAAATTCGATAGTTTAAATTTAATTTAATTTAAAATTTAAATATTTCGACTGCGATAGGACATTCTAAGCTGAACCTTCTACATATAAACGTCTGGCAACATTGTCACAATTAACATTTAAGTTCCAATGATTGCCATTGAAAAAACTCAGATTAAATTTTACCATTCCATGATATAATTTTACCTACTATTTTACTAAATTTACTACAATGCTAATTATTTTCGATACTCCTGACTTATGATTAACATTGCTTAATTTATTACTGACTTAAAATACTCACGTGTATCATCATATGGTATTCCCAGAAACTCCGCAAAACATCTAACTTGTCCAGTTGTATTAAATGGTGTTGGTGGCCAACATAATAAATGATCAAAAGACACTTGACAGAAACGATTTGGATGGGTTTTTTGTAAATGCTTCGTTTCATTTATGTATAATTGTCTACATTCCTCTAATGTCGTATTCGATCTGTGAATATAATCGAATGAAATTGATTAATGTTCTAGGTAGAAAAAAAAAAAAAAACTTACTTATATTTCAAGGTTTCATCTATACTCGTATTCATTTCGATGATGGTATTAATCAAATTTTCTATTGATTACAACAATGTAACTTTATCGTAATTAATTTGCAAATCGACTTCTTCATTTTAGATATTTAAAGGGAAAGTTTAATTGGAAATTTTCAACAAATATTGTATCTCTTTTCATCTTTTGATAATATAGTATTAAATTAATAGCTAAAAATGTCTATTTTGCTATACGATAATAATAAGATGATGAAACCGTTTCAATTTCCTCGATGTTTATATACCTAAAACAAATAATAACAATAATAATAATAATAATAATAGTAACAAATAGTATGTAAGTGTTGTTTATTCATAATGTTCATATGTATTTGGGGAGACGTAAGTTACTTTTACATGGAGCAGCGGCGATTTGCACAATGTGCGCTTGTTCACATTACTTATACTGCGTTGTCAAGGGTAAAATTGACTTACGCCTTTATAGATTCATTGTCGGAAAAGATTAGCAGATAAAAAGATAAAACAAAATTTACTTTAGACGTTTTAACGTTTTTTTTTTTAATTCAACCTACTTTTAAACCAACTAAACGCAATTTTACACCTCAATTACATTTTTTAAATTATAAATTCACAAAAGCATGCCAAACTTCGCGTTTTAAAGTCTTTTAATTTGAAGTTATGATAGTTTTTCCAAGTTCGTAAGTGAGTAAAAGAAAAAAATAAAAAAATTGAAGACAACTTATAGCTAAACTTCCGGGGAATTTAAATTTGCTTCTGAACTAGTAAAAGTAAGTACTTTGTGTGGAATATTAGGATTGGGTAGATGATCAATAAATAATATGGAATTCTAAATAAATGAATTAAAAGAAGAATCATCTAAACATCGAACCTAATGTAACGCTCTTGTTGGTTTGGCAGTACATTTCTAATTCTTGTTTGAAATGTTTCTATTGTTTTCGATTAAAAAGCGTATAATACAACATTTAAATAGATCCTAAAGCTTACCCATGAAAATGAGTTATCAACAATAAAAAAAACGTAAATATTGCCACACAACGTAAAAGTTAAAATAACGAAATTTGTAAAATTCACTTTCGAACTTTTTTTCTATTAATTTCCATCTGATTGCGATTCAAATTAATTCAAGTTTCGCCTTTTTACACTAGCAATAATAACAATAACAGTGATAGACATAAAATGAAAATATACTATACATGATATGCATGCATATAATAATAGAAAATTCTAAATTAATCTGATAAAAATATTGAAATGAAATTTAAAATTCAAACAATATTATTAAATTATTTATTCCTTCACCTTATAATATTCACCTGAAATTATTATTATCATTATTAAAACAGTGACAATCTGAGTTTTTATCAGCTATTTGCTTATTAGAATAATATTTTATAAATATTTAATGTTCTAATTGTTTGCTAAGGTTAAAATTAGATATATCTGGTTATAGTTTTTATAGAATATAGTATAGTATAGTATAGTAGATAATTATATAATTGATCATCATAAACATTAATTTATTATAATCTATTTATAGTATCCTTCTAGCCATTAATTATTCTACCACTGCACCAATCTATGTATAGAAAAATCTCAATTGAATATCGTACTAAAGTAACTAATTTTCTTTCAATATTTACCCCAATTATCATCAATTATTATAATATGTAGCGGAAAGCAAACTTTTCCGAACATAAATTTAACGTTTATTCAGAATATGACCTCAATTATCGATGGAAACTTGTAATTGCTGTTACAGTATTTTTTCTCTATTTTCATTTCTTTTGCCTTGCTTTTTGACAGGTAAAATTTATTGTCTATAGATTAGAAAACAAGAAATTTGCCTTCAAATTAAATACCCGTTTTTCTCCAAGTATACTTTCGATAATTTTTTCTACAAATTTTCATTCATTACATTTGAAATACCTATAACTCTCACGGCCAATTAAACACCAAACTTTCCTCAATGTTAATACAATTGCACCTCAACAAACATCGTCAAACAAGCAAGAGTATTTGACCAAAACCAATTTGATCTATTTAATCTTGCTCTGTTACTCGTCGTAATAGAGTAAAAGTAATTAAATTCACTTCGTAGAATTTAAACAAGATAAAACGACATCGAATACTAGCATTATCATCTATCCAGCTATACACACACAGAAGTTCTATTTTATAATATAAATACAAAGTTCAAAGATCCCTCTTTTACTTAGTTAAAAAGAGGAAAATGAAAACGACCATACAAATTATCCAGTTTCACACCAATAGAACACGACAATGAAACGAGCATTGTTTTGCCTGAAAATGGCAAAATGGTTGAATTGGTGGATGAATAGATGGATGGATGGATGGATCAGACAAATTATTTTAATTGTTCTATTTTAACAAATAAAACGGGATTCAAATAGTTGATACATTTAAATCTGCCTGTATTTCTATTCTCTATATCTAAGTATTTTATTTAGCAACCTATTTGAAATGGTGAATGGTGAAAATGAACAACTTTAATGATCAACATTAGTAGTCAATAAAAACATATTGTAGTAGAATCGGGGCGCATAGTTTAATCAATGTGTATGACAGAGATAGGAATGTTCGTTGCGTCACCAGACGGTGACAATAGTATAGTAATGTAATAGTATAGTTGAACGCTAGCAGATGTCGCTAATTTAAATAGAAAAAAAATCTAGTAAGTTTAATCTTTTAAACTTACAAATATCAGCCAAAAATATTAAATTAATGTATAGTTTTTTTATATTGGATAGTTAATATATAATTTTACTTAGCTTTTCTTTTGGATTTCCTGTGCTGTTATATTTCTTCTTATTTTCTTTGCTTTACTCGACCATTTTTTCGAAAATTCGAAAAAATAAAACAAAATTTTCACTTTACTTTATATAACGACCATAAAAACAAAAATGACAAGTCAAAAATTGGCATAATATAAGGGAAAATACAAAATCTAGAGTAAAGGAAAGAAAATAAAAAGAAATATAAAAGGATAGGAAATTCAAGCAGAAAAAAACTAAGTAAAATTAAATATTAAATTAATATAATTTATTTAATGAATATTATGCATTTATAGGTTCACCTAGATTTATGAGTCACCACAAATGCAAGCCAAGGTCAAAAAATGGCATGGCGCTTGCATAAATGTGCTAAAAGGAAATTTTATTACCTCTTTACTTTAACACACTAAAGCTTATTTAAGTATATAGGTATATTACATCTGAAAAAGATAAAGCGCATATTCATAATCGCCTTATTAAACTTTTAATAATAATATTATTATAGTTCCAATAAAAGTATGAGAAGATTTAAAGTGAAGCGCAAAAAATCCATTTAGTTGTAAATAATTTGACCTAAAAATAATCGCCTCCCTATTTTAAGACAAACTAAAATTTGTTTTGCTTTATTTATAATAAGAATCGATATTTATTCCATGTATTTATTGCACCATTTGTTTTATTATTGGCCCGTTAAAGTTTCTTTATTGTTATAATCACGCGGCCATGCAACAGTAAAGTGAGGTTAGAATTGCATTAGAGGCTTTTAGATTTAATAGAAAATAATAGGGGCAGAACCAAGGAAATGTGTATACATATTAGTATAACTAGAACGGATACCATTTTAATTAATTAATTGCTGGTTTAATTAAAAGTATAAAATACTGGGGATGAAATCAGAAAGTTGGTGTAAAAAGTTGCGTAATTTTTATGCACTTTTTTTAATTTTCTTTCAAAAGTCTATAAACGTACATCCTAAATCTGAAATAAATGTAATAAAACGGTTTTAGAAACAAAAAAAAAATCTTTTAAATAATAATCCATAAAATAAATGGATTTTCCTTTTTTAGGAAGAGTGGAAATTTATTGTTATTATTACTATTATTATTTCTGCCATGGTTGTTCTTTATAGTTTATGCTGGAAATATAATTTTTATTTGATTCATAAATCTGAAGAACAAAGGGTCTTAATATTTAGGCAAAATAATCCCTAATCTTGAAGAGATTTCGCAGAAAAGTAGTCTAAATAATATCTATTTTATAAGCAGTATAATGCAATCTGAGAGATTTTTAAATATTTTGCAAGCCTCATTTATATTTACATAAATTCACTCATATCGATTAAATTTAAAAATTAATTTTTCAATTTCGTAGTCCCCGAATTATCCATATGTCATACATGTATATTTGACAAAGGATGTCAAATTTATTTATGCACTTCCGATAATGCCTGTCGTCTGCATACAGCACATATATTTTACCTTTTGTTATTAATCTGCTCTCTATGCTCCGTATGTATGTATTTATTAGAAAATGATGAGTTAGGTTAATGTTTGTCGATACACTTTTTTTTTTAAATTAAATTATGTACATATTTTATAAGTGCGTTTTAATTCAATTTTTGATCGTAACTCTTTTCGCTCATTGTCATTGCAAATTCGTTATTACCCGAGTTCTTCTACCTATATTTTCCATCGTTCATAGAGTTAAGTACAATTTAAGTATAAAACTTTTATTACATAAAACAATCATTTTATGCAAATGCTTCTTGCAGCACAGCAAACTGCAGCAGAGGTAGAAGTAGGTATCTTTAAAGTAAAATTTAATTAAGGAAATGCACTATGAACGCCCGCCTTCCTGTCAGTGCGATTACGCTTTATTCTAAGCTAATTTTTCAATTTTCATTTCCTTTTGTTTTGGTTCTATTCTTTTATAATTTTAAGTAGTCCAATTATATTTGAAATTAATTGTTTTTCATTCAATTGACGACGTATTGATGTAGGAAGTAATTTCATAGAATTGAAATAATAATCCAAGTATTGCTAATATGGCAAAAATTCGAAATTGTTTTTAAGAACAATAGCCTTTTCTTATTTATGAACACACACATCCATTTATGTATTTATTCAGTTGAAATAGCAGAATCGAATGGAGATAATATACACTTAGCTAAAAACAGAAAACAATTCATCAAAGTGCTAATAAATTTGAAAATAATAAAACCGAACATAATAAAATGATTACGCATTTTATATGTTACAAAATACATATTTGTCTGCATATTTTCCGAATAATATTTTTCTGTAAATTTATATTTTTATTTCTGTATCTTGTCGAAAACAATAAATTTCCGATTTGTCATTTTCGATAGGTTCAATGCCTATTGTAATGCCTACTCTTTTTCAATTTATAAGTAACGGACACTTTTATAAGGGAAACCCAGCGTGGTTAACCATGATAAATTGAATAATTTGGTAACTATACCTACGTACTAGATTTAACAAGGGTTTAATTGAAACAGCAGACAATGTATTGTTTTAATGTACTGCATGCATATTAATTATTTCGTTTCTGTGAGACTAATTATGATTGATTACCAATTAACAAATAAACTTCCACATAGAATTATGATGATGGATATATTTAAGGTAAAGTGTAGTTCATTATAGAAAGCAAACAAATTGGTGTACTAAATGTATCTAGATCCAGGACAAAGTATCGCAAATTAGCAGCCATTTTGTTGATAATGTGCATGTGGGATGAATGAAACAGTAGGTTAGCATAAACGAATTTATTCATGTCTACTCTAAATAATAATAACTCTAAACCACCGTTTCGTTACATCCGAAAAAACACTGCATCAGCAGTAGGGGACAGTTGCCGATATCGTACCAGTCACCTAAATTGTACCTGTTGGATTTCTCAGATTTTATGAGTTACTATAAATATTACGTCAGTAAGATAGCAAAAACATTAGTTGAATAAGTGTTTGTTTAATGGTGTTACAGCGACTTAAAATAATCGGGTGCTGATGCAAAATGAGTAGATTTTATTATGTAGAAACTAGCTGCATATTAATAGAAATAGCTTTTATTGAAACAAGCTTTCAGTATTTCTTTTTTCATGAAAATCGAATCCTTAACTCAATTTCCTAATACTATTCCATTAACCCCACTTTTTGCGTACTCAAAAAAACAACACGCTACGGAAAACCAGCTCAAATTGATGATTAATGACCAACTTAACTTGAGGAATAACAAAAAAAAAAAGAAGACTATAGAAAAAAGAGAAGGAACTAGAAGACGTGGTATAATAATGCAAAAAAAAAAAAAAAATCGAAAAAATATCGCACACAAGACAAAGCTGACTCGTAATCTAAAAATACTGCAAAGGACCTTTTTAAGTTTTTATTTCTTTTTTATTTTATTCTGTCCTTAAAGGAGTTCTATTTTTTGTAGAAATTTTAACGACTCTAATAATAGTAATAGTAATATGTGTTGAAGCATAATATTAACTTTCTGACAGGATGAATACATTTATCAAACTTTGAGTACACGTACCACATACATATGTATGATATATTGAATGGAAAAGTTCTTTAATACATAATTAAATAGACAGGAAAATATAGCCAGATAAGATAAATTCGAGTTAGAAAATTTTCAAATGAAAATTAGGATAAACTGATAGAACATATACTATAGCTAGGCTAAATATCTATCGAGTATAAATAAATCAATCATTAATCTGTGCTATCTTATGAATAAATTATCGATAACTTAATAGTTCCCCGATTTTGCCTGCCAACACTAATACAATGTATAAAAATTTAGCTGGAAAAAGTGGAATAGACATAAGAAACTCGCTTTGGAGATTCTCTTTGGTTTCCAATCTCTTGACCAATTTATTAGTTTTTCTCACCGAATATTTTAAGAAACTAAGATTTTTTTCTCTAACTGGCATTCAAACTTAGCAGGCAGAATTGACGTAATTTTTTCTTTTTCTTGTCCATTTTGAATATTTAAAACGGGGCATATTTAATGAATTCAGAAACACAAAATGTTTATGAATTCCAGTTTTTATTCTTTCTCTTTCTATTGCGCTCTTTCTTCCTTTTGATAGTCTACTATTGTTACCCTCGTTCGGTTTTTCTTCTGTTCTATCTGAATTTTTTATGGAATTTGCTAACGTTTAGACGATTCTTCTTTTATATGGATTTCCCATAGGATTTCTGTCACCACTATCTTAACGTGAAATACAATAGTATATTGTTTCAATGTTCATTTTACACAAGCATTGAAAATTGTAGCATGAACTGTAACCGAGTGCGTCAATTCATACAAATTGAATTTATAATGGCCATTTATAATGGAAAATTTGTAAATACTGCTACCCATTTTTCTATATGGTAATATTTATATTACGCTACAACCAAGGGAAGAAAGAAGAAATACAAAGAAAAACGACAAAAAGGAAGTAAAAATTAAAGTTTTCGCAGTAGACATCCATAACATATATACATTCGCTGATAACCGAAAGAACTTGGCATTGGAAAGACAAACTTGAAGATCTTCCAAAATTTCCAAAATAAATGAATAAAACAAATTTGGATATTTTATTATGCAACAACAAAATCTGCAGTAAAATTTAACTTGTTCAGTTTTATCGGTTATCCTGCTTTAACTTTTATTCATAAAATAAAACAAAACAAACCTTTGGAGAGGGGAAAAAATATAAAATAAACAAGCGAACTCTCTCCAAAAAAAAAAAAGAGCAAACAAAATAGAACAAAGAAATAAAACAACAATGAATACCGTTTAGTTAATAGAAGCATAGACAGGAAAGTTTTTTTCTTGCATAATTTCATTTTATTTTTCAAAAAAATTGAAAAAACTGTCATTTATCATTATATTAGACAAAAGGCCATTCAATTTTTCGGTTCTATGAACAATCCAATTAAACTGGGTTTGATACGAATACATCCATATATAAAATATGTATGGGAAACATTATATTGGCCAGTAAAATCAGCAAGTACCAACCTAACTCAACTTATCATCGTTTCTCTTTAGCTTCTGTATAAATGGCACATAAAGTTGAATTTTCGATATTTGGAAGTTTATTATTGTTTTAATATGCTGCGAATAATTGTAAAAATGTCACAAGCTGTACGCTTCCTTTTTTGTATATTTTTGCTTTCATTAAGCGTAGCCTTAAGTTTAGTTAACAACTCAGTTCTCACATGGAAGATAAATCATGATTAATCTTGTATGTGAAAGTCGATACATCTTCCTTGTCATGCGGTGTACTATTCGACTACTAGGCATAACTACAGGTTACTGTAAATATATTATTTTACCGAATTTCCAAATAATTAAAATTTCACTTTACACATATTTTGAATTTTAATGCATAAATGTATAATATAACATGTATGTATGTATTATGGCTAGATTGATTTTATGACTGCTTTTGTCGTAATCGAGGGTGGCTTTGTACTTTATAGAAGGTATAACAAAATGTTACATAGTTAATTTTTGAATTAATTAGTAGATAGAAATTATAACTGCGTAGGATACAGGCAGTGGACAATTATATCTTGTCTATGGCAGTCGATTAGAAATGTTGATGGTATAAATTTACAGAATTCTGTATTAATTCACTTCTATATCTTCTGTTATTAAATGGCGCTTTAATAAGACATTATTCGGATGACTTATTTCTACAATTTCTACTAACTAATAGTTATTTATCTATTAGTTCAGCTAACTAACTATTAACTATTAACAGCATAAATTAACTGTTCGATGCAAAGTAATCTTAAAACAATTTCAATTTTAATACATTTGGATTAATGATTTTCAAAATTAATAACAACAATAATCATTCACATTTTAGACAGTGGTACCAAATAAATAATTGCTATAAGACAAATTTCAAAATCACACTCACATACTCATTCGTTCATTTCTTTCATTCAAAACAAAACAAAAACAGATATAAATCATTGTAGTTAATGTGTTTCCTCGCTCCTTTAAAAATCACCCTACCAAAACTTTTTCCATCTGCAAAAAGTTTTTCTTTTCATGGCAAAAATACTTCTTTTCATGGTCAGGAAGAGACAAAAAAACACGACTATCTATCTATATATATTATATATATATATAATATATATATATAACCTATAAATCGTTGTCATAATATAAATTATTATTGTTTTTTTAGTGTGTGATAGGAAATAAATAATGGACGTTTCATTATTAACGCTGCATGTGGGTGTTGCTCCAGTTTATAAATGATCATATAGATATACTATTATTCTGTTGTTATTGGTTGTTTGTTTCCTCGATAGAGAATAAAAACAAGAAAAATGATATTGAATTAGCATAAGTACAGTGCAAACCAGAAATAAATAGAAAATGTGTATCATAAGCAACCAAGTTGCGAAGATTCGAACCTAGGGCTGATGTTTAAAATAAACATTTCCAATATTTGAATAGCTCTTCCATATAGCAAATTCAACACTTTGATAATCTTAAAACCTCGAAGATCATAAATAAACTGGGGCAATGCAAACATAACCTTCTTTTTTTGATTTAAATCACAAAAGGCCGAGATAGAATGAACACATTTCTAGATTAATCAAATTTTCTATAATTTTTAAAAAAACTCGTAAATTCCTAATATCATCAATCATTCGATCGTTACGTTTTTCTTTTCTTTTTCCATTTCCATTTCCATTATAAATATAACTGGAACAGAAACCGAAAATTACAGGCTAATAATAAAAGCAATTTGATCTATGTAAATAGTCGTAAATGATTTTTTTTTCCATTTAACTGATTCAATAGTGTTTCCTAACCCTATTTTTATCTATTTTTTTTTCTCTTTCTTCCTGTGTGTTTAGTTCCATTTATTTGTTTCTTTTTTTGTTGTTATTAATATTGGGTGTGAATTTTTCTCCATTTAATTAAATGGAAAGTTGTAATATTGAAATTGTTTCGACTTAAAAATTTAATTTTATTAAAAGAAATCCATATAACAATAAGTATCAGGCATAAAATGATAGCTGGTGAAAATCCACCACCCATCCCCAAATAATACCCTACCACCACCACCACCACCATCACCCTATTCCATTTCAATAAAACGAAACGAAACAGTAAGTAATTACTTTAAATTAGCTCCTTCTAATTACTCATAAATTCATTATACGCTTTTAACAGATTTTAACTTTAATATCGTCATTTTAAGCATTGATTGACGTTTAGATAGATTTTTTCCGTTTTCCATTTATCAAGGAAGACATTTCATGTTTATTAATTGAATTGATTTTAATTACTTTTAGTTAATTAATTTGGGAATTTTGTTGAAGGAATTGATTGCGTCTTTAGCCTCTTATAATATATGATATAGGTACTGCTTATCGGATACACGTGTAACAAATGGAATGGCATTAAGTCAGGGAAGACAATCAGCTTAATATTGATTGACATTTTGCATTACTTGCAACCGAAATTGAAGAAAGGAAATTTAAGATTAATTAAGCATAATTAGTAACTCTTTAAAATTCTGGTTTCAACGGTACACAGATTTATTTAAATAGAAATTATTTTCCACACGAAACAAGAATAGCTGCGCATAAAATTGAAGTAAACTTGACAAATTTCAAGTCGCAACATTCCAAGTAGTCGTAATTTAATTACGAAATCTACCTTATCTGTCTTGTTATATGTAAAATACATTATGTCCTATTTTATCACGATTTTCTTAAAAAAAAAGTCTTTTGTTGGTTTTTATCTTTATCTCGTTTAATATAGAACATTTAAAGTAATCATGTCTAAGATAACGAAATCGCATCAATGTTAATGAACAAATCTGCCGAGAAATGACTTTTCAATCAATACTAGTTAAAATCATATCTCAATCAGATAGAGTGAAATTATATTTTACTGGATATTTATTATCCTATTTACTTTTCTACCAAGTCTAATAGCAAAGTGACAGTATGACAAGGCTTCCTATTGCTTCTGTTGTATGTGAATACTGAGTTCTCAAGTCAACCTAAACTTTATGCTACGTCAATCAAACAATGACTCTGTCAAAGAATACTAAATGCATAATGTGTATTTTTCCGTTGAAAGTTTAGCAACTTGGTTTGAAACTACCGACTGCCAGATCTGGTCTTGATTATTCACAGCCATAAATATAAATTTATATTAAATTAAACCTAACAGATAATTCAATATATTATTTTAATTAGAGTCATATAGTATACAAATACAAATATCTATATAGTAGAAAACGCATTCATATATTCTCAATATAGTGAACTAAACTAAATGATATCACTATCATTTAGGGTGCAATCTATTAACATTAAACTGAAATAAATATGATTTGTGTATAAGCACAGACTGAACGAATATGTGGTATTTCAGGTCACATCAATAGCCAAAAAATAATAATAATAATAATAATGATAAGATATATGGTATGTACCTATCTATTATTTTCATTTTTTTGAATTTATATGCTCTCATGTAGCCAAAAATCATCAATCATTTGGTTTCTTAAAATTCAGAATCATATTTTCTTTACTGAATTGGAAATTAAAAAAAGAAAACCAGGAAAAAGCAAATCCAATATTTCATATTTACGTTTATATTTGAATTTCTAACTTTAAACAAGAAGAAAAAAATACATAACCAAACTCTATACATATTAAAATATCTAAATTTATATCGTAGATCACTCACACTCAGAACTGTCAATTGATAGTAGTAGATTATAAAACGTATAATAAATCCAAGCCATGAATACTATTCAATTTCAAAGCAACTTGATTTATATATATATACACACATATACATGTGTGTACGTATTAACTAAAGGAAATTTAAAATGGAAACAATTTGAGCACAGCTCAAATATATTGACAACGATTTGTTGAAATATTATACTTCCCCCTCGTCCTACAACGATTTCTTATTTTTTTTCGTATTTTATTGAAATCACAAGTCTCGAAACTGTATGGTGTAGGTATTTTATATGTAAAATACCTGTCAATAAAACTAGATAGTCTTCTTGTTCTTTTTATGACTTTTGTTATAATAAAGTTCCTTTTCCCATTTTTTTTTTTTTTTTTAAGAGTCAACCAAAAAAAGAGTAAGAACTAATCGGAATAAATGAAGAAAGAGAAGAGAAAAACACAATTTAAAAAAAAAAATAGAAAAGTGTCGGAAAATTGAAATTGTGTATGAGAAAAGTTTTGAGCAGTTGAAATTCAATAAAAAAGGAAAAACCATTCCCAACAAACTTATTTAGATTTTATCGCAGAATAAATTCGAGGAAATATTTGCCAGATGTAAATTTATATACAGACAGATTGTTCAAGTTTAGGAATTTGCTTGAAAAATATTTGACATTTTATTAAAGTGAGGATATAACCACAGACTAACTAATCTGTGAATTGGAAACTTTAAAATTCTCCATTTTCTGTATTAAACGATGATGAATTCAATTTGAAACAAAAACAAGGCATTTCATTACAATTTCCTTGGGAAAATTTACACCTTTCGTCATAGAATTCAAAATTGTAAATTTTGACTGCCCGAAGTTATATATTAAGATAAAATCAATAATTTATTAACTACAAATTAGTTGATTTTAGGTCAGGGACATTGCAATCATTTAAAATGATCTTTCCATTTGCCATCACGCTGAATGCCATCGTATACCAAGTATATAAACTGCCGCAATCTGTCAAAAAGACTGATTTCACCGTTACTTCGAGCAATAGTAATAGTAATAATAATGATTAGAAATGTAGTAAAATATATGACAAACAATTTTCATGCGATTAATACTATATATATGACGTCACATAGTCATAACTACTTATATGTTTTTTGTTCTAAATAAATTTCGATTTAAAAAAATGTAACTCTGTATTATATTTTTGAATGCAATCAGTCTATAGAAAAAATGCCAACGTTATGAAATTCTATGTAAAACAATCCATCGAATGTATTTTGAGTTTTCCTTCTAGCGCTAATAGTTTCCAAGATATTTAATATGTAAGGAAATTACATTTTTTACAGTTTTTTCAGAATATTTAAATAGCCATATGACTTATGTCAAAGGTATAAGCAGCAAAGAATTTGTTATACAGTTATGCTCAATTTTGTTTATTTAACCGTTTTTCTAATCTTATTAATAAGAAAGTTACTTATACAGAACAGACTATCAAATGACCACCCTGTATACAAGTTTTGGTTTGTGTTGCCTTTTGTTGCCCTGATGTTATTTCTGGAATTTAATTCAATTAAAAAAAATAAAAAAAATTGTAAATTTGTCAAGCAAAAAGAAACAATTCACATACATATCTGAAATACCAGGAAAATACGATTTACGCAATTAAACAATTTCATAAATTTCCCACCAGGTTCCCCTCTATACATATGTCTCTACAAAGTGCTGGTATGTATGTATACATATACTAAGAAATGTTTATATCATAAAAAGAGGTTCCAACGGTGGAAAAAACGAAGAAACATTTTTTCAACTCAAATGTGTATTTACAAGGAAACATGGAACAATTTACGAGCTTTGATATAGTGGCATCTTTACTGATGCATATTTTCCCCATTTTCCGTTTCATTTTTCCTCATATATTCAACATATACATACTTACCTATGCACATAATATACAATATTCATAATATACATGCTTTTCATTCTAGATATGTCTCTAAGTACTTTTTGATTTATGTTTAGTTATGCTTTATTTATGAGAGGAGAAAAGGAGACGGTTTTATTAATTATTTCTCATCAGCATTATTATTATTATAAAATATATGTGTATGTTGATCTTCACAGAGTTTGTTTGTTTATTTTTGTTTATGGCCATTTTGTATTTGTTTAATAACTAAACATATATTCATATCATTAATATCAGTGCCGACTTGCGGTTATGCGGAAAATTACTACGTTGCCAAATTTATACATATATTGACATAAGCATTATTGCCTCTAGGGGTTTATTAACTGATCCGTTATAGAGATAAGTTCAAGTATACAAGTGACCCTATAGAAAGACTATAGGGTCTATAGAAAGACTATAGAAGAAAATATGACAGATAAGTATGAGCGAAAATTTAAAATAATTATTTAGCTACGTATACAATATATGTATATTATCTACACACAAATTATAAATAAATATATATTTATATATTTTTTGTTGTTATAATCGATTTATACACATTTTATGCAAACAAAATTGATAATATCTGACATTTGCCCCTTGCATATTTGCATTAATACACCTAATAATGTTGGTAAATTTGATTTGGATTTTCATAAGGAGATCATCGAGATTAATTAATGATCTCTAACATTAATTAAATTAATTGATTAATGTATTATTAATTGACGTTTATTTACCGAAGAGTAATAAAAAATATATCATAATGTGTTTATTATAGTAGATAATTTAATATGTATAAAATTAAAATATAAACGAGTAGGCAGGTATACACTGGATAAATACAATATATTATGCCAGATGTGTCCATCCATATTGAATATAGATGAATTATATAGAGAAAGAAACAGAGAAAGATAGAGAGGACAAAACATTTGTTATGTGAATGGAATTTATTGTGAAATAATGATTTATCTTTTTATGCTTTATTATGCATCTAATGAGGAAAATTTAATGAAAACCCGATATTCTATGAATATCTATGTATCTACTGTTTGTAATTTCATTTCTAATAATGATTATTATTGATTATAATAGTCATGTGTAAAAATTAGATATATGACATGGTATTTAGATTCTGGAATCTTGACTACTTCTTGTAGTTATTCTAGAATCACTTGACTGTAAAGTTATTTAATGCCGAGCCAACATATTGTAAACAATTCAGGGTGGTCATTATTATCTCGTATGGTGAATTTTTTTATTGGGGACTAAATTGGAAAAATGGTAAAATTAGCGAAAATAGATAAAATTTCATAAGAAACTCATTGTTACTTTCACATTTGATATATGTAAACTTTATGATACTAAAATATGCTTAGAAAATTATGAAAAATATAATTTTTGAAATTTTTTAAAATCTTGAAAACTATGTTAGGGTAATAAAAAACGTATCTGATAGACATTTTTGCATAGAATTTTATAGCATTGGCATTTTTTTCATAATTAGCTATGATTCCTATCATTTAATCAGCTAAGATTCATCCTTTTTTTTTAATGATATGTCACAGTGTATATTTATTTGATTCTCTGACCTTAAAAATAATAAGTAGGTATATTTACAATTTTTAACTATAAAAATTTAGTTGGCCATGAAAATTATAATCACGTCACATCAGTAAACTTGTCTAATTTTTGAAACCAGCAAATGGCAGAAAATCTTTAAAATAATTCTGCCTCATTTTTTTACAAGAACTCTTTCTTTTAGTTCGTTAACTTAAGCACATATGTATATAGATAGAAAATTATTGTATATTATATTGTATATAATATACCTGTATATTATTGCTCTCTTTAAACTACAAGCTATTTTTATTATTTGTGATAACAATTATACACACTGGCTTTAGATTTAGACATATAGGAAATAATTGCAATTTGTGTATTAGATATCTCACTATCTAGCTACGCCATGCAAGTTTCATTTAAATACACTTCATTTCAATTTTATATAAATTGTAAATTATTGTATTGAATTTATAAAGGTATTATAGAAAATAGATGGATAATCATTACTTTTTTTTAACATCTTCTATTATACTTAATGTAAATCGAACGTCGAAATTTACATACTAAAATTACACAATATAAAGTGATAGAATCGAAATGTATACATCTGCTAAAATGCTCAAAGTTAAACAGAATAAAATTTATTATTATCCATTAATCCATTCACCTAAAAAATAGATTTAAAAAAATAAAATAATAAACAAGAAAATAATTTATCTAATGTTTAAATCTGTTTTTTATGGAAATAGATTTTTTTTCTTTTCAATTACAGCTACCTAATGTTTAATGAATTTTTTAACATTGAACAACTCAAAAACTTTTAATTTAAGCAAAAACAAAAAAACAGAGAAGGAAAACAGACAGCAAAATCAAGCAACTACTACACATCAATTAAATGTATACACTGATTAAATTCCAACTTACTCAATTTTGCTTTGGATTTATTCTTAATTAAATCTCATTCACAAATAATTATTATTTATATCAATCCAAAAACAATATTAGATATAATTATCTATTTGGCTCCAACTCTCCTAAATCAATAATAATAAAATTTTCCAAAATTAAAATAAAATTTCAAATAATTTTCCGCGCAAAAATTTCGCGCGCGTTTCACCATTGAAAATTTTCATAACATTTATTATTATTATTATTATTGTAGCAAGAATTTTCCGTCCAGTTCCGAATGCTGTTGAAGAATCACTGTGACTATGTGACGCTAGAGCGTCCCGACGCCAATAGACATATACATATAGATATGTATATGTAGAGCATAGATAGATAGCATAGTTACCTAACAATATTAGATATAGATATTCGTATTTTTCTAACAGCCGGTGTGAAAATGACGATGGATAATAACAGAGGGAAAAGGGTAAGAATATAGAGACACATCTATAATAATGAATAACATCAGGGCAGGGTTGATTTAATGTCTATAAACAAGTTTATGTTTAATTTGGTGAACACTTAAATTTATCTTTTACGTTTCTTTTTATTTTATACAAGATATTATCTACTACACTGTGAATAAGAATTATTCTGTAATTTGTTCATATAGATCAAACAGTAAAATATATATTTAAAGCTGAAGTCTACGAGAGGAATTGTAAATTTACTTAGTAATATGTAAATTAGATCATTCTATTTGTTATTATTATATATAATTTATTTGATAAACTGTATAACTGTAGGTCAAAGTACTTATATAAACAATTAGGAATATTATAATTATATGTAGGTATGTAGATATTATATATATATGCAACATCGCAATAAAAATTATTTTAAATCTATTAATTATGTCAGAAAAAATGTTAATTAATTAATATCCTGAATTAATTTTAAATTAATGAATTCTACTTACATAAAAAAGACAATTTAATCATTCTATTCAAACTCTCCATAGTACTACTGCGATACTTGTTTGATTTCTAAGTTACGTAAAATTTGTATATTTTAATGTCACTCGGCACTCATAAATTGCTCACAACTAACAATATTATTATGGTTTTAAACTTTAAGGACCAACAAACACATTAACAAATTAAATTAAAAGAAGAAAAAACGTAAACATAAAGATATCAAATAAGATAATAATAAATTCAAATCAGCTCGTCCTCGCTCGCTAAATTATTATTATTACTATTATTATCATTATTTTATTACATATTATTATTATTATTATTAAACGACACTTAGTTAAAACTTATCATTCAAATATTTAAATAACACTAATAGAGAAAATTCATAATATATTATAAATGTAATAATAAATCTGGTCATAATAACGAGAAGGTTACTAAAAACAAAAACAATGATATTTAAAGATTCATATTTTTTAATTTATTCATCAAAATATCTAATTAACGGTTTTATAAACGCATGTTTGAACTATCAATTTGAATATTCAATCAAAACTTTGCAATTTTTATATTCCGTCTGAAGCAAAATTTCTTGTTGTAACTTAATAACAAACGTCACTTGTTTTTTTTCTTTTTGAATTTTAAATTCCAAAAACGAGAGATACGCTAGTAGCAGCGATTGTTAATGATAATTATAAATTAAATAAAATTTTAGATTGTCAACAAATTTGTTTGGATTTATAATTAGTTCACCATCTATTAGTCAACTCAGTAACTACTCACTATATAATTCCAGATTGCCTACAGATTGCAGAAATATAATTGATATACTCTATAAGTTTCCTTGGAATACTAAAAGATGGCGCCCATAACCTTTAGAATATTTCAACCATTCAACATTTTGATTTGATACTTTATCTGTATGTATGTATAAGTAATAGTTAAAATTATATCATTTAATTTATAAATATATTTAATGGTATTTTAATAATTACTTTTAACTTTTAATCGAAAAGTATTTCAAAATAATATGGAGTAGCATTCTAATTTTAAATTCCCGCATTGAATTGAATTTAAAATAAATACCTAATACCTGCTTTGGACAAGGGCCAAAATTAGCAAGCATTTTGTGATGCGTTTCATAGACTGTGTAATTTGATTTTCTAATTAGTGTCAAAATATCAGTAAGTAGTGTAAACAACGGCAAATGGCTACATACCTTTTCTATTTCTAAGAAGTTCTCTAATAGTTCTTAACACTTAAACATTTATTAAAGAGCTCTAATTTAACATTTTCTTAATGACACTATCTAACTAATAATACTATGTCATGTAAAAAAATAAAATATAATATTCTTGTAGTGTATGTATTATGCATGAAAATTTAAAACAATGTTGAATTAAATTTCAATATTTTCGGCAACCAGCAATACGTAACGTATCACCTGTTTATTTTATTTTCTACATTTCTACTATTCACATGAATGATGTCAAGTTCTGATGTAAACCTTACTTTAGCAAATATAATTGACAGTTTTGAAAATTTTCCAAACATTTTCAACAAAAATTTTTTAGTTGATTTCAAGATGTCGAACGTTCGTGATAGTGATACATCTTTGTGGCTACATAATAAATTAGGAATTTCTAATGATTCTTGGACTGGCGGTTCAATTTGTTCACAGTTAAATGCTGAAGTATTACGAAATATTAAGGATTGCTTTCCAGATTTGCAAACACAAGTGAAATTAAAATTTTTATTAAGTATTTTTCATATCCCGCGCAGAAATCTAGAAGAGGTACGTACATAAACTAATGTGTTTGTTTATCTTTGTTATTGTTTTGTTTGTATACAATGGTATGAAAGCGTCGAAATTAAAAATTTTGTGTGTTAAATAACCACGATGGATGAAAAGAATATCTTTTGTAGTTTGATTTTGTAAATTATGATTAAATGATTATTTAATATTGATAAGTGTGAACTAAAAGTCTAGCTGCCTTTTAAATTAGAAGTCAGATAATTAATAATAGGTGAATTAAAACAATTTCTTAACATTTTAAATATCGGTACACGTGTTTCGACAATTTTCAAAAATCTTAATTAGAAAAGTCAATATTTTAGTAGAAACTAGGAATACATTTGGTTTAGGTAAGTAAAAGAATGTACATATATACATAATTTTATTTTATTTTTTTAGTGGAAATCGGAATTAGAACAAATTTTAGATGTAGGACTACAAGATTCAGAATTATGGGTTGCTATGTTAACAGATGCCTTAAAAACTTATCCATCAACCGGATCTTTAAATACAGAAATCGTAGGTAAGAAATCCATATCAAAACATAGATAACGCGAATTTTCAGCAAGCTGCTTAATTTTCTAGATGTTGAAGAAGTACGTTCAATTTTTTCCGATTTAATTTCTGACTTGAAAAAATATGTTCGTAAACAAAATGAGCACACGATTCTTCCAATGGAATGTCATTATCTGAATAAAAATGCTTTAATTTCTGTGGTACGAAAATTTATTTTATTTTATTTGCATTCGTAGTCAAACAGATTAGATACCACGTGTAAATTCAGTGCAAAACCTTGTAATTCTCTAGATGATTATTTTTCTTTTCGTTTAATATTTAGGTTGGAAACAAACCTGAACCAGTAAAACATTTCACAATAAAAAAGAAACCAAAGTCAGCAATTTTGCGAGCCGATTTGCTTCAAAAATCATTAGATGCTGCTTCAAATTTGAAAAAATCTAGTGCTCCAGTTGTACCAGTTAGATCAAGAGGAATGCCCAGAAAAATGACAGACACAAGTAATATTATTGTAGTACTCTTAGGGAAAATGCATTTCTGATTATTTTAATTTTATTTTAGCTCCATTAAAAGGAATTCCAAGCCGTGTACCTACATCAGGTTTTCGATCTAACCCGTTAAATAATAATACAAGCATACGACCTGTTGTTAGGCCTCCAGCAGGTTAGTTGATAACTGGCATTATCTGATCAGTAATATCGTCAATAACAAGACTTTTGTATTATTCATAATTTAAGGCTATAGCCTTATCAGAATCACGCTTACATAATGAATAATATCAGTATTTTCAAATATTAACAATATTAATACTGTTATGAGAGCTTATCGAACTCATAAATAACGCGCAATACTTCCATATATTTATATCAAGGTCTTTGATTAAAAAGTAATCGTGACAACGTTGCAAATATGAACAATGAATGTTATTTTAAAAATTACATTATTATTGTTTTATTATCTTATTTCGTTGTTGTATTCCACTAAAATTGATTTAACTATATGAATGTATTCCGGAAATATTCAATTAAAAGATAAATTTGTCCTTGTTATTTAAGTTTATTTATATGTTATGTAAATTCATGGTGTACAGGTCGAAAAGAAGGTGGTGTTAAGTTGTTGGATATAGCAGAACAACCTTTGGGTTATGCGGCAGCTAAAAAACGCAAGAAGCAACAAGGTACTGGTGGTTGGCATTCTCCTTATTACGTTTTAAATATATATTGACATGATTGTTTTAGAATTGGAAGAAAGTCAAGCGAAGAAAGCTCAACAGGAGAATGCTGTTCAAACCCCACCTCCCACAAAAGGCGATACCACACCCACAACTCCAGATTATGCTGCTGGGCTTGGTAATAATACACCTGCTTATGCTCCTGGAACACCACAACCAGCTACTGCTGCTGCTGCTACTACTGTTCCTACAAGTATATATAATTATAAAATTTTATGTTTTTTCCCATAAAATGCAGCGAAATCATTTTCCAGACTCTCCAACATCAGCGTCTCCTCCAACTCCAGCCACACCTACTATTGTAACTGCTGCCGCAGTTGCAGCCAAACCACCCGCTACACCTGCAACACCACAAATTATTGTCGCAGCGACTCCACTGAATGCCGCCACTACCCAGATAACAGCAGCAGCACAACCGACGCAAATTCAACATATCCAAGTACAAACACAGGCTGCTGTAAGTGTTAATTTTGATAAATTGCTAATATTAAATAATTTTATAATTATCCGATGTTTATGTATTATTAATTTTATTAATTAGCCTACTAAAAAGAATGCAGTATTCGTACAACCACAACAAATTCAAGTTGTATCTCAACAAATTGTTTCACCTCAGTATATAACGGCTCAAAGTTTAAGGCCAGTGCCACCATTACTAACGACAACAGCAAGCGGCCAAAGAACGATTATAACTACAGGTAAATGTTAGCGGCAAGAGAATGATAAGGGAGTAAAAGAATTGTGAAAAAAAAAATGTAATTCCATTACAGACCAAGCAACAGGTATTCGTACGCAACAAATTATTACTGGTACTCCAGTGGTTGTTACACAAAGACCACCTCAGCAACAAACAGTTACACATATTCGAATTCAACCACCTACTAATGCTACTTCTGGTACAAATATACAAAGACGAGGACTTGCATTAACGGTTAGAATTCACTTTTATGAACTCAAAATAGGAATTTCATTTTTATTTATTATTTAATCTAATAGCGAGAACAAATGGTTGAAGCTCAAGATATGTTCCGTTCAGCTAATAAAGTCACACGACCCGAGAAGGCATTAATCCTTGGTTTTATGGCTGGTTCACGTGATAATCCATGTCCACATTTAGGCAATATTGTAACAATAAAATTGTCTGAAGATCAAGAAAATGTTCAACAACCTGACGATTCATGTATTATGATGATGGCCGAAACACACTTCCAAATGAATTACAATAATGGTGAATGGAAACGAATCAAAAAATACCGACATATTACTAATGATATTGAACATGTTCAGCAAAGTCAAGCGGCTGCTGCACTTGTATGATTAAAACTGAAAAATTATACCGTTGTATAGAAATGGTATAGGACTAGATATAAGATTTTACAAAATAATAGATATTTATGCAATTCGGTGAAATTTAGGAGAATTTTACTTTTTTTATATAATTGGGTATATTAAATGTCAAAATTTAAAATAACTACAAATGTTTGCAATGTAATAGTTGCGACTTCGCTGCAAAAGAAAATACTTAAATTTTCATTTTAATTCAGTTCAATATTTTGTTAGTTATAGGAAAATATAACGATAAAAACTGAAGACTTAAAGTATAAGCTAATGTAACAAAATCTATCAAGTCTTCTGATGTAAATTCGCGATTAATTTAGTAAACCAAAATGTGATCATGCCTTCCACATAGATGGTTTTAGTGATATAAGATATTAGAATTTAATAATTTATGTGCAAATAAACTTATATTTTGTACGTTAATTCATAAATGAACGTATGCCTTAGCTACATATAGGTATATTACGTATGTAATAGTACAATTATTATTATAAAATTAATATTTTAATTTATTTAAGAATCAAAAAAGCAATGGCAAGAGAAAATTGTGCCTTTTTTCTTATGGCGGAAGTTTGTCCGCCATTTCCAGTTAGCCCTATTTTTTATGTCAACTGCAAATCAGTAACCTTTCATGTCACTAACTCTGATATTTAAATCGACAATATCGCCGGCGATGAGCAGCGAAAGAAAGTAGTTTTCAGTTGACTTTGTGGCCTAGCTTTTTTTTCGTTAGTTCATAATAAGACTGATTAGATAAAGTGAATTTTGAAAATGATAAAAATAAATTAAGGATTTATTTGCTTGAAAATTTATAAGATAAAAATAAAATGGAACTTTTGCTCTGCACTATGTAAAACGTTACTTTGAATTTTCTATTCAAAGTCATATCCGAACTTCCAGAGGCCATATGCATCTTTGTATTTTCTTTATTGCGTACGAGCCTCAGGCGACGATGGACAAATTCAAAACTAATAGCAAATCCAGTACTGTAAAGATCTCTAAATATCATAATTTAAACATGTTACCTTACCTTACTGTTAATAATAATTAATTATAAACTTTGATAGCGATGTAATTTCGTATTTTTTTGATAATGCACTATAATTAACAGATTAATGTGTGATTCGTCACATTTATTTATTATCTTAGTAATAATAATTCTACTAGAATGTGTTTCTTTTTTAAACTTTTTATCCTTTCAGAAATATGTCACTTATTATATAATTTCGACCAAGAAAATCAAAATTACGTTCGTTCAGCATTTTGATACTATATCAAGTGATATATGATACTATATACTATCATATAATAGTAACTATTTTTAATATTTAATACTTATGAAAGAACAATAATTACTATTGTTGAAAATATACGTGTAAATATTGTTATTAAATACAAAAATAATATATTTGAATACATAATTGACTATTGGTATTTTCTTTTTTTACCTTTGCTATCCAGTATCTCCCTAGAATCAGATTTACACTAGGTAATTGTTGGTCGGTGTCAATTTTCATAACGCGCATGCGCATTTATATGATGCGAAAATTACGTAGTAGACTGCCTTTATGACTTTAATAGAGAATAAATGAACATTTAATGAAAATCTAGATAAAGTTTTGTAGGAATAAGGTGAAATTAAGATTGGGAATTTTGTATGTTAAATATGTATTAGATTTCAATCTGTTATTACCATATATGACTAATTTTATTTTGAATGTTTGTATACTTATTAATGCTTATATTATTAAATCAATGAGATCCAATTATTAATAGTATGTTGAATTACATATTAACATTGAATCAATCATAATGCTAACAAGTTTGTCCTTCAACTCCAAAATCCTGCAATTAAACATTCTTTTCTTCATATTATTTTCGAATCTATCAAAATTTTAAATGTTAATAATAAATTATTACTGGTGTATACAAGAGGAGATTATTTGCCGAATAAGTAATTATGACAACAATGAATTGAGGCCAAAAGTATTGTGTAGTGTTTTCACTACTTGTAGAGCGCGATTTTCATCAAAACTACAAATGACGTGATCCACTTTTTTTTTTCGTTTAACTTGAAAAGTTTAGGAACCTTTTAGATTAGCATACGTTATTTTCTGCAAAATATACGTGAACGTTTAGTGGGTGGTTCAATTAGAATCACTTTTTTTAGTAGGCCATAATTATAACTGAATGACTATTGATAACGCAGCAGGCAGAAGAGAAAATATTTATTCGTTCGTAGTTTTTAGAGTTTTCCGATCAAAAACTCCTATTTTGGAAACATCATTTAGTTTTCATATAAGAAAAACATACACGCAATTTTTCACACAAAAAAAAAATAAAAATGAGGGCAACACATTTTCTTTCTATATACTTATTATTTCTACCCTTATATATATATATATATACATGTATTTAAACGAATGATTTCATTCTACCACATACAAACCACATCACATATTCATTTTTGTGCTTTGCTGGTGAAACTTAATAATTTAATAATACACACAAACATATAATAAAAATGGTGGACTATTTTTTTTTTATTTCAAAGCACATTGAGTATGCAAGACTTACATATATACGATACGAGTATGTATGTATATGTAAAAATATAAAATTACTACTTCGTTTTGGTTGTGTGCCAAATATCGTTCCTTGAAGATAAAGGAAATTTAGAGGTCAATTTAAAACACTTTTGCGTTAATTAAATAAAATGAATATTGACCTTTATTTGAAATTTAAAATTGAAGAATTAAAATGGTGTATAAGGTGTTTTATATATGTATATACTTACATCAATTAATGAAGGGGGTGTAACATTAATTATACTCGTAATTTATTAAACCAAATTTGTTGAGATATTGATTTCTCTATGCCTATAATATATGTTTTAATCAATTCAAGAATTTTAATGTTTCACCATATCATATATCAAAAATTATAAAATATTCATTAAATTCAATTTTCCGTTTTTAATTTTACATTCATAATGTTAATTAATTCATATGTATATGAATATTTTTGCTTTATTAATTTAATCCAATTTGCTAGAAATAACATTAGAAAATTAAACTATCCATGTTGTGTACTTAGTATTTATTTAATACAAGGTAAAAATAGTAGGTATATAGGCTCTGTTCAAAGTTTGAACAAAGCAGTTTTCAGTCTGCAGATGATTAATAACTATTATTAATGACTGATTTCAGCTTCAAGATCAGTAATTAATAAAACCTATTAATAAAAACGATTTCTCACTTTACATGATTTATCAAATGTATAAGATTACTTAAATATATGCATAAATATATTAATTTTTTTTATTGGATAGTAAATATAGTATTTATTTAAAGGAAATATGTATATTTCTTATCTATTTTTTTGAATTTTTCTATTTTTCTATTATTTGTTTTTATTCTTTATTTACTTCTTATTCAACAGCTGTTTCGATTTTTCAAAATTTTTTTCAAGAGTATTTTTTATCTTTCGCCTATATTTAATAATATCTAATATATTATTAAAGACAAAGGTAATTAAAATATATAAAAATTATAAATTACAACAAAACGAACTAGTAAGTCGCTGTGACGTCAGGAGTTTCATTCAGTCCTCCGTTCGACAGAAAATATACATACATACAGGTAATGTAATATAATCATAGAAAAAACGAATTTAATAATAAATATTAATAAAGAAAATGATATAATTTTTTAAAACAATGCATCTGCTTTGCGCCCAGTCCAAAATATAGACGTATCACTACGTCTATTTATTTATATATACATATAAATATGTATATATATCATATATACACATTTAAATACACTATTTTCAAAACTTAATACTCGTATAATTCTCGTGTAATAACAATATTAATTGCTTTTTCTTAATTATTCAAAAACTTGTCGACCCTATACATCACCTACTTATTTACATTATTTCTACGGTGTTTGTACTAGAGAGACAGAGGGAAAACCTACTCAAGAATGATTGATACCAAATAGAGCAAGATGTGAGCTGCTTGCGTGTAAAAATATGTAATAATATTTAATACTATTATTATATTACTATTATTATTTAGTTAGATGGTGTGTTGTTGTGGTTGGTGTAATTGAGGTTTTCGTATAAAAATTAATAAAAGTAGAACACTTGAACATGTATATGTATTGTTTTTATATTTGATCATGGCATATACAAAGTGAAGATTGAAACTAAGTTTTACAGTCGACTAGAAAATCATTATAAATACAAAAATACAAAATAGGCTAATTAATGACTTTCACCTAAATAATAATGCAAAAGTTTAATGAACCGCGACTAAGCATTTTTCTTTGTATTTTTACTATAGGAGGAATAAATTGGAAATTTATAAGATTCAAATTCCATGATAAAAATCAAAATGGGAATTGGAACAAGAGTTAAGGCATTTTAAAATTATTGGTCCTTCAAATAAAAACGTATAAAAACAGATGTAGCGTAGCGATAAATAGGCATAAAAATGCCTAAACATGAAATTTAAAGTAAACTAAATTATAAAGATAAAAAAACATTTAAATATTCTATTAAAACTTTAATTGTAAGCCTTGGAAACAATTGAACTGAATAATTAAAATGTAGAATTTAAAATTTTAATCGTATTTAAAAGTAAGATTAAGTAATCCTAATCAACTTGATTATAGTTATAATTGGAATCGTAGAACAGCATAACTCCTCTCAGCCCTTGAACGTTCTATTTCCTAAATTTCAAAAAAATCAATCCGAAATTACTTCTGGTTAAAAAAATTCTAAATATAAAAATGCCGCAGTATTATTATTATAATAGTTATCATTGCGTACTGCTTTAGCTTCCTATTATTTCTTTTTTTCTCCTTTTTTAAATTAAAATAGCAGTTTTTAAGACCGAAATTAAATCATAACAATAAAAAATGAAAATAATGTAAGTGAGCAATAAAAATGTCAAAAAGACACAATTATTTTCCTTTTCAAGTTAACTTTATTACAATATGTATTATTATTACTATTATTATTATTATTATTATTATTATCACGTATCAGCTCAATATTTATTAGCAATCACTGGCATGGTAAAATATGATAAGAATCTCAAAAGTGCATTGCGGTTCGCCATAGCGGAAATACATCAGTGTCGGCGTACAAGAACTACTATTTTGTAGGTTGGGCTATGGTTAATAGATCCAGATACCATGTACTATAGATAGATCACATACATAGTTGGCATTGATTTTAATTTAGATTAATTAACATGTTAATTAGATAAAATAGTTTTAATGAAAAATGATTTGCATTAAACGTAAAAAATTAACTGTCCAACATTTCCAGATTAATTTTTCACTTTTTTTATTTAATTCGAAAGATGGCGTGGCAAATTGTTATAGCTTATTAAGTAGCTTTCATCACAGTTAGAGTCTACTTTTTATTTTTCTTCTTATAGCACTAGCGTTTTCACATATATATAAATGGTTATTTCCAAAAACAAGCATCACAAAATACATTTGAATAGATTAAATAAATCTTGAAACAATAATAACCACAACCAGACAATAATCAATATTATCCATAATTATTTCATATCCATTTCGATTCCTCCTTCCCTGTGTTTCCAGCAACGTGGAAAATGAATATGAAAACAATATACATACCTAAATAAGAGGCCAACAATCTCTGAGAAAATTCCTTATTGGTCAAATACCATTTCCCGACCACCAATAGAATTCAAACTTTCAACACTCCAACAAAATATTTTGAGTCAATATACTCTTTCAGTGCTCGCACTCTCTCTCTCTCTCTCTTACTGTTTGTTTCACTTATTTCGATTTTTCCATTATCCCGTTTTGTTCTCTATCTCTGTCTTTCAAAGGACTCGGAAAAGATAGAGCAACAAGTTTTATATTATAGAGCTGTGACTGTTTAAAAAGCAATGCTGGCTATATGGCTTCGCTATTATACTAGCTGACTAAGCTGACTTTTAGAGGTGGTCACTGGCCAAGACAATAATAATATTTTTTAATAGGAGAATACATATACAGTTACTGCAGAAACTTACTCAAGTAAACTTAAGAACGATACGGTCAAGCTCAAGGAGAAAGATAAAGCTAGTTTAGAGAGGAAAACTGTGGGTGAATTGAATTCTTATTAACTGCACGACGTGAGTGAAAATATTGGAAAAATATAAAGAATTTTTAATTTCAAACTGAATTATTAATTTCATATATTGTTTTATTGAGAGCGGTTAGTGACCTATTCGTATAGTTGATTCGTGAGTGTTTGTGTGTTGGTGGAAATTCGCGTTTCTTTTTTTTTGGAAGTTGAGTTTTGTTATGAATTTTGGAGTTCCTGGGCTGTTTATGGTTTTTGGATTTATTTAAAATAAATAAATTATGGTAAGTGGAAGTTAGAACATTTGATAATTAAATTTTTGTGTATTCTAATTGAATTATCATATCGATTCCATGTGTTTCCAAATTTTGCTCATTTTACTAATTTTGTCATTTATTTCATTTAGCTTTTAATAAAGGATAATTTGTAATAAATTGTAGACTATTGAGATTATTGTAGACAAATATTACTACATTAAATATACATAAAGAAAATTCAACTTCAAAGAAGGTATAAATAATTATAAAATTAGACCTGAGCAATTAATCTGGATAATTACTCATGTTTTACGCCACTATATTTTCTAATTTGATATTTAATTTTTTTATTTATTTCTCGTGTCCCACAGTTTACTTAATCTCACTTCATTTTATATTTATGCACATAAAATTAATATTATCGCGTTAACAACATTTTTCTACAAAATAAATAAAAAATAAACAATAAAATTTGCCTTTTAAAAACTATTATATTGTCCTCATTCGTGTGAACGGATTTATACATTTTTCTTTGTTTCTTTAATTCTAATTTGCATTTTTATCAAATCAGCTTCGTAACAACTAAAATGTGCAAGTACTCCTTCTACGTCTCCTTCTCATTTTTTCTATTTATTTTTTGTCAAGTTGTTATTGCATATTTTACTTCTGTTAATTTTTAATTTACTTTTTCTTTTTAATTTATTCATTTTTAACATTTTTATCATTCAGACTAACATTTTAATTTTATTTTAAAACACTCCATTTAAACGTTTTTTATTAATTAATTTGAATTAATTACGGTTGGTTAAATGATTAAATAGCAACAATAGCATAATGCTAATTATCATAAGCAATTAAGATTGCATATCATATTCAGTAATAATAAATTATATTACAACAACCGTAAAACCTTTTTTCTTTATCCATTTGTTACTTTTCCTAATTGTATTTCTATTTCACTGTTTTATTTAATTTCATATTCCTTATAATGTAGTCAATAGCTCCATCTCGGGCTAGTAGCCGCATACAACAATACGAAGAAGGTGTCCATGATGGTGAAGAAAATCTAAATGTCCAGCAACAAGGAGAGGGCGTAACCGATCGCAATGGTAGCGGTGGTGGACATCATCTACACCACGAGGAATTTAGCGGTGGCGTCGCAACGCCTGCGACGCAAGAACCTAACGCTCTCAGTTTGGTGCCGACAACTGGAAATGGAACGCAACTTAATAAAGAAGGTAAGAAAATAATGCCGAAAAGTAGGGTTTTCTTTATAGGGATCTTAAAGAAAATTATTCTTATTATTTGTCAGCTAATAAATTCAATTGTCAGCTAATGACATAAATTTAATTCTTAGATAAATTTATAGAAATTGATTTAAGATAAAAAATGCCATTTGCTTTTATTTTAGATCTAAGTGATTACGAGGAGGATCAGCAGATTAGTAACGGTGGAGGCTACTGGAGACAGGGGGCAGCGTCCCGACCCCCAAGTCCCCCAATGGCAGATAATGCTAGTGAGGCATCATCAATGCAACCAGTTCTGCCAAGACCGAAAAGTCGTGTGGAAATGACAACAAGCAGGTAAACAATGGAGATGTTCCATTATTCTGAGAATCTGCTGCGAAAAAATAATTATATTTTTAATTTTTCTTTTTCATTCCAGATATTCAAATTTGGGCTACTGGAAGGCCAGAAGGGTGTTATTTTATAAAAATGGTGATCCATTTTTTCCAGGTATTGAATTTCGTTTTAAGCCTGGTCGGGATATTGTTAGTTTGGAATCGTTATTGGATAGATTGTCATTGCGTATGGACCTTCCAAGGGGTGCAAGGTAACAAAATCAATTAAGTATAGAGGCTTAAATCACATAAAACCATTGCGTTTTTTTTTTAGATACATTTTCTCAATGGATGGCGATCGAAAGTATCGACTAGATGAATTGGAAGATGGCGCTTCTTATGTTGTGTCATCTTATAAGGCGTTCAAGGTAAGATTTTGGTTTTAAGATAAATAAAAGTTGAATAAAGTAAATGATTAATGACGAATTATTTCCGGCAAATAATTTTTTTCCATTAGATCTTTTATGATTTCAATTAAATCAGCCCTTGACCTATTTTCAGATGTTTATTAAATTGTTATAATACATATAGTGAGCTTCAATTAACATAATATAAATAATAAAATCGAATAGCGCAAATCTTTCTCCAAATTAGCAACTATAGAGTCATAGTTAATTGCATTTCATATGTGCAGTATTTAATATTCCTGCAATCAATTGCCTTCATATGTCATATTGGATCCAATTGGATATTATCGCTAACCAATTCCAATTTTCATCCCTCCTATCATCCTCATTTCCGGTAAAAAGCGTCTCATAATATCAGAATGTAACTGGTGCGACAACTAGCAGGAAACCACACCCCCAAATAAATAATATAAAACATGGCAACCAATGATGAGCATTTCAGGAAACCACAATATAATTTTTATAATATGTGTTTCATCCCTCTATTTCTGATTATGTATATAGGGCGAAATAGTTGCTTATATGGATAGTTTTTTTATTAGTAAAGTTAGAAAAATTATTAAATTAGTAAATGTGGATAAAATTTGGATAAGAAATTGTTTGCTGGTTTCATATTTGATAAGTTTCATGGATACTGATATGTGCTGAAAAAAACTGAAAGTTAAAAACTGTCAATTACAAATCAAATATTTTCAAAACTATTAGCGATAGAGTAAAAAATTTTTGAACAGCATTTGATAGATATATTGATATTATATTCAATACAGTCAATAATTCTATAGCCTACTTGGTTTTGAAAATATTATTATTACCCTGTATAATAATCGAATGATAGATAGTGTGTTTTGATAAATCAATTTTTGTGTTTAATAATATATTAATAGTAATTAATACAAAATAAACAAGAATTATTAAAGTAATTTATAATAATACTAATCACCACTAATTTTCTAAAAAATGATTTATATGCGAAATAACAGTAATAATCTTGGGACTTGAAATAATGGAAAAGCTATTTCTTATAGGTTTATAGCTATAAGTTGCTATAAGTAGTTTAAGTTATAAGTAACAGTGCGTGTACCATTTTACATGCCGACAAGCAATGTGATTTAGATTCGTTTTTTTTATCTAAAATACAAATCTCTAATAAAAAATAAGGTTGGTAAGGCACTCATTCATAATACATATTATAATTTTATATTTTAATATTTTGCAGTAAAATTAACATCGCATATAAACTGAAAACCTTGAATTTTTAGTAGGTATTTTAAGGTAGGTAGATAAGCTGACTGAAAATCACTAGATATAGAGATCCCCTGATCTGATTGAATATGTGGGCATTGAATAATTGGAATTAGCAACAGTCCACACTTGCCGTCTGTTGCTTTAGGCAGACAGGCGCCCTCAATTTACATTTTTTGATGATTTTGTCAGCTTCTTCACAATTGTTTGTTTTTTAATATTCAATTCATTTAAGAATAATTTCGAGAAACTATACAAATACATCCATTGGAGCCACACGCAGTCTTAGATTTTCATTGTAGTTGTTGTTGTTTTAAATGGAAAAATCAATACAACGAATCAAGGAAATACAATGAAAGTTTCTTTCGAGAATGTTTACATCTTCACTTTCATTTCAAGCAACTGCTTCGTTATTATTTAAGTTTTGTATTTGTTTAATCACATCGGTTGATAGATAGTAAATATAAAATTTAATTAATTAATTAATTAATTCAGCGTAACTAAGATTAAGAAAATACTGAATAACAAAGATTTAGAGTGTTATAAATAACTAATTGTATTAATAAACATCAGCCAATCCTTAAATTCTAAGGTATTTAAGCTTTCTTATTCGTGATCCCTTTAGCTAGAAAACAAATTAGTTAAAAATCATTCAGTTTATCCATGCCTA
The DNA here is from genome assembly GCA_949748235.1 of Platypus cylindrus. Taxonomy (NCBI): domain Eukaryota; kingdom Metazoa; phylum Arthropoda; class Insecta; order Coleoptera; family Curculionidae; genus Platypus; species Platypus cylindrus. Next base: position 6,024,599 of record OX456489.1, on the reverse strand, counting down.
CTTACCTTAATACTTAATTCCAATAAAACTTCAATTATGAAAGGTGTGGCACTTAATGGATGGACTTATACAGCATGGAGCTGCCTTTAATAGGTATTTAATATAAACAGATGCTTAGAATTCTTAGAGCTGATAAAGCAAAATATCAGCGTCATCCTGTATGCGTGTAGGGCGCCTAAACTATGTATAAGATTTTATATTTATTATTGATTTCCATTTTTTTTTTTTTTGGAAATTTTCGTTATTAATTTACCTAATTTTTAACATAAAGAAAAAATCTTAGTAAAATAAACATACGTAAATTGTTTCCGAAAGTCATAATTTCTATCTACAACAATAAATAAACTGTGAAAGTATTTTGTCCTAGACAAAGTGTCACAAAAAAAAAATTGTCCAGCCAAAATCCAAGGTTACAAATATAAAAAAAAGGAAAAGAAAAACGAAAAATATAGTCGTTTTCCATAATAACATTTTCCATATTATAATTTTGAGGTCAATGGTGTTTTACTTTCTGGACACGCCATATTTCTACCCTTCTGATAACAATCACAACATCAGAGATTTCGTTCTTCGCGTATTAGCGTATAAGTGCGCTTAAGTACATAATATCAATAAATACATTATTATTATTATTATTATTATATATATTTTAGTCTGGACTAAATAATTTCCAAGGAGACTTTACATGTATTCATAAGTTGCGTATTTCCATTTAAAACTATTATGGGGTGGAAAGTTGGAAAAACTATAAATTCCTTATCCTGATTAAAATCTAATTGAGAAATTGTGTGCTAATTTGAGAATTGATTAAATTAGTTGATAATTGCATAGATTATTAAATGTATTTTATGCTATATTGTTTTTGAATTTTAATTAAAAATTCACTTTAAGCTACGTCTACGTTACGAGTATGAATCATGTGCTACTACGGTCGTAAGATGGCGCCACATCAATGTGATTTAATCTTGGCTTATCGAACTCAATAAAATGATATTTTTAGAACTTAAATTAATAGAACAAAAAAAATAGAATATGTATTAGTTTCCCAAACGTCTTGTTATTTAGATTATGAGGTCTTTTAAGTAATGCATCCAATAAAGGCAAAATTCAGGTAGTTAGTTTAATGTGACAGCAAAATTTTCACGGAAATGATATACTAATGGTAGGTACATGGTACATTCTATACTACAAGGTACATGTGTAGCTTATAAATATTAATTTGTCCCCAAAAACTGTGACATTTAGCATTATTATTAAAATAAAATAACAACATGCGAAAATTTAAGTTCTTTTTTTGGTTTTGGGAAAAAGGACAACCACGTGACGTTTGACATTTATTTTATATACCTACGAGACGAAATATTTAATTTTGGAATTTTAAGTATGTCATTTTTCCCTCCTTTGATTATCATTTAGATAATTCACCATATTCCGTAAATATTGTATAGAAGAAGTTTTTATTCTTGACAATACACACTACAGTATACTGACACGATTTTGCTAAATCCTCATATAAATCTTGAGTCCACGGAAAATTAAGGTCCCCATTAAACAACATTTTAACCTGTCATTAAATTACTAATGCTATTGGGTCAATAACAGAATTTATTTCACGATGTTCAATTTTTCATCCCCAATAAAACGCATTAGTTATTTAGAGACGCTCTTTTTTAGCCATATTAGATTAAGTCAATGCCGCAGCCTGCACCTCCGGCAACTACAATCACATCATTATTATGCCAATTCGACCTCATTTTCTGTTGTCCCAATTAAATAATTTAGTTTCTATATACTCATTTTTATGCCATAATAATAGGTACCTACTTACATAAGTAAGTAAGTATGAAGGTATATGCTAATATGGACCTGGATACAATTTGTATATACACGCTCCAGATTGTATATATATATATGTGTGTATATGTATGTACATATGTAAGTGCACAAGAAAATGTTTCTTGAAATAAAGTAGTAGTGAGAATTTTTACTAGTCACGATAGATTTATTGGGGCGAGGCTGATGTTTGCCACACAGCACGTGTCTGACAGCATAATATAGCCGCGCTACGAAAAAAAGCTACGTATAATATATAAGGCATTAAATTACATATTTCCAATTTCTTTATACGTAAATAAGTCGGGTTGATTCTATTATATTAGAGTGATGATGACAAGCAAATTAATCCCAGAAAAAGTAATAAATCACAATAGAATTGATTGTCTAATAATAAATAAATGCATACTTAAATTATTGTACCACACAATTTCATTCAAACACAAAAAAAAGAAGGACAGTTTCCTCCTTCAATAAATTAACCATTCATTTACATTGTTCATTTTACAGCTAATGGTGGTATAGTATATCTACCTATAACCCCGTATGGTGGCGCGCGTCGGCTTTATCCAATTCATCCATATAGCCGCGCAATAACAAGCGTTTTGACTTGGAATATATTAACTCCACACACTCACTCTTCTTTGACCTTGACGTATACCTTATTTCGCTGACTCGCCCCTTCTACTATTGCTATCCTACTACTACTACTACTACTACTATTAGTGCCAGTACATAGGGCTGTATATAGGCAGCTAATTAGCTAATCTTTCCAGAAAGCAACATAAAACAACATTGTTCAGTTTAGTGTGGAAATTCCTCTTTTAAAGTTTGATATATTCGTCCGGGTTTTTTTCTTTAAAGTGATAAATATGCTGATATTTTAAATTTTTCATTTTGATTTTGTTTTGTTTTATTATTTGGATTAATTTTCCAGATTTTATTTATTGAATCTTTTCTTTACTGTTAAATTACCAAATGATTGATTTTGACCTAAATGAGGATACGTCTTTTGCTGTCGTTTCAACACAGAATATGGTAAGAATCATTGAATAAATTAATTTTACAGCAAAAATATTGTATGAAAAATTTTGTTACTTGAAACATTGAAAAATTTGGCATTGCTTCGCTCCGCGCCTTGAAGGATTTCGATCGCCAATGGTCATTTTATATAATTAAATCACTATTAATTATCTGAAAAATAATTACCTATGAATAATTGTGCAAATTATCTTTACGTATATTTTTCTATTTCTTTAGGCTGCCAGCTATGGAAAAAAGAATGGCATCTGGTATGCAGCACCTGGAGGCCAAGGTTGGAGTAAAGCAACGAGTAGAAAAGCTTCTATTGCGGATACGGGTGATGTTTTGCCAGCCGCAGGTGGTGGCACTGGAGGAGGGGGAGGTGGTACTATTAAACCATCTTCTGGTAGAGTGATTCGAATAATTAATAATATGGACCATACAGTACAGGTAAGTTTAAGATCTAGAGAATTAAAAAAACGGAATTTTGTGAAAAATATATGTCAAAAAAGTTTACATAATAAAAAATATATAATCATACAATATTGAGCAATATTACAATCATGCAATATTCCACAACTAGCACGTATTTATATAGTGGGAAAAAAAACATGCTAAACGCCCTAAATACATCATAAATGCAAATTTATTTGTTGTTTCTAGTTTTTTTTCTGAAATTTATTTTTAGAAAACTCGAAGGACAAAAAATACGTATTTGGACATAAACATTTCGTTAATTCTCTAATTATAATTTGTGTAATGTGCCGTGAGTTCTGGCGCCATTTTAAATATTTCAAGAAACATACACAATAATTTTTCTACAATTTTAATTCCAACTATTCAAAAAAATACTTAGGAAACGTATTTACTCGGTTTATTTAATTAAATTTACTTTACCAGCGCACAGATGGCGTGCAGATGGTAATATTAGTCGACTATATTTGGTCGTAAAATGTTAATATTTCATTACATATGATATGAGAAATAATTTTATGTATATCTATAATTTTCAGTGTCGTGTTCTATTAAATCTACGCACATCTCAGCCATTTGAAGAGGTACTAGAAGATTTAGGACAAGTATTGAAAATGAACGGAGCAAAGAAAATGTATACGGTTTCCGGTCAGGAAGTGCGCAGTTTTTCACAATTACGAAATGAATTTGCCGATGAAGATACGTTTTATTTAGGTACATAAATGACAGGAAGTTCAGTTAATTCGATAATTAACTGTATTTAATATTGGTTTAGGTATTGGTCCGATAAATAATGCCGGCGTAATGTTATCACCAGTAAGACGAAGTAGATCAAGAGCACCGCAAACGGCAATTGTAGAAGATATTAGTAAGCAACGAAGAGCTAGAAGCAAAAGCCGACCACGTGCTTTATATGCACCAGAAAATGAAATTATTAGAACCAACGGTATGAATACTTATACTAAATCTGGCTCGAAGGATCACATTTTATTATAATATAATTCGCATGCGTTTTGACATTTAGTTTCAATTTAATAGAACTATTTAGTTAAAATTTAAGTGTAGTTTCTTCTCTATCAAACTTACAAACTTTTAAAAAGGTAACCTACCTAAGAAGGTGGGAAATTATAAGGTTTTGAGCATGTTCAGTTCACTGACAAGAACTGGAAACATTATTTAAATTGACTACCCAATAATCGCCTCTTTTTAATTTTGATTAAATTTGTATTTTTTTAGATTATACTCTATTAGAAGTCCTTAAAGAAGAACCAGTTCGTGTAACTATTAAAGGTCTACGTAGAACGTTTTATCCACCAATACATCATGCACCAATGGATAATACACCACCAGAAAAGAAAATGTCATTAGAATGGGTGTATCCTTTTATTTAACTCTTTTTTTATCAATAAACTTTTTGGTGATTTTTTCTGATTTACTATAATTTTCCTGAATGTTAACTTCTACAGTTACGGATATCGAGGTACTGATTCCCGTAAAAACCTTTGGGTGCTTCCAACTGGTGAATTATTATATTATGTGGCAGCAGTAGCTGTAATGTTTGATCGCGATGAAGAAACTCAACGTCATTACATTGGACATACTGAAGATATACAATGGTAAATTTAAAATAAAATTGAACATATTATTATTTCCAAACTATGGTTTATTTAGTATGGACTTGCATCCGTCACGTGAAATGGTTGCATCTGGTCAAAAAGCTGGTAGAAATCGTAAAACTCAAGCTCATATTCGAATATGGAGTACAGAAACATTACAAACTTTATACGTTTTTGGGATGGGTGAATTTGAAGTTGGTGTGGCAGCTGTAGCATTTTCACATTTGGTAAGTCAATAAAATGTTCTTCGCTATTAATTATTCTTTTTTAAAATTACGCCACAGTCATTCTTTGAATTAGCAAAGCTGGACCTATTATAAATGTTTGTGTTGTTTCCAGAATGGTGGCAGTTATGCCTTGGGAGTGGATGCTGGGAGAGAAAGTATCCTTTCTGTATGGCAATGGCAATGGGGTCACCTATTAGGAAAAGTAGCAGTAAGTATAATGCTTTAGCACGCACATTATGTTCGTAGATATTCAATTTTTATTCACCACTTTTTGCCAACATCATCAAGAATTCGCAACCCTCATTATATAGCCTGTTAATTAATAGATACTAATGAAGTGATAAAAAAGTGGAATAATCATAACATAATATGCTATTATTCTACAACTTCCACATACTGAATAAGGTCTCATGTAATTTAATATTCAACTACAAAATAAAAACAGTTAAGAGATTGAAGAAAAAAAAAAACACAAAGAAATATAAAATTTTAATTATTTATATGATACGATAAAAAAAAAGGAGTTTTTGCTCGTAATTCTTAAAACAGTTTTTCCGACATGCCATAAATTATTTTACATTAAAAATGAAAAGCACACGATACTTGCGTGTTCTATTTGATTACAATTTTTCTTTTGTTTTTTAAAAATTTAACATGATGAATTAAGAAAAGAAATCTCAATGTTTGCCGCTATTATTATTTCAAAGCGAGAATTTCAGTTTAAAAGTGACAAAATTGGCATGCTTTTAATGTGAGACGTAATAAAGCATATGAACTACCAAATCTTAATTTTTAAGCCAAACTTTTCGATTTACGCAAGGCAAGAGATAACTATTATTATTTTCAATTTTCATATGAATTTATTGTTCTATTTCAATTTACACTCTATTTGCAAATTAATTTTCCTGTTGTTTTTATGCATCGATCAATTCACGTAATATATAGCCTGTCATTCGATCAATTTACTAACTACGTAGTTACCGAAATATGCAAATAATCCAAAACCGTTTTATTATCGAAATAATGAAACACATTTTGGGCGGAATTTGGCAAAAATGCAAAATAACTTTAAAGCATCTATAATTTATTACATTTCGCAGTAATTTCCTTAAAAAGAACTAAATATTTTCTAAATAAAACATTTTTGTGACCCCCTTTCTCGAAATGAACAACCAGCAATTATTAATTCGAGCGTAAACTAGTACTCCACACTAATTAGAAAATAAATGATATCTTTTAGACATTACAAGAAGAATTAACGGGCGCAGTATTTCATCCATTAGATGATAATTTAATGATTACCCACGGAAAAGGACATTTAACGTTTTGGAATAGAAGAAAAGATGGTTTTTTTGAACGAACAGATATAATAAAACCGGTAAGATAGACCGATAAACTCAATCTGTAAAGAAAATCCAAAGTTATAATAATGTTCATTAAATTGATTTACTCTACCAAGAGTTAATTATTAATCAATATTTTAAGTAGTTTTTCTCCCCTTTTTTCTAGCCATCACGCACACTAATTACTTCTCTTCAATTTGAACAAGATGGCGACGTAATTACAGCAGACAGCGATGGTTTTATTACAATTTACAGGTGAATGAATAATAGATCATTATATAAATAGATAAGCGATATTTTAATGCAAAATGAACTATATTCTTAAATACAATTAAACTTCCATGTCTATCTTCTTACATATTTTCCATCTATGTTGCATTACCAAGTTATGCAACGCTCTATACATACTTTCCTTTCAGTGTTGACGCCGATGGTGCCTATTTCGTACGAATGGAATTTGAGGCACATAATAAAGGTGTTGGTGCACTTTTAATGCTGTCAGAGGGAACATTATTATCTGGTGGTGAAAAAGATCGTAGAATTGCTGCATGGGATTCTTTACAAAATTATAAAAAAATAACTGATACAAAGGTAGCCAATAAAATTTGTTTGGATTTATAGACCTCTGTACGATTTAACTTTAAGAACAATTTTAGAATTACCTACAAAAAAATCAATTGTGTATCATTTATCGGCATATAATAATCCACATAAAATTAAATTTTAATTGATATGCGATATCAAAGAATTGCTATATCTTAATGTCTTTACCAGCTTCTAGATATTTTTGGTGGTGTAAGATCAATTTATCCACAACGCCCTGGTAGAAATGATGGGAATATTTACGTTGGTACAACAAAAAATAATATTCTTGAAGGTTCTCTACAACGCAGATTTAATCAAGTAACTAATTTTTGAATAAAATTGAATATTTGATTGAAAAACAATTTTATTATACTTTTCAGGTACTTTTTGGTCATGGAAAACAATTATGGGGTCTGGCAGTACATCCAGATGATGAAGTATTTGCTACTGCTGGTCATGACAAAAACATTGCTTTGTGGCGTAAAAATAAACTCCTTTGGACTACACAGGTAGGTAACATAGTGTATATTAGGGTTTAAGTTACATTATAATATATCTTAATTATTGTAATATATATTTCTGAATTGTACCAATATTGTAGGTGTCTTTTGAATGTGTATCATTAAGTTTTCATCCGTTTGGCGTTGCTCTAGCTACAGGAAGTACAGAGGGACATTTATTAATTCTAAATTCCGAATCTGGACAAATTGTAAACACTGTACGTGTATGTGGTTCGCCACTGAATTGTATTGGATTTAATCCAAGTAAGTTCAATCACCTACTGATAAATTATGAAAAATTAAATTAAAATTAAAATTTCATTTTGTAATTTGAATAATTTTAACGACATGTAACATAAATAAAAGTTATTTCCCTAATCGTATGAGGGCAGCACTTGATTAGATAGACAGTACTGCAACTCCTCATACTCTCTTTGAATATCGATTATCGTCACGTTATTGTTTTCGTTTTCTTAATCAAATTTATTATTTTATTATATTGATTCTATTTCTAGCTGGAGATTTTATAGCAATAGCATCACAAAATGGAAGTATCTACCTCTTTAGAGTAAGCAGAGATGGATTCTCTTATAAGAAATCTAATAAAATTAGAGGATCGCAACCATTAATACAAATGGACTGGAGTTCTGATAGTAATTTTTTGCAAACTGTTACAGCAGATTATGATTTATCTTTTTGTAAGTATATAAAATTGTAGGGTAAATACTGTAATCAACTGTGTATTATGTTAACATGTAACTCCATCACAAATTTAAATTCATATAATTTCATATAAATACATATAAAAATATGTATATTTTATATACATATAAAAGTAAATCTTTATATTTATAAGTTACCTAGAACTTAGGAGACTCTAAAAAGCAGAGTTAAAGAGATACTTTTTATTATTTTCTAGGGGATGTAAAATCTTTATCCCCAGAAAAAAGTCCTATAGCAATGAAAGATGTAAAATGGTATACGCACAATTCTACAGTTGGATTTATGGTTGCAGGTAATTATTTTCATCGAATAAATTGTTGCTTCTTTATATATAAAATTATTCCACTATGTTACTATTATCTAGGAATTTGGAATAACCGATATTATCCAATGACATCCATAATTAGCACAGCCAGTCGATCAGCAGCGCATGATTTACTTATTACGGGAGATACTGATGGTTATTTAAGGTTGTTTAGGTAAAACTAACACTAATCATATAACATTAACAATATTTTATTTCTACAAAAAAACCATTCAAATTATTATGCCTATTTGTAGTCTAGAATATATACAATTGATGTTTATATCTCTTAATCATGCTCTAGATATCCTTGCCTTAATCCAAAAGCTGAATACAATGAAGAAAAAGTTTATAGTGGAACAGTGGCCTGCGCCAGATTTCTATTTAATGACAGAAATATTGTTACCGTTGGTGGTACTGATGCTGCATTAATGTTATGGCAATTAACAGAAGAATAGGTAAAAAATATCAATAATTTACTATTCAGTATTTACCGTCCCTATTCATTTTGAACAGCATAAAGCTTATGTTCACCTTCCAGTGATAAAGCCGTCCAGATTAAGAAGATGGGGTGAAAGAATTTATGAAGATAATGAATACGATGAACGACGAGAATATTGCTATTCGGATATTGATAGTACGTTTGAAGTATTGAACTTGCGTTATTAAATTATACAAAGATCTTTTTTTTGGGGAGTACCTAATATTAAGTCCTAACGCACTTAATTTTGTTATTAATTGTTTAATTAATATATGAAATCTTATATTAAAAGCTCCATCATTTTTCGAGAGTTTTTAGTAACATTTAATTAAATTTTTCTAATTACATGAGTAATTAGTTTTAATTATTTACCTAATATTCTATATATATTATAGAGAAGATGTATTTAAACTATATTTTTTGCAGTTGTTAATTGCCAACATATATATATTCTGCTTTAATTGTAACTGTTGAAAACAGCAATTTAAATTATGTAAATTTATTTAATTATTCTAAAAGTGTTAATAGATATAGATGGAAAATAGGAAGTACAGAGTTGTCAGAAATTGATTAGCAATTACAATCATTTAACTTCAGTTTTACAATGGAGATACCAATACTTACCAAATAAAAAGTATTTTCCAAATTACACACTTTTCAATAATATATAAATCGCCGATGATTTCTAGAAATTATCTGACAGCCATCGTAATTCTCTGATTTTCACTTCAAACTGCCATTAGAATTATAATCAAGCTTGTTACACAAATAATTATTGTAACTTTTAGCGAATTTTGTTAATCATTTTTCTCCTTTTGTAAAATATAATGTAAATATGGAGAACTATAAGTTTCAGTCCTCCATAAATATAAATTATCATAAGTTTTATCCTATGGAACGATAAAATCGCCAGTAATATACGAGTAGCATTTTTTCTATTGCGCAGAACGTTTGGTATAAACTATAGCTTGTATTGTATCGCTTGAAACAAAACCCATGCAAACTATTAAATTTTGTTGCCTCCGCAATAAAATAAAAAGTCTCCTAATTGAGTATACACATTTACAGATTTTGAAAACATTTATTGATACTTTCATATAAGCTTTAATAATATTAATCACAAACAAAAAACAAAATATACAATAATTCCTTTCTCTAATTAATAACACATATAAATAGCATCTTTATTTACAGAAAAAATCATTAAAAAAAAAATATGCACTTTAAAAAATAGTTAAGATCAATTTTTCAAAAGATGTTAAAATATTAGAAAAACTGATTTTAATTATTAAGGATGCGTTTATTATTAGCCTTCAAAAATACGTACATCAATTTCTATTTTTATTAATACAATTATTAATTAGTAAAACAATGTTTTAAGTATTGAATTTAATTTTTAAGTTTTGTCTAGCATTAAATTTCCAGCTGTTGTAACGTTACTGATTTCACTACTAGGATGCTCATTATTGATAATATTCGCAACTGGTTGCTGATCTGCCTCAGCTTCTATTGATTGTTTTTCATCAGTTTGACTTGTGTCAGAAACTATCCTTGACGTAATAGCTTCATCTTCATCTGATTTTACTGAGTGAAATAAATTCGTATAGACATGATTTACAGTATCACCTGTTGTTACTTGAGATTCACTTTTATCTAAAACAAATAAACCTTCAGATTATTCTATATGGGTTGTTATTTGCTTTATTACCATTAGACTTTTGGCTTAATCCGTTATGCATCGGGGTGGCTTCAACTCGTTCACTTGGAAACATTGTACTTTTTGTGAAAATCTGTGAAATTTATGTCAACATTAAAAACTACATAAGGTAAAATTCAAAAATAAAAGCATTTTTTGTTAAGCAATCAATTTTTAGTTGATGTGCTTCTATTCCTTGCGATGTATTTGACAAAATTGAAAATTGAATTCTTCATGCACACCTGTAATGGCCTTCTGAAACCTAAATGCCTGTGATATGGAAATCCCAACATTTCACTCTTTGCAAAACCAACGGTTGAAGATAATAAAAACTCCGTGTATTTATGTGGAAAAAATTCTATTGAATGATAATTTTTATATATATTTTCCTAAAATGAAATAATTATAAACTCGATAATATCAAATTTTAATTAATATGCATACCGTCAGATTTTTCTTTTTTTTATAACTAGCCCAATGTTGAGGTTCTAAAATTAATTTACCACCTGGTCGCAATTGTTCGTACATTCGTCTGAATGCCAACTTCAAACCATTGTCTCCCCAATTCAATTGAACCCATTTTGTAACGCTCAAACATAGAATAACATCAAATTGGGGCTGTTCCAGAGCTAATAAATTTTCATTCTCTGGAACGTAGTTGCACTGAAAATGAACAAAAATTTAAATACTATTCATGAAATTATTTCAGACTGTATTTTAAAAGTAAAAATTTTAAAAATAATAAAGTTATAGGAAATTAAATTACTTTGGTCTCTTATCAACCTTTTCTTTTAATCGCATGTAAAACTGTAAAATGTAATGGACAAATATATATTTATTAAAACAAAATAAAGAGAAATTCTTACTTGTTTAAAAACAACATTATTTGGGAAGCCCCTCCCATAGTTTGTTTTATGAAATCCTGGAATGTCAATTGCTCCATATAGTATAGGCAAAGATATTGGGAAAAACTCACTACTATTTAATCTTTCAGCAGCATATAATGATCGCACACCATCTGGTGTTCCCTCACTTGAGGGAACATTTTCTGTATTTATAACGTAATGTTTTATGTTTTTTCGAGCTATACTTATTAATTTTGGATCTATATCAACTCCTATGGAATAAACAAATAAAATAGAATTTATTATTTGTTAGATAGAAACATCAGAGATTATATATTAACGTCTTACCCGTGACACTCTTCGCTCCTAAATCTCTAGCTATACTTAATGTAATGTGACCAATATTACATCCAATATCTAAAATATCTTTATTTTGAAATAACGATGGATGATATGAAAAAACTTTCAAACGATGATCCGTTTCATTATTTGGATTTCTATATCCATAATACCTAAAATTTAGAGTGAACAAAATTGTCTAGCTAGTAATTACTTATCATAATTCACCGTACATTTTATATAACTTATACTTACTTATCATAGTTTCCATATTGGAAACGTTTATTTACATCCTTAAAACTAGGCATTTTATGATTAGCTGATTTATTATGTCTACGTAAAGGGGCTTTTAAAGGATTGGGGCGTTTAAACCATGAACCCGGTTGTGGAACTACAGGACTTACGATCTTATCTTTTGCACTCTTAAATTTTTTTGGCGTGTTTCCATCTTCAAATCTAAAAGTGAAACATTTATTTACAATTGCATGTTTCGAATTACTTTAAAGAAATCAAGTGTTTTAATATTTTGCATCTAACAGCATGCAGTAATTAGCGACACTGTAATAGACATCAATTATTTTTGATATATCAGCAAAAATATATGATGAAGTGCTTCTGAACTTAAGAAAACTTTATTGCATAAAGCAGGAACTACGATGTAGATTCTTTTTTAAATATAACTTATTTTTTGGGAAAAATTTAAAGTAATATACATACTACACGCTTCTAAAATTTGACAACTAAATACAGCGTGTTCTCTCATTAACATTAATTGATATACAGAATTAAGATGTTTTACATAAACTAAGTCAAGTAGAATCACCTGATATCAGATTGTGACAAAAGCATCTTAAAAAAACTTTTTTTTAAGATTTAATTAATTAAACTTAAATTTCTTTGGTGCTCCAAATGCTTTTGAATTCTGTTGGTTGAATTCAGGTGGTTGGTACCCAAACCACCTGACTTATGTCATATCATATTATGAGACTTGACAGACACTATGGTCCAAGATTATTGATTGGTAGCAAAACTGTGGTTTAGTTAGGTAAACAAGCAATTAAAAAATTGCCCATTTTGATTATGGTTATGTATGATTGGTCCATGTGGTTATGGTCAGAATTCGGACAAATGTACTATAACCCTAAATCTAAATTGCTTTAACTTTCAACTTTTTTTTTTTTTTGGTCTGGGTCACTTCAGCAATGGAGATATGTCGTAAATGGTGAAAGAAGAATTTTATTGTAGGCTCTATGTATATTTTCGACATGTGTTAGTATAGTTATATGCCCACGGCATGAGAACGCCAACAGCAACCGATTAACTTCCTAGTAGCGGAAAATTTCACATACGAACTTTTTGGATAGGGATAAAATTTTTTGGAAAAGGGGAAATTTTATTTTCATAAATTCAGAATCAAATATTGATTTCTATGTATTAATTAAAAAAAAAAAAAAAAAAAATTTTCTTACAAAATTTCTTTCCGCACAAATAAAATTAAATAGCATAATAAAACCTGCTGTATACCTCTTCTTATTTTTTTCCTTTTTGTCATTTGCTAAATCAATGGATAAACTTTTTAGTATTGGTGATTTATTTTCTGGCTGCTTGGGCTTTTCCACAATTGGTGGAAGTGGTACTTCATCGGCAGGTGGTGTAACTAATGGTGGTTCACTCTCATTTTCTTTTTCTTTTTCCTTTGTTGTTATTACTGGATTAGCATTAGTGTCAATTTCACAAACATCAGTTGAAGACGAAATTGTCCTTCGTTTTTTAAAACGCCTTTTACGAGCTATAACATAAACGCAGCCGTTTAATTTATTTTCGATAAAACTCAAATAGCTGATTAAAATATAAATACTTTTTTTAATTGGTGACGAAAGGTGCTCCTCATATTCTTCATCGTTCTCGCAATCTAATAAATGTAATGGATCTTGAGTGTTAGGAGGTAAAATAACCTGAGTAGCAAAAAAATTAATCAATTAATCGGAGAGAAAAAATAATATAATTTACTTCTATTGGTAATTTTCGACGTGGAGGCGTTGGTACAGGTGATGATTTTGGAGTTACCTCATTCATAGCTTTATTTACTTTCTCGTCTTTAAGACTATTTAGGTTTAAAGGATCATTTATATTGCCTCCAAGTAAAAATTTTGTTGGTGGTACAGGTTTCGGTCCTATAGGTATCATACAACCCGAAAAACTAAAGATAAAATATTGAAATAAATAAATATACTCCGCGTTGTAAACATTTCAAAGCAAATATTTATTTAAGTACATAGTGGGCAACGCAAGAAACATGACATTCTCACCTCTTTGAACGCTTCCTAGCGCAGCCTCTATCATATTTATTCTTCCTCTTAGTACCTAATTGTTTTCCACCGCAATTGTTTCGACTGTTCGAATTATGAAGAGCTGGTTCTGTTCGGAACTCGCAAAACTGTAATGGTTTCATTACATTTGTCGAACCCATATTCGACACCTATTAAAATATTTGAAACGATTATAAATAATTACATTTCCCTATATTTTACTGACTAATAATTAGTGCATTACATTTTTAAGCTAAATTAATAATAGTATTTATTGTTATCCGGAAATGCAAAAATTAAAAACCGTGAAAATTATTTGATAAAAAATAATTGACAAAAAACTTAATGATAAACGCTTGAAAATTCAGCGCTATTACTCTCTTCCTAATGGATTAATAAAAATGATCAAAATTATACGTCATCCATCATAAATGTCCAAATAATTGTCAGTGGGCATTGCTTTTTATTGTAATTTTTTTATTTTTTTTAATTAAATTAAATTAAAATCACAATTATGTAAGTATGTACATAAATAAAGCCTGAAATCTAGTAATATGAAATGTATCTATCTATTTACTAGTTATTTATTGTCTGAAACCATTAACAGCACAATCATCGTGCTTATTATTTAGAATTAGTTTCTTCCACATCCATCATTGGTTACAGCTGTTGTAGGCATACAAATACAGCTGAAGATTTTGTAAAAAAGTGTAAGGAAACAATGTAAATACAAAATGAAAACAGTTTAGGCATAAATCGAATTACCAAATGTTGAATAACATACTCAGAATATTAGTTGAGAATATCAACTATACAGCAAAATTTGCCTAATCACAATAGCTTAGAAGAGCTCTAGAAGCTATCGTATCTTTTCAATATTGAAAAAAAGCAAAATTAAACGAATTTTTATACTTATAGAGAAAAAGTATTTTTTTAAAATGCTGCAGTATATTAATGGCAAAAAATAATTGCTAGACAAAGAGTGTTTCACAAAAAATGTTAATAATTCTAAGATGAAAAATTAGAATTTCCCTTTCATCCTTAGCTCCAATACCTATTTCCTTTTTTTTTCAAGAGATTACTTCCCCCACTCCCAGAAAACTTAGTGGGAGATAAATGTAGGGCAAAATAATATTCATAACAATGTTGCCAAGTCTGCGACTTATTCTGCAGTTCAAGAAATTATGCATATTAGCGAAACACATTCTAGGTGGGATATTTATTTAAAATAATACATTTCTTTTATACACTCAAACCAAGTAAATATAGACATTTCTCAAAAGTCAAGTAGACTAAAATAGATAAAATCAGAAATATGTGACCACAGTCTGCAGTAAACAT
Source organism: Platypus cylindrus (assembly GCA_949748235.1). Classification (NCBI taxonomy): domain Eukaryota; kingdom Metazoa; phylum Arthropoda; class Insecta; order Coleoptera; family Curculionidae; genus Platypus; species Platypus cylindrus. The sequence continues at coordinate 6,008,960 of OX456489.1, read as the reverse complement.
ATTTGTTATATTTAAAAAAATATAAATATATTTTTGGAATAGGCCTAAAAAATTGTTTTTTTTTAACTAAAAATAAAATGCAAAATGAACATTTCATTGTCAGGAAAAGCCCACATGTGTGAAAACGGCAGATGCATTTTCAAAGAAATTTCTTCATTAAATATGGCAACGTGGCAAACCAATGCGGATTTCAGCGTTGCTTGTAAAATGGAGTCTTACAAATTTGAACATGCTTGCAATTTTTAAAATAATGATAAATAAATTTACCTTGATTTAAAATTTTGTTCTTAACTGCTGCTATAAAAACACTTTTTCGAATACGAACACTTAAAAAATTGCTTAAAGAATAGCAGATTTTCCATTTGACTTTATTGTTTGGCTTACCATCAGCGACTAAATTTTGAAAACGATTCCACACAGACGCCATTTTATTATGGTGGTAGGCTGGTACGATTGTTTACGGACATTTGCGATTTATACCGAATCATTTAATACATTTTTTTTTCATTTTGCATTTCGTTAAATAATTAATTAAATTGTTGAGTTTATTTTAATTAATTGCACTGTAGTATGGGAAGGTAGTTTTATAATGGAAATGTAAATGTTAAAATTTTTGACGAATATTTTTTTGTGAATGTGGAACATCTATAAATCCAGAAATTGTAAAAACACTGAAAAGAAAATGTGAAATATGTTGGAAAATGTATTCTACACTATTTTTACACAATTGAAGTCAATTATTTATTATTTCATACATTTTATTATATTGAGTTCACTCTTTCTGTCATTCTAATTTGTTAATGAAGTTAACGGATCCAATTTTTGACCCACCCTTAAATATTTCAGCTGCATCACCTATTGTATAAGTACCCTTGTATGTACTGTATGTATAAATAGTTGTGTAACTATTGTATACTAGTTCACCCATTTACCAAAGGGAAGGAATACAATAGGTCTGTTCCAACAACGAATTTGAAATCTTTGCTAATAACCAGATGTAGTTGATCATACATTTATTGCGCAGCAACGAACATGTTCTTTGTGTTGTTGTTTTTTGTTGAATTGAGAAACTGATAGAAGCGGTTTGTAGTAAAAGACCCAATAAGAATCTTGCACCAACCGTTAATATTTAAATTACTAATATTCCTTATAAGTAGATTCACTTTTTACATTTTTATTTATACTAATAATTTTTACAAGAATCAATAAAATGTCTATGTTACTAATACAAACAATTTATATTAATTGTTAAAAAACAATTATAAATTTTCACTAGTAAATACAAATAATAATTGATTAGATACTAAAATTTTCTTAAAACGTATTTAAAAACAATTTGAAATTTTTTTATTCCGAAATAGCAAAATACATGTTTTGCTCGATTTAAATGAGTATCAAGAAAGCCTGTATCATCTGCATCATTATTGCAAGGTTGATAATGAAATATACAAGAAAAAAAACCACGTAGATAACCTTAATCTAAGAAAAAAATCGATTTTATACTACTACTACTACTACAAAATATTCATTAACAAAAATTGAAATAAAAGAAATGATAATAAGATAGCACACTATAATAATATACAGCAGACAATCTGAACCAAAATAACGTGTTAATTTTTCAGCAGATTTTGACGTATCTGACGGAAATATTTCTTCTTAATTTTGAATTTTTAAAATTTATCAGTTGATCTGAATGTTTCATAGAAAAATGAAAATACTTCCAATTGTACCTGAACACGTAATGGTAACGGAGGTATTAATAAGAAATATTCCCAAAAAGGAGAAATTTTCCACCAGATCTGTCATCTCGTATGTGCGCGACGTATCTACCACAAGAGTATCCGCACGCATGTAAAAAATCAAGTGGGATTTCTTACTGTTACTGGGATAGCTTATAAAAAAATTACGATAAAAATATTGCATAATAAAATAAACAAAACCAACATTTTTATGGCAACATTAGCATTATTATCATATAAAATATTTTTGATTTTTTTTAATTACATATGTTTTTATCACATTTTCACATAACAAATACTTTTTCCACGGTTGTAATTGGAAAAACATTCTTAGTCTTAGGACATGTTATTTGACCATTATTTTCTTTTGCCATTTGTTCAAGAGCCTGTAAAAGTGAATATTAATTAATTAGCAACTTATTTTTTTTTGTTATGGTTATATTGTTTCTAAAACGTAGAAAAATAATCTGTAAACAAATCACAATCGGAATAATTTAATAAATTTAATTAGAATTTTGTCGAAAACAAATAAATTCAAATGGAAACTGTATTACAACACTGCTCCATAATGAAATTACACTCTAGGCGCCAGTAGATGGGGGTATAGTGGCAACTCTATCAGAGTCTCTAAATGATAGAATAATGAATCCTAATTAACTAAATAAGTCCCTATTAGTTAAAAACCTAAATTCCATTTCTAAGCCTATTTAACTGACAAGCGGAAGGAAGAAAAGATTTATTCGGTTTTTTTTTTCTAATAAATTTTTCTATAATAGTAGAAGCAACTCGGTAAAATTCTATTTTCTCTACCTGTTCTCCATAGATATGTCCATTAGGCAACATTAATGGCTGATTATTTTCATTTAATGGTAATCCAGAAATATGACAATATAATCTTGACTGCGAACAATGAGCAAATGGTAAATCTTGAGCAAGTTTATTCAAATCTTCTTGACACACTGGACATCCTGGATTTTTAGTATTGCTATCTGCATAGCACTGAGTATGTTTTTATTAAGGAATGAATTTATATAATTTGAAAATCGAAACATTAGTATGAATGGTATTATGTTGCAACATTTTAACTAATCTAGATTTAGAAATGTAATTTAATTTCAAATAAAAAGGATATGGTGTTTTTAGTGAAGATAAACCAGCTTGCAATGTGACACAAAATACTGATTGATTTGAAAGCTGAAATAATTTGTAATTGTCTTGTCTAAATTGTTCAATCAAATCATCCCAACGTGACTCGTCTAGTAAAACCACATAATCGGGTACAGCTTAAATTAAAAAAATCGAATAAATTGCTCATCAAATAATAAGCTAAGTAAAAGTGCTATATATACTATTACATCAATATTCTATTGCACTTTCATAATAATTTAACTTGCTCCCTTTCTCTTTACAACATTTATTTTGTGAACACTTACTTGTAGTTACAGGATACGCTAAAAGGCCCATTACTCTCGTTATTTTCGATAGATGATCATCTTCAAATGTTGGAAAATGTTTTTTTGCATGTTTTATAGCATCTATCCTTTTATCCTGAAATAATTGTAAATTTGGAATAGCTAAAAATTAACAACTAATTATTAATTAATTTCAATAATTACACTTCGAATCAGTTCAACAAATTCTTGCACTCGTATATTAAATTCCATAGTAGATTTTAGTTTTCTCAATTTCGATCTATTGTCGTGACACCATAATAAACATTTATGTGTTTCGTGATTAGCCAAAGATTTCTCTACTTCTCGGAAGTTTAAGAATATATCTAAAAATTTATTTTAAATAAATAATTATTTATTTAAAATATCTAAGAAAATAATGCAAAAATATAGCATGCGCTATCGTATAATTAAACCAGTATGTTCACCTATATTGGTATATTCAGTTATTTCACTTTTCTCAGCTAATTTTATAGCAGCATTATAGTAACCATTACGTAAGAAATATTCAACGACCATTCGATCTAATCGCTTCTTTTTGCATAAGTTTATGGCTCCTAAAGAATCGTAATTGTAAAGTTATGGACACAGAGTTCAACTTTAAATTCCAGAATATTTAAATATGAAAGTAACAACTTCATATCAAAACGAATTATACCTGGTGAAGCATTACTATCCGATGTGATAGTAACATAGTCCTTCAAATGTTCCAATCGTTTTTTACATACATTTGCTGCTGTTAATTCATCTGATATACATTCATCTGCTTTGCGTTTAACAACGTTTATTTTATCTACAACTCCCCCTAACGCATAATATAATTAAGAGCGTCTGTTAGTTTTATTTAATTAGAAATAAAAAGTTAAACCGTTAAATCTTTTACCTAGAAGATTTGCAACAAATTTAGCTTTAACTCCACCACCGGGAGTGAGGCATTTCTCTAGCTCAGCTATGTTTTGTTGTATATGGGATGCTTCTCTATCTATTGTTTTCTGAGCCATCCGAAATTTTTTGTTTAAAATCTCATAGGGAACCTAAAATATGGTCGATTAGGCCTCTTTTTACTAGTAGCGTGTTTCTTAAAGAGAACGAGAAATTGTAGCATATGTAGAATTGAGCAGACCTGTGAAAGACGTGCTACCTTCATACAAGTTGGTATAAATTGAACAAAGTGTGTATAATAATTTTTGTTTAACTTCTTTAATTATAAGCCTATTTATTTTTATAATTTTGAGATATTGCACATATCATCTTTTTATAATAGGATGCAAGGCAAGATTACCGATTTCTTAGTCATTTTCAGTTTTAGAAAAAATAGAGCGTATATTAGTATAAGTCAAAAAAATGGAAAAAATCTGTGATTTTATATTCACCGTCAAGGTAATTACGAAAGAATATTGAAATCATAATAACAATTAATAAAAAGACAATAGTTCTCCGTTCTGTTCTAAGTTTCTAAAATACAACTAAGAGACAAATAAAGATAAATAATATCGTAAAAATAAAATTAATACAATCTTAAGCTGGTAACATACGTCATAAAATTAGAACAATACACATTTGGAATCCAAATTTATCATTTATTTCAGGAATTTTTTCCTTCATAAATGAATGAAATAAAATACTGAATCGAATTATTGATTCTATTTAAATAAATACCTTTAATGTAGGATGCTCTAAAGATTTTATATCCGACATTATGGCTGATTATCCTTTTCGTTTTCTAATCAATTGAAATTTGTTTTTGTTCTGTTTTCTACATTCGAACTTGAAACAGAACTTCAATGAGAATCCTAAAACGATCAAAAATCAAAACATGTATGCAACTAAGGTCGCATACCCACCTAGCTGATCCTGGAATGTGAGATGTTTATGTATGTATATGTAACATGTAGTGTAGTCACATCATCATAGTTAGGCTACCATAGATTCATTAAAATACACCATCAATCAAACTTTGAGTTGGTTTGGTTCAATTCTTTTTGAGGAATGCCACATGAGCTTTAAGTCATTGTTGATTGTAGAAAAACTGTAAATTGCCAATTTTCGATTAGAAATTATAACAGTTATTATATGCTTTGCTTTTAGTTCGGTTTTAACTTAAGAGGTCGTATATCCAATATAAAGCATCTTCGGTTAGTAGCGCATCTATTGGCAGTTTGCTAAAGCTGACCAAACTGGTCCCAACTAATGCTTACGTCAGGCAATTTTTTCATTTTCTTTTTAATTAAATGAAACAATGGACCTTAATATAATATTTAATATTTCAAAAACTCACGTGGAGTCTGGCAACTATGCAGCTCGAGATATCCAATCCATAGAGCAAATAGTCGAAGAAGCAGATATCAAATATTTTAACTGTAATAAATTTGTATTATTTGTATTAAATTTAATTTTTATGACGTTCAGGTTGGAATTGTTGAAAATTACTTATTTCTTGGGTACGCGCGTTGACTGTGCCTATCAATATCAAATCAAGTATCACATTGACATCTGACATCTTAGGGTCAACTAAGTGGGTATGCGACCTAACAAATAGCAACTGTTTTGACTTCTTATAGAATGTTGTTTGGTGCCGATTTGACACAAAAAAACAAATATTTTAAATTTTGAAATATTGCATGACATCATTGGCATCAATAGCAGCTTAATTAATTTTGAATTGGAATTTGTTAGAAATTTACTTGAATAGATAAATTCAATTATAACTGAATATGTCCTATCCTAAATCTAAGAGTTCAGAGTTACCTCAAATTCGTTTAAATCACTGATGGATCTTAAGTCAATAAAATCATTAATTTCAGAACAAAAATATCTGTAAATTCAAAATTGTTTAAATTGGCCTAATTTGAAAAAAGTTTTTATTTAACAATATTTATATTTTATTTTATTTAAACTTTTTAACAACATAATTATATTTTTGGTTGTACGTACGTAGTAACAAAGTAGGCAGTTGACAAATCTCATTCTGTTTCACCCACACCCTACTCTGTCAGCAGAAAATCAATACAGCATTTTTTTTAAAATTCTATTATGCTTCAAATGTTTGCTATTTTATTTTACCACATTTCGTTACATATTTCTTTCTAAACCATTTTTCAGATTTTTCTCTACCAAATTTTGTCATGTGAACTTTGAGCGTCGATACTTACGCTTACATCTAGTCTCAGAGATCCAGAGTTACAGGTAGGTGGAGAAAAATAGGGATAAAATAAAAACTAAAAAGTGTCATAACCTTTTTTCAGGATATACTTTTTCTTCTATTCCAACTGCAAATCTATCGTGAAAATCAAAATGCCAGAGCAAAGTAACGATTATCGTGTTGTTGTATTTGGTGCTGGTGGAGTTGGAAAAAGTTCCTTGGTCCTGAGGTTCGTTAAAGGAACATTCAGAGAAAGTTACATACCTACAATTGAAGACACATATCGACAAGTAAATTTGGGTTTTGTATTCTATTCTCCGCAACATTTATTTATGTATTAGTATTAATTTAATGTTGTCAAAGCTTCTATGCTTAATTTTTGATTCAACTTAGCTGAATTGTACGTTAGTAGTTTATTAGAGCACTAGAACATCCACACTTAATACTAGTTAAGCAAGGCATCTTGTTTTGTATTTGCATTGATGTATTTTTTTATTATTTTTAAAATTATTTGTTACAGCATTTTTTGTTTCTTGGCTTCACTTTGATGTGTCTAATAGTTAGTTTGTTCCTTTTTGGGTAAGTGTAGTATATCACGTCATTTATTTATATCTTGTTTTTTAATTGATTTAATTATTGACATTAAATTTAATGGTAATTTTTAGGTAATCAGTTGCAATAAGAATATTTGTACTCTTCAAATAACTGACACAACTGGATCTCATCAATTTCCGGCTATGCAAAGACTTTCAATCAGTAAAGGTAGACGTTTAATAGAATTTTGTCCCAAAATACATACATATTACATTGTATATTACGTTCTATCTATTTCAGGGCATGCATTTATTCTTGTTTTTTCTGTATGCAGTCGACAAAGTTTAGAAGAATTGAAACCAATTATTGAAGCGATTAAAGAATTGAAAGGTCCTGATCTGAATCAAATTCCAATAATGTTAACAGGCAATAAATGTGATGAAAGCGTGGAATTGCGAGAGGTGAGGTTCACCAGAAATAACATTTTTTGTTCTTATATTCTCAGTAAATGTAAACCAGTAGCGTTATTAATTTAATGCATACCGAACGTTTTCAGGTGTCAACATCTGAAGGACAAGCCCAGGCAGTTGAATGGGGTGTCAGCTTTATGGAAACTTCAGCAAAAACAAACCACAACGTGAAACAGTTATTTCAGGAACTGTTAAATCTTGAAAAATCACGACATGTTACCCTCAATGTTGGTAACAAAACGACAAGTAGAGTCGCTAGAGATAAATGCGATATTATGTAATAATAACGATTTTGAAACCGAAACTCAATTTTTTCCTTATTTATATTACCTATAAGTTTTTATTTTTATCTTTTATCTAATTTTTAATGGTTTGTGAACTTTGAAAATTTCAAATTGCAATTTTTTCAATTCAACTAATTTATGTAGATTCAAATGCACTTACGATAAATTTCCAATACGTATTAACTACTTTTGAATAATCGCACTTAAAATGATTTGCTATTACTTTAGGGATGTAATTCAAAAGACTAAATAATAAATCTCATATTTATTAATAAGACTATTTACAATAATAGTAACAATGATCGATAATAAACCCAAAATATTTTTAATAAACCCCAAATCATACAATAATATTCTTATGATAATATTAAGTATTATCATACTTAATATCCTGCAACGAATTGAAATTTGCCAAGATTTGTGATTTGATTAATTTAAAAATCAATATTTTGAAAATGAAGCAATGAATTTTTCTTTTATAAATTCAAATCTAATTTGTTTTTGTAGGTAGTCACTTATTTAATTCGTTATCTTTTTAAGACAAAACATTACTTTTGTGTTATTTTTAAACAGAGACGATCAATTTAACAATTTCTTTTAGGATTTTTTTTAATACGTCTCTAATAGCATATCAATAATAAATATTAAATCCGTAGAATCCAATAGAGGAAGTTAGAGTTATAAGGAATCGATAATGTTAAGACATGTTATAGGTAGTATAAAAGTGCTTCATAACATGTATTTCTTTTTAGTCTTTTTTTTTATTAATATTTAAGAATTTAGAGTTTAGTTATTTGTTTTTAATTTTCAATGTATACTTTTCTGGATAGTATTTTTTCAATTATTATAATTTTTGCAATTCTATATGATGCTAATTTGAATATTTCCTCTTGTATCTCTTCCAATTGAAGCGGACCACGTAATTATTATTACTAATTAAATCTATGAAGTACTTTTATACCTAATAATTTTAAATCTTTTTCGGATTATTAGACTGAGTGCTATAAGCAACAAAATTGTTCGTGTTAGATCTTATGATGCGATAAGCCTGATAGGTGTGTGTTAAAAAATAAAAAAAGTGTTTCTATATTTTCGATATATTCAATTTAAAGATATTTTAATTTTATAAATTATGAAAAATATATAAATTCTATTAGTTAATTGATGAATTACTTAAAAATTCTCATTTTTTTATACATATAATTTAACAACAATTTGTCAGGCTAAATCAACATAAGAAACAATTTTTGTTATATTCACGCTTTAATAGTGTTCACCATATTGTGATGAAATTTATAAGCATTTTAATGCAACGAAATAATATTTAATATTCTAGAAAAGAAAATGTTTATATTTAGACTGTTCCAGGAAGCAGCATACATAGATACGTACGAATATATGTTAATTGTTATAAGTTAGGATATCAACAAGGATGGATGCAGTGATTGCACAAATTATTGTAATTTTTGTTTGGAATTTTTTTATTTTTCCTAACTCTAATAATAAAACGAATAAAACAAACGACCAAAAATAAAAACTATGACCTGGGGCAGCCTATTTAGTAAATAAAAATTAATATTGTTCCTGCAGTTAGGTGCAGGGCCATTTTTTTCTATTATACTACTTTAGAAATTACTTGGAACTGTTTATTTAGCCGTTATATCTGAAATGTAGGATTTTATTTTTTTGTTTTGGTAAAATTATTTTTATTAGTCTATTAGAAATGATTGTATGTTTTTCGGAGACAATAAATTTTTGTTGAGCTAAATAAACTGTTTAAAGTGCAATAAAAAAAAAGAGTCTTGTAGATCAATTTTCGCTTATACCTATTACTATCTAGGTAGTTGTCAATCTAATTCCAGTAATACATTTATTTATTTAGTTTAATTTTTTGCCAAATAACAGTGAATTAGATTGAAATTGTTATTACGATTATATTATTATTATAGCGAATTTTTGGAGCAAACTTTGTATACTTGTAGATAATTTACTTATACTGTTTACTCATTCAACAAAAAAATCCTTTAAAATTTATTAAACATTATTCGTAATTGAAATTTTTTATCAATTTTACCTTAATCATTTGTATTTTGTTCTTTTTCTGCAGTACTTGGTGCTTTGATCACTGCAGTTTTCCATTGTTTCGAAATCGCATTGTAACAGTAACAATAATTGTTATTGTTTTCAATCAATTGCTTTCGTAATTCGAATTAAACTTATAATAACAAGTAATGACGTTCTAACCCGGATATGCTTTATACATACTAATACGTTATAAACAGACTTTATGGGAGCATCTTAATCATATTTCTTTTACGTAATTATATAAATAGTTTATATTATTCTATCGAGATTTCTATAAAATTTACACATTAAAATTCGTATGATCAACAATAAGAATTGAGATAAAGTAAATAATGAGACAGAGATAAGTCTTAATAAGACAAAAATACATTTTAAATAGAAATTGTTGTCCAACATCACGGACTTCTTTATTTTTCAAAACTGATCTTCTGAATTTCTCAATTCAGCGTATTTTTAGTAAACAGACATATTATAATCTATATTACACGCTCTTTCTATCTCATAGACATAACAATAATTAATTATTTATTATGATATATATTTAGAGATCTTTTGGGAAGTCATTTTAACTTAAACTTCTTCAATGATACCCGACTATGACCTACGGACTTTGTTCTTTCTGATAAATAAATAAAGAGATGTGATTACGATTTATTGTTAATATATCGTAAGTTAATTATTTTGAAAATCATTAACGAAAATTTTTTAATGCGAAATACTACTATATTCGCGATCAATTAAACGTATTCAGTTTGGAAATTTCAAATTTATGAATTAGTATCGAAATACATTTTTAATTGCAAAGGTATATAAAGAAATTTTAAATTTGCATGTACGTTAACATGTATTGACGTGATTTGTTTTAAATTTTTGATTTTTTTTTTGTATAAGTATATGCCCCGTTTCTACTACTGCTTATCATTCCTATTTTTCTATAATTAATAACTTTATCAATGAAAGCATTTTATCTCCCCTATTTTCTATTATTGGGTGTGTTTCGACGTCCGATTAAATTCTTAAAATTTTCTTTAATATTGACCTTAGTCGTTGTGTATTTATTTTAATATATTTGCTTATTCTTAATAGTGAAAATGGTAATTATGAGCAACAATGGATCAATATTATTAAGTACTCTAATGTTCGTAATGAACCAGAGTTATATTCAAGATGAAAATTCGTATAATTATTATTTTATGAGAATTGGAAAAGGTATGTAGTTTAGTTTGTAGTTTTTTGCTAAAAACTTCGATGAATTTATCAAATTATTTAGAAACTAAAGCAAGAAAGTGTTATGGTATTTATGGATGTTTCGAATTATCTCCACCATGGACATCAGAAAATCGACCTGTATCATTATTTCCAAATGATTTGCATGATGTACGTTTAAAGCTATTTAATTTAATCGGTAAAAATTGTAATTTTAAGATTTAATCTTCAGATAGAACCAAACTATCTACTTTATACAAGAAAAAATCGATATAATTATTTCCTTTTAAATTTAAATGATCACGAATATGTATTACATTCTCCATTGAATCCATTAAAACCAATTTATGTGATTACACATGGATATATGGAAGGTGGCAGTATTGAATGGGTAAATTGATTAATGCCACAAGCATTTTAATAATTTTACTAGATATTTTATTTAGATTTATAGTACTGCACAGGAATTGCTCAATGTAGAAGATTGTAATGTGATTGTGGTTGATTGGCATGGTGGTTCAAGTCCTCCATATACTCAAGCTGTTGCAAATATAAGATTAATTGGTATGTATTGAGTGATCTACATACATCTAATAATATATATTAAAAGGAAATGTCATTTCAGGATCAATGACAGCGCATTTATTACACGATATTGCTCAATATACTTCCGGTTTGAAATTAGATCATGTACATTGCATTGGGCATTCATTGGGAGCACATTTAAGTGGATACATAGGCTATACATTACAAGAGGTAATTTTAGCTTGTAGAAGCTAACGTATACATATATGATACCTGATATATTCTTTAAGATTTGACGAAATCTTCACTGTACTATTCGATATTTACTACTGTTTACAGGAATTTAATTTAACTCTAGGCAGAATAACGGGTTTAGATCCCGCTGAGCCTCATTTTGCAAAAACAACTCGACCAGTTAGACTTGATAAAAGTGCAGCAAAATATGTCGATGTAATTCACACAGATGCTAGTCAATTTATAAGAGGCGGTTTAGGAATCAGTGAAAGTATAGGTAACTTTAAATTAATAAAAGAATGGAAATTTTAGACAGAAAAATGTAATAGTATATCGGCGGATTTTACTATTAGGGATGCAACAATTCGTATTGTATGGTTACGATTACTGAGTAATAAGAATACATCCTTATTTTTAACAGCAGAGCTTTGGTTCAGGTTTTCAGACGAAAGAAATCGTCAGAAAAGGTTTTACTTCGAGCAGTTGATTAATTTACCTATCAGTAGAACATAAACGATGAACAATAAATGCTTCATATTGGCTTGTATTTATTTTTGTTTTTTTCCCAAGCAATAAGCCAAATAACAATAATAATAAAATAATTAATTATTACTCATAGCGATTTTAATCTTAGTTGTATCGTTGCATCCCTATCTAACATTAATATTAATGTATTATTTCTTTGATTAAGTTTATTCAAAGTTTCTAGGGCATGTTGATTACTTTCCGAATGGGGGCAGTAATCAGCCAGGTTGTGGAAAAAGTATAGTACAATTTATACATGATCAAAAAGGTAGTTTCTTTAATGGTAAGAAATGCGTCGCTTATTTATCTTATTTTTATTTAATTCCAATAATGTCTTGATTTAAGGTATGAAAAAATATCTTGGATGCAATCATGAAAGGGCTCATCAAATCTTTATAGCAAGCATAAATCCAAAATGTTCATTTTTAACAGTTGGTTGTAATTCTTTTCAAGTAAATTTGGATAATGATTAACTTTACCCTTTTCTAAAATTTAATTCTTAATTTTTCTTGAAAGGATTTTATTGATGGCAAATGTTGGGATTGTGGAAAGTCTGGTGAAAAATGTCTTCGATTTGGGCATTTAGGGCATAAACATTATACGAAGTTTTTTGGTCGTTCATCGACAAGCATGAGACAGTATCTATTGACATCAAGTACAAAACCATATTGCAGTTAGTTTTATTCATTTTAGGAACAATTCTTTATGAAACATACCAATTAATTAATTATTACAGGAGGGCATTATAGAATATCAGTGAAAGTATCTAATAGCGATGACAGTAGAAAACATGGTGGTGAAATAGGACAACTCATGATTTCGATGCATAGCACAATGAATGGAAAGGGATTAAAAACGAATCCTGTTGGATTTATTAGTGGTTTTTATGAACCAGGTGAATAATTTCTATATGGAAACTCTTTTAATTGATTTACATCTTATCTGGATAGGTGGATATTACAGTAAAGTAATTGCTGCCGATGAAATTAAACTGCTAAGGTCAATTGAAGTTGAGTGGCGATATAATAGTAGTCTATTCAATCCGTTAACATGGCGAATATTAACTACGCCAATGATCTATTTAACTGAAGTCGTTGTTGAGTCACTAGAAAATCAACAAAGGTGAGCATTAATTACATTAATTCAATTGATGAATTAAAACAAATTAGCAAATTAATTTGTTTTCTATTCTTTATTATAGACTAAGAATTTGTCCGAAAGACCAAAAACCACTAGTAGCTGGAGCACCACAGGTCTTAATTCCATCTTATTGTTAATTTTTTTTTTTTTTATCGATACAAGAATCTCATTTTAAGAATGCATGAGGAACTACTAACTGTAAATAGATAATAGATATTTACATCAATAATTACTGTGTTTAACAACAATGTAATGAAATTGCTTGGGTTAATCAATGATATCATATAGTTCCGATATTTGTTATAATTAACAGAAGAAATGCAAACTTGAGCTTTAGAATATGTTTTAAATAATATCTAAATTTGTATATATTAGAAATAATTTATTTAAATAAGTAATCAATTTTTAGTACATATTATATGTAATTCATATAGTATCACCACTTACTCGATTCATTCATATTTATAATTTAATATTCTGGAACAAAGTTCAACAATTTTTTTATCAAAATTAATTCCATAATTTACAATAAATTTTTATCTTGTGCAATAATATCTTTATTGTGCAATGCCATATAGTCATATACATAATATATTTTTTATTACAATAGATAGAAAAGATAGAGCATTAAATAAGTTTAATCTGGGTAAATATGATTAGGTTCAGAAAATTGTAAGTGATATGAATTTGAATGTAAAATTTGACACTAAAGAAAGATATGTTATATTTTCATAATTGAAAAGCGCAGAGGAATAAGATATGTATGTATGTTTCTATGTAGTAGCATGTTTTCTGTTTTTATCTTTCAATGCAAGATGTTATTCTATTAGATAAATTATAAATAATATGAATTTAAATGTAAAATTTGACACTAAAGAATATATGTTATTTTCAAAAATTCAAAAGCGTAAAGGAATATGAGATATGTATTATATGTATGTAGTGGCATTTTTCCTATTTCTTGCCTGTCATTGGATTACATTATTCCGTCACAGTAATTGACAAGTTTTTTGTACGATGATTATCAAATTTATCCATTGTCTTAATATCCATAATTGCTGTGAGAGCTACTATAAGTCCTATGCCTGAAAATTGATCTAGAATGCATAAACTGGTTTGCCAGATTTAATTTGATTAAACAAAAACTGTAGTGAGAGCAAATTCTTACATAGAATGGCAGTTACAACTATACCAGACCAAATAGGAATAGTGAAAAATGGCACACAATCATTAACGTCACCAAATCTTCTTTCTTTGGCAGCAATTTGAACTTGTAAATCATAAATTGTTAATTTCGTACCCGTTTTTTTATCAATAAATACTGATTGGCCATTACAATGATATGAAAAACGAGTAGCTGCCATTATATTTTCATCGGTTGATAAATCGTAAATAAGATCATTCGATTGATCGTTTAATTCAACTCTAACAGTTTTTAATTTCCTAAAAATCCACAAAAGTATTCAATCTGCACACACAGTACGTAAGTAACAAATATTAAGATTTAATCAAACTCGCGAGCTTAAGAGCTCCGAAATTACACTTATGTTTGGTGACCAAATTTTACATTTTTCGTTACAGTATATAAAGTATGTTTAATGTATGTAAACAAACAGAAATTAAAATATTTGTTACCAACCAATATCCATTCGCCCATGATATATTGAATCTTAATGTTACTTTCTTATTATTGTCTAAATGGAATGGTATATTGAATCGTTTATCCACAATAATTAAAGTGTCATCAGTCTTTCCAAGAAAATGAACGGTTTGATTTACTTCTAATCTTAATGGCCTTGATGAATACAGTAGAGCAAATTTATTATCTTTTCTATTTATCCCACAATAAAATACTGTATTATCATTTGTATTTGTAGTTACATTAACTGATGTATCAGTAGCTGAACGTTTTACTCTTGGATAACTTATATCAAGAATACATAAAAAACTTGTGGAATTTGACAATTTTCCTGTTGTTTTAGTAATTTGTGTAAGGTCTATACCATCACAGTCCTCGGAGAGGAACAGTTCTAAGAAAAATAATATTAAATTAGTATATCAATTTACACCTTAATAAAAGGGTGGAGTCCAATTAAGGGGGCGCTAATATAGATACTTAATTGAAAAGTTAAACATGAAAACTTATTACCAACAGACTTGGCATTTCCAATATTTCCATTTGGATTATAAGATGAATAAAACCCTTTCATAACTTCTTGTAAATTTTTTGGTAGCCGAGCATTTTTAGCTCTCAATACAACTTTGAAACGATATACATTTTCTATGTTCAATTTATTCACCAATAATTCCAAATCTTCGTCATCGAATGGTAATAGAGGAGATATTTCCACTTTTTTATTACTCCAAAGTAGTATAGCTGCATTAATGGCACAAATATTTAATAGAAAAGAAATAATAGAATGTTTGTAATGCATTTTCTTTTGTATAATGCGGATAATACATTAAGAAAAAGTCATGCGCGTATACTAGATATTAGAAAATCAATATTTTCATTAGGTCATTCTTTTGTCTGTGTATCCATTTATCGTTCTATATTTAATATAGAAAGGGAATTTTAAGGGCAAATTTGTAGGACATAACTGAAATGGAATTAATAGGTTTAATTGTTAAGTGTATATCCATTGATGAAATAAGAAATTAACAAGAGAATGGTAGAAATACTAAATGTGAAAAATATATTCGACCAGAATTCATAAATAAAATATCTATCAAAAAGTGAATATAAATTCTTGCCTAAAATTTGTGCAGAATTGTTACTTTTTCGGCATGCAACCGTCATTTACAAAACGGCAAGAGAGAAACTGAATTCGGGTTATCAAATGTTTTTTGTTTTTCTTATTTTGATTTTTTATTTAAAAATAAAACTATGATAAATTTATAAATGCGGTTTTGAATGAGATAATTACACATTGAAGCAAACCAGTAGAGTCAAAGCTTATTGTGGATAGGCAAAATACAAATATGTATTTGTATTTTGATATTTTTATATTTTGCTTCACGCTAAAATGGATAGTTATAAATAAGTTTAATAACAATACAGAATGTGGTATAAGTTTTATAAGTAAACATAATGTTATGTTAGGTTTTAATGGAAGGTTTTTGAATAAGGAAATGTACAGAGTGTCCAGCTAATTGCAAATTGTCTGATGATAATTGTCACATTTAATTTATCTTTACTCTTCTACTTTTTTTGGATGCACAAAATAGAACATGATTAAAAATCTTAAATTAGCATTGATATTAGATATTTATTGTTGTTTTCATAGAAAATATGATGTGCTTAGTAATTTTAGTTAAATTCAAAATATTTAAAAAAGTAAATATTCATTCATAGAGAAACCACTCTATGCATAGTCTAGAAGAATAATACAATTATCAGGTTCTTAAAATGATAACAATACTTTACAATTGTTTGTTAAAAACATTTATAATTTTTTTATTGGAAGGGGAAAATAAAAAGGACAAACAACAACTTCCTGCTATTACTTTTATTGGAGCAGTTATAATTTATAGTAACAATAATAAAATAAGTAAAAATTACCAGCAATTTGTAGTTGTTCCGGTATGATTTTCTTTTATTACTTTTATTGTATTTAATCTTTCATTTAGAAAAGTAAATAAATTCAGTTTCTATGCGAACATTTTTTATATTTCGAATTTAAAGTTAATTTAAATAATTTTGAGTCAAAATTTTGAGTGGTTTTTAAATGTTTAGTAAATGGTATTTGACAACAAGTATTAAATTAAATATTATTGTATTCTAATTTTGCACTTATAGTTATAATGATAATTTTCTAGATAAACATTAATAATTTTGCAACTAAATTTTAAATTTCCATAAAATATTTTCCTTGATATTCCGAAAAATTTGACAGATTGAGGTAGGTACCACCAGCAATACAAGTTGAGTTGAGCGGAAAAGATGCCATTATCATCTGATCAGAAGCAAACATTGAACTCACAAGCCGTGAAGAATTTTCAAAAGTATCTTCAAATTCCAAGTGTTCACCCTAATGTTAATTATGGTAAGTTACGTAATCAGATTCCCTTTAATTAAGTGCATTTAAAATGTTTTAAATATTATCGAATTTGTGCTGTTAAACTATTTATGAGATATGATGGGATTGTTTTTGGTAGAAGTTTTTATTTTTCAACTGGTAAATTTTATATTTTATTGGAATTTTTATAATAAAAATCAGATGAGATAGTTATAGTAAGGAATAGTTATTCAATTTATTATATATTATTTTTTTGGAGCAAATAGACAGCCATGAAAGTTAGTCAAGGTCAAAAATTAATTTGCCACTTTGAAAAAGAAAAATCGAAAGTAGGCTATGGAAAATATAACGATTGTTATAAAGTCCTGGATAAAAAGATACTTAAAAACTTGAATTACAAAACGAAACACAAATATAGTATAACATCTTAATATCATAAGACCAAAATGGCTTCTTAATATAGAATTTGACTTACGACTGAAGTCTTAAAATACAACTGCAATTTACACCTAGCAGACATTAGAGAATCAATATTGTGCACCGCCTATTTAAATTATGAGTGTATGACTATATTGTACAATCCAAAAAACAGATCTTTTTTTAAATGAATTTGTTAATTTAATAAATTATCATAATTTTACAGATGACTGTGTTACATTTCTACGGTTACAAGCTGAAGAATTGGAATTACCAATTAAAGTTTATACAGTTGTTGAAAAGAAACCCATAGTAATTCTAACATGGCTTGGAACTGTTCCTACTTTGAAAAGTATTTTATTGAACAGCCATATGGATGTTGTACCTGTATTTCAAGTAATTATTTTACAATCCATTGATTAAATTAGAATCAAAAGTTTTTTATCTTGATCACCAAAAATGTACTACAACTCTTTAATTATCTATATTATTTTACATTCCCGTTACATTGTTGCTTATCTATTAAACTAGCACTGAATCATTCTACTATAGGAGAAATGGACTCATAAACCATTTAATGCGGATATCGATGAAAACGGCAATATTTACGCAAGAGGTACTCAAGATATGAAATCCGTAGGAATCCAATACTTGGAAGCAATACGAAGATTAAAATTGGAAGGTGTGAAATTAAAGCGCACGATCCACATTTCTTTCGTACCGGGTAAATAAGATAAATATAATTTGAAATCGTCTAACTTATTCAAGCTCATTTTCAGATGAAGAAATTGGTGGTGTAGATGGTATGAGAAAATTTGTTGAAACTGAAGATTTCAAACGGTTAAATGTAGGTTTTGCGCTAGATGAAGGTATGGCCAGTACAAACAATGAATTTAAATTGTTTTATGGTGAAAGGACGATTTGGCGTAAGAACAATTACACGTAAAAAAAGGTGACAAACGAATAATATTATTAATTTCTAATTTTAGATTTAATTATTCACTGTCCTGGAACACCTGGCCATGGTTCATTATTACTGCCAAATACTGCTGGAGAAAAAGTCAATTATATTTTGAAGAAATTTTTCGATTTTCGAAGGAACGAAGTAGAGAAATTAAATAAAAATCCTGATCTTGTTCTTGGCGATGTTACCACAGTAAATTTAACACAAATTCGAGTACGATTATGTTTTCATTTGTTCATTTTTCGATTCATTGTACATCTCAATTTAATAGCAATTTGTATCTTTTCATTTAAAATGACTAGGGTGGAATTCAATCAAATGTCGTTCCTCCAGAATTCGTAATAACAATCGATTGTCGTGTAGCTGTTACGGTCGATATTAAAAAATGGGAAGAGCAAATTGAACAATGGTGCAAAGAAGCTGGTAATGATGTCTGGATTGAATGGGAACAGAAAGAAAAGCCAGTAGACATAACTAAATTGGATGAATCGAATCGATATTGGATAGCATTTAAAGATGCAGCAAATGCAATGTAAGTGTAGTGCAAAATTTCAGAAAACTCCGAATTGTTATTTTAATAATGAAATGGCATAAAGAATTTTCATCATTAATTGAACCATGTTGAATCTACAGGTTCTATATAACAAAAAAAAAAATTAAATAGAGGATAGAAAATTTCAAGAAAAGATAAGTAAAATTATCTACAGGTTCTTGATAATTGCCAGTGTTCAATTTGATACAAAATTATCATTTTGATCGAGTTCAAACATGCAAATATATCTTAACATATATTGAGTAAACGCTACTGAGTTAAAAAACTTATTTAAAGCAAATTATAAAGCTTAAATAATTTTATAATTTATTAATATTTCATTAATTATTCTATGGGAGTGATTGAAAAATATCATTAACTATGATAATTAACATCATAATAAATTGAATCATATCGTTATTTTAGTGGATTAATATTAAAAAAAGAAATTTTCCCTGGTGGTACTGATTCACGTTACATACGTCAAGTTGGAATTCCAGCAATAGGATTTTCACCAATAAACAACACGCCAATTTTATTACACGATCATGATGAATATTTGAATAAAAGTGTATTTATTAAAGGAATTGAGATTTATGAAAAATTAATCAAAGCAATTGGTAATGTAGGTGATAATTAAACTGATTAGAAAGAAACAACATCGTTCCTCAACCAGATTGTCAATTATCATACATACTTATTTTAGAAATGAATGTGCCTTATATACGATTATTATTTTTTAAACATTACAAATCTGTGCAATTACAATATTATGTCTAAGTGTTTAATCAATGTGTTTACTTACTTATCCTATATAAATAGTACAATATTAATCAGCGAAAATATTAATAGAAATGTACTTTTATAAGATGTATGTATAAAATGTTTTCCCTTTAATATTTTAAACAATATGTCAATATTATAGTGTAATCAAGTTACACTTAATTACAATGTGCAAACTTTGAATAAACATCATCAAATTTATTTTTAACAATTAATATCATTAATTTCTAACCACTCATAGGCAATTTCCAGAAAGTAATTTATATGCTAAATATTGAAGGTTATTCATGAAAATTAACAAAACATATTTTGTATTTTCGATGAAATAGATAGCAAATGATTGGCACATTTTAACCTAAATTGCATATTTTGGAAATAAAAGGTTTTGGAACTGCACCATAACTTATGCATGTTGTTCAATATATCTTATACAGAATATTATTAATAATACATGTCGTTTCTTTTATTATTCCATTTTTCCATTAAATACCAAGATAATAGTATAAATATTATAATTGTATCTCTTTTCGTGCTTTTTTTCAACAGGCCCATATAAAGTAGATAAAATATAGTACAGCAACTGGTAAAACTGTTACCATTTTTTACTAAATTACTATTTGTTTATATCTGTTTATTGTTTTTTAGGAATTACACTATGTCTGTATATGTAGCTGTGGCATATATATATCCAGGAATTCTACGGGTCTCCAGATATTAAATTACTGAAGGTTACTGAATTGAATATATGTACAGCATTAAGATCCTTCTTAGAGTAACGTAACTTTCCATTCCATAAATAAACTTGTATTTCGTTATAGTATCAACACATACATTATTGAAAAATTGGAATCATAGTGCAAGAATTAAACAATGATCCACATGCTTGAAAATGAAACCAAACTTATTAGACGAACCACATGTCATTTTAATTTTCAAAAAAACGCATTTTTTTAGGAAGAATAAAATTAACTGTTTACTGTTTTGAAAACCTTTGGGATCCTTATGTTTGTTTTAAAATCTTTTAAAGATTAACTTCTATAAAAATACACCCCGATATATTTGAAATCGTTAATAATAATTAATGAAACAAGAAGCTATTTTATTATGGGTGTTTCACTATTAATTGAGAATAGGCATCAATAAATATTTCAATTAAATCATATTTAATCAGCTACTACTTATAAGCTGTTACGTTGTAGACAGATGTATAAAAAAATAATAATATCTCGTCTTGTACCTTACAACTTAAATTTTCGTTTTATTCTATATTGCCTTAAATTAAGTATCTTATAGATGAATTTAATAGCCTATCTATTGTGGCCGATGGTAAGAGTTAAGAGGTAAGGTCGGTATAAAAATTTTTTTGAAATATTCCTTTACATGTACAATTCCCATTATTTTTCTTGAAATTGTCTATTTTAATCCAACAAAATTCAATTTTAAAAAGACATGAAATCTTATTTATTTATTCAAACCGTATTTTTATGATAAATTTTGTGACCTTTCTCCCCCTACAGTTTAAAATAGAATTGTCAAGAATTTGTATGTAAAATGTAAATATTATTCATTTATTTATCTTTCTCAAATTATCTCTTAATAAATATTAAAAATGCCATAAATACACATCAAATATCATTCATTATTACATATTTGATTTTATTACTTAACACGTTGTTTACAGTTCGATAACACGAATAGGTCGCCATCTTTAAATGGCCATGGCGGACTACTACCCGGTTCAAGAAATATTTTCGATACTTTTTCATATTCGTAAGAATATAAATTAGACGAACGCATAAGAATAATTAGTAGAAAAATAATGCTTGAATCCTGTTATAAAATTTAACCAAATTAAATAATGATAAAATGCATTCATTTATTGTTAAATTCAGGTTAAATTAAAGGTATTTCAACATTGCATTTTGTCTATCCGTTTAGACATTTTGTTATTCTATACACGGCGCACTAACGAGCCAATAGAATTTTGGCGCCAAACACCCGTGATCTTGTTGGGCCAATCACAGGTTGAAAATTTGAATTCCCTCTTTTGTATTTCAGAAGAGTTAGATTTTGTATACATTCGTCGGTATGTGTAGTGCTGTCAATAACAATAAACATGAACTTATTTGTGATTTTGTTAAAAATATAGAAAGACAGGGATTGAAATCTGTATAAAATATTTTGGTAAGTGTAATCCACAGTAAATGAAGCTGTTTAGGTAGATATTTCTGTTAGGAAATACCTTAAAGTTGTAAAATTCGTATTTATACATATAGGTAAACATAATGGACTCGTCCTAACTTTAGATCCCGCTCTTTTGTATAAGCGCATGTTTTTTATGTTAGGTAATTTTTTTTCGTGTAGTTTAATTTTGCAAAGTAAAAAATAGCAGGAAATTTGTGGAAAATTATTAGTTTCGAAGAGAAAATGTCTTTTTTCTTAGAAATTTATTGTTCCACGTGGAAAAATCTTATGCCTTCTATAATTAATATTTTTTTAATTACCGCAAGGTAACTTTTCTTTATTTATTCAGTGAAAATTACATTTAGTCATTTTGGTGGGTACTTTATAAAACACAAATGTGTAATAGAAAATAAATTCAAAAGGAAAAAAAAAGTTACGTTACAATTACAATTCTGAGCTTACTTTCTATTGGCGGGAAAAATTGAATAGTTTTCAAGGCCAAGGCGTTTATTTTAATGTCTAGCACGAAGGAATCATTGCCCTCAATCTTGTATTTCATTAGACACTATTTTGAAAATAGTATTTTCTATGTATTTGTATAACTGTTTGCTTATTTTATTAAATTCACAAATAAAAAATATGCTAAATATAAATATGTAACAGCAGTATCAATAGCCACTGATAATAAAATATGAACCAAAGTATTAATGATAAAAATTTTTGAAAAATTGTTATGTGCGAAAGAATAATAAAAGGTTTTTGTGGGCCTACTATGATAATAGTTTAGGGAATTTATATAATTACAAAAATCATTTCATAAAGTTACATAATATATTACGGTTGCAAGTTGCGGTATGCTTAGTTGCCTAGTGAATAGTGATGAATGAAAAAAGCACCTGCCTATAGTATCATAATTCTGTTTTATTTCACGGTCAAGGACAAGCCTGTATTTTTATTTTGATAGGCGAATAGTTAATATTTCCTGTCTATGAAATTTAGAATAAAATAAACTCTTATTTATTTAATATGTACTTACTTAGTTGAATATAGCCTTGCTTTTTATAGTACTTTTTTTTATTTTATGATGAATATTCCAATTGTGATAATCGAATTATTTAAAGCAGAATCATAACAATAGAGGAGTGAATTGACATATTACAGTACATTATTACTTAGAGTAGGATTTAAATATTCCATTCGTAGCTACATAGAAAATTAGTAACATCGGCAACCTTGTATACACGATAAAATGTACACGGCCATCTGCCTATTATATCCCTTGTATCTTCAATCCCTCTCCCTTTTCTTTCTTTATGCATTGGCTGTTGCATCATGAAATGCATGAGATGGCGAGCGAAGTTAGCGCCCTTTTTTATTATGCTAAATAATTTATTCAATTATGTATTTGCTTCTTTCTAGTGGAAATAAATATGATTCATTTATAAAAAAAATGTATAGGTATTTTAAGGAGGACTTCGGCTGGTAGTCACTTTTTTTAAATTGAATAGATTAGATATCATAGATATGATATATATCATAGACATATACCATAGATATATGTACAACTCCTAATAGGGAATCATCCATAAAATTACATTTTTTTTTTTTTTTTTCAGGCCGTGGTATTAAAAAATTTTCAAAATGTCAACAGCTATGGATATGTTTCTTAGCTCGTCTGATTCATTGCCATTCCCTGATATATTGGACATTGATATAAAATCAGAAATTGAAACATTAGGTGGCGATAGTGATTTTTCCTGTTATAATTTAAGCAGTCAGGAGCCATTATTATTCGAAGATGTGGAAGATCTTAAATGGTTCAATGCAAATTCAACTCAGTCCGTATTGGATTTTAGTAATGACGATACAATGGTTAATCCAAATGCAGTTATGCCAGTTATGTCAATAAATTCAAGTATGTTGAGAAGTCCATCACCAGCTGTAGCTCAAAGTCAAAGTCATTTGGCATTTTCACCTTCAGCACTTAAGGTTGCCACATTGAAGGTAAAGGGTTCACGATTTAAAAATAATAATAATAATAATTCCAATACTTTTTCTTATTTTCTTAAAGGCTGACGCAGCATCGGTTAAAAAGAATCTAAGTAAATTAGATGACACCGATTTGGTTCGAGAGCGCACTATAACATTTTCCAACATTAAGCCAATAACAAAAATAACTCCCATTTTAGCCAAATCAAATTTGAGGCCATTAAGTGCAAGAACGTCAACTGCTCATTCATTGCCCACACTTTTATTAAGAAATAAACAAATTACAACACCCGTAATGACTCAAGTAGCTAATATAACTACAATAAGAACAATTCCAACTACTACCATATCACAAACAATTACACGAAAAACAGTACCAGTAACCAAAGCAATAGACAATGACGATGAACGTATTTATCCGAAACCTGGATATAGTTATTCGTGTCTTATAGCCATGGCCTTGAAGAATAGTAAAACTGGTAGTTTACCAGTTTCTGAAATTTATGGATTTATGTGTAAACATTTTCCATATTTCAAAACAGCACCAAATGGTTGGAAAAATTCCGTTAGACATAACTTATCGTTGAATAAGTGTTTCGAAAAAATAGAAAAACATGCGCTAAATGGTGCGCAGCGAAAAGGTTGCTTATGGGCCATGAATCCAGCAAAAATACTAAAAATGGACGAGGAAGTACAAAAATGGTCACGAAAAGATCCAAATGCGATTCGCAAAGCAATGTCAAATCCGGGTATAATTTGTTTAGTAATAATAACCACTTCCTTTCTTTATTAATGTTTTGCTTTTCTATTTTCAGAAAATCTTGATGCATTAGAACGTGGTGAATTAAAATTTTCTTGCTCATATTCTGAGAATGAAAACTTTGGTGATCCATGTGGCTCAGCAGATAGTGGAGAAGGATCAGATTCTGATGAGGAAATTCAAGAAAATGTCGAAACAGAAGTAACTGATATTGATGTTGATGAAGAACAATATCATTATATTCAAGTTAGTGATGAAGATTCCGAAGAATATGAAGAGGTATACATTCATAATAATTAACAATAAAGTAATAAATTACGATTGTTAACTTATCGATTTTTTACTTGACCATTTGAGGTTACAGAATATCAATCTGGTGATGATGGAATAGAAGAAGATAAGAAATTACTTGAAGTAGAGATGGCCTTGGCTCAAGAAGAATTATTAAAATATGAGAATTATGAGAAACCGATAAGTGAGAAAAAGAAACGAACTTATTATATGGAGTGTTAGACTTTAATTTATTTTTAAATATCGCTTAAGACATCAAGAAATAGAACAATGAGCGTTTTGATAGAGAAAGGTGTTTTCAGTTTCTAATTGCAGTGTTAAATTTGTAATAAATCAGATATAATAATCTAGTCTGAATAAAGCAGTCCAAAGACTCATTTACATGCATTCGCATTTAAGTGCACGTAAACGAGTTTTATATTTGATATTGAATATTATTATTTAATTTATTCATTAAATAGTAATATTTATTCATATGTCTTTAAATAATAATATTAAACGTTATGATTTAGTATTACTATTTGAATTTACGGACTGCATATAAAGAAAATCGATTATAACGATATCACTTGATAGTACTGTATTACCGTCAAATTTGACAGTCTAAATTCATCCGTCTACATGAAAATCGATGGTCCTCGAAGGTGTTATGGATTAATCATTATTCCTATCTATATTCTCAATTATTATTGTATTAAAACTTCAAGCCAAATATGAATTCATTGATTTCATTCGGGTCATGTCTTGTATAATTGTCGTAAAAATTAAAGTACTAATTATTCCTATGAGATAAGACGATAGCTCTAGTTTTACTACAAATTACCAACTAAGAGTTGGTTACTACTTACTAAAAGAAAACTGAAAATGGTTAATCGATAATTGATTTACAACCTATTAAAAACAAAATTATGATTTAGAGTAAAGTCACTAGATGGCAAGAGTCTAGTGGCTGTAGTTTAAGATAAATCTATCGCTACGTTCGGAAAACCGATCGGATTAGCCAGTTACTTCCGGAAACTTTCATTTATTTTTCTCTGGTACCATTTGCTGGGATCTAAATCTATTTGCTTCGAACTTTTCGGCGCTTACAGATTTTTTTATTTTTGCATTAGTCATTTTGATTTAAAAAGTTGGGTTAATAAATAAAGAAATAATTAATGTCTGACTATGAATTCAATTTCAGATTGAATATTACAACGTGGAATATAATTATCAAAACTCTTTGCATCGTTTCGTAAATTAACCAAATTTTAGATACACTTAGGTTTTTTTACATTTTGGTCACCCACGTAACCAAAAAGCTGTTAGTTGGGAATGTTCCTCTTCCCAGAGGAACATTTCAAAGTCGCATACATATGTAGCTTATAAATTATAACTTCGTAAATTGATCTACGCATCAACTAGTAATTAAATTTTACTATTAATACGTGGTTGTCTTTAAGAATCGCCACATTATCATTTAAATGCATAATGTAATTGAAAATTACCATTTTAACGATAATTTTTCGAATGAAATTTACAGTCAATCTGACACAATTCTCGACTTGACTATTAGTCAATAAAATCTTGCATTAGCTAACTAACACATTTTTGAATTAGTTTAAACAATACGTAAGATACAGCAAATAACTTGCTAAAATATAAATATATGTATCAATGCAGTTACCGCAGAAGCTTCCCACGAATAGTACTTCGACCCAGCTGGAATTATAATTTATTATTTATAAAATGCTCCAGAGATTAGATTAAGTATGAAATCGTTATAACAATGTGTCTCGTTTATGGCGAATTTATAAAGTATCCCAGTATATAAAGATGTTGTTTATCCAGATATTCAAAAACATAAGATAAACAATATTCTTTCCTTTGAAAAATATGAATTGTTAAAACAAAAAATTTAACGAGTAAATATAATTAATATACAGCATGGATATTTTATGTGGTATTATGTATAATTTAGTGATTATTGATTAATTAAGTTTTACGTTTAGGTTAAGAATAATTGCTTTTCGAATGTTATTTTGATGTACCTATCTATTTTTATTTTAAAATTTGTGTTGTAATGAACCATAGCAAAATACGGTTCGTATTTCATGTTTTTGTTCAAATCATGAAGATACCTACACTTACATACATAGAGTAGCTTAGTATAAACAGATAATTAGCTGATGCTGTCACTTCATCTTATTAAATACTAATTATCAAATATTCGTATCAAAACAAGCAATAAAAGTTAACGAACCAAACGTTTAATTATGTATAATAAATTTGTTTTCGATTCTTTTTATTTTATTATTTTTAAATTTATGCGAATATAATTCCCGTTTTAATAAGAAAGAAAAATGGGAAGTCCTACATAAACTAATTTTTACTTTATTGTTTACTTTGATGCGATCAGAAAACTAGACATCATTATGTCTATATGTATTATACCTAGAATTGTAGTTATGGCTGACTTCTATAATCTTGGGGGTTGTTACAGGATTGTTTAGAACCTTCTTTATTAGTTTTCGTTAAATTACCATTTTAATTCGAACCATTAATGAATATTAATGAAACATGTATATTGACCATATTTCTGTATCCTTTTTAAGACTATTTTTATCACTGATAATAGAGAAAATCGATTAAAATAAACATGTATTTTAATTGTTTTGTCATGTACGATTCATATACATACGTTAGTAGTACCTTTATAGTTGTTAAAAAACTGGGACCAGTTTCCATTGATTAATTTCTTTATTTTTAATTTCAAATACCTATATGCTTTTTCTTGAAAATTAATTGACACGTTAATTTCTAATTTAATATTATAGTTCGTCGCATTCATCACTGTAAACTTACCATATAAAATATTCTTTTTGATAAAATCTGATAATACAGTAAAACATGAATGAACTGATTAATTAAATAAGTATATGTAGTTTAGTTCTTTTTCAGCATTAGACTAATACGTTTTATATTAAATTCTCTACAAGGAACCTTCATAAGGGCGAAATTATCATTATTTTTAATTAAAATTAGTGTAACATAGCATTTACATTATTATAAACTTTTTTTGCGAGATTCATTAATTTTATTATTGTGTATAATATTATAGTGTAATGTACAAAAATAATACGTTTGAAAAAATTAGAGTAACGTAAGTAGCTCATGAATTAAGGTTTTCTCTTTTTTTTTTGCCGTCTAGAATTTAAAGTTTAGAGTATTAACGATCAATTTAGTTTTTATAATTTTAGACTGTCAAGAATTTGTGTGAACTTTTTCTTTTCTCTTCTGAGATAGTTATTAGGTTAATTTGATATTAATGTACAAAATGATAATCGCTGACAATTTCTAATGAATAAAATGTGATTTTTTCTAGAATTTTAGTTTTTGTATTCATTAAAATTGCATTGAAAATTCAAGTTTTATAATATAATCTCATAGTGGAAATTCCTTAGCTAATATCTGAACCTGAAATATCAAATCGTGGAGGCAATAATCACTATCATCTGTCTGTGCCACCTTTGGATTAAGATCTTTTTGTCTTAGGTAGTACTCCAACTACTATCTGATTGTTGCACTGTGCGACAATAGGTACATGTAATGTAACTATTGATGTAAATGTCAATAATTGTTAGATAATTGTGGGACTTTCACTTACTATAATTGATTATTGTTTTTTGTACAAAGTTAATTGAATTAATTATTAAATTATATTGTTTTAATTCAAATTAAATGATTATTATATTAATTAATAAATTAGTTTATATTTAAATTAATTTGTGCGCAGTGTTCATATCATCAGCGACGCAAAATTCCACATAAAAATTCACCCACCTTTACTGCTATAATAGTGAAATCAAGTTACCATTGGATCCGTGTATTAGGTGTTGAATTGCTGGTGGTTTACGTTCTTTTGATTAGTACCACAGTGTACGTTTATATGTGGTTTGTTAAGTGATACGAATAAAATGGAATTTAAGACAGTTTCTTTAATTTTAATTGTTGCAGTTTTTGGTAAGCTTTGTTTTTCAATTTCAATTGGAGTACCTATTGCATATTACATGTATCGAATATTGTATTGCCTATATCATTTTTATTTTATTAATTCTTCGTATATCTTTTCCCAAGTTGTTTTCGTGAATTTTATTTTGTCCCATTTGTTTTTGTTTAATGACCTTCCTTCCATGTACGTATAGTTTTAAAAGTTGTTGATGTTTTTACAAATACTTGGATATTTTTTTATCAAATTCCGAATCTTGTTTTTTCTAATGTGATTTTTTTTTGTTATTCAAATTTTAATGCTTATCAAACCGGCTATGGTATTTTATTTTCCAGTTAATTTAAATATATACATACATAATATGTTATAGGTAGTGGGTACTAGGAAGACTGCCTTTTTTGCAAATTACAACAATAATTTTAAGTTTATTAATGATTAATTTAAAACCTATTTGCGTTAGAAACAAAACAGCAAGAGTTTAGGAAGAGTTTCAACTTATACATAGCAGCTATAATTTTAAAACCGGATATACGTTTTTGGAAAATTATTCGTTTTTAAAGGAAATTGTGACAATATTTTCACTATCTGTATTCAAATTTTAACTATAGCTTGCAATTGATAATAATTAATTTAATTATTAGTCTGTAGTACATATTTATTTTCTTTATTTCAATCTATTAATTGTAACTACTATTCTGTTGGTAATCATTTGCACATTATTCAATTCTAGTACCTATTTATTTAAGAAAAGCAATGTGGTCACTGTACATACATATAGAAAAAAAATAACCTAGTGACATCTAGTGATTTGGGTATCATTTAATTTTTTTAATTTATTTGTATCATACATCTAGCAATCGTATCATGTGAAATATCAAATAATTTGGATTATGATAAAATAAAAAAAAAACTTGAAGATAAAATCGGTCCAGAAATAAATGATATAGAAAGAGAATTAAATGAAAGTGGCGTACCACTAACAAGTATACATAACAAAACAAGATATAATATGAATAAATTTGAGAAAGTGTTACGTCAAAAATGTGAAAATCAAGGTGCTGGGGATGTTGTTGATTTTTTAAAGGTAAATAAAATTATGCAATGTAAGAAGTATATCTCTATATACTTAGGCATACATACATTTTATGCACATAACGTAGTGTATTAGCTATATATGTTTAGCTGCTTACAGCATTCATGAATTTGGACATCTTCTATAATAATTGCAATATACAGATTATAGCGAAACACTCAGTTATAAATAAATCCTTGCTTATATAAGAAACTTAAAAAATTTTAAAACGATTTATTTTATTGATTAATATTACCGATATACATACATGAACAATGTGAAGTATTTCTTTTGTCAAAAGAAGGAATTTTTTCATAGATTTTAACTAGCAAGTACAAGTACATTTTTTTTTAACTAAAGGTATAGTGTTATAATGTTATTTCCAAACGTTTTTTTTTTGTTTTCCTACCTCAGCAAAAACCTTATTAATTATTTATTCATATGGTTCTCGCGCAATAATAATACTTTTTAAACAATCTCAATAAGTTTTCTAATTAATTTTTAATTATGTAGCAATACATAATTCTAATAACAAATTAATCTATGAACAAAAATAACAAACATGACAAAAACATTCATAAATGACAAAAGTACACTAGCAAAGTGTTTAATATTAATTATTATAATCAATATGTTATGTGTTACTATGTTAATAGATAACTAGAATCACTTAATCATATTTATACCAAAATTATAATTGTGCAATTATTGCATAGTTTCCATGGTGGAGATACTGATAGTTACTATGTCCACCCTGTATATTTTCAAATTTCAATGACGATTTGTTTTTCATATTTTGTATGGCGATTCGTAGTATCTTTGGATAATTATCGTTGGTTTAAATATATTTAACACCGATTATACTACCTTACCTTTTTTTAGATGTTCATCACATTTTCGCACTAATAGCAAAAGTAAACCTGCAGCTTTTTTTGGGTCTTTTTTTTGTATGTTGAATACTGCAAACATAATCGAAAAACCAGTTAAGAGTATATTATTTATCTGGTCATAGTTTAAGGTTCTTACAATGACAAAAAATCATAATTAATTACATACATGTATAAATGACATAACTACTTCATCATTATTTTAAGTGCTTCTTGGTAAATTTGCATAAATAAAAGAAAAAAAAAACGTTATTTCTATATCAACCATTAATTGTATTTACAATTTTTTTGCCAGATTCGATATCATTCGCAGAAAGTAATTTTGTCTATTATTATTAAATTAAATTAAATTGATCAAGTAATATTTATATATTATTGAGACTGGACTTGGTTCTAAATACCTAATTTTAAATGAATATTTTAGATTCAACACGATGCATTACAAATGTGTTTATCGACAAAAGTAAATACAACAAAACTACGGGCAGAGTTAGACAAAGCTAAACTAACCGGTTCAATGGATGAAGTGTTTTTAAAATATTGTAATAAATGGTCGGAAATTTATTCATGCTTCGAAAATATTACGTCAGCTATACGTCGATGTATGATGGATAAAGAAAAAGAATCATTTAATAAAACGTTAAATATATTGACCGATGTACAACAATTTATGTGTTTTAAAGAGGGCGATCGTTTAGCTTGTACGGTTTATTTCCATTTATATTATATGCGTTTTCCTAATTTTTTTTTTTTTTTTTATATTTTTAGTGTTTGTCGCTGAAGGTGGATTCGAATGTCTTGATGAAAAACGAGACAATATTAGAGATTGTGTAAATGTTACTATAGGAGATAAAATTCCAGATGCTGATGAATTATCAGTTGCCACTCTACCATCATTTGTTTTTACTGAAGAAACTTGCCAGTAAGTATATTAAATAAAAAATAATTTGTTAATTATTACGTAAATTGCGTATGATTTTTTTAAATGACTTAACTGTTTAGCAACATCTATTATACAATATTATGCTGAATCTATATTTTTAATAGCTTGTAACTAGATGGCACCACTAGTTAACTTAATTAAAGCTAATTAGAGTGACTTTAATTAAGTATTCTGTATAGAATCTGTGACGGTTTATAAGGAATCATTTTAGAGCTCTAATTTAGGTGGAATATTTTTAACAGTTTATAATCTTTAAATATTTTTTTTTCTAGACATTTTGATGAAATTCGAAGCTGTATAAATGGTGAATTAGATAAATGTAGCGATTCAACACCAGCAAATATAATTGATGCATTATTTAAATTTTTAAGAAGGCAAATGCCATGCGCATTTGCAGAAGTTGATGTAGAAAAACTAGTTGCTGCCACTACGCAGCAGTCAATAGAAATTGATATCTTTGATAATTCATCTTCTAATGTTTTTCACTCATTTACTATTATATTTGTATTAGTAATGGGAACATTTACATTATTCGTTTAAATTATCTTAAAATTTTGTAAAAAAAAGATATTTCACAGTCAAAGTGAAATCATTCGTTCATTCAAAACAAAATTGTTATCCATACAGATTCGATTTGATGGAATTTGTCTGTGTTTGTGTATATTAGGATTATGTAATGATATTAGGAGAAAAAAACATTAGTAATTAAGTTCCTATCACCACTAAGCTTATATATTTTCCGTCAGCAAGGCGCAAACTAAATTGTTATTTTACATTAAAATGCCATGCTTTTATAATTACATCAACTTAAATTTCTTCCATTTATTCTTTGAAATTGCAGAGTAAAAGATTGATTTTTTTATTCATAGTTACTTAGACGTTTTATTTTAGTTTCAAAGACGTAATGTTCTTTAAGTCAGAACAATTGTTTTTTCATGTTTTAATCGATATATACTTATTCTCAATTTTCATAACTGCAACTTCTTGTTATGCTCTTCTATTGAATTCTTGTATGTCCATATGCACTTATTAAATAATTGTCAGTCTTTATAGGTTTAAGATGTGGTTTGTATTAAATTTTATATGTATTGCATATTTTACTGTTGTAAATAGTAATCGAAATAATGTGCGTGATAGTTTAATATGATTTAAATATAATTTTTTAAATTTATTGAAAAAAGTATGTGATTTATTCTTATTTCAAATAAAAGTATTCGAAAACAATAATAAAACAATTAACCACACCTATTATATTTGCATCAAATTTATTTATGTGGGTTAAAATCAAAAACATCGAATAATTCATAATATATATATGTTGAATAATCACTCAACATTGATTATTTAAACTATTTAATAAATCACTTATAACATAAAATAATATTATACTTATATATACGTATAATTTTTTTTAAATAAAGATATTGTTAAAATTCATGTGAATTAATTATAGTTACACTGAACTTTTGCAAAATATTATTTTTGTCCACGAGTTAAAATATTGTATATGTTAAATAATTCTAATTATATCGGATGTTGATAGTGATACCATCCAATTATAAAATCAAACGGATAGAACAATATAATTAATGTATTTTTAATTATATAAAAATGTAAAAATCGTGGAACAAATTGGTTAATAAAAATATAGTTTAAGCAAATATAACTTATAAATACCTGGTTTTTTAAATTACATTGATTATTCCTAATTTTATAATTAATATATGGAATATATGGGTATATATATAAAATATTATACACATATTTTAATTTCCACTATATACAATGCATTTACAAATAGAGTATGAGAATTTCCTTTATGTAAATTTTGGACATACCTGACTATTATTATTATTATTTAAAGTCCTTAATGTAGTATATAATATACTGCAATATATTAAGCAGCATTTCTGACTAAATAGCATACGTGAGTAGTAAGGGTATCATATGGAATATATACCACCCATAATACACGACATGTGTATAGTTGTATTGCGGGTTGCTTTATTTGTCCTTTTATAAAAGTAAACTGGATAAAAAAGCTTCTATAATTTCTGATTAAAGCATCTATTTAGCAAAATATCAGGTGTATGTTACATAAATTGTAACAATTTTAAACCTATAATTATTAATAGGTACATGGAGGACATTGTTGGTGTGTTGTCGACTGTTCGCTTTTTTCCCTTACATAATCTTGTACACAAAACCTATGCGGATCTTTCTCTTTATTAGTACTATTTTGACGATATTTCAGTTCTCTATAAAAACCGTGTTAGTTACAAATATTTTTAATCAAAATTTCATTGGCATACTTAGCTATTGCATGGAATGCTAGTTCGACATTTTGCCCACTTTTCGCTGATGTTTCCATAAATGCTGCATTATATTCTCTAGCTAATCTTTCACCTTCTTCTCGTCTTATCGATCTTTCATTGCCACAATCTGCTTTATTACCTAAACAAGAATTATAATTGCCAAATAAACCATCTCAACCACGTATATGAAAAAGACAGCAACGAATCTGTTGATTATTTTTTTTATTTTTATGATATACTTACCCAGTAACATTATTACGACATTCTCTTGGGAATATTCTCGTATTTCACCAAGCCATGCTCTTATATTATCGAAACTATTCTTGTTTGTAACATCATAAAGTAATAGTAGAGCTGAAATATTTTCGATTTTTAAAGAATTAATTTAAAATAAATATAATTTCTATTTTACTAAATGATCTCCATTTACGGGCTCATATAATTGCCAGTTTTCAACTGAGATAAACTCTATTTATGAAAAGAGTTCTCTTAACATAGTTAATTTGTTCCAACAAAAATTGGAAACGTCAGTATCCGCTGATAAAAGACTTTGTTGTAATGATTATTACCATGAGCATCTCTATAATAAGCATGAGTTACACTGCGAAATCGTTCCTGTCCAGCTGTGTCCCATATTTGTAATTTCACTTTGGTACCATCAACTTCTACTACTTTTGTCTATAACGAAAAAATTCTTCTATTACGAATAATAAAGCTAAAATCCAAGATAATATTACTGTAAATCCTATACCAACTGTAGCTGAAAATTTCCCAGATTCAAATTTTCCTGTATCGAATTTAACTAATAGAGAAGTTTTTCCTACGCCACTGTCTCCGAGAAGAATAGTCTGGAAAATAAAATGACCAAAACTA
This sequence comes from Platypus cylindrus, assembly GCA_949748235.1. Classification (NCBI taxonomy): domain Eukaryota; kingdom Metazoa; phylum Arthropoda; class Insecta; order Coleoptera; family Curculionidae; genus Platypus; species Platypus cylindrus. Next base: position 5,973,605 of record OX456489.1, on the reverse strand, counting down.
TACTATAGTACCATTGAAAACTATACAATTTTGATTGGTAAATGAATATCAGATTTCTGTTGATCGATATTAGACTGATTTTTATTGGATTTGATATTATTTTTATACCTTATGGATAATAATTTCAGTATCATCTAGCACATTAGTTCTACATAAATTTAAGACTTCAGCAGGTGGCTGGTAACCACGATATCCTGTTGGTGACGGAGTGTTAATATTATTCGTCGCTTTTCTACTGATATGATGATCATGGAGAAACTGTAATTTATCATCAATTGCTGTTTGATCCTCAAATACATCATCGTCATCTGTGGATGCCATAATTTGATCGTCACCTAGAAATTTACCTGTCATCGTTTTCTTGAATTGTTCTTCTCTTTCTTAGAATTTGTAATTATAATAATAGCATGTTTTTATGGTAGTTTACCATAAAAACATGCATATAGCATTACACATTTCATCAAAATGATTGAAAGTGTTTTTTGTTATTTTTCTTGACATATGGATTTATTTAATTATCTTTCACTATATCTATGTACCTACTTGAATAAATAAATCCACATTTTCAATAAGTATAGGTAGATTGTTATTTAATATCATTAATTTACCGCACAATATTATTAATGCACCAATAGGCTTTTCTTATATCATATTAATTCGATCTACTATATTCTTTCCAAGTACTATATCATTATTATATATATTCAATTTAACATTACCTAGATTAATTAAATACATTTACTTACATTTACTAAGTCAAAAATAAGCAATTTCTTTATTCATAATTAATTTCGTATCCATGTATTAACAAATTAGGCCAAATATTGACTACCGCCATGTTTATCCCGCCACAAACCGTGAAACTGTGTCACGTTCCAGAAAGGAAAAACGAAAATTGAAAAAAAAGGAAGGCACAGCTGACAAGGCGCTGCTAAGGGCAAAAGGAGCCTCCTCTCAACTCTATATATATAATCAGGATCAATGTGGAAAGCTCGTGGCTACGACGAGAATGAGAGGAAAATAAAATTTGAGAACAGCGCATAGAGCATCAGATAGTATTCGATTTTATATTATCAGTAAATAAAAATAAGTAATTAAAGTTCATCCATAATATTTAAGTTTCGTTCGTTTCGTTGTTGTTTCCTATTTAACTTTATTACTATGACGGGTTTTTTTAATTCATTGTTTTTATATAAACAGATCGCTTTTACACCTGTTTATAACTACCAATTGGAATTGATTAAACAAACACACCTTGTGCCTAATAATATGACTATTAACATTTTAAATCATAACAAAATTATGCTTTTAAATTGTTTACACCCCAACAGTATTTTCCTTTCTGTTGTAATACGTAATAGAAGGCTATATGACGTAAAGATACACCATAAATTTTCTCAAATATACCTACACACGTATTTTTTGCTATAAGTATACAAAATCAATATATTTAAATTTTACTGGTTTTCTTTATTATTTATGTAAAATAGCATTCGAAATTATTGTTGCTATATTAATTCTATTATATATATTTTTATATCGTACACCCTACTAAAAAAAATTCCATTATAAAGTAGAGGTGTATATTTGCATATTATATATTTTATTAAACAAATATAATTAATTACTTTTGTTCACGTCATTCGCGCAAGTGAATTAATTAAATCAGGCGTCTTTTGTACTTGAGATAATAATTATAAATGTTATCCCCCTTTTGAATAATATGTGGCTTCTAATATAGGCATTTCGAATCGTAGACTACAATTATTATATTTATACAACTTTCAATTGAATATAAACATAGTTTGTTTTTCAATAAAGGAACATGTATGGATACAACTCAAAAAAGCAGTAAAATAAAAGCAGTAGCAATAGAAGGGTATCGAATTTAAATTATTCTTTCGCACGAGTATCGCTACAATATAGATATAAACAAAAAACAAGAATTACATTAATATTTATTATTTATAGACATGTAATGTAAAAATGATTTTTATCTAGTCATTATGAAAGGTGTGTGACCACAAGAATGCAGTAAACAACTTTATTTTTGTTCAGGATGTTACAAAATTGTTAGCTGAAATATAGAAAAACAAAAACAAAGAAAAAAACATTCACGATGGAAATGTATTAGCTTTAACATTGTTGATTGATTAAATTTTTGAATCTACCAAATACTAATAGAAACTATAGACAAATTAGTAGTTTTTATTATATTTTTTTAATATTCGGGCTAAATATTACATAAATCAGTTAATTCTCCTTTATAAGAAACATTCCCAATAATCACTATGGCTCTTTTTAATAAATATTTAATGAATTCTGAACTTCAATTTATAATTTTAATTTTAGATTAATACAATTTTGTCCTAGTATACAAGCGACGTAGTCTTCGGAATATTCCTCTCAGGATTTTTAACTGAATTAATTAGATAAAACAATAATAAATAGCTAAATAAATATATCTGTAAGCAAAGAATCGATTTTATAGAAACACAAATTAATTAGAATAAAATATTCAAAATTAATTTATTGATAAATGAATAACAAAGCGGTAAAACTTCTTTTTTTAATGAAAGTATATAAAAGCTCAACAGATCAACAGATTTTTAACATAATTTTTCATTAGAACCATGTGATTATGGTAAATATTTGATTTTGTTTTATTGAAAAAAAAAATATATTTTAATTTTATATTACTTTTTTCAGACCTCATATAACGACAAGGGACTTAAGGTAAATACTTTTGGTCCAAACCTTTGAATTATCATTTTACCAACTAAAATGGTATAAAAAATACCAACTTCAATAATGACAAGACATTCTATATTTATTTTAAATACAAAATACAGGACATACAATTAATACATCTGAACCATTTTTCTTTACTAATTTTTAGCCCACAAATGGCAAGTTTCTATCGTTCGATCACTTGGAGTTCTATGTTGGCAACGCTAAACAAGTAAGAGAATTTCCAATAATCTTAATTATTGAATTCTTTCCAATAATAATTAATGAATTTGTAATACATTAAAATGATCAAATCTCGATAATTTTAGGCCGCCAGTTATTATGTAACGAAACTAGGTTTCAAGGAAATTGCTTACAAAGGTTTAGAAACTGGTGAAAGAGTGTTTGCATCACATGTCGTTCAACAAAATGATATAATTTTTGTTTTCAAAACTGCTTATCAGTCAACAGAAGTTGATTTCAATGAACATCTTATTAAACATGGCGACGGTGTTCGTGTAATTGCATTTGCTGTTGAAAATCTAAATGGAATTCTTCGGGTAATTGATTTTTTTTACAAATTTTTTGATTTTGATTTATCGTGTTGATTTTAGAAAGCCAAAGAACAAGGAGCTAAAATTGTCAGAGATATTTGGAAAGAAACCGATAGGAATGGAACTGTACAATTTGCTACAATACAAACAGTAAATAATACGATTAATTTATAAAATATCCGGCTAATCAAATGTTTTCTTAGTATGGCGACACTCTTCATACATTTATAGACAGATCGCTCTATCAAGGACCATTTTTACCAGGTTTTATACCCATTGTTGATGATATCCAAACAAATACCTTGTAAGCAATGGAAGCCAATTATCAATATTAGAGCAATAATTAATTATTCCTTTAGATTTCCAACAAAATTAGACTTTATCGATCACGTAGTTGGTAATCAACCAGATGGTGAAATGGAATCAGTTGCAAAATGGTATGAAAATGTACTGCAGTTTCATCGATTTTGGTCAGTAGATGATTCACAACTCCATACTGATTATTCAGCATTAAGAAGTATTGTTATGGCTAATTGGGAGGAAAATATTAAAGTAAAAATTTAGCAAATACTGCTTAATTGAATCTTGATTTAATTTTTGCATTTTATAGTTACCAATCAATGAACCTGCCGCCGGAAAGAAGAAAAGTCAAATACAAGAATACGTTGATTATTATGAAGGTGCTGGAGTTCAACATATTGCACTAAATACACAAGATATAATTACTTCTGTAAGTAACAATCAATAAAAACTACTAAATGAAATTTATCAGCCAATAATCCAGGTGAAAAGTTTAAAAGCTCGTGGCATACAATTTCTCAAAGTACCAGATTCATATTATGAAATTATTGCAAAAAAGTTGAAATTGAGTAAAGTTAAAGTGGCTGAAGATTTAAAAATATTACAAGAATTGCAAATCTTGATCGATTATGATGAAAATGGCTATTTACTGCAAATATTCACTAAAAACATGCAAGATCGTCCGACTTTATTTATTGAAATAATTCAAAGGCGAAATCATAATGTAAGTGTTTTTAAAAAAATGGAGAATAGTTTTGTGTTTCTAATAGAATTTGAGTAATTAATTTTTTAAATTAGGGATTTGGTGCGGGCAATTTCAAAGCATTATTTGAAGCAATTGAATTGGAACAAGCTAAGCGTGGAAATTTATAAATTTAATCTTTATTTCAATTAGTATTAAGAATTTTGACAAAAAATAATAATAAAACACAAAAAAATAAATGCAAATGTGGAAACTAATCTCTAGGCTAAGTTAAATATTAAGGTCCGCCAACAAATATTAGTCTGAGTAAAATAAGTAATTTTATGTAAGCCAAGTAAAGACTTTAGATATAAATCGTTAGATATTAGAGTATAGACATGTAGTTGTTCAAATAGTGCATCATTGGTACCTTGTGTTTCAAAAATTAAAAAAAAAAAAAATATTAAATTCCAACAAAACATGCGAAGTATCAATCATCCACTATAATAAAATTGTAGTTTCTTAGCTTAATAATATTATAATACGCAAAAATTAATGATATATGCTTTTTAATCTCAGATTTTAACATTTTAATAATAGTAAATATAAAATATTAATCTCATTAACATTTTCCATAAATAGGAGTATTATAATTTGATGAGTAGAATATGTTTAAATTACAAAATTAATTCTGTGTAATAAATAATATCTATATAAATAAATGGTGCTGGGGTAACTCTTAAGAAGTTTCTTTTGATGGCTGAGTAGTCATAGTCATATCCCAATAACCTATATATGGTAAATACAGTAACTGGTAATTATGCATAATTCAATACGACATTATACTCCAGTACCTGGCAGTGTATTTTCTCTAGGTCTAAAAGCACGGTGTCGAGAACATTTATTTAAACGTAAAATTTCATCTGTATTCATCCCTTGATTGATATAAAACTAGAATATTTATCAAACTGAATAGAATTTATAATCTAATTATTTGTGATTACCAACCATTTCACATTCTTGGCACGACCAACCTGGCAAATCTTTCCTTGCTTTTCCACGTACAATTCGATTTTCTGTGATTGCAGTTGTTGTTGGGGCATCTGTAATTCTGATATTATTTAATTATATTTACATTTTGTGTGTGTGTGGTGATCCAAAATTCAACAAGTAATAAAAAGCATTGTCTCTTACTTTTGTGCTTCTGCCAAAAATTCATTTAATCCTCTTGGAAAATCATTGCCACTTTTTTTGACATCATCTTTTTTTAAAGGAGTTTTTGATGTTTGAAAAAGAAGTCGGATTGATCTAGAAAAATTAAAAATCGCCTGATTTTTATGAACATTTTTATATTATCAAGGTCTAAATTTCCTTACTCATCTTGTGCGGGTTCATTTATAGTTTTCTCATTGTTTTTGGCAATTCCAGTATTTTCTTCTGTACTTTTACTATTGTTTATATATTTAACTATTTCATTAATACTCATTTCAGTTCTCGTCCCATTTTTGTCATCTTCAATAAATGTTTCATCAAATTCTAATTCTCTTACCTCTGAATCACTGAAAATTTTAGTTTCTTTATAATTATTTTTTTATTATGTACTATTTATATATAATAAATAAACAACATGTTATTTATAGTAACAATTAAAAAACAATCACTTCAATATAGTTTACCTGAATGGATTCGATTGATCACTTTTATCACTATTAAAAGACAGCTGAGAAAAAAGTTTTGTGTTGAATAAACATTGTACGACGTCCGATTTTTTCGGTATACTTAAATCTGGTGTACCTTCTATTACCAAAGGAGAATCCAAATTATTTTTAGCTTTTAAGGGCGTTACTTGCCGTTTTAAATATTCAGTTATTGGACGTAGGCTATCTTTTTTACTTGGAGTTCTAGGACCTCTAAACAAAAACGGATTTTTTCTGCCTATTCTATAACTAAATATTTGATTTACTTTTTTTTTTGAGGTGACCGTTTTGTATTGTTTGAATTTAACGATGCTAATTTTTCGAATTGTTTTGTTTGTTCTCCAAACTTCAATTTTTGCTTCTTTTTTTGAGAAACAGCATTTATTCTTTTTCGCTTAACGTCAGCACTATTATTTAATTTAGTTTTTGATCTCATCGGATTCACAAGGTCATCGTCTGATAATATTACCAATGAACAACTTGATAAATTGGAATCTAATAAATATAAATTCCGTTACAATATAAAATTATCTTATTATAAGAATCTGGTTTTATTGCTATAATTGTACCAGCCTGATTTTGGTATAAAAGTTGTTTCAATACGCTGTAACGAACCTCAGTTTTTAGGGGAAAAAAATATATAGCTAGAGACAATAAAATCATACATTGCTTGATAATTAAAAAAAAATTACAAATTTCCAATTAAAATTCGAAATTACTAAAAATTTGAATAAGAAACATGACAATTACGGTTCATTACTGTGTGTCGACAAAACTTTGTAAAAATTTACCCATTTTATTTTCATCAATTCCTAATGATTCATGGTCGCTGAAAAGGTAATAAAAAGATAATAGAATCTGAAGTATGATGAAGCAGACGAAGTATAAGTTCTTTTTGTACATACTTGGATGAATTTAATACAGTCTTACGAGTTACAGCATCTCTTACTTTTAAAATATTTGTATCCAAAATAGAACTTACTTCTAAAAGCAAAACATAAAATTAGATAGAATAAAAACTATTTATCTTTTTATCTTACTTTTCATTTCTCTTTTAAAGCAAACTAACAACATGGATAAACTTTTTAATTCTTCATTTACTTCATTCTGCCAAATATCACCTAACTCATTATCAAATAGTTTTTTCCAATGCTCAAATGCTGTAATACTTAACATTTTTTTGTCTACAGATTTGTTTTTTCAAACAAATCTGTAATTTCAAAAAATTATAAAATGAATTTTTAAAAGGAAAATTTCAGGTTAACAATTTAAAATTTGTTGTCAAAATGATGTCAAATTATTATATTAAGTAATCTTCATATTATTCATCTACGTAGCGAATCGAGTCATATCAGTTCATATCCCATATCCCATCCCATCCCATCCCATCTCATCTCATACTCATCTTGATTGATCTAACTTATCTCATCTCAGTTATTTATCATCATGATGAGATTCTCATGGCTAATCACTCATCATCCATCGAGTGATCGAGCAGATCGAGATCGATGAAACTGATCGTTTAATTTAATTTAATTCAAATTTCAACTCCAAATTAAAAATTCTTTAAGCGTCCAATGAGTCTAATCCAATCATTCAATAACTATATGATACAATAATAAATTTTATATTATAAATTCGACTTGCAATTTTGCAGTGCAAATTTAGCGCAAAAACTGCAATAAAATAAAAGTCTATTTTGAGTTAAATTTGTAAAATTTAGATTTGACTGATTTGACTATCGAATTGCTAAACTAAAAAAACAATAGAAGCCGAAATTTTGGAATCATTCGAATTCGAATATAAAATAAATATAATATCTAATATATCTATCTAATAGTTAAGTTATAATGTAGAATAATAGAATATACTCAATCGATATGCATGCAATATGTAATATATAATAATTAATAGTAATCAAATCAAAATTTGATAATTGATTATTATTTAATTTATCAAATATCAAAGTCAAACCAAAAACAAAACAAAGTATAAACTACAACACAAACAAACAACAAAACAAACAACAAGAACAAACATCAAAGTTTAATGATCAAGATCATGAAGATCAAATCAAAGTTCAAATCAAACTGATCAATCATCAAACATTTAACTAAATCATCTAATCTAATAATTTAGAAAAAGGAAAAAAGTTTGTTAAAATTTAGCGTAGAACTTACTTTAGGTGAAATGACAGTAGATTCAAATCTTTATCTGCGCATTCGCCTTCAATTTTCTTCAGAAAATTCGTATCATATCGTCATAAAGAAATACAAGAAAACAGTGTAATGAGGAGTGAGTTTATTGTGGTGTAGTTGTATAATTCTGTCATGTTTATCGATTTGTCGATATTTCCCGACCTGTTGCTTTCAGTCGAAATAAATAATAATATTTTCGTTTTCCGTCTATCGTAATGTAGTGGTGCCTGTTTAAATAATTTGGCTTTCAAATATATTCAATTACAAGTTTTTTAATTTACAAGTGTGTGAGTGTTTTTCAAAATGGGATTAGCATTTACGAAGGAAGGTTCATCCGAAGAAGTCGAAGACAAACCAGATAGTACATCAGTATCAGGATCTTCTAAACTTCATGGAAGACAAGCCAGTATCAGACAAAGCACAATTAGAGCTAAAGCTAAACAAATTATGCCTGAACCTGGGGAATTGGAAAGACGATTTACAGAGATACTGGTAAGATTTTGAATCACGTACATATGCATAATACAGAATACTAGAGATATGTATAATAGAAACCTATTATCATCACTCAATTGTCTCATCATTAAATATGTAAGAGTCCATTATATTATCAAACAATATACATAGAATGATGGAAAATTAAATATGTTTTTTATGTGTCTTCCTCTCTAGTTAGTTTTTCAAGCATAAAACATGTAACACATGAGTAAGTAAACAATTCAAATACATAATGTTTACACTTCCTCTTGAACGGATGTCCCTTGATGTGTTTTTTTTTTTGCTACTGAATACTGATGCTTATGTGATGACTATTAATGAAATAGATATTTTTTATTAGTCAACAACTGTTTCATTTTTATTCGTTTTAATTGCAAAATTATGCTATCTACTAATTTTTGTGATTTGGTTTCGAACGGCTATGTTTAGTAGTCTATTTACAATATTTACATGCATATTGTAACTGTGTAGATTTAACATGTACTACATACATGTGTAGATGTCTATCTATTTGTTCTTTGTATATTGATGATTTTATTTATCTGCCCTTGACTATAAACAATAATATAATAATAACTTTGTAAAAAGGAAAGATTTGATGACGATGACGATGATCTCATTCAATTTAACTAATTAAACATCAGTATGTCTGATCTAAACCATAATCAAATTTTAAATGAAATATGTACTCTAAATGTACCTATAACAGAATCATTTAGAGTAACAGTGCCGTAACAGAAATTTCAATCTCTCGTCAATTAATTGAGCAAAAGTTTTAAATATGTTGTACATATGCAAAATGTTTCTCTCCTAATGTTTGTTATCTGAATCATTTGGAGCTAAACCAAGATAGCTTTGATACAGTGAATATTCAACATCACCTGTTGCGATCAAAGTAGTGGCTTCAAAGGCAACTGCGATTATGTATCAAAATCTCTTTTGATTACCAATCAAAGTCATTCAAAAATGCCAGATCATACAATAGAATGATTTATGTTTACCACATGTTTTGTTATTAAGTATCAATTATTTGAGATTATCTTGAGATAATATTGGCATATAAGTGTAGGTAAAGTCGGTGCGAATTAAAAAGAGTGTTTTTAGATAATGAGAAAAGTTTGAACTAATTTAAAAGTAAATTAAAGTGTAACAGGTTTTAAACTGTTGAACTCTGTGATTGCAGAACGCTTAAGTGCGTCTACTTTATAAAATAGAACACTTTTTATGATTTGTCGTTGATTTATTCCATGTTTTAGTAAATTTTAATGCATATTTTTAAGTTTAACCACATATCTTCTCGGTTTAATAGTGGTTTTATATTGGAAATCGTGGCAAAATTAGCTTTGCTTATTTAATTTAAGTGTCAAAATGTTTTATCAACTTTTTTATTGTTGTATTAAGTTTCTTTATATTCGATAGTATATACCATATAATTTTATTTAGCCCCTTTGGATTTTCTAACCTTTATTCATTTCTTTTTTTGAACTTCTTACTCGGACACTGTTTCGATTTTCTTTAGAATCTTTTTCAAGAAAGGTTTTTGGATTCGTGATTAATTTTTTTGAAGTTTTTATATTGTTTATATAAACAATAAAAAAATTTTATTGTTTAAACCAATGCATAATAAATTGCTGTTACGAAATATGTATGTAGCTAAAAATTTCAGATAAAGTACAAGTAATATTTCAGGCTGAAGTATTAGCCAAACGATAATTCTCTCCATATAAATTTAACAGTGTCGTGTCGTCACGTTTAGATTATTAATGCGTGCCATTCTTTTTAGTTTGCACTGACTATACAAGCATTTTATAAGCAAAGATATATTGCTAGACGGTTTATAAGTTTAAGGAGCCGAAAATTGATGTCAAACAGGTAAACGCTGAGCGGCGTACGATATTTTCAGTATTAGCATTATGCTAATTTCCATTAAACATTTTTCTTTATACTGCAATCCCCAAGAGAGTAAAGAACCTATCCCTATTCGTGACAAGTAGATGGTACAATAGAGAAATTCTGAGGAGTGATACAAATATGCGTGACTTTAACTAAAGTCGTGTAAACTAAACTAAGGGGGTTCTCTCAAATAGTTATCAAAATATTTCTTTCATATTTACGTGCTTAATAAATTTTTTACGATTTTTCCTTTTTGAATTTTATACCGCACCACCGCATTTGGTTTTCGGTTTTAATGCCGGATGTCATATTTGGACAGCAGTTTTAAGGAAATGGTGGTTTATAAGAGCGATATGGATATGTCATATATATAATCGTTATCTTTCATAATACTACAAGGAATTTCATTAATTTTAATTGAAGATATGTATAAGTTGTTTGTCTTCCTTATCATATAAAAATTCCAGTTTATTTTACCGGAATTTGTACAGTTTATATGTAATTTTAATGATTTATCAATACACACATACGTAGTAGTGTATAATGGTGTTGTAATGCTATTTATTGTATATATAAAACACATTAGAGTAATTGCAATAGAAACATTATTGATTGAATCGATAAAATGATATTGTTTAATAAATTAGAAACTGAATGAAAGTTCCATGGACTGATACCCACTCAAATTTATCTTGTGCATGCATACATACATATTAGTTTTGTACAAAATTTCACGTCTCTAAAGAATCGATTACAGAATCAAATTTCCGGGTGCCTCTTTAAAAAAAAAAAAAAAATCGAGTAGGTGTATATATATATATGTACATGTATAATTTCTATTTCATAAATGCATGAATAACGGCTATTTGTATTAAAGTGTGATAAATTTGTGTATATTTTCTCAGACTGTTGATTAAAGTTCAAAGAATAAAAATGTATGTTTTGTTAATTAAATTTTACATAAATTACACGTAAAGTTGGCTTGATTTAATTTTTAAAAAAATATATATATACATGTTTAAATTACATAGAAATTTAATTATGCATATTAATAAACATTTGCAAAACATTTTCTATAATTTTTAAAACTATGCGTGCGTGGTAGTCGAATTAACCCAGATTATGTGTACATATTATATGTATACTAGAAGGTTGATGTCGCCTTAAATCCTTTGCTCTACATAAAAATAAATTCTACCATGTCATCATAGACAGTATTCTTTTATTTTTTGTCTAACTATAATTACTATGCCACACAGTCTACCTATTATTCAATATATGTACATACATAGCATATGAAAAAAACATTAATTATTATTATCCTTTTATGACTCATTCTAACTGCTCATCAACTGTTTGTTGTACTGTAGTACTATAGTTGTTTTAGTCATTTGACCTTGAGTAATACTGTTAAATTTATGATAAATTTTGATTATTCTAAAATTAATTTATATATAACTATGTTTTAGTATGTAATACATAATTTACGTTTCTGGATCAATGGCACAGACTAGATTTTATTTAATTTTTTCCATACATACGTAGGTACATAATTGTTCGTACGTGTGTGTGAGTGTAGTGTTTAGGAAGACTGTTAAGGCAAACAGAACCGGAAATTGGCTTATTATTATTGTCAAGCTTTATTTAGCTGTTTATTAAAAGAGTAATGGCTTTTTCTTCTTGATGTCACTTTTAAAATAGGGGCGTAATTCCCTATTTAACCTGGGTATTGAACCAATGTAGATGCATCATATCTTGTAGATAAACAGAATAAATTCATGAACACAGTTGAAATCTTGAACAATTCATTATAATTCAAAAAGAAATAAAAACAAGTAGGCTGCTCACGATCAGAGTTGCTGCTGGCCAATAATAGATATTCATTTTTAAATTTGAAATTGATCAACATATTAGTAATTTAAAGTACTATTCACACTAAATATGGGAAGGAATTTTGTCTAAATATGTATGGACTGTGGAGAACTATAAGGTTCCCTAAGGAGCGAACACTAGACAAAACACTGGCTGCCATTAGCGGGCACTGCGATTAGCAGGGATTAAATCTTTAACATTGCTGTTATGGTAAAATTAAATTTTCTTATTTTAAAGGAAAATCGCAGATTTTATGACAATAATGGATATTTTATATACTACAGCAATTTTTATTTAAAAAATGATAATAATTTTGTTTTTTCTCCATTTTATTAATTTTATAATCAGAGGCGTGCTATAAGGTTAGGTAAAAATATGTAATAAAAATAATTATTAATTTATTATATAAAATTTATTTTGAAATTTTTACCAACAATTATTTAATAGTTATATGGTTTCTTTGGAATACTATGGATTATTTTAAATACAAAAAATGCCTTAGGTGGACAACAAATTTTCTGACTGCCCGCAAATATTTTGACTTTTGTTAAGTCAGTTCTACTCCTTATTATAGTTCCCCATATGGATTCATAAACCATGCGATTTTGAAAGCTCTTATAATAATATGTAACAAATTCCAATAAAATTATTTTATTAAGAAATTTATTTTTATCTAGGCTTCTATGGATCTTCCACCAGACAAGGCCAAGCTTTTAAAAAGTTACGATTCTGAAAAGAAATGGGACATTATCTGTGATCAGGTTTGTATTTTTTGCAAAGAATATTTGGTTATTTTGTGTATAGATAATATACTTAGGAAGGAAAAAGTGTATAGCAAATAGATTCAAAATTACTGTTCTATTTTAACATAATTATCCTTGAAATATCTACTATGAATCAAAAGTAGACTATTTTTAATGAACTAACTCGGTAAATGGTAGAAGATTATTATTAATTTTTTTTTTATTAATCTTACGGCACTGGCCATTCCTGTTCTTTTTTTATGCAGCGGCCAATTTCATTTTCATAGTAGAAAAAATGATCAAATTACTGCTATCCATAAATTAATTAGGTACTTACTTTCTATAAGTTAATTATAAATGACTTATTACATTAACATAAAACTTTCAACAGTAACTTTTTGGAAAATCATCATTCCAACTATCCAAAATGAAATCTATTAGAAAAAAAAACATACACACATTAAACGAAACTTTTAATGGAAAAAAGGATGCTTATTTTATCTTTTACATCTGTTCACCATTTGTCTCATCGTGTATTTTACACTGTCACGTATATTTTTTCATCTTTTAAGTACATATAGTATGCATTGCAACTTATAATTTGGGATTTTATTAGTTTAAAAAAAACTTTTCATTATCAGCCACACTATTTATCCAGGAAGTTACATGTAAATGAATGTTTTTATGTATTAAGGCGATTAATTCGAAGAGTCAAAATTGTGTGATAGCATTTTATTTTTTGGGTCAAGTCCATTGTTAATTGTAAAAATTTAATTCATTTTATGAATATGTAACATTTGCGAAACAATGATCACAAAAACAATTTTTGTAATTAAATTAATGTAATTTTGTTAAAATCCGCAGATTGAATCCGACATTATTGAAAATTTAAAAGTGAACGTCTCACACAAAACTCTTCTTTCTGTATTTTTACCTGCATTTTGTCCTAAAAAAGCATTAATTGTTATTTTATACATGTTTTTTTTTGTAGGAGATGGTCCATGCCAAGGACCCTCCATCTTATTATTTAAATAAATTAAGAACATATTTGGACCCCAAAGCATCTAGAAGTCATAGGGTGAGTACGAGTATCTATTTATCTAGTTCAAGCCTATTAGTGATCAAATATACATGTAATTAATTTGCCTTATTGTTTTTAATGTTAATTCGACTAATTTCCAAGTAACGATACACACCGAGATGCAAATTTTCTATTCTGCATTGAATAGTATACCCAAAATAAGACTCGCCTTTCTGTATTTTGAATAAGTGACGCAACTCGAAATATACCTACTATTGCATGAGTGAGTTCACACATTTCTTTTATTGTTATTATAATATTTAATCTAAAAATAACTTCGTTTAATTTATGAATGTGTGTACTGTACTGTACAGATTTAAATTTTAATTTGCTTAATGCAAGGAGCATAAAAATGAAATAAACATACAATAGGTGTGTCATTTTATTCAGACTGGGAATCTCCATGTTGTAAACTGAAAATAAATTTTATATTACGGAAAAGTATGGAATTGATTATTATAGGGTGCAGTCACCATGAATATAAAGATAAATTAATTGATTGAATTGCTTTTTAATGGAATTGTTTGAGTGTATATGATTATAATCAGAGATTTCTTTTCATTTTATATTCTGAATTCACTTAACAATTAAAAATTTCTTTAGAAAAGAAAAATGGTTGTAGAATCAACATCTACTCAAGTACTTCGGGATTTAGAAATATCTTTAAGAACCAATCATATAGAGTAAGTGAAATCAACTATAAAACACACACAGGTATAGTTATGAAAATATCAATCTATTCTAGATGGGTACGTGAATTTCTTAATGAAGAAAATAATGGTTTAGACGTATTAATTGATTATTTAAGCTTTCGTCTTGGTATGATGAGACATGAACAAAGAATAGCAGAATCTCGTAGTACATCTGAAGAAAAATTAGATACAGTATCGCAAATACCATTTAGTTCAAATGCATTTGACAAGAGTTTGGATAAACATTTTGATAGGTATACTTGCATGAATATCTTAAAATGTGTTTTAGTACATATCTAACTATTTTAGATCTAATGGTTATATACGAATGCCTTTGGATATGACCGATAGTCCAAGTTTAAAACGCCGATCCAAACATGTAGCGAAACTAAATATGGGTGAATCAAAAGACGATATTCATGTATGCATTATGTGTTTAAGGGCAATAATGAATAATAAAGTAAATACATTTTTATAAATTATTCGAATGAATTTGTTTAATAATTGCCATTTTTACAGTATGGTTTTAATATGGTTATACAACATAGAGAAGCTATCAATTGCATATCACTTAGTTTAATACATAAAAGTCTACGTACAAAAGCATTAGTTTTAGAATTATTAGCTGCAATATGTTTAGTTAAAGGTGGTCATGAGATCATTCTATCAGCATTTGATAATTTCAAAGAAGTTTGTCATGAACTTCATAGGTTTCAAACTTTAATGGATTATTTTGTTAATTATGATGTATTTCATATAGAATTTATGGTAAATAGATGAAATTCTACATACATCTGTTTCAATTATATTCTAAAACAATCTCGTTTGTTTTTTAGGTGGCCTGTATGCAATTTGTAAATATAATAGTTCATTCTGTTGAAGATATGAATTTTCGAGTTCATCTACAATATGAATTTACCGCTTTAGGTTTAGATAGTTATTTAGAAAAATTAAAATTCACTGAAAGTGAAGAATTACATGTACAAATATCAGCATATTTGGATAATGTTTTCGATGTTGGTGCATTAATGGAAGATAGTGAAACAAAGACGTCTGCATTGGAAAAAGTCACTGAATTAGAGGATGAATTAGCTCAAGTAATCAATATGCCCCTATCTATCAATAAATATGTAGATAGTGTTAAAATCAATTTGCTAAATTTGACTTCATATTATAGATGCATGAAAGATTACAAGATATAGAACTCAGTGCTTTGGAAAAAATTGCCATTTTAGAAACGGAATTAATTCAAACGCGGTAATCAGAAACACAATTTGTCAATATTTAAAATCACTAGATGCACAGAATGCAGTTCGCTACTGTGACTTTAGTATATACAATTTTCAAATTCCAAATGACATTTTGCAATAATTGTCAAAAACAGTAGGTATGTTAAAATTTTTATTTCTCCATAGACAAGAACGTGATGAATTATTAGAATGTAAAAAACGTGCAGATGAAGAAGTATCAACACTAAGACGAGTAGTTCAACATCATGAACAAGAATCTAAAAATAGACAATCATTATTTGAAAGTAAACTTGCCGAATTAGAAAACAATAAACTCTCAATATACGATGAAACAAGTATGTAAACAAATCGGGAACAGTCATTTTCCAATAAACAATTATAATTTGAAAAATAAATTCATTAATTTCAGCACCTACTACGAAATCAAATACGTTGGTAAAGAATAATAGTACTCAGTCTGTTCCGTCAACGATACCAATTCCACCACCATGTCCTCCACCTGCTCCAGTTGCACCTCCTGCACCTCCGTTCCCACCACAACCTCCTAAAGCTCCGGAATTGCCTGGTTTTCATGTGGTTCCAGTACCACCACCACCTGCTGGATTAATGCAGGCACCCGAAGGTGCCATGACTATAAAAAGAAAAGTACAAACAAAGGTAAATGTTGTGTACCACTGTTTTGTGAAGATTAGAAAATAAAAAATACAATTTAAATTGAAAGTTCATTTTTTATATGATGTATGAATGAATGTATTTTTGATTAGTTTGTGTACACCATTTGAATTTTATTATTTCTTAAAATACTCCATGCGTAATTCATTATTAAATTATTTATTTATCTCAGTATAAACTGCCAACGGTTAATTGGATTGCACTGAAACCAAATCAAGTACGCGGAACAATATTTAATGAACTCGATGATGACAAACTACATAAACATATCGATTTTAATGAATTTGAAGAGAAATTTAAAATTGGCAATGCAGGATTACTTGCCAATGGCAGTTGTGAAAATGATGGACTTCATACATTCCCTAGTAAAAGGTAGAGTATCATATTCTTGAGGATTTGTGATAATCACTTTATAAATATTTTCTTTTTAGATTTAAGAAACCTGAAAATATAACACTATTAGAACATACAAGATTAAGAAATATTGGTAAGTTAGAACTTCTTAAAATTAAAATATATTTTTCGGAGTGTCTAAAGTATTAGAACAAATTATAGCCCTGTTAATACAGATGCTATTCGAGGAAAATAGGCTTGCCTAAATATTATAAATTTACACAACAGAACTATTGCTCGTTCTTTAGTCGCTGACTCTCGGTAGACCTAAATTATAAGAATTATTAGTCAATTTTTGTTTCTTTAATTTAGCAATATCAAGAAGAAAATTGGAAATGCCCCCTGAAAAAGTAATAAATGCAATCAATTTATTAGATTTGAAACAACTCTCTATAGAAAATGTCGAATTGCTTCAACGAATGGTACCTACAGAACAAGAGACTAAAGCATATAAAGAATACGTTTTAGAAAAGAAAAATATTAGTATGTTAACGGAGGAAGATAAATTCTTACTTCAATTAACTAAAGTTGAAAGAATATCTGCTAAATTGTCAATTATGTATTATATAGGAAATTTCTATGATAATTTACATCTTATTCAACCAGTAAGTTTAACCATTATTATGAATTCATTAAGTTAAAACTTGATATCATTTTTATAGCATGTTCGTGCAATAATTTCTGGTTCAAATTCAGTTAAAAATTCTCGAAAATTACGGTCAGTTTTGGAAGTTATTTTAGCTTTTGGAAATTATTTGAATAGGTAATGTAAACAATATAATACAATTTATGAGAACCTACCAGATTATGCGTATAGTTAGGAGCTACATATACAGGGTGTTTGAGTAGGGATGTCATAAAAAATATACGTAGTCTTGATTCGAGGTCAACTTTAAGCAGTCCCAACAATGGATTTATTTATTTCTTTTTTTTTTTTTAGTGCAAAACGAGGTCCTGCATATGGTTTTAAATTACAATCACTCGATTCTTTACTTGATACTAAATCAACAGATAAAAGATTATGTCTTCTTCACTATATTGTGGCAACAATTAGACAGAAGTTTCCTGATTTGCTAAATTTCGATTCAGAATTACATTATATTGAAAAAGCAGCTGTTGGTATGTGTTATAAATACAATTCTGATAGATAATTTCAATTGTCAAATTTAAAAAATTGAATAATGTATTGATTAAGTATTCATGCATTTTAGTTTCGTTAGAAAATATTTCTACTGATGTTCATGATCTGGAAAAAGGTATGGATGCGGTTAGAAAGGAAGCGGAAATAAGAGGAAGAGGTAGCCATAGTTTAGTTGTTCGAGATTTTTTGGCAAATGCCGAAGATCAACTTAGGAAATTGAAGAGCGAATTTAAAACAGCTCAAGAAGTAAGTACTGCAATAGTTTGGAAATGGTGCGGTTTTTATTTTTCCGTTTATTTTTCAGGCTTTTAGAGAGTGTGTGGAATATTTTGCTGAATCTCCTAGAACAACTGATGCCAATACTTTCTTCTCATTGTTGGTTCGATTTGTAAAATCATTCAAGGTGAAGATTTTCACACTTCTTTTTCTTTCTAGTATTTATTCTTATAAAATTTTCGACGTTCAATACATATATTTTGAAATATTTAATTTTTTTTTTTGTTTTACTTAGACTGCAGACCAAGAAAATGAACAAAGAAGAAGATTAGAATTGGCAGCTCAAAATTCCAACAATCAAGCGAATGAAGATGTGGCAAAAAAGAATAAAATTAATCAGAAAAGACAGCAGGTGAATATCATAAACAACTAGTTTTTCTTTAGTGGCATAATCGTGCTTTTCTTAATACATCTGTTTGTTTTATCATTTACAGCTTGTATATTTCGGTTTTGGTGTAGTTACTAAAACTTTTTTTGGCTTTTTCTTCTTTTAATTCAATGCAATAACTTGCATGTTATTATAATTTTCATCAGGATTATTTAGTTGTCTAAAATGTAAACGTATGTAGTTTGAATCTCAATTATAATTAGTCTGAATTGTTTCTTTCAATTGACAGCAATTCTTAGTTATTTAAATAATACCTTATAAAAGAAACTTTAAGAGAAAAGGGAGCTATTGATTTTTACAAAAATGTTTTCCTTTTGTTTCATAAATAACAACAATTTCAATATTATGTGTTTGCTTATTATCGTGTGTTTCGTCTCTTTTCAGCCTCCAAAATTGCCAAATTTTTTGGTTAAAATACTAGAGGATTAAAGTATTGTTGTGTAAGTTCGTTAAAATTTGTATTTTCTTTTAGTAAGACCAATATTATTTATTTTAAAAGGGTTTTCCTAATTTGAATATCGCGGAAACATTTTTGTTTTTTTAGAATTCATATTAATGGCTTATAATTTCATGCTTTAACATTTCCAAAGCACATATACATTAAAAGACACTTTTGCTGCTATATTTGCATTTTGTACAATTCGATGTATAGTTAACTACGCTTTTGTAAATTTTTGACAAAGAAAAGAACTATTCATACTCATAATCATATACGTAGTACTGTATACTTCTCACTTGAAAATAATTGAAGGTCCCAGAAAAAAGAGGTTTGTACAAATTTTAAGCGCATGGGCCGTAATGGCTAAATGGCACATTCTTTATATTTTTGTGGTTAAAACAATTTTTATTTCAAAG
This sequence comes from Platypus cylindrus, assembly GCA_949748235.1. NCBI lineage: Eukaryota > Metazoa > Arthropoda > Insecta > Coleoptera > Curculionidae > Platypus > Platypus cylindrus. Next base: position 5,953,690 of record OX456489.1, on the reverse strand, counting down.
AAAAAGAATATTTGTCAATATTTCAGAACGCGCATGCGCATAAGAATATATGTACGTGCTATCCCTTCTTTCTGGGACCAAAATTGCTCACACTATAATAACACTAATGAGTAGTATCTAGTATTATGTATATAATACATACATAATGTATACATTATGTCTGTAATGTTCTAAACTAAATACTAAGATATTGAATAGGTCTTTCTTGAATCTATTTTTATTTTATTGCTTTAAATTTTGCACACGATTCATCCCATTCCTTTCGCCAGGATGCTGTCATAAATGAATTAAAGACAAAAACCAGGCTGGTTCAAGAAAAGAAACTTCTTCAACAAGATGAAGTTTATAATGGTGCCCTTGAAGATATTCTATTAGGATTAAAAAGTGAACCGTATCGAAGGGCGGATGCGGTCAGAAGGAGCCAGCGGCGGAAAATTGATAATAATCGCTTATCTAAAACGATGGAGGAATTGGAATTGTAACGTTTTTTTTTTTTTTTTTTTTAACAAATGTAGATTTTCAACGAATAGACTGAATTTTTTTGTGGTTATTTTAAAATATTGTATTCATATTACATTTATTATTATTATATTGTTTTGTTCTAAAATTTCATATTGAAAAATTATATTAAGTTTTTTTATTGAATACTTATACTAAAGACTATTCGGGTGCCTTTTTCTACTTAAATATTTAGAAAGAAAATGAATATGAAATAAATTTACAATATATTTTTTATATTATACAAAATATTACGAATATTCAGGTAGGTAATTGTCGTTTTGATTATCTCATTTCCTTCGAATATTCTCTTTAAACGCTTATTAAATTTTCTTAAGTTTACTAATTATTATATAATATAATTATATTATAATATTGTGGTATAAACTGCAATATTACTAATGTATTTTTTTGTCTTAAGAAATTGAAATTTTTAAGTTAGTGTTGTATAAAAATATTATAAGTCCGAAGTTCTATTTATCGATTATTATAATAGCAATAATATACCATTAAACTTAAGTAATTGACTAATATCTCTGATAAGGCATTTAGTTTCTTACTAAATTCACTATTTATTAATTGCATTATTAACATTCTGTTTTTCCAGCTTAAGTTATTAAATAATTGAATATTTTTGTAGGCAAATACTACACGAAAGAGCTTATGAAAAGTTTAGAGTTAAAGTTTAAATAGATATTGTAGAAGTACCTCTATTTTTTCTATGTATTTTATAATTCTTAAAATAAGTAATAAGGAAGTGTACATGGTTGGCAAAAATTATAAGAAAAATAGAAAATTCAATTACAAACTTTTTACTATTTATACTGAAACACAGTAGGTATAGTTTTCCATTTATTTGTGTTTTGAATATACGTTAATTTCTATTTATTTTTTATAATTTTATTCTATGTTCTACGTGTACTATGTATTTCCAAAGAAAATTGATAAATTTCTTTTCGGTTTCATTATGTATGTAATCGTACAGTGTTTAAAACAAGTTTCATTTATATTTTCATGTTTTTTTATTAAAAAAGAAATATTTACATGTTATATAAGTTTTATGCATAATTTTTTCAATATGAATTAAAGATACGCATTTAGTTTCGTTATGCAAAATTACAATTGTTTTCAATTATATACACTATCAAAATAGACAGTTGAACTATAAAGCATTTTTATTTATTTTAAATATATCTTTATTTTTGGTACCTTTAAATTTAGTGGATATAATGAAAGTCGAATACATTTAATTACTATACTAATCATTCGAAGGCAATTAAAGTCCCAAAGGAAATAGAATTTGTCTAAAATTGTTTATGTGCATGTGCTGTCAGGGCTGCTAAATTAATTATATTGAGAATAATGAAACAATTTTTTGTTTCAACAAATTACTATTGATTGCTTGTAACAATAAATACATTTAAAATTATATTTATTACTAAAATATACAGTAATTTCTACGTTTTAACCTTTATAAATCTGACAACGACGCTAATTTTAAAACTGAATATCACAATAATGTGACTAGAAATGTTATTATTCTTGATCTATCAGATACTGTGGTAACAAACAATACTTCTGTTTACAATAAAAATATATTGTTCGGAGAACGGCGTCAAATACACAAGATCACACATGCGCCTAAAGATATTTGAATGATATACTTCTTTCTTAAGGTCAACTTGTCCATACTATTGGCCAAGACATAAATGATTAGTATAGTAGTGGCATGTATATGGTAAAACACATCCCTTCCTCTTTTGGCTAGTTAGAATTAGATTTTCTTAAATTGATGACATACAAACACAAAAATAAAATTATTTCTTTTCTTATTCTATTAATAAGTAAAATAAACAGTTGTAGTCTATTTACATTTGCATAATATCTACAACCTGGACTGATGTAAGTAAAAATTGTTATCTACATCCTATATAAACAAAAACTATCAAATACTTCTGTTAACCCGTATGAAACCTAAATTTTTCTTAATAATTTTGATACCTAGTTGTAGTAGATTTGGTGTGAAGAATGTTTGTTTCACTTTTTCGACCTTCTATAGTAACGTCTCATTGCATTAGCTCCATTTTGCAGACCAAATTGGAACATTAATTCCGACAGATTTTTACATATTTTCTCAGTGTTTAATTGTGACGATTTATGACTATCTGCGATAAAATACAAGAACTAGTAACAGTAAAAGACGTTGAATGAAATACGGTTTGGTACAAGAGAATTTTTTTAAGATAAATGATATAAAAAAATGGTAATCTAGCAATTTAACGATACGAGACTTGTGAACAATTTATTGCCTAGCTTTATGGCTAAGTAAGTGTAATTATAAATTATACTATAATATTGCTAAGTACTTGTACTTACCATCAAAATGTAATGAAAGTAAATGGATGTCAGCACTAGGTGTAGCTTTACATATAGATACAATTTCGGCTAGTAACGTTTCTAATAAACAAACAATATCCGAATCAGCCTAAAATCAGAGAAAAGTTGTTTTATATTCACTTAAAGTATGAATATAACTCAGTTTGTTATATTGCTCTTCTACAGTAATTCATTGAAATAATAATTATAGACTTTATCCAGCAGTCTAATTTTCGGTTAAAGAACCAATAGGAGCATAAAAGAGTACAAGTAATTATACAACCTATTTGGATAATAAAAGATAATTCTTGAACTGAAAAAACACTGCTGTAAGATGCGTATTAATTTACCGGTTTCAGTTCTGATTTATTTACATTACCAACTTCTAAAAGTATAGATAAAGGTACAGAAGTTTTATTTAATATCATTTGTTCTAAATTGTACAACAATTGATACAGATAATTCCTTGGATCAATTTCTTCATTTTCTTCTTTTGGACTTGATATTCTAGGAATCTCTAATGATAATAATAATAATAATGATGGTAATTTATTTAGTTATTTAAATAAATAAAAGTGTGATTCGAACAATTGTGTGCCAGTGTGCTATGTACATCAATTTTACCTGAATAGTTTTGTCCAGGATGCCGAGCTTTAATTGTAGCCCTTGCTAATGCATAAGATAGTACTGCCGCATTATATGCTTCCATTTTTAATAATTTGGAAGAGCTAAAATAAAACAGTTACACATTTGTTTTCAAAGTCTATTTTGTATTAATAGCGTTTAGTGGAAATCTTTCAAATATCATTAGTGTTGAACTAAACTTCTTGTTAAACAATAGCTTAAAAAGTGCCGTTTTTCGGTCGACTAAACAATTTACGCTGATAGCATTTTCGAGTGGCTTGCACTAATAGTATTCAGTACACAGACTCAATAGGCACTGAGAGTTGTGTGAACTACTGTAATTTTAAAAAAAATAAAATTTTTTTTTATTAATCAAAATGTTTGTATGAAATGAAGTAATAAAAAAAATCCATAAAAGAATTTCCAAGAAGGACCCAGACGACTTAAAATATAAACAATTTAAGATCTCAGTGCACACTGAGTGCTGTCAAAATGCCAGACAGTCGAACATGCTTCCATTCCTCAAGAAATTAATTCCTTTGAGTAATGTAATCTTTTAAGAACTTTTTAAAGTTCTAGCATTTGTAAAATGAGAATTGCAGTTTCGTAATAATGTAATTTCGGCCAATAATAATCAGTAGGTATCTGACATATTTGAATGATTTTCACTGTTTTATAACCTACGCTTTGCTACTTTTATATGTATGTTCACAAAGTTTTAAAAATAATACTTCAAGGACAGAACTTGTTCTTGAATATCTAGTTGGCTAGTTTTGAATATGTCTTCAGTATTCCGATTGTACTTTCTTAGTTATATTTCAATTTGTATTTTATTCTATTACATCTAATAAAAAATATAATAAAAAAGAGAAAAAATAAACGTGCCTCTAAATTATTACTTTCCCCATGTATAAAACCAAAAAAAAAATACAATAGAATTTCTATTTTGACACGGACAATAGTTCAATGCAGCATTGTCGTATTAGTGCACTAGACAAGGCACTATTGTCTACGTAACTCGATATAGAGATTCCACTGTAATAAAATAAATAAACAAGGATGCAAAAAAAAATAATTAAAAAAAAAACACAAAATTAAAATAAATATTCCCATTTATTACTGAAAAAAGAAAAGAAATCAAATACAATTAAATAAATTGATTTAATACTAATCTACTATTTTACAAATTATTATTATATACAAATTTCTATATTTAATACAAAATATTACACAATAATTGTATTTATCATAAGCTGAAACCATTCTATTGACATTGAGTTTCACATAAACTAATAGTGTAAAAACATAAACGTACTATTATTTGATTATGTTTGTTCTGAGCAGAACAAATTAAATTATTAATCGTCAAATTAATCGAGAGTTGACTCTTGTTTTACAAATTTGGATAATAATCAACAATTTCATAACAGAAAAATAATTATCGACAAATTAACCAAACATTTAAGTTACTATTTATTTAAAAGTATCTCCATATTATTTCATATTATAAAAATAAAACTACGAAATATGATTAATTAAATAATTAGCTTTCTGTTTTATATAAGCGAAATATTTACAATTATTATTATTTAGTGATAATTATGTATCCTAACAATCTTTTTTTCCATATATATAAAGTACTTAATTAAAAGTTAATTAACCCTAAACAAATGAGCTAGAATCATTTTCCTATTATTAAGAAATAGCTATTTTAAAATCATCAAACCCAATTTGAATAACATCTGTAACAATAGCACCATTAGTTTATGAGTATTTTAATTTGAAAAATGTTATGAATTCCAATGAGATAAGATAAAACTTAAACTGATAAATGAAAAGGAAAGAAAAAAAAATACTTTGAAGACTATCTATTATAAGTTATGACTCATTTTTTAAATAGTAAAAGCAATAAATAATATTTCAGATTAGGTATAATTTATATGAGATATTGAGAATATTAGTAAACAAAAGCATAAAAAACTAATAATAAAACTAATCAAAACTAATCATCAAGGATCCATCATTTCAATTTTAAATACTTATATTGCTTTAACAAGATTAATATAGTTGAATTATTTTTTTTATTTCCGAATGTTATAATTATTTCATTATGCATTTGAATGACTTGAAAACAAATAAAATACCGTTTTCCAACATTTTAAATTAAAAATACGTACAAATGTGTGTTTTAATTAAAAATAAAGTTTTAATTGTACGACAAGAAAATGAATGGCTACAAGTGATGAATGAATTAAACTATATATAGCGATTAAATTTATTAAAACTATTACAATTAATTTGTATTAGCTAATATGTAAATAAATGAACATTTTATGTATTGTCAAGAGATGTGGACCGTAACATCCAACGACGATCTAGCGAACTTACCTGGGTTTTAGAATTATGTATATTTTTTAAAAATTAGTATTTTCATGCCAACTAAACTAATAAACGAAGGAAAGTCGAAATCGAAATTCTTTTCAATTTATTAATTTTATTTAACGTAGTCAATTTATTTCATCCCTACATAATCATATTATAATAACCCTCTTTCATTCGTATTTAACTGTAATTACCAGTTATCACAGATATTAGAATGTATATTGGTCGTTAATTAATCGTTATTTTTTCTCACAAACTAAAGACCATATTAACAGACCAATAACCAATAAAACAGTTGTTTTTATACTTCTAAACCAATACATATTCAATCACTCACCCTCCTTCATTATCATCTTGTTTTCCCATCAATTTATCATTTCTACCATGCAATGGTTTTCCAGGTGGCAAATTTTGCATAGCCTCCTGTTGTTCACGGATTTGTTTTTTACGTTTTTTACTCCATAATTCGTGACAATCTTGCCATGTTGGTAATTCTGGAGCTTGAATTCTATAATAATTGTATTAAAATCAACTCATAGTAGCCATAACATGCAAACATTCTTACTGGTCAGGATCGATAGCTTTCAACCAATTACTTTTCAATGCATCTTCAGCGGAAATGCGTTTATCCGGATCTAATTCTAACATACGGTCTAATAAATCTAAAGCAGTAGTTGGCATAAATACGAATTCCTCTCTTAAACGTCTCCTATGCAATTTGTTCGCTTTTAATGCATGAAACAGAGGTAGTTTTATTACTGATGGCCAAACAGCTGGTGTGGGTGTACCACACATTTTGGATATACGATCTAATTGGGCTAGTTCCGCATTCGCCTTAAAAATAAAAAGTAGAGTCGGTTAGATATAGAACTCATTTTGCGAAGTATAAATGGTATACTTGGAATAACGGTTTTTTTAAAAACAATTCGCCTAATATGCAACCACAACTCCATATATCAATAGCTGGACCATATCGTTCTTCGCCTAAAAGTAACTCTGGAGGCCGATACCACAAAGTGATTACTTTATTAGTATAAGGTCTTTGTCTATCCTCCGCATTCCACAGTCGTGCCAAACCGAAATCAGCTAATTTTACTTCTCCCCTATAATAACATAAAGTAATGTGTCAATTCAGGATAACAATAGTATGAATTAAGTTTTACTTATTATTCATAAGAATATTACTGCATTTTATATCTCTATGTAGAAAATTCTTTTTATGGCAGTAATTTAATCCATCTAAAAGTTGTTTCATTATGCAAGCATTATTTAATTCATTAAAGTCAACCATTCCTGATTCTAATAAACCCATTAAATCGTGGTCCATGTATTCGAAAACAAGATAAAATGACCCTTTCTCCTTAAAAGAAATTATTGAATGCAAACTAACTAATATTCTATAAAAAAACGAATTAATCAAATGTACCTTTCTAAAATCAACAGCATCTTGTTTATCGGTAACAATTTCACGAAGATTTACAATATTCTTATGGTTTAATTGTCTTAATATTTTAATTTCCCGTACAGCCGTAATTGGAAAACCTTCTTTTTCATTTTCTAACCGTACTTTTTTCAATGCAACCAATTCATTTGCTTGGACATCTTTGGCTTTGTATACTTGACCATAAGTACCTAAAAATCACTTTCGATTTAAAAATATGTACTACCAGCTCTTTTTACAGCAATTTAAAGCTGATATTAACTATCACATAGTTTAAACTTTTCTAGATTGAAACTGTTACTTTACCTTCGCCAATTTGCGCGATAACTTCAAACATATCAACACATCTTTCTCCCCAGTCTTTACCACTCATTTGGAAATTTCTAGAGTTGCGACGTTTCAAAATTCGTGGTCGTTTAACCTGTTTTGATTTTGTAGACCCTCCTCCCATTTTAAGTTTATCAAATACATTTAAATTAATCCTTGGTGGTGTGGTTGGAATATCATCATCACCACTCAATTCTTCCGTACCAGGAATAACTAAAATTATATCAAATATAAATGAAAAGAGCAAGAAGAATAGATTACTAATTAATTACCAGGTGGCATAGGTAAGTCTTTAATACTTTTTCTTGTATTTACAGGATGTGTATTAACTTTTGGTTTCAATGGTGGTGTTGGTGATCTACTAGGAGGTGATTCAATTGCTTCCAATCTACAATTGAAATTCACTTTTAAAAGAAAATTGTGCAGTATTACAAATTACTTACTCGGTTTGATCCATGCCAGGTGGCATAGGTAATTTACTAACACTTTTCGGTTTAGATTTTACAACTTCAGGGGTTGCTGTTTTTACAATTGGCGCATCAGTGGTACTAGCGACTATTTTTTGAGTATCATTATTCAATGTTGTTGAAGGGAGAGGAGGACAAGTAACAGTACTATTTGTGTTGGTAACTGGTGGAGGACGAGGTGATGTTATCTCTGAATTTATCTACATAATAAATTACGATTAATAGGTACTAATTCCAATCGATAAAATAGTTTTTATTACCTGCGAATGATTATTATTGGGCACTACACTTTCTTGATTATTAACTGTATTTGCTGGTACAGCTTCAGGAATAGGAATATCATCAATATCCATTGAAACTGATGCTGCATTTGATGTATGTTCAACAGAAGCAGATGAGCTATCTACATCATCAGTTATCGTTATAACTTCATCTTTTTCCTAAAATTTAACATCAAATGTTAAAAAGCAAAAGACAAAAACAAAAATAGGTCGACGTACTTTTGCTTTCTCCGCTTCTTTCCCCGATGTCAAATTATATTCTAGTTTTTTCAATTCCTGTTCCCTCTTGTGTCTATCTTTTACTAACTCAGCAAATAAACTTGTATCCGTTATCTTATTAGTCAAATGTGATGCTCTTAATGAATGGGGTGACGGACTTCTACGTCTATGTCTACTGAAATTTGTAACCGAAAACACGATTAGTAAAATAAAAATGATTAATCATTTTTTAAGTCGCACCCACATACAATTTCTATAACTATTGTATGTATCCATATATATTTAGTATACATTATAATGTATACTATCCCATATATATATATAAAACTAGATGTATCCTTTCCCATATCTTTATATATCAATAACAAACATCTTACCTAGGGCTTTTCTCTCGCCTAGGACTTCTGGACCTATGTTTTTTAGATCTTGGCATTCTGCTAGGCGATGGACTAGTAGCATAGTGTCTATTCTTGGTATAACTTGGTGATCTAGTCCTTTTTTTAATTAATGGAGTTCGACTTCTAATTATATGACAAACACATGTATTAGGAAATCGTACAAATATATTTTCTGTGAAATTACAGTGAAAACCAGACATAATAACTGCCAGAACGTGAAATATTTTTATGATTTGAAGCAACAAAAAAACATTTCTTTGAAGATTGATAAAAATTGGTCGTTTATTTTACTTAATCATGGAAATATTTTGAACGATATTGATCATTTAGATAATACGATTACAACTTTAAAATACATACGCTTTTTCTGTAAAATCATTCAGTTATTTGAGCTTTTAACTGATGTAAGTCTGAGTATTATACGGTAAGCAAAAAATACCGCACTGAACTATATTGCGTTAGTTTATAAACGGTTTTCGATGTACATACAAACCTAGAATGCCGTTTTTTATCTCGAACTCTCTCTCGTCGATGTTTTCGATGCACTTCGGACCTATGCTTCCTTTTGTCATTTGGTGACATTGTATGACTATGTTTGTAACTATTACTGCTGCCATGCTGTATAATTGGTTCTGGAGTTAATTCCCTAAATAACAAATTACATTTTATATTTCACTCCATACCAATACAATCGAGTATTCAAATTGCTGCAAAATACCTATTGGAATAATGATGCGTATGTATTGGTGGTGTATGAGGCGATTCTCTAGTGTAAGTCTGATGGAAATCATTTCTATATGATTTTAATGGCGGAGTAGCCGATGGGGAAGGTACTGGAGATGGTTCAGGTGAAGCAATATGACTGTCATTCGAAACAGGCGAACAGGCACTTGTGTCCAATTTCGCATCTAAAAATAATGTTTAATTTATTTATAATACACGATTGTTTAAGAATACAAAACATTGGATTGTATCAAAAGATCCGAGATCTGATTGTGTTTAAATATTTCAAATTAAATTTAAGTTTTGATAGAAGTATTAGTTATTTAATACTTAGATAACCCAATATAAGAGACTGATAAACTCAAGTATTTCATAAACATGAATTCCCTAATACCAAGTACCTATTTTTCCTTACCGTTATTTTTTAAAAATTTTAAATTCTGTGAATTCCATTTAATTACCATTTCTTTTGCCTCTTCAACTTCTTCTTCAATCATTTGCGGTGGAGTTTTTGGACTACTGCTATTTGATTTTCCTAAAGTTATTTGATGATGAAGGTTAATAGGTTAATTCGATGAAGAAAAAAATTAGTATATACTAACCTGAATCACTATCACTATCTACACTTGAACTCTTAGATCTACGTTTTCTTTTTTTCTTCTTCTTGGATTTTTTTTCTTTCTTATGTTTCTTCTCTTTGCGTTTTTTCTTTTTCTTTTCAGTTGGTTCATAGCTATCATTTGAATATGCAGGAATTACTTCAACTATTCTTCGTAGCTCATTTGATTTCGAAATATCTGAATTTGAAATGTGTCTATCATGAGTTGAAACCATTAAAGGTGGAGAGGGAGAACGATGAATCAGAACAGGTTCAACTAATCTATGCCTTCGACCTATAAACAGACAAATATTAATAAAGTGTTTAGTGTGAATTTGCTTTATTATATTAATGTAAGTTAACAGTATTTCTATACATTTATTTTCTTCTAATATAATATAATATAGAACACAGTTATGGTAAATTGGAATACCTGGCGATCGCATTAACATAGAATTGGATGACCTAGACAAATACAATTCTTCCATATAACTTCTTCTATGACTTCTATGCATATTGGTTCTATATTCTTCGTCAATAATATCACGAAATTCATCAACTTCACCGTCTTCTATATTATTGGCGATAAATTCTTCCTCACCACTTTGAATCTCACCGGCTTCAGGCCCTGATAAATCCTCAGAACTTACATCAGAATATTCAACAAGAGGTTTGGGAGCTATCGGGATGGCATTTCCTTCTTTGTATTTACGTCTTTTAGACTTTCTAGATTTATCCCTTTTCCCATAGCGATTTTTATCCATGTTATATAAATTTTAGTAAAATCCAGCACATAGTATAAAGTGCTGGGTTGCCTGGAGGCAGATGAACCCTATGGAAAGTCCACATAGTCGTAAGTGAGGTTAGGTTTACAGTACAAAAAGAAAAGGAAACAAACAGGAATTTTATGATTTACGTAATCATTTTTTCTGTAGTGCCATGTGGGTCTCAAAAATTTAAAATTTTTTAGGATTATGAATTCAAAATTTGGTGTTGACATTTACGACCTTGATTAAAAATGGCGATGACACTAATTTAACGTGAGGTGTGGATTCTTCCAAAAATTTATTTTTTTTTCATAAATCACCCAAAACTCAATAAATTAAAGGTAAACCAAATAATAAAAGCATACATCTTACCTCAGTTTTGTAAATTCAGTTCCACGCTATCACATTACCACCCTTTACACTTGCAACAAACTCGCTTTTTACAAGTTTAATAATTTTGATGTAATTTTCGTTCTCGTTGTTTTCTAAACAAATCTTTATTATATTTCGAATGTTTTACTAGTTTTTGAATGAATTATTGAATAAAATTGTTTTAATATTTCATAGGTCATGGAAAATCTCCCGATTTTTATTACAAATCTTCTACTGTTCCCTGTTAAAAGAACGCCATGTTCGTTTCTATTTCAACGGCGTTGCCAAATTTTTCCCGTAAAAATCGCAAATCATCAGTGCGATCGACACGTGTTCCAAAAAACTTTTAGCGAATAAATAGATTCAGATCAAAAAACTTAAATATGCTTATAAGTCTCATAACTTTACTGAAAATTCCGTTTATAATCCAAAATTTCAGAGCAGTAGTAAGTTTTGTTCTGATAAAAGTTAGAATTCAATATTTTATTTTGGAAGGTCATTTTTCAATAAATGTATTAATATTAATTGTACGAGTTTCACCAACAATTTAAATTTACAAAGCGGCTTTAAAACCCACAATTTAAAATCACATAAATAAATATACATATTTATTACTTCAAAAATTAGTGGCAAAATATTGTCGGCGCAGTTTTAAATTTTAATGAGTAAGGTTGAATACTAATTTAATAATAATTAATTAGTTTAGTAGACTAAAAAGATTAATTCAAGATTAATTAATCTATGTAATATGTATATTAGAAATTAGAGTAGAACTTCTACTAGAAGTATACAATTAATTTTAAGAAACATAGAAACAAAACTTTTGAGACAATTTGGCATTATAGCTCTTTTATCTTCATGTTCTCCATTCAAATTTTCACTGCGCAAGTTTCATAGACGTAGAATTTCTAATGTTTAAATTAAAATATTAGATTTCTTTTCTTGTATATTATACTTTTATTAAATTGCAAATCAGCTAGATGTAATGAATTTATAAATTTAATTGAGTGTATTTCACTCAATTTTTTTAATCAGCTACTATTTATTAAATATAAAATAAATTAACTTAGAAATCTTTCTATTGGTTGAATCTGGAAAATGGAGATTTACAATGTAGCCAATGCAATGCTTCATTTCATTTGTATCGTACAGTATACAAACAAAGTATAAACTTTACAAACAGTATACACTTTGTGTTATTGTATCAAATAGTATACATACTGTCTTACAGATTACAATTACAGACAGTATTTGATTATTTTGATTGTATATTCAATTGTTGTATGACAAACTTCTATCTTCTATTGGCTACTCTGTAGTAAAAATTCTGTCAAACCAAACTTGCAAACAAAATAATGTCAACTCAACGTCAAAATTGTTTGTGTTTTTGTTTTAGGTTGTTTCTCTTGAATTTACGAATATTACAAATCAATTATTTAAAAATAAAATCAAAATAAAAATCTGTTATTTCCATATATTTATTGCCATAATGAATAATTCCCGACTTAATAATAGTTCTGGGTCTACTAGTAGCAGTAGCACTGGCTTCGTATATTTCAGTGGAAATAATTCATTTGAAGGGAATAGTTCATTTGATTCTTCGGATTTCTTAAGCTTCAGCAGTGATACTTACGACAGTCCACAATCATATAACAACTCTTGGAATTCTCATAATTCAAGTAATTATTATAGAAATCAACATAATCGTTTTCCAGAATCACCAAATAACAGTTTTAATACACCACCAAGATACAGAGGACGATTTAATCAAAAAGATCACTTTAATCATGTAAGATTAGTTTTTAGTGTATAAGAAAAAAGACACTCTTTTAAGAAAATGATTTTTGGTGCTTATAGTACTGTAACCGATAAAAGCCTAACATTTATTTTAGTCCGAGCCTCCTAATTTTAACAATTATAATCGGAATTCTCGTCAATATTTTAATACTCCAAATAAAAGACGAAAAGGGAACAACTTTAAACAGAATTTCAACATATCAGATTATAGAGAGCCATCTTGTTTAGAAAATCCTTGGGCAGAATTAGAGGAGGAATTAATGAAAAAGAGAGCTGCCAAATTACAACAAAATAAAGATACTGAAACTGAATCAGAAAATTCTGATCCAGAGAATAAAATGTTAGAGGAAGAAGAAGTTCAGAAAGAGTTTCACAAAGAGGAAGTTCACACTAAAGCTGCTTCCGCTACAGAAATTGGAAAGGAACAATAAATATATTAAATACAAAAATGGTTAATATCAGTAAAATTATGTAATACAAATTTCAAGTCAAATTATGATGAATAAATGTATTTTATAGAAAGATTTAATTGTGAAAATTGATAATGTACAATTTATGTTTAGATGTTTAGCTGGTACCTATCTAATTATTATGACTATTATCATATATTATTAATTAATGTAAAAGAAATATGTAGATTTTTATGCATGCATAATTTTCTTTTTAAATTTTTTGAAAAAAAAAATAATGCTTTGAATTTTAATCTGTATATGCCATATAGTATAATTTGTAACATCACACTGTATAATAGTGTGTAATTTACTAAATACGTGGCATTGTACCTGATATTTTAATACGTTTCGTTGATATTATTCTCGTCTTTTTCAGTTTAATCTTTTTATTTACAGATTTATTTATAAGTTGGATGATTTAATAACATGTACAACTTATATTGATTATTTTACAATGTTGAGATAAGTTTATAGTAATATGTATTTTAACATTGATTTTTCGTTTGTACAAGGAGTTCAATCTATTTGGCAGGGTACCTAATCTTTTTATTTTACAAAAATAAATAAAATTATTTAATGTGTATTGACAAACTAATGTTCACAGACATGATGATTTCCATCGTGTTTTGGATCTATTTACCAGCAAATAAACGTACGGATTTAACTTTTTAAGCAAATTTAATATTATTTATTGTTCATAAACTAACATAAAGAAATTCAATTAGCAATTTAGAGTTTTTTTCCCCCGTTTCATATACCTACATACTTAAATGTTAGTAAGCAATAAAACATGAATTTTTAAGTATCTTTTATTTCCTAAAAATCCAAATTAGTTCTTAGAAAATAATATTAAGAAACAATGGAACAAATAATCTTATCTAGCAATAGAATTTTGGTCATTCAGCGAAGGCCTGCACTCTATACATGCATATATACGTTATGATAGAGATTATAATCATACATACGTGATAAATAGATTAAAATTGTAATTATATGTACCTATTTTGAAATGTAATTATACCTAGTCTATTTATATACTAGTTTTTACTATAATTTGATATTAAACGGCAGAAATTATAATAAACTACTTCTTGGTAATCTTATACTATATTTTCATAATTTTACTAAGCAGATGAAATTACTTGGATTATTTTTTTTAATTATAGTGTTTCTAATCGACGGCTTGAGATACAAAAGCATCATTTTCATATAAAAAGATAATTGATCGTGAGTATTTCAATCTATAATATAGGCCTCCCATTAGTTTATTAAAAGTAGTATGTACTTTCAATAATTGTAAATCTGAAGGTTGTTTACTTTATGAAGAATGTTAATTACCATTATAAAATTCGTGAAATTAATATACGTATAATTTACAAATAGTTTTAAATATCTATTAGTTCCAGATTTACTTATATCCTTAATTATATCTAAAATCGCAGAAGTCTAAAAATCCTGATCAAAATTATATAGTATATATGTATCTGAATAGATTTAAGAATAAAATACTTATATTTACATATTCTAAAGAAGATATGAATACAAAAACCTTGTAAATATTATCAAGAAGATTGATAGAGCAGTTTTCTTATAATAAAAAAAAATAGTTCAGTTCAGTAGGCAAAAGAAAAGAATTATTGCGAGTATAAATAGAAATAGGTTGGACGGATACAGAAATGTAAAGGTATAGAATAGATCTCTCCTATATGTTTAATATTTAGACAAAATATTGATCCGCTACATAGAAGTACTATATAGGTATTCTATAACAGATAGTCAAATATATTTGATAATAAAATTATTGTGGTCCCTAATTTAGGTTTTATTGGACGCTACAATTCAATATATGTGGTACGTTCTCAAGATGAAAAGATTTTTTGTGATGAAAGATCGATATATCTAAATGTTTTTTAGTAAAAAGAATATTAGATCATAAATTTTGCCTACTTAACTGATCAGTACAGAATGCGGTGCTTTATAGTAAATGGTAAAAAAACGTTACTCTCCTCTAACTGTTTAAATTGTCTTTTGCTAAAATCATATTTTATACAATTCTGATCAATATTACCCTCATGGCTTTGGTGCTTATATGTACCTATATAGGTCTCTTAATTTTTGGTCCGTTCGGCACCTTATCTTACTCAGGGTGAATTCCTTTTCCTAAATACTCCTACATCCAATACTAAAACATATATTTTAAGGACCATATGAAAATAATAGACAATTGCATTTATTCTTATTGGCACTTAATTGCTTACAAAATCATATACATAAATATATTAATTTTCTAGACTTCTATAGAAACCTCCAAGCAGGCGAAATTTCTATTTTTATTTTAAATATATATTTATTTAACAAAATTACAATATGTAAATTAAACAATTTACTCTCTGTAAATTTTATTAATCACTGATAGCTAGAGTTCAGGGTAAATTAAATTCTGTTAATTACATTTTAGTTTATTTATTCTGTAACGTTCAAATAAGTGAACGTTATTATTATTTTCATACGAAATATTTACTATTTAAATTAACTCCAATATGTTCTGTTTGAAATAAAGTTTTAAATTTTCCTTTTAATGGAAAACAGCAAGAAAAGTTAATTAAGCTTTTATAATTTAAAAGTCGCTTTTCAAACACAACTTTCTGTAAGATTTACTATAAAAGATAGAATATATGCGTGAAGATAAGCAATTTTTTAGAAACTTTAATGTGACATACAATTTCACTACGGATGAATATTTCACATTTGGTTTTAGCATATTATGTTATTCGAAGTTACGGAATGTAAAATTCCATAGATATTAATTTTAATCCAATTAATTGATTATTACAGCAACATATCATATAATAGCTAAAAATATATATCAATGACCATATGATTGTTATGTTAGTTGCCTATTCATGGTTATACTTTGAAAAGAAATTCACCCAGTTTCATATTTATATTTGACTATATTACTGTGAATTAACGTTTTTATGAAGTATAAATAAACGATTTATATTTAAAGTTAAAGTGACTCATATAAAATAGTGTAATAATGTGGTCCCTAATAAGGAATGGACCCTTTTATCATTGTGCACTGCATAGATATTTGTTACTAGCTCGTATAATATCAAGTAGACGATGCTATAATTAGATTCGTTAAAGACAAGTTTCGCAATTAAACCTAGGACTATTTTATAATAGATACAATAATATCTGTTAAATAGTTTCACTTATTAGGCTTAGAGCATTAGAGACGTATAATTAAAAACTATGTTCTAATTGACTATAATTCTTATGGGTTCATATACTTATATAGGAAAATATACGAAGATATAATCTTTAAACTTCAACTAGCTAGAACTGTAGATGAAATATTATAAAATGCGATTTAATTAATTCTATTCTAGAAACTTTTGAGTTTCAGTTATTTCCGTTTCCTCATCACCTTCTGGTGGCGATGGACCACTAATTGATAATGTCGGCAGACCAAAATGTTTCTCCTCCAACGATATGTTATCAACACTTCTTGCTTTCCGGCATAATTTCGATACGGATCCATAACGGCGGAAAAATTCTTTTGGATCTATTCCAGGTCCACTGTTTGATACGAAAATTGCTGAATTGAGACGTGATCGTGGTACATTCGGCGGTTGCGCATGGACCTTGAATGCATATAGTTAATGAAAAATAGCTAGATAAAACTAAATTTCTATTTACAATAGAATTTTATGTGGTATGTTTGTATTAAGTGATAAAAAGGCGAATTTTTATCTTTTTTTCGATTTTATGATGCGTATGCGTATGTGCAGATTAAAGTGCTTTTATGTCATCTTAACTGGTACAGGTGAAGGCTATTCAATAGCTCCATCTACTTTTGCGAGTGAATCAGTGAATAAATTGTTTAAATTTGCAGCAGTGCAAACCGTATTGCTAATATACATATAAAATAGATGTAAATATATAAACTTTATAATATAATAAAGCATATTTATTCCCTTCTTTTCTCCGCATTAAATTAACTTTACTTTGTCCGTATTCCTTTTGTATTCAACCTTTTATGTTTCAGGAAAACGTTGTTTTAGTTTAGAACATCATGACAGACAGATCTTTTGTTCTTTACTCTATTTGGAAAGTTACATTTTATTTACTTATATTCTTTTACTGAGCGCCTTGATCTACTTTTATTCAAATCTCTCTTGTCAAAACCCCTCACAGAAGATGGGCTTACATACACTTTTCTAGTTTCCACTAGATATACTTTAGAGTTTAGAGAGCGTAAGGATTTATTTAAAACTTTTCCATTTAAATCATTCGACTAGAATACATCCATATATATGTGCATATATATGTAAATATACATTTAACATTCAAACAGACATTTTTATGTATTTTGACGATTCTACAGTTTACATTATCATAGTAGACTTTGGATTTGGATTCTTATAGTTTATGTTTTGTTCATGAGGCGAATGCCGAAGATTATACAATGTTGAGAAGAACGGTGTGACATTTGTGACATTGAAGGTTATGTTTTTACCCTTCGGTTAAAATCTCAAAGTAAATACAAGTGTTTTCCATATTTATGTATATTATATGGATGCACAGTGTCGTATAAATTATACTAGATGCTTTTAAGCAAATGTTTGATGTGATCCTATTTTATTTAGTATTAAAAGCGAATCATGCAAATTGTAATATGTATTTTTTAAAGAAATAAAATGTGATGTGATAAGTTCTGTGGATAAGTTGTTGTAACAGAGACAGCAATATGTGTTTTTATGGTGCATAGTGTAGTTACATATCTTTTAAGAGCCCTACGATTTTAATATTCGTATTCCAATATTTTCAATGGAATATTTCGCAACTGATAAGTGACTGGAAATGTCATGGCTCAAGTGGTTGTCCCATTAAATATTTGTATTATCAAGAAAAGTGCAACAGTAAAATTATTTAAACTCGAAATGTTGCATGGTATATTATGAATTTATGGTATATGTATATGCTTCATAAGTGCAAAAATTAACAAAAACAATCACACTTTTGGCCTAACTTACAGACAAAGCCGTTGAATTAAAACGATTATTTTCATGATGGTCATTTGATGATGCCATTGTTGTCCATACATTTTCGGTGTGAACATCATTTTCCGATACAAATTCTTGATTCTCATCATTATTATAATGTGCATTGTTATAATCATCTATGTTTTCATGTAATATTACATTTTCAATTTGTTGTTCCGGTCGACATCTACATTCTGGTATAATGGCAATGTCCGATAATTGTCCATTTGCAACCGAATTCTCCTGCTAGGTATCATCAACACGATGAAGTAAAGCAAATTGACATCCACATTCTTTTGAATCACGTGTACGACGTGGTGGACGAAAACAACCCTCCCATATACTACAACCCTAAATGTGAATATAATGAAAATATTGGATATTTTGGATATATTGGAAAATTTTGTTTCTAAAATCACGACTGATTAAACTGAATAATATCAAAAAAATATTGAATGGCCTCCACGTTTACCAGATTTAGATACATTTCGAATTGATTGTGTTGAATTGTATTTGTTTTCATAAAATATATGTATGAGTGGAATCTATAGTAGGTATTTTAATTTTTAACGAGACATCTCTTTGAAATATACCTGTTCGAAACGAAGGAAATGAGAAAAATTCTCTAAACGCCCAAGTCCCAGCTCGTCTGTTCATAAAATGTACAAAGGAAAAATTACTTTTCCTAATTTACCTTGTGGTGTTAATATATTTCAAAAGAGGTTCATAATGAATTGCAGCCTGCTGGTGTTGCCTTTGTTTTTTTTTTATAAAATTACCAAGGATTCTTGTTAATTAGCAGTGATGAAGATGTATATAAAAACAGAAATTTTTATGCATACAGTTTTATGTTTTCAGAATACTATAAGCGTAACAAATTCCGTTCGACAACTGAATAGGTATTGATATAATGCAAACCATTCGTTGTGGTTCCAAATTATTTTCCCTAAATTATTAAAAATATTTCTATAATTCAGTAGTCTCAAACTTAGCATACTGTCCCACAGTCACCTGCTTTAACTAGTTTTCTTCATAAGTTTCACAGATAAATTTATTCCAGTAAATATAATAATTTTCCAACTTTTCCATTCCATTTCAACTTTGTTACAAAATTATTCATGGAAATCAAGTTCTATTCAACAAACTTAACCAATTAATTTTTAAATTAGTTTGAATATTAAATTAATGAAATGGTTTTAAGTTTAATAGTAGATAATTATGAATGCGAACTAAGCGAAATTTAATGGCTTTCAATAGCCTACTCGACTACATAACTAATAGCATTGATTAAAATAGTATTATAAAACTGTTGAGAATTTTGTCGATGAAAATGAATTGTGGACCTTTAAATTAAAATGTATGAAGGGGAAAATGTTCGACGAGAGAAATCCTCATTTATAATGGAACAGCTTTCAAATGGGATCAGTTCATCCAGGTGGTATAGCAGAAAATAGCTTTTATAATAATTGGCAGCATTTTTCCCAGCAGGTAACCGTGAATTGTTATTATTATTATTATTATTTTTTATAATAATAGAATAAAAGCTTTAAAGTTTTAATATTTCCATGCCACACGGAAGTATCAGTATGCTATATACGGATAATATATCTGCAGATTTATTCTAATAGTCTGCCATATCTGCAATGCTATTAAGTTGGTTGCAATGCAGGCTGAACACAACACGGAAGGAAACGGAACAACTGCGGAAATAAATTAGTTCAACTGCTAGAAAAACTAACGTAAAGAATTAGCGTAAAAAGCATAGGTAACCTATCTTTTTATCGGTGATTTTACGTTATTATAAAAGTATGAAAAAAAAAAAAAAAAACTCACATCGTTAGGAAAATGTTTCCGAAAAGTAACAAAAACTTTTCCCAAGTATGGGGTTTATACTAAACAAAGAAACACCCGGAAATTACTGGAACGAAAATGAACCCATCAAGAGCTTTAACTTAAATTACTGTTATGTTGTTGTTAAATGTTATGGTATATATATTATAGTAGTGTGGTGAGTCACGTGGATGGAATTCGTTAAAATTATGATAAAATGTTATGATAAACATTTCGGACGGCCTATGGCAAGTTATTATATGAGTGTCTCCGTACACATCACAGTCTCTGATGATGAGCTGAACAGTGAAACCCACTAGAAAAATATGATTGCCGTCATCGGAAACATTGACGACAACTTTAGCGATATACTCGTCTTAAACATAACAGGAATTTCTTAAATATGTATAGACCTCAATATGCTTACTATAGTTACCTGCTGACATATATTCGTGGGACCATGATGATTGCACGTATTCCCAGCTGCTACAGCTGCAGCACAAGCTGCGGTGCCGGGTACTTTTAATTGTTCTTGTTTGTAATCCGGCTGATATGGAAGTAACATTCTTATTTTACCCCATCTATTGAAAAATAATGCAATTGCTGCTACCCATACAATTAATACTAAAAACACGATTCCAATTTCAACTCCGCGAACCTAGAAAATAATCATCGAAGGTTTTAGTGAACCGAATTTAAACAGAGATATGCAGAAAGGAAATGCCTGAATCTATTAAACATTGTATATATCTTACCGTTGAACTAGTTTGAGGCCATTCCACTGGAATATCATTATCAGAAGATGTTTCTTTTGTTGATGTTGATGAAAATGTTGGACTGAATGTAGTAACTATCGTATTAGGCACTACAGCCATAGAGTCCTGTTGTGGCGAAGATATAGGAGGTTCTAAAATGTAAATCATTTAGTGTTGTAATGGAAGATTCTCGTATACTATTATCGTATACCTAGAGTTCGGAAGACAATAGGCCTGCTGCGATATTTTCTACCAGCCCAAACTGCGGCTACCGTCAATTGATATTGCGTATCAGGCTTCAAATTGGAAAGTGTTACAGCATCACTGTTACCAGCAACAGTAGTCACCACCCTGTAACTAACAGTATGCTAGTTTATTGAAGCAAATATTGGGATACGTATGCGAAATATAAAATTAAGTAAATGGAAGATAGAAACAGGTAGAAAGATTATGTTACGATAAGGGTGGCTTGAATAATGAAAAGCCACTTTCATTTCTCAAAGTCTATAGTGTCGTCTTATTCATTAATTACGGTAATTAGTGGTATAAAATGGATATGATGTCATGTCTTATATGAGTTATTAGTGTCTAATGGCAAATTGGTGTAACAACTAGTTGATTTTACCCTAGATGAGGGTCGCTAGCGAGGATAAACTGATTAAATAAGATAAAGTACATACAATCTTGGCAAAAACGGAACGGAATTTTTATTTTTAACTCAAAAATTACGTTACTTGATTTGCTTGCAGCTGCACTTAAAAGTTATGAAGTTTAAAACTTAATAAGCGTATATGTTTATGCTCAGGGTGGTTTTAAACCGAATATCAGAAATATCGCTTCTAATTAGCCTAGATACGTCAAATTTGCAATTTTGTATATTGAACAGCTAAGCATCTACGGTAGAGTAGAAAATGCACGTATAGATATATTGGATGCCAGTCCATAAAGTATATAACTCCATCTAATAACTGCAGTTAAGTGCAGAACATAACCTGTCAGTTTGAGCGGTTAATTCACATTTTGCACATCTATGGATTTGAAGTAAACTCGATTGGAAAGAATGAAAATTGAAATAACAAATGACGTTCCAAGTATTTAGTTCAGTGTATATCTAAGGAGTAATTTAGTTTTCTCGTTGTTTTTATACTCAATAATAAAACAGAATGAAATTCAAGTCGTATTGGTAATAAAAAAATAAATATTGTTATTCCATAAAAAGAAAAATACAATATGCATCGTAATGTAATTTGTTTTCGTTGGTTGGCACAACGGAACGTATGAAATTTTTATCTATTTTTATACCTGAACCTAATTTTTCCTTCTAATAGAATTACGGTCTTTTAATAATCTTATTATATCATTTAAGGTGGCTATATGTATCTAAAACTAAAATAAGTATGGAAGTCACATAGAGAGAGAGAGAGAAAACAAAATGGCTTTGTCTCTTGACATTTCTAATATATCATGGTTTACTATAATAATACTCAATCTAAGAAAATAATTATTCCATTCCATTTTTAATCTAGAAATAAATTAATATTTAAATTAGTATTTAAATAGACCGAGAAATTAAATAAAAGAAAATGAAAACAATCGCGAAACTGGGAAATGCATTCCATCAATTTATTAGTCTCCAAAGTTTATTTTTCCTTTCCTGACATTTTCCTTCCGCTTTGGAGAAATACCTACTTGTACATTGTAACTTGGAAATACATTCCTGGTTCAGGATAAAATTAGATATTTTGTAAACACGCGAAATGTTAAAATATACTTCAGTTTAATATTATAAATTTTAGAGGTAGATAAAAGAGATAGGGGTGGGGAGAAACAATGACTAGATAGAAGCTGTTAGCATAAAATACTTCTGTATGTACATTACATTATACGTATACCCTATAATATATAGGTACTACATATTATGAAGTGGGAAAGCTTATAGCAGAAACTCATCATTCAGTAATATTTAACCACGCACATAAATACTGTACACACACACACAACAAGTCACTTTCATAAATTATGCAGATAATGCAGATGATTTGCCTGGAAAAGTGTATTAATTATTAATTCCATTGCAGTCTAACGGTTGTTAGTCTCCCAGGCTGATTTACAACACGTGAATCATGATTGGAAAAGAAACGGTAGTATATTGGAGTTGGCTTTGGAATTTCGATTACCTAACCTATCTGAAAGTATATCGATTGCTTTGTATTATTGGTTACAAATTGTTTTGTTTTTGTTGGGTAATTTGTATTGTTTGTTACTGCAAGTACAAGTAGGTTCAATTGGTTCAATATCGAATACTTCGATGCAAATCCAGTTCTGTTTAATAAAATTAACTGGACTAGAATCTATTTAATAGCAGCAGTAATTTTGATTAATCTTCAAACTATCTATTTTTATAAATATTTTTACATAGGTAAATATTGCTACAGTAAATCGAATCGATTTAACGAAAATAAATTAACGTAAATTTAAAATCAAATTTTCATTTTTAAAGGAAATTGATTTGGTGTGGAACAAATTTGATGATTCTCAGCGCATCAAAAAGAAGAAAGTCTTGTTTTCCTCATTTTATAGAGTCGTTACCGGGTAATAATGGCTTTTGCATCCATGGAATTTTTCTAAAAATAGGTTTTGATCTTTAATTAGCTACTCGTGCTTCATTAATCGAACTATTCATTTTCTTTATTTTATTATCATCTTTATGGTTTCAAATCGTAATTTGCGAAAATTAAACAATTAATTGAGTCAATAAATCACTAATAGTCATGAAACTTTCCAACTTGAAAAGGAATATTTGTATGGTTTGATTGTATATTAAGTGATTTTCCAAACAGGAAATCATTTCAATCAAAACCACACACACACACACAATATAAATGAAAATTTCCATTTTCCAAACAAACACACGAATACCTGGCATCGGTTGGCTTATATGTGACATCGTATTTATCAGCAATTTTCACTATTGTGGACCAGGACACTCTTACTGATGTTGGATTTAAGAATGTCACTGTGATATTTTCTGGAGCTCCTAAACCGCCTGGCATTGAACCTATAATTGAATAAAAACCTATGTAAAATTGGGCATTTTAGAATTAGTAAAATTTAGAAGCATATACAATCAATAACTTTAGTTGACTACAGGAGTCGAGATAATTTACTGTTCTAGAGCGGTAAACGTCCACATGAATAAAACAACTTTAAGCGGGATGTACAGAAAATATTAACGAACGGCAATGACAGTTTGATTTGATAGATTTCTGGCCATCGATTTGTACGAATAAATTTATTAAAAAGTTAATGTTTATCATTTAATCGCAAAAGCACATTTATTCTACTATGAAATGCGTTACACAAACCTATATTTTCCTTGATTACCTATTATTCTAGAACCGTAAGTAATTAACGAAATTTACTGAATCCCCGTACTCGTTGGCAACAAGTAAAATCCGACTTGGCAACAGGTTCTGTAAACCGGTATACACATAAAGTCTGGACATGCAAAAACAAACATAAAGTTCTATGTTCGTATTGTCAATGTTGCCATATTTATTTAAAAAAATGCTTTGTTTTGATCTCTATACAAAGAATTTTTTTTTAATAGGATTTTTTAACCCCATTCTTTTGTTTCATCAAGATTGGATTTAAAAATTTTTATTAGCCTTTCATAAACCATTTATAATGTCAAGTGCATATACTTTTATGTATACATTACATACATATATGTGTAGGTAGATAGGTATTATACATATACATAGATGTATGTAGGTACTTAAGTTAAAAACAGCATGGTTTTTATTTTTATTCTCTGTATAAAAATCAGGCCAAAATTTGAATAAAATCATGCTTGATTAAATAGACTTCATTATCTCGCTGGAAAGTTTATGCAAGCGTTAAATGATGAGGATGTTTTTCTTTTTTTTTTATGACGGAAACATGTCAAATTACAACGCGATTATTTTTAGTGTGAGTTACATATACACATGCCCATAAAATTATCTATATAAACTTATTTACATTATACTTAAGCATTTTCTATGGTTAAGACATCGGGTATAGGGGAACTACAGTTTACAATTGGTAAAACAACTAATACTAGTGTCATTTAAACGTATACTATGACCATCTGATTTAAACTAGAGCCAATATGGCTTAATAGTAGCCAAAAATGATAATTACTGAATACATAATAATAATTAATATTATTTAATAATTAACTACCTAAAATATAATGCTACAAACTGGAACAAAAATTATTTAATTGAAAAGTAAAGTACCTGCTAAACTGAGTATATTGAGCAGCAGTATCACAGTAACAAATAAGCACATATTAACTGGACATGGAGTCCTGCGGAGCACCCGGCATCGCGACGGCGGCGGCGACGACGCTTCCCCCACATTTAGATGTTGATGATGAAGCTCCAGCAGCTGGGATTCTGCTGCTGCTGCTGCATCACATGCCAGTTATGTTGTTTGGAATCATTTCTAAAAAAGAAATATAAAAAGAGAAGAAAAGAATGTTGATTATGTCTTAATATTTGACAAGAAAATGAAATATTGTAGGGACCAAGCGCGGTGTTATTTAATTTCTTTTTGGATTTCATTGCATAAAAATGAAATTCTCTTTATTATTACTTTATAACTTCATTATTAATGTCACATAAACATTATATAAACATTATAGTGTAGATAGAGATAATAGAAATTGAACATTTCAATGTTCAGTTTGGGAATGGTAAAGTAGACACATATAATTAAAGGTAAAGTAGGTTTTGGTAAGCAGAAGTAGGACATGCTATTTAGGACATCATTTTGTAGATATTTAATATTGTCAAGAGTTCGGCAACACTGTTGATACAGAAATCTACGCTGCGCGACGAACTCGAATGACTGACCGCCTCAAATTCAATTGACGCATCAAGTTGCGCAAAACGCAAACTGAATCAGACTAGAATAAACCGATACAATTAAATACTGACCTATAGGAATTATTTATTCAACTCAGAATGCATTATATCGATCAGACGTTACGTATTTAAAAACGGATATTAATAATTTTTGATTTGTTCAATGTAAATAGAAGACATTATTATTATTATCGATGTTAGATATCCATATTAAATGGTGGATAAAAGCAATGCCCCAAGGTCATTTATTATTAGTTATTATTAGCTCTAACTATTATTATTATCGTTATTAGTATTTTGTTATCGAACAAATGCAAACAAACAAAACATGATTCCAGTAATTATTACTATTGTAGGTATTTTTTTATTTTTTCAATTCTGGATAAAAGTTTCAAGCACGCAGAATGGGTGGTAAGTGAATCTAGTTTATTGTTATTATATTATTATTTCATTTCAAGCCATTTCTACTGTTTTCTAATTCCAGGTAGACACCGGCACATTAACATGTTTAACTAAATTGAGCAAATTCGATAAGAGATTTCCTACAATTTGTACATTTTATGCATAGCGTTTGTGATAATTTTCAAGGACAGCTGAATATTTGTAATTAACAATTAAATATATTTAATATATTGAGGTGGAAATTAAATAAATGTATGCTGTGGCATATCATTGCGAAAGAAAAAATACTATTTACATATAGATCCCTTAGGCAGCTATAATTGCCATTAAAAAAAAGTAACTTTGCGTCTTATATCTTCAAAACCAAGAAGGCTGTGAAAAACGTTCTGACTGTATTCAATTCGATGCAACAATATTTATCGAATGCCTTTAGGATCTTCGTCAGCATATTTCAGTTTTCAGTAACAATCAATATCAAAATAAATTTTTTAATCAAATAACGATCAGTATGAAATGTGAAGCTGGTAAATAATTCTTCGTAGAATTCCGCCCAATTTCACTTTTTGTCTAACTTTCCTAATCGGTACGTTACCCTTATGGCAATAGAAAGTGGCCACCCTGTATACATGCATACAATAAAACACGCAGTCTTATTGTTTTGTTTTATTACTTGGATTTTTATATCTCAACTCGAAAATTACATATGTGTCATTTTTTTCTTCCATCGCTAGCGTTTTTTAATCCACCAAACCATGTCCAGTGTTGCCAATGTAAACCACAGTTTACCGTGTTTATTTTTATGAATAAATGATTAAAAATGGATTAAATCTGAGATTATAAAAAGTTTGTATACGTAGATAGGATTAGGATGTAGATTATAGCGTCACATTTTTCAACATAAAAGATTAGGAAATTAAAATCTGCGCGTGTGTGTGTGTGGCAATGTATGTGTCATTGATATCTGAAATTATCTCGTTTCTTTTAATTTTTATAATCAAACATTGTCATTTGAAAAAATGAAATAAAAAAAGTAGCTTAATGACTTATATTGAATGAGGATAATTCTAACCTAATTATTTTATGAACGTAGACGTTAATTTCATTGATTGCTGTAATAAATTTACCTATTTAGTTGAATGGCTTTTTAATCACGTGCCGCGATAGATCTAATAAATTTGGGAATAACATTTTCGATTTCTTTCGAAATAAAATCTAATAACTACTGTTGAATAGTTTTTCCAACAGTTCGTTGGGCATTATACAGGGTGTTACACTAATAGTTTTTATATTTTTCGATTCATGTCGAGTTTCTAAATAGGTTACCTATGTATATACATACGCTCTTTAAAGTTCATATTGTATTTTTATTTTTGTTAAAAATACACATTTTATTCAAAATAATGACGGAAATTTAGGTAAAGATCAACGCGAAATCCAATGGGAATATAATTTCTAATATCCTGACTGACAAAGTACGTGTTGTATCTGTTTGCAATTCTCTAGAGTAGTTTTTTGACAGAAAATCGTTTACAGGGTAAATCTCGTAGGAAGTAGATATAAAAAGGAAAAAAAAGGAAGAAAAAACGATAAAATTATATGTATCTAATAATGGTAACATTAAATGCTCATTTATAACTAAAATGATGGTAAATTATTCATTTTCTTCCATATATGGTTGCTGCCTTGCTAGTTAAATTGTAGATGACATGTTGCCAGATATGTAAAAAAATCCTCATAAGTTTTCTGTAAGTATTGATGTCTGATTGATACCATGAATTTTTTTGTTTTCTAACGGAACAATTCCTAATCAGTTTAATTATTCAACTATTGAGAAGGAATTAGCGTTAAATAGGGAAATAATGATTAAGAAACGATTATTTAAAAAAGCAAACATGTACTATGTACTATACATGTATACTCTATTCGTAATTTCTTCCGATAAACTATTTTCTTTCTTTAACCCCATTTTTATACCCTATTCTCCCATCTCACTTTCTCCCACTTGTCGCTCCATCATCATTTCGAATTAGTTATTTGAAAAAGGAAAGAGAAGAAAAACAAAAGGTAATTTCACTTTATTGATTCATTATTTTCATATTTTATTATTTCTATATTCGACGTTATTCTGAAATATAAATTTTTCGTTCAAGGTTTGGATGGATTCAATTCAATTTCAATGGTCCCCGACACTGGGGTGTTATGTGTGGTTTATGTTCGTGGTGCGGCTGGTGGCTGACCTGGCCCTCTAGGTGATGGTGGTGGTATTTTTTGATTTTTAGTAGATAGATATATGGAATGGAGGTATTATGAATAGTGGCTGTGGTGGATGAGAAAGGTTAATGATAATAAAAATAATAAAAAATAATGGTAATAATAATAACAACGGGAAATAAAATGAAAAAAAAAAAAATACAATGTGGTGGAAGTGTGATGATGGTGGTGGTTGGAGTAGAGGAAAACCCATTAATGAAAATAATAACTTTCCACATATACAGTTTAATTAATACAGGATTAAAAATGTTAACTTTTTTCTTTATTAAAGAGAAATAAAAAATGGAAATTCTACTGCATTGTTTTCAGTTTTGCTATTACTTATATATATGTATTGACTGGAGGTAATACTATAATTAGATTGTAGCATTGTCCTACAAAGGGATGTCAAAAATTATATGTTTTTGTTTCACGTAAAGAAATTACATCCGTATGAATACAGTCACTCACGAAATTTTACGGACAGACACCGAGTATAACAATAGATTTGATTTATTTGTTTAACTCTACGTAGTGGGTTTCCTTTTTCATCCGAACAGATAATGTTATATTTACTTTCATAAATGTATAAGAAAAAAACTTTTTCTGAGAAGCAACGTAATATTTTTTCTGTTTGTTTTTATCTGAAATAATCAGACTTTCTTCTTTAGTAAAAGAAATGCGTATATTCTGGATAATAATACACAAACATAGTTGGAATGCCCAAAGGCAGCTTGATAAAATTTATGACAAAACAAACTGCCTAATATTAATTTTGCCACTGTATATGTGTATGTATACCATAGAGGTGTAATGTAAATTCATGGACCGATTAAGTCGTGTTAATTGGTCTATTGTGTAGATTTTGTGATGTCGACTTTTTATTTTCCTCCATTTTCAGTAAACTTTGTTAAATTCCGCATTTACTTTTTAAAATTGTTTAAGTTCAATTTTCTATACGGCATGATTATGTACATTTAAAGTATAAAACTTTCATTGGCCCTTTTAAATCCATTTTTACTTCGTGTATGTTGACTTTTGTCACTGATTGTATATGTACATAGTATGTAGTATATGTTAGTTGGAATACAGAATATATGTAGGTCAAAATAATAATTAATTGTTAACGTAAAATGCTTCGGGCTAATAGGCTAGGTAGCTGACGGTAAGCTGCTTTAACTTCAGACAGAAAACGGGTAATATTAAATTATGTACCTTTACCGATTTATTTAGGTTCGGTATATATATTTCTATTTCTCTCTCTCACTCTCTCAGTTTACGACAAGAAGATAGTTCCCCATTTTGTATTTTAATTAACTTTTAAGAGTAAAAATTATAACAGAATATAGATATAGAGGCCTATGTTCAATGTACACGTGTCTAAACTTAATGAATTAATTAATTAGATAAGGATTGCTAGCTGAAAATGTTAAAGCAGGAGTAAACTTTTGGTATTTTTAGTTTGTTATTTTGTATTATTTGAAATAAGTCTGTTAAAATTAAGGTACACGAAAGAATGGATAGAACGACGCACTGAAATGAAAATATCAAAGATAGCTTTGAAATGTGTACACATACTATATACCAAAGTTATGTTGAATATTCATTCTTGTTAATATAATTATATCCAATTAAATGTATGTACAATTTAAAGCAATAGGATGTGACCTTACGTCACAGTTATTAAATCATAATTTTTGTGCAATGTTATTAACGTTCTTTTTGGAATTGTATTGATATTTTAATCGATTTTATTGTGAATTTTTCAATTACGAAAATTGTTTTAAATAATAACTACAATTGTTGAAGATTTATTCAAAAATTGATTAATATCGTAAGTATAGACGAAGATAAACAAATATTTACTTTAATTGTTTTCATTCGATATATTTAACGTATTCAACTGACAAGACTAGTGAGTTTTTGTTTCCCTTTTTATGTGTATACAACCGCGGCAACTATACTTTCAATTGAAACGCTAATACAATTACTTTTAATTGAAAAATCAAATTAAATCTGTCAAGAAAATAGCAAAAATAAAGAAATTAAACAGTTTTACATAATGAAGTAAATAAAGTTGATTTATATTATTAAATATTAAACAAATTCTGAACGAGCAGGAAAAAACATTTACTCTATTAGCATTTCAATACTAATTTGAACACATCAAATTTTACGTTGATTTAATATAAACAAATGTCTCTAAATCATAGTTATAATGTTGGCACACAGTTTTTCACTAAGTATGACGTAAAATCACATCCTTGTGGATTTAACTATATGTAAGAAATGTTGATGCTTCTAGATTTCAATTGTGTTAGCAAAAAACAAGTAGGCATGAAGTGGTCATATCTTCCAAATCGTATAATTATCATGAATAGGATAGGTGCATTAAGATTACCACAGGCATGCCAGAAATTATTCTAATACTTGTTTCATTTTACTAGAACTGCAATTTCCGTTGATTTCATCATAGAAATAAAAATGAATGTTACTAAAAGAATTTTATTGCAGTGCTAAAACGATAATGATAAATAATTCAATTAAATCTATGTACATATTAGGTATCAATAGACAGAAAACGGTAATGTCGATCGAATAAAGATAGTTTTAGCACGCTATAATACAATCAATCAAAATCGCACTGCTAAAAGCCTTAATGCCACACATTCACCGAAATACAACCATTAAAAAGAACGGGGCAAATGAAAAGAAAAACAATAACAATATTATTAGACAGCGCCATGTATTAAAACACCTTTTAATTTAATAAGTTACAATATAATTAAGTCTTTAGATATCCAACAACACAAGTTGATTTTTTTTTTTTTCAAAAAGAATGGATAATATTTTTGACATGCGAAAAGTTATTTTAATCTGGAAATGGGCAAAAAAAAAGAGATAAGGAAATGGAAAAACTTGTAAAAAGTGAAATTTGTTTGTTGAAGTGTGTATGGGTAAAGAAAAAGTCGCTTTTTTCTATTTTTTTTAGTTTCGTACTTTTGGAAATTGGAAATCGATCGATTTTTTCAACTTTATGTAATTTTCCATTCAATTGAAAGCACAATAAAGTGAAGATTTACTGCTATACGGAAAATGGCTATTATGTTCCATGTTACTTTATACAATGGGTGTATCCAATAAAAAACCTGTTGGTTAATGAATAGGAAGACCTTAGTTAAAATTTTCAATGTTTTCCTTTATCATTCTTTCCGAATTAAGTAATAATGTCATAAAATTAAGTCAGCCACATCTATTAATTGATATTTAATAACTTATTTAGATGTAGCTGTACTGTCACTGTATAAGAACTCATTATTGCTTATTGTTGATACATATATTAAATTTATCTTAGATTGATTCTTGTTAATATTTATTTCGAAAGTTAGTAAGGATTTTATAGTAAGTGTAACACAATTTTTTGATATTTCTACAGATCAATTAGGTTACAAAAAAAAACTCGTGGGCGTGTCTTGAATCGTGTAGGAGTGTCATCTTTAACTTTTCTGTCAGTTATCTTTCAACGAAAACTAATAATAAAAATTGATTGTAACCCATCATTAGAATTAGATTAAAAGGGGACGTTTTCAATTCAAAAAACTGCTAAAGAAAATTGCACCTGTTACACTCTGTATACCTGCTTGGCTTTAGTTGGCAAATTTCCAAGTTTGAGGGCATAGAATCCAAAAGCAATGTGTTCTTATTACACTGAATAATAAAATACGAAGATAAGTTTTCGAATATTCGCTTCAATAAATCAAACTTTTTACGGAGTTTTTATCCCAATGGACGTGAATGGTCAGTGAGCTAAGTCAGCCATATGTATCTATAGATATCAGGATATTGTAGATTATGTCTAGGGACAGGTATAGTACGGAATGGGTAATGTAATGAATAATAAACCTTATCGTGACGCTTTCTAATTAATCCACGTCGATTCTTGTTGAGATAATTATGATAGAGTGGAATTTAGAGGACGTCCCTGGCTCTATATAGATGGACATTAATTGCTAATAATAATGTATAGGGGTCGCATTGATACTTTTCTATTATTTCTTATATCTTTTCTATTATTTATTAAAACAAATGTAGTTTAGTATATATAATAATTGCATTATTATAATTTATTTAACCCTAAGAATATTTATGGAATAAATAAAGCTAGACGTAGAAGTTTATGCTCAGTTTTAAGTGACTTTAGAGTGCCTAAATTAAAAGTTAATAGATGCATTTAGTCCAGAATCCTAAACAGAGACAAAATATCGAAATTTAACGACCAAACTTACCGTTAATTTAAATTAATTTCCAGTCAATATTTATATCCCACTAATAAATTGTTTAAAAATTATCCTCTTTTTTCAGCGGTTCTTTTACACTACTTCACAATAAACAATAAATTCCTATTATTTAATAATATAAAGGTGTTCTCACACTAATCTTTAATTAAAGCACACTTTCACTGGCGGACTCATATTATGCGCTTCCGATAAAACCGTATAGCGGCGATTAGTTGAACTGAGAGCAAATTTCGCGTGTGATACGTATACGTATTAGAGGGAAAAAGACGCCGACGCCGATGATGCATCGCGGCGGGACATCGTTTATTGGGAATTCCGGGCCGCTATGTGAGGATGGTTTTTTTTTGTGTTTTTTATTAATTTTTGACGGCCTGTTCAACAACACAAGTCAAAGGTCGATATTGAACACCGTGATAGTAATTTTCTTACTTTTCTAGTTCTTTTAAATGCATGGGTTTATTGCCATGAGACCATCCACCTGTAAACCTACCCAAGCAGGTTAAAAGTCTAATAAAAAAAAAGTTAATTAAATTGACTGGCAGTATAATTAAAATTCAATTATATTGTCTGTGCATGGAAGTACGCAACGGTGCACTGTAAATGGTTTTAATGAACTCCTAAAAGTTACTTTTAAGTCAAAGCCAAAGTGAGATTCTTGTTACTAGCTGCATAGTATTTGTAAAGTGGAAACGTAGAAAATCATCGTTTATAAGCAAATCTTTCTGAAATGTTGTACATGGCACAATCTGCATCCTTTCCCATGTTTAATTTATTCTTTAACTTAAATTGTAAACCGCAATATATCCAACCAACCAACCAACCAAAGAATAAATGTGCACACTTTCACTTGCCAAATGAAAGCGATAAATGCTTTTGAGCAGAAAATTCTAGCTCAAGAGAACAATAGAAAAAATTGCAATCACAGGCAACTACCAGAAACTTTATCTAATTTCAGTGTTCGTTTGATTTATTATTCGATAGGTGCTTGTAACATAATGCTATTATTAAAGAAGCTACTTTTATAGATCAATTCTTGAAATATGCTGTTCAGTCCTAAAGATCTAAAGTAAAATGCTCAAGTGTCATGCTTCAGTTCTTTTATTTACTCAAGAGACTATACAGGGTGTTTCAAATTCGTTTGTAAGTATGGGGATTTCGGAAACGGTAAGAGATAGTATATCGATAGAGTAAATTGAAGTAATTTTGGTTTTATCAAAATGGTGTTTTAAAATTTGACAAATTCCTGATATTTTCGGAGATAAACTAAAAAACCGAAAATTTCGATTTTCATTTTTCATCAATAACAAAGCCAACTAAGATGAATTAGATTCTTTTTTATTATTTGTATTAAATAATAAAGTAGTGGGTATAATACATGGTTGCAATGAGAATTTCATGTAGCTTTTATATCTATGAAAATCCAAGATGGCGTCTATAAGAAAATCGAGAGTTGTACTCAATATCTAAGAAAATTAAAGTCGTGTGGAATATCTGGCAACATCAAGTAAAAACTCTTAAAATAGTACCTTAACAATGTGCAATTTTTATTTCTCTACGATAAATAGCTTTAAAGTTATTGACTAAAAACAAAATTTTCGGTTTTTTTAGTTTATCTCCGGAAATATCAAGAATTTCTCAAATTTTATAATACCATTTTAGTAAACTCAAAATGAAGTAACTTTGCCACAATTTAATCGATTTCGTATCTCTTACCGTCTCCGAAATCCCCATACTTACATACGAATTTGAAACACTCTGTATATTCACGTCATCGATGACGTCAATATTTATTCTTTCACGGTGCCAGTTTTATTAGGGTATTAATCAACTACCTGGATTAAATTAGTAAATTAAATATTCAATACTATTTGTAAGTGCTTTAATAATAAAAAAAAAAACAATAATAACAGGCATTTTCTAACGAACGACAACGTCAGTGTAATCGTATCAGGGGAGCTTGCGCTAAAAGCAAATAAATGTGTTTGTAGCATGAGTGCGCAAACTCTTTTAATAAAATTTCTGACATACCACCTACGGGCACAGCGTGGTACTGTTGGTGCATGCATAGTAATAGTACACCATGGAGATGAAATTTACGTAAATTAGGTTACGATAACCTCATTTATTATTAACTAAAATCAAATATTTTCCATAAATACGTACAACTAAAACTGGCTGTCGACCGAATATGTATGTTTGAAACCGCATTTTCCATTAACAAAAAACATTAAATTAACGCAAATTGCTATGGGTTACTAGATACGTATATAATTCCAGAAGAATGAAAAAATAAAACCACACACAACTACAAAGGTACAACACAACAGTTACTCAATTCAATATACAGCAAAAAATATAAAATAAACAACAGCTAACAACCATTTTTTGTTTTCATTTCATTCTAAAACTGGAACGGTTTATTAATTCATAAAATCAATAGCTATTAGAACTGGATATACATATGTATATGTATGTCGAATACAAATATAAAAATCCTCTATGCAGAACCGACGAAGCTGAAATGTGTTAACATATGCAATATGGATGTATATGTATAGATAGAGGATAGGAGGAGGAAGACAAACCTTTGGAATATGGAATGCGAATGAGAATTTATGCTGTGCACGCTGGAATGAGTGAGTGAATGAGTATACTAGACTAGAAGGATATATAATGTAGAGCTACACGTTTGGAACATATGCTCCTTTGTTTTTGTATAACTTGACTTTTCATTCTGAAGCTGTACTTTTATCAATATAGATTGATTTTTATACATATTTACAATAGATACAGATGACAGGTGAAATCTGTTGTTTCCAGTTTTCTCAACAGCGCTTTATATTTTGTGATGAAGCATAAAAAATAAATTTATCTTGATAATAATAATAACTATCAGTGTCGAATTATGTTGTTTGATAATAACGTATTTTAAGTTTTCCAAATGTCAGCAATGTCTAACTATTCCGCACTGCGCATGAAATATTCAACGGAACTATGTTGTATTTTTTTAAAAATACATTTTATATTCTCATTAATGTGAAGTGACGATATGACTGTAATGAGACCACAGACAAAAACTTGTCTGTAAAAGAGAACTGTTTTAATTTAACTTATGTATAGTAGATATGGAGAACTTTTATGAATTAACCACTTCTAAAGGATCATAAGGTTTTGAACTTAAATCCTATTTGCCTGCAAGGAATTCATTCACCATGCATAGTTGCATGCTTGGATCAAACTTTATTTATAACGAAAGTTTGTATCTCAGTAAGTCAAGTTTGAATATTGCATCAATTTGAAAATTGAATTTCGTGTATTTCCACGTTAACAAATCCAACAAAAATATATTTTTTATTAAAAATTTAAATTTTTACATAGTACCTAATAAATACAAATTGGCAAGCTAAAAAAATAATCTATACATTGAGCTGCAATATTTTCTAATATGTACCTATTTGTTTTTTTACATCAAGTTACCTGTGCCTCGTGCTAAAACTATAAATACTGTAGCAAAATTGTTAAGTACCTATTGTGAGAAATCTCTTGAGAAAACCTAACTAATGGCACAATCATTAATCTTTTCATTAAACTAAATAGAAACACTAAATTACATATAAAACTCTGAGGGTTTAACAAGAAATACCAAAGGGATCAATCAAACTAATACCCCCTCAATTTAAACAAACAATAATAATGATTCCGCGCAGAATTGAACAGAGCTTAGACGCATTTATTGGAATCTTAAAATTAGCACCACATTAACTAAACAGTAATAATACATTCATTATTATAATTTGGATGGTTCCCATCTTTGTGTTAAACTATTGGCATTTCCAGGTTCCATTATATAACCTAAAGATTTATAAAATGGTATTAAGGGATCCTTACATTCCAACGAAATTTTATAACAATTCAGTTTTTTCGCTAGTAAAGTTGTTGTTAAAAGCATTCTAAAAATAAAAAATAAAATAAATATATACATCAGTACCTACTATTTACTACACACTAATGGAAAAGTAAGACATTAAAAGTAAGAAAATTTTACAATAAAAATAGTAACAATGGAAACTGCAATTCTGTCGACGCCGAACGAACACTTACAATTTTCCTAATTGTTTTCCTCTATACGTATTATTTACAACAACATCTTCAACACGACCTCTTATCCCACATCGATGAATAAACTTCAATTCAGTTACCAAAGTTGAAGAAGCTATAACTTTTTTTATATGAATGTCTTCGATAACCGTAATGAAATAACAACATTCTTTTTGCATTTGTTTAAAACGATCTAGAATGAAGATTTACAATTTGATTTATGATAATAGAGCAATCTCTAGAGCGAAACTAATTTCAAACTTCCAATTTATAATGCCACCAGTTTAAAACGTAATTAATTATCATGTGATAAAGATTAAGTCTAAATTCAAAATTTGCTTCTTTCACTCACCCTCAAATTCATCTTTTGTTATTTCTCCGACTGTAGTTAATTGACTGAGAAGATCTAAATAGCCTTTATTATAATCATCAATCTTTAATGGTCTTAGAATGAAATTCTCATCACCGGGCATTTCATTTGTTATAAATGGAGACAATTTATTACGAACTGATGTCCAATCTAATCCTTTAAGTTTTTCTGGATTAAATAGAAAAGATGATGACGATGATGATGAGGATGAGGCAGATGATTGAAGGTGATGATTATTGTCATCTTCGTTATTTGTTTTCTGCTGTAGAAAAAAAATTAAATTTATCATAAATGTTTATAGGTTAATAGGGAACTTATCAATCGAAATGAACGTATTTTTGATAGCGGCTTAAAGGAAGACACCACTTGACTTTATTGTTATTAATAATCCACATTTAATTTTAAAAGATAAGATAATCTTTTAAAGATTATCTCGAAAAAAATTGAAAACGTAATAGCTTTAATTTGAATAAAAAGACTGGTTTAATGCAATGAGCCTCAATTTTCTATAGTATCTTTAAAATTTGCTTTTTGAATTCTTTCAAGTTTAAGAAAGTTTTACTTTGATGTTTTTATCTAATTAGAATAAAATTTGCAAAATTTTCTTTCTACAAAATAGAAATGGATTTAATGCCTGAGGAAATCTTTATGCTAATTATTCATTCGTTAAAAATGTATTTTCTGTATATTTGCATTATTTAAAAAAATTAAGTTATTTTTCCCATTTTCAAACGTATGAAACATAGGATCTGTGCAAATAAAAATAAACCGAAATTGAAAATATTATTGAATTGAACTATCGTAAACAAAATTTGTGATAAATACCGAGAATACCTTCCAATATAAATTGACAATCCAACATATGGTATTGAAAGGCAATTTTATTTCCGTTACATCGGAAAACGATAAATACTTTATAAATTAAACTTGTTAATTGATATTTGTTCAAATAAAAGGAAAATATAACATTAAAAAATGTAGTAAAATACAATTAAGTTAACTAAATTTTGTAATGCTTTACTTACCGTATCTGCGTTTGTAACCATTCTAATACATTTTTTTTATAAGGCTTTGTTTTATTAAGAAAATTGATTATGATAACACTTGGATTAGAAAATATTAAAAGTATTTGCGATTAAACGTCATCAAGGTGACGTTCATAAAAGTGAAAGGGCACTGACAACTTTAGAAACAGGTATCGTCAATGGTGTATGGTATAAGGTATATGTTTGATTGCTTCTTGAACTTGATAAAATTTATAAAATACAAAAGTTCAATTTTTAAATCAACTCAAAGCGACAATTTTTCAAATTTTATTTTAAAACGAATAACTTCAGTTTGGTTAATGTAAAAATACTCTTATCTTCCACAATAATCTGGTAATAAGCTGCGTATCAAATCCAGCTCCATCTTTTAGCGTGTTTGCAATGTAAGAGTTCCACCAGTTTGCGTGATTTGTTGGTTGCAGGGACTATCCATCCTTATACTAAGTTTTTATTATATAAATTATTTTTTACACTTAATATTTGAAAATATAAACCAAATTGATTAAATGCGTAGTTAATGTTTTGTTATTCTACATATATTTTTAACAGATGCATTAGTTATCGCAATGAAAAATGAAGAGTGAGAACAGAGAAAATATGAAACGTGTGAAATATTAGACTAGTAGAAATTTTGCAAAGGTGGTGGCATCTATTAAAATTTTTAGCTATTCTAATAGGGAGCAATAATTGCGTTAACTTAAAACGTTATTTTGACAATTTTAAATTTGTCAAATTTAAAATAATTTTTTATAAAATAACATTATGTTTTTATATCCAAACTTAATCGAAAATACTAGCGTAATGTTTACAAATTATGGTTCTGACATTCAAATTTTTATAAAATAATGTGTATATTGTAGCAATACTTCTATAAAAAAAATAGAATCAGGTCTGTAATTGTTCCTCTGTAAATATGTAAAAAAATAAAATAAATAAATCTGTAATTCCTTTCGTTTTTTTACGCATTAATTATTAAATTTTATCACAAATTACCATAAAACATGGATCAACTAGATAGATATATTAATAATGATAATAATTCTTACTACTTTATTAGTAATAACGTACGTCACTTAAAAAAATCTTGTCTGTGGCAAAAATACCGTAAAAAATAAAAACTGTGTACGAGCTCCTTAAAGAAAATCCCATTTGGCGTATATTCTATTTGTTTAAACCTACAAGAATAATCATTGTAAAAAGCAGAATACAACATACTTGAAAATTCTGTTTTTCTTTTCTTAATAGGTACATATTTCAAGACAAGCTCTTCACATAACACCTTTTCCTTTGCTTTTTCTTTTCCTTTTTCTCATCTTTTCGTCGAATAAAATAAAACGTGTAAGTGGATAGTTATGGTACAAGTACACTGGTGTACTATAATAGAGAATGGCTTCTTAATTTGCTTCGTTTCTTTCCTATACATTTCGAGGAATTTCCTAAATAGAATTATCGATATTTTTTTATTTGCGTTTCTGGATTTTTTTTTGTTCTATTATCTTATTTTATTTTTTGTTTGGATGCTTGTTGTTTATTGCGAGGCTCTGAATTGAAGCTATAAAATTTATCCTTTATATTTCAACTTTTAACGTTTGATCATTTATCTTTCTCAGTGGCTAACCCTCTTCAATACCTCTTCCATATCACTCTCTAGAAGGGGGTATTGATTTAATTTTATATCTTTTCGTTTTTTTTTTTTTTTCTTTTTTTGTTGATTTTTCTTGTCACTTTTTTCTTATGTTTGTTCTTTGTTTTGATGGAAATTTCAAATGTCAAAACGAAAATAAAAGGTCTAACTAATGTATTATAGATTACAGTTATGGGGGGCTGTAAGAAAGATAGTAAAGAATCACAAAAAACGAACAACCATAAGAGGGCGCTGCAATATGCAGATTCGATATTAAGATTTTCTTAATTAAGAAAATTCTAATTCTCCAAATTCCAAAGTAATTTGTTTATATTAGTGCAATAAGTAAAAAATGTAAGTGCACTAATGAATATTTAATACTTTGTTTAAGAAATTACAATTTTTTTTCTTGCCATTTTATTAATTTACGAATCAGTGGCGTCTCGTTATTGGCTGAACAAGGCCATAGGTATATTAATAAACATAAGAGAATCAAATAGGGTATCGATGATGAATTAAAAATACCTATGCATTTTTTTGCTTAATCTAGGAAAACTAAAATCTTTTGTAAAAATTTCAGCTGGAAATATCTTCCTAATTTATTGTTAATCAGGTACAACGAAAATCCTCATTTCTTTACATAAAAATCTTAATAGTTAGCAAACTAATCGTGAACATCTAATGGACAAAAAGTTTTTTGGCTCGAAAAATGTTGAAGGTTGATCAGGTCGATCCTATTTCATGCTACGGTTCTCCATAATTAGATTTTAATAAGAAACAGCCAAGTACAATATATTAGTTTATAAGATACATATGTGTGTATATGACAGCATCATGCTAATGCAAGAAAAAAGATTCAGAGTGCATTACACGCTTTTACCGGATAAATTTTAATAAAACCAAAAGACAAATTAAATTAATGGATTTTCTAGGAAAATGATGTAGATAAAATCCTTTTTTTTTGTGTTTGATTTATGTATGTATAAAGTTTTAACGGAAATATGTAGGTATTTTACACTAGACTAGCACGACGCTAGACTATAGACATAAAAATGGCGCGATTATTTTTACACAAACTCACAATTAATCAACATAAATTTCATTCATGCTTCCTCGCGTACATATTTTCCTGTTCTATTCATTTATAATACGTATATGATGTAAGTATGAATAAATAAATTGTTCAAATGTTGCAACTGGAAAACGTTTTATTTTTTATATTCAATTTTTTTTTTTGCCAGAAAAATTACCAAAAGCAAAACGTAGTATGTAATTTGGATGCGCACATACACATTCATAGAAAACCAACAACCAAAACAATTTACACTTTCTGGAATCCTGAAAAAGAAGAACTTCTGCTGTTCTGAGTTCTCTGATGAAGTTAAAATATTTGAGAGTGAAGTTCAGTTAGTTGAATCGGACTACGGACCGATTCATTCGACGTCGCGACGTCTATCATCATATAGCGTATAGACAGATTTTGTATTAGCGGCGCGTCGTGTAGTGTTTGGTACACATAGAAGTTTTGAAAGTTTTCGCGGGTTAATTTACGGAACTAATTGAGTTTTAAAAGAATTTTTTCGTATTTAAATTTTTTTATTCGTATTTTTGTTTTTTAATTGACAATTTCTTTCTTTTTTTTTTGTGTGTTTTTCCTGTAAAATGTTGAATTGTTATTATAGGCGGTGATAATTTATGGTTTTTGATATTA
Organism: Platypus cylindrus; assembly: GCA_949748235.1. Classification (NCBI taxonomy): domain Eukaryota; kingdom Metazoa; phylum Arthropoda; class Insecta; order Coleoptera; family Curculionidae; genus Platypus; species Platypus cylindrus. The sequence goes on along the minus strand of OX456489.1, from coordinate 5,911,620 downwards.
ATTTAGGTAAGGTTTTAACGATAAACTATATATACATAAAAAAGTGTTTAAAGGGCTTTTTATTTATTAATTAAATCGAATTAATTAAGTCGATTTTTTGCCCGTTTTTATCAACGAACGCAAAGTTAATTAGTTCGATTTTATTGGATTTTATAGAGAGAAAAATGGCTTTTTCAGTTAGTTGGTAAGGGTAATAGACGTCGTCATAAATTATTGGGAATCTATGCCCTCAAAACAACAATTAAAGTAATAAATAACAACATTTATGGCTATCCAATTATTTGCTCAGCTTCTTTGACATTTCCTGTAATTATGCCGCATACCACGCACATAATAAATTCTATTCTTAACGTCCCCAGAGATATATTAATCCTGTTTATCCAAAAAAAAAAAAAAGATTCAAATTTCTCGTTATCATACTAGCCTAGAAAAAAAAAAATAAAATCGAATAAAAATCTGGACGAACTCCTACCGCCCATTATCCGGTTGGGATAGTGGGCTGTATATACCGCTAGCAAGTTGCCATCAATCCATTGTATTTTTCTGTTGTAATAAATACAATTTTTTTGACTTTACAACAACAAAGTTACGCGGTGGATACAAAATGGACACCCTATATATGAATCTGGATAATAATGGATATTTGAGAAAGAAAAAGGTCCTAAACTATCCATTTTCCGCATGATGTGTGTTGTATTTTTTTGTCTTTTTGTTATTAAAGAGTGTGGGATTCTGTGGGTCCGACATTTTTGTATGTCGCCTCGGGGCAGGCGGAAGACCAATGTTTTTTTTTCATCTTCTCTGATGTGTTTGCTTATCTAATGGAAAATCTTGATTCCAGAGACATTAATAAATGACTTATAGTTTTAAGAATTTATTACTATATATTATTATATTATTTTTTATAGGATGATATTGTAATTATTTTACTTATCTCTTTTTCGGGTTTTTATCATTTCTTTTTTTTTTAACTACTTCTGATTTTAAATTTTTTTGATTATTTTATATTCTTTCAATAATTGAAAGTGAGAAATAGTTAAAAAAGGGAAAAACTCCAACAAAAGATAAGTAAAATAATTTATTACTATTACACACTCACATATTGTATTTTACTATAATTCATTGTTGCTAAATCCAAATCTATCTAATAATTTGACGTATCTATTACCCTTCCTAAATGCTCAAATTTCCAATAAATTGTTACGGCAACACAATGTTGTAAAAACTAAAATCAACGTGAAATCAAATAGCATTAAAAGTTTTTACCATCTCGCCACGATTTTAAATTGCTTTTCAATTTATATAGAGTCAAATTGACTCGTTCCACATTGTTGTTGATGATGGTGAAATTGATTACAAAGGAAATTTATTTCAATACATTAAAAAAAAAATGGAAAAAAACGGAGAATATAGGAATAAATTGATAATGTGTTCCGGAAACATAACACATTTTCCCCTTTGATGAAAAATTGATACATTTATGTTATTTATATATAGAAGAAAATTGTAGATATAAAATGTATTGCTGCAATTTTGTGAAGCCAATAAATAGTACAATTCAATTTAATTATCAATAACACAGATACTAAACATTTTATGCATTAAGAACTTAAGTCATAAACTTAAATAGTTTTGATATACCTATACCTATACAGCTTTTAATCGTGAGTTTATTTTCTTTAGTTTTACCTAATTATATTCAGTAAATAGCCTCTAAAACATCAACAAATTGAAATAAAATGAATACGAAATAAAAAGAAAAAGTCCTTCATTTTAAAAAAGTTTCTTCTATTCGAAGCAACTTTTTTACGGAATGTTTTTTGCCCTACAAAAAAATTTCATTGAAGTTATCCTGGGTACTATTAACGTAAAACAAATAATAATGCAATAATATACAGAAAACAAGAAAAAAAAATAAGCAAATAAACGTATAGACAGACATATTTACCGTATATCTAAAATTAACTTTGTATAGTTCAACAGAGACATGAAAAACAAATAATAAAAGATGGAAAAAGAATAAAAAAAAGAAAAAGAAATGAACGAAGTTGAACAGTTAAAAAAAGTTTCTAACTCTAGATAGGAATAAAATAATTGAATTTGTTTTTGATAAGAATGGTTAAAATAAATTTTGGAAAAATAGCCGTTTTAAAACTCATTTGAAATAAGTCTCTTTTAATGGGAGAGAATGGAGATTTAAAGACGGTATATAACGAAAGAAAATTAAAAGAATCGTCGTTCAGTTCTTTATTTTTAAATTATTCACGTTTGTTGTTGTCTATATGATTTCAGTTAGCAATATCACAGAATACAGCAGCCCAGAAAGCACAACTAGGAGCTAAAATATAAATGGACAAACTTGATAATTAAATATTTCCAATTAAAAAAAAATTATAATGCTAAAGGTCATGCTTACTGCGGCACCAAATCGAAAACAAAACTGCTATTAAGCAACTGTTCTAGACAGCCGTATTCTATGTCAATTCGTACAATAACACTGATTAGCATCAAAAGTCACTGTACTAGAGTTCAGATCTATAAAAAAGTAATTAAAAATCGACCTCACAACCATTATTATCATATAATAATAATATCAAAAACACAACAAGGAAATATAGGACATGCTATTGTCCTTTCCTTTGATATTGATCCATTATTATCGTCGGGTATTAATAAACTATTATCTTTACATTTTTATAACTTGCAACACTAAAAAACATGAACGTAGTGTACATAGTAGAAAAATCGAATAAAATGTAAAATGTCCCACTCGTGATTTGACAGATATGATAAAAAGATCGACACTTTTGATATTGTCAAACTGAAAGTCACTTACAGCGTACGTCAAAGGGCAACGCTACTACGTTGTCCGTCATACGCAGCCACTATTCCCTTTGTATTGTCAATAGAAGAGTTTATTCTATGTACTTAAATAAAATAAAGTTGTGTAGTTCAAAAGTTTCGGATTTCAAAACCAAAAACGTCAAATTCAAGCTACATATTATTTTTAATATTTTATGTACATTCCGCTTTTATTCTTTGACAATTCTTTTGTCAAACTGGTCACTTTTTTGCTTCATTTTTCATTGTGTGTATACTATAGTGGACCATTATGTTATGCTCTGTTATTATTATGTATGTATGTGCCATATACAAATTATTTATTAATGATAAACGAAAAAGTTTTCATTCTGAAATTTTCCGTCAATTCCAAAACCATTTCATATAAATTATTACTTGGGAAATCTAATATAATAATAATAATAATAATATAATAACAGTAATGGTAGTATTGGGAGCATATCTATCTATTGACATTTCCATGTGTTGTGAACGATATGCGGATTAATATTTTGTAGTTTTTTTAATAGAATTTTCCAAACAGAACGAAAAAAAAAACAACAAAAACACAATAAAAGGAAAGAAATTGATTATTATGTAATTCGTAATCAAATAAATCAATAAATAATGGCTATAATCAAAAACTTTTGCTTTTTGTTTACAAGTATAATGGCAATCTAATCATAACCTACTTTGATTGTTGTAAAATTACACTGTTTTCAAAAAATTATGTAGAATTCTCTACTGTCACGCCATCTTTGATAATTGATGGTTCTCTATTCTATTGTATTTTACTTGTTATATAGTCCTATAGAATTTTTCAAAATAAGTTTCAATAGTTTCTTAACAAGAATTTACTAATTTTATACAACAGAAAATAGATTAATCTCTTTCCAGTAACTCTAAACGATTCTGGAAAAGAGATTTTCTTAACTAAGGATAACAGATGGCGCTAAACTAGCTGTGATTTGCTACATTACTTACACTGATCATTATTCCCTTTTTATAGCAATAAATCTCTGAGTGTCTCTGTGTACAGTACCTTTTCTCTAAAGTCTCACTTTTCGATTACGAATTTATAAATAATTTGCAAGAACACCGATACCAGATACGTAATATTTTATGAAAATTAAAAAATACGCTTTTTCGAAATAATTCCATACAATTGAAGGCACAGAAAATCAATATATACTGAAAGCAATATTTTAACTAAAACAAAACCTATAGTAAAGATAAACAGTAGCATTACTCCAGCCGCTCTTCACAGCGTCACCCTTCTCCATTTCCGCTTCTACTCCACATTCTTACTCCTTTTCTTGCTTATTCCTTTTTGACAGATTTCCACATTCTTTTGCCAACGTTGAATTTGATTTATTTTATCGTTAACGTCATCGCCAATATCTTTATTAACGATGTTTGCAGAAGCTATTCATTAAATTCTGATTAAATAAAGATGATAGATAAAAATGAGCAATCATCTAATTTAATTAGTGATCGGTTTTTAAAGTAATTAAATACGTATTTGGATTGATTAATCTAGAAATAATGAATAAAGAAGTAATAGGAATTGACAATGAAACATATGTTGCGCTACAACGAGAATAAAACGTTAATATATTTGATTAGAGCAACTATGAGGGCCGAAAGGAAGTTTCTACTTCCCGCTACTTTCGATTGGCGCCTGCATTGTCTCAGGAAAGTAATACTTTCCGATTTAGTGCGGGAAGTAACTGTTTCTGCTCTAGAACTAGAACAGAATGTTTCGGATTATAAATCATTTTTTACTGTAATTCTAATATTTTTTTTAATTCTGAATTAATTTCCCAAAGTTTACTTGTATGAATGATTATCGTATAAAAGAAGTTTATGTTTTTTCTTATAGATTTACGGAACATTTTGACATACGATTTGTTTGAATTACGTCAAATGGAAATGTTTCTTTGCTTTTTCCTTTATATTATTCTTATTTCGTTTTTTACCATTGACCTAAATTCATGAATTTTCACATTCTTCGTTTACTTTTGGCTATAATACATTACAGTAAAAAGCAATCCGTTGTTCTTGTTGAAAATGTTGTATAGAATTATATAATCAGTTAATTTTGAAAAATTTCTACACCAGAAAAAACTTAAAAAATCGAATGGAAGGCAGAAAGGAATAAGCAAAAGCCTTTCATTAATCTTCAGCTACAAAAAAGAAAATAAAAAAGGAAATGTGTGGGAGTTCAAAAACTGCTCCTTAAATTAATTTAAGAAATTACTATTATTATTATTTTTTATTCTTATGATAGAAGGAATGTTAGCGAAAAAGATGAAATTTTACGCCTGAATTTCAACATGAATAAATACGTATCCAGATATTATATTATACATATTGAATGGATCAATTTGATTAATGTTTTTTTTGCCTTTTTTTTTCGGAGAGAAAGTAAACGAAGCATTAGAATAATGGAACCCTAAAAAAAAGAAAAATCAATCAAATTCAACATACGAGAAATCCGATATGAAATCAAAACATTCTGTCTATTAGAAAAAAACATTAAAAATAATCGTTCAGTGAAACTAGTGTCATAAAATCTAAAAGAAAATTCTTTAATCCGTAATCTATAGTTACACGTATAATTTAATAATGAATTATCGAAAATTTTATCCACATAAAAATATTGCTATAATCAAGAAAATTGGAGCATTTGTCGGTTTTTTTTTTTCGTTTTTTTTCGAGGGATTTTAATTGATTTGCTTTATCTTTTTTTCTCGGAGAATGTAGATGATTGGTTCGGAAATAAAACGTTTTAATTAACAGGCATATTGGATTTATATCTTTGCTTCTTTTCTTTTGCATTCTGTTGAAATTTATCAATATTTATAGTGCCTAACTATCTTTGTTAAGTACCTTTCGATAAGCGTAAATTTCGGTTTTATTTTTTTCTTTAATCAATTGATAAAAACTAAATGTGGTGTATTTATTGCAATTTGAACTTCTTGGGGTGGAATTTGTTAATCTGGCAGCTGGTAGTGATAGAGAAATTTAACGGCGATAATAGGAAGAAATAATTAAAACGAATCAGGACAGAAATGACAAGAGACAATCTGAGCAAAAAAAGTTAGGAAATGGAAAAAGTTACGTATTCGAATGCCATCAGCATTTTATAAAAATATACGCATTTTAATATTAGAGGGCTTTGATTTTGCTCGTCCACTGAAATGAATCGCAACATTGTGTTATTCATGTTTCATGAGGATCTTAATTAATAATTGCAAAATTAATGACAATCCTGTGGACCGTGATTCATGGCTGCCACAATCACAAATTAAATTCAACACTACAGAGAGAAAACTCTGGTAAATTTTAATTTAGAAATCAAATCAAAGCAGAAACGACAAAAAAAGAAAAGAAAAGCGAACAAAAAAATTAATTTAATTTACGTTGCTCAATTTGCGAAATCGAGACAAACAGACAACTCGAGTGTGAGGGAGAGAGAAAAGAATTGTACAATTTTTTAAATTCCACATCTTGCACTAGCGGTGGTGGTGTTGGTGGTGTTGGCGTCAATTGTTCCCTTGTTTTTTCATGATGATTGAATTGCAAAAGGGAAATGTCGTAACGTTTAAATTGCAAACTGAATTTATATATCTTTGTATAGTTGGAAAATGGCACGCGTTTTCCTTTTTCTTCTCTCTCTCTCTCTGTCTGCCATCCAATCCACTTTCTGTTCCTATTTTACGTCTTTGCTTATTTACGTTGTTATTCGGATGCTGATGGGCGTTTGAAATTTAACACTCTTTAGCTTCAGCTGCTTTTTTTTGTGTTTGTTAAATTGTTTTTTGTATTTTTTGTTTTTGTCTTATTATATTTTGTTGTAGTCGAGTGCACTCTGTGACATACATTTTATTTAGGAAATTTTATATCTACACACATGTTTTTCCGTTAGTAAATAGAAATTTAATCTTATCAGAGAGGTTTTACGTGTGCAATAAAAGATGAAGTTTATAATACTATGAGGAAGCACGTTTATGGATCTTATAATTGCATTGATATACAATCTAGAGTTTAGTTTAGAAAAATTGAGTATATGCGATGGCTATTTCCTATTTATTCGCATTGACTAAAAACTAAAAATCTTATAATGAACTTGGAAAATGGCTTCAAGTAGCTAAATCAGGCAAACGCTGCAAAATTTTTAACAATTTTCGTGTTTAAACTGTAATATAAGTTAATTGATGCGATAAGTTTCATTGCCAATTCAATTTTTTTAATTATACATTAAAGTATGAAATATGGGTGCGTATATTCCACGGTGAATTTGGACATTTAATAGGGTTAAAAACATTAAAATTTAAAATTATAATAAATTATTATACTGGTATTATTATCAATGATACCATAATACCATAAAACCATTAGTATATCATATTAATAATATATATAAATAATACCATACCAAACCGTACGAACCGACAAAAACTCACTGAACTCATCGCCAAATATACACTTTGATTAAATGTAGTTGTTATTTTTGAGGTTAGGAAACGAACTAAATTTCTACTGTGACATGTAATTGCAAGTGGATGAAAATAGCTATATGTGAATGATCTTTATATATATATATAAATATCCTATTATTAATTCCGTTTTAAATGCGTCGTATCTTCATAACCGAAAAAGTGGCTAGTGCCTTTTTTTCGAATAAAACGTACCAAATTTATAGAATTCTATAACAAAATATCGGTCACACGTCTTTTGAATTTTTCGTTAAAAATACTGAAACTGAATCTTGGAAAAATAGTAGTTTGCAGCAAGAAATACAACTTGTCAGTATTTTCCACATATTCCAATAACGTTAAAAAACTTATATTAAATGTGAACGTAACTCTCGATGTATGTGCATAGATTTAATAAAATTTCATTTTATTTCAGATAAAACCATCCTGGGGCCTATTAATATTGACAGCTTCCAACAGCATACTCAGCGAACCAACAAATTTACTAAGGCACCTGCAATAACAATAAAGCCTACACCGATATCGACAACATTTCGGACCTTCCGATTTGGTGGTCTACCTCCTGGTTATGTGCACGCCGGTATTACGCTCATGTAAATTTCATTATTGCACTGTTTTTAGTTCGCGATTTACACTCCCTACGCCAATTATCACTAGCAAAAACACCACCACCACCACCATCATCATCACTACAACTATATTGTTTAATTGTAATGAAGAACTACTTCCCTTATTAAGCCTAGGCCTACTACTATTTAGCCTGGGCCTAATAAATAGCGACTTTAGAAGAATCCAGAAAGACAACAAAACGGGATAAATGTTTAGCCTATGTTGCATCACTGCATTAGAGGTCTTGTGATGACAGTTATCTGTTATCACTGCTGTTTACAACCGTAAACAATCTCTGAACATAAAATGCCACACAAAACTTGTCTTAAACAATTATAAACTTTAGAGTTTATAATTGCAAATGTCCAGTTTAAAAACATAAACCTAAGCTTCCGTGCATACTAACAGAAGTAATATATATTTACTGAATCCCTAATAATCTTCTTTAATTAATTAACAAATTAAAATTTCCATTGGTCCGCAACCCAATATACACCTTACTTCAGTAATTTAAATGTAAACAAAACAGGAACGATTTCGACTTAACGAAAATTAATTTACGAACAATCACTAGGAAAGTTTGCTAACCAAGGCAAAACAAACAAGTGAAAATTGAAAAGGGAAAATTAATTCAATAAAATGAAAATTAAATTTACATAGAAAAATGTTTTTGTGTTTTTTTGTTGTTAAGTATAATTGAGGAATAATAATATAAAGTTAATGAATAATAGATATCATTTTATACTTTTTGTTTTTTTTTCGAAAAATAATTTCATTTTTCTTTCGAAAAAAGAAAATTTAGTCATCGTATTAAATAAATAAATAAATAATATTTCGCCAAAATACAAGAAATGGAATAAGGAAATTTTCTGCCATTATTCTAACAAGTACTATCTAACGCATCTAGATCTATAAAAATAGAAACTCTTCTCCTGATTTATAAGTTAAATGATTCGTGAAAGACAAATTCCTTTTTAAAGACTTCACTTCATTGCAGTAAAATAAAATAGAGTAAGTTCAGTTGAACATGTCTCATAAAGCAAATAGGCATTGAAGCAAAATAAAGAAAAAAATTAACGTTTTACGTTGCCAAAGGCGTTATTTATTAGAAATATTTATTTACTACAAAAGAATTGTATAATGTTTACATGCTCAATTTTCCTTACTTGGCTATTATCAACTAGAAAATTAAATGGAAGTAGAAATGTTTGCTGACAAATTAGCCAGCTTGTGTGGAAACCATGTTGTAAGTTTTCAACATACTTTACGGTACTTTAATATAATTTAGTTATAAAGTAGTAGAACAATATACCTGCTACTGCAAGTAGGTTTCGTTGCTGTTTTAATGGAAAATGCAATTAATTATATTGCATGTAACAATTTCAGTTCACTACAACAGTAACTTTGTGTGAAATACATATACGATGTGGATTTATATATATGTGCACCCACAGGAATTACTATCGAAACAAAATTTATACTTATAGTGTAGATTACAATTTGATTTAAATATGATGCTGATAATATTGAAGGTTAACACATTCGTCGTAACAAGGGGATTGGAAGTTTTGCGTCATATTTTATCTGTAGCCCTTAAGAAATAAATTGCCAACTCATCACATTGATTAAAATTAAACAAAGCAAGCTAGTGTTTCACTATTACACTTCTAGATCGATAGAACTCCTACACCTAATTAGACAAGAAAAAACAATTAGTACACCTTCTAATAATCATCACCAGCAATCCTGCTTTGTTTTTTTTTAAGTTAATTAAAAAGTAGACACTTCATATAATGAAGCAACTCATAAACAAGCAGAAACATTGTTTCTGAACGTTGAAATATTTTCGAAAAAAGAAAATTGGATGACACTCTAGAATGTCTGTGATGGCAGTAGATGCCAGCTGGCTACAACTAGGAAATGTTGTAATTTATGTGTGCGTATAATAATATGTTTAGTTTGTATATTTAGCACAGAGTTAAGTATGTGCATACTATATACCAAGTTGCAATTAAAAGCAAATATACACGTGCCAAACGATAATTCTGTCAATTATTAGAGTCCATACAATAGTAATATATTTAATATAAACAGTTTATATTACAAAATTATGAATATACATAATAATAATATGAAGAGAAATAACGAGAGCTAACAATAATATTATCTACTAAACTAACTGGTAGATAGATAAAACACACACAGAACAAACTAGAATAGTTGTGAAAATTTTAATTGTATTTGGAAAATGTGAATATAAACGGAATTCAGAAATAATTTACACGTTAAATTGTTATTTTAATATAGATACATTTGTATATATTCTACATTTAAATAAAAAAAAAACAAATAGTAACAATTTATTCAAGGTCAACATTCAAATGACAATTGGCAACATGTAAGACATACAATAGAATATTAAATTAAGACAAAATAATTTCCGTGTCGGTAAATTATAAATCAGGTATAATGATAAGTGAAATTCCAAGTAGGCTTTGAGAATAATACAACGCAATAACAGCAACCACATTGTAACCAATTAACAAGACAATATAATCCCAGTCAGCACAGCATAGCACAATAAATTTTCATAAATGTTACAATTTCTTACACCAAATAATAGATGGCGCAAAGATATAGCATATCTGCACATTCTCACACCACACATGTATACCACGAAAATAATAATTTATTCTTATATATATATATATATATATATATATATATATATATATGTCTAGATGCCTTATACCATCAACTGGTGTCGGCTATAATTTATTCTTAATATTATTAATATTTCTCTTTATCAAATTGAAAATAGAATACATAATTAATTTTTTTAGAGTGGAACGGGGGCCACGGTATCTTCCATGGCATGGAAGTGGAGTTACGAGAAGATGTTGCGCCCACACTCCAAATTGAGTCCCAAGGGGCCACTGGAAATGATGTCCCCGTTCCTCCTCGAGTAGTAACTGCTTCTGCTACTTCTTCTACTACTACTACCTCTAGTACACGTACTGCTAGTCAAACGACAGTCACAACAGGTAACGGTAACAAATTAATTTGTGATTAGTTTTAATTAATCAATTAAATTCTGAATTCCGTTTACATCGCAATTTGGATTTAAGATACATTAATAAATTGACTAATTACATAATTAAATTTAATTAATCTAATCTTCCGGTAATTTACATCAATTCGTAACGTATCCGGATTGTTAAACCTTTATTTATTTAATAGTTTTTCCCATAAATCCCTTCGCGTTTCAATCGCTTTCTTTCTATATACATAGGTAGAGTGGGTAGAGTTCTATATCCCATTCGTAGTGGTGGTGGTGGTGGTGGTGGCGGTTTAATTAAATTGATATTTATTGTATGGATTCTAAGGAATAAATTCCATTACAACATTAAATCAATACGTATCTAATACGCAGCTGACTGGATACCTATCTACTTGTAATTGCATCCAGATTAACTGATTTTATTAACTTTACTATGCAATTTGAACAAGGAAATTGGTACTAATAAAGATTAAGTTAACACTATACATTTAATCCTGATGGAAAGTAAAGGAGTGAGGATTAGAAATAGGAAGATTTCAGTTATTTATTTATTTATTTTTCTTTTTTTTTTTAGGAGATAAGGGCGCTTTTAGGACGAGTAGAAGTGTTATAGATTTTTACTGAAGCGTTAAAGTAATACGCAATTTAAAAGAGAAAACATCAGAAAATGAACAAATTCAATGTTTTTTAATTAATATTTTCACCCTCTGTTTGCTTTGAATATAATGGTCGATAGCTATAAAGAGTTCCCATTCAGAATAGTTATAAATTATTTACAAGATATGTACTTAACCTAACTCTGTAAGACCTAATTTACGTAGACCCAATAATGGGACAATAAGAATTGAATGCAATTTATACCTTACCTCTATTTATTCTATTTACATTTACTTTCAAATAAATCGATATTTTTCATTTATTAAATAATGTATATCATGAATACGATGATGAACACAAAAAAAAATAGATAATATACACTAAATACATTTATTATTTATAGCTTTGAATTACTAATTTTTATGAGTAAAGTTGCAAGTCCTGTATGCTCATTAATTTAAGTACTCTAGTATAGCAATTATCATTAAATATGTTCCTACACAGTACTGATTAAATCTGTATAAAAAATTTTAATTAAAAGAAGTCTCCATGAAAAGTAGGTAAGTTAATTAATTAATTTATACGATTTGGGATGGTATCTATAGATGTATTTCCACAATTAAAGTGAACAAATTACTAAAAAATACTATCTGAACAAGCAATATGTAAAAAAATAGCAGAAGCGGCCGCAATCAATTTGACCTTCAACGTTTAACTGACATTGTTATGTATTATTATGAGGAAATTATAGGTGCTTCTTTTTTAATAAAAAATTTAATATGCGCCAGATTTCCACAATAGTTTTCGCTCTTTTATATTCCACAAATATGTTCAAGAATCAGGCCATAATGTTTATAATAATTATTATTATTGTTACCATATAATCAGACTAATAATGCCTCATTCGTTTATTTGTTTTAATATTTCACTAATAAATCATCAATGGTTTCACGAATACCACTAATTACTAATATTGTGTACAATTGTAATTGAAATAATGAAATATACGTTCCGTTATGTATTCATTTTACATATTTAGAAATTTACGTGTCAAATTATTAAAATAAATTCCCTACACGGACATTCATAAAAGGTGCATGTAGCGTAGTCGGTGTTGGTAGCCTTCAACAGTATATGCGTCTTCCATCTATTCTATTCTCTTTCTCACTCTCTCTACACATGCTCTACAGACAGAACGATTCTACAGGGAATTTCATTTATTCGCAAAAAATTAAAATATACAAAATATTAAATTTATGACTAGAAATTGAATATGTTTTAACATATCCTGCAATTTTTTGAAATTTAATTTTACAAATGATAAATGTACTTGCTATTGATTATATTCGTAACGTATAACCTCAAAAATTCTATCATTTTTTGAACCACAAATGAAGTTAAATAAAAAAAGATGAACTACATGTATAATAATAGCTAGAATATCGATTATGACCGATATGATCGAGTTTATAACAACTTATTACCGTTTTAAGATTGTTATCGTATAGTCTAGTCGTTTTCTGATAACTGACCGGAATTCCGGATCTATTTCTTAACATTATATCTAAACGTTCATCTTTTGATTGCTGATTCTATTCAATTAATACTTTACCTATCGAAAAAATACTAAAGAAATCGTAAAAACTGAGAAAAACTAAGCAAAATAATCGATTCTATTTATCTACGTAAAGCGTTCAGGAAGCGGATCTGTTAATGGGATTTTAAAAGCGAATAATTAGTGCACCTCATACATTATTGTTGTATGTAAATAACAGCGAATGTTTACATTATTAACCCCCCCATATTAATTAAATAGAATGCGCCTAATGTATTAACCAATCTATTCTCATGTTATTGCTCAACATAATTAACCACATAAAATAAATAATGTATAATTTGTTGCCTAAAATATAATTGGAATAGGCATTACGTCTTTTTTTTACACGTGGCGAAATATCGAAAGGAAAAAATAATAATTAATAGGTTTGGCATAATGATATTAAAAATTCAATTTTGTGTTTTGTAAAGGAGAATGAATTGAATTTGATAAGCATGTGGCGCCACCTAGTCGCTGGAGTGAACATGAAATATATAAATAAGACGGAAGTTTTGTTATGTTTTTTTAGTTGTCAAATAGAATAGCAATTAATATTGATTGCCCATTTAGTTTTCTTCTTAAAACATTATTTTTCATTTCCTTATTTATCAAAATTCCCAACATCCACTTTAAAACGCTTTAAATCATTTGTCTATATTAATTCGCTGCAGCTGTCATCTGCATTAGATATCGTCTTCCTTCCACTTAGTAAAGAATTTTTCTCAAAAGATTTTGTGGATTTCTAAAATTCCAATTCCACTACTTAAGTTTTTCCACTTTTCACACCAACTTTAAACAATGAAGCTATTCATTCAGTCATGGAGACATCGCAAAAATGGGACAAAAGAATAATGACGATAAAAAAATGTAAAAGTGGTACGTGGGTACGTTTTTTCGCTCGTTCGTTCATTTGTTTGTTTTAATAATAAACTTAAAGATGTTTTTCTTTGCACACTTGTGCGGAAAAAAAGGAATCAAGAAAAAATGATGATGAAGTGCGAAGCGCTCGCTCTATAATCTACGACGTACGATTTTTGCTTGCTAAAGACGCTTTTAGTGAACTTTCAGGAGAGAGTAAAAAAAAAAATTGAGCCAAGCTTTTGTTTGATTAAGTGGTTCTTGCTGCTGCCGCTGTTGTTGATTTTTTTCCTGAAAGTTTTAGGGCGCTGTAAACAGCAAAAAATAGGTAGACAAATAAAACAAGCATTTCTTAATGGTTGTCTGACTGAGTTATCTTTATTTGTTTTAATAATTCTATCTGCTGGCAAGAGGAATTTTTCCTTTCTGATTGCATTCCAACGATGTTTTCTTTCTCGTTGCCAAGCAGGGCCGTAACATTCAATTGGTAATTTTATAATGCACAAAAAAAAACAAAGGAAAAAAATTAACTATGGGAAAATTTTACATCACACACTAAATTGAAAATCTATACGATTTTCATACAAAGGTATCAAACGAAAAATCCAATATCGAATAAGATAATAAAATCCACATTTCCCTAAAAACATATTTCTTTCGAAAAAATAGCCAAATTACGTTTACATTTTCTTTGTGCAATATACGTTTTGCTCTCAGAACTATAGAGCTCGCTGTTTTCCTTCCCACAACTCTTTCAAGAAAATTATACATTTGTTTTCTTGATTTCTATTACAAGTCTGTCTCATATATTTGTCTATCGTGCAGCTTGTTATGAGTTTCAATTAAATGAAACAATCGTAATAATAAAGATATAGAAATAAGGGAATGTATACAAAAATATGTCGGGAATTTAATTGGAATAAGACTGAAAAGAAATGTGACATTGTGTGTAAGAACAATACGAAGCAATATAGGAAGAAAACTTTATAAATTATTTTCACATTTTATTAAATTGTAGCTGGGTTCAAGAACTATTAATGATAAGTGGCTTCTGTCATTTATGCAATTTGCTGTCATTTGCTAGAGCGATATACAGCTGAATTTCAACCGCTAACAATTCCTGAACTCAATCAAAATGATTATACAATAAATAATAAATAATCAATTTATTATACAATAAAATATTGTATTTTGTTGAATTCAACTTCAACAAAGTCAAAATAAATTCAATCGAGTATATTTCTAATCTTATTTTTTTATAAACATATCCATTTCCCGACAAGAATTAAGTTTTCTCGTTTAACATTCAGCAATATTAATAACAAATATTATTCTCAGTATAATTAATTATAATTTGCGATAAGCTGATATCCATAAACCAATAATTAATCTTCCTCAACAAGCATTGCATAGAATGAAAACTCATCTAATTTCCTTAAACAGTTAAATTGGTCTCAAAAAGAAAAAGCACTGATTGATATACTACTAGTAAGCTACTAGCAGAAAACAGAAATCGAGAAAATGGAAATGTTTGATGACAATAACATGTCGGGGAAGTGGGAAAGGGATTTCAAGCAAGAATGATTTTATCAATAGTTTTTTTAGACATAAAAAATAGCACGTGTGTCACCATAATATAATCTATCCTTCTAGTTCAATTCATTCACTCTAATGGATGAATGAAAATGTTTTTTATATGGATTTTATTAGCAAATAGAATCCCCACTCCTTTTGGCATTTTTTAAGTTTATTTTCCTTAAATTTTCACAGACCAAACTTGTCATCATTGATATTTATTAGGGTATCTAGATCTACCTATATACACTGCTTGCTGATTAAATCAGGAAGAACTTTTCCAGTAGTGAATGTTCCAGACAGAATTCTTTATCTTGTTTTGTCATCTTTTAATGGACTTTTCCTTTTATTATTAAGATGTGCATTTTTTCTTGATTATCTAAATGGAGAGTTGCTTTTGCTTTCATTTTCATACTTTACATTTTACACAAAATGTCTTAAGTCCCAATCAGGCTTGAAAGCTTTGAACTGTTTATATTGTATTGCCTGGTCGGATTTAGTGGCTTAGAAGTGGCTTTTAAGTGAGGAAGGGGACTTTTGTATTATTCCAACGATTTATATGGGTTTATAAGGTTAATGCGTGCTATCAAAAATGCGTATTAGGATTAAGCTAGTCGAATTATGGTAATTTATTGAGTTAAGGTTAAATGAATGCAAATGAAGCTATTCCAGGCTCAGATTAACCTAATTCTAGAATGGAGATATTAGAAAATATTATCTCTAACAAATGAAATAATATTAGTTCTTGATGAAGTGAACGATAGTATAATCTATGGTACTGATTCTGCGCTATACAAACTATAACTTATAATAGAAATAATCGCGTAAAATCTTTGCCACCCAAAAAAGTGATAAATGCCATCATTAAAACATCGAGATATTTATACATATAATAATATTTCAGTTAGCAAAATAACTGCATAGTTAATTATTTTTACAGATCCTCAAGTAGTACAAGTTCGTATTGAAGAAATAGTATTGGTCGTTCTTGTATTCTTAATATGGATTGGTGCCATAACATTATTTTTCAATCGTTGGGGCAAAATTCGTATGCTCGAACCCTATCAACCGAAATTCCATCAGCAGCCACATCGACCGTCATGTCCATTAGCACCATTAAGTCCACCAAGCATCAATCATCAAGTGAGCAACAACAACCACAAAACTACGTCAAATTTAACAAGGAATCAAAAAACAACAGCAGTATGTGATCTGTACTATACAAACCTACAAGGCTTTGAACACCTCCAAGCACCAATCTAATAGATACACTGGGTGCATTCAGGGTAGTCAATAGTTTAGTGTATTTCGGTTAATTGCAGTTTATCAAACTACGGAATACATTTGCCAAAAATGGGGATATTTCGAGATTATTTCAAGTTTCATTGAAGTTGGCAATTCCTGAATTTTTAGGGTTATAATCACAAATAAATTTAAAATTTAGTTTATGTTATGTATGTATACAAAATTTTTTCATTATGTTTTGCTGCCAACTGTATAGTTACAGTATCTGCACTCAACTATTGAGTGCGCTGAATGTGCCCATTATAGATGGGTTGTAAAAAAAAAATAGTTTTGAAAGGAGGCTGTGGGACGTAGTAGTTCACATAGTGCTGGTTGCACTTGAATATAATACACTAGATTTACATTTACATCACAAAATACAACAACACGGAAAGAACCCTATTTATAAAGAATAAAGAGATGCTTCCCTATTCTATTAGAATGAAATGTCAAATATAGAACAAACAAATGTGTCACAATTGTCAAATTCACGTTTTAGCTCCTCCTTCCTTCCTTGCTTGTACTGATTCCGCAGATAATCTAAGATTAATCTCATTTAAATAAAAATTCTCTACGATCTATCCTCTCTCGATTGTAGTATTCTGTGCTTACACTTAAAACATGAATAGGGCTGAGTTCAAATGAGCAGCATACCGACATGTTAAACTGAAGCCAAATGATTGATTAAATTTACATTTAAATCAACCATTATAGACTGCGATAACACGGTTTTATACATTTTTTTGAAATTAAACTCCTTCTTTCGGCAATATTTTTCACTAGATAACACTTAACTTAACTAATTAATTAAAAATTCTTAAGCAATTAATTAAAATCGATTGACGCAACATTTAGCTTTAGCTATAATAATGTGTGTCTGTATGAGTGTGTGTGTGTGTATGTGTTATATGTGTATAGTATATTACATTAATCATGTTTTGAAAATATTATATGTAGATGTACGAGTATATTAATGTTACGTTTCAGTGAATTGTACAAAATTCCATTTCAGTGTTTTTTTGTTATGCAAATTTAAATCTTAAAGTTAAGCGGAGTTGCACGTGACTGTATGTGAGAAACGAAGGGAGTACGAAATTGTTTTTTTTTATGTAGAAAAAGGAATGCTTTTAAAATTCGAATAAGGAAATCCTCTTCATAAAAATATCAAAATTTGATTACTTTCTATTCCAATTGGAAAATTTTCATTTGCATTTCAAATATTAAATACATAAGTTTGGTTGCTCTGATTTTACTTGATAGAGATTATTCCAATTTATCTGGATTTCTTTCAAATGGAATCAGATTGAAGATGGAAAACTTTCATTATACAGTTTATCTCTGTGGTCTTTTTCCTTCCATTTTTCCACAATGCAGACCAAAAGAAAACAAATTAAATCCGTTCAATTATCGAAATTGGTAACAGCAGGCTTCTCAACCGAAAGAAGAAAAAAAAAAGGAGAAAAATGACGTAATATAAGAAGTGAAAAGAAAATAAAAAAATTAAAATGAGGAGATTTAAAACAGATTGTGCAGTTTATTTGCACAATGATTAAATATCTGGAAAATATAATTTGGCAATGAATTACAGCCGGCGGCTGTTGCGGCGTTTTCGCCTGGCTGCTATAGAGTGTTACTATTACAAGAAAAATTACATCGAATTTATAGGAAAGGACAAATAGCCTCGGAAAACAGAAATGAAGAATGGGAACTGAACTATAAAAACCATTATAATTTCTCCATAAGTTTTAGCAAAGAATTGGTCTTGGAAATTACAAAACCACAATGCTTACAATATCAAATAGCCCATCTAGGACATTACCATTTGTAACATTATAATTAGTACACATTCATGGCATACGCGATTATAATGTAATCAATAAAATTACACTATCAACCAATAACAATCGATTGTTGTCGTTGATTATATCGCGTGTTTTCTCCTCACAAAAAGATAAATACATATTCCCTAATTGTACATATTAGGTTAATGTTACCAACATTAGCATGGGTTACTTGATGACTTTAACTTGACTGGAGCGCACAAATTAATCCACTATAGAATAATAATAGTTAATAATTTATGTGTGTTGTAAAACGTTTCGGACCCTTTTGTCTGTCATTATCAGAATAGGTACATAATAATAAAAAACACGAATATAAACTTTGCACGCAAAAATAAATAGAAATTAATCTACACACACATAATATGTTACACCCTTATTTGTTTGTTTAAAAAAAAATCATGTTTTACATTACAGTAAAAGTGGCGTTATAAATTAGAAAAACCAGAACCCAGATGGCACAGGCGTTCTCTGCGAATAAAAAGATTAGGAAGTATAGTGTCTTGGGAGAATTTATCTTTATTCTTTTATAGCTCTAGAGCTGTGCTTGCAGCTCAAGGCCACTTCGACTCTACTGCTTTCAATAATTAGATTATTCTATTCGATTTTTTGTTGACTGAATTTAACTGTTATACGAGTATTTATTATAGCTACGAATAAATCTTTGCCACAACAAATGCAAACAAACTTAAATACGTCTAACTCTATAGATGCTATTCTATTAAATTAGAAATAACAATTTTATTCTTTTAGCAGCGAATGTCATTTTCCAAATACAATGTAAATGCTTTAACGGATCCACTATCGGCATTACCATCACCGATTATACGTCGTCCAAGACAAAATTCCGTATTCCTTGGCAGTTCGATTATATTAAATCCACCACCACGTCGAGTTCAGTCAGCTACTGATCTTCATAATATGGTAGCAAGAGAAAATAGTCCAACTGCTTCACTTACAGGTATTAATTAAGATATTTGTTAATTGAAACTAGCTGTTTAGATGCGAACATTCGTAAGCGATTCGAGAAATTAAAAGGCTTCTTTGAAGAAAAAGTCATTTACATCTGCTCAAAAGACTCGTCGAGCTTTTTGCTTTTTGGAGTTCGTCTTTTTTTGTAATGTAGCTAAATATCTTGAAATCGTGACATTTAAACGTTTCATCTTTGCATTGCTTTGCTCTAATACTCTTCTCCCACCCCAGCTTTTCATTATCTTCATTAAGTTTTTATCTATTATTATTATTATTATCTTTATTATAATTCAAGGATCAGTTATACCAATAATAAATCGTGATCGAAGACCATCATTAATAAACATCGAACGTCCTGATCGGCCAATAATCATATCACGTCGTCGGCCATCGATAACAATTGAACGACCACCGTATCAATGTGCAAAAGGTAGAAGATCATCGTGTTTTGTTGAGCGAATTGCAGCGGCACGACATAAGAATTTTTATAGTTTTGAACACGCTGAACGAACAACACCAGTTATTATCAATGAGCAACGATCATGCAGGTACTTATACGAACATTGAATAGATATCAAAGTTATTGAATATAAATATACAGAGGTTTAACCATACACAAACGATGTGTACCCTTTGTGTATGGGTTCAACTATATCGAAATGTAAGTAGACTGTAGAAATGATAATAGATGGCGCTATTAAGGCCAACACGTTTAATTAAGTTGGCAATAGCAGTCAGGGCAACATTCTGATACCTACTTGCAGAAAGTAGGAAAATCTTTATTTTCAGGGTTAGCACTGCCTCCAAACGAATGAATTATTACCGTTCTTCAAGCAACTACAGTTGCTACATATCATTGAGTCAATTTTTGTTGAATTGGATACAATTTATTTTTATTCCAGTTACGTTCAACCAACAATAAGCCTAGAAACTCCATTAGAATCACTAGAATCATCTGAACAATCTGAACTACTTGAACAATTTCCATCTCTACAACATGAAGGATCACAACCAGCACCACCTCCACCGCCACCACCCCCATCCCAGTCATCATCAATATCAACGTGTGCAACAACAATTAAATCAAAAATCTCTCGTAGTTTTGAGCACCCAACCACTAGCTGTATTCGACCGAAACCGAAACGAATGGCAAATAGTTTGGACGTTACAAGTTCATTCAGTATGAATAGGAAATGTTCAATACCGGAAGAACAGAACCGGTCGATTCCGGTTATTATTCAAATGGAAGATATACAAGTTACTGCTCCATTATTGGAAAGCATTAAAAGTTCAGATGTATAGATATAGATAGTAATTAGATTATTAGTAATTGAGATTGATGCATGTTTGTTCATATTAATTAACTTTATAGCAACAAGAATAATTATTAAATAGGATTATGTTTTGCTAATTTAATGAGGGCAATTTAAAACGTGTCATGTCAATTTTTGATATAACTAGGCAACGTCGTATACATTGTTATCCTATGATCTAACTCAGACGGAATAATAATTATCACATGCAGACATACAACTTTTCAATCTTCTATCAAGATACTACTTTCTGATTTAGAAAAGTTTACTTTTATCAGGATTTACCTTTTAGTAAACATTTCAAAATGTAATGTTGTATTCTGTGATAACGAAATGGTCAATTGTTTTGGGTGACTTTGAGTTTAAAGAATCGACTATATTCTGCTTTAATTTTTTCGACAGAAAGAAGAAATACCCTCTTTGAAATACGTCACTTTATTGTTTCTTATTGCTTCAGTAATCTGATGTTTTTAGTTGGGATTTTTAATTTATTATTTTTACAAACATTAGCAGTAAAGCTAATAAAAATTAAAAATAAAATACTCTTTACCAGATAACCATACTTAACATATTTTAATAAAATCTATGTCGTAATTGTTAAGTAAATTAGAACGTCACTTATCACTTTATGCTGTGCCATTCTGAATTGAATTTGAAATCAACTGTTGCTTGATCTGTCGATACGATACGTCCTAAAAAAAAAAGAATAAATCGTAATGCTCAAATGTTTTTGGGGGCCATTTTGGAGGATATTTTTATCAATTATTATTATTATATGGTTATACTTCATGAATTCTAATGTCTAATTAGATGTGTACTATCGTTACTCATTTTTTCATGATTTTTAATTAAAATTTACGCAGTTTCTTTTGGAAGTCTATTTGGATTGTCTGTAATCTAGAATAGAAGTAATAGATTACTAGTAAATAAAGGATCCATCTCGTTTTGTACAACATTTTCACATTTTATTTCCAAAGAATTTTTAATATAGATGCATAACGATAAACGATCTACGATATAATAGAGACAGGACCAAAGGGAAAATCTCTATAACTACTTCCAAGTGCATAAACGAAAAAATTTAAAATAGCTCAATAGCATAATGAAAGATTCATTTCATTTAATGCAGATCTCACAAAACGAAAAACATATTCAATATTTAGTTCTATCTATCTGCTTATGTAATAGTTTGCCAGCGGCAATGAATCTGTTACGCGTTACAGCATTGCCGTTATGAATAAATAATCATAAAGAAATTTTAAAAAAGAACAAATAGATGTGACACTGAATAATGTATGGAAATTCTGCAGATGTAAGTGTTTATTAATGAACTATACATGAAAGTTAATGTATTCGTAGAAGTGCTTTAAATTTCAAACTCAACTTTGCCTCTAATATTTAAGTATACCTATACTGGAAGTGTACTATATATGTATTTCTAATAGTAACAGTGGGACCGATGTGATGAAAGAATTACATAATTAATTAAGTTTTCCCTAAATGTAATTAATAATTTGTAAAGACGTAAAATTTTAGCGAATTCCTTGAATCAAAATGATTTCTATTAATTGAAACGCACTGAAATAATTTCTTCAAATTTTAATAGAAAATTTAATGGAATTCTCCTGTGTGGTTTCTCATATATTCAAGTCAAACATTTTCAATTTTCAAACTATATTTAATTCACATTTTCGTGTCGGAGACACTATAATTTTCAATCATTAATATCCCTACATTTCAACATTTCTAATAAACCGAAGATTTTCATTAATTATAATTATTTATTAGAACGAAAAATCAATAAATCAATTCATTACGAAGAGTCTCTCTCTGTGTCTCGTAAATACGTCAAATGCCACATCATCATCTGGTGCCAGTATGGTGAAAATTTATTGTTCCCTAATGGCAATTTCAACTAATCCTTTATCCTTATCTCTAACTGTCAATAATAATTCGTATTCGTAAGCCAACCAGAAAAGGGTATCAATTACCCATACCTTCGTCCTCTCAGATTCCACATTACAGGGGCTGTTTGTCTGGTTCTCTGGCATCTCAGTTTCATCAATATGCAAAAGCAAATAACATTGTGTTCTTATATAACCATTATTTGTTCCCTAACCTTACAATATTAGTATATTACAATGGTGAATAATTGATATGATTTTCTTTTTGCTTTTGTAGTTTTTAGATTAATAGTCGAATTTAATTGATCATTTTATGAATGATTTAAAAACAAGCGAGCAAAAAGCGATAAGTTATTAGCCATTTCCTCATATCGATTTTCTATCACGTTTTATTTGGAATATTTTGCGTTCGAATACGCTTTGATCTATTTTGTAAAGTCTTCTTTATTAATTATATTCTTGTGTGTTACTAATTGATGACAAAACTCATCCTGTTGTTTTTATTAAATGCAAATTAATAATTTTTTTCGTTTTGTCCATACATTAAATTATTTTCTTTTGATTATAAATAAATAAGGAACAGTTATTATGAGTTCGATTAATGTAAATCAAGACAACACTCTAATATTGATGACGTCACGTGAATTTTAATCCGAGCAACCACACTACTGAACTAAAAGTAAGAAGTTAGTATTACTACTAAAAACACTACTACTAAGACGAATATTAATATGTACTTTTAATTTTATCATCACAGCATCAAGTAATCAAGTCGTAATCAAACATATCGAAAGCCTTATAAATATAAAAACATTTTTATAACATAAATATTAATTATTCTATTTCAATTTATATGCCTTTAGAAAATATTTGAATTTTGTTTTTTAAATTCCATTTCGTAAAATGCAATTGTACGAAATTTTGTTTAATTAGACAACAATTAATTAGAAATCGAATTCGATAATACAATAATTTATAAAACGTTTATATTAATTAATGAATTGTGCGAATTAATTAAACTTGTGTTTGTAATACAATGAAATTTAAGAAACAAAATTCGAACATATAATTATAATAAAATAGTGGATTTATTTTTATTTTTCTATACAATAATTCCTTATTGTTACTAAAATGTATTGAAATATTTTATTGTATAATCTATAATAATATAGCAATTTATCTTAATATAAGGACCAATAATTTGCCTAGATTTTAGCGATCTGTATTTCATTGTTGTATTCCTTGCGCTAAAGCCCACTGGTATAGATTCAGTTTAAAACATAAATTTGAGTTTAAACTGCCAATGACCATGTATAAAAGTTCGGTTTACGTTTAAACTGAACCTGTACAAGTGGGTTTAATTTATAGTATAAGTTGCAAAAAACGATGTAGTGTTAGTAGTACAACAAGGAAAAACAGATTCTATATTAGATGCCGGAGTGTTCCTTTCAAGCTTTTTTACAATGGTTGTAACATAACATCAACTAGGAATGTAATAAAATCCTAATTACGTCTGTCAAATTGCTAAAGATATGCTGTTTTGATTTGCTACAGAATACAGCAACCCAAAGCTGGTTTTTCATTGATTTTGTACCACAGTAAAATATCATCTTGAGCACGTAATACTCTTTACATTTTTACTTGAAGGAAATGTCAAATTATGTATAATACAAATACAATTGAACATGTCACAATTATCTAATTTGTCAATTCAAGTTTGATCTTGCCCTTTTTTATATTAATTTCTATCAATCACATAATAAAAATTAAAGTTTTAAGCTAGGTGCTCCTTCCGAATTTTTCTATTCTATGGTTTTATATTTGTTTAATATGAATCCGTAGCGGCCAAGAGGTCGTCAATATGTATGTAATTGCACGTAATTCGATGTTGTGTGAAAAATATCTAAAAAGTTAGGTTAGAAAGTCAAGGTTTAATGAATAAAACTGCAATAACATTTTGTGATTTGAACCGTATCTGTTCCATTTATGTTACGATCATTATAAAACAGTCGTTACATTTTAATCTTATTTTTGTTTTTCAGGAAATAAAAAATAAAAATTAAAAAAGAAAGATAAAAGAGTAGAACGATAAAAAATAATAAATAGAGTTTATATTAAAAGCAGGTTCCGTCCATTTATCATAAAAAAGCATTCTCACGTGAGATATTTATTTTTATTTCCCCTTATTATTTTCATAATAAATTTTATAGATAAAATTTGTGTATTATCAGTTACTTTTCTTATTTCCTTCTGAACTTTTTTTAGGTGTTTCACATTCGAATCGATTATTATAGTCTCGACCAATGATTCTTTCAGATTAATTACATTTCTTGAAAATACGTTTTACTAAACAACGATCTTTTTTTTTTTTGTTATTGGTTTTCTTCGACATCAAATCGAATGGGGAGCAAAGTTTCTTCTTTTTATCAATTCAGATTGATGTTTTTTATTAGCTGGTTCATGTGGCACAAGAATTTACAATTATTTAAAAAATAGGAGTAGGTACTTAATTCCTTAATTACCTACTAGCATTAATAATGCAATAGTTATGTAGGCATATGTTAATACGAATACGTCTTTCACAGTATTGTCTAGAACGGTAAATTGTGTTTTCTTTTTCGTACTTTTATACATTTTAATAATATATTATAACTTTAATTTATACTTACGGAATGAGAAATTATTAAACACTCTGGTATTATAACTATTTTATTTAATTAATTAATTTAAGCATATAATTATTATAATATTGATAAAACGAACAATACATTGCATTGTATTATATTAAAAATTTAATTATTTAGTGTTGAAAAACTAGTGTAGCTCTTGTCTGCAATGTATTGTCTTGAAAATAGGTAATTTATTATATAATAGAAGTCATATTAATTTTAAATTATTATGAATAAAATTATCATAGGAAACTTGATTATTTTATTTACTGAGTTCTACAAATGTCCGAGTGGCAACATTGTTTTTCGTCACGCTCTTGACATTTTTGTTAAGTTAAACTCTAGTAGAGAATAAAATGGGGTTACGTTATACTGAATCAATGGTTGTTTATAGTGAATTTCGATTTGATCAATAGTTTAGGGGGAAAGCAATTATTTTAAGATATTAAAAATACTAAATTTCTTTCCACATTTGTCAAATATTGTTTCAAAGAGGTGTTCTCAATAGATACAAATTCAAAATGAAATTAGCTGACGTCAGAAAATATAATTCGAAATACAGATGCAAGTACTAAACAAGAGATTCACAATTTTTTTAAAATCTTCCATTAGAGAATCCCTCCTGTTATTTTCCGCATTTTTCTTTCTATAGAAGGTAACATAATTATTTCCTAGTCCATCTATCTTCTCTCTCCCACTAATACATATGTACATATTTTATTATGTACGGGAAACAAAGCAGACGAGAGAAATTTACAAAATTTACATTAAATGGAAATGTTATATGGTATAAATTGAGTAGGCCAGAGGCGCTATGGAGTGAATTTTGAAATTAGCTGACTGTCACAGAGAAAAACTAAACAGCAAGCATGTTCTTGTGCTATTGTGCGAATGTAAAATATATATATTTTTTACGCATAAACGTACATAATGTATTTAAGTTTTGTTAAATTATATTCAAAAAAAAATTAATCATCAAAAGACTAGTAATCAAAGTGAAACAAAGTGGATACAGCCAGAGATAGATTGAAATATATCTAAAATATTCGTTGTTTTGATGATGAAAATGTTATTTTGGTCAAAAGAAAATTTAATCAGTGGCTCATATCCTAAGGAAATGTCACTAGTATATTCTAGAAGAAAGCCTACACCAGGAATGGTAGACAGGCTTTAAGATACATATATATATATTCTAGTAGAGTGAAATTTTTCTATCAAGAACATAATAAGCACAATCACCTGACAGAAATGGGGGCGACAATTGTAGGACAAAAACGTAAATTTTTACTTGAAAAATGGGACTATTAAAATACACCAAAAATATGATAACTAATTAAAAAAAATGCATTAAGGAGAGCGCATATAATAAAAATAAGCATACAACCGAATTAACCTGTTGAAGAATATATATAAAAACAGATTATAAAAAGTGACAATCAGTTTTCACATACTACTTTAGGCGCTGAAAATTGAACGATATTGAAATTTATTTGGTCAACAGTAACAACCTATTTTTCTAAAATAAACTGATCTGAAACAAAATTCGTTTTTGCGCACGTCAGCTGTAGATGATTTATTATATTCTGGATAGAAAAATTTCAAGCTATACCATGTAATATCATTTGATTACAATCTACATATAATAAAATTTTTAATTATTTGTCAACCCACTCAACTCCACTGACAATTCAGTTCCTAGAATTTAATTATTATAAATCATTATGTAAATGTACGTATAGAAATATGTTCATGTATACATGGTACAAAATACATTATTAATTTACTTAATAGAAAAACCATTAACTAACAAACTATCTATCTACATGTGTGTATGTACATAACAGATAATACACGAAGGTTTTTTTTTATGAGAAATTAGGTTGCAACAAAATATTAAAAAATGCTTTTATTAAAAACCTATATTTTATTTAATAACAACGATTCTCAGTAGGCCAACTATTTAGACTAATTTGGCATAGTTATTTTTATCCTAAAATTTCAATAAAAACGAAAATGTTTTGCCGTTGCTCATTCTTTTTTTAATAAGAAAAACCAGCATCTGTATTTTCCTTAAATAGAAGTAACTCAATAGAATTTTGACTTAAAACTCGGAACTACTTTTTGAAATATAAAATTAAGTTTATCTTTTAGTAAAGTATAGCTTGCTTATTTATCTCAGAAAAAGAGAGAAAAATGAAAAATATTCTTATGTATTTTTCAATCCGAAACTAAATAATATTATGGCAAAGTAGATCTTATTTATGTTTTCAATAATGTAGTAAAAGTAGATAGGTATTCGTCTGAAGTTTTCACTTTATATGATTCGTATATTATCGCTTCCCACTATTTTCAAAAAAATAAATGAAATAAGTTTGAAAATATGAGATAAATATCGAGAAAGTGTATGTAAAAATAAAAAAAATATGTATATTTACGACCACATTTCAGATTATTTAAATATATTCTGACACTATGAGTAGTACAAAAAAAGAAGAAGAATATATAGATACACATACTAACCTCAGCTAAAAGTAATAAAGCTTCCATCGTTGCTCAAGAAAAGAATACAGCGTTACTAGACTTTTCTGCTTGTACTGGAATAGCAATTTGCAAATTTCTACGATTTATATTAGTGTAAATTCACAGTTGCCTTAAATAATTAACGACTAAATAATACCATTAGTCATGTTTAAAAGTTTCCAACATTTCTCTGCCATAGATGCATTATTCTTTGCACTTCTCTTTCGAACCCTTTCTTCTTCTCTATTCTAGACACAATATCCTCTCTCTTCATTATATATATATATATATGTACCATCTCTAACCACACACATAAACAAAATCTTATAGATTTCCTTCAACCCTAATCAAATTTAACTATAAGCTATAATATCATTCCTTTCGTTAATAAAATTAGCATGCAAACAGTCACGCTATCTAGATCTATGTAAAAAGGATTATATACATACATTATACATATACATAATGTATTACATGAAACTTTCTGATCTTCTTCATTCCCTTTCTATGTCTATCTTTGTCTATCTCCCTATAATGATATATGTATGTCTCTGTAAGTAAAACTTTAATCTTATTAAAAGGGAAATGTCATTTCCATTAAACTCTATTATATATAACGATTTATTTACAAATTATATATATATGTATATAAAGAAAAATAGATCTGATTTTGAAGTAGGTAGTTTTGTGGCATTTTTTTCCAGTTTGTTAATGGTTGGAAAGTCCTGTCGGCTTCTAATCTGTTCTACTATAGTAAAAAAAAGTACATCATGTTATTCAGAGAGCAGAGGTGCCAGTATAGTGAATTTTTATAAATAATTTAAAATTTAACTATAAAATACGTTCTGACAAATCTGTGATGTAATTTTGTGGCTAATTTTAATTATTAAAGTGAGTGAAATGAGCATGTGGTTTTTTTGGATTTTAAACAAAAACAAAACCAGAAAATGTCAGATTTTAACCAAAAATTAAATAACAAAAACAACAAAAAAAACTATAAACTCTGAATGGTATGTACATCTCTACATTAATATTTAATTGGCTTCATCAACTTAATTAAGCTTAATTATACTTAATTTAATAACGAATTTAATAATCGTAAATTTAAGTAAAGTACAAGTATATTTATTTGATAATACATTATCCCAAATAAAAAACAGCTGCGACAAATTTTGGCTATGTCATCAAGCCAAGTGATAAGCATTATAAACATGCAAAGCATATATTATTTTCTGTGAAAGTTTAATAGGGTTATAAAAATCTGCCAGGTACCTGATACGGTTATTCAGTCAACGTGTGTGATTGCTGGAATTATTCACGATGGCGTAGAATAACGGCAGTTATTCTGTTATATTCAGTTATTTCCAAATATCGAAAACTCAACTATACTTTATTGTTATTATCATCTCTATTTATTATGCCAGTATAGTCAATTCTCTCAGCACTATGTAAATAATATCCATCTATTGATGACGATTAAACAGTTTCAATTTACATGATTGGCTTAATTAGTTGAATTAAATTACAAAAAATTGAAAATAATAATAGATATTTTCCATGAAACATTTAACAATAAACATATTACATATCAGTATTAGTATCATGCAGGTATCTGTAATTTAATAATGTAATTATTCGATATCTAAATTTATTTTTTCGGTTTTATTGTTTTTTTTTCTCACTAATTGTCTTATTGCTATTTAATTTATTTGGTATTTATAACAGACATACTGTACGCACCTTACCTACCACAACACAAATATTCACACCTATGCATGTACGCATGCAAATAAACACGCAAAAAATAGAATATTCGGAAAAATAAAAATTGTATTTTTATCAACTGGTATTTTCGTCAACTTGAAATAATAACGTAATACATAATACGGAGAAATATGAAATGTGGCGCGAGTACAAAAAAACACTAGCCGTACCACAGTGTAACCCCTTCCTAACGGTTACCCAAAATGACAGCCTAACTGGCCGTTATACGGAGGTATCGGCACTAGCAACGTTACACAATTTTAGCAACAAAATTGATATGAAATATTTTCATTTGCCTTAGTAGAGAATAAAATTGAAATTGAAATAAATAAAAAGAATTGTCAGAATAAAAGATTAAATTTCAGCTTCAACTATAATTAAGTATATGTAATGTTGAGAAACGCGTGAACAAAACAATTTATTTTAGCTGATAAAGTAAAAAAAGTTCATTTTCCAAATTGAATGAAAAAAAAACTTTTGAAATATTGGCCGTTATCAGGAGGTAATTTCACGTAGGACTTATTGTACAGCATGTAGCGGCCGCGGCTATTATGTGGAGGTGACTGTTATCGAGAGGTGGCTTTTAATAGAGGTTTTATTGTATTTCGTACCTAATCAATCACGCATTATTATATATGCATTATATTCATATAAGTATGTATGTTTTATACATATGTATTATGGTAGTGAATCGCAAGTATACAGGGTGGACCTATTTAGCCCGTAAAATATTTAAAATTTATTAAAAATATCTTATATCCTGGTTTTCTCGTTCAAAAACTATTTTGAAATTTTAGATTTAGTCTAAATATTCGCGAATGTCGCACATGCAACAATTGCTTGTGCAAACAACAAGTCTATCCAGCTATTCTATACATATTAATAATCATTCTGTAAAATATTCATTAACGCACATATGTATGTAAAATGAATCGAGGAAAATAAACAGAAAAAATTTAAAAAAATTCATTGACGACAAAAATCATATTTTTTCTTGGCATTAAAACGTATGAAAACAATATCGAATAATACACACTTAAACCAATGGAAATCTGGCATGTGAAATACGTATTTAATTTAAATCAAAATAAGATAACAAACATTCAAAAATACTCCTACTCTTCTCACAGTTTTACACTATTTCTTAAAAAAGTTAAAAAACATTTTAGTCACAATTTAGTAAAAAAAAACAATTAATTATAAACAAGAATAAAACAATGAAAATAAGAATATAAGTTCAAACAATAATAAATAATAGCAATAATGATAATAGGTTGTACTCATATAGTAAAAGGTCAAAAAAAAAAACTATCTATTTTTCACTGCTTAGTTAATATAGGCGTATTAATTTAATAAAAAAACTTCAGCGCGATTAATTAAACCATATTCCTTAATTTGATATGTGCATTGTGTAGTGGTCATTTGTACAAGTAATCATTTTATCAACAATCCAAAAAAAAAAAATCAAACCACAAAAAAAAATAAAAATTAAATTGAAAGTTTAATTAATTGAAGTTAAGTTAAAGCTTCGATTTAAGTACTGTGTTTAGTATTTTATTGCAGTATTTAAGCATTGTGTTTTAGTGTCATTTTTTAACAATATTCTTGTAATTATTATTCAGTTCGGCATATTCCACGCATTAAAATTTGCGCCAATATAAATTTGAATTTTGATGAAATGCAAAAATATTGAAAAATTGAAAAGCGAATAAAGTAAGTGTAATTATCTTTAATTAACATTCTAATTATGCTTAATTTGATATAGTGCAATTTAAGTTACAATTTGCGAATTCGATTATAGTGAAAAATCGCAATGAAAACAAATGTCAAATTTGTTTTCTTGTTATTTTTTACTAACTAATGACAATATAAGCTATTGTATTCCTATAAACAATTCTAAATGGGAATTATATATGGCAGGTATAGCAAGTTATATTTGCATCTTGCGTCAATAAAATCCAAATTAGTTAGTAATTTCTGGCATATAGTTATTTGTTTTTGTGAGTTTCAACGTCCATTTTAGACACTGCAAAAGAATCAGATCTTCGATTACATTTTGTGATAATTTTTAATATTTGAGACGCAAAATTCGCACGTATGTTATAAGTACCCGTTAATTTTAACAAGGAAAACTCTATAATTAGAGAGAAATAAAGTGTTAGTTCTTGGAAAATGTAAACATGATGTTTTCAATATCACGACGTGTTTCTATTTAGGTAAATATTACATATGACGTGCCTAAAAAAAACCTTATCAGTATTGTCACACACATATACTGAGTGAGAAATTTTGCATAACTAAAAAAATTCACTAGTAAATTTAGAAAATGAATTTAATTTGAGCAACATTAGGCAGAATTTTGTTTTTTTTTTTTTTTTTTTTTTCATACCTTCCCAATAGTGTGATTCTAAGCAAATCCTCTGGCCAAGCTTTTATACTCGTATTGGCTAAGAAAAAAAGAAGAGTCTGGATTTGTTTTCGTTATTCTAGCGAACTGAACTTTAGGAATTTAAAGAAGGGCCACTGAAACTTTTGTATACTGAAGTACTTAATAAAAGAAAGTTCGATGCTATGTTATTTTAAATATTGAATATTTTAGAAAAAAATTAACTAAGCAGATAATTACATTTAACGCCTTTTTCTTGTTGGAATTCACTTTAAAAATATGTGTTTTTCTTTATGTTTTATATTTGCTAATGACATTACCTAATTAATATTCAATCTAATTATGTACACACTTACTAATAAAACAGTACATTTATTATAAATTGATTTTGATGATAATAAATTTGTTTGTATAAATTAATTACCATTTTATAGAAATAGGTAATAATTAGGTAATTTGCATTTAAAATCAATTGTTGGCACTAATATCTTCTAAATAGTATCTTGTTATTATCAGACGTTTTCAACAAAAAGAAAAAGGTACAATTCTTCATCAGGTACTTTTCTGATGTTTTTTTCTTTTTTTGATAAATAATATACAGTTGGTACATTTTGTTATTTTCAAAAATATTTACCAGTGAACAATAACTAGAAAATAAACACTAGTCACAGTTCGTGTTTTATGATATTTAAGAAAATAGGTATATACTGTTATTTTGTTTCGACTTTTGTCTTATTTTGATTTTGTAATGGCTGTAATCAAAGATGTAAGTTCTAATTTATCAATATAAAAACAAATACAGAAGGATCAATAATGATTGAAGTTGTATTTTACTACTATTCAAATGCAATAGAACTTATAACGCATATCACCAAATTAACCAGCCACTGAAATGGCTGCAGAAATTGAAACTGCCTTCACTCATTTTCGATCATCCTGTATACCAAAATAAACAATTCGTAATGGGATACGAAAATAATCAATTTCTTCTTATATTTCAGTATAATAACGCATCGAATATGTATCCGAAAAGTTCATATAAAAAATGGGCATATTTATCTGGATCATCAGTAATACTAATGTTATTTGGTATAATTGTTATTTGTGTCAGATCAATTTTATATAATGCAATTTTAAATAATATGCTAGTAATGCTACCAAATTCGGATACATATGAATTATGGAAAAAGAATCCATTACCATTAGAGTTGAAATTATATTTATTTAATTGGACAAATCCACATGATATTTATAACAGGTAAGATAAAACTGAAATGGAACGCTTCGAGTAACCTTTAAAGCATTGTCACAAAATAGAACACCCCAGAAAGAAAAACTACGCTGTTTTTCACTCAAAATTTCATGATCTTGAGGGCATTTTTTCTCATTTTTATTTGAGCAAAATATCAAATATTTAAATACAAATATCAAAAATATAAGTAACAATTATTAATTTTGTCAATTCACGAAGTTTCACCTCCGGTTCTTTCCAGTTCTTCGCGTAAAGAAAGTTTTATACAAACTGTCTTTTTTTAATGTTGTTTTACGATCTTTTCTTAAATATTTCTAGTTCAATAAAACCGAAATTTAATGAAATGGGTCCATATACATTCGATGAAACAAAAGAGGCTACAAATATTACGTGGAATGATAATAATAATACAGTTTCTTACTACAATTTGAAAACGTGGTGGTTTAATTCGAATAAAAGTAAAGGGAGTTTAAGTGATTTAGTAACAGCTGTAAATACAGTTGCATTGGTAAGAAATATTATATCGATTCTAGAAAAAATAATAATTTATATATTAATATGTACAACCTGTAAATAGTAAAATGCTAAAAGTAAAAATTTACTTAAGATCCATAACATTTGCCCTATCAAGAAGTTATAGAAAAATCTGTTGTTTATTAAAGTGTTAATTTATATTTTGTATCTTTTTTTCTATTATTTGTATTTAGTTTTTTGATTGTCGTAATTTGAACAGATTTTTTTAAATTTTTTATAATCATTTTTTATTTCCCTATTTTTTGTTACAATCTTATGAATTTTCGAGCTATTCGTAATGAAATTTTCTTCTGCTTAAAAAACAAAATTTTTTGCACTTTTTCATTGATGCTCACTCCTTAGGCTCTTTAATTTCTTCATTTATTTTCCCATTTTAGGCAAGTGCATTCACAGTAAGAAATTGGAATTTTTTGATGCGAAAAGGTTTAAATGTCTTTTTGAATTCAGCTTCAGCTAAAATTAACGTAACACATACTGCTGGTGAATATTTATTTGAAGGTAACTTTTTTTTTTCTTTTAATGATAAATGAGCCATTACAATACAAAAGAATATGCGAAATGAATTTGGAAAAACAATAGTAAAAGAAACTGTAGTATTTTTTTCGATTCAATTTATTCCAACCTTTTATTATCGAATTCCCAAAAGAACCCAACAAGAAAACATGCCTCCAGGTGAAACAAGCATACAAGAAATTCGTAGCCTAATAACCTTGATCAGCTCAGCATTCAGCACTCTTTCTATTTTTTCCTTATAAATTTTCAATAAGGTTTTTTGTCTTTGCCCAAAAGTCGGTAGGCAAGCAAGATTCAATTTTGTTTTTCTTTCTAAAGCCATTTCCCCGATGCTATCAAACGGATTAAAATAAAAGATACAATGCGAAAAAAAAAAAAAATGGACAAACAAGAAAAAATGGAGTTACTACTACTTTTTTGTTAGTTTCACAGAATATAAATTCGGTAGCAGTTTACACATCGTATTCCCAGTTGGTACATGTGTGTAGTAATATAGGAGTGAAAGGAAAATCTGTTTCTATTTTAGATTTTACTACTTGCTAGATTTTCAATATAGAAAATGAATTACCTTAAAATTATTTTATATAATGTATAAAAATATATTTATATTATTTTATCGCTATGGTTTTTCTTGAATTAATTGATACAAGTCATAAAATCTGTTGAATACGAAGGTACCGGTCCAAAGATTCAAAATTAAATGTAGAGACGTTTATTAAATAGCCAAATTTTAAGGTTATCAAAAGCTAAATGCTATAAATTTTCCTCTCCATTCCAGTATATTACTGTTCATGCACCAACTGCGAATGAAATTTCTCCCTAGACTCTAGTGGTAATTATACTTAAAAATACTAATTTATTAAACACTAAAAACGAGAACAGAAATATAATAAATATACCTAGTAATGACAATTAAATTTATCTACCGATTGATTATTTTGATTTTGAAAGATACTTAAGCGTATTTGAACCGAAGGAAAGTCATTCATCTCCACAGCTTAAAATACAATTAAAAAGGTTAATTAAATTAACTATAGAATAAAACTGAAATTGCCCATTAAGATAATTATTAGTTTTAGTTATTATTGTAGCATTCTGACACAAATAGCATTTCTAATTAAATAACTGAACATTAAATATAGTTGTATGACCCCAAAGAATTAATTATTTAAAATAAAAAATAATCTATTAATTAATTTAATTCATCCAACTATTCATATAAATAGTATGTTTGTGTATTATTTGTGTGTCTTCTATTCTTTCATATTTTTAATTAATTTTAGGTTATGATGATTCAGTGTTAACCATGTCGAATAAAATGCCATCAATAGGTGGAGCTACTATGCCAAATTTTGATAGATTTGGATGGTTTTACACGGTAAATAAATCAGTTTTTTAATAAACAGTTTGTAAACACACTGTATTGGAAAGTACAGTAAAATTTAATTTATTTGGAAATTTATTATCCATGTAGATATATGTAGATATGTCACAAACGTTGGCTTTGCCTATCAGTTCGACAAAAATGATCTTTATTTTAATTGATTTCTTTTAAATAAAGAAAGCTTTTGATTTTTGATTAGCTTCTATGCTAAGTTACTAGATCAACCTAACTAAACGTTGCACTACATCAAAGAAAAGCAAAGAATACAATATAAAAAACGCATACTTTTTCTTTGAAATTCTGGCAACGGCGATTTAAACTGTCGACTCCTTGATCTGCTTCTTGCCATTAATCATTTCATAACTTATATAAACATAATAATTTTCAAATATCAATAACTCATCTTTACAATACTTTATTATATTTTATTTCACAGCGGAATGCTTCAGAGACCTATGAAGGCCAATTTAATATGGATACAGGTGTATCTGGTGGTCAGCTAGGTGCCTTACGTAGATGGAAATTTATGGAATCAACACCATATTATGCAGATCATTGCAGCATTGTACAAGGATCAGCTGGTGTATTTTTTCCAACTAATTTGAATAAGACTAGTATAATAAAATTCTTTTCACCGGATTTATGTCGATACGTTGAATTGGAATTTGAAAAAGAAGTTTACATTAATGGTTTATTAGGTTATAAATATTCAGCTGGTGATCGATTTCTCGATAATGGTAAGAAATTACTTTTGACGTAAAGAGGTAAACAATAATATTAATTAGAGCTATACCTTTGAAGAAATTTAATCCTATTTGATCTAATTATATTAGGTATAAAATTCAGGAAAATGCTTATAATTAAAATACAAACTTATAAAAACATCAATTCAATATTTATGTACTAGTCAATATTCATACATTAATCGCTTTAAGTTTCTGTCAGAATGGTATTAAATTTTATATTCTTAAGGTCAAAAGAAAGTATCCAAATACATAATTAAATTAAATATATAAACAACATTTTATAATTAAATAACACTCATTAACATTAACATTACGCATTGAAACTAAGAAAGTTTTTTTTTTTATTTAAATCTTGTGACTTTGAACTTGAACCTTTCGCAGTTTTATCTAAAGAGACATATCATAGTTACAAGGTGAATAAATAAGGATAATTATGAGTGATATTTTAATGTTTTTAATAAATTAAAGGCTATAGTTCTTACAAAGTAATGTAAATCGTGGCGTTACTTTTCACTAATTAAGTGAAATTAATTAATAGCTGCATCTGCTAAAACAAGTCATTTTACTATTATTGGAATTGTGATGCCGAACTTCTTCTCTTGTCATCATACGAATTCTACAAACTGCAATGCGCCTCATTGAATGTCGTAACGATTTCTTTTCAACTTTCTATATATATATACAGAGTGATACATTGGATTTTTTTTTCGAATAGGTACAAAAATTCCAGAAAATAAATGTTTCTGTAAAGGTGATTGTATGCCATATGGTGCACTAGATGTGTCGGCATGCCGTTATGGAACACCGACATATGTATCGTTGCCACATTTTAATAAAGCCGATCCACACTATACCAGTTTAATCGAAGGTGTTAAGCCGGATAACGATAAACATGATTTTTTCATGACATTCGAACCGGTAAGATGCGGTTTAAATTGGATTAGTTTAATTAGTGATTTAATATATCGGATACGGGTGTAATTTGAGAAGTTCATAGTGCATTACTCTTCAGTTTAATACTGAATTACATTTAATATCTAAGTATAATTAGTTTAAAACAGTTACCGCCGGTTGCCGAAAAGCGAATTATCCTTATGGCTATGATATAAATATCGATTATTTTTAATGTATTTCCTCCATAACAACTATGATTATCCATGGATTATCCATAATCCGCTTTTCAGAAACTGACGGTTTATTTTTCCTGAATTTTAATACTTTATCTAATGTTCATTTCAGAATACAGCAGTACCACTGCAAGTAGCCGCAAGACTCCAAGTCAATTTACTTTTACAGCCAGTTTATGGAATTGGGTATGTTCAACTTTGAATTATTTATTGTTTAAGATTAACTGTCAATTGATTATAGAAAAACGAATTGTCATATTTGCCATATCAAAATTTAATCATCTTCGATTAAATGTTTTAAATTTTTCATAATTTTCCACACATTTAGAAAGTGAAAATCATCCCCCTATTCTAGCACATATCATTTTTCAAGCCCCAAGAAAGAAAAATACATATATAAGAATAAAACTAAATTACCGAAATCCAATCTATGCAATCTCAGCTTCATCTTTCTCCTTGCCCTGCTTTTCGTTCAATTCTCTCACCACCACCACCACCACTCTATGCACAGTATACACTCGTACACTAGTAATTTGATATGAAATAGACACACATACACATAGTATATGACTCTATCAAAAGGAGAACGATTTTCCATTTGATGTTTCTCTAGCGAGATATTAAATTTAGAGCAAAAATTGGGTTCCAATGTTTTATATGTGTCTATAGAGCTTTAAACTGTGTTTATGTACAACACTAGCATGTTTTTAGGCTCTAGATAAGTTTCAATATAAATGCATTTTTAATTTGTTGATACAGCGAAAATCTGCAGCATGTATATATATTTATATTTTTATTTGCTGCCAAAAAGTCGAGATTTCCAGGGTGGTCAGCGATCTATACTATGTATAAGTAAAAAGTTAAAAGTAAAGTTAGAAGTTATGAAAATCAACTGGATAAATTGGGCAAAATTTTATGTCATTTTCATATTGGAAGTGCATATCGATGCAATTTTCATAGCCAACTAGGTTTTGCGAATGAAAAATTGAAGTTTCAGCTATATTTGTGGTTTTTGGTGGTAGAAAATATAATGAAAGTTTATTGTAAACACACTTTTTTAATCAATCTCAACTAAGTAGGCGACGAAAAAAGTACTAATTCCATTGGATTATATGCAAAAATAATAATAAAAACTACATCAAATGTGGAAGTTACAAAAAAGTTTTTACAAAATTCCTCTCTATTCTTCAAATGTAATCATTAATCAAACTTTACCTTGTTTAGAGAAGGATATTCATTAAAAGTGTTATGGATTTACATAGTTAGGATTACAGCAGACTTATGTTTATTTTAAGGGCATCATATTAACGTCATTTTATTACTTTTTTCCAGAATATTTGAGAAGGCTCCACGAATATTTATGCCAGCATTATGGTTTGAACAATCTGTAACTATAACAAAAGAGATAGCATTCTATATAGCTGTTCTAATTAATTTAAAAGTCGCTTGTCTAGCAATAGGTGCAATTATAATATTTTTTTCAATTATAATGCAAATATGTTGTTGTTATAGTGTATGTACAAGTAAAATGTTAATTAAAAAGACTAATAGTTTATTAAAATTCGAAGAAAAAGTACCATTAAAATGTGATAATGATAAAAATATTGAGTTAGTACACTCATAATAAATTATAGATATTTAGGTTATCTAACTATTAGAAATTATGTGTTTTTTTTTAAGATTTATATTGTAGATATATAAATTAAAGATTTTATATAAAAAAAATTTATAATATATACAAAACATATTTCAAATATATTTAAATAATATAAAATTTGTTAAAGAATTATTTTACGTGTTTTTTTCTTTGTTTTACCAGCACGATCCATGACGATATTGTGTTACAATGTTCTACCATTCAAAGTGGTGTACCCTATACACTTATTTACCCTCCACATACCTTCCAATTTATGTATGAATGTGAAACAAAAATAATATAATAATCATAACACCTAGATGGCGCCAGACATGAATCTTACAAACTAAATTTTTATTTATGACAACAAAACAATTATATTTTGTTTTTATCTTTTGAAAACACGAATGCATTCGAAACGAAACTGAAATCATTTCATGCCGTGTAACAATTTCACCTAGCAGTTTAAATGCGGGTACAATGGAATAGATAATAATAATAATAATAGTAATCA
This sequence comes from Platypus cylindrus, assembly GCA_949748235.1. Taxonomy (NCBI): domain Eukaryota; kingdom Metazoa; phylum Arthropoda; class Insecta; order Coleoptera; family Curculionidae; genus Platypus; species Platypus cylindrus. Next base: position 5,871,621 of record OX456489.1, on the reverse strand, counting down.
CCTCTTTTCCAGTTGCATCCGGTAGATATAGCATTAAATATACAAATATAATTGACAAATTTTAATATTATCTTTCGTTATAACACTGAAGCAGTGTTAGTTAAAATCATTATTATTACTATTATTGTTATTGTCCGTCTTCAATTCAATTATCTTCGCCTTGTGGAAATGACCTTTATCTAAATCATTATCCACTTGACTTCGAACAATTTTTATTCCCTTTAAAGAAAAGAAAAAGATAACAAAATTGGAGAAGAGATAGCATGAATAATAATGGTGTGTCGAGCGAGTCATAGCACTACATCGTAATTTTTGACTCTGATTTTATGTCTTGCTAAGTTTTTTTTTGTGTTGAGAACTCTTAACATTTTATTACAATGGTTATAGTAAATTTGATTTAAAGAGTAAATTATTTTTCGACGAATTTGCAATGATCAAAAAAGTAAGTATACCTGTAAGCATGAATTTATAACGAAAAGGCTATTTTTATTGTTATCCACGTAATCATTTCATAAATAAGAGAGAGAGAGGGAAAGCTTGTAGTAACTTTTGTTTTGCCAACTAAAACAGTTTCAACTAATTAAAAAGTGTTTTAATGTTTCCAATAGCAGGTAATATATTAAGAAGAAAAAATTATGTAAGAATACGTAAAATTCCACTTGCAAAAAGAAAAAATATACAGGGTGTATTTTTTGTATTGTCTTGTATAGTTAACTCTTTTATTAGCTACGATAGGAAAATTATTCATATAGTAAAATTGGGCAGAATTTCATGGGAAATGCCTTGGCACTTACACGTTTAGTATAAGTATTATGATTGGTAATATATCCTGAAAATCAATAAAAAATGTCATTTTTTAATGATAAATATCTTGAAAATATGTAGGCATGGAACAAAAATTCAAAAGGGATTTAAAAATCGCTTGTGGATAAAATTCAGTAAAGTCAGCACTTTCATCATAGCCTACTTGGTTTGGAAAAAAAGACGATTTGTTCTCATTTCAATGATGAATGAATGTAGCAGTTCCCATTTATTTTACTTTTTAACATCAAAACTACGAAATGTATCTGAAAATTTAATTTCTAATTGCAAAAATGCAGTTGGCTATGAAAATGAGAAATTTATAGATATGACAATTTAATTATCAAAACAACAGAAAATTTCTAATATAATCCTGCAAAATTTTACTAATTGTACCCAACTGCCAACTGTCCTATTCGATGTTTTTGCTATCTATAAATAAATGGAAAATGGCCAGCCTGAATTTTTTTATCCAACTAATCCAATACCAACATAAAACTGCCATGAACCCAAAGAAGAAAAAAAAGGACATTTAATAATAATTCCACTCAATGTAATGTTTTCACTGCACAAACAGACAGACAAGATATTTTTATTTACGGTTTTTAAATGTTATTTTATACTTATTTATAAAAGTAACAAAAAAAAAAACTAAACTTCAAATAAATATGTCTCTCGATCGTATTTTATTGTATTTCCTTATCATCAAGAGTTAATGATTCATTGTTTAAAATAATAAAATAAAAGAAGCAGTTCGTTAACTAGTGAATTAAGTTGAATGGCTGGCCTTGTATTAAGTTTGTTGAATGTAGCTCTAAATCGGCGATTTAACTCTAACCACAATAAATATTCATAACTATAGTATGGAGTAAACTTATTTTTCAGTGAATTTTTGTCATAAAATAATTAGAATTACTATAAACTAAAAAAGTAATTAAATATCAGTATTACTTACAAGAATAAATTATAATTACCATCAACTATTCCTTTGCTATCAATTTAACTTCTGGCAAGTTTCAAAATTAACTTTAAACTTTTGTTCAGATAATTAAACTTTCTAATACATTTCATATTATGTATTAAGTCTGGGAAACCTGAAACTACATACACAACCTTACTTATTAGCGGAGATAATCATTTTATTATTATTATTATTATTAGATACATAAAGCTATGGTCATCATAATATAAACAACATAATCAACAAATAGTTATAAAAATATATACAAAATATATATTATACGTATGATATTATCTATTATCATATTCAAAAGGTCAGAAGGCTCAAAAGATAACATTAACTAAAGTATCATTATTTTATTCAATCAATTCCGTTTGTTTCTGTATTATCATCTATAATATGTCTATGTACTCTTAGTGTTTATGTAGATATATATATTTAGCAATTCCGACCTATTAATTATTATTCCTTAACGATAGTAATTAAACGCATTTTCACTTCAGTTCATGTCACTAGTAGAAAAAAGTCAGCGTTAGAGCCAGGGAGATACAAAGAACAAAAAAAAATGTATTAACTAATCGCAATTCTATCAACATATTGAACAAGGTAAGAGTGTATACGTTAAACAAATATTTAATTCAATATGTTCAAATCTATTCTCTGCCTCTCGCTAATGTATTTTCCCTCTCAACATTAGCAGCAGCACATTTTTTTTTTTTTTTTATCATATCTTATCTTTGCCACTAATTCATCTTCAAACATATTTTTATAATATTTCTAACTTCTACATAGGCATACATATTATGTAGATTTTAGTTTAATTGAAAAAGTTTTAAGGCAACTTAAATTAAAAAATGAAAGATGAAAAAAGTTTTCTCTAGAAAAAAAAGTTTTATTTGATAGCAAGAGATTATGTAAATTGAAACAATTTTGAATTTACTATGAAACAAATATAGTTATGTGTAAATACTTAATGGTGATTTTTTGAGTTAAAAATTCGACGTTTTTAAAATTTATTTTAAGTTATTTAATGTGTAATGAATTTTTATATAATTTCTAATATGTTAGAAATCTTGTTTGATGTTGATGGTTTATTTTTTCAAGAATTCAATCCCTTGTATCTTAAAAGGGAAATAAAACCATTGAGGTAAGCCCTTTACAGATTAAAATAAATAATATTCAAACATTATTATATGTTGAAAATGTGTTCATGCTTTTCATTTGCCATTATGTAAATTGATAAGACACATAGTTTCTATTTACTTTTCTTTAATTGTTTATCATTATAGAAAACTCTGTGAAATAATTAAAGTAAAATTGAATCAAAGAGCATTTAACTATTAATATATTAACTTGGGAACAAATATTTCACGAAAGTTACTATAAATTATTTGAAATAATTAGCATTTTAACCTAACAAACATTTACATTTAATACCGGTTAGATGGGTATTTACCATGATTGCTAAAGCATTAGCTTCCTGTAATATTATTTGTTTTCTTATTCCATTTTTATGGTTATTTCCTTTATTTTTAGACTTCTAAACATGCCAAAACAAAGACAATACGTCCAAGTTATACTAATTACAGCTGGGTTGTTTCTAATCTCATTTGGTATAATTTTATTTATTTATCAACACTCAGTATATGAAACAGCACTAAAAAAGGCATTAGAATTTACTAAAACCTCAGGTTAGTACCAATTCATGCAATAATAATAATACGAACATAATTGATTTTTTATATAAAATTGAAATTACATTAATTATTAGCCAATAATTATCTCTTTCCTACATAGTAAGCTCCTATTTTTTACATAAGACGCTTGTTAAGTTATTATTGATGCAGACATTTAAAATAGCTTAATTAACTTTAGTCTAGACTTCAGAAATTGTTATTTATATAAAAGTTTCAATCATATCGAAATTATTTAACGTGAAATTGACCAAAGGTTCTAGAAAGATAACAAAAATGCTCAAATTACGAAAAGCTAATTTAGGAAGCGGATGAAATGAAAAACTGTATAATTCAATTTGATTTCTACCAGAGAACTCAGTTTCGAACTATTACCAATAGATGCGCTGAAATCGGCAGCGAATCTCTCTACCATGATATAGATAATTATAGATATTATATAATACAAATATAGAAGCACAAAGCAGTAGAATCGACAACAAAAAACTTCTTTTGGTGGAAAAATTATTTGTTCATCAGATGAAGTCGTGTTAACAGTGTTGCTTATCAATGAAGTGGCGTGCATTGTTTTCGGTTTATTAGTTTTATTTGTTTTTTTTGCAATTTTAAGATTTTTTTGGTAAAAATTTAGATAATAATGTATAAAAATATGCATTGTTTTGAGCTTGGTTGCAAAATCGGTTGCTATATTAATCTGACCATCTAATCTGACATTTAATTTTTAAACAATTGCATAAAAAGTACCCTCAGAGTTCCTCTTACTTAAAAACAATCGTGAAACAGATAAAATTGAGTTAGTAAATTGTATAGATTTTACTAAGTAGCCAGAAAATAAAGGATTATAGATGATAAGCACTTTTGTCTATTTATAAAATTTATCCTCGTAACGTCAAACTTAACAATTAAAATTCAAATTTTAATTATCTAAATTTGACAAAGGAATGCTTGTATTAAAATGAATATTTATATGTCTATTATAAACAGGTTTTTTTTTTTTAACAAAAGATTAGTCAAACTTATTTACTTGATACTATTTAAAATTCAAAAATACAATTGACCAAATTTTCTACATCATAATTCTAGCTACTTTCAAAGCATGGATAAAAAACAATCCACCATTAGATTTAGATTTGTATTTATTTAATTGGACTAATCCAGAAGATATTGATAATCCAGAGATTAAACCGAATTTTGAAGAAATTGGTCCATATACGTAAGTGTTTAGAGTTTTTGTTAATTTAAGAGTTAATAGAGTTAATAGTTAATTTTTGTTTTAATCCGTATAATGTCAATACATAGCCTTAGTATATATTTGCCGATTTTCATATGACAAAAATATACTCTTAAAAAGTCTGCAAGCCTCAGGCAACAGGATGAACATCAACTCCCGATTTGATAATATTAAACTTAAATTTAACTTGGTTTGACCTAGTTATATGAATTCAATCTAATTAGTAATTAGAGAAAAAGCCAATATCAAAATGACAATGTTAATTTTAATCACAGAATAGAACAATCTCTCTTAATCTATTAAGAACAATGTTAAATTATGTGTACTAGTAGACTCCAGTGCTACCTATTGGGTGCCCACTTTTTTCTTGTTTTCCCTCCTCCTTTTAGTGCTCCATACCCTTAACAAAGTCTAGAAATTTCTAGATGTCTTAGTTTGTTATTTGTTTACAATAAATACACGTTATAAACATGTTGTTATTTGTAAGGACAGTTTCAAAAAATTCATTCAAAAAATCGAATTTTAAATATTTTTCCATTGGTATTTTACCAAAAAAATGCTAATAACCTTGAAATTTATCGTCAAATTGATTCACAAACTAAACCAGATATATTAAGTCGCCTAATTTCAGAATATAGATAAGCAACGAAAAGAAATATAAATGAATGTTTTAATAACAGTCGTAAAAATTGAACTACATTAATTAATTAATTAGAAAATTAGACTTTTATCGATTTAGATATTAGTTTGACGTATTTTGTAATCCGTTTTGTTGAATCTTTCCAATGTGATAATTATAAAAAAAATATACCAGTAATTCGTTATACAATAAAATAACATCAAAGAATAATTTTTGCTCGATTCAATGAAATAAATGACGGTAATTCTACTCGACCATGTTATTGATGTTTTTCCAGATTCCTTGAATCTATACGTAGTAGACGTTTCTTGTTTTTTTAATTTGAGCAAAATTCTAATGAAATGCGTTCAAGAAAATTCGAAAAAAAAATTCAGACATTCCATAACAAATGTATTATTCAAATAAAGGTATCCACCACTAATATCTGACCTTTTCATTCAACATTTTTTCCTTTTATCATTCCCGTTTTTACGACTGAAACTTTTTTCATTGAGAATCTTTCAATAGATATCTTTTTCATCAACTTTTCTCTATTTCTCTTCTTTTTTTGTTCATTCTTTCATTCTTTTTACGTATTTTTTTTTTTTTTTTCATATAGGGTAAAAGAAATCAAAGAGAAAATGAATTATTCCTGGCACGAAAACCACACAATCAGTTACAGAGTGAAGAAAAGTTATTTTTATTATCAGAAGAACAATGTTCGAAATATCGACGATGATATTATAACTACTATTAATGCTGTACCTTTAGTAAGTCTACTTACACGCGCTCCACTATATTAAAGTTTAGAAAAATACGGTTAAGAAGACAACATTAAAAGACGTTTAGTTAGCACACCATTAGAATTTAGTGTTTATTAGAAAATACGAGATGGAAGAAAAAGTCTACAAGGAAAATTTTTTAATCTTATGTAATTTAAGATCTGCAACTCGTATATTTACAGTTATTGGATCATTCAGTTTTAATACATGTCAGTAGAGTAACAAGACCGATTCTATAGATTTGAAGTTGAGCACTATTTCGTCGATTCAACGAGCTGTCAAAGACCTCATCTCTTATTTAATATACTTTCTGTTCGGATTCCTCCTTGTTATCCTACTATAGTTCTGTAATTAATCATCCATCTTATCATTACAGCTAACACTTTCCTCATATTTCTATCATAAATTTCTTCTTCTATTTTCTTTCAGTCATTAGCCTATCAAGCAAGAAACTTCAATTTTTTCTTGAAGAAATTTCTAGCCGTCTCCATGTTAAGCATGTCGGAATTTTACGTAAGAAAAACTGCTAGAGATATTATCTTTGATGGTTACAAAGATGGGATTTTAAGTGTACTTAGTAATATACCCGGTTTAAATGTACAAGAAAAATTTGGAATCTTTTATGGTGTAAGTAAGTCGTAAAAAATCATTTTAAAAACACATTTTATATCCATTTTGTTACATATTGTATGATGTAATATACTGTTTATTATGACATGTGTATAAAAAAGGTTTTATTAACAGTTTTATAAGAATGTCCAAAGATTATATAGGATGGATTTTTCTTTGTGCATCATTTTTATGAACGCTTTATTGAATTCGCAGATAAGTATAAAGTAGATAACAGAATGCTGAAAAACGCCACCAAGTTATTTGTCCTTCACACATGTACGTCACAATTTTGATGTATTAATTTTTTTTATATTGGATAGTAATATTCTAATTTTACTTAGCATTTTATTGGATTTTCTATCCTGTTATAATTCCTTTCTTATATTCTCTACTCGACAGCTGTTTTATTATGTTAAATCTTCTTCGAAGAGTACTTTCGTTTCGCCTTTTTAAATATAAAAAATAAGAAAGAAATAATTACAGGATAGGAATTCCAAAAAAGCTAAGTAAAATTCACAATTTTTATTGTAATCTGCGTAATAAATGGATCTACGTTCCATTATGTGCTAGATAGAAATGACCTACCAAAATATTAATAATGATAGCAAAATAGATCTTAAATACCGGGCAATTTTTTTCTTTAATTATAATTCATTTCTGAGATTAAATTATTGACAAATCTATGTGTATTTATAAGAGGTTTCCTTACATCATTACATTCTTTAAGTGGCAACTCGATACGATTATTTAGATAGCTTTAAATATTTTCAGTAAAAATTACTGATTTGTTTATCTATCGATAATATTTGCCCAAATTATTCTAAGCCGACCGTAAGCTTTGGTTCCTGACTTAAAATATCGGTGACGTAAAACATCAAACGTATCATTCTTCAAACCGAGTTTCCCAATACTCCTTTAATCTACCCTGTTCGTACCAATTTCTTTTTTTTTTTTAATTTTTCAGCGAAATGACACAATAGGATCAGATGTTTTTAGTATGTACACAAAAAATGATGAACTTTTCGGCAGTCAAATGTCATGGAACTATGAAAATCGAACACATTATTTTCATAATCAGTGCAATAGAATACGAGGTTCAGCAAGTGAATTCTATCCATTAAATATAAAAAAATCGAAATTGGTATTCTATTCACCAGAACTATGTCGATATGCTGAATTGGAATTTGTTCGAGAAGAAACTATTAAAGGTGTTTTAGGATATCGATTCACAGCTGATCATATATTTGATAATGGTAATACATTATATAATGAAATGAATAAATCATTATATTAATTAAAACGTTATGTATACAAATTTGTACGTGTCTAAAATGAATTCACAAGTGAAACTTCAGTGTTCCAGTTAGTATAGTGATTTTTCTCGAGTTTTATTAGGATTTAATCAGTTTAGCGCGCAGTTGATTTAATCCTCTTTTAGAGATATATAACACTAAAAAGTTACTTTTTATTTTGTAATTTTCATCCATTGAACTTTGGACTTTTACTGCCTAAAACGTTTTATCCGAATTCGCATTAATCACATTGATTTACAATTTTTTTCCTATTCGATTTTATCCAATACAGGGACAACACGTCCAGAAAACAAATGTTTTTGTAAACAAGAAGAATGTATTCCATCAGGTGTTTTAGACGTATCGAGTTGTCGACAGAATTCTCCAATATTTTTATCATTTGCACATTTTTATGCTGCCGATTCCTATTATAGAAATAATATTAATGGAATGAAGCCAAATAAAACGAAACACGAATTCTACATCGTTATTGAACCGGTAAGATTATCGATTTGTTTTTTTCTTTTTTAATATGTATAAATGTGTACTCAGTTTATTCATTATTAGAGTCATTAGACATTGGAGATTTATGTTTGTAATGGAAATTATGTTGGCAACAGCAACCAGTACTCTCATTATTTCCTTGAATCAGAAACTTCTCTGCTCATATTTTAGTCCAATAAAATTAGATTTGGAAAACTGTTGCAGTTATGAGATTTGTGCAAAATCTGTTTAATGCATACATAGTATGATTTTACGATTTAAACAGCAGACGAATATATTATCGTCGGAGAGAAAGATCGGCGCCATACTACTGGATAATTTGGTAGTGCAAATTTATGTCATAGCATTGACATTGAATTTTAAATTTGATTTTTATTGTTAAAAATGTAGCGGATTTCTTTTGGAATGAATCAGAGTTGAATACATTATTAGGGAGTTATTGCTGACATCTATCATTTTTGCTTGTCAATTTTGTTCTTGTCCAGTTGTGATTTGACCAATAACGGAACAGATGTGAGTAAAAACTTGCTAATGTTTTCGTGATTCGTATTCTTGCTCATCACTGGAATCTGAAATATCACTATTATTTTAAAACGTTACGAATCGAAATATTTTCCGTGTTTAGTTGTAATAAACAAATCTGTTGTTTGGTAAATTTAAAAAGATTTATTAAATCAGTAGCATCTACATTTAGAGAGTCAGTTTATTTTCTCAGTTAGTTTATATGCGTAGTAAAAGGGAAATTTATAAAAATTTGAAACGATAGACAGCTATACAGAAGACAGAAAATTCAAAATGAAATTTACCAGCTGAATAGTTAAGATTTGAAGTTATCAAAAGCTGATTGGTGTTAAATAATACCTCTTCCTGATATATTACTATGAATAGGGATCAACTGGGAATATGAACTGTCCGTAGACACTAGTCATTTATCTACATTTATAGACGACCTCTGTTCGATCACATTAATACTCACACACGCTTCAATAAATCACAATAAATGGTACAATTCTTTATTCAGTACATAACGTATATAAAAAAAATCAAAACTTATCTCATCGATATAAAATCTTTTTTTCAAATGGTTTTTCTTTTCAATCGTTTTTTTTTCTTATATATTGCAAGGCAAAAATATTTTATACATTTCCAATCTTTTCTTTTTATTACGTATACGGTTTGAATTCTCATTTCATATATATTTTCCGCCGGAACCTATCCAGTTTTATGACAGAACGATTGTAAATCTGGATAGGTATAATAAGAGTATATGGGTATAATGTACTATTGACCAAGAGTTATGGTCAATTTTCTGAATTACATATGGTGGACTGATCGAACGATAATTTATAATAAAAATAAAAATTTAACCATAAAACTATATTGACGGTAGAAAAATAGACTAAGAAGAATAAAATTTGCAAAAAGTTCTTAGAGAATATGGTACCTAGTTTAATTCAATAATAGAGAATAATTTTTATTTTTAGAATGCTGGTATTGTTATGCAAATTGGAGTTTCAATACAAATGAATATTTTACTTCAACCAATTAGGGGATTCAGGTAAGAAGCAATTAAATACATTTAATTGCCTACATAAAAACTATTTTATGTAATTCTACTATTCTACTATTAATTTTCTTTTTTAGTTTCTATCAAAATGCTCCAAAAATCTACATTCCATATTTTTATTTTGCTCAAACTGTATATTTAAAAGACGAAATAGCAGCATCCCTACGAATGATCCAGGGCCTACCTGACTATATTTTCTATGCTATATTAGCATTCATAGTAATAGGATTACTATTAATTATATGCACTTTGATTCGAATGTATAGAATATTTAAAATGACTAAAAAAATTCGAAAATCAACTGATGAAGAAGTGCCATTAAACGAAAAAAAATTATAAATAAATCTTGATTTCGATGAAAGACGATTTATATTTAATTGATTTTCTAGTGTAACTGTATGTGTAATTATCTACTAGAAAGTGTATATATATTTAATTATAGAATGACAGAGATGTATGTATTTTTGTAAATAAAGTAAATTCATTTTTTCGCGTGTTGTGTTCTTTTAAATACGCAGAGATCAATTAGATTAGAAACTTAATTGTAATTGGCAACATTGCAAAAAAATGTATGTATTTAATTAGATATGTATGTGTTGTTGTCTAACGACTACTCTTGCTCACATTGTACATAATACATATTACATGGTTAGTCTAATTCTGAATTTGTAAAAAAAATTTTAATAAAAATTACGAACTCATCATATTTAGGCAAAAGATTATCAAAATAATATTCTCAAATTCACCAATAGTGTCATTCCGTATCCTACCATTTATTCTACACTACACTGAGCTGAGTCTGCTAATTTGTCGTGACACCGTCAACAAAACTTTAGTTCATCAGAGCAGACCTACTCTCAATGCTCCCATTCTCAAAGCCTCAAAGTATTCCATAATGTTGGATGCACTGCATGGCTAATCTATTTATGTGTAGGCTCGTCAAAGTGGCACTTGGCAGCCATTAAGAGATGGGTAATTTAATGGAATATTGTAGATACTTTTAATTTTGCTGACAACGTACATGATATAGTATCGTATACGTATAAATATAACAGATATTTACTATGAGGGAAAAAAAGGTTATATGATTCTAATCTAACTACGTTCCGCCATTTTGATTATCTATCGCATAAATTACTGGTTGCCTAGTATATTACCGAAATGTTATTTACAGTAGAATCTCTACTAATGGCCACATATTATTAAGCGAATATGTAAATTTTATAGTCCGAGATCCCGCCAATAATTATCAATAAGATTTAATTTGTATTTCCTATTTTGTAGTACGTAAGCATATACTATTTTTTCTGTTTAGTAATATACAGAAGCATCTACGATTTTTAGATATATTTTACTTATCTCTGTCAATAGAAAAATAAGATGATAAGAATTGCTATAGAATACAATTTCAATTTTTTCTTTTATAAATGGGGAAATACTATGATATATAATTTCCCAGTACCCACAAATTTCTTTACAAAAATACATTTTCTTAATCAAATAAACAATAGATAAAAAATTGAACTGCCATCAAAACCCTTAAAATATATTATTTGTTCCATATTTACGAATTGATTAGAACGTCATATTTTACATAGAAGATCCAATATATAAAACGCAATTTACTTATTAGAAAAATCATTTTATTATTAGATATTTATTAATATATATCATATAATCATATAAAAATTCTACATGATGACATTCAATATGAAATTTCATCAGCCAAATTTCTTCTTTAATTAATTGCTTTATTTTGAGGGAAATATTAAATTCGAATATAAAAATGGAAAAATATGAATGATAATGTACTGTCAAAAGTCAAAGGTCTCCCTCTCCCTCTCTCTCTCACCATTCGTTCTTATAATATAAAAATAGGACGAATGTCTGGTTAGAATCTAGAAAATGGATTTTTAACATATATTTATTTCTTGTCTTTCTTTCATTTTGTTTAGAACAAAAGCTACTTTGTGAGTATATCCGGTTGATTTTATGCTTTTTAGAAATTCCTAATGATCCGTCGGATTAAAAAGCATTAAAATTGGGTGGGTCATATCAAATGGCGCTAAGAAGAATAAAAATATTGATGGCAATCAAAGACACAAGTCGACCACCAGCATAGTTTACGTTTTTCATTTCAATTAATTTAAATTTTATTTCGTTTTAAGTAAAAGGGGTTTGGAAAAACATTTTTTTTTTTTTTAATTAAATTTCCATGAAGAATCTAATCAAATTTAGCTTATAAACTGATAACGAAACTCGTTGTTATCTTTAAGCAGAAAAAAAAGGTAGACATAAAATAAATCTGAAGTGGATTAATTCAATAATCGTTAGTACAATTTCAAAGCATTATACAGAATCAGATTAAATTGATTGTATTGAGATTAAGTATTTATTTGAGGTAAAATATAAGCCCTCATGTAAATATCATTTGAAGAACGTTGTTCAGCCACATAACCATTTTAATAAGGTAACCGTGCTCGTGGAATCATCATCACTCCAACGAAACAACGGAAACCTTATTTTTTTACCTGTTTCATCGTATCATGGCTCATCAAAGAGGCTAGGACAGCCATTGGTCCAAAAATACTTTCAGCAACCACATTATAATACTTTATTGGTTGATTAATTTTTAAGATTTATTTATTTTCTCTTTCGACGTGTATGATGAATATTCATCAAAAAATTTTAGAAATTTATCAAGTCATATTTTAATGATTTCCATTATCTCTTTCTTTCCATTCCCTAACACATAATCTGAGTAATATTTTTATATTTAGGAACATTTTAGTATTCATTAGTACACCATCATTACTTATCCTATAATACTAAATCTTATTCATTCATTCTTCCCATTTATTTTCTTTTTCCCCTTCATTTTTGAATAGCGTTCCTTTTTATATGTGACCATAAAATCCATTAGCTTTTTTAATACTATTTCAATCTTCAAAATTTCAGCAGAATAATGTGCTACTAAGAGACTTTTTTTAGGGCTGAACTTGGAGAATAATTTGGTAACACAAAAACAGTGGCGTAACAAAACAGATGATGTGACTAGATCATTTTAGAAAATTCTCAAATCCGAACTAGTGCCATTTGTCGGGTTTTGCAAGAATAGTTCAGGCGCCTGCGCCATATAAAAAATTAGAAAACATTGCTCAGAATCATAACTGCATCGTCCTTGGAATGTTTCTGGTACTTATATTACAATAACCTAAAAATGAAATCGTTCCGGCACGTTAATCCGATAAGTTTCCCCTCACATGTACCAAATCCATGGCCATTTCCCCTTAAATACAATTTGACATCAGCTCAACTGAATGACGTTATATTGCAGAAATAACATAAAGTCGTTTTTTCGCCCTCTACACAAAAATAAAAGAATAATGGTAGATTTCCTCTATCATCATAGAGAGACATAGAGTGCAACAGCAGCAGCTAAATTGTGTCCCACAAAGAAATAACGACAACAATGACATCTGAAAGTCTTATCGTTTATGCCATAACAACAACTGGCCATCACGAATTTTATATATCTAAATATCCGCCTCGCTACACTATGTAGTTTCACAAATTACATTCCATTACATTAAAAGTCGCTTTTTAAAATGGATTTATCCATGAAATTTAAGAGATTGTTAGAATTAATGAGAGGTTGTGATGTTACTCTTGTTGATGTCAGGAACAATGTTTGTACTCTATTTGCAAAACTTTATGATAATAGCATTTTTTGTGTAAATTTGTAAGTAAAAATGTAAATACCTTCACCATTTTATCAACAAAAAAATCGTAAAACTAGGTTATTGTCTTATTCTGTAAATTTATGAATCATTAAAACTAGTAGGAAATCATTTTATTCCCTACTTGAGATTTAATAGGCAAGTAATTAATTAAACTCAATTAAGTCTTTCAAAAATAAATATAATAAAAATCGAATCAAAATTCTTTTCCAAAATAAAAAAGAAAAAATTAGAATTTTGTCTCAAAGAAAAGTATCCACTGATTTTTCAGCCCATAATTTATTTTGCCTTCCTTTTTTAACTTAAATCCTACTAAAAATTCTACTCTTCAGTCATTTGTATTCAAACTGTGCAATAAAGTAAATGAAAAGATGTCGCCTTTTGTTTTTCGTACCATCTGTCCTTTTTTTAGTAGACCTAACTAAATTATCCAAATAAGACCAAAAAAATATATGATAAGAATAAAAGAAAAGCCTCAATTGAATGGTTAAATAATTACCAAAGAAACTGGAACATGGAAGTAAAAATTAAAAGAGTGAAATAAAGAAAATAGTAAATATTTTTATTAATTTTAACTAGCACAAATTTAATGCTTATTTGATAAATAAGTGAACGTTTTGACTATGTGTTATCTAACTGCTATAATTAATTATAATATGATACTTAACATTAGCTTAATCTTTTCTTTGATTTCAAGCTTTAAGAGATAGAAAAACGTTTATTAAATTTGTCTATTAAATTCAGTTATAATATTTTTATTATAATTAGTAATAATACGATAAAATATAAAAATAAACTGTAAAAACAATAACTGCTTATACTTATAAAATAAAAAAGGCAATATAAATAAAATAAATAAATAGAGTTAGGTGCACATCAGAGATTTAAATCCTTATTAAAAGAGAAAACACTTTTAATAAACTAGTTAATAAAATATTAAATTAAACAATAATAATAATGGAAATATTAAGTTAATATAGTAGTTGTAAGTAAATAAAAAAATATGTATATAAAGTCATAAACTACATATAAATATAGTATAGGCATTATCAAGGGCGGCAAGTATAGTGCAATTTTCGATATTTGAAAATTTATTGGCATTTCTATCGACCATGATTAATTACAGAGTAACACGCAAACAATAAACAAAAGAATCAACACAGTATCACATATCATCCGAACTGTCAAGCAAACAATATACGCTTGTATTTTTTGTTTTTGTTTAGACGGAACATCTGTTTGTTAACTATAGTCGACTACTCAATTTTCCTCTAAAAATAAATAGAAATATTGCTAATCCGTCTGATAGACGTAGCCAAAGTTTATGCTACGTCTATAGAAATAAGACATTTTCAAATAAATATAACTTCACTATACTTGATTTTTTATCTTCTCACACACACATACTCACACATACACTGATGCATACATACATTTTCTTTGGCATCGAAAAAATATTTACAAAAAATAAATCCAAACCAATCAGATCAAATCAAATCCAATTATGGATATAGAAATTTAAAAACACATTGCCATTAATGTTATTACACCTACACAATTACTTCTTCTTTTATAATATCGTTCATTTTCCATTGCTTGTTCTTCGATTTGTTTTGGTGCCGGTTCTATTATTGGTTCAATTTTTGTTATTGTACAATGATGTTGATGATTATCCTCTTTCATTTCGATTAGACTTTCATTATCTAATAATACAATTTCCATTTCCATTTCTTTTGAGTGAACAGTTGTAGTACTACTGGCAGTATTGCTGTTGTCCATTGAAGAAATTGTTGTTAATTCGTTGTTATAATGTAATGACGCAATTTCATTGTTATTGTTATTATTATAAGGGTAGTTGCTTGTTGTTGGTGCAATTGATTTTCCATCAGTGCCACTAATTAATATTAATATTACACTAATGACTGTTAAATTAACAATTGCTGAATACATTTTGTTTTTAGCAGAGATACAACTTGAATTTCACCAACTAGAGAAAATAAACGCAGACAATTTCCGCGGGAATTTATAAACTTGAATGAGAAACAAAAATAAATAAACCCCTGTTTTTATTTAAAACTTATAGAGAATTTTTAATGACCTCTCGCTTTACTCCGTTCACTCGCCCGCCTCTTCACTCTCTTCTTTCTCTATCTGTGTGTATGCATGAAGATAATAGTAGTATAATAATAATAATAATAATAGTATTGGCGGTTATAGATATGGATATTTTGATAATATAATATGAAAATATGTTGTAAAAAAATCGAAAATTTTATTTCTTCTATTTTTTTCAATACGTACCTATATAGAGTGAGAAAAATAGTGCATTAAGTAAAAAAAAATAACCTATACGTATATGGATAACATATACAGGGTGATTTTTTCCATGGTTAATACGACTTACATGGAACCTCGCGAAAGCTTTATTAGCAAGCTATAGAAAAATGGTTGTAGGGAGACAAAATTCTAGTTTCGGGAACCAAATTTAATGTGCACCATTTGGATTTGTGAATAAATTTGTCGCTTAATTACTAGATGGCGGACAAAGTTTAAAGTTTCTTTTAAAATAAATAAAAGAAAATAAGCCAATATCTCATTTTTAGAGTCTAACCTTGATTTTACGCTATAGAATATTTGACCTAGAATACCCTGTATATGTATTTGCAAAAGGAATATTTATTTAAGTATCTATCTGCTTATATAAAAAAAATCCATCATCGTACCTCTAGAGTTGCTAATGAAAAATCTACATAGTTTTATGATACGTGCAACTTGACAACTAATAATCAATTATGAAAAAACATTATAAAATTAGGTTAAATTTTTAAGAAAATATAAATAAAATGCAGCAATTTTATATAATATTAGATTAACGAAAATACTCGATAAATATAAGTAATAAATCAGTGTCGGAAAATGAAGGGAATTCAATCAAAAAAGAAAAGGAACGAAATGCTTACAAAATGAATGGAAAAGTAAACAAAAGCGGAATACTAAATACCTAGTTACCTAAAAGAAATTCATTATGTAATTTTCGACATTTACCTTGACAGGAAATTAATGAATTCTCTAATAGATAATTTTTAAAAAAATAAGGTTATGTTAACACTGAACCTTAGCAAAGGTAAATTTAATACCATCCAAGCAGGATAGTGGATACCAGTTGAATATGCATTCAGAATATTTTATAAATGTTTGAAGTTGTTTTTATGCCCATGTATTCTGTGTTATATTGTGCAATAATAACAATTCACAGAATATGATATATTTAATATATATATATATATATATATTCTACAAGTTCAATTAAATTTTCCTTTTATTAAATTATAGCTTATAATAGAAACCAATACCTAAATTAAATAAACGATAAATGCTAAGGCTTCTAATTTAAGAAGTTCATAAAGCGATTGTCATTGAACTGTCAATGGAAATTAGTTCATGGACATGCTAAACTACCTGTAGTCTACATTTCTGTATGTAGTGGGAAAACCATAAGAAAAAAAAAATATAAATATAATATCCGATATAAACTGAACTTTTTGACGTTAATTTTTGGAAATTCCCAGTGCACAATATTCGTAATCTTTAATATATCGGAAGAAATATATATATATAGAAATTTTGTATTATCAATACAAAAACGAAGAAAATAAATTTAATAAGAAAAAATTTAAATCCAAGATATCGAAAATCATTACTTTTCTAAAACGAATTGCAGATTAATATTATTTTGTTATTAAATTTTAAATCAACACAATAAATTCATTCATCCATAATAATGATATATGAATTTAAATGAATAAATTTCGATGGCAAAATTCAGGAACTAAATGACACTTTGTATAATAATGTGGAGGTATAAATTACAAATGTAATAAAATTAACCCTGACCCAGAATAATCAATAAGCACATAAACAAATAAATAAATAAAAATATTTAATCAAGGAAGGTAGAAAATATTCTTGTTAACCCTGATTTCATTTTTTATTATTTTAATTTTTAAATTGTTCATCTTCATTTGTTTTGCTTGATGTTTAGTGTCATGTAGACACTGAGTTCTAGAATTATCTTATTGATTTAAGCATAATTCAAGGATATATTTATTTAATTAATTTTTAAAAGTATAAAAATGCAAGCAACATTATTGGTTAACGTGAAAATTAATTTTAGCAATAATCACACATTTACTTACTTTATCTTAACACCATGATTTAAACTGCGTATTTTATAATTAATCACAAATTTTTTAATACAGACAAAAATATCCGGTGCTCTAAATGCCCTTGCCCTTTAAAATGACGACGTGCATATTTCTCAAGTGCATCCTTATATAGTACTTAGACATAGTATAGTTGAAAAATTGCAATTATTCTTGTTATTAAACAGCAACGTAATTAAATTTTATTAAAATATCCTTTTCTTCTTATGTTTTTTTTGATTGTTTGTCTTTACAGTGACAAGATCTACTTTCCTGGGTTCTTTAACCCAATAATTTGAACATTATGATCTTGACCGATCAAGATTTTGAACATTTTCTTCCATTCTTTTCTTGAAGTTCATTGTTAAATGAAAGATATTAATCAACATATTCATGTACATTTATATTAAAATTCTATTAAGCTATTTAATATACTTTTACACTGTAAAATTCAAAGTAATCTAATCTAACGCTTCTGTTTAATAGGCAACTAGAAATACAATGCCACCCTTTGACATTCTAGCTATGCAATATGTAAGTAGAATAATCTATGGTCGACGTGATCGTAACGTATTATTTTCAAATTCAACGAATATATTATTTCTAAACTCTGGAAATACAGTTGGAAAAGATATTAACTTTAAATCTAAATTAACTTCTATAGAATTAAATTCAAAAACTAACAAGCCACTTTGCATTCTACTTTATAAACTTGATATAAACCAGAGAAATTTCGAGATTTAAATTTTCAGCATTGCACATAATCGAAACTAATATAAAACAATAAAATCATAAATAATTCATTTAGGCAAATATAATATCACTCGTCGTAGAGGATTCTCAAATCATATGACCTAATTTTGCATATTGGTATTATGTAGAGGTGGAGTTTAAATTAAGTTTTGGAAAAAGTGGAACGGATATACAAATTTGCAAAAATAATATTATTTATTGTTATTATTATTAAACTAGATGTCCTCTAACATTGAAAGCAGTATACTATAATATAATATTTTATATAAGTCTAGGACACTCCTTTAACGCGCGAAGAGTTTTCGCATAAAGAAGTTGAAGTATAAGCATAAAATTTTCTATTTTCAGTTAATTGATAGAAAGAGTTTTATTGCAGTCTAATGTTCTTATTGATTTATTCTCAAAATGTACTATAAATTATTCTTTAACTTAATTTTCCATTTTTTTATCTCGGAAAAATTTTCAAGAAAATTTACCGTTATCGTTTTTTGCTGCTGATTTGATATGTATGATTTATATGAAATATTCTTTTCTGGGCAACAGACCTTCACACTTTCTTAATAATAATGTTAAATGATGATGAAGATAATGGTGATGGCGATGGTGTCCGTGGGGAACCGTGGGGGTCATCCTAATTTTTTTAAATAATTTATGATTAATATTATGTATATATTTATCTATAGATATCAACGAGGCAAACGACGAATAAAACTAAAAGAAATGTTTGAAATGAAGACATTATCATTAAAGCGGTCTTCGACGACAAATATAAAAACTGAAATTGAAAGCAGAAAAGTCGTGAGAGTTTAACTGATTTTATTTCAAGGAAGAAAGTGAAAATTTAATAAACTAAATTTAAATTTCGAAAAAGAAAAAAAAGAAATAGAAAAGAAATAGTGAAAATTTTATATGGAATGAAAATGACTAGTGAAAGTAAATTAGAATCGGGGTAAGTTTTAATTTAATTGAAGAATTTTTCATTTTAAAAACATTTTTAAATTCTTTTCGTTCTAATTTTTTTAAATGGAATGTAAATTTTTATTATTATTGGTTTTCTAAATATTCAGTATTCTTTAAATTAAATAGTTTTCACATTTTTGCAAAACTTCGAATTTATTTATTTATTTTTTTTTCTTAGAATGGATGGGGCCGATCCCAAATCCAGATACTTAAATACGAATTACCATCAATATTTAAGTTTAAAATATAAAAATGATCAATATAAAAACAACTTTTCCTACAAAAGAATCCTGGCACAGGTAAGCACTTAGTAATCCGGCAATAGCGATCTAATAACTCAATTAATAAATTTATATAATTAATGGCCTTAAGTTTGGTAATTATCATCAATTAATTTAACTAACTAATATATTAACATATATCTTAAGTATTATCCTTAGGCATATGCCAATTTTTTTCATTTTTCTTTTTAAGACTATTTTAACGAGCGCAGTAATGTTGACCTCAGCCGGTTGTGGTATGCCAGTAGGCTACTCCGCCATATTATTACCTCAACTAAAAGCATCTAATGATTCAATGCGTATTGACGATGAAATGGGATCATGGATAGGTAAATTTATGCTTTTGTTTTGTGTTCTAAACGTGATAATTAATCGCATTATAGTTGCAAAATTATATCAAATTAATGATTTTAATATATGATATTATCAATGTGATTATAAGATAGTAAATTTGCATAGCGACTAGTTTGCATATAAAAACAGTTTCTCTTTTTTGAAGTCAATCAAATGATTTTCCACTAAAAATTTTATTCAATATTTTAATACTTGTTAAATCCAACTTTTCCATTGCTATCATTTATCATTTAAAGCTAACTTGTCGGTGCTATGATAAAATGTAAGCAAAAGGATTCTGTATAAATGCATCTGCACAAGAAGCGATCATTTATCTCTCAAGTATAGTTAAAGGTAATTTTAAAGGGGTAATCAATCAATGTTCGTAAATAAGTGTGTAGTGAAGGTACCATAATTACACGGTGCGTGAAAGTATATCTGTTTAAAATATTATATGGGTTATCGAGTTGTGGAGAACTCGTTCGAGAGCTAGGAGGGATAATGATGAGAGAGAAGGGAGTATGATTATACAGATAGATTAAAATGGAAACTTTATCTGCATCAAGCAAGTGTATAAAATCCTTAAACTTTTTATGTGTGCTTTTAATAGATTCTGAAATAGGTTCGCGTCTTAGTCCATGTTTTTTTACCCCTGCCTGCTTTATTTAATACCCTTAATTCTCGTTCCATTTCTTTTATCGCATATTTTCAGTTCTTAATATACAAAAGAAAACCGCAAACACATTCACTATATCTTATCAGTATAAATGATAAGATTTTTGGGACCGTGATAATGGTTATTCTTGATACCTTAAAATAGCATATTTGTACGCCTCACCATTTGCACTATCAGAATCTTTCCAGCCTGTTAAATACGTAATGTACATTGCATCCCCTAACCAAAACCCATCTCCCTAATTTTACTATCTTTTACTGTTCTGGCACACCAAAAAAGATGAAACCCAAACTAAAAATAGTATCTAGCAAAGTATCCTAGCTTATTGTGCGTGAATTTCCAATTTTATCAAATAGGTTACTTAAACGTTTAGAATTTTCACTTTTTTTGCCTTTATAAACGTTCTTCCAGTTTTGTGTTTTGAGTAAAATTGTCGCACGTTTTAATTAGTTTTTGTTCTCGAAAAAGAGTTTTCCACTTACCAGCTTCCCTAATATAACCGTTGCCATACGAAACAGTTAGTTAGCCAGAACTATGGAGATATTTTATAACTTCCATAGCATCTCCACAGCCATGGCATTTAATCGAAAAGATAATCATCCACTTAGACCACCAGTAACTCCTCATAACAAGTATATGGATTCTAAGAAAACTCTATAAATTATAACGTCTTTCTTACAACCCAAAATAAAAAAAAAGCGCTCTTTATCATATCCACTTGTCATCGACATAAAAGCCTAGACTTACTTTACCTTATCAAAAAAGGAAAAAAAAAGGAATATTTTTTTAAGTTTAGCTACGTTTAGGATAAACATATTTTACGTACGAAAGCTGGACATACCATTTAGATACCTATACTTATTTGTCGTTTGCTTTCCAAAGTTATCAGGCATTGTTATTTATTATTGTATTATGAAAGGGATTTAACCTTGACTGTCAAAAGGATAATGGACAAATATTTTTTTGGTTGGCCGAATTTATCTGTCTCCACATAAATAGGGATCTTGATCTTGATTGAGTTGGGTACACTATATTCTACCATATATAGTCTTAAATAAGATATAATCCTATATTAGATGTGATGTGAATAGATACAAATATACTGAGGCAAACTTGATCTTCATATTTAAACGTAAAATGGCACTTTAATATATCGCTTTTTATTATATTATTATTCTTGGCCTAGTAAAATTAATTAAACGGTTGAATAACCTTTCCGGCTACATTATAAATGTCTATTCAATATACACAACATGACAAGACAATACAAATCCAGGACAAGACAATGAAATGCGGCTATATGAAACATAAACTATAAATGTACATGGAATCGATACTGTATAGGATGAATAAGAAGCCAGTTTAGTTTAATACAACTGGAATAATAATCAATAAGCATAATAGACAACAAATTATTAATTTGATTGCCCATTTTTCTATTCTAAATAGGATTTTAATTAAAATAATCGAGGATTGTACTCTTATAGTAATAATTACATAATTTACATATATATGTAGATGTTCGCAATTCTAACTCAGCAAATAATAATAATAAATTAGAAATTGTTATTATTATTATTCTACAGATAATATAGAATTCAAATTCTGGCTTAGAATCCATCTTGTCATCCTACCATATATTTACTGAACTGTATTCGATCTTTCAGCTAGCGTTCATTCAGCAGCAACTCCATTCGGATCACTTCTCAGTGGACTTTTAATGGATCAAATTGGCAGAAAATTCGTTTTACAAATCGCCTCAATACCCCTCATAATAGGATGGATTCTTATATGTATTGCTCAGAATCATACGATTCTTTTAGTTGGCCGATTAATTGCCGGATTATCTGCTGGATTAAGTGCAGCTGCTGGACAAGTAAGTGGATTTTGTAATTTGTAATAATTTATTTTTGTATAGAGTGTATCATGTTATTTCGAATTTATACATTATAAATTAATATGAACTTCTTGCAAAGCAACAATTTGTGCTTTACAAATTCATTACATTAGGTACCATTATTGTAAAGTCTGATTTGAAGAACGAAGAAATGATGTTTTATTTCATACATTATAAAAGTTATAAAGTAATAAATCTTTAATTTCTTTTATAGGTTTTAATAGGTGAATCGACAGAACCTGAACTGCGAGGAATACTTTCTAGTGGTCCATTGGCGAGTTATTCATTTGGAATACTTTTAGTCTATGCTTTGGGTTCTTTATTGCCTTGGAAATTAGTAGCAGGTAATTTGTTAATGTAGTTATTAACATGTCAGAATAATATAATCTTGTTTTTTTTACAGGATTAAGCATAATTTTGCCGTTTTTATCAATTTTTGTATTCATTTTTTTACCTGAAAGTCCAGTATTTTTGACACGAAAAAATCAGTCTGAATTAGCACTTACGAATTTAATTTGGTTACGTGGTGGAAATGTTGAAAAGGTAAGAATATAATCGCAGTATAAGTGTAATATTTTTACATTTTAAAAATGCATTTCCTAATTAAGTTATAGTTAAATATACCAACAAAATATTGATACGCTGTAGTAACCTCTTCACCAGTCAAATTATAACTGAATATTTAAAAAAGTGGTGGTAAACCACTTTGTGGTTTATGTGGTGGAAATATGTTTATTTATAATTTTTTATTTGTATTTTAGGCAACACAAGAAAGAGATCATCTAATTCAACGAATCAAAAACGAAAATAATCTCGAAACAAAAAATATTTTCAAAATGTTCTTAACGCAACACGTAATGAAACCGTTATTAATTTTAAATATTTTCAACATTTTACAAATATTATCTGGCACATATTTAATAGTATTTTATGCAGTTGATATGATAAGTCAAATGGGTGGTAAAAATTTAGATCATTTTCTAGCTGCATCATTATCAGCATGTGCTCGATTTATATTTACAATTGTAGCAACATTATTACTAGGATTAATTGGGCGTAGAAAATTAGCATTGATAAGTGGCCTTGGAACAGGAATTTCGGCAATTTGTTTGGGTGTTGCACTGCATCCTGACTGTCAAACATCAGAGAATAATAATTATTTAACAGCCTTATTTATATTGATTTATGTGGCAACAAACACTGTTGGATTTTTCGTTTTGCCAGGAGTTATGCTAGGTGAATTATTTCCAGCAAAAGTTCGAGGACATGCTGGTGGTTTAACATTTATGATATTCAATTTTACACTATTCGGGGTAGCTAAAGTATTTCCATTAGTGAAAAGTGCTATAGGTGTTGATGGTGTGTTCTGGATCTTTGGAATTTCATCTTTAATAGCTAGTGGATTTTTGTATGGCGTTCTACCAGAAACCAAAGATAAAACGTTAAGTTACATCGAAGATTATTTTCAACAAAATAATTTTATTTGGATTCGAAGAGATAAGAATTGGGAGAAAAAGTTCCTTTCAACTGAGACTGAGAAAAATTCTATACTTAAAATTTAAGTATGATAATCAAATAGTTTAATTTATAATCCACATCTGGAAATATAGATTTTCTATTTTGAATTGTAAAAATTGTAAATATAATTTATTAAGCTTATAAACGACTAATGAAGTAATTAGTTATTTATTTAAAGAAATTTAGCGTTACAAATGTAGCTTTAAATGACCCAATAAAATTATCTTCATTATTTTAGATAGAGAGTTCTTAAATAGAATGGATAGTTTGAAATTATAATTTATTAATTTTCAATAATAAATTCAAAGTGGTTTTCTAAATGATTTACCAGCATATCGTACATTTGGCCCAAGCTCTTCTTCTATACGCATAATCTGATTATATTTTGCTAAACGTTCGGATCTGCACGGTGCCCCGGTTTTGATTTGACCAGTAGATAAACCAACTACCAAATCAGCAATGAATGTGTCTTCAGTTTCTCCAGATCTATGAGATATTCATTTAACTATGTATATATAAAATGTACTAAGAAAAACTATTCGAACCACTCTTATGATGATTATAATCTAATTAAAAATTGATCACCTATGAGAAACCATTGTTCCCCAACCATTTTTCTTAGCAAGCAGATGCGCTTTAATCGCTTCAGTTATCGAACCAATCTGATTTACTTTAAGTAGTAAACAGTTACAAGCATTTTTTTCAATAGCCGTTTGAATTCTTCTAGGATTTGTAACTGTAATTATGATGCACAGAAAAACAATTTGACCGCTTTAATACAGAGACAAATAGATATAAATTACCTGTCAAATCATCGCCAACAATTTGTATGTCGGTGCAGTTTTTCATTGCTGTCCATGCATCCCAATCATCCTGTTCGAATGGATCCTCAATAGAAACAATTGGAAAACTTTTAACAAAATCCAAATACATAGCCATTAATTTATCCGATTTTATCCAATTTTTTTTATCGCTTTTCGGGTTTTTAAATTCCAAATCGTATAAACCTATAGATTTATAGATTAAAATATCACAAGTAAGTATTTCATTAATAAATTAGCAAAGTTATTTCATAATATGAACCAGTTTTATAAAATTCGGAAGCAGCAACATCCATTCCAATGTCAATTCGACCTATATAACCAGCTTTTTTAATAGCATCGTTAATAATATTTAATGCATCTTTATTGTTGGTGATATTAGGAGCAAAACCGCCTTCATCTCCCACAGCGGTAGCATCTAAACCGTATTTATCTTTTATGATTTTTTTAAGTGTTTGATAAGTTTCGCTGCCCATTTTCATTGCTTCTTTAAAGGATTGTGCGCCTGTTGGCAAAATCATAAATTCCTAAAAAACAGTTCATGCTGTGATAATTAAGATTACAGTTTAAAGAAATGCATTTGAAAAACATAAGAAAAAAAACAAATATTAACCTGCATGGCTAATTTATTGCCTGCATGTGAACCACCATTGATAACATTGAATGCTGGTACGGGTAGAACCAAATCCTTATTGCCCGCTAAATCGGCAATATGACGGTAAAGCGGTAGACCTCTTTTAGCTGCTCCAGCTTTACAAACAGCTAGTGAAATACCTAAATAAATAATATTTAAAAAACTTATAAAGTATGAATAAACGTTAATTAATGTATACCTAATATTGCATTAGCACCAAAATTTGATTTATTTTCAGTTCCATCCAGTTTAATCATGAATTCATCAATTTCTTCTTGTTGAACAACATCAAAATTTTGTTTAACAAGTTCCGGTCCAAGGCAATTATTAACATTATCGACAGCTTTATTAACACTTTTGCCTTGATGATCTTCAGGAATATTGTCTCGTAATTCTAATGCTTCATGTATACCTGTTATTCACAAATGTACAACATACGAATTTCAGATTTACTTTACATAGAAATTTAATTATTACAACCGCTGACACATTTGTCATGTCACTCTATAAAATACAGTTGGATGCTTCTAGAAACTCCTAATGCAAGCAGGCTAACTTTAATTTTTAATCTTTATATATAAATCCGCGATGAATACGTTTTCTTAAATTAGCCATTATAGTAGTAAAATATTCTATACCAGTACTAGCTCCAGATGGTACAGCCGCTCTAAATAAACCTAAATCAGTTATAAGATCAACTTCTACGGTTGGGTTTCCCCGTGAATCATAAATACTCCTTGCATAGATACTTTTAATACACTTCTTCCCACTTTGATTATTGCTTTTTCGACTATCTCCTCTTTGACAAGCCATTTTTCTTCTTTTTTTTTTCAATATAAATAAATAAAATAAATTTTAAAAAATGGAAGACGTGAGTAATGTTTCAGGTAAATTATAAAATGTCGTCAAATTTAATTATTAAAAAATTGCCATAGATAAATTGAGATTGCTGTAGCAACTAATTTAATTAATTTATGGATAACGTCAGTTAAAAAAAAGTACATTTAATTACAAAAAATTAAGGCAGCTTCCTTTTTTGCACGTAATTTCAAGTATATTTTAATTACTATTTAAATTGCCTTTATAAATATGACAAATACTATGCGATTAAATTTTGAATTCGCCATCAACAAAATTTAATATTAATCTCTTAATTTTTACTATTAGTGACTAGTGTTGGCAGGGTTTGTTTCAAAAGAGAAAAAATAGAATTCTTTCGAAGAATAGAATGTAGATATCCACACTTATAAACATAAAAAAACAAAGTAATTTGTTGTTATTTTATTCCTATGAAAAGGACTATTATTAATGGACGAACGCAGGACTAAACAACTTTTATTTGGTATAGAATGGCTCTCTTTTATTATTACAAGCTTGAGTTAACTCAAAATCGACGAGTAAAAAATGTTAGAGCTAGGTAGAGCTGTAATACAGTACTGTCAGTTCAGTGCTCTGTAATTAAACTTAACATTCATTTTGCAGTTACTGTACATAATAGAAGATATTTACTGGAGATTTACTTAGTATGCTGTATAGCGCTTAAAAAATTTGCTTGATTAGCAGTTTTATTTTTTTCCTGAAACGCATAAAAATGGTTTCAGACCAGAAAATGAACAATTTGTTAAGCATTTTTTAAAAAGCTCAAGAAAAATATTCAAAATAAAACGACAAATTCTACTACAGAAGTATTTTTAATATATGACATGACAATACACAAATTTTCAATATGTGCTATTAATATTTAAAATGACTAAGTCATTTTTTCTAATGTATACACTTATAAAGAACAAAAAAGAAACTGAGAAAATCGTTACTTAGCTAAAAATTACATTAAAAAAATGCTCAAAATTTAAAATCGGCCAACATCATAAAATGTCATTTAATAAGGTTAACTAGTAACGGAAATATCCCTTCAATGCAATTCATACGAAGGAATAACAAAATGTAATAACTATCAATTCTATTTAATGGGTCTTATCGCTGAATTATTCATAAAAGCAGTTACTGTGGTTTTCTAAACGATTTGCCAGCATATTTGGCGGATGCGCCTAATTCCTCTTCAATACGCAATATCTGGTTGTATTTGGCTAAACGTTCAGATCGGCATGGAGCGCCTGTCTTAATTTGGCCGGTTGAAAGGCCTACTACGAGATCAGCAATGAATGTATCTTCAGTTTCTCCAGATCTGGCAAAAATCAATAAGATTTAACATTAAGCATTTTTTTTTTTTTTGATTTTACTAACCTATGAGAAACCATAGTTCCCCAGCCATTCTTCTTCGCCAAGAGATGAGCTTGAATTGATTCAGTAACAGTACCAATTTGATTTACTTTCAAAAGTAAACAGTTACAAGCTTTCTTATCAACTGCAGTTTGGATGCGCTTTGGATTAGTTACAGTCAAATCATCACCAACAATCTAATCATTATGAATTTGATAAATTAAACAAATATTATACTTATTTAATACAATCAATACCTGAATGTTGGTGCTTGATGTCATGGATGCCCATGCACCCCAATCATCTTGATCAAATGGATCTTCAATGGAAACAATGGGAAAATCTTTAATGAATTCTTGATAGAGACCCAAAAGTTTATCAGGAGTCAACCATTTGCTTTTGCAAGATTGTGGATTTTTGAAATCCAAATCATACAGACCTAAATAAATGCAATGATATGTATAATAAATCAATAAATTTCAATACCAACACGTACCATCTTTGTAAAATTCAGAGGCAGCAACATCCATTCCAATTTCAATTTTTCCAGTGTAACCAGCTTTTGAAATGGCTTCATTGATCAAATCTAAAGCGTCTTTATTGTTGAGAATATTAGGTGCAAAACCACCTGAAATTAATAACAGAACAACCAGTTTTAAGTGGGTTTGTTCAGGAACGTGAGTTTTCTCAAATTACCTTCATCTCCTACCGCTGTTGCATCTAAACCAAACTTGTCTTTAATAACTTTCTTAAGATGATGATAAACTTCACTGCCCATGCGCATAGCTTCCGTAAAGTTAGTAGCTCCAGTTGGAAGAATCATAAATTCCTGCCCAGAGAATAAAAAAATTAAATGATGACATAATTGAAATTACGAGATCTAATTCACCTGCATAGCCAATTTATTACCGGCATGTGAACCGCCATTAATAACATTAAAAGCTGGTACAGGTAAAATAATATTATTGTTACCAGCTAATTCGGCAATATGTTTATATAATGGTACTCCTTTTTTAGCTGCTCCAGCTTTAGCAACCGCCAATGAAACACCTTTGAAAAAAACAAATTACATTATTTTTGGCATAGAGATAACATTCAACTAACAGCAAACAATGACCTTACCAAGGATAGCATTGGCACCAAATTTCGATTTATTTTCAGTGCCATCAAGTTTAATCATAAATTCGTCAATTTCGGATTGCTGAGTAACTTCTAAACCGGCTTTAATCAATTCAGGTGCGATAGTTTTATTAACATTGTCAATTGCTTTTTGGACACTTTTACCATGATAGCTATTTTTATCATTGTCTCGCAATTCAAGAGCTTCATGGACGCCTACGCAAATTTAGAAAAAAAAAACAAAAAAATAATTAGTTCTCACTGAAATAATTAGAAGGTAAATAGACACACTTACCGGTACTGGCACCTGATGGTACAGCAGCACGGAATAAACCCAAATCAGTTACAAGATCAACTTCTACTGTTGGATTCCCTCTTGAATCGAAAATGTTGCGAGCAAGAATACTTTTGATTGGCATATTGAATACTGAAAATTGAAAATATTAAGATTCAATTATAAATGGATTTGTTTTTATTGTATTGAGCTGATAATTATACTTTATAGAATTATCCATAACGTTGTGATATGCAAGAAAATGATGAAACAAAGATGTAAACAGTTTATATAAATAAATTACGATATGATAGGGAGATGTTGAAAAAAAAAAATCAGGAAAAATGAATGTATTGAATTAATTCATACATTGAATGAAAAATCGGATAACACCGTCTGTTGAAAAATCGTTATTTGGTGGGGCATCAAATTAATAACTTTCATCTATGGCTCAAGGGCGTCATCCACAAGAGGGCGCCTATAAGAATTACATTACATAAAAGTAAAACAGTCGTTGATAAAATTAAATTGTATAAAATCACAATGCAAAAACAATAAGTATTACGTTTAAATTTACACGTAAAATAATATTAATTTTGTCAAGCATGAATTGAATTGCATAAAGCATAAATACTCGAATTTCATAAGAGTAAGCCGATATAAATCAATACGATCTATACAGGGTTCAGTCTAAACTGTTAAAGCTTAAAACATGATCTGATATTTTTATTTTGATTTATTAAATCTATGAAGAAATTGTATAGATAAAACAGCCAATACTAGAGACTAGCTCAGAGAAAATACTTTGAGAGTTTTGCCTCAGTTAGAAACAAAAAATTACAATACGAAGCCAAGTATCCATATTGTAGCAAATAGAATATACAATAAACGTTATTCTAAACATTAATAAACATTTTTCTAGTTGCACCAATAAATATAAAGAGCATTAAATTATAAAATCAACAGTGAAGACATAGAAAATATAAGTACCAATTTTGCAATGCATGTAAAAGGTCAAAGTGAAGCTATTTAAATTGAACCTAAGCATCTGAACATTTCGATAAATATTCTGGTATATAAATAACACGTAAGTAATATTTTAATTAAAAAATGAGACTAAAAAAATTGTACTAACTTACATTTTTTTAAAATCTTCTAATGAAAAAAATCACTGAATGAACCCTACGAATGCCGGTACAAAATTAAATGTCAAAATGAATTTCAGCGACTCCTTTAACCTTTGCAAGGTGAAATAGAGGTCATACATAACTACATTTGTCATCTTTTACTCGCTCATAGGATAAAAAGAAATACAAATAATTTAGTTAATTTGTATTTTAATATTTTAATTATTTTAAATTAAAGTCAAAATGAAATGAGTAATAAAATTTTGTCAAAACTTACATTTAAATAAATTGGACTAACTATTTAAACTTTATTTAGAATCTTCATTTTAAGAAAAGTATAATAAAAAAGGCAACACTGCAGGAAGAGGCATCTCGTGATTGGTCCGATTTACTTCGCGCCATTGAATGAAACCAATCACAAGACTATTGTACAAAATATATCGCAGCCCTTCATTTCCTTCAATAACGCTGGATATCCAGAAATTCCAAAATTCCCAAAATATAGAAAAATTGAACAAAATTTGTCACATTCTAGTTTACTACAGAATGAATTTATTTATAACATAATGAATATGATACTTAATAACAAATTCATCTTAAATAATACAGATTCATCTTAAAAAAGTTTATTTTCTTAAATTAAGGAATACTGTACAGTGTACAATTAAATCTATATTCTAAAAGACATACATAGATTGTTAAAAAAGTTGCTTTAATCAGTCTTTAATCGCAAATTGATCTCGGAGCATAAATCATCCGTAATCAAATTCCCTTCACTATCATATTCTTGTTCATGATAAGCTATAAAGACATACAATCCAATAATTACATTCACACTTATAACAGTAGCTATAACCGATCCAATCATATTTCCATTTCCTTCAATATGAAAATAATCTTTTAAAATGTGTTTTGTACCAAAAAATATACCGAATGGAATGGTGAACATTAGAAAACTGAAAAATAATAGTAATGCCAATGCATTGCTAGCTTGTCTTGTATGTGCTGGTAATAATACAACATCATCGTCACTGGTTTTAGTATCCAATGAGTTAGTAGTAGTTTCATTCAGTTTGATTTGATTTTCGAATTCCATTTTTGAGCTGTTGCAAGTGTGAGCTGAAGGGAAAATTTTTCTGAATCATTGGTCAATATGTGTGCCCACATATTAATGAAGTAGAACTAAATTAAGTTAAAATCATACCTCCTCAACTATTAGAACAAAATATACTTTCACAAACGCTTGTGCAGATTGGAAAATTACGTTTCAATTGGTTAATTTGCTTATGAATTATACCGGCCCATTTCCTAACAATTTACTAAGATTTTAAAAAATTAACCATTTGTAATTTGATACAAATATAAAAACTGTTTCTCATATACCTTTAAAGCAGAGTCGACAAAATAAGTAACATCGATTTTATAAATTAAATTTTACACTTAATTAAATTCTCCTGTTTACAATTTTTAAATATTTGACATATGAATATGATTATAGTGATGAGCGATAAATAGCAAACTGTTATTTAATCGCTGCTAATGGAAACTGGCAACTTTATCTTTTATGCAAAAAACAAAACAAGATAGCAGCGATTTGTAATTTGATACTGTACACAATAAGCGGATATTATTAGAATCTATTTAGTCAAACACCATAAAGTATTTTTGGCAGAAACAAATAATAAATATATATATTAGATAGATTTCCAAAAAATGTGTTTTATATTAATAAATTAAACTTATTATTTTTTTTTTTACAAAATAGTGATAGATTTTGCCCAAAAAAATCCCAAAAGAGACAGTTATAAGTTAATACAGATTTTGCAAATCCCAATTACAAAAAAAAAATATTGTCGATATCTATACTAAACGCAACGTTGTACTAGATACGACTATTGATTTTAGCAGCCGCAATACCGTCTTAATAAAAATACTAAGGATAAAAGTCATTTTGTAGTAACCAAGTGAATCTGACATTTGAAATTTTTTTATGGCTACTTTTGAAGTGAAAATTTCGATGCCGCCATCTCTTACACAATAGCCAAACTGATACCGACAATTACAGGTGACATTTTACAGGATTTTTTTCTTATATCAAATTACAGAAACCTATACTAAAACTGTAATTGTCGGTATCAGTTTGACTATAGTGTAAGAGATGGCGGCATCGAAATTTTCACTTCAGAAGTAGCCATAAAAAAATTTCAAATGTCAGATTCACTTAGTTACAATAAGATGACATTAATCTTAGTATTTTTATTAAAACAGTATTAAGGCTGCTAATAGCAATAGTCGTATCTAGTACAACGTTGCGTTTAGATATCGGCAATAATTTGTTTTTGTAATTGGGAATTATAAAATGTCTGTTAATCGCCTCTTAAAATGGATTAATTGGATTAATTCAATTAAATTGCTGATATGTAATTAATATTTTTGATGCAGATTCGAATATAGCAATTAGCAAAATATGCATATAAATATACTCTACAGATTAACGAATTATCCTGCAGTTTGAGCTACTTTAAAAATCTATTTAATTATACTACACTTATTAGTTATTAAATTATTAATAATTAATTACTAATATTAAAAAGGAAAAAAAATAAAAACGTTAAAAAAAGTAAACCATTAGAAATTAAAACGCAAACAGCCGCAACATCTTCCTGAACGTATATCAATGTTAAAAAGTTACAAATGTTTTAAAACTTGCATTTAAAATAACTGCTAGTGAAAATAGCAATAACAGTTAAAAGTGTTATTGAAGAATAGCACTTTGGCTCATCGCTAATATTAAACACTCTATAGATGGTATTATAATATACTAATATTATAATAAAATATCAAATACTGTTTATAGTATTTGCTAATATGATATAAATCATGTGATCAGAGATGCCATATAATGAATCAGCATGCATTATTCCCTAATATGAAGCATCGGTATATTTTTAAGATTTTCTAGTTAACAGCCAAAAATAAAAATAAAAAATTCTGTAATAAAATAACTAAAAGGGTACTGTAAGAGTACTGTTAAGTATTTTTTATAATACTTTATAGTTAAAACTTTTAACTTAAAGTTAAACATAACTAATTATTGAAAAATTTAATTTTTAATTTTAGTTTAATTATTAAGGCCATTTTCATAATCAACATAATAAATTAGAAAATTGAAATTCGAAAGTTATGCTGAAACTGAAAACTGGCTGGCGCCATCTAATCAGCTACAATGCAAGTTGATACTAAAATGTCCTGTGTGTTTACTACTAACTATTAGATTAGCTTAGAAGTGTTTAGAACTTCGATATAATGGGGTGTAAATTAGTTGAAGTGAATAAGACTAATGGCAACGGATAAATAATCCATTTCCATTAGATAATAAAGCGAATCTTAATCTTACAGTTATTATTACGCTATGGTTGGTCGGTTGGCCTTCGGTGTCGAATCGAAACTTTCGATCCTACAGATCCTACTCTTTTTGTTGCTAGAATTTCGATCGATAAAGTAGAATAATGTTTTGATTTTAAATTTTAACAACCAAAAATTCAAATTCATAACCTATCCGAATCTGTCTGTATTCATAACAAAATAACGGAGTTTTTACGGGTTTGTCGAATATTTGTTAAACTATTTAAGTTATTAATATAGCAAGTAAGTTAATAATAGTATTATTATTTGCTGTTAATTCACCAATGTTATATTTCTATAATATTTATATATGGAGTTAAATATTTTCATTCATCATAACATATAATGTTATGATGAACATTTTCTTATCCTTAAAAATAACAATAGCTACTTCTCAAAGAATTTTTTGAATTTGAAATCACAAACATATTTATTTATGATTTATCTATAATATTTATATATGCAGTTGAATATTTTCATTCATTATAATAATATTTAAAAATATATTTATTACTTTTTTATTTGTAAATGAATAGCTGAAGATAATATACAATTTTTTTGAAAACTGTTAATTTGATTTTTATTACTATAGTTTTTAGGGTATTTTAAATTCAGAATTTTTCAAATTTGCTTATTTTGAACATCACAGCTTTTGATAACAGTACGTTACCATTTTAGTATGCATGATCAAGAAGATACCGAAAGTATCAGTGAAACAACGGAACAAGAAGTGTTGGCGAATAAAGACTGTACAGTTTGTTTAGTAGAAACTGAAGACAGTAAGTTCCTCTATTAAATAATTAGAGAATATTTATATAAAATCAAATATCTAAAATTTGTTTCTTAGAATGTAATCAACCTGCTCAAATACCTTTAACTGCGCCTGAAATAAATAATGATCATTCATTTTTTGGCCGAGAATCTCTAGGTAAAAAACATTATTTTTCCAAATAAAATATATCATATTTTACCATTGTATTTTACATTCAGGAATTTTATCAACATCATTCTTAGCAAAAGAATCATTTACAAATGAACAATTGAAACTAAATATGGCTGAGTTCCGCCTAACTTCCAATAGCAGTATTAGCCCAAGAGAATCATTGGGAATATTAAACTTAAGTGATATGGATTACGGCAGAGAATCTATGCAATTGTTTAATTTAAATACTAATGATTCTTCTATAAGAAACGAGTTCACATCGGCAACTAACGCCGTCGATACAAATGTAAAAATTACTATAACCACTAGTTCTCAACAGAATCCAGACTCTTCATCGTCCATGTATTTAAATAGAGGGTTTTTCTTATCCGCGTCTAAAAAATTTTCAGACTGCTCCAGTATATTGTCACGTACATCCGAATTTAATTTTAAAAGTTTAAATGAACCATCACCAATATTTCCATTAAATTTTTCACAATTTGTAAGTATATTGGAATTGTACAACGTTTATATCTAGTTGCGGTGCAATTTAATTTTAATTAATTATAAACTTCACAATTTTAAGGAAACATTTAATTTTGATGCGTCAAAATTTAAAATCGATACGTTCAATGATGCATTTATAAATTCTTCAATAATTTTTGCTCGACAAAGTTCATTATCCAAAACACAGCAAAAAAAAGAAAGTGATATAACAAAATTAAGACATGGAATACGTTCATTACCAGCTAATTTTGACGACACATTACCGGAATACATTCAGAATGATTTAGTGAGACTTGCTAAATATATATATTAAATTCTCATTATTCCAAATTGTATTTTTTTAGGAAGATTCTGTATTTCTGAGAGACGAAAAACAAACTGAAGATGATGAGGATGATTTTGGTATGCAATTCTATATTTTAAGTTAATTTTATTATGCTATTATCTAAGTATTGTGTAAAATATTGCAGAAAAGTGGAAAAATTTTGATGAAAATGATTTACTAGATTCAATTCAAGAACCTGATTGGCCACATGATTTAGATACATCTGTTATTGATTTGCAGGCCGAGGAAAAACTTGTATTTAATAAGGAAACTGTTCAGAAGAAGGTAGCAAATAATATTGAAAAAATTATACACGTATTTTTTTACATTTTTTATGTTTTAGATTGATTTATTGTTGGGTAAAGAACATAATGAAAAAAAGGCTGATAAAAGAGAAAACATAGAACAGGAAAACTATAAGTAATTTTAAATTTTAATAACTTTTTAGACATTTTATTAGTATAAGTTTGAGTGTTCTATTAAACAAAGTAGTATGTCATTAACAAACATCTAACAAACACTTTGAACAAAACCTGTCAGTTTTGTTCAAAGTGTTGAATAAAATGTCTAAAAAATTATTAAAATTTAAAATTATTTATAGTTTTCCTGTTATAAACGTTGATAATCAAAATAATTCAAATAAAAGTTTACCACAAAATTTAAGTAAAATGTCGCAAGAAAGTAATGAGAATGCTTTGGAACTTATAAAGAATTTATCTGATATATTGAAATCAAAAGAAAATATGTCTTTGTCACGTAAGAACGAATTCTTAGTAAGCCTAAGTTCTTTGGCTAATGAATTATCAAATGAACTACAAGAGGTAAATTCATACATAAAACTCTTAAAATTTGATTTGATGTGAAAATCTTACGAATATTTGTTTTTATTTTTTAGGTAATTATGTCAGAAGATTCAGGTCATTCGTCAATCAATGATCATCAACAGTTTACTAATGATAATTATTGCCCAGAAACGAATAGATTAAACTTTAAGCTAACAGATAAAGTTAATAATAATGAACAATATCAAATATTAGATTTGTCATGTATTAATAAGGATAGCTCCGAGAAAATAAGTAAAAGGCTTTCTGTGCTTCGGTTACCGCCTGCGCCTAGGAAAGTTACATCACCAGTTGCTCTAAAAGTAATTTAAAATAGATAAGGAATTGTTGAGTTTAGTTAGCTAACATTTTAATTAATTTTGAGCCCATGATTACCTGACCATTTCAATTTTTAGTTTTAAACATGAATAAGGAATTTATAAATTTTATTCATTGTTATTTTTGTTCGCCTTTGTTGCTTATAATTGTTAAATTTATAATTGATTTTCTTTTATTTAAATAATATGCCCTTATGGATATTATATTTTATTTCAGTCATCAAAATGTAATAGAAATTTAGCGTTCCAATCGCCAACTAGGGATAGTGCCATACCAAAATTGTGTAATTCAAGTACCAGTATGGGAAGTAAATCTAATAGTTTTTCTAATAAAGAAACTGTAGTTGAAACTAGAAATCCTTCAGTGTTGCCGAAATTTAAAAAGCCTAATCCTGGTGGCGCAACTAATCAAAAAGGTCCTTTGAGGTATCTAGACAACATCTTGAATATACATATATTCGTGCCACTCATTTCGATTGTTGTCAATTTTAGAGCTGTAATCCCTTTAGAAAATATGGCAAAGAAATCTAAACTTGCATTAACTCCGCCAGAAAAACAATCTACAAATAAATTAAATCTTCAATCAGCGAGAACAAGCACGCCAATTAAAGTAAATTGGACCTCATTGATGCATTACTTAAATAACTACTCTTATTTTTTTGTTTGTTTTAGGAACCAGTACTTAAACCGGTACTGACATCAACACCCAGCAATTTATCATTGAAAAATAATCGAAAAACGATTTCAGATAAATCAAAAAACAAGTGAGAAAGAAAGTATTGAAATATCTCGTTAAATTTAACGAGATCTTTTGATTTAAATGGACAATATCAATAATAATAATATAGTATAATAGTAATAATAGTAATACAATATTTTCAGACTGTTTCCTCTAGAAAGGGGTTCTTCTTTTAATTTATCATCTAAAAATACGAACAATGCTAAATCAACCGTTAAAAATATGCCAAAAATGGAATATATGAAATCGAGAAAAATTCGTTCTGTTTCAGATGTAAATCTGAAACGAGGTAAATTTGACAAAAAATTGGCAAATTTCATTGATAAAATTATATTTTTTTAGTAGTAGAACCAAAAATTACATCCGCATTAGCTAAAGTTAGGCAAAATATACTTAATTCACCATTTTATTCTGGAAAATTGCCAGCAGGTGGAGTGAAAAAAGAAGCATCATCATCATTTTTAGCAGACATTAAAAATGCCAAAGTAACAAAATCAAACTCAGTAAGCTAAAGACAAAATTTGGATCGAAATCTATTAAAGTATTTTTATTTTAGGAAATTTTTTTGGGAAGAAATGACAAAGAAAACGTTGAACCGTAATTTTTTTTAATAACCAATTTCCTATTCTTTTTCTCGTTTGCTCATAACTTTATAATTTTAATTTGTGTTTATAATAATTATAGTGTGTTTTTTTTGTAATAATCTTGTTTTTTGTAAACTTCGAATGAAGCATATTTTTTATTATAACATTTGGGAGTAGAGATATCATTTTACATTATCAATCACTGTAAAACAAATTAAAACGTCATTACTAAAACTAATTACTGCATCGATAATATGATATAAATATAAGCAAGGATTATAAATTTAGGAACATTTTTTGTAAATATTACATAACTAATACTAAGATTAAAGTTAACCCCAACAAGTATGTGATAAAAATGGCAGCGAATTATTGTACTTAATTATTTTATTTTATTAGAACATTATTATAGTTTTATCAATTGAGTAAATTTCTATTTTTTTTATACTTCATTTTTATGTTTCATTCGAATACTTTCTTACCTCAAACCAACAAATGTTCTTATTCTATCAATTAAATAAATTTTCGGCATCAGTGCCTAAATTTATTTACTGGAAAGTTTCGGAATAAATTAATACAGAATAAAGCAGATGCATCCGGCATGCAGTGGAATCAATTTAATTAATTTACTATTGCCTGCCGGCTAAATAGACAATAAAAAACAATTTAGCCCAAAAGTACCTGTTCGTTATCCTATGGTGTGTCTTTGAAAACTTTATGGATATTAAAAGTTTTAATATTTATTATATAATAGTTATCCTCACGTGTGTAGGTACTTGAATCAATGGCAAATTATATTATTGAGAAATATAATGACGATTGTTTTTAATATCAATCAGTTTGATTACTCACTCGTGTAATATTATTATTACGTTTCCGAAAATTAATAATAATTATTAAATAAATGGTATTTTAATAACTAATAAATTTACTGTTGCATGCGCGCAAAGAGCGCGTTTGAAATTGTTATAAATACGCTTTAAACCTTCTTCTTCGTATTCTTCATCATCCATTAACAACGGCTTTCAATATATAGCAAATAAATAAACAAATTTCATATCTACTCAATTATAATCATTAACTCATTTGTTTATAAAAAAATTCCAATATTATAGTCCTCTATAAAATTAATTGTTTTTTGAATACTTTGAAGTTCTTAAGACAACTTTTTAGTTTTTATTACATTTCAAAAAATGGAAGAAAAACGATGTATATTTGTTGGTTTTTGGTTGATTGTTCTTGTTTCGGTTGTTGCTAGTTTTCCATCAGAAGAGGTAAGCCTGCATGGTTTTCTTAAATTACATCTAAACTAAATAGATCTTGTCTATTTATTTATTTATCCCTAATTTATGCAACGTTTACCCCAAATTTACTTTTTACTGACCAACAACAAATATAAGCTTTGTTAAATGTTTTCAAAAAAAAAAAATTGATTAATTTTGCCAAGAGAATAAATATCTGAAGAAACAACCGATGAATCTCTTATAACTTAGCCATGATATGATAATAACGAATATATCGATAACGTGATTACGTATTTATGTTGTTTTTATGTTGTAATTTTCCTCATTATATGTATATTTATAGATTTTGATATTTCGTTTTAACAGAATTAAAAATAAACATGTGCAGATATTTTATTATTTAATTTAATTTACAATGTATTTACGCAAATTAAGGAACTATATAAATTAAGATAAATAACAAATTACAATTAAGATAAATAAATAAAAAATAAGTAACAAAACAAATGTTAATATTATCAAAATTCTTATTATAGTTATTGAATCGAATCTATCTGGACATTAATTTTCGAACCATTACAGCATGAATTTTCCAAGATTCATCTTATAATACAATATCCTTGTGAATTTTCTATGAAAAATACAGAGAATGCAGGTGTGTATTTGGGGTTGCATACACACCTGTAAATGCGACAACATGTGTCGCGCTTTCAGAATCGATTATTCCTAATTTAATTTTATTGATAAATTAGTCTATTGCTAAAGTATCTATATTTTTAAATGTAGTAAAAAATAATTATAAAAATTATTCTGATGAACAATAGATTTACACGCCCCTATCTTCTTGATAAACTTTCATTAAGAAATAATGCATGGATGAACTCATTAATTATACAATTTTTCACTATATTTCTCTTATCCCCATTGTATTGTAGTAAATTAGAGTAAAAAACATTAACTTTCATAGCCATTCTATAATAATAATAATAACAATAATGATCTTAATAATAAAAAAATGCATCATCCGACAGCACACAAAGCATATTATTACGATTAATTACATTAATTATTTTATTTCAGAAGCACATGCACACATGTGTATGACTTTTATTTATTGGCACATGAATTTTATCATTATTATTGTTACTGTCCTTACTATGAAAAAATATTATTGTCATTAGTATAATAAATAAATATAATAATTATTCATCATTTAGATAAAACATCAAGAGGTACAAAATGACGAACCAAAAGAATCGAAAGAACCAACCTGTGGCACATTGACACCATGCGGATGGTCAGTTTATACAAGATTTACGAGAAGTTTTAATTATTTTATGAAAAATAAGTAAGTTCGTATTTTTTTCGCAAAAATACAAATAAGGTACCTATACAGTAATCTAGCTCATTAAATAACTACTAATTATGTTTACATCAATGAGCTAAATAACGATAATCAATAATCGTATCTGTGAATAAAACAGACATAATAGTGAATTGGGAAGACAAATATTGGAAAATTTAATTATATTATACTACAAGTTTATTATTCCTGTTTTTCAACTAATTAATGGAATAATTTTTTCGTCTATTTTTAGATGTCATTGTCCAGAAAAAACTTCCTGCCAA
Organism: Platypus cylindrus; assembly: GCA_949748235.1. Classification (NCBI taxonomy): domain Eukaryota; kingdom Metazoa; phylum Arthropoda; class Insecta; order Coleoptera; family Curculionidae; genus Platypus; species Platypus cylindrus. Next base: position 5,830,489 of record OX456489.1, on the reverse strand, counting down.
AAAGCCGAAGATGATATTTCGATTGATGCATTTGTATATAGATGTAGTAAACGCAAATAATATATTTAATTAGTAATTGATTTAGGCCAAAAAATAAATAAGAAATAAATATATTTTTGTATCGAATTGATACTACAAAATATTTGTAAATGCCCGCGCATTTTAACCATATTAAATTACTAAAAATTGGATTTGAATGTTTTAAACTGCATTCACGAGTGAATACGAATATTGCAGAAAACTATAAGAAATTTCTTATCAATAATATAATTGAAAAATATACATGCAGTTGTTTGTTGATAATATTAATTAACTATATCACGATGTATTTCGCATAAATATAAATTAACAAAAAAAATCTAAACAAAAATTAAATTTATGATAATAACAACCTATTTTTAAATAACATATTGATAATGTAGGAATGTACAATTTTATATAAATTATTGCTAATAAACTTATAAGAGATGACATTATTTTTTTATATAAATATATTTACTGCAATAAACTAGTCAAGTAGATATGAAAATACTGAACAAATTATATATACATCCAATTTTAAACTATTTCATTAGTTAATATAAGATTAATTAGCACATATTAATTTATTTCATTAAATATATATAATATAAGGAGATTTAGCTATTTTTTAATATCTTAGTAATTTTTAGTGCATGTTTATTTTATACCTATTAAACTATAGCCTTGTTTTTTTTTTTGCTTTAAAAAGTGCAATACAAGACATTCTAGAAAGTGCACTAAATATATTGTACGTCTTTCGGTGATTCACTCAAAACAAAACTATTAAATATATTATGTAGATATGTATGACGTTAACTTCACAAACAGTTATCTATCAGATTATCTATCGATAATCTGTGCAATAAAAAGCATGCTACTTTCTGATAATATTTTTAGAAGTTATTTGAACACCCTATATATTTACAAATAACCGTTAATCTACGTGAATACAGGGTCAATAACAAAGGAAGGGTTCATTACAAATCACCATATGCTGTACGTAAAGTAATCCAATCCACTTTTGATTTTATGAATGATTATTTTAATTTGTTTTTTGAAGATCTAGATCTAATGAATTTTGGTACCATTGTACTACCCATCTTTTTACTCTTTTTAAAAGCGTACCAAATCTAAATATATCTCGAATATACGTAAAATATAAAGGTTTTATTAAATTTTATATGTACATGCTAAATATTAACTTATACGTCACGTAGGCCATGAAAGGTGAACATAAATAAATTGGTACAAACACAGAAGAAATTTTATACATCATTCTATGGTACATGTAAGGTAACAAAAACAGTTCCCTACTTGAATGTATAAAAGGGGATTGGGGATAATTATACAAGATAGAGAGTAGGTATCAAATTTGTATGAGTCCCAGTTCTATCCATGGACAAATACGGGGTGTGCCTCTCTACTCTAATCCTTTATTAATTCGTTTTTTGATGTCGAAATTTTACGCGACATGTGAACACCCTATACGTATACATATATTTTGTTTGCAGATTTTGTAAACAAAACAAGCAAAAAAAAAAGACGGCGACACCAGTCTGAAACCTGAAATACCGCAAGCTAATAAAAAAAATACATTCATACAAAATATAGTTTATTGATTTAAAGCAGTGATATACAGGATTATTCCTGTACAGTACAACTGCACTTTTCTTTTATCTTATATACCTATTCCTATTATAATTAGAAAATTTTAAATTATATCAGTTATCAGTGTCATTACTTTCATTCATATCTACATTTGAAATCAGCAAACAGTGATAACAGGGTGAACAACTTAATTGACTGGCAAAATTTAATCGGTAAAATAACTAACATCTATTGGTAAGTACTTTTCGCAAATTGAAAAAGTTATTTTGCAAACGGATTTGTTGAATGTGTTTTATTGTTAGATCATAAACAATGTTATTTTAAATTTTAATGATATTTTTATAATTTGTACTCTCTGTATATGCGCAAAACACTTTCGATTTTTTTCGTTCAGTAAAAATTACAGTTTCTCGTAAACTCTCTGAATTGAGTTGATTATCTTTCAAGTTACATTTCTGTTAAGGTAAGTGTTAACAAAATTTATTTAACGAATATCTGCTAATAATAGGCCTTTTTTGCCAAAATTTGCACTTCGTAGTTTTTTTATTTAATTCTAGTTTAGTATTAAAATTGAATGTCAAGGGCATTTGTGTAGGGCATGCATTACAGCAATTAATTTCAATAATCGTTTCTTCGATCGCCGAAATTTTAAGGCGTGAAAAGACCAAGATAATACAGAATACTCATAATTAGGTGATATATTACGCAATGTATTTTTAATTTTATATTTTTATAAATATCAATAAATAATATCGATCCAGATAGAAAAATAAGTATTTTCTTTGGAAAATAAACGTTTCATTTGTCACGTTCACATGTATCCTTTACTTTAATCTAAAATGTGGAACGAATGAAAATTGAAACCAACAGGCAAATAAATATCTGTTGGAAAAACAGAAAAATAAAAAAAAAACAAGTAAAAATAGATTGCAAATTCAAAATTGAGTTGTTGAAAAAAAAAACAAATTAAAAATAGATTACTAAACTGAATATATTGTATTTTTTTTAGTTATTAAATGAATTTTTGCTATTTTTAAAAACTAATTACAGAAAATGTTGTCGGAAATTGAAACAGAGTCTGTCAATCTTAAAACTGACTTAATAATTCTTTAATTGTGCGCATTTACTCCTTGTTTCACATATTTGTATGCTTATTTTAATAAATACAGATATTTAGTAAGAAGCAAAATGCACACTGCACTTATAATTTTTTTGTATTATGATAAAACCACTTTCTTATTTGGTATTCAAGGTGCATAATTTGCAATGCAACCTGAATTCAAAATACAAACTTCAAATGTATTTTTTATATATTTAACATATAAAATATACATGAATATTTAGATAATTTATATATGCCTTTAACGACCATTTCATACACTATACAAATTACTCATCATTATAATATTCAATATGAATATGTCTGTTTTATTTTCTAGAAGAATGTCTGAAGTTTCAGTAAAAAAAATAGGCAAACCTCAATTAAGAGGTCTACTTAATTCCCAAATTAAAAGAACTTTTCTCATGGTGGGTGTCGGCTGGCTAGTTGCCCTTCCATTATTGAAAATTTATTTGTACGATGAACGTAAAAGAGCCTATGCTGATTTTTACAAGTAAGTAATAATTTATATCTAGTCTTTAGTGTAAAAACATAAACATAATTAACAACTTTCTGAAATGGTGATAAGTAAAACCACATATTATCAATGTTTGTTCACATTTATCCTATAATGAATGGTATACTATGTAACTGTATACATATTGTATACGAAGCTATAATTATTATTATGCATTTATACGGAAGGTGTATATATTTTGTGTACACATTGAAATAAAAAATAACATGTTTTTTTGGCAAACACCCAAAACACATACATATGTTTGTCAATTCCTCAATGTAATTGAGTGCTAAAAATGTCTAATGGAAGATGAATTACATGTAAAGGAACCCATTTGTTATATGCCAAAATTTTTAAAATACTTGAAATTATATAATTAAAATAAAATGTACTTATGTAAGATGTGCAATATGTATTACATTGCACCTTTATAGGCATACGAGAACAATATTTTTAATCGTATTTCAGAACATATGACGTTGATAAGGAATTTGAAGTGATGAGAAAGAAAGGCCTATTTGATTCATGTTCAGCTGATGATGACGACTAAAACCAAAATTATTTGCAACAATATATCCAGCAGGAATTTTTTTAATTATTTTGTGAAACATTTAATTTCTTTAGTGGTATTAAATCCGTGCACAGCGTAGTTTTATCTACAATAATATCAGTCTCAGGTGCATTTTTTTTATTCTCTGTCTATATAATCCTAACATATAGGTAACAGATATATTTTCTATGCTTTTTTTTAAATAATTTGTAACAGAAATACTTTTATAATAATTCCAGGTAAAATAAATATTTGCAGCAACAATATATACTTTTATTTGTCATAAAAAACATATATTTAAATCAATAAACAGTATCTTTTCTAGTTGATAAAATATAAAGCTGTAGAAATAAAATGGAACATAGTGGAACAATCAATTGTTCTCCCAGTTCAGTTAACTCCTGATTATTTGATTCGTTGATTTTCGATAATTATTTTAACACAAAATGAAAAATATGGAAATAAGAATACTTCGTAATTATTAGTGTATAATAGCATATAAGTATAAATGTAATAATACATCAACGCAACGTACATCTATATTTAATCTTCAAAGACTGTGATATCTCACTTAAGTTAAATTACTAAACTAACATTTATTGATTGTTCATTTTATCTAAATTTAATTTTAACAATAGAAAGTAACCTATGTCTTATAAATGCAATTTGTTTGGCTCGTTGAATATGTTTAACAAACATAGCAATAAATTTATGAAAAAAGTAATTTTGATTATGTGATGCTGAAAAATAATGATTTGAGGAATACTTGACACAAACTTATACACAGTTATTTAAAATACTGTATGTCAATTCCACGAATCCAACCATTCTTTTTTTGAATAGAATACTTGCTGTAGTTAATCAGCGTAGAATATGCACATTTCTACGAAAAATATTTGTACTTAATGGTAGAATTACTGCTCAATTAAAAATGTAAAAAAGCTATCTTAAAAAATTAATTGAAGCAATCAGCATTACATACATAATGCTACAATAATACAAACACATACATATAAAAAGATTCACAATATTAGATTGTAGTCATAAAAAACTATTCAAAACACTTTTAGCCACTAATTGACACTGAATACACCTAACACACACACAGCCACAATTTTATTTCTTTTCGTATAAGACTTACTTTTCTATTCGGATTATTAGCAGTTCTGTGCATGGAACTGCCAGAAGGCATTTCATTAACCTGACTTAAAAAAAATTTAGTACTAAAAGCAAATTATTACGTTAATAATTAGATCAGTATGTATCATGTGGCGATAATTGCATCTGATGTCTTAGTCATCATTTTTTGATCTTTGAAGTTTCTCAGGATGAGAATACGCTAATCGGGAAAAATCTCTTACTACATCGTTAAACATATCATCACCAGAAATACCTGATTCAGAATCTTTCATTTCTTCATTTAGTCGACCTAATCTTAATCTGAAAATGAAGTAATATGAGAAGAGCCATTGCTAGATTCGCCAAATTAGCAAAAGTAACTCACAAAGTGACAATATCTGCATGTTTTTTCTGTTCAGCAATTGAAAGTGGTACTTTTCCTTCGTCATCTTCCAGATGCTGATCGGCTTTGTATTTTAAAAATAGGCATACTTGCGCAGTATGACCTTCTTGTGTAGCTAAAAGTAGTGGCGTTTTAGCATTTTGATCTTGAGCATTAATTTTTGCACCGTTGAGAAGGAGATAAGCACAAGACATAACAGAACCCTATGTAATTAAAAATATAGAAAAAATATGTGATAAAATTTATTGGAAATTTTACTGACACTTAAAACAGCCGCATGTAATGGTTGTCGATTCTTCTCATCAGAATTTATCCAACTTTTATCAGCATCTAATGCAAAAGCTTCACACATTACAGGTAAATTATGTGCTGCTGATGCTTTATATAAAAGAAGACTTGGATGTAATTTTGAAATATCTTCTTCACCTGACAAAGCATTTAATTGATTAATTAAATATGGTAGATTTAAAAGCAGCAGTTGCATACCAACTGTTTCATCCTCTTCACCATCTGTACTCTCTTGATCACTACTAAGATCAATATTATTTATTGGTTGTTTATCTAAATTACTACCAAATAATAAAATATCTGATTTCACTTCTCTGCTTTCTTTATCAAGTGGTTCATTGCATGGCATTTCGACTTTTAAACTAGAACATGAAATTCCAGATGTTTCAGAACCATCGGAAAGTTTGGCACAACATTCTGCTTGCAATGAAACATCCTGTACGTAAAGGTGAAATCGATGTTAATAAAATAGAGTAATTTTTTTTCATATAAAACAGGCATACTTTTCTTTTTTTATCTCTTGGATCAACACTTCTAGGCCTTCGCCTGATTTTTCTAACACTCCATTTTCGTACTTCCATTAAACTCTGTCTTGATGTACGATTAGATTTTGGCGACTGAGATCCTTCTCTAAAATGAGGTAATTTTTTCACGAATTTTTTTTCAACATATTTCATACGTATCCAATTTTCACGCATTGTACTAAAATTAAGGATAAATTAATATACTTATATATTTTTTAATTTGGAGTTTCGTACCCTGTGCAATGCTCTGAAGCTCTTGCTGTCCCATCAGGTACATTTGCTTCATAAATTTGATTTACAATATTGTTACCAAGTTCTGCCATAACTTTTACTATTTCTGGTTCCCAATCGTCTAATGTTAATGATCTAACTTTGCTGTAATGAACACCTAAACTTCGATGTACTCCGGAACATTCTAAAATCATAAGTCGTTCTACTAAATAAATAAATTGTAAAAAATAAAGTAGCATACCAATACATAATGTTATTCCTAAATTAATACTGGCCCAATTAGGATTTGCCCTTCCACAATCACAACAAAAATTGTTTCCAGGAATTTTTAACAATTGCTCCCACATTCTAAAAGAGAATTCAACTGTGTTAATTTACCATAAACTTACAATATAATGTAGTATATTGTATAATCAGTAAAGAAGTTAGATCAATTTCGAATCAAGATATATTTTTTCTTCTTTTACAGATTTAAACAGATCTTTCATTTCGTTCTAACATTTCTATTTTCTTCAAAGAAGTTCGTTCGAATTAATATTTCTAACCAATGTCAGTTTAATCAGTTAAATGGTTGAATCATCCCTTACTTTATTTTTTTAATTTTATTATTATTAGTGAATGTCGATGTATCATTCTCGGGTACAAAAAAGTTAGCGGTTTGTTTATCATTCTTTTCGTAATTTTCAATTTCGATACTTTGAACTCGTTGTATTGCGGCACCAATGCCTTTTTGTAATGCTTGAATCCATGATTCATACATTTCCTTTGAATCGGCTTGCAAAATATGACTCCTGAATGAATTATTTATTAATTAAAGATTTATTATCTATTTAATAATATTATGCGTTTACTTTGAAGGTGATACAATTTCAAAACAGAATCTTCTTTCACCATCTATTACAGGTTTTACGGTACATATTCTTAAATCATCTTCCATTACAGTTTCCTGTTCTTCACCAGATCTTTTTCTAAAAAAGAAAAAAGCATGCTAATCTTATTCAAAATTATAAAAAAAAATCCTCAGTAACAAACCTATAGACTAGCTTATTTTCAAATAAATAAAACCATCTTCGATTCCACGTTTTAAAAGCATTTGATGTTCTTTTAAATAAATACCCTTCCATTGTAGGCGATCCCTTGGCAGCATTTTTCATCGGTGACATTTTATCCATATTCGATACAAGGGCATGCCGATTTTCCAGTTCTTTTTCACATTTATACGTTTCATCTCGCATTACAGTGATCTAAAGTGAAATCGATATATATTATAACGTAGAAAAATTAAAAATTGGATGTCATCTTACATTTTCAGATAGAGTTTTGAAAAACGGTTGTAAATCGTCACATAAATCTGATCCTTGATGATAGTACGTTGAGCATGAACACATATAAGACAGTAACTATAAAAAGTTCCTATTATTAGATCAATATTAACAGTATAGATATATCAAAAGAAGACCACGGCAAATATCCACACCACACTAGGATAAAACACAATCTTGTTTACATGAAAGTATCAAACTTACAGTGCTTAAAATCTCATGCCGTTTTTTAGTTTGTAAAACACAAATACTGTTAACATAATCTAAAGTTTGATGACCAAAGCAAGATCTTACTGCGAGTAAAATATTTTCAACTTCATCGACTTCTTGTTGTTTATTGCGTGATGTCTGAGAATTTCTAACTAGAACATTATCATATTCATTCGATATTTTCTCAAAATGCTGTTTGAAATCTTTTACTGATTTAATATCACTAAAAAAAAAAAAAAACAATAGAAATACTTGTAAATTTCATTTTTTATTTTTCATTTCTTTACTTTTTGATAAAAGATGTCAAGTTTTTTAATATAGTTCTAGAGGCTTGATCTAATAAAATAGTATGAAATTTATTCATTTCTTGTAAACTATGTATTAATTTATTCAAAGATGCTAATACTTCTGGATCTTCCTTAAAATGGGTGCTTAAATCCCACAGACTATTTGCAAAAAGACTGAAAAAAAAAAAAAAGATCTCACAAATGTAAAGAAGTTATACAACTTTTTGTACAAATATTGAATACAAATTCAATACAATATGAATTAATCAAGGCGAAAGAAACATTTTTAGAAAGTGTTACACTTCATTTACCCGAATATTTCAAATTGCTTCCGTTTTAACATAATAAATTGTTTATACTCCAGAATATAATAGAAACCTTATTAATTTATTTGTTCAATAAATTACTGAACATCGTGATGAATGATAATGATACATAACTGTAACATTGGTAGTAAGTAATATATTAATTTAGATGCATAAATGAAACCAACTGTAAACATTGCCTAATATTAACTTCATAAAATTTTTAAATAAACATACCTTTGTTGTCCAACGTAAGTCTTTCCGGTATCAATCATATTAGCACAAACTTTTAATATTTTATCTAATCTCTGTTCTAAATTATCTATATTTTGTTCTTCCTGTTCTAATAAATTTCTAAAACAATTAAGTATATTATTAGGGTAATCGATAATTATTATTGAACAAAGAATTCTATATTCACAAACGATTTAATCCAAGTTACCTACCTGAATTTTGGAGAATCTCGAAGACATTCTTGTAACTCAATTTTCACTACCATGTTTAGTATTCAATTAAAATTATTTTGTTAAAGAGAATTCTTTCAATGTGAGTCAGAATAATTAATTAACGTAAATAAAGTTCACTCTGTCGGTGTTCAAGAAAAGAGAGTCCGTCATAATATTTATCTTCTTTTAACAAATGAAGTTAACCAAAAAAGTAAAAAACTTGATGGAAACTTGCAATGTTGTCAATATTGACAAATATCTCTGGATTTAGATGAATTTTCCATTTTGATAAAGCTAGTTGGCCACACTGAAACTAGGGAATTCCCACGGCAAGTGGCTGTTCCCGCCAATTTATAGATTAAAAAAATATTCATTGATCCATTTCTATGATTTGAACATTTTAAATTAAAATTTTACACTCTATCCCTGTTAATTGATAGAATTACTAACCCAAATTAGACACGATGGTTACTAATGATCGAAAACGAACAGAATGATTTTATTTTATTAAATTGTCTGCAAATAATTTGCTTTATGCATGTATACAATTTTGTATTCAATGTATTCAATTTTAAAACTGTAATGCAAATATATGACCATTATATTTAATAAGGGATTAAAAAGAATATTTTGAAAAGTAAATGTAATAAACTTCTTTTTCTTTAATTTTATTTGCAAATCAAATATTATTACAGAAATTGCATGCAGTAAGTAAATACGGAAAATTTCTATGTACATTTTGCTACTATTATCTAGCTATATGTATGTTTTTTACACGAAATCACGTACAAATGACTATAAAAATCTATAGTGCACTTTAAAGAAATTTTATTATCTAACAAAAAATAATTATGACTAGACAGAGTATTTCATTTTTTATTTTGATGATGATAATAATATTTCCGCCTTCAACAGCACAAGATTTTTGTAAATTTCTTACTGATTTTTTACATTATTATGGAACGAACTTCAAAGTTACAAATTTTGATTGCAAAAAAGCAGGTAAAAAAGTGACAACAAATACATAAAATGTATACGATTGAAATTTCTAATATTAACTTATCTCGTGGTGCGGCTCAGGAAAATATATAAGACGGAAATATAAAAGTAATTAAAAAAAATCTGAACTGAATTTATATTCCATTCTAGCAATGGTTTATTTGGCAAAACAACTAAATGCGAATGGTTATTCCAGTAAAGCTTTAATTATATCGAATGAAACAAAATTAGAATATCCTATGCCGCCCTATCGAAATATATTTATTCTTAATTTAAATTGTAATTATTCAAATCAGGTTTTGAAGAAGGTGAAGAATTATTGGCAGTTTCACATTTGTCACATTAGTATTTTCAGTAACTGTATCTTATTGTAGATAAATGAAAATAAACTTTTCTCTTCACCATTTCACTGGTTGATACATTCAGAGAAAACAATTAATTCAGTAGAAGTACAATCAGTTTTTTCGAATTTATCGATTTTAATTGATAGCGATGTTAATTTGGCTGAACAATCTTCTAGTAAAAGGATTACCGTATTAAAAATTTTCAAAAAACATTTGAAAGATTCTAAAGTTTATATAGAACAGTTCGGCGAATGGAGTCGCACAGGAAAATTTATTAAAAGTTTAAATTTTCAAATTAAAGTAAACGAAAGAAGAAGAAATTTGGGAATTAATTTAAATGCCTGTATAGTTTTAACTAATAATGATAGTATAAACCATTTAACTGATCGAAGGTAAGAAACAGTATATTTCAAATAATATCAAGAAATTAATGGAATTTTTAAATAGAGATAAACATATAGATAGCATATCAAAAGTTAATTATATTTTGGTACAACGTCTGGCATCCATTTACAATATAAGTTTTAATTTTTCCGTGGAAAATACATGGGGATATAAAAATAATGAATCGAAATGGTCGGGAATGATGGGTGAACTTACTGAAAAAAGAGCTGATGTTGGAGGTATGATATGCTTGACTTAAGTGTAACAATATAATTATTGTTACCCACCTTTACCTACTTGTATTGCAAACGAATACTTTAGGTACAGCACTATTTCTTATAAAAGAAAGAATTGCCCTTATTGATTATATTGCTATGATTTCTCCAACTGGATCCAGATTTATTTTCCGTCAACCAAAATTGTCATATATTATGAATGTCTTTACATTACCGTTTGATACGAAAGTATGGATTTCCACACTTTTTTTAGTACTAATTATGATGGCAGTACTCTTTCTGCTTGTAAAATGGGAATGGAACAAAAAGCAGATTATAAAAACGGATGTAAAAAATGATTTATCATTTTGCATTTTTTGGATAATATTAATAGGCATATGTTTCTTGTTACAGGACACGTCGAATAGTATAGAATTTGAACATTCATTTACTGCAGTCACTTTTTTTATATTTGGAGCTGTATGTCAACAGGGAGCTGCAGCATTGCCCTATAGGTCGGTCTAAAATAATTTATGATCATCCAGCTCCTTCGCCAAAAATTCAACTTTCTGAAATATTATTTTAGTTCTCCTGGAAGAATTGCTACGATTTTTCTTCTCATTTCATTGATGTTTATTTATGTATCGTATTCAGCCAATATAGTGGCACTTCTACAAACATCGTCTAATAGTATAAGAACATTAGAGGATCTATTAAATGCAAGAATTGATCTTGGTGTAGATGATACTGTATACAATCGATTCTATTTTAAGGTAGAATATAATAGAGTTCTATGCATCCAGTAAATTTAGATTAGATTATGTATATGAAATTTTTAGACAGCGGAGGAACCAATAAGAAAAGCCATTTACGAAAAAAAAGTCGCACCACCAGGAAAACCACCAAATTTTATGAATTTAACTGACGGCGTTCCTAAAATTAGAGAAGGATTATTTGCATTTCATATGGAAACAGGAGTTGGATATAAAATTATCAGTAAATTCAAAATTTTAATGTAAAAAAATATTATAGAAAGTATGTATTTACAGGTGAAACGTTTCGAGAAGATGAGAAATGTGGTCTACAAGAAATCTCCTATCTTCAAGTTACAGATCCATGGTTAGCTATTCAGAAAAATTCTTCATACAAAGAAATGCTAAAAATTGGGTACATATATAGATTAAAAACACGTTTTTATGCCGCATTCTATCATTTATTTAATTGATAATAATTAGTATTGTTAGTTTTTTAATTATTCAAGAAAATGGTATCCAGCAAAGAGAAAATATTTTAATATACACTCGAAAACCTGTTTGCACAACAAAAGTGTCCACTTTCTTCAGTGTTGGAATGGTAGATTGTTATTTTCCAGTAGCCGTATTAGCTGGTGGAGTATTCGCATCTGGTACTATATTCATTTTAGAATATTATTATAAGTACAGGTAAATTAATACATGTAATATGGATTATCCGCGAATAAAATGCGATGCTTTTTCTATGACAGTCATTGTACATTTTTGAAGCATTCATTTTATTCTGTAGTGAAAAATCTTCATAACTATTTATTATTTGTGTAATTACGCTTATACCATTTTTTGTATACAGGTCACAGTTTTATAAGAAAGTATGGCATCAATTTGTGAAATTCAAAGTCAAATTCATTTTTAATAAATATGTGGATGAGGTTTCTTGCTGATTATAAAAAAAAAAGAAAACAATGTATTACAATTCATTCTTTATTCATCTTATTATAGTCACTCTGATTCTTATTTTGCATTCAGTATCTTAATATTATCATTAATAAATCACAACACATGTTAAATTATACTGTAAAAGTATAGTTACAGGAACTAATTTTAAGTTCATATGCTTGAAATGTGTATAGGTACCAATTTTCTTTTACTTTTTAAATTTTTTATAACTGCGATGCACTTTCAATCGTAAAATATAGCCTGTTAGATTATTATTATACTATACCTGTTATTTTAACGTGTTTTATACACATAAAATCATGAAAAATCGTCTATAAAATTTCTACTGCACTTCACTATAACTTTATTGTTGGAAGAAGGAACATGAAACATGAAAATTTTTGTGATCTGTGTAATAATAATAATAATACCTTCAACTACACCAACTTCTTCAGAATTTGTTACTGATTTTATAACATATTATGGTGAACATTTTAAAGTTACAACTTTCGATTGTAAAAAATCAGGTATAATTTAATTATATATAGATAAAAATTCTATAAGATAATTTTATTTCTATTAATTTTAGAAATGATTTATTTAGGTAAACAGCTAACTGCAAAAGGCTACTTTAATAGAGTATTATTAATTCAAAATATAAAACTAGACTACCCCAAACCCTCGTATCGAAATATTTTTATTCTTAATTTCACTTGCAATTTTTCTCATGATATATTGAAAAAGGTGGGAAATTACAGAAAAATTACGTGATATTTACTTAATTTTTCAGTTTTTCAGGCGAATGAAATGAATCTATTTTCTTCACCTTTTCATTGGATAATACTTTCTCAGAACTCAATGAATTCGTATCAGATACAATCGCTTTTTTCAAACTTATCGATTTTAATTGATAGCGACATCAATTTGTGCGAAAACTCTGCTAATCAAACTGTTACCGTGAGGAAAATTTTTAAAAAACATGTTAAAGCTTCTAGAATTTACATCGAAGAGTTCGCTGTATGGAATCGAACGGCAAAATTGGAAATAAAATCGAATTTTCAAATTAGAACAAACGAAAGAAGGAAAAATTTAGGAATTAATTTAAACGCCTGTATAGTTTTAACTAATAATGACAGTATAAACCATTTAACTGATCGAAGGTAAGAAACAGTATATTTCAAATAATATCAAGAAATTAATGGAATATTTATATAGAGATAAACATATAGATAGCATAGCGAAAGTTAATTATGTTTTGGTACAACGTCTTGCATCTATTTACAATATAAGTTTTAATTTTTCCGTGAAAAATACATGGGGCTATAAAAATAATGAATCGAAATGGTCCGGAATGATGGGTGAACTTACTGAAAAAAGAGCTGATATTGGAGGTATGAAATCGTTGTCTACATTGTTAGTATATAGTATATATAGCAGTATATTGCATTGAGTATATAGTATAACAGTAGCATATAAATGGGATAATCTTTTAAAGCTAATAAGTATTTTTAGGAACATCTTTATTCCTTATTAAAGAAAGAGTCGCTCTAATTGATTACATTGCAATGATTTCCCCAACTAGATCTAAATTTATTTTTCGTCAACCAAAATTGTCATACATTATGAATGTCTTTATATTACCATTTGATACGAAAGTATGGTTTTCCTCATTCGGTTTAGTACTGATCATGATGGCGATACTCTTCATGCTTATGAAATGGGAATGGACTAAAAATAAAATCATTAAAATTGATGTAAAATGAAATTTTTTTATTACTCTGTGCTACGTAATTTATACCAGATTTTATAGCAGCACAAACCACATAGTGCAGAAGTTAAATTGATTGAGGTAATTTTTATGATTTTTGGAGCTATATGCCAACAAGGAGTTACAGTATTACCTCGTAGGTTTGTAAAATAAGTTATTTAAGCAGCTAATTCTCCAAAAATAGAATATTACACATTGTTCTAGTATTCCTGGAAGAATTGCTACCATTTCTCTTCTCATTTCACTAATGTTTATCTATGTTTCGTATTCGGCTAATATAGTTGCTCTTCTACAAACATCTTCTAGTAGTATAAAAACATTGGAAGATCTTTTAAATACAAGAATAGATCTTGGTGTGGAGGATACGGTATACAATCGATTCTATTTTAAGGTAGAATATAATGTTTAATCTATTCAATACATTTAAGTTATCTATGTGCGTAATTTTCAGACAGCAGAAGAACCAACGAGAAAAGCCATTTACGAGAAAAAAGTCGCACCACCAGGAAAACCACCAAATTTTATGAATTTAGCTGATGGTGTTCGTAAAATTAGAGAAGGATTATTTGCTTTTAATATGGAAACTGGTTCTGGATATCAACTTATCAGTAAGTTTAAGATGTTTTCAGAAAAGACATATATAAATTTTACATTTACAGGCGAAACCTTTCGAGAAGATGAGAAATGTGGTTTACAAGAAATCTCTTATCTTCAAGTAGTAGACCCATGGTTAGCTATTCAGAAAAATTCTTCATATAAAAAAATGCTCACAATTGGGTAAAAATCTGAATTAACATAAATTTTTAATAATAACTTTGCTTATAATTAATTATAGTTTGCGAATAATTCAAGAAAGTGGTATTCAACAAAGAGAAAATATTTTAATATACACGCGAAAACCTGTATGTTCAACAAAGGTTTCTGCATTTTTCAGTGTAGATCTCGTAGATTGTTACTTTGCTGTTGCCATTTTATATGGTGGAGTACTTGCATCTGGTGTAGTGTTTATTTTAGAATTTTGTTTTAAACACAGGTAAATATTAATTGCCTAGTTTTAAAACTAGACTAAGTTAATCGCATGCTTTTTATTGTCTATAGATTAAAGTTTTATAAAACACTATTGCAAATATATAAACAGAGAAGCTCAATGGAAATAACTCATCTAGAAAATGAAAATATGTGGTGCGTTGAATAGAAGCAGACTAGCACTTAATACAGTAAAATTTATTTAGGCAAAATTTTAATTATGACGAAGCATTTATACATCAATAAAATCGAATAAAAGTATATAAATATAAACACAATTAGTTAATTACATTTACATTGACCATATTGTAACGATAAATAACAGGTACACAATGAAACTAAAAATACATACATATACCTAAATTTGATTTCTAATCATCATTATTATAGTAAGGAATTTGAAGAAAACAATGCAATAGAAAGATCTTCTGCTTCATAACTAACAAGAACATCTTGAAATTTGTCTAAAAGTTGCATTAATTGACTTCGCTGTAAATCCTCCATATACATTATTTCCTCGATATGGTGACTGCCTTGAAAGTAACCTTTTCTACACAATTTTGCAAACAGTTTTATATCATCGGAATTATTAGCTGATGGAATCTGTAATAAGTTTTAGTAAAAATTTTAATTCGATTACATTCTATAAACTATGAATTTATATTTTTATTAAAATTTTTATCTGAATATTAAAAAATGTTGAACCTAATTTGGCATAATCGTTTATCTGAACAACTAATGCTCCTCGGTCCACTAAAACAAAGCCTGGAAAAGATACGTCGGGCATTACATTGCCTCTGAAGTATTCAAATAATAAGGAACCTAGTTTATTCAGCTTCCTAGGGACTTATTAATTTTAATGAAAATGATAAGGTTTTAATAAAAAATGTAGAAGAATACACTGCTCCAAAAAATAGTGTATTTTATTAGTGACTATTCCTACGAATAAAATTGATTTCCGTACTTTAAAAATTGCACTTTTTTCATCATCAGGAAAATCAGCAAGTTCTTCTTGATACTCTTCTTTATCTTCATCTACCGAGTTAAAAAGCTTATTTTCATATTCACTAAAAACAAAATGCATAAAATAAAACACATTAGAAACATACGAAATCGAATACCTTCGCATTTTCACGAATTCTAGAAATCCTGACAATGACGATGTCGATCTACTTTCCGGTTCCATTCCGGGAAGTCCTGAAGACATCATGGTACTAGATGGAGATGGTGTTTCTATAGATTTCTTTTCACTACAAATTATATAAATACCAAAATCTTATTTGAACGTTATGTATATCATAGTTATTTATGTATAATACATCCGAAAATATCCTCACCACTTTAAATTCGATATGCCACTTTCAGTTGGCATAAATTGAATATAAGTATGAAGTTGAACCAACAAATGATGTTGCAACATCCAAATTAATGATTTAACTAATAATTTTTGTTGTGACTGATCGCATATTGGACTCGTTTTCTGACCTAATGATGTAGGCAAAGAAAATTCACTTAGTGCTCTGAAAACATCGAAATATTGAATATAGTAACATTGCTGAACATCATCTTCCAATAAATGCTTACTGTAGTAAATTATTTCCCGGGAAATCTTTACTATATTCATCGATTAAAGGTGAATTTAAATGTATTGGCGCATCGGATGCTATTGCATATTTATTTTTGGAACATATTGGAAATATCACAGTGGCTTTTGCCCAATATACTAAATGAGATGTAAACTGAAATACCTAAAATTTTCCTGATGATATGCAATTGACGTGAATATACGTTGGAGAACCAATAAATAATAAGTCTACTAATTCCCTTACATGCACTAAGGACAAATCTGAATCTGTAGCCATCATCTGTAAATTCTTCAAAGGTGAATATTGAGATAGCATTCTTACTAAAAATTGCGGTCCATCCAATGACAGAAAATTAATAATATGTTCAACTGGATATAAAAGGAGCAAACTATGATAAGGTCTCAGAGCTGATACACATCTGAAACAAATACGACATAGATGTTTTTATAAATATTACAAATTATAAAATTGAATCACCTTTTGATATCTTCTGGTTCAATAATTTTACCCCTTAAATGCCATTGATGAACTTTTTGAGGTAGGCAAAATGTTAGTGGTATAAATTTATTTAATATTATATTAACCAATCCTAAAATAATTCATATACACATTGCTCACTTTAAAGATTTTCTCGAAACAAAAATTAATACCTGTACTACATAGATCTTCATACATTTTCTTAATAGTCTTAGCTAAAGTACATTTTTCCAAAATGACCTGAAAAGCAGTCTCATTATTATTTTCTGTATCACCATCATCGTGAGCTGCCATCATTGTTTGAGTTTCTTCTGAAACATAACCAAGTCTTTTTTCTTCATGTTTCAATACCTCGCCAATTCGATAACTTAAACTATGATAGCATTCCACTGAAAGAAATTCGAATTTAGAATAGCTGCGGATGAAAAAAAGCCCAAAATAAATACATAATTATCGTGGCCATTGATTCAATCAATATTAAAGTTCGATAATATTATTGTGACTTACCTACAGATCGACTAGCTAAAGCAGAAAGAGCAAAAATAATGTTCAATATCATAAAACTAGAATCATCCTTTTCTGATTGTTTATTTTTTAATTGAAGGTAAGTAGGAAGGCTCACAAATCTGACATCATTAACCTAAAGAGAATGGAGGAAAAATGGCTCATTAAAACGTAAGTATGTATATTAATCAAAGATTATTTTACTTTTAATTCAAAGTTCTTATCGCACAAATCCATTTTAACAGCAAATAAAGAAGATAGCACTTCATCGGTGAACCCTGTTAGTACACCTTTATTTATATTATTAATGCTAGATGTAGACATTGTGACATTTTGCAGAAGATCCTCAACTATTGGTAAAGTATATGGATTTCTTCTAGTTTTATTAGTTTGCTCTTTGTTTTCTTCAATTTGAAACGGGTATCGGAACAGAAGTCTGTCACCTTTACTATCTGATTTTACTAAAATAATACATAATGGACTCACCTCCATTTTAAGAATTATTATTTCACAGCCTCTAATAGAATTGTTATTGAAAAATAATATTACAAACGGTGCTAGTTTGTATTCATTTTGGATCTTTTAATTTAACCTCATTTCATAATTGATTGATAACAATCAGCTGAACAATGCCAATAAAGTATTGCTAGTTGCTATTTTGCTAATTTCAGTATTCGGCGAAGTGAATAGCGAAGTATTGAATACTGAATAATGAATAGTGTGAATACTGATTTAGAATTTTTGAATTTTATAAATTCAAAATCCAAAATTTCAAATTATTATAATTCCAAATATTATAATCAATTAATAAAATTCAATATCCAAGCCAATCCAATCCGATCCCATTAATAATTAATGAAAATTTAAAATTAAAATTAAATTTCAAATATATTCAACATCAACTTTAATGTTCAATAATTGTTCAATAAATTTATTAAATTTTTAAAATTTTTCATTATATTTGGATAATTTGGATTTGGAATTTTGATTATTTTGAAACTTGAAACTTGAAACTATTTCTTTTTTTTCTAAATATGACAATGCTGTTTTGTCCAGTAACTAGAATGAAGTTAGTTGCACAACCAAAAAACAAGTGCTTAGTGCTCTGTCAAAGTAAAAATAATGTCCTAAAAATATTTGTTTATAAAAACTATAAAAACTATATTTTAAAAACTTTTTAATAAAACCCTCACTTATCCATCACAATTTTAATGAATATTATTGAATTATTTGAATCAAGGAATTTACAGACACATTTGACAAGATTTTACGTGTGCCATAAAATAACTGTGAATCTAAATTATTTGGAGATTAAAGAAATGAAAGTTTAAAGCTATGCCTAAATATTGGATAGCATTTTTATTAATATTTAAATCTAGAAGGAAATGCTTGATATATCCCATTTTCATCAGTTCTATATTTTCTTTAATAGTATCATTAACATTTGTATCGGGAAAATGTACTGAAGATGTTGAATGTAGTGATAATGGAGTTTGTAAGAATGAAACTTGTATATGTTATGATGGATGGCAGGGACTTCAGTGTCAGTTTTGTACTGGAAAAGTTAGGTAAAAGATAGCATTTCTGTTACTACTCTATTTTAAACAAAATATGAAAATTCTAACAGATTAGGCACTCCAACTGGCATCATTCATGATGGGCCTAGCAATTACTCGTTAACTTCGAAATGTAGTTGGCTCATTGATGCACCTAATCATACTATAACACTTCATATAGATGAATTTGCTACGGAATGTGGTTGGGATCATTTATATATTTTTGATGGTGATTCGGTAAATTCACCATTACTTGCTGTGTTCAGTGGTTTAATGTATCAGGGTGGTTATAAGTAAGTAATTCATAATTTATCATTCTCATATCATTGTATACCTACATTATTTTTTTGATTATTTTAGTGTTAGAAGAATCCCAGAAGTAACAGCAACATCTGGTTCAGCTTTGGTACATTTTTTTAGCGATGACGCGTATAACATGTCGGGTTTTAGCATTACATATAGACTTAATGCATGCCCATCTGTGGTAAGTACAACCAGTACATTACTATAAAATATGTCATATTTTTTCTTGCTGATGGTAATTATTAGATATCTGGTGTTAATTGTTCGGGAAATGGAATTTGTATTGATGGAATTTGTACTTGTGATGGGCTATGGGATGGTTCTGCTTGCCATTTACGGAAATGTCCGGATAATTGTGGAGAACATGAAGACAGAGGGATTTGTAAGCCGGGGAAAGGGTAAAATATTTTTTGAACTAATAATAACACGGTAAAATTATTTATACTTATATTTTAGTTGCCAATGCTCAGAACAATATAAGGGAGATGACTGTAGTCAAGTATTTTCTTTTGATTCAATGTACATTTCCTGAAATGTACTTACACTTAATGATTTTTCAGCTTGCCAGTAGAGGTTACTATGAAACTATTGATGTTCAAGGTTATGTGCCATCTGGCTCGGCATCTCATGGTGCAGTTGTCTGGAAGGATTCCATGTACATAATAGCAGGTGAACGATATGAACAATACAGAGAACGTAGATATGATAAAATTCCTTTAATGTACATTTACGATTTTAATGGTAAATTGGTACCAATTTTCTGTTACCTTTATTAAATATAGACTATTTAAGGAAACGTTTGGGAAACTCCACATGTTAAAGAAGGCCCATTAATGCGGTACGGGCATTCCACAATTATTTATGGTGATAAAATTTTCATATATGGTGGAGTGATGGGAAATAGGTGAAAAGTGTTTTAATTATTTTTATCCATGATGACTGTTAAACAATATGAATATTGTCGAATAGAACTGTGAACTTGGTGCAAACCTATACCTTTTATGTTATATTACTGGTTAAAAGACAGAACAATGATGGCGCCTTCGCCATTTAAAAAAATACTTTTCTAAAATGAATAAAAACAAAAGGAAAATAATAGCTTGTCAGTAGATTAACTTTATAGAACAATGAAACATGTCTTGCATTTCGCATGCATTATAATATAGATATTATTCAAGTTGCATATAACTGAACGTAATTTAACTTTTAGAGGTGCTACATCTGAATTATGGGCTTTTGATATTAGTGCTAAGATTTGGGAAAACATAACTGTTAAAGCCGATTCTTGTAATGAAAGCTATTTGATGTGTGGACCATTAAAAACAGGTGGCCATACGGCTACGGTCATTAAAAATAATACCAATAAGAAAGCAGACAAAATGGTAATTATATTTGGCCATTCTCCTCAATTTGGTTACTTAAATTCAGTGCAAGAATATTATTTTGGTACCAGGGAATGGCATATTGTGAATACTTCAGGTAAGTTTTTAAAATCAAGCTTAGAAAGGATTCATATTTATATCCCTCATTCTGTAGGTTATCCGGTGAAAGGAGGTTATGGTCATACAGCCTCTTTGGATCCGTTAACTGAGAAAATATACGTCTTTGGTGGCGTAATTTCTGAAAGTGAATCTGCTCAACTTCTAAGTAAAAGTTTATATTCTTATGATCCAAATGATCGAATTTGGACACTTTTAGCTGATGCTCCTTCATCAAGGTATACATGAATTCCTATTAACTGTAGTCCTTCATTTATTATTATGTAAAAAACTAATTTACTCTGATAATGTTTTCAGATTTCTTCATTCAGCAACATTCCTATCAGGTGGTTTAATGTTAGTTTTTGGTGGTAATACTCATAATGATACATCACATAGTTTTGGTGCTAAATGTTATAGTGCTGAACTTTTAACATATGATGTATTATGTGACAGCTGGTCAAGTATGCCTGTAAAAAAAGAACTTCACACTGATCTAGCTCGATTTGGACATTCAGCTGTTGTTTTTGAAGGTTCTTTATATATTTATGGTGGTTTTGATGGACAAATGTTGAACGATATGTTAAAAGTATTTTTTGTTTGTTTCTTTTATTGCTACAATTTAATTATTTATATAAATTGCAGTATACACCAGGAAATTGTTTATATTTTAATAGTTCCAATAGTTGTTTAACCGCAAAACCTGGTATTAAATGTGTGTGGGATATTAAGAAATTGCGTTGCCTACCGGCCATGCGTTTTTCTAAAGACATCTTTAAAGAAAATAACCCTTTAACAAAATGCCCAGAAAAAAATCGGAGTAGTATACAACAAGTTATTGTTGCTAATACTGAAAAATGCTATAGAATGGAGGTGAAGTCCAAAATATTTTCAACCAAAGTTACTATATTCTACAAAGTATCGTAATTTGGAAGTCATCAAGAGGAAAATCTATAGGTGAACAAAAGTGAGCATGAATACCAGTTGGCAGATTTGTGGTAAAAATTATAACCATCAGTAATGCCACCATTATGAGAACAAAATATTGCTTTCTTTTCTCTACACGAGCCATGAAATTTCGATACTTTGTTAAGGATATAGGCACTGTATAAAATACTAATACTAAAACTAAAAAGTTATTAAAATATTTATTGCTTGCTGTAGGATTGTTTAAGCTGTGTTCACACATCAGCGGAATGTGTATGGTGTGCAGGTTCATGCATGCTTAATAAGAATTGTAGATTAACTGCTACAAGTGTAAACTCAAGTGACACAACTATTGTCACCTATGGAAAAAGAGATTTTTGCCCATTTGATCCGAAACCAATTTGTAAACAATTACATACATGTACATCTTGTACATATCAGCTATTTTGCAGGTAAATTTACGTTTACGGTTTAACCAGAGCATAACAGTAAAACAGAAATTTGATATTCAAAATCGTAGTTTGATTTAAATTTTTACATTCAGCTAGTCCTCCATTTTACTAATTTTAATTTCAGATGGCGTTATGAACACGCAAAATGTGTTACATATCCACAATCAACCGATGTAACAACAGAAGCTAATGAACCAACTCAATGTCAAAAAGTTTGTTCCGAATTTACTTCTTGCTTGAACTGTACACAAGAGGAATGTATATGGTGTCAAAATGAGGGACGATGTGTTGATAAAGTATGACATTCATTAATTGTAAAGCTTAAAAGCAATCAATCGATAATCGATTTAATTTATTGAATTAGAATGCTTATACATCAAGTTTTCCATATGGACAATGTCGAGAATGGACTACAATAACTTCTAAATGTCGAACAAGAGGATCTGATAAAAATTCTCAGTGCAGGTACATTGAAATGACTTGAATATCAATATACATATTTAAAAAAAACACCTGTGCGTACAAGAAGATTTCTGATTTTATTTATTTTATTCAAGTTTTTATAAAACCTGTGCTAAATGTCGAGATGATCCAGCATGTGGTTGGTGCGACGATGGATCAAGAACAGGTTTGGGTATTTGCATGCCAGGTGGATATGCAGGTAAACTGATAGATTATCTACCTAAATAAATATATTATAAGAACCAATTAACCCTAGGGCCTAATTTACATGAACAATCTTTGCCATCGGACACTTGTCCGCCAGAAAGATGGCATTTCACGACTTGCCCAATTTGTCAATGCAACGGTCATGCCAGTTGCAAAGGAAATACAAGTATATGTGACACTTGTCAAGTATGAAAATCGATTTATTTTATTCGAATAGCACTTCATGATGATTTGATTAATTTTATTAGAATCTAACTACTGGCCCCCATTGTGATCATTGTAAGAAAGGATATTGGGGGTCACCAGTTAATGGTGGTAAGTGTCAGAAATGTGAATGCCGAGGTCATGCAGATGATTGTCATCGAGAAACGGGAAAATGTTATTGCAGAACAAAAGGCTTAATTGGAGATCAATGCGAAAAATGTGATGCAGCAAATCATTATAGACCGGATCTGTGGAACAATGGATCTTGTTATTGTAAAATACACATATATGTTTAATTCGTACAATCTATGATGAATATTATGGAAAAATGAATAACAATCTAATGCTCATTTGTAAATTGAAGTTTGTAATATAGTCTAAATCACGATTCAATTAACTGCCAGAGGAACACAAAATGATCACTAGTAGCATCCAAACTACTCAAAATGTATATCAAAAATGTATGTTGTATGAAAATTAAATAATTTCCGTAATAATTTTAAATTCAGGTTTATACAACGTTTCTGTTAAATGACAACAAGACCGGCTAATAAATATTTATTTGAAGAACAAATCACGTTCGATGCCAGATCGATCATCTGGCATTTTTGCGTAATACTCCTTTTAGATTGTACGAAGTCACTCAAATTTATTTATTAAAAATACCCATTAGATAAAAAAAATGATCTTTTTCGTTGTTCGCTAGATGATTTAACAATTGATTACCAATTCACTTTTAATCTATCGAAAAAAGAAGATCGACATTTTACTCAAATTAACTTTCGCAATTCACCACAAAAGGCGGATATCGATGTTGATTTTCAAGTGATATGCTCTGAATTGGCTAAAATGAATATTACTGTCCGAAAATTTAATGAACCAGAAGAAAAATCAATTTTCACCGTCCATAATTGTACAACATTTCGGTAAGAATATTTATTTAGGAAGTTAGTATTTTCTGTACTTGTTTAAATACCAATTTGATATATTTTGTTTCAGTTATCGATTCCCAAAATCGGACTTTGCATTTGGCCATGAACATAATTTGACTTTTACCATATTTTATGTATACGTTTATGATTTTCAACCGCCACTACTTGTACAGATTTCTTTCTCGCAATATCCCAAACTGAATTTACAGCAATTTTTCATTACTTTTTCCTCGTAAGTATTATTTTATCCTACATCAAAGTGTAATTGTAACATAGGCTGGAGAATTTGAGTAAAAACTGGTCGGTCTTGTTTTATTGAATTACTCGAATCGAAATAAACTAGTACAAACTAATACTCTAATTTTAATAAACATTAATTTTTAGATGTTTTCTAATGTTACTTCTTGTGGCTGCCGTTTTATGGAAAATAAAACAACGGTACGACATGTATAGACGTCGTCAAAGACTCTTCGTTGAAATGGAACAGATGGCATCTAGGCCATTTTCACAGGTCATTTGTTTTATTAATGTGAATTACTTCTTACAAATGCTTTATTATCAAAGTGATTGGTAGTATCAATCTATTTAAATCAGTTATTTCTGCAATCATATACTAATATTATTTTCAATAGGTATTAGTAGCCTTAGAGCAGCAAAAACCAATTACACCGAAAGAATTGAAAAATAAAAAAAAACGCGACGTTCCTAGTCCAATTGCATTGGAACCATGTTCTGGTGGTAGAGCTGCTGTTTTAAGCTTACTTGTGAGACTGCCTACTGGTAAGTCGTTAAAAAAAAATTGATTAATTAACTAATTTAGATTTCTTTTCTAACATTATTAACATTTTTCCCATTAAGGTGGTGAACCTTATACAGTAAAAGGTCAATCAGCTGGCCTATCAATAGCAAGTACTTTAGTTGCATTGGGCAATCCTCGTCGCCTTAGCTTAGATCGAATGAAAACTGAAACGAATAAAATCGGAAAATCACGTAAAACGCAAAGTCAACATCCTGATAGTTGCATGTAAAAATATAGAAATTTATTTATTATTATTATTGCATTTTTTTTATTAAGTTTGGGAATATTAAAGATTTACATTATTGTTTTGTTATTGCGTTAAGAAATTGGCACGTGATAATTTGAAAAATATTAAAAATGTAGAAATCGGACGCTGCACTATATGTAGCTATAATAGGAGACTACTTGATGTGTATTATAAATTGACTCGAAAAAGAATAAGTAAATCTGAAAAAACTTTTATCAAGGTCGTAATGGTGTTTAAAATAGGTTTTTTATTACCGTATTCAAAAAAAGTAGAAATTATCCTATCGATTCATCTCCTAGCTGCAGTACTACGTAGTCTGCACATATTTAATTTGAATTCATTTTGAATATTATTATCATTTGATAATTATGATTACTTTGTGAAAGTAATAACAGTATTCTAGTCTTACATCCAATGTGAAAATACTAGTTAACGCATATCTTTATGTGGTAGTTGAAAATGTGTAGGTATTCTAATTATTCCATTGTTTTTTTTTATTATTATTTTATGTTAACTGAAAAGTTAATTTGATATTATCTACTTATGAAGAAATTTTATAGATTACTGTATATATAGTAATTATACCGACATAATAATTACTTAATTATTATTTATTGTTATGAAGTCGAGAAAAAATAAATTTAAATCATATTTTTTTCTATTCGATTGATTACGATTTTTACAATTCAGCAGAGTGCAAATCTTCTATCAAATAATTTAATGATACGAATTCAAATTTGCCCACAATTTATGTAGTTACTCTGTGTCTGTATACAACTGTAACGGGAATCTGTCCAAATATAAAAATTTTCTATATTATTTTGTTACTTATAATATGAAAGAGTTTAATTTGTAACATCAGTTGTTTATAGAAACATATGAGTAAGACAAATTGCACATTCTGTGTGTTATTAATATATCTTCACCACTGGTTACGGAAACGCGAATTACCCTCATTTACTATAATAGAATATTGAATCTGCTATTTTTGCTGTATGTTGTCCATAAGAATTATGATTATCCACAATTTGCCTTTCAGAAGCTGATGGTGAGAATTGTATTTTTTGATTAAATAACAATAGATATATTGATTACGGGGAGTTATGAGTACATTATTATACATTTCGATAATATTCATTAATTTCTGTGCAATCACTGATATGCTCTAACACAAATAAATACTTATAATATGAACAGTTAATTATGAAATAAGAAAAGATATAATTGAATCGTTCAATATAAAGAGAAGTAATTTCTAACCGCGTTTTCGGCTTGCTTGACTGCGATAGGTGCGCACTGAGATTTGAAGCACCATGATGTTAAACAATTCTTTAAATAATTTTTAAGTAAACGCATTTATTTTAAGTATAAATTCATTAAAAAATGGTTTAACAAAACTCTCAGTAACTTGTCCAGAATATGGACAATTAAAGATCTCAGTGCAAGCCAGACGAAAACGCTATTTTCTCAACAAAAACAATGCTGTAATTGAAAATGTTTAATAAAACATAGTGTTTGATCGAGTAATATTATTAATACATAAATTCTTCATGAAAAATATAGAAGTAGCTTCACAGTTTTAAAATATTTATTGTATTTCATTCAGTTTTTCATAATTCCTTGATTTTTTACATTCCTATTTGTTTTCCAACACCGCTTTGCGTTTCAACAAATGCTTAAGAAGAATCTCTTTACAAATTAATACTGACTTTTCACCAAAAAAAAAAGTATGGAGAAACCACAGATTTGGGTTTTTTTACTGATGAAATGTCAGCTTTAAAATGAATCACTTCAGATTAGAATTACAGAATCGTTTTTACAATATACACTGCATGGATTGTTTTCATTTTGCCCATTAGTTGATTTCATTTTTACTCAATTTCCGTAGCAGTAATTTTTAAATACATAACTAAAGCTATAGCCTAATTTTTGTAATAAATATATAGATAGTTTTTTAGTTTTTAAATACAGTAATTAAATAGAAATGGAGAGGTTTATTTTGATTTTTTTTTCGTAGCAAGCTAAAAAAATTAATAGTTTTGTTTACGCATATTATATACAAATATTTAATTAAGACTGAAATTATTTATTAATTTTTATACCAGATGCTAATTTAGATTACTTAGTCGTGTAATTAATTTTAACTTGGAAGAATATGTATTACTTCTGACAGAGCAATCTTTAATTCAATTAATCTGTAGCTTAAACAAAGTTGATTTCATGTTTCGTAGAAGTGTCATTTGAAATGTGTCCATCTGAATTAATCTAATGTTAATTTTGCTAAATGATCCATGACCTTTTATTTTTTAGTCTGTTAATAAATTAGATTTTAAAGCCACAAAATAATAAACGATATATTTTCAATCATTTTATTTGAATTTTAGTTTTTCTAGTGCCATCGTTAAAACATACATAATAATGCTATTTCTACTGAAAATATTAATTAGAATTAAATTCGAATGTCTATAGTTCAACATAGGTACATATTTGACCATGCCTTCCATTTATATATTTTAATTATTATTTTACTAATTAAATAATGTTCATGTGCAATGTAAATAAATTTTACGGAATCCTTAATAAATGTCTGTTTTTTTCTCTCATGTTATGAATCTTTTTAGAACTCAATCATAATCAATATCATCTATAAGTTTGCCATTTACATATAAATTGTATATCATTTGCCCATTTTTAGAACATCGAGATGATCTAATTACAGCTTCAGTTTTATCCAGATAGAATTTCGTTTCAGTTCCTTGTTCGATAAATTCAGTATCATTTTCTATTTTTAATCCGTTTATCCATAATTCTAACAGTTCTTTTTCTGAAAATTATTATTTAATTTAAATAATATTCATTGTCAAAGTGTTAAAAGATAAATATTTATTGCAACTTTGCATTACGTCGTTAGAAAGTACTGGAAGTAACGATCAGTTGTGTGTTATTATACGCGATCTTTTCCTAATATTTTATAAAAAGATTAATTTAATCCCAGAGTAGGTACAAAAACAGAATTTTTAAATAAAATTTGGTACAAATGAACAGTGAAAATGTTACCAAAAATTATTCGATAACGTTTTCCATTTTCAATTACATTCCAAAACTTCAATGCTTGATTTTGTTTTTCTAAAAATTGTTTCAATGATTTTCCATTTACTAATAAAGAATAACTAAATGAAAATGGTGGAACTGGATCTACACGTAGTTCACATTGAGCCTGTTCTTTTCCAATTGTAAATTTTATATCACCAACTAATTTAAACATCCATTCTTTACGTAGAATTTCCTGAATAAAACATAGAGCCCCAAAGTTTACAGTTTAGAATTCCATTAATTTTAATTAGTTTCACATTTTCTTGTATCAGAAAATCACTTACTTTTCCATCTAGTCTTAATACTCGTTTACCACTAGTTGTTCCATGTTCAAATTCCACTGTATGTACACCATCCAATAAAGGTATACTCCAATATGCAACAAGATCACTTCGATCTTGTGGCGTGTTGATTAGTAATTGTGTATTTGCCATTTTACTGCTACTAATAAACTTTTTATTTTTGAAAATTTGATAAAATGATATTAGAAAACTGTTAAAAATTCGTCGTCTCTTATTATAAGGCATAATTCCATGTTTTTATCTCTATTCCTTAAGAGAAACACATGGAAGCCGTATAGAAATTGTTTTGTCGAAAAAAAATAGCGAGCATGGTACAAGAATAATGAGAATAATAATAAATCAATTGACCTTAATTCATTTTTAATTTATTGGATTAAATATATGGTAAATAGTCTTTTTAAATGTAGAGTGTTTGCATTGTAAGTTACATAGCAACCAGATATACATATCTCATAGTAATAATACAAATAATGGTAATTCTAGGTCTAGTATATGGATGATTATTTACATGAGGTATATATGTTTACTTTTATTTCTTTTCATAGTTCTTTTTGCATGTAGAAGTTGCATTTGATTAACGTATACATGCAAATGTTATGTTAAATTAATAAAACTGTCTTTCCTACTGTTAAGTTTATTGATTGAGTAAAATTTTCTAATAAGACAGAGTATTCTGTTGCATAAATAATATGTGAAAAATACTTTAAAATGAAATGTAGTCATTATCGCCATATACTATATATCCTTCCTAATCTGTGATTGTCATAAACGTCATTATGTATAATATTAAATAAAGAGAATAAATAAATAAATGTCCTTAATAGTATTGATCTACAAAATCCGAAACACTATTGAAATCTAAAATATTATCTTTTAACTGGCGTAATTTTTCGATTCCCTTTTTATGTATTTTTGTTTTAGTATTTTTGTAACGTAATTCAGTAATTGATTTGTCTAATATATAATGTAACCACAGTATATTGCTATATGGTTCAAATTTTTGCCAGTTATTACTAAAAATAAAACAAACAAAAGTTAAATGTTAAATTAAAGAAATATGATTACTTACTTATTCCTATCTTTCATTAAACGATAAATATCGAACTGATAATCTCCATGTCCAATAAATAAATCAGGATCTTGTCCTAAATCGTTAAATATAACAACACCGTTATGTTTTATTCGTGAAACTGTAAAATCTATTATTGTGACTTGAAAGCCATTAGTTTTGTTTTCTATTATTCTTCCTAGAATCGAATAGAATCTGAAGCATATTATATCGGATATATTTTGATACATATGTAATTGAAATATCATTGGAGATCCGTTTTACCTTTAAATGTACAATTAGCAGTTTTATTTTTATCAACTTTTTGTAATAATATATTTCCCCAATGTAAATCTCTATGTTCAAATTCCAATTGTTGTTCGGCAACTGATAAACTGCAGGCAATCTTTACAACAACAGAAAAAATATTAAAAATTTGCCTAAATTAAACAATAGTAATTTATCATAGTTACTTGTTTAATAACAGGAATAATTTGCATTGCATTATTGAATACGAAACTTTCTAAGCTTTGCCCTGCATTCTCCAAATGGAACACTATATATAATTGATCATTAGGAAATACTTTAGGTGAATCATTATCTGATCCTTGGATAGTATTATAAATATCCCATAATTCAATTAATTTTTTTGGATATTTTCCTTGAACGCAGCATATTTTTTCAACTTGTACAAAGCCAGATGTGTTATTTGTACGATTTTGCCGTAGATTTGATAATTCTCTTAAAGAATATGCATATACAATCTAACGATATTATCATATCAATTATTAACAAATCAGTGAATCGTCTTTTGTGTATTTTGAGTTTAGTAACAGTATAAGAAATATTTAATTTTACTTACGCTGAAGTGACAATTTCGGAAATAACTTCTTCAAATGTTTTCTGTTTTTCGCCATTTATAACCATTTTACCTTCTATTGGTACAATTTTCATAACAGTTAAACGTTCGCATTTTGAATATGAAAATACTTCACCAAAGGTACCTTCGCCAATTTTTCGACAGTTTTCGAACAAACTATAATGCATAACATAACAAAAAATAACCGATTTTTTGAGTTTCTTAGATGATATCTACGCCTACTTAATGTATTTAATGAAATCTATAATTATAAATAGCACTAAGTATGGTAAAATCTTCGGTATTTTGGATTTTATCAGTTTATTTTTATATAAAGTGAATGATATGAATAAATCAGGTACTCAGCAGTTTCATGAGCATACCAATCCTTCAAAGCGAAAATATAGACTTTTTATCTTTTAATCTTAAACATATCACAAAAATTGTTTGACCTATTTGTAAAATATAGGCACTTCTTGTGCTAACTTTTTAGTCGACTTGGTAGACGTAACCAAAGTTTGGGGTGACTTTTATAAAGATAATAAATTTCCAAGTAAATGTTTTTTCACTTTACTTACGATTCACTATATAATTTGTCAAATGCTAATGGTTCATTTTGCTTGCATTGCTTTAATACGATATCCCTTGCAGTAATTGGTCTCAATTCAACAGGTAAATCGATAATTTGAACATCACTATTAGCCAAAGATTCATCTTAAATACACATGCAAAAATAGAAAAAAATATTATTATGAACAATGGCTGTATTAAGGGTGAATACAATCTAAATTGATTTAAATTTGTTTGAAATTATTTCATAATATTCAATTTAGATGATATAATTATAATGTAAATACTTTGTGAATTTAAGCGTGTTTCTGCATATTTTTGTAAAATCGTTTTCCTATTTGAAGTCTCCACTGGAATAATATAAATAGATTGTCGTCTTAATAGAGCCTTTTGTGATTGATCTAGAAGAGAATTTATATTGAATAAGTTGGTCACGAATTAAATCAATATATCTTACCACTACGTATGTTATTATTGTTATTATTAACATATTCTAAGTTACATTTTAATTTACATAATTTCAAAGATCTTCTCCACAATTTACCACCTACGGGATTAAAAGTTGATGATTTCGTTTCTACTAATGATGTTTCTACAATATCAGAATCATTTTGATCTGTATTGTTTCCATTATTTATTTCTTCATTAATTTCAATTTTTTCTTTGTCGACATTTAGATTGGGAGACGATTCCTGATAATCCGCAAACATGTCTTCATCACTTAAATTAATAGTTGGCTCCAGTAAAGTTACTTCCTTGGTATTTAAATTTATCCGTTGATCATTAGATAATTGCATTAAATCAGTGTGTGTATTAGATTCCAATTGTCTAACTTCGGATCTTGTATAAATCGAGTTATCTAAATCACAGGGTGGTGAAAAAAATCTGACAATTCCATTTTTCTCTTCATTCCATTGCAAGATACTATGAAATGATTCAATTATATTTTGTGGTAAATTTATATTTTTCACGACAACCGCATCTTCATTTTTAGCATTTTCATTGTCGGAATTTTTCGTATTAGCGGATATACTGATTTCCATTACTTTCCCATTTGAATGTTGAATATTAAAATTTATTTTTGTAAGGTTCACCATCAAATATTTTGAGAAATTTACAAAGTTGTTCAAATCTAATATTACTGAATTCTTTTTAAAATTGCTATTGCCTAGATTACTCAAATTCAAAGAATTTTCCGTTTGTAGATCATCAATTGAATCATAAAAACTTTGAGTGTCTACTAAAATACTGGCAATCTTATTTTGCGATATTTCACGACCAACAATATTTTGTTCTATCTGAATTAACGGTGGGTGTTCAGTTTTCTCTTTCACTTCCTCTGTATCAATTTCTCTATTCAACTTAGGAATTTTATTCGCGGTGACTGTGGTTGTAATTTTTAAATGTAAATTTCTACGTTTTCTTTGAGTAACATTATCAATAACTCTCCTTTTACAAAAGAAATCTTTAAATGAATCTAGTGCCTCATTATAAGTATTTCTTAAATTAGAAATATCTAACGATTGTATTAATGGTAATTCTTCTCTATCTATCGATTTGGTATTACTATTTTTAATCATCTGACTAGTACTCCTGCTGTCATTTTCAATCATGGAAAACTCATTAATGGAATGAATGCCATTTTCGTAACTTCTATTTGAACGTGATACACTTTTAACGTAATCTCTACTGAATCCTTTAAAATCATGTAAATATTCTATATCTTCATTTTCAAAAATCGACAAAGCGGCGACCCTTTCCGTTTTACTGTTTATATTATTTATTTTACATTTTTTGCCTATTACTGGTGAACAGTATGGAGTACTTGCGAATTTCCCAGAATGATTTAAAAATACATCGAAATTAAAACCAACATTTGTATCTTTAATGGGAGATTTTTCCATTTTTTTATCCAAATTTGTCGAAATCGCTTCATTATTTAACAAATTTGATTTCGACCTAAGCCAAATTGGGCTGTCCCTCAATAGATTCGATTTATTTTGTAATGATTTCGTAATTTTTCCAAAACATTTTCTCTTGCTAGATCCGATTTTTTCAATTACTAATTCATTAGTAATTCGTTCCGTCGATAAAGTAGGCTTTTTAAACCAGGAATTAGTATCGTTACTTATATCCGAAGTAGTAGCACAAGCGACTGGGTTACTTTGGGTTGATTGATTTTCTGCGTAACTGCAAGAATTCATGCCATACCGTTTGACTAAAGTATCTAATCGGACATTATTTTGAGTAACTAATGGGATGTATGAAATATCCCCATACTTTACTGAATTATAGATTGGTCCTTTTTGAACTTTATCAAATGTATCGTTTATATTAACATGCAGAGATGACTCATCTGAAAACACATGTGCAATATTTTTCGATAATTTCTTAATTTGCAGTTTGTTTTTTGGTCTTTTATTTGCACTTTTAGAATTTTTTGCCTGTAAATTTTTTGCGAAAAGGATGTTAAGAGCATCAACACCATTTAAATGCGATTTTTTGGATTTGCTATAGGTTTTTAGTTTAACTGGTGCCATTTTATTGCCACTTATTCGTTTTCTTCATTGTATAATATAAAAAAATTTTTTTTAAATTTATAAAGTTGTTATATTATTAGGTTAAAAATTTGAATTTTTGACAGTTAACGGCCAATTAGCGTTGGGCACTTGTCACTGATATAATATATAATCGAAATTTCGAAATTCTAATAAAAATAAGTAAAATCACTTAAATTAAAACTGTTAAAAGCTAAAATAGTTAAATTATCCAATTCAAATATTATATTTCAAATCAAAGCCTGATAAGAGTGATGAGCTAAGCTGATTGGTCAATAATGAAAACGCGTAGTAGACAACCAGACATAGGACGCTGACTCGCTGCCTCTGTTCAATAATTGAATTTTGAATTTGATTTATTTTATTTATATATCAAAATTATCAAAAATCAAAAAATTGAACTAAATTATTAATAATAAATAATATTAATATTAATTAATAATCAAATTAAAATCAAATCAAAAAAAATAAAAGTGAAATGTTTTTTATTTTTTTGAAGAATCGATTTATTTTAATAATCGATGATTAATCGGCAGCACTAGTACAAAATAAACTGATTTTTCATGCGCATCTTCATGCAATTCATGTAAACAAACATAAAAATTTACAGAAATTTAATAAACAACTATATGTTTATAATAATAAACAAATATTACTATTATTATCTCTCTAATTTGTGGTAGTAGATTTAAAAGCAGAAATATTTTATCTAGAAATAAAATATTAAAAGAAGAATGTCTATAGAGCCTCCAATAAAAGTAAGTGATGCAAAAAATTAAGTGAAGTTATTAAAATGATGAAATTCCTTGTATTTTATGTTGCTGATAAAAAACTAATGGAGTTATATTGTTTTAATAGAAATATAGACGTGAATCGAATAAATCAGAATCGGAATCTGATGATAATTTTGTGCCTTATGTACCAGTTAAAGATAGAAAAAAACAAAAACTTATCAAACTAGGCCATATTGGACAGGTATCTATAATATTTCATGGTTTATCAGTGAATTTTGTACCTCTAATTATAAATAAATTTTTATATTAAGATTTATGTTTAAGTCAAAACAAGCCGAACAAGATAAATCAAAATCATCTAGTGAGGATAATAGTGGAGAAGATGAAGTTAATGTGGAAATTTGGGGTAGAAAAAATAACATTCCGCTTCTCGATCAACATAATGAATTAAGAAAATTAGCCGAAGGTAAATACTGTTTATGGTACTGTACCTTATCTGCTATGTACGTAATTCACATTACAAAATTAACACATCTTAGCTAAGAAAATTAGTGCCGTTGAACGTCAATTACGCAAGGAAGAAGAAATTCTAGAAATTGTAGCTGAGAAAAAGGCTCTTATGGGTGTATCTGAATTGGCAAAAGGCGTTCAATACAGTGATCCAATTAAAACAAGGTACATACATATGTGTCTACTTTAGTCTAATTAAAAATATAAGTAACCAAAAAAAATATATTTACAATTACTCTTTAATATAGTTGGACACCTCCAAGATACATTTTAGCAATGCCTCAATCTCGACATGATCAAATACGATTCGATTTAAGAATATTAGTTGAAGGAGATGAAATCCCACCACCTTTAAGAACATTTAAAGATATGAAATTACATGAAGGAATTCTAGATGGTTTAAAGGAAAAGAAAATTCGAAAACCTACACCTATTCAAATACAAGGAATACCCACGGTGTAAGTAAACATATATTATTTGTATACAGACAAAAATGTATTGATGTTCTTTATATAGATTATCCGGAAGAGATATGATTGGTATAGCATTCACAGGATCTGGCAAAACGTTAGTCTTTGTCTTACCTTTAATTATGTTTTGCTTAGAACAAGAAATTAAACTGCCTTTTACTAAAAATGAAGGACCCTATGGGCTAATAATATGCCCTTCAAGAGAATTAGCTAAACAAACGTTTGATATTGTACAGTTCTTTAGCGGTCATTTAAGAAGAAAAGGTATGCCAGAGATTCGAAGTTGTTTGGCCATTGGAGGACTTCCTGTAAGTGAATCTTTGGAAATAATTCACAGGTGAATAACTGGATTTTCGACTATTTAATGAAGTAACACAAATTATTAAATGTTTTTTAGGGGAGTTCACATAATGGTAGCGACTCCAGGTCGTTTGATGGACATGCTAGAAAAGAAGATTGTTAAATTATTTGTTTGCAGATATTTATGTATGGATGAAGCTGATCGAATGATTGATTTAGGTTTTGAGGAAGACGTTCGAACCATATTTTCATACTTTAATGTATGTAGTTAATAATAAGTTAAAATATGTAAAATACACACAATATAATATACATTCAGTCTTCATTTTTCATATTAAATTTTAGGGGCAAAGGCAGACATTACTTTTTTCAGCAACAATGCCAAAGAAAATCCAAAATTTCGCTAGATCCGCACTTGTAAAACCAATAACGATTAATGTTGGTAGAGCTGGTGCCGCTTCTATTAATGTTATACAGGTAAAAGTTAAAATGCACTTTGTTTGTACACGTTATTCAGAATTTATGTGTTTTAAGGAAGTTGAATATGTCAAACAAGAAGCAAAAATTGCCCATTTATTAAATTGTTTACAAAGAACTCCACCACCAGTATTGATTTTTGCTGAAAAGAAACAAGATGTCGATGCAATTCATGAGTACCTTCTATTAAAAGGTGTTGAAGCAGTTGCGATACATGGCGGCAAGGGTGCGTACTAAACTCTCTTAAAAGACAATTAATAGTTATTACTTTATTGTCACTTATTTGCATAGAGCAAGAAGAAAGAACAAAATCTGTAGAAGCATTTCGTAAAAAAGAAAAAGATGTACTTGTTGCCACTGATGTTGCTTCAAAGGGTCTCGATTTTCCTGATATTCAACATGTAATTAATTATGATATGCCTGATGATGTTGAAAATTATGGTAAATTCTTATCGATGCTCTTACGAACTGTTTAACTTTATCCTAAACATCAACAATCAACACTAAAACATCTATTTTTTTTATCAATTATAGTTCATAGAATTGGTCGAACAGGTAGATCCAAAAACAAAGGATTGGCAACAACATTCATTAATAAATCAAATGATGAAATGGTACTACTGGATCTTAAACATTTACTAATTGAAGCTAAACAATCGGTACCTGCTTTCCTAACTGAACTATGTCCAGAAAATGACAAATATCTTGAGCTTGGAAGTAATTATTTATTGTACATAATTATAACAAAATTTTAAACGATTCATTGGCCTTTTTTCAGATGAAAAAGGCTGCAGTTATTGTGGCGGTTTGGGACATAGAATTACGGATTGTCCAAAATTGGAAGCACAACAAAATAAGCAAGCGTCAAATATTGGTAGACGAGATTATTTATCAAATACTGCTGTAGATTATTAATTCATGTAATAAAATAAAACAATATATTTCACTTTAGTATTATATTTGATTTCAATTCAACATTCAATAAACCCAATAAACTACATATATTTTAATTCAGCCTTATTTTCAAGTTAAATTATATTTAACCAGTAGTATTCACTACGATACACAGTTAAGAAAGCTCTCAAAACCATTAACTGATCAAACTCCAAAAAAATATGCTAATCATCAAAATATTTTGTAGATTTATAACTACATTCAATTAAAGTTTAGTTAAAATATAATAGTAAAAAACATGGAAATTAAAAGGAAAGGATAATCATATTATGTATAGCTACAAGTGTAGTACATATTTTTAGTAATCAATTAGACAGCATCTGTAACATAAAAGAAAATATATAGTTAGATTCTATTTTAGTTTCAAGTATATGTAAAAACACTACACTATTTGATTTAATATTCAATATTTCATTTCCTAAATAGAAATCCTCAAACGGTTCGATCTTTTTATTTTCCAAGTGGAACGATAATAGAATTAAAAAATTGCATGGACCAACAAACGAAAAATTAAACCATATAGTCGACAGGCAAACTGAAGTAGTGTGAATATAAAAATCACGGAATGTAAACGCATTTTTATTGGAATTATACGTACTTTAATCCAAATCGTCTTCTTCTGGTTCAACTCTTTTGTTTTTCGAAGGTTCCGCTTCAGGTGCAGGAGCCTTTGTTTCTCTTCCAGGTGTAGGCACATTTGATCCGGGAAAACCGGGAACCCCAAATCCTAATAGGAAACATCTATAGGAATCAACTTATACGTTTTCCAGCTAAATAATTACCTCCTGCATAATTTTTAGTTAACTGATTTATAATTTTAGCAATTTTTGGGTTTGATGCATATTTATATAAATCAGATGGATTACTGGCAATAGCCCCAATTGCTTCAGCCACTTCTGGATCCTATAAAATAAACATTTCTCTATTTTTAACTTAATCTGTTTTATAACTACGTTCTCGCATACTTTAAATAATTCATTAAACTCGGGAGAATCTGCAAATGCACTAAAGAAGTCCGATGGATATCCTGCATTTGGAGCGCCATCAGGTGGAAGGTTGGATTTAGCACGTTGATTGGATTGGGCAGAACCAAAATTTGCAGCTGCCTCAGCATGAGCTGCCTTGGATTTTCGAATTCTCTCCAAACTATTAAACAAGCAAAAAATATTAACATGCGTATTTGTCTAAAATAGCCAGAATTTGTGACATTGTTTATCACCAATTAACTATTACTTGATAATCAAAGAAATTTTGTCTTACCGTTCTTTTTCCTCTTTATCTTTCCGTTTTCTTTCAATTTTCAATGCATGCTCTTCAATTTTCTTTGCATTCGGAGTTACTTCCTTAAGCCACTCATCAACTTGTTCATCAAAATCTATTTTACAAGCCTGCCTTAAATCTTTGGCAGCTAAATCGAATTTACCTAAACATCAAATAAAAACGAATATACGAAATAAGCCAGTTAGAATAGAATTAAATACCGCAAGTTTATTCATACCCAATAATCTATAAGATCTTCCACGGAATTTATAAGCAATGGCAGAATCAGGATTTAATTCTAAAGCTTTTGTAGTATCCTTGATGCAGGCATTTGGTTTTCCCCATTTTAAATAAGTTTGTCCTCGTTTAGCAAACAACAAGGCACTAGTAGGATTTATTTCTAAATAATTACAAGTAGGATTTAAACTAATGTAAGTGACACATTAAACAATCAGACTTTACCAATTGCCTCAGTGAATAATTGAATAGCCTTTTCAAGATTGGCATTCGAAAATTCAGCCATTGCTTGGGTACGCAACTCATCTGCTTTATCAGAATCCTCTTCAGTAACCTAACAAATATATGTATGTATTTTATTGCTCTACGCTTTCGAAGTCAAATTAAAAATAATGCTACTTCTTTAGATGGGTCTCCCATTTTTTGAGTTTCATCAATTATATCTGGTTCTATACACCCACTCATATCTAATTCGGGTTCACTTTCCGGTTCGGATTCATTATTCTCTTCAACATGAGCGCCTTCTTGAGGAACCTCATCAGCTTTACTTTCGTTGAAGTCCATTTTTTCTTGACCAGGTATTTTTCCACCAAATGATTCTATAAATTCCTTGAAGAATTTTAATTGAGGTAAATGTAAAATGCCCGGTTGTAATTTCACAAAACTGACAAATTGTTTC
Source organism: Platypus cylindrus (assembly GCA_949748235.1). Lineage (NCBI taxonomy): Eukaryota > Metazoa > Arthropoda > Insecta > Coleoptera > Curculionidae > Platypus > Platypus cylindrus. Next base: position 5,790,944 of record OX456489.1, on the reverse strand, counting down.
AGTTGAGTGAGATTTTCTTGATTTACTGGACAACTCATTTTGGTGTTTTAATTATGTCACGGAAAATTACACTAGAACTGGCTAATAAATTTATAATAGAAATTTCCAGAACAAATATTGCGTGTAATGTGTATACTTGTTTACTAGTAAATTTGTTTACTCATTCCAAAACTAGACAAAGGTCGCATACCCACTTAGCTGATCCTAGACTGTCAGATGTCAATGTGACATGTAGTCGCATCACTTATGTTATGCCGCTGTACATACACCAAATTACACCATAAATCAAATCATTATCAAACTTTAACATGGAATCTTCGTGATATAATAATATCATTCTTCTTTGTTGATTTCTGTGTGTCTATTATAGCCTTATAGGTGAGCCTAATATACATCAGATAAACATTTTTGAAACAAAAGTTATCTTTTAAAACTTTAAATTAAAAGTGTATAAAAATTAAAAAATATGTCTATGGGTGATTTGAGATTTGAGTTTTAATTTAATGAATTTAATGAGACGATATATGGAAAATAACTGTCGATATCATACGATATTAATGAGAAAAAAAAACATCGAAAACCAAAGATCGATATTTATAAGAAATCGGTATATAGTGCGCATCCCTAGTGTGAATAATAAATGTTGTGGTGTGGTGTTGACAAACATAATCAGCATCGCGCTGCGTTCCGAAACCATAGGATGTAGAGTGTAGTTAGCGCCGTTAGCGAGGTTAAGCGGAGTAAATTTTTTTAATAATATTGGAAAAATCCTTTGAAAATAGAGGATAATCTGGTTTTAATTCCCGGTTCTATAAGTGCGCGAATAATTTTAAATAAATTAATTTTTAGCAATTTGTTTGTGGTTGTGCGTGTAATAGGGCCGCGATGTCATAATATATTATATTTAATGGTCATGAATTAAAATTTATATATTTTCTTAAAAATTAATTGAAATTTTTCTAATGCCATGATTAGTTATGCATAAACATCCGTATACGCAATAATTAGTGTTTATTGTTAATTATTATGCATGGCTGTCTGGATTAAACAAGGATGGGGTAGTATATAGTATCAAAATAAGTATATTTTGATTAATTTTATTTTTTTCACATTAGAAATATCTTAAAAAAAGACCTCAAATACCAATTTTTTGTTTTTTTTAGTTTTCAGGTGGTACCCAACAAGTCTCATAAGACGGGGTAAGGTATTTGAAAACAATCCAATATATACATGTACGTAACACGTATAATCATTCTGAAACGAATTTTAAATCGAACAAATCGTTCATTTTTTGGACGCGCACGCTGACTGTATCTCATAGTGACATCTTAGGGTCAGCTAGGTGCGTATGTACGCTACTACTGCTATTATTGAATAAGTTACGCAACTGAAAATACAAAACATCTATAAATAATTATAATCTAATAAGGAAGAAGGGTAATGGATAACAAGGATACACATAACACATATTAATAAAAACTATTGCGCTTTTGTAATATTATTACTAATAGAAATTTATTGCATTGCTAATAAAATTTAACAATAAGTACTATTTTATAAATACATATTTAGCTTAAATAAAGTTGTAAACACAGTATAAAAAGTTCATCGGAAGTTCCATTCGTAAAAAAACTGAGATAATACTTTTTCAAAAAAAACTGGAAAATATTTAAAATGTGCGCCATAAATGCTTAGAAGTAGAAGAACTCTGTTTTAATTTATTGGTTGTAATTCCGTATCATCTTTTTGCGGACTGCCATTAGTATTTATTCCAAATTTTTTTATTTCAATTCCATCTGGAGCATCTCCACTTTGACACATACATAAATAAACAGTATCTAGAACCATCTGGAAATCAAAGCAAATAAAAAATTGTGGCCAACAGTCTACTTTCTTGAAAACATACTTCGTATAAAGATAAAATGCAATGAGCAATAAAAAATGCAAATACACAAACTAACAATGTTGGAGCAGCATAAAATGTTAATTCTGGATCTTTTCTAAATAACAGTAAACCAATAGAACCAGTAACAGCGGTGACAAAACATTTTCCCAAGAAAAGAATGAAATCGCCTAAGCTATTAATTGTTGCTATTTGGAGGGCGTGCGAGGTTAAAACTTCAAACGCCTAAATTATTCATAATTAAATGCATTAATTGAAATATGTATTACATTAACAAAATGACTAGTTTTTTTACCGTTCCAGCTGCTTTAAAGAAATGCGATCCATCAATTGCAATAACCGTATATGCATTATGATTTAAATATCGAATAAATTTTTCAAGACAATAAAAACAACAAATACAGCATTTCAATCCACAAGCTGCGCATTCACTACCTTTTTCTTTGTTTCGTGAGAATCTACAAATGTTCCATATTTCGGTCTTAAAAAATGTGTTTGAGTTGAAGAATTACGCACATTATACTTGCCTTTCATGTAGATACATCAGAATTAATCGTGGAATTTTAAAAATAGTTATAATAAGTGAACCAAGTGCTACAGATCCTAAATGGTATTTAATTAATTTACCAATGGCATAACATACGTGATCATTGTTTTTATATTTATGCCGATAAAACCAATGAGCTACTGATCCAGCAATTACCATTTGCTGGCATGCCATGATAAATTCAGATGTCCATATTAGACCAATAAAATAAACCCACCACATGCTCTTGATCCATGTTGCGTCTATATATTCAACTATATTAAATCCTTAAAGAGGTGCAATAAATATAAACTATCATTTAAGAAAACGAATACAATTAGTTACTATTTAATTTTTCCACCAGCGTTAAATTCATTTCCCACGGATGTGTTGATGGAGTAGTAATCGGAATTGCTCCTTGACCATCTACACGCATTCCGGATATACTATTTGTACCCGGATAACTTGCTGTTGCTAAACATAACTGAAATTAGCTATGTATTAATTTCAACAATATAATTACGCCTCGGACCTAGTACATACCACAACAAATATCCAAAACATAAAAAACAGTAGTAAAATAATGAAAGTTAAAATCGGTTGAAAAAATAATCCTGGTAAATGCATTATGCATTTAGAAGTTTGTTTAAATAAATCAGCAAGAAAATCTACTTGTTTCCTCATGAAAACGGTAATAATTAAAATGACAACCTGAAAATATAAAGCGTATCGAATGTGTTTTTGCATTATAAAAATACTCACAGTAATAATTGTTGCGATAATAGAAAACCAAAAAAATGCAGTTTCATTACGGATCGATTCTACAAGAATACTATATTTCTCTTGCTGTTCAGTTTTATCTAGATTTCGTTTAATATCATAGTATGTGTACCATAAAAATGATGTTCCAGTAATTCCAGCTATAGCAAATCCAATCATAATAAAATACGAAATAATATGAGCTAAACAATGTAATATGGTTATTGTCAGTAACGATATAACTGAAATTACAATTCGGAGTTATTTAATTAGTTAATTTAACAAGTATGTTAATTTATTTGGTTCACCTAAAGCTAGAAATGCAAGACATAATATCTCTTTCCAGGTAAGATATAAATCACTTAATATTTGTTCTAAAGTGTCCCAGCCATTTAAAAGATCATAAAAATTACTTACAATAGCTTCTGTAACTTCTTTAAATGGCTCTGGTACGCAACGATGTAAAACAGGATTACTAAAAATGTATAGTATCATAATGAAAACCTCCCTAATAAAAAGTAACGTTCAAAAAAGCTATATACCCTTTATAAACTGGCAATAATGGGCAGGGGCCTAATGGTGCTGATAATAATCGTTTATCAATTCGTTTATCTCTAAGATCATCATAATTAAAATCGTATTTGCATACATTCACTCCTGACTTATGATAATTGTAAAAATCATCAGTATTACTTAATGTCTTCATTGGGCATTCTTTAACGCAAATTTTTAATGAATCTTTTAAATTTTTTATATCAAAGTATAAAAGATAGGGTTTATCCGAAGTATCCAATCCAGATAAAGTAAAATTTCCCAATCGCTTATTATTTTTGCTCCCACAAGTATTCCCAAATGAATCATACCCATTAATAATTCTAATAGGATTGCCATAAACAAACGAGAACGCTGCTATAATTATCTAAAAATAAATTGCAAATTGTACAAAGGAATAGGAACAATATGAAAGTGGTACCATTAAAAACCAAAACAATATGTATAAAATTAACCAAAACACATCGGTACATGATCTTTCTTCAATATTTTCGGTTTGTTCTTCATTATTTTCTTCTACGCTACAACAACCCATGTTTATTGATGTTTACAAACAAAACAAATTGTTGACCTTCAAAATATAAAATTCTAATCTAATAGGTTAGTTTCATTCCATTACCAAAAAAAAAAATAATTGTACCTTATTTTTATTATAACTTATAATTATAATTAAATAAATATAAAATCAAATCAATATTCATGGGTTATGTATATTTTTATTTCCAGTAATAGAAAATTTTATATAAATACATTTTTTAAAATTTAAATTTTTTTATTAAAAAAGAAAAAATCTTGTGCTTTTTAAAATCAGAAAAAAGAAGATGAATCATGTGATATCATGTCGATTGTCAATGTCAACGTAAAAAATAACAACATTGGCGTATTTGTTTTGTTTTGTTCTATGACCTCTTGAGTTTTTACCTAATTATTCAATATTAATTATCTATTACAAAGGTCAACAAATAAGCACACATTACATATTCCACATCTTTACAAATATATAAATGATTGCTGTCATCTTATAATTATAATTTATTACCGCGTAAAGATCTTTTTAAATGTGGTTTTGAGATTCTATGAATTTGTAATACTTGTTGATTAAATTAATTTCTATCATGGCTTTTCGCTCACTAACAGACGGTGACTGTGGTCAAGAAAATGCTTTGGCTAAATTGTCTTCACACGTTACTCGTGACTACACATTTTTGGAAAGTAATAGCCAGTTATTTCCAAATAGTTCAGATCAATTGGTGGAACAGTTTCTCCAAGAAAGTAGAGCTGTTCCACAAACATTCCGCATGGATGGTAAAAGATTCAAATTTATAATATTTATTAAATAGATACACATGTATTGATTTCAGATTTAATAAGAGAAATGCACGAAATCGAGTCACAGAAAGCAGCCTTGCCTCCAATTTTAGCATCAGCTGTTAAAGATCAATTAGATGAAACTGTTTGTCTTCAACAATATGTTAGTTTTTTATAGATTTAATATGCGTGCGATATTATTGCGATTAAATGTGCTATAAACATACTGCTATTATATATTTTAGGATAATGCATACGCTGATGTATGGAATCAAATATCCCATGAAGATAAACAAATAAATAATGAGCAATTGTGGAATCAGCTTAGTTCAAATCATGTATCAGCTAAAGAAGAGGTAGATGCAGTTGCTGCTAATCATGAGCCATTAGAAATTTCAAAGGTATAAAACCCCAAACACTTATAACACTCTTGCAAAGTTTTAATAATGTTGTTTTATAAATACTAGTTTATACAATTTATGAAAAACGAACCAGATTTAAACAGATTTGTTGATAAAACTGAAAATGATAAAATGTCACATATGTGGAACGACGTTTTTTTACATGATGCTGAAACAACACCATTAGATGAGATTTGGGCTAATGAATATGATAAAACAAAAGGTATCTTAGATCATTGCAGCTATTAAATAATCTTACATGTGTTCAATTATAGATGAAGAAGTGAAACCATTGTTTTGGGATAAGATGCAAGATCAATTAGAACAAATTACAAGTAATGAAAATGACGTTCATAATTGGGTTGATAATTTCAATGCGTTTTATAATCCACAAAAGGTAACCAGCTAGATTTCAATTCTTTGCTAGAATAAACAATGGAAATGATTTGTTAGGAATATGAATTTAGTGATGATAATCCAATGTCGAGTTTACCCAATCCGTTGGAAAAAGGAAAGGAATTTCTAAAAGCAGGCGACTTTCCTACTGCTGTACTATGTTTTGAAGCTGCCGTCAAACAGCAGCCAGAAAATGCAGAAGCTTGGTTACTTTTAGGTACCACTCAAGCGGAGAATGAACAGGTATGATTGATGATAATATCCAATCAACGAAATTAAAGCTGAATGTTTTGATAATGGTTGGAATCCGAAAAGAATCGAACATCTATGCTACAAATTTTCATTAAAATTTCAGGATCCAAGCGCAATTATTGCGTTAAATAAATGTTTAGAATTAGACCCTACGAACTTAACTGCTTTAATGGCTGCCGCTGTCAGCTATACAAATGAAAGCTATTATAATCAAGCATGCTTCATGTTACTGAATTGGTTGAAGAGTAATCCTAAATATGCTGATTTAGTGCCATCAGACTTAAATTTATCTCGGCAAGTTTCAAGCTTGTTGTTACCGTAAGTTACAAGGTGTTGGGCTCTCATATTTTGTACGTGTACGGGGTTCATGTCTGTGCTACTAATATAATCATTTCTCACTTGTTTATGATATATCCAAAGTCCATCATTTAGTTTAAATTAGAATATAATCAATTTTGTTTTAAATGACCACATTTTTCTATTACAGTACCAACCAGAAATTGATTCAAGAACTGTATTTAAAAGCAGTTCAAAGAAACCCACAACAAATTGATAGTGATGTACAATGCGGTTTAGGTGTATTATGTAATTTAACTGGTGAATATGATAAAGCAGCAGATTGTTTTAGAACGGCACTATTAGTTAAAACTAATGTAAATATTTATACAGACATAATTGAATCATCTAATAATAATATTTCTAAAACAATAGGATGCTAGAATGTGGAATCGATTAGGAGCAACACTTGCAAATGGATCAAAATCAGAAGATGCTGTTCAAGCATACCGTGTGGCATTAAACATATCGCCAGGATTTATACGTGTCAGATACAATATAGGAATCACATGTATAAATTTAAGAGCTTACAAGTAAATTTACTCACTAATGTGGCCTGTTAAAATTAAATTGTAAAATGTGTTTTTGATATTTGTAGGGAAGCGGTTGAACACTTTTTGATAGCATTAAATCAACAAGCCCGTGGTAAAGATGTATTAAATACAGGTTCGATGTCTCAGATGTCAAATACAATTTGGACGACTTTAATGATGTGTATATCATTAATGGATTTAAGCGAGTTAAGGCCTTTAGTTAAAAACAGAGATCTTGCCGAATTAAATAGGTATTTTAAGATTGATTAAACTTGTTATATAATCGTTGGACTTAAGGGCTCAACTCGTATATTTGATTACACTGGTCATAGGGATTATTAGTTTTTATTCGCGATGCGAAAAAAACAGAATATGATACACTGCTTTAAAATGTTCCACATATGTCATTAGGGCAGAATTTACACTTAAAAAGTCTATATACGAAGATCCGGAAATGTAGTACATAAGAACAAGATAGGTGATAGATTGTCATATTGTACATGTGAAACAGTTAAAACTTTACAATTTTCATTAAAGCCTTAAAACGAAAGATCTAAAACTCAATAAAAATTAACAAAGGTAAATTGGATGTTCACTACAGACGTCAAGAAAGCTCCGTTCATGTGCACAATATTATATCTGTTTTCTTTGTATCATTGTTGCGGTTTTTGTTCATATTCAACGCAAAGTTTTGTACTAAGTAAATTTTATTTTTAAGAATTTGTGAAAATTATTGGCTATTTGAATTAAACTTATATGAGACAGAAAAGCAAGTAGTGTTATATTAAAACGATATATGTAGGTATGTATAAAATTTACAGCAGTAGAAAATGTGATGAAGATCAAATGCTAAACAAATGACCAACATTTATAAATTAACACTGTTCATTATTATTAAAACAAAACTAAACCTATAACTATAGTTATGCATCAGCATTTTTAAACTGAGTATCATCAATTTTTCTCCGTTTTTGCGATTCTATTTCTCTATCCAATCGTTTTCGTAATTGGGTATATAATTGTTTAGAATCTTCCAAACTCGCCTTAAAAGAAAATAGCGTGTTTAAAAATTTTTATTTCAATACTCTTAAATTCTAAATTAGATTTTATAAAATTTTACTAACCATCACAAGAAATATTTTAATTTCACCGTTAGAATCCAAAGCTGTCAATCTAATACTTTTTTCATTAGCTTTATCCACAGTCATTTCTGCCCAAATCTAAGAAATAAAAATATGAAAATAAATCAACATTTGTAATTGATTCTCTGTTTGGTTACTTTAGTATTTAACACCACTCTTAAGCTTCCTGCCGTTCTAAATACTAATCGACTTCCTGTGTGATTATTTTCGTTTTGGAAATCATTTAATCTAAGAGTACCTCTCCCTCTTTCTTGCCAGTTCCCTAAAACTTTATCAAAGGAAAACAATTTACAAGATACATTTAAAATATTTGTATCTTGCTCTTCGCCTGTTACGATTTCAACTTCTTCGTATTTTCTTTTGTTAGCTCTAGATTCTTCATATTCCTTTGCCGATTCCGAAAGCGTTTTACTTTCTTTATCTTTAACAGAGTCTACTTTATTAGTATCAGATTTAACCACTGAACTAAATAACATATCATTATCACACACACTATTACTAATTTTTTCACTTGAAGTTTCTTGCGATTCGGATTCGGTTGTATCTGCTGTAATTACACGTTCTTGTAAGTTTTGTCCAAATACAAAACTAGGTGCTGCTACTGTAACTTTACTAGAATTACTGGTATTATTCATGTTTATAATGTCTTTAGTTTCCGATGATTGATCTTTATCTGAATCTTTTTTGATCAGTGGAACAAATTTCAATTCGCCATTTGCTTGATTTGCGCCAGTATCAGTTTTTTCATCAATAGTTTGACGAAATGTATTTAAACTACTCTGTTTGAGAACAAATTTACTAGATGTTGGCGATGCATTTACCATTAATTGAGAAGGCTTCAAAATACTTTTAGCAAACATATTTGTACTATGACTTTTCTTAAATGTATTTATAGGGCTACATATTTTGATATCTTTATCATTCTTTGTGTCTTTCTCAAAACTATCTATAAATTCAGTAAAGATAAATAAATTAAGTGAATAAACATGCGACTATAAAATACCTGTTTGGTTAGGGCATTCATCGCTTGGAGGATCAACTTTCATAGTTATAGTGGGTTTCACTGGAGAATTATCATCTGCAAATTAAATGAATTGTTAATCTAATAAGTAATTAAATTATTTAAGATCCAAATATAAGAATTAAACAAAACTTACTAGGAACTAAGTCAGCCATTTTAAAAGCTTCTTCTTCTAATTAATAAAACTTGGCTAAACTAGTTTAACCTCTTTTTTTATTTAATATTAAGTTTGAAATAAAACTTTGAATTTTGATTATTTTGATTTTTTTTCGCAAAAATTGATTAAACTCATTGAACTGAGTTAACATTAAATTAGTTAAAATTTTATTAATTATCTAAATAATAACTAACAAAGAGAAAAATGTCAAAAATGGGCCATAGACAGCTGACAGTCCAGTCTAGAGATGGTCGAAGTTCGATGAATAATATACAAAATTACAAATACATTATCATTATCTTATCATTATCATTAATCATTATACAATAGTACAACTAAGAAAAGAACTAACATACTAACAATACAGTACAAATTATAAATTGCAATTAGAATTAAATTATATTATAAATTTAAAATTTAAATTAATAAAATTATATTTATAAATAAAATAAATATAAAAATATATATACATAATTACATATTACAATACATACAAAATTAATTAATAGTATTCATTAATTTAATACTAGTTAGTAGTATAATAGTAATAATATAATAATTTATAAATATAAATATATAGTATCTATAACACAGACATTGTCAATTGTCTGAGATCTATAGTATGTATCATTTTTAGATTTTTTAGTGATTTGATTTTATTTATACAATAGTTTAATAGTTTCATTATTTATATTTGCTGACATTTTGACTATTTTATTTGTTTGTAGCACGATTTGTATTTTGTTTTTGTATACAAATTTTCCAATTTATAATATTGACAAAATTTCAATTTCAAATAATCTCAAAGTCAAATTGTTCGCTCGTTCCTCGTTCGTAGCGCTTGCGCATTTGTATTATGGATTCTAGAATGCAGTATTTGATAGATGCCAAACGACTTCACCTAACTTCATGGTTATTGATATTATTAATCAGATGACAGTTTATTTACCAAATATATGTATATTAATTGAATGAGAACTATTTTATCTTATACTTAATTTAGTGAAATAATTCATTGTGATATTACTTATTAACTAGTCCGAATAATTTACTTTTTAAGTCATAATTAGTTGTTATCATGTACAATGATAAAATTTTGGAAAAAATCAGGTACTTATGTAAATTTATAAATTAAAAATACTTGTTGATTTTACATGGAGAACGAAATTGGGACACTACAATTTCTTAAAGCATCCTATTATTACCTACCTACCAGTAGAGTAATCATCATCATTATAATGTATTACTACTAGACGAACTAACGATTGTGGGAATCAATACATAGCACACAAAAAAATGTTGGGTCTTCACTCATAAAATCACTTATATCATAATTATTAATTAGAGCACTAACTGTAACTGGTTAAATCTATGTAGAATTCTATTTCCTTGCTTTGTACCATTTATTTGTGGTCTGTATTTTTTATAGGCAAGTTACAAAACAATCTATCATCAGAATCATTAAAATCAGATTGCTCCCAAATAAGTAAAAATCCAACAACAACAGCACCACAAGAAATTACAATAGCAAACAATTGCCAACGTCCACAACCATCACCACCACCACCCTTATCATCATTTGAAGATGAAGGATTATGTGATATTGATGAATTTGAAGCAAAGAGAGAAAGATCTAAACTTTCGAAGACGCTAGACGAAGTTCTATTAGATAAAGGTGCTTTAGGTTATTTTATACAATATATGGATGTAAGAAATGCATCGTCATATATTTTATGTTATTTAGATATAGAGGCATATAAATTAGAATTCAAGAATAATAATAATAGCGAGCAAACTAATTCGTCGCCAATTCTAAATACATCGGAATACGATAGTTTATCTGTTAGTACAGATTGTGATTCGAATACAGCGGATTTAAATAGCTTATGTGATTATATAAGTACATTAGATGTCAAGGGTTATGATGGAAATGTCTGTGATGTAAAAGATACGAAATCTAAATTTAAATTGTCAATTGACAAATTAACAGAAAATGCATTAAAAATATTTAAGAAATATATTGCTCTAGAAGCAAAATGTTCAATAGGAGCTTCTGAAGAATTGCGAAAAACAATAATGGAAAATATTTGTAACTCAGAGAAAATGATCTCAGGTAGTTGCTTTGAAAGTGTACAACAGTATGTATTTAATGTAATGAAAAATGAATATTTTAATGCGTTTCTCGATACTGAATTCTTTACTAAACATCAAATCGATGTTCTAACAAGTGGTAATATCGTATTAGACGATGTATTGTACAATGAAACGGCTTTATTTTATTTTATGGAATTTTTGGAACAGGAAAATAAACGAAGTTTATTAGAATTTTGGATTGCTGCAACCAATTTACAACAACAACTATCATATCAAAAGGATTTTTTCGATCCTGTTGAAGCTCAAAATGATGCTGTTGTTTTATACGATAAATATTTTTCATTACAAGCGCACTATCCTTTAGGTTTTAGTGATAAAGTACGTTTCGCTGTTGAACAAAGTATTTGCGGTGAAAATGGTTTAATGATAGATTGTTTCCATTTGCCATTAAAAATTGTCGAGCAAATATTGGAGAAAAACTACCTCAAACCATTTTTAGCATCGCACTTGTATTATAAATATTTATCAGAACTTATCAATACTGTACAATCTATTGGATACTCAACAAATCAAGAAACGCATCATCATCATCATCATCATCATAATAGATACGCTCAATCAGATTGTAGTAGTGAGAAAAGTTTTTCAACAAATTCAACATTTCTAGCATTGGAAATTTCGGGTGAAAAACGACGTGACAAAACATCGAATAATATGAGCATTGATACAAGAGAATTATACGATCCAGATTCATTGTGGAAACGAAAGAAATGCCATCGATTAACGTTAGGTACTGTAACAGATTTAGGACGTTATGTTACCGATATTGAACCGGAACCAGATAAAAAACAATTTAAAATTAAAAGTGTTATGAGGAAAATGGTTAGTTTGGAAGATGATGAGAAACGAAAACAGGAAATGGCATGGCAAGTTGCTGAAATGATTATTAAAGATATTACAAATGTTACATTAGGTAACAATAAAAATAATCTGGGTTAGTACAAAATGGAAAATTGTTTTTTTTGTTTTTAATGCGGCACAATAGCGCACAATAATGGTAAATTTATTAGAAAATTATAAGCTCAAAAAACAAATTTTCTTTATCAAGAAATATTAAACAATTATCATCTGCTGAATTATTAGAAAATAACATTTTGTCGAAATACTTTGTATAAACGGATTGATGATTATAAAAAACATAAATAATGAAACGAATTTATATTTTTTGAAGCTAAGTATCCATAATATGCATTATTATTATTGATAAGATTAAGGATGAAACTCGTGTTAAATGTTTTTTTAAGTATTTTTAAATTTCTATCACTTAATTTTCCTTATTCGTAATTAATTTTTTGTTGTTTATATATGTACAATTTCAAATTAAATTAACATGATTGTACCTAGATTTAAAATAATTCTCTTAAATGGTGTGATTAATAATAAAAAGATATTTTAATTAGAAATTTGTACTTAACAAAAAATTTACTGTTAGATGCGATTTGTTAATATTTAATTAAATTTATAATTTGCCGGGAATAATGTTTGTAAGATAGCATATAGATTTTGTTCATTTCAAATACAAGGAAAGTATACGATTCGGATGTAGCTTTTTCCATATTGGATATTACATCATGAATTTTAGACGAGAATATAAAAAAGATCCTAGTTTCTTTTTTAAATTAACTACACTGTAGACAGATTTTTAAAGATATCAAAATTCCAAAAATAAAATAATTTTGCTCAAACATAACACTGTTTCGAATCGTATGCCTAAATATAATTATGTGCTTTACTCCCTAGTCATATGAAGGCAATAATTTATCATTATTAAAAAATTTGTTTATACTATATGAATTTAATCTGGACTTATTAATTTATATTTTTTTACTTCCGATTAAAATATTATTTGTTACTTAGAGAATATATTTGTGAATAAATTGATTAAACAACAAAAAAAGGATTCTATGCAAAATGCAAATTGAAAAAAATATTTTCCCTTTGTAAAAAAGTTTCATCCAATAAATTCATAAACAGATGTCTAATAATAGAAAGTAGTCTAAATTTAATAATAACAGTTAGTTGAGTGTGTAGATTTTGAGTTACTTAACCCGGTTGAATATCCAGTGCACTTTTTTATTATTATAATAAGACGAAAAAGATCGGCAGTATAGACTACATAGATCAATTAGATTTTATTAGATAATAATATGGCTTATCGTAACCATGCTGGATCAAGTACTGCTAGTACGACTGAAGGTAGGAATTAAATTTATGCTTCTATTTTTGTTTTTATTCTTTTCCACTATAATTGATAAGAATGAACATCTACCACAAAAGGTTTTCGTAAGACAAACTGGTTAAACATACTTCATTACAAAATTTAATATTGATTTTTGGAGTTTACCAGAAAATTTCACTTGCATTGCATTGCAATATTATGGAAAGTGAAAATAGTTTTGTTTTGTTAGCCGCTAATCACCTACATATGTATATAGCTACTCAGAATGTATTTTCTAAAATTAACTTTTTAATGCATTCGTATTTTTTCAATAATATAGAGAAAAACATTTCAAAGTGAATGTCACGAACAACTTAGTTTACAAGCACTACTATTTGTATCTGTGGTGTGCGTGTGTGTGGAGTGTGTACATACATACTAATTTTATATTTTTATTTCTAAAGTTATTTGTTAAGTTAATTAATGATTTTTTACAGTCGCATAGTGTGCCTTGGAAACATATCGCATTAGTTATATTTGTTTGTCTATTGTTTTGCAGTCAAAAAATAGGTCTGAAGCTTATAATTAAGTTATATTTATATCTGTAATCTGTAATTGTACTACTGATCCCATACTTAGCTATTATAGCTAAATTGACGGCTATAACTACTGTATATACATTAGCTGAGCTGATTGTTACGTCGAATTAGCGGTCAGTTGGTACTTCAAAACTACTGGCCAATACGATTTTAACATTTCAAAAAGCATGTAAATTAATTGTTTGAAATCTGAATTTGTTTTTAAATTTGATAATCCCTTTTTACTTCTATAGAGATTCTGTGAATTCTTACAACACTGTCCAAGACCATCAGTTTAACTTAAACATATCAAAATGAATTTATACTGTTTCAGTTCAAAATTCAGCATTGGCTAAAACTGATAGAAATCATCAATTTAGTAAAAGTTTGTGGTACAAAATGTACACAGCTAAACCTACAACAGGTAGCGGTACTATTAAAGGTATAATGATGTGCAAATGGTATTTAAATAGAATAGAAAAAACAGAGAAGCCAAAATTATACGAATAGTTTTCTCTTTCATCTTCTCTTTCAGTTTCTTATGTAAAATGTGTAACAAGACACACACACACACGCGCATTTATTATTTTCAGTTTTTTGTTATAAAAATTGTATTTAAAAATTTATAATGTTATGTATAACATTGAAGATGTATCGTTGTGTTGTTGTGGTAGGTGTTTTACTATATACATATATTATTAACAACAATTTTCGATTACACAACTGCCACTTATATCGTAAGCCTTTCAAAAATTGCACTAAATTAACACACTTTCTAACAGTAGTGTAATCGACTATAAAAACATGCAAGAAATCTTTCCATTTGTTTGAATGTTTTTAGTTCTATTTAAAGATGTAGTTCTACCATCATCATCATCATCATCATCAAATCCTGGTCAGGATACCAATAATGAAGAAGAGTATTCCAGGTGGTGTGATTTACCAGATTTATTATTAGAAAAAATATTCTCTTATCTATCTATAAAACATCGTTACTATGCCAGTTTAGTATGTAGAAATTGGTACAGAGCATTTCATTTACCTTATGTTTGGCATCAATTTATTTTGGAAGATGATACACTAATTCGAAGTAAATTTAATTATTATTTAGGATGGCAAGTGAGTATAGGATAATACGTATGAATGTATATAAGAAAATGCTCTGGAATGTTCATAAAATTAATCTTCATAAGCGCATTTCTTAAAAATGTCAAATTTTTACTTAAAACTTCACTTTTTCGAGCATGTCACTTCAAAATACCATGCCTGCGTGCGCATTATAGGTAAAAATAAGTCTGTTACTATAATCCGTAACTGTAGACGCTAACTGGGATATTCCAAAGCCTTCTATACAAATGATACAAAAGCAATAAATTTTAACACAATTTCCTCTCATTAGCAAACTTTAGACCATATTAGAACCTCTCTATGTCTAACGAATATTGGAAAACATATTAAAACTCTTGAAATCAAACCAATGCTGAAATTTCAAAATCTCTACGATTTTTTAAATATTCTTTCATGGTACACAGAACAGAAAGTACGAAGAGACAATGTGGTACTTGGAATTGGTCATAATATACGTAATTTAAAGTATACGTTTCCTTGTGACATGGAGGTAAGACGTTTGGGTGGCGAGATGGATAGTTTCGAAATTGTAGGTACTGGTGGTACCTTGTTAGCATCATTGAGAAGACTAATGGGTAATTTGAAACAATTACAAACATTAGAATTGATTGATTTGATGTTGGAACCATACGAGGCACAGTATTTATTAGATGATATTTGTCAACATTCATTTTTAACAATGAAGAAGATTAAATTGATTAATCCTACACAGGTCCAATGTGAAATTTTACATTTGGGTGTATTTCTTAATTTATTGGTATGTATTAAGATATTGGTACATGAAAGCTAACTTTACTTTATATTAATAAAAGTATTTATGCTTGTGAATCCTCAATAAAATACTTTATTATTCAGCTCTTAAATAAGAATATTTAATCGAATTTTTGCAATAGGGTCTGTATAAATATGTATTTCTATTATTTTAGGAATTATATATTAGTCCACAAAACCTTGGAGATGATGTATTAGAATTACTAGCCTATACAAAACTCGAACATCTTCACATTGTTCAAACATCATATATGACAATTGAAGAAACAATTTCATTAGTTGAACCGAAAGTATGGTGGAAAATAAGGAAAATTAAACCCGATTTGAATATACATGTACAATTGGAAAACAAGAAACACTATTGGCTAGTATGGCAACAAAATGCACCTATTAGAAGTATTTTGTATAATTCTTCAACAATAGAAGTAATGTATTATCTGCATTTATGTTAGACGTATATGTCGCTTATATATATATATAATGTTTGCTATGAAAATATAATGTTTTGCTATACGCTATATCTATATAGTGCTTCAAGTTTTATATGCTTAAAAATAGGATTCAATGCAAAACTCCCTTTCACTTTTTCCCTTTCAGATTGAACCGCAATACCTTAAAGAAACCGTACATACTTTCAGTAGGGACTTGAGAGTATACGGTCAATTAAATATTCCTAATTTTAAGATGTCCGAATTGTTTGAGGATCGAATTGATAAGAATCTATTTTTACTTGCTAAACTATGTTCGTCAATATCGACATTGGTTGGTAAAATGTGTATATTTTTTGAATTTTGTGATAATATAATAACTTTGTTCGAAACTATGAAACTAACAATCCATTAAGCATCCATGTACAATTTTGTGTACATGGATTGTACATAGTACCACTGCATTATGTATAAAAGATAGTTTATAATAATGGCTATACCTACGTGAATTTGAAACAAAGCAATTTATTGGAATCAGTTTGTGTGTGTTAATGCTTAGATTTACAGTTTAAACAATTAACTACACATATATATTAAACTAACTAATTCTTTATAGGTTATTACTCAAAAAATTTGTACAGCTACCGTATTACTTATTGCACATACATCAGCAACATTAAATTTTTTACATATACGTAAAGAAGCTGTATCACTTAAATGTGACTGGCCAAAAGATGACGAATGGTCCGATGAATTCTATTCATGGTTGATTTGTTGCAGTCAATCATATGACGATGTTGAACATGCTGTTTCTGAAATTTTTGGATACAAATGGAAATTTTTAAATGATGAAGAATTTACAAAATTGGAAATCGATGTCCACCATTTTTAATTAGATGGTTTGATGGATTAGGTTTTGGTTTCAACGAAATATGTAAATATTATAATACATAATTAAGTAATTGTTCAGTTTATTGAATCGAAATTTCATATTTTTATACAAGACATGTGATACTGTTTTTATAAAGCTATTTTTCTGGGTAGTATAATTTAGGATTGTTGTAAATTTTAAATATTTGTGATTAATTTGGACTTGACTGTTGGTCCAGACTTTTCAGCAAAAATTAAGAATGTATAAACTATATGCAGTTTAACAAATTTTGTACAATAATTATCTACGTATTTTTTATACTTCGCAGTTTTTATTAACCACAAAAACAGAAACGTAAATTTTTCAAAATTTGATGCCACTACCTGCATGAATTTAGCATATTTAGCTACTAGATACTAAAAAATAAAAAAATATAGCGTTTGATTTTCTGTCAAACTTCAACATATTGAAACAAACATAAATAACAATAATTAACACAAATTCTTATCTTTAAATAATTTTTCAACTAAAACAATTTACTGATAAATTTGAACATTAAAATGCTAATTTAGTAAAAATATCTATCGCCATTCGGCGGATAAAAACCATACAATCGATGATCGAAATTTTGATTTTGCGATGGTACAGAGTAACTATTATTATTATACTCTTGTATTTTTGGTTGCCTGATTTGACTTAAACATTCTACCTCATAATCGTTTTCTTTCTGAAATACTTGCGACTTTCTAATAATTGTACTCATCGATTGTCTTGTTGAATCATCTGCATTCATTTGGCGATTATTTGAGCTAACTTCCATGTTTCCATTGTGATTAAATGATTTTTTTGGAATATGACCGAATGATGATAATAACTTTTTCTTTTGTGAAGCAGAAATTTCATCATTTTGTCGAGACACTTCTCTCAAATGGTGCGATTGTAAATAGTGAGCATCATTATCAGTATTTGTAAATGATGCTGGTGAAACTAAATCATTATTGTTAGCATATCGTAGTAAATGATGGTCTTGGTTTCCTGCCAAATGGTTTTTATAAAATGTTTGTGATAAACAACGTTCCTCGTTTTTCATAGGCTGAACTGGTGTAAGTTTTTCAGTTGGTGAATGGATAGTAGTTTCAACTCTCATTCTTGTCGGTAAATCTGCCTGATAATTATGATGACTATGAGGTATATTCTCGTAATGCCCTCGGTTAAAATAGATTGGATGTTGCGACATATTTGAAGGGATACAATAAGGATCCGCACACATTGTAGAATTGAAATATCTCTGGGGTATCTGAGAATATTGTGGTTGCATATGTTCTACAGGTTCCCTTGGTGGTGGAAGATGTGGAGTTACGCAACATGGGCATGATGCATTTATGAAGGGCCTATGTAAATTTGCATAAGGATGTTCCGAAAAACCGTGTAAGCTTCTATATGGTAACATATGTCCATAATGGTTTCTGGCTTGGCTCACATTTTGATCACATTCTACTTTCTTTTTCATTGGTAAATTCACCATATTTTCAGCAGTGTAAGATTGATTGAGATTAATAAACCCATTATGTATTGGATTGTCCTTATACGAGGGCAAAGGAAAATTGATCATTTCCGGAGATTCCTCTAGAACATATTCAGAATTTCTTTGAGAATTGGGATAAGATTTTTCTAATTTAGAAGATTGAGATGGAGTCGCTGTAGCAACCTGCTCAGTATTACGTATTAATTGGGAGTTAGCTATTGATGATGATGAAAGTTGAGATGAACGATAATTAATGGAACTATTCAATCTTTCATTACTTGTTGAATGTGTAGATGGATTCAAAGTATTTTTGGGACGTATTAAACTTTTGTAATAATCAATTGCACCTGAATTTGGGCGTAGGGGAGTATATTTTTGCGATGAATTATTTACTGGATTATTTGTTGATAAACCAAAATATTCCATTTCGATAATATCATCAATTTTTCTTTGTTTTCTATTTAACGACACCATATTGTAATCTTGATCACATAGAGCAAATTTAAAATTTTTTCTATCCGACGATGATAATTTTTTATGTTGACCAAATGTGGAATTTAGTGATGTTGTACTGATATTTGAACTACTTGTTTCATTTACACTAAAAATTCAAAAATTAATTCAATTTCCTATGCACATACTAATTAATTAATTTATAATATTAAATGTTCCATACTGAAGATCATAACTTTCAATACTGTCTTCTTTGCTAGTATTTCCATTAATATCATTTAAGGATTTTCTATAACGCGAGTACTTTTCTAATGGTGAATGAATTAAAGGTGATCTCCATGTTATGCTTTTTTGTTGAGGTTCTTCATGAGACGGCTGATTTCTTTGTGATAATATGAAGGGTGATTTAATTTTATTACGATTATCAATTGGTTTAATCATTGTGGCCTTAAATATGGATACAAATAAGTTATGAATGTGAAATTAATAAAAATAAATGAATTAATGAATTTATATAATTTTCGATGTTTCGCCAGCTTGGTAGAAATATATAATCTTCGTATACCTATTTTTACTTAATTTTTAGGATAATTAATTTAATATTTTCGTTATTGGCAACAAAAATATTTATTTAATAATAAATAGTAGAAAAAATAATAGCGTATTAAATAATTTAATAAATGATTAAAAAAGTCGTATTAAGATAATATTCAAGTTTATAGCCTACTGCTAATTTGAAATTTTTAATAAATATAAACATATCAAATGTCAATATCTCTATGGTAACTAGATAAAAAATTCTACCTGTTGCAATCTGATAAATATTTTGAATCATGATTCAAAATGTCTTTTATCCGACGATGATGATAATAAAGAATTTAAGAAAATATTTAAAATACAACCTATTTTTAAGTAACAATCTTTTATTGCTTTGCTAGTTTCTTACTTTGCCATTTTCTTCATTAAATTCTACATTTCCTTCAACCATGTTGTCTTTTTTTTTTATTTCTTTATTTTGCAAAATGTTTTCATATTTTTTGCGCATATTTTTAAATTTTGCATTATATTCCGTTAAGTTATCGTCATTTTCATTCCCTATCCAAGAAAGAAAGTTATCATCGATTGCATTACTACTGTTATTTATGGCCTCTTTTTCATTCGTATTTTCTTGATCATTAATTATTTTTGGTTCATTAATAGTTTCTGGAATTATCGCTAGGTGTTGTTGGATGTTAATCACATTTGTATCAATATTTGGTATAATTATTTCCTTAATAACATAGTTGTTATTATTTTTATTTGGTAGTTGCTCTTCATCATTTTCAGGCAAATGTTTAAACCTAAATATTTTTTTCGTATTTAATTCATTTGCAGTGTCTTTGCTATTATGCACATTTTCTTTGAGACTAATAGAATTATTAAATTTAAATGTAGTGTCAATATCTTTAAAAGCAGTGTTGATTTCTGTAGTAAAAGTATTAGATTTAATACTATCTGCTGAATCTTTAGTAAATTCTTTTGAATTAATGTCCATGTTTTCAAACATTTTGCCATTGTTACACCAAGTATTTGCACTTTTTATGGTATCAATAGGACTAACAATTGCATTACTTTCTTGAATCTCCTTTTTTGTTTTATTCTGATCTTTCTGCAAATTAATTTCTCAATTGGCATAAAAAGAAAAGGGTTTTTTCATAAATTACTTATTAGTACCGATTTTATAACTTTTTTTCCTTTTACCAATGGCATATACATTTCCATGAATGTTTGTTTACCACTGTTATTTTCATTTAGTTTTGCTGAAACAGTTTCTCTTATTTTAAGTTGAAAGTGACAATCAAATCCAACTACAATGAAATTCGATGATAAATAATGAGGGGTTGTTTTAAACGAGTAACAGTAATTAAATAAAATTACCCCAATCATCACTTATAAAGTCAGCAGTTACATACGTGACGGTATCGTTTTGAAGACGTATACATTGTTCTACTTCAGGATTTTCTATCATATAAGAATGACTGAAATATACGTTACAATAATTTGTTCCAAATACTTTCTACACCTACTTACGAATATTTTTCATAAAGTAATAAATTATTATTACTGTCCCCTACCAATAAAGTCATTGTGGATTCTGAATCCACTGTTATTTTATCTTTTATAATATTGACATTTAATAAAAGAATTTTTAAACAAATTTTGTTCGTCATTTTTTCCATTGTCATCTCATACCGAGGTATGTGCTTCGCCTCTTCTATGATTATATTGCCAAACGGTGGTTTACGGCCGATAAACTATAATAACAACCACAACAAAGTTATTATACTATTATCTATACTTAATGATTATTGTCATTTACCATTTCAATCATTCTCGGATTAGCTTCCGCAATATTTTTGAATGACGTCTTTTCTGCTTTTGCTAATAATGTGGAAAGCACTTGACCAACTCCTGTTAATTGTTTGGATACGAATTGTGAATTTTCCCATAATTTAGCGCGGAAACATTTTGCTAAAATAGTTGCATTCTTTAAAGCAGTGTAATAGTTAGTAGATTTAGTTTCCAAATATTCAATTAAACCTGAAATTAGATTTAGTTTATAATTTCACAACTTATCCAACATTTTATATATACCTACATTTCGATAAACGTTCACAATGACGTAAAATACGTACAGAATCATTAATTAATGATTGATTCGATATTTCCAAATTTCCGAAAACTGCTTGAATAATACTTTAAGTATAAAAAGAGGTAATTAAAATTAATTGAGTTGATTAACTTGAATGGGAAATTAAAACATACCAGTTAACTTTCATATCAACCGTTTTAATTCGGCCTGCTAAAGGGAAACGAATTGATTCTTTAGTTTTATTTTTATTAAGGAAATTAAGGCATTTTTTGTCTGTAGTTCTTAAGAAAATATCAGAAAATTCACGACATTTCGAAAATACCGCTGTTAATTGCATTAAGATTTCATTTCCAGATACCTAAAATTTGTTATAAAAATTCAATTCAAATGCATTGATACTTATTAATAAACCCACTTGTGTAAACAACGCCATAGTATCAAGAGCAACATAATATTTGGCCATAATTTCACCAAGAACAGTGGACGACAGATCAATTGTTTCATTTATTCTTACCATATCAGCTTTTACCAATTTATTTAATTGAATTTGGCACATTTCTGTAATAAATTACAAGAATATTATTATAAATCATAGGAAAAAGACCTTTGTTTTACCTTACCAAGTAATTTTTTATCCAATTTGTCTTTACTAACTCCAACTGGCAATTTATATTTTTCAGGACATTTTGACGCGCGAACATATAAAAATGTACTTGACAGCCATCTCATTGCTACATCTAAATCTATTATGGTTTTTAAAACAATTTCAGCATTTAAATGCTCGGGTAGATGTTTATGTAAATTCGATTCTATTTGTTGTGTGCATGATACCATTTTTTCATACTTTTGCTAAATAATATGTAAAATAACCAATCCGTATGTTAGTCTTAATTCATTTATAGCTCAAATCATCAAAATTTACTTGATCTTGTACACTAGTCATAATTATTGCCGTTGCAGTTGTATCAAACTGACATCGTCCAGCTCTTCCAATCATTTGAAATATAGAAACATCATCATAATCTTTGTAACCACCATTTGAATCATAACATTTTGTTGACTTTATTATTACTAAATGAGCTGGTAAATTTACACCCATTGCCAATGTGCTTGTAGTAACCTTAAGACAATTTCAATAGGTACGTACATTAATTAAATTATTCGTAATACTTATTTACCGCTAGATATTAAAATATTAAATTAACAAAAAAATATATATAAATATTAACATCAATACAATGAAATTTAAAAAATTGCCATCTAATATAAATATTCTAATGCTTTTGGTTCTTACTAAAATTGGAATGTGGCCGCCTCTAAATGCCTCCTCAACAGCATGACGATTATCCAAATCCAATCCAGCATGATGATATGCAATTCCATGAATCATATGCTGCTTTAATTTATGATCACCAAATTGATCACAAATCTCATAAAGCAATTTCTTTTGTTCTGCTCTGAGGTGAATTTGTAAATTGCTTACTAAATGTTTGGCAGTCATTTCTACGCTTTTTCTTGTATTGCAAAAAATCTAGCAAGAACATCAGCAAATTTTTGATATATGTATATTATATTATGGACAATTATAAATAATTTCCGTGCTAACCAGAGTTGGTTGACCATTCGAATAGCTTGCAATTAAATTCTGAAGTTTATAATTCAAAGACAAATCGAATTTAAATATTGATTTGTCGTTTGAATGAAATGGAAATCCCAATACGATTTTGTTTAATTTCACTGGACGTACATCTTCTGAAAATCTGTAAAAGCATTTTTATAAAGTACTGTTCTCATCATCCTATAGCTTTACATATGTTAAAATTGTTCCTACTTGTGATATTTAGCAGTCCCTTTTGGTCCGATCCATTCAGCTATATCTTCGATATTTGGAATTGTTGCAGATAATGCCAGAAATCGAATTTTTGCTTTATCATGATTAATAGTTAATGAATCAATTGTTTTCATACGAGTTACCTATAATGAATACATCATATATGTAATTCTGAAATTGAACAATTCGTATTTTAATAAATTGATATTAACTATAACTTCCAATGTAGATCCTCTTGATTCGGTATTGAGTAAATGAATTTCATCAATCATAAATAAATTAATATTAGCTACTAGAGCATGATTGTTTCTCCACCTTCGTGTTACCACATCCCATTTTTCTGGCGTTGTAATTATCAAATTGTAATTCAATAAATTTCTCAAATCAATATCGTTACTATCACCCGTTACTGAAATACATTGTATTGAAAAATTCGAAAATTTTTGTTGCCAATCCATAAATCGTTCTTTACATAAAGCTTTTATCGGAGATACTGAATAAACATTAACTTATTAACATTAATGCACATTATATCTTTTCTTAAACCTTACCATAAACTGCTTTAATGCTGGTTGGATGATGTAAAGTTAATAGACGAACAAGGGCAAGTTCAAATATTGCTGTTTTTCCTGAACCAGTTGGTGCAGAAACAATTAGAGAAGCATCTACAAGTTTCTACATTTATTTCTAATTTATACAGAAAGAAACTAAATAGGAATTACCTGTGTTGAATGCATCATCGAATACTTTAGATTGAACAGAATTAAAACACGGATATTGTTCGAAAATTTTTCGGTAGTGTAAAGGAATTTCTTCTATTGAACGAAAAGTATACCCACCATTTTCCATTTTCCAAAAACAAAGTAACAATTGTCAATATCTGATATTCGTTTGATAAATGAATGTAAAGCCAATTTCAACTATCTTATTCATTAATAAATAATAAATTAATGAATATAATTGATTTCCAAAGGCACCTAAGATTTTATAAAGTAAACTTTACATACAACGGCTGTATCCAAGTGACCTTGAAATGCAATTAATTTCATACTGGTTGAAAATAAAGAAAATTTATGCTTTGGAATTATTTATTTTTTGGCAATAATTGTACACAGATACATAAGATCAAATAAAAACTGTATAGTATATTAATTTCTGAAAGTACTCCTTAAATTTGAAGTTAGGTGAAAAATCTGGAAGTTCTTTTGCCACTATTAGTGTAATTCCTGAGCCTTTGGCTCGGCCTCTATTATTATAATTATTTTAGGGTAATATCGTCAAAATAGATTAATCTTTGTTATGCCTGGGAAAGAAACCTTTGCAGGTATTACATTTTTACCATATTATCTTCAAATTATTATTTATGCGCAACATTAGTTTGCATCTTAACCTTCAGCTAATGCTATACATTCAATGCATATTGTATTTTTGCATAATTTTATGATGTATTAATAATAAACAAATTGTATTTAGGAAGTTTTATTTTTTCGCGAATAGATATATACAGAACAGTCAAATACAAAAGATTTTAATCTAGTAAAGCTACTTTTCAAGCTATACTACTTGCATTTGAAGCTATTCTAGGCCAAAGGTCTGCACATTCTTTTGCTACCGGTCCTGTAATTGCCGAGCCTTTCATTTCGCCTTTATTATTGACAATGACTCCGGCATTATCTTCAAAGTAGATAAATGTTCCGTCCTTCCTACGGAAAGGTTTTCTCTGCCTGATGATTACTGCAGGCATAACTTTTTTTCGAAGTTCTGGCTTGCCTTTTTTTACCGTGGCAACAATCATATCACCTGCTGCAGCTGCAGGCAAACGATTTAGGCGCCCACCAATGCCTTGTACAGCAATTACATATAAATTTTTCGCACCTAAAAAAACAAGTACATTATAAATGTTAAATTTCTAAAAGAAATAAGATGTTTGATATTTCTACCTGTATTATCAGCACAATTGATAACTGCTCCAACAGGTAGACCCAAGGAAATACGAAATTTGGCCCCCGCAGAACCACCACGACCTGAAAAATATTATTTGTTCATTATCTACTTAGAATTGAAATTGAAAAGTATTCTACTATTAAGCCGATTTTAAACAATTCATCATTTCAAATTTAGAAGAGAAGATTACAAAAATATTAGTAGATTTAAGAATATCGTACCTCTTTTCGACATTTTGGAATTCAAAAAAGAGTTGTGTGTTTAGTTTTTGTACCTGTGTAGGTTAAAATTAGAGAACTGTCAACAGTGTCAAGTTTTCTTGGACCAATTCTACCAACGTTCCAGCACTTCCAACAGAACAGACTATAGACATAGACAAGTTAAATTTTAAATTTTAACTGTTAAAAACTTAAAATAAAACGGACACACAAATTCACACAATAAAATAAAATAATAAATGAATAAAATTAAAATAAATGTTTGTACATTTTCTGTCGAATGAAGGAACTTTTCACTTTTCATATTGGTTGGTTGCAGATTGCAGGTGGTCACCTCACCTGCTTCCTGCTTCAAAAATTAAAATTTTATAACATGTAGTTTCCGAACACCGCATTTCCATTTTTTGAAAGTTTTTTTCCTGTTCCGTTACTTCTGTTCTTCGGTCTGCCACTTCTGCCTGTTTTTTTTTCTGTTGTTCACTCGGTGACTCGTTTCGCTAGTTGCATAATTTTGTTTAGGTTGCAAGTCTGTCTTTGACGTCTGTGTTATTTGCTTGATATAGCTTAAATTGAGGTTATATGTGTGTTATATTTTATTATTTTTATTTTAAAAATTAAATTTGTATTTAAATAAATATGCCAGAACCATTAATCGAGCGCATAAGTGTAGAACTTGGCCGTATGTCTAATTCTTAAATATTTACGATCTTCGAATTGTTTTAAATATTATTTTATAGCCCAAGAACCTTGGCCAAAAGATGTCAAATTATTTCAGCCTTATGAAATGGAACAAATTTTGTTACCAGACAATGCAAATTGTTTAGCTGTTCAAGCATTTTTGAGAATGTGTAATCTCGATTATCAAGTCGAGCCCCGTCCTAATGCTGAGGCAATGTCTCCAACTGGAAAAGTTCCATTTATTAAAACGGGAAGATTTGTTACAGCTGAACTAGAAGGAATTGTACAATTTGTGAATACAAGGGGAATATCATTGACTGATAAATTAGATAATGCAGAAAAATCAGATTTACGAGCTTTTATGACCCTAATTAGAAATGTGATTGAAATCGCCGAAGTACGTTCATTACATTATATAATACGATCTATTTTAAATATGTATATTATTTTTACTTTTAGCTTTATATTTGTTGGGTTGATAAAGAAACATACAATGATATTACATCTGTTAGAAATGGTTCAGTCTATCCTTGGCCTCTTAATCATATTCAAAACCGAGAAAAAAAGAACCAAGTCATTAAAAAACTAAAGGTATTGAATTGGTATAGTAAAACACTTCAAGAAGTTTATGAGGAAGTGGAAAAAAGTTGCGAAGCTTTAAGTACTCGTTTGGGAGATAAACATTACTTCTTTGATGATAAGTAAGTCTTTTCTTTTACTAATTCTATCAGTCAACTTATTCTCAACAAATACTCTGTGTATACGTATAATTTCACAATAAAATATTTATTATGAAATTATAAAATCTGGTTTTATAAAATAATATGTTGTTAAAAAAAAAAGAATAAAAATGGATTGTTTCTCTGTCTTAGACCTACAGAACTGGATGCTTTAGTATTTGGTCATTTATTTACAATTATTACAACACCTCTTTCTAAAAATGATTTGGTTGAAATTATAAGAAAATATCCATCTCTAATACAACTTGTATCAAGAATTGAGAATACTTATTTCAAAAGGGAAAAGGATTCCAAAAATAAAATAGCATAAAATTATTTTTATTTAATAGATATTTATTTCATGTTGATGACATATAAATTGTTGTAAAGTAATAATTATTAAATTGGTTTTTTTTTTAATTTTATATCTAATAATAAAATATTACTGGGTTAAGAACCAGAGTGCCATTAAATCTTTATTTACAATGGATCTGTGTTTCTTGATTGATCCAGTCAATTAATGTCATTGTGATTCAGAACCGTAAATGCATAAATGAGTAAGCACAAAAGAGAACATGAATTTCTCTTGAGTGCAAAGGCATCTTATGCATTTAATTAATAACAGAACAACATACAGATTTGCTAGAATCTGTTTGTTTTATATTATTTAATGCATCTTCACTGAAACTATACTTAGGTAATTAGTTTCAGGAAGAAAACTTATTATTAGATTTATCATAATTTATTAATAAAGTTTTAAATTTACTTTATTAAATTATAAATAATTCCATCACCTTCCCACCTATGATCTATGTAATTAAATGTAAAAAGAGGTATATATTATATTTATATTCGTTCGAATGAAATTTAAAAAAGAAAAAAAAAACAATTTATTCTTTATAAGGAAAGTCGTTATTATAGAATCGAAGCAAATTACAAACTATCGTTATGAGCACTTGGATTAATTAGCCTTAAATGGCACATATAAGTCTAAGTTTTTTGTTTTTTAATATTGTTTAATAATTAGATATAAAATTGACCTGGCTAGAACGTTTACATGTAGGGTCCTTATTTTAAATTCCTGCAATGAAAATTACACGCAAATAGAAGACTCGAAAGTCAACACAGTATACGATTTACTGTTAAAACTAACTTATAGTATAAATATGAGCATACTTATGATGGCGATTTATCGTTTGAATAATTTTTTTGCGCCACTTACAATTCATATAATTTTTACCGTGTCAAGATGAACAAATTTCCTTTAATTCTATAGGCAAGAGATAAAATTGACGCAAAAAATAATATTATAAAAGTCTTGTAAAGAGAAACATACAATTAACTGCTATGACTGTAAGCTGTATTAGTATAAGGACCACTATAAATTGAACTGCCTGGATTCGAAATCGATTTCTTTCTTCGTTTTGCCAATAGGCATAAAATTGCTGCTACAACACATAACATTAATATAAGACCAGCTATACATATACCAATTGCAAAACTACGTTGAGAAATACATATAGCGTCTTCAGGATTCTGAAAATTATAAGATTATTAATCAAAATTTCAAATAATACAGTTCTAAGTAAGTATAGAACAAAGGTTTTAGTGTAGAGTGCCTCCCACTAGGGCGTAATAAATTGAAATCAATTAGAGAATAGAGGTAAACTAACTCGGTAAAAAAAAAAAAAATTCTTTCTCAAAACTGTTTTGCCATTACAAAATAACTAATCCAGTAGAGTAGATTCAACACAATAGGATAATGTGCAAATGTTAGATTAAAATGATGACAACGATTTACAAACGATACAGAATATCTTCTATAGTCATTATAATATAATGACTAAATAAAATATAATTATATTTTTTTCTTCTACATTGAAACAAAAGCTGTTTGGTCTTAAAATCTTATTAAATTTTTTCATCGCTTATTTAAAAAGTATATCAAAAAATACAGTTAGATTCTTCTTTGTCGTTTGTTGAAATAACTACTTAGTCATTTTTTGACCGATCTATTAATATTCATTATTATTATTTATATATCTTGTATAGCGTGACCGTTTTACACCTGAATGAAATCATATTTTGAGTACACTTTGATCTCGAACATCAGATCATTGAGATAAACGAGATCAGTTTTTGAAATTCGATCTCGAAATAACTGTATTCTTGTTATGCCTACATACAAATATATGTATATGTACATGTATTATTTAAATATTTGAAGTTTCATAAATCATATTTACTACTGGTTTATTTATGAATGTTGCAATGATGCTTCCAGGAAATTTAAATGACCATTTATTCTAGTTGACACAGCGACATACGCTTCGCAAAGGAAGTGAGAAACGTTATTCGGAATAGTAAACGTGTATTGTATTCATATATATATTTTTTACATCCAAGTTATCTCCGTTAGCCATAGTAATAATAATACTATGGCATTCTTCGAAGAACATCGTAGAATATTGGCGTACTCCAACGATGGACATCCGTTGATTATTCATTCATATTGCAATGTGTATTGAATAAAATTATTTTAATGAATGCATTAGAGTTCGAAAAGGGAAGTTCCTGTTTTTTAAACAATTTCAGAAATATTCTCTGTTTTTCATTTGCCATATTTTTTTCATAAAAAAACGTATCTCACACTATTAGTAATGCATATATACTGCATACTCGTGGCTAGTAAAAAAAGTTGTAAATTGCCATACCTTTATACTGACGACCGAATCATCATCTTGTTCAGCTTTTGCGAGGTCGTTGGCTTCATTAACATAAAGTCCACTGTATACCTCAATAGTAGCCGGAGTACCATCCGTATCAATGTTACTGCTAGTTGTTTGTAATGCCCCTGCTTGACGACGGGGCCTGGTACCCGTTGTGTCTGAACAACTAGAGGGCTTCAAAAAAAAGCCAAGATAAAGATCAGTATATGTGTGGAAAATACATATTAATACGTACACCACGAAAACAATAAATAAAGGCAAAAATATAAAAGCGGAAAGTCTTGAAATACAGTAGTTCTGTCAATATGTAATCGATTAAAGATCGCTTTTGAATATGCTTTGGTAGAGATAGAATAGGTAGTTTACGGGCATGCTATTTTATTGTTTTGGGTATGCGCAGAATCCACTTATACTTAATTACTTTCTTTAATAAAGTATATAAAAATTAAATATGCATAATTGACCAGCCTTATTTCATACTGCTCATGCGCAACCTTAAAATTAAAGTTGTAAATTAATACTGCACATGCGCAGTATAACAACAACTGTAAGAAGCTGTTAAAATATCAGGCCTACTTTAATTTTAATCTAAACCACAGTCTCAGAGTTTACTCTTTGTCCAAATAAAATGTTTTGATATATTTTAACTAGGCCACATAATAAATAATCTATAAAATGGTCAATTAAGTAACATAAGAACCAGTATAATGTTCTCTAGCTATACACGAACTAGTTCGTTTTGAAAACATACATATAAACAGACATCTTACATATGTAATAACGGATGGATCATGTTCATATCCTTTTCTAACTGAAGAAGAATAGGAAGCATCTTATTTTATATGTATAAAATATATTAGAAAAACTTGGACCGTTAAGATCATAGGTCAATCGAAATATTTTATGAGATATGTAGGTAGGTAGGTGGGTATATAAATTTATAATGTAGAAAAGCCTTTATATGGTTTAACAATAATACTTATATTCTGCTGATAGTATTTTTCTTGTTGTTGATGGCATAGCGCTGTAGATGAGATTTGCCTATGAAGAGGCCTATTAAGGTCAAATATGTTCGAATATTGTTTATTTTGTGTTTTAATGATTATTTGTCTTAATATAATTGCACATTTTTTTTTAAAGCGTGAGAATCATGTTTATCGATTTATGCATAGTGATTTTAAAGTTATACGTTTTTGAAGCAAACAAGTGGACCATCAATTTGGCTGACAATATGTTACACTAGATCCCTTAGGGACATATTATATCATTTTACGTCTAAATATATCTAAATATAGTTGAAACAGAATTCAGTAATATCTTACTTGTATATTACATCCATCATGTTCTTTTAAACACAGTTTCACGTTACACTGATAATAAACGGAACCAACATATGGAAACTTATGCGCTTTAAACTGTACTTTCGCTTGATCTGAATCTTTTGTGTAATCAAACATACCCATTATCTCGGAATCGGTTGGACAACCATCGGCATCAATTAATTTCTGCTCGCCCCAACCTAGACCATCTAATAATGGATACAATAAAAGAATGTTTCAATAATTAGTACTTAATTTAATTAAAGATTTACCTTTAACTACACAATCAGTTACACGTATACCGTAGATCTCTTGTTCATCAATTGTTACAACAAGACTTAATGGATCACCAATTTTCACATTTTCAGCTACTAAATGATTCGATGGTTCACCGGAATAAATTTTCATGCTACAGCCAGGCATTGTTGTTATCGCTGTTACTGGATCAATTGGTGACAATGTAGAACTGAAAATAATAATAAAATTATATTTTCGGAAGTTCATGATCAAAACCCCATCATATTGTATTTGAAATACAGTTAAATTAGGGGCTTTAATAACTATCGGAGTATTTTAGGGGCTTTAACTATTTTTAAAAGGATTTTTTTTAGTCATCAAATTATATAACTTACTCTGCTTCAGTAGTTTCATTATAAGTAGCATTATTTCTAGTTTTATAACGACATCGAATGTGGAATCCTTTGCCTTGATTTGTAACTAATTTTAAATGTGGCTGAACAACAATTGTGTTGAAATATTCAATGCCTCCATCATCCTATAATTTAAGAAAAAGATAATGAATGGTTTTTTTTTGTTATCATTTAGTAGAATTTTGGACAGATTTTATATAATTCAAAATTTTCCAGTCCACTGGTTTCAAGCAACATTGTATGTGTTTATAATGATGATCATATTAATGATTGTTGTCTATTTTCTTTTGTTATTAATGCATAATTGTAAAAAAAATGTATAAAATATAATTACTTAGTTACCTAATGTTTTTCTCTTGATTCGAGATGTGAAGGTTTTTTCATTGTATGTATATGCGCGCATCATTAAATTAAAAATTAATTGTTTTTCTTCAGGAATCAATCAAAATTAATTATGGCCATCGTAAGAAAATTTCTGCTTTATATAATATATTGATTACGTTTAATTGAAATATTATACTTATGGAATTTTAAACCCTTGTTCATCATTATAAAAAAGAAAGAATTAATAAAAACAGTCTCAGCTAATTAAATACGTACTTATTACAGATAGCGTAAATAGATTTCGCTAATAATAATTTATTACTGCAATTAAATTGTTTTTGAATTTCAATTCGCGAGGTTTTTATGTATATTTTTTTTTGACTAAACATCCTTGGTGATGTCACCACTATATGTTTATTGAAACAACCTTGTAGCTCAAGGATCGTGGGATCATCCGAGCTTGATAAAAATTCATGGTTTGTTTCTTTTGCAAAATTTATACACATATGAAGAAAATAACAGGTATTATTGTAGCAGAATTTACTGTACTGAATAATAGAACATGCAATATATATCTATTGTGAATATATACATATATATATTTAACAGTGAATCTGAAATGAATTTAAATAAGTAATGAAATTGGAATTGGCAGTAAACACAGACATATTAATATAACAAATCAGTTTAAGAAAGCAATTATCTAATAAGCACGAATTTTCCATATTACACTTTAAAATATCAAAAAAGCAAATTAAGCTGCTAAAACCATGCAATCGTACTGAGCGAATTCAGGCCTATAGGCATACAGTAATAATGAAAGTACTACTCTTTAAAAGCAAATACACACGTATACATATAATTCTAATAAAATGAAAGTCTCTTTTGTATTCTGTATCTAATATATTAAAGTCAACACTATAGTTTTAGATTTTAAACAATGACTACGTATGTGTGTATGTTTTGTATACAATGAATTTTTCTTACAATAAACAATAACATGAACATTTAATTTTAAATTGTATTTTTTTTTAAACTTTTCCCATTAAATTCGTTCAACTATTTATGATTTTTTTGCTTTTAAACTTTTTATTCGGGCACCGTCTGCAGCGCCATCTAGACATAGGTTAAATAAATTAGTATTTAAAAATTTTTTATGTAGGTACAAATTCATAAATTTAGTCAAAATTGAACACTCTCACTTTTTCACTTTTAATTAATCAAAGACACCAACACTTAAAATTTGCCTCTAGATCGAAGTAAAGTGAAATCTTATGACATTTAACTTTAACGGGTTGCATAATCATCTATACATACTTATGATGTATATGGTCAAATCGGAATAACGATCATGTGATCTGATCTTTCGTTTTACATTACTTTGAAAAAGAAAGTGTCCTGCAGCTCTTCCTCAAAGAATTACTGCCTCGTATAGTCCGTGATTTCATTTTAATTCAAATGAAGAACCATTTTTTTGCAGAAAAAAAACCGAATCTCTCCTCCCTCCAATTGCATGTCACGAATTAAAAATAGATTCGAATGGCATAATGATGTACTTTTTTATATACAGAATATTTATGTAGTATGTATATGTATGAATAATATAACGTATAAGAATATGAGCATATGTACATTATAAGTACTGGCATTAACCTTTTTCATCTCCTACTTGAAACCTTGAGTGGGATGTTGTTTGTTTCATGTTGAAGGTTTCTTCCATTTTGTTATTACTACAGAGATTTTCAAGAAAGAATTAAGTGATAATCAATGAATGCAAGATAAATCGCTCGTTTTTAATTCAATTGACTGACTTGCGGATAATCGATTCTTAAATAAAATAAAAATCGAGTTTTTCTCATTAGTAAGATATTTGATCATGACTCGGATTATGTACGTGGAATTCAATATATAAAGCCAATTAGCCATCTATACATTGACTATACTATACATCTATTGATAATAGATACTGATGGGAACATTTTATACAATAGAATACCATTTTCTAACAAAAAAAAGAAAAAAACAAAACTACCAACGATGTATATATTATGTTACCAAGCCGTATATAGTAAATGATCCTTCTTTCAGTTCAATGAATTGTAATGACCTTGACTCATCATCAAAAAGGCATTGGAAACGAAATTGTTTTTGTCGTTGATGATGATGATGAGGATGTTCACCGAAAATCACCTACACATTGAGCAATGCGTCCTCTATTGGAAATCTAGACAACTATAAATTGTCCATATGTTTAATAGGATTTGAAAATATTAAAAATGAGTCAACACTATATGAAGATTAAATATCAAGTAATGCCGTAAAACAGAGCTGATTTGAATTTTTTAAGACAAATAATATAAGCTGATTAATATCTCTTATTATGTATTATTCGTAGCATCGTCATAAGACCAAAGATTCATACCAGATGAGCTTACAACTTATAAAATCCTGTTTATAGGAATTTGGTATTTTTATACATATTTATATATTTTTCTTATATCTATCTGCCCATCCAATCAACCTTGCCACCACAACCTAATGCACAAATACATATGTATACAAATATACATGCATATATACGTAGTATACCTAGTCAAGATCAAAATAACCATCATGGGGATTTTGCTGCTTGGTTTATTGCTAATGAAGTTCAACATAGACCGGTTTCGCAAGAGTAATTTTAAATTCTTCTATTTCTTAGAGGCATCGTTTTTTTCCTTCTGATCTTTTTATTTATCTTTTTTTTTTCGAAATAAAATACCTTTTTTTAGATATGCTTCCCTGGATGCCTACAATGATATTAGTGTGATGCATGTGATGCAGTGTCCAAGTTACGGGGTAACTATTTAGATTAGGATTATTAACGATACATAGTTAGCAAATAAATCAATTATAATATAGGAAAAATATGACATTCTGCTGTATACAAATCATTTATAATTTAGCTCTAAATTAATTGCAGAAAGGTTTTCAATTATTCATTTTACTAAAAAGGGCTGCTGAATTTTTAATATGGCTGCTTCGCATGAGTATGGCTGAGGTGGAAGAGGCAACCAGACATGCAAACGCGCAATCATATTCTTAACCACATTTTGTTCAATGTTCAAAATACGCAATTTTTCCGTTTTTTTTTTATTATTTAAATCTATATTATTTGACGGTATATTACTGTACACAGTGAAATTGTATCAGACTTACAAAGAAAATGAAAGTACCAAATCTATACAGCAAGTAAAAGGAAACATGCAATTTTTCTAAGTCGTTAGTTTCCTGATGTTAATTACTTGATTGTCATGCTATGATTTTCAAGCAGAAGTATTTAAGAATAAATATTCTCGTATGAATGTTTTCTTGTTATTTGTATTTTATTAAAGTGGAGCTTGAGAAAGATTTTTCTGAACTTTGTGTTATGTGGATGCAAAAATTCTTATACATACACTATGTACCTATATTAAAGCGCCAAATGGATGTAATCTTACATCATGCTTAGTGAAAAACAGTGTACCAACATGATAACTATGATTTCGAGATATTTGTTTACATTAAATCAATGTAAAATTTGATGGGTTCAATTCAAATTGATATTGAATTGAAATACAGCACTAGCACGTAAAAAATTTTTCTTGGTAGTTTAGAATTTGTTGAATATTTAATAATATAAATCAATTATACTCACATCATTTCATAGAACTATTTAATTTCTTTATTTTCGCTATTTTATTGGCCGATTTGATTTGATTTTTCAATTAAAAGTAATTATAGTAGCGTTTTTGTTGACAGTATAGTTGTCTCTGCTGTATATACATAAAAATCGAGACAAAAAATCACCAGTCTTGCCAGTTGAATACGTTAAACATACCGATTTAAGAGAATTAAAGTAAATATTTATTTATCTTTGTTGATACTTAAGATATATTAATTATTTTTGAATAAATCTTCAACAATTGTATTTATTATTTAAAACAATTACCGTAATTGAAAAATTCTAAATAAAATCGATTAAAATATCAATAAAATTCCAAAAACAATATTGACACATATCGCACAAAAATTATGACTTAATAACTGTGACATAAAATCACATCCTTTTTAATTTTAGAATACATTAATTGGTTTTTATCAATTTTTGAATATTACCTGTTATGTTTGTTTTTTTGAGTTTAACAGTTAAATAATGTAGTTATTTAGTAGGTAGATGATCATTTGCTAATTATTATTTTTCTTACTTATAATTACTCCAATTTGATTTAATATAAAATGTCCGGTCAATTTTTGCTTAACGGAACCTAATTGCTTTATACGATGTACCTACGTAGTTAAATAAAAATTTTACATTTTTTTTAATAATAATGTGAGAACCAAGTATATGTATTCCCAGAATAATATGTAAGAAATGGATTTTTAATAAATAACATTTAAATTTAAATTAATAAGACTTAATGATATAATGATGGGTAGGTTTGGTTTGGTACCTTCGCAGATACCTAATTAAAAACACTCTATGAAAAAGAAGCGGATTGTATACCGTTATAATAATTATTGTTAGGTGTGTATATTGGCATTGGCTTATACATATATGATCAGAGGTCAAAGGGGCATAACCTAAAGCACAAACAGAAAAACAAGTTTATGTTTTATATTCCACGATTCTTACAACAAATTACGTGTATAAAAAATTTGATAAAAATAAAATGATTTTTTCCTATCTTCATTTTGCCGCTGAAAGTAGATGTAATTTTACATATATTTGAACAAATATTCAATGTCTATACATATAATTTAAGAAAAAAATCGTGTTCACCTTTTATTTGAAGTTATAATGCATTTCAAATTTTCAAAAACATACCCGTAGTAAGACTTAATAATAAATACGCAAAGCTTGTTCCATGCGAATATTAGTTTTTACTTCAGTCAAAGAATAAGAATCAATTGGAGTACAATTTACAGTTTGCTTGGATCGGAACAAGTCTAGAATAGAAATAAGAATAAATACTGAAGACAGCGCATATAATAAAATAAATATTTATGTAGGGAAGATAAATTGCATGTGTAAATGAACGTAAATAGTTGCCTTGTTTGAACATACAGTGGAGTAACAAAGTATAGAATATTTTTCTCATTTAATCGACTGGATTGCCCATAGGTATTTTTATAGTTACACCACTGGTAAAGATGTATGTATAGATACACAAATAAAGTAAAGAAAGAGATGTTTTATTACGATAATAAAAGCATTATGGGCTTTTTCCGGTATGTACGTCGTATTAAGTATATGTACTGTGCAAATACATAGGATTTTTAGGATTATTTTTCATGTTTCAGTGATTTCAACATTCGACGGGGTTTTTCATTTCTTTGAAACAAATTTATAAAATTACTTCGTCTCATTATATTGTATCCTGTTTCCTTTTGTTGATTCTGTAGATTATATAAATTATATTGTTAATTTTCGAATATGAAGTTACTTTAAGTTGCTTAGAAAATGGAATTTAGTTTTATAAATTCTTGTACTTTTTTGATTTTTTTTCTGTTCCTTATTGCAATATTTGTTTGGTCCGCTAAATGTTGTTCAGAAAATAAACTTTGTTCACTTTTAGTTTATTTTAAGCAAGCTATAAATCGTATTTGTTGACATTTTGTCGATAAAAGTAATCATATTTAGCAGGTAACCAGTAATACATCATACGCGCCGCAGCCATTTTTTATTTTAGAAATATTAATGTTAAGTCTGTTAAATAAATACATGTAATAATAAAAATTAAATAAAATAAATAATAACGTAATCGAATTAATGTTTGTAACATATCAAATGCATAACCAAACATGTTTAATATTAATTCATAACCTGCATGATTTGAGCGCAAATATTTTATAAAATTTTAGGACAATCTCATATAAATATTATAAGGTTTACACTTACTAATTCTGTACTCATAGTATTACATCCTCGTAATGGTAATGTATATGTAACCGGAGCTTTTCGTTGTACCCATTCACTGAGACAATGTGTACTTTTTGACAATCCCTTTGGATAAATCATACCATTGAATCGGCCAGATTTTGTATCAATATTTACAACTATTTCATCGCTATTACAATCGACATGAACATCAGTATCAAATATATCGGAATCGTTTAATAATTCGTGTTCGTCTAGAAATTAAAATCGAAATAAATCCACTAGTTCTATTTTGTAATCTTTGAGCTGAATTTTAAATCAATTATCGTATTATGCGGTTGAAAAAATTATATATTTTTAACTATCTCTGCCTGATTTGGTATTTTCAATTTACTATTTATTTTATTGGTCAATCTAATTTTATTCTCATTTCTCCAATTAAATATTTATATTAAATTATTCATTATATTCGGATTATCAATATACATAATACTCGTATATATTATATACTTGTCTAGCTTTGCATTAGAATACTAAATTAATATTTAACAAAGACATATAGAGAACAATGTTTACATAACATCTATATAGGTATGTGTATGCATATAAATAAGTGAATATATTAAATAACCTATGGGGCGTTGCCTATCCACAATTATAGCAACAATAAATTTTATTAAATCAGGAAATTGTTTTCGGATAGTTTGTTGTACGTGTGATATGTAAATTTTTTAAATGAATGGAGCAACATAGGAAGAGATAGTTAGCTTTTTGTGTTTTTTTTATAAGCTACCTGCAGGAAAGTTGTTTACTGCAAAATTATATTTTTTATGCCAATACAACTAGTGCCTACTAGTAACTAGTATGCGCCTATATAGAATTAAAATTAAAAGAACTTGTTCTATGGATAAATGGCAATCTACGCTCTCATGGAAAATCCTGTTTTTACAGAGAATAAAAAATCCGATCAGGTTTTTTATTAAAAATAATTTTTGATAAAAATTGTCATTTTCATTATCTATTAATTTGATGTAGTTACTTACATATTTCCGAAGGTAAATTGGCAGCTCTGACAGATGATATCTGAAAAGAAATTATTTGTTAAGTTTACTATTTGTTATACTATAATATTTATAATATATTAATATAATATTTGTATATGTACGTTACTAGCATTTTCTTTTCAATCCAATAGCCAAGTTTTGAAAGTTAAATTTGGCAAGCAACCAGTTATACATATATCATACGCCTAATTGACAAGCAACCTTATTTATTTACTTTGAGATAATTGATGGCAATCCGCGACTGGAAAACTATGTAAATAATAATAACAATTCCCTACGGCGGGGACAATTTAGGACTTCATCCTACTATTTTTCGAAAATCTACCACAATATTCTTATCCGATCAAGGTAACCAGGATCCATTACGTCACAAAATTTATTGCGGTGTCTTTAAAATGTGAAATATAACAAGCAATAATCAAGGCTACATCCATATATGAACCTTTAAAATATAGTTTTACATAAATGGATTTCTATTTGTGTATTTGTATATACTTAATTAAGTTATGATTGTTTTAATTTTTATCAGATTTTTTAGAGTTTATTTTCAAAGCCAACTGATATATGTATGTATTAGTGGTTGTCTATATGATATTTATTTGTCACGCACCCTTTGAACTTGAAATTTTAATTAGGAGTATTTTCTGTTCGTAACAATGTAAACTTTTAAAACTTCTAATGACTATTTTTTAAATATTTAATAGGACTATGTATAATAAATTACTATAATAATTCTTCTAGATATTTGTTTACTTACCAAAAATAAAATAGATACTACAACTAAATGATGAAACGTCATTTTTCCGATGAGGGGTATAAATAGTAAGGAATTGATCAGTCTTGTGGCACCCTGGAAAATAACAATCGATTTAGCTTTATAGTAAAATAAACTTAAACTAATATTATAAACTACTCATACCCATATAAAATTAATTCCAAACCATGAAAAGAACACAATTAAAATTCTAGTAAACAGGAACTTGCTATTTAATTATGTTCATAAAAACAGTTTTCTGTTATATAATACAAAGAAAATACTTAATATATAGGTAAGTATAAAAAAGTTGAAGAGCAGTAAAAGAAAAATGAAACATTTTATAAAAAATGACCAAATTTTATTATCATCGTACTTTGTGAAATGCAATTAAAAATACCGCTTCAATAATTGTATTTTTTTTTCCATACAAAAAAGAAAAATCGTCGTTCACTACCAAGTTTAAATACCTATATACTTATTTCTTAGAAATTTCTAATTAAGTTTGAAATGGAATTAAATTTTGCGGTTTTCAGGTTTAAGAAATTGATGAATTATACAGACGTTTTATGGTATAGAAAAACAAATAAAAAGTTGAATTTGAAATTAATAGTAGGACTTTAATATACGACATATTCATTTTGTATTTTACTTAAATGATACTAATTATATACTAATAATTAGTATGGATATATCTAGAAATGAAGTGAATAATTGATATTTTTAATTTAGCTGGTACGAATTGACCATTTTTTATTCTATAAAAATACACAAAATATACATGTACTTAATAGGTACACATAATTAATAATTAATTACATTAATTAATTACTTAAGTAATAAGGTAATAGCTATATCAAAAGGTAAGTAGGTGTGTGGACCCTATTAAACATGGCAGTTGCACCGTATGTTCTTGATGAATATTAAATTGTATATGATATAATATGATATATGGCGTATTCCTATTTGTCATTATGCCGTTACAAAACATTTGATTGCTTTTTAATGCAAATTAGAGAACAAAAATGGCACCGTTCATCCTTCTTTTTGTAATTTTTTTTTTTCTTCTTTTACGTCTAGTCATTTAAAACGATGGTGGCTTAGAAAATTACCTGCAATCTATTATTATAATACGTATTTTTTTAGATTTTGTTGGAGATTTAGATATAGGAAACATTGTATCTATAAACGTCCGTATTTAGGTACTATTTTATAGAATTTTCTTCCCGTATTTTCTAATAAGTATAAAAGTGTTGTTTTTAATAGATAGATATTTATATGGGTTATGCATACATACATATGGCAATTAAATAGGTTTTATTTTATTGAATATTCTTTATAAAAGAAAAAAAGAAAGTGTCTGTCGGTCATCTAGGTCGTTTAAGAACCACCACTGCAAAGGCAGCCTTGAAGAAAGCAAAATAATAGAACGTTAATTACGTCATTTCAATTGGTTACAACACATAAATACGATTTTTTAATGAAAAAAAATATTGCATATTGATGAGAATAATGATGATGATCAATCAACATTTTTCTCTCCTTTTCGTAATCTATGCTTTATATACCTATGTGTGCGTATATTTCAATTTCAATCTAATGATGAACAATTTAATTTTATAAATTAAATTAAATAGAATTTACTAAAAATTTTAGTTTGAAAAATTGAATGCTAATAAGAAAGATGACGTAGCACGATTCTAAATTATAAAGTTACCCTTAATACTTAGATTGTACTTATTTTATATTAGATAAAAAAGAATCTAGTTTGGACGGACGTAGAAAAAAGGCAATGAGAGCAAATCTGAAGTTTTTCGACAAACCTGAAAAAGAATTCATGAAATGCAATTCGAAGCTATTGAAACCAGATTGTTGATTAAATTAGCAAAGCTAAAATAAAATTTGAGGATTCATTCATCTGTGTGTATTCGCATATCAAGTTTTCTGTTCTATGCAACTGTTCATATTACTCGGGTCAACTAATAATGGCAAAATATACGCAACTTCCTATACAACTTAATTTTCTACATAAATTAACTTAAAACATCATCGTCTTACCTTCATTTTGATGATAAAATAAAATGCTAATTATATCCGTACAAACAAAAATATCACAGCAACTTAGAAATTACTTAGAGAGGAAGGATATATTTAATAATTATTATAGTTATTTCAAAAATAATAATAATTATTATTAGGCATCCACATTAAATCCACACACATGTGTAAACGCGCGATTTGTTTCATATAAAAAATATAGAAAATTTCCATACAACGAAAAATAAGTAAAATTGACGTTCATATTCACGATGATAAAATTTTGGATAGCGGAATTTTTATTTTAACTTTTGATCTTGAATGTCTGTACGTAAGTTACATGCTGTAAGGAGCAGAAATGATAATTTTAGTTGGAATTATTAAAACACAACCGCCCCGAGTTACCGATTGCTATTGTAGCTAGCTGGTTTATTACGT
The DNA here is from genome assembly GCA_949748235.1 of Platypus cylindrus. Classification (NCBI taxonomy): domain Eukaryota; kingdom Metazoa; phylum Arthropoda; class Insecta; order Coleoptera; family Curculionidae; genus Platypus; species Platypus cylindrus. The sequence goes on along the minus strand of OX456489.1, from coordinate 5,748,356 downwards.
TAGTTTCGTAACTTTTGACTGTCTGCTTATTCTTAAGTTTGATTCAGCGGCCGAGGTTGAAAGCAAAAGCTGTATAGTATGTATATACCTATTATGGGGAAATGGTAATGGTAAATATGGGTATTACTAGTTTTACGAGGGGGAATCAAAATATATCTTTAAACAAATAGATGTGATATTTCATAATACGCTTACAAATTTTCCACTACGAATCCTTTGTTTTTCTAACTTAATACCAGAATATTATATAAAAAATTATTGTTGGCTTGTGGATTATTAAATATAAATATACCTAGAGTTCATTTAATAACTATGAGAAGTGTCCTAGGTTATCAAACCAGCTGTTCAAAAATAACAAAATTTAAACTTTGCCATTTCTATATCTATCAATCTGTTAATAATCGAAATACTGATAAATCTTAATAAGGCTAAACTAGTCCACATCTTCGACCGGTTCCCTTTAAATAAAGTAATCAGACTTCAAACAATAATTAGCTTGTTTGTACCATTTCATTAAAAGCAATAATAGTGTGATAATTAGTTCAATTAAAATATTGCCATGCGTTTTCGTTCCATATGAACGAAAACATGCCACCAATATATCATATACTTAATAGGATTAATTTTGTAAGTATGTAACATGTCAAAGCCTTGAAAATTCTCTAATTAATTAGTTCGATATAGATTTAATTAGTAATCTTAAATTATTGATTAACTGTTAAGTTTACAGTGTAAACTCTATATTTGTACACATCAAATCACTGGTTGCCTAATATAGCATTTCTTGATTGTCTTCATTGTCTTCAATCTTATCTAAAAGAAGAAGAAAGAGTTAAAAGAAAATAAAATTGTGGTTAGGATTTTTACTTAGTCATCTTTCTCTGTTGAAATAATATCAAAATTGTTTCTAAAAAGTAGAAACAAACTATTCTTCGAAAAGAAAATAAGAAATGGCTTCTATAAGAGTAGTTACAGATGAAACCAACTTCCAAGCTGAATTATCTAATGCAGGAACAAAACTAGTAGTTGTCGATTTTACAGCTACATGGTAAACAAGATAATTTCAATTTTATTTCGAATTAATTTATCATACATTTGTAACGGTTTTTAGGTGTGGACCATGTCAAAGAATTGCACCAATTTTCCAGCAATATGCGGCAAAATATCCGAAAGCTGTCTTTTTAAAGGTGGATGTTGATCAATGTCAGGAAACTGCTGCTGCCCAAGGAGTTTCAGCAATGCCTACTTTTATTTTTTATAGAAACAAGGTAATGCTTCTATTCTTTTTTTTTTTTATTTTAATAAGATTTCACATATGTACATCGAAAATCTTTTAAAGACTAAAATTGATAGACTGCAAGGTGCCGATGCATCAACATTAGAAAATAAAATTCAACAATATTATGGAGCCGATGATAGTGAAGATTCAGAAACTGTAGGAGGACATGTATGTAAATCTTCTGTATATATTTACTGTTAATTAATTGGACGTATTCCAATTTAGATGGATCTTTTGCCCTTTATTACTAAATCCGAATGTGAATGTTTAAATGAAAGTGATGATCATCCATTCGCCCATTGTCTAACATCTTCTGGTGACTATTTGCAATCAGATTGTGATGAACAACTCATCATTTCAATTGCATTTAATCAATCCGTGAAAATTCATAGCTTAAAAGTGAAAGCTCCTGCTGATAAAGGACCGAAAAATATTAGAATATTCATTAATCAACCTAGAACTTTAGATTTTGATCTTGCAGATAGTTATACTAGTGTGCAAGATTTAGTGTAAGTCTTATTAATAGTGTAAAACCATTAGAAATGTATTGCTTATTTTTGTTTTCAGCCTTACACCAGAAGATTTAGAAGGAAACTTCGTTAATTTAAAATATGTAAAGTTTCAAAATATTCAAAATTTGCAATTGTTTATTAAGGATAATCAAAGTGGTGATGATGTAACACATATTGATCATTTAGTTATTATTGGTTCACCGATTACCACCACTAATATGGGTGATTTTAAACGAGTTACGGGAAAGAAAGGAGAAAGTCATTAATGATCGGAACTGCGTTAATTCCAATATTATAATGTCTATCTTTTTATTATTTCATTTCTACATGATTTTTCTAAAAATTTCGTTGTAATTTAATTAAATAAAAACCAAAATTGTATAAGAAATCTCATTACATTTATTTTTTTAATGAAATATTACAGTTCAATGCGCACATTTCTCATTAGGTTACCTTTTAGACTTCGCATCTGCTTTTCTTTCATTATTTTTAATTTGTTTCTTCGTTTCTATTTTACTAAATACCACATTTTGACTTTTTCCATTGTCATATGTTATATCGACCACCTCATTTTCGAAAAGATTTTTAACATTCATTAATCGTGATATTTGTGGAGGATGGGTAAAATTTAACTTGAATTGGGCATTATGTTTATTATTAAATATTGATAACAAGCCTAGTTTATCATCTTTTGAGTAACACGATTCCAAAGACCATGCTGCATTCCTTACAGCAGATTTAAATCTTTCTAGTTCTTCTAAATTTACATTCTTACTAACATTTAAACCGCGTTCCAATGGATTTATAATGTATAGAGGCGAATGTTCTGGTTTGGTTATTGAAACTGCTTCATTCAAACAAATCGCCTTATTATCGAAATCGAAATGAGCATAATATTCAAAAAATTCTAGTAAAAGTTCCTCAAGAGATTTATCATTTTTTGGTTCAAATTTTAATTTATTTACGTCTCTTAAAAATGTGCCGCTGATACCATTTTCAGTTATGTGTTTATCATTCGAACCTGAAAAAAACCGCGCAAAGTAAGTAATTCTTATAAATTCTTTTATTACAAGCACCTGCTGATTTTATTAAAGTATTTAATGTTGGCAATACGGGCGGTGAATGTAATGGTTTTTGTAAAAATCCCAAAACTAGTAATGTTAAAGAAAAATTTGTAATCCATTTGCCTGGTGAAGAATTTGTAACGGCAGTTTCTTGCGCCCACTTTTTGATTGCGAATACTAATGGCCGTACTCTCTCATCGATCTCGCCCATAATGTATAAGAAATCCGACATAAATACACCACTCCTAAAAGCAAAGCAAACAGTATTAAACTACTCTTGCCTGTTTTTATTCGAAATTCAAACCAACAAGTTGCCCGTTGATAAATCACATTCAACATTTGTCAAATGCTGATGGTATTTAATTATAGGAACTCTAGCTTGAAGTATTCTTCGAACTTGGCTACATCCTGGTAAAAACAAGCTTAATATGTCGCTTATGCTTTCCAGTATTTGTTTGTAATAATATGTTCCTTCATCAGCATTACATTTGGAATGATATACCAATCTACTTTTTTTCTCTTCCTAATTTTAAAGGAATAATATTGTATTAATGAAATTAAAGGAAAAAAAAGTTTACCTTTTGTTCCGTAAGTTGTAAAACAATATCTAAATCACAACCCATCTTTCCAAAACCATTTACAGACGATCCAAATGGGTAAGCGTGTATGTATGGAAAAAGACCAGTTAATGCATTCTCTAGTTGATTTGCTGTTAGAAAACGTAACCTTTGCCCAACTTCGTTTAATTTAGTTTGATTATAGAGTTCGGTAATCTGAGCTGAAACCTTTTTGTTTCTAAATTAAATTTCAATAATCTTCCATAAAAATAGCATAATTTATAAATCAGATAATTGCAATCTGCATCTAACGCCAAAATTATCTGATTTGTGAAATTATATTCTTTCTGTACCGATTTTAGAGATGTTAATTTTGCTCTTAAATTATTGTTGCTAATTTCATTTGTACCACTTTCAATTGTAAGCCTTTTAACTTTGTTTTCTGTTAATTTTGGACTATCTTTATTTGATAATTGTCTAAACCATAAAAATCGAGAATGGACTGGTAGTACCTGATTTGCCTCAAGATGTGTACTGACAGAAAGTGCATTATTTGCTTCTGCTTCAGAGGCAAATTCTACAATAATAAAATGCTGAAAAAATTGACAATACTGTATATAAGTTTCTAATTTTTTTCAATTTAATTCCTTACCAATTTTTCATGCCCTTCACCATAATGGAACATATCTTTAATACATCCAAATGAACTGCAATACGAATAAAGGTCATTTGAAGAATTTGCTGATTGTACTTGAACTAAAATACTTTTAGCAGCTTGTAATCTTCTCATTTTTATCATTTCCATAAATGGCACAGATGGGTGCTGAACTACATGTTTTTTATCTTAAATACATCTACATTACTTTCCTTATTAAATTCTTAGTTCAGCAATTATTATTTCTGAACAGTTTGGAATTAATTACCTTTTTTATTATCCACTTTTTGTCCATAATATCGCAGTTTAAAATTATTGAACAATCTGTTTGTTTTAAACAATTTAAGTTTAATGCGACATAAGATTACCATTATGAATAAATAGCTTAGAAATATAAAATATCTTTTTGATGTTAATTCAAAATAGTGAATATTTAGATACTTTAATCATGTTTTTGTATAATAAGTGTATAAAACTTACTAAATATTATAAATTGCAAAGCTAGCAATTAAAAAACTTTTTGTTAGGTTCAGTTCATCAATGAATAAGAAGCAATGACACGATTCATTGTGTATTTGGCGTTAAATCATATTTTTTTGTACGTTGGTTAATTTTTAATTTTTTTTAAATTTTAATTTAATTGAATAATTTAAATTTTTAATTACAGTTAATTTGATATTGATTTGATCTGATTTTGTGTCAACTTTCAAGTTTCAAATTTCAAAATTTACAAATTGAAATTTTTCAAAATTTATTTTTTATATTTAAAACCTCTGGGCGAATCGCTTACTATACAGAAATGTCAGCCTGTTGATCGGATTTTCTTTGTTATCTAGCGGTAAGTAGAGAAAATTATAATCTGCAAAGTTAGATATTTTCTTATTTTCAAAGAATCTATGTTACATACGTAGGATTTATTTTCAAATAGAGAAATAATTTTAAATAATTGGAAAATTTGCAAATAATATGTGATTATATTAAATAATTGGGAATTAGACTATACTATTTCACGGACGCCCATGTACATATTATATAATGACCAGTGTTTTTCACTCACTTCAGTTTTTACTTAAATATACATTTGTACCTTGTGTAAAGTTTAATTCTAGTTTATTTATATTTGTGTAAAATTTTGTATCAATAGAATTCTTTTTATATTTTATTTATTAATAAATAGCTATAGTATAAATTTTGTTTGTATATTATAAAAATAAATGAACTTTTTTTGTTTAATTTTTTTTTTACTTTTTTTATTTATGGACCTAAAACATCAATGCTAGCAACTTATGTTATGATAAATATATAATTTTTTATTTCAATTAAAATAATGTGACAATCTCCGATTTCAGTTCGAACCTAGTAATACTATTGGAGCCTGGCAGTTAAGTATCACACGCTTCGTAATCTATTATTAACGCATAAAATACCATATAAAATACTGCGATGGCAATAGTAGTTTAAAATAACTGCTATTGAAAAACAGAGACGTTAGCAGTGTTATTGAAAAATAGGAGTTTGGCTTATCACTAAAATAATTAATAATGAAAATATTTTTAATTCGAACTACTAAATCTAGTTGATTTGCATTATTAAATACTTATACAATTATAAATGCTACTACGACATATCAATAATAAATTGCTACTAATGAAAATTGATTAAAATGCTCGTAATGCTTTGAAGTAGACATTGAGCTTGTTATAGTAATACGAACAGGTCCAAAATTAACAGACAAAAATTGAAGATATTACAATACTATTTATGAAGCAGTTGGCATTGAAAACATAATAAATTTGAATAATAAAATAACATTACATATGTATATATATATATATTTATATAGTTACAGGACCGAATTAGTTTATTTCTGCTCAAGTTTTTCTTCAGATTCCAAGTCTTCAATGAAATGATCGATACAGGCAGCCATTGCATCGAATGGAATAAAATCGCTGAAATACAACCTTCCTAGGAAAAATTCTAATTGTTTTGCTAATACAATATTTTCAGGATCATTCCCTTTTTGCTGATTAATTAAATCTGTAATCATTTCAAATGATTTTTCTTTCATGGTTCGCAATTTGATACCGCCGTTTGGTAATAACTCTTCGCCTCCGCTACCATCTCCACCGGGAGCACCAGGATCATCATCGCCACCACCGGGAGAGCCATCACCACTACTTGCTGGAGGAGTTGGGGAGGAATCTTTAGAAGCCTTAGATTTGTCGGGTGATGTTAATTTTGGAGCTTTCGTTTTAGGTATTGCACCTTTGGATGGTGGTGTTTGATCATCAGCTTCTGCTGGAGGTTCTACTGACGTACTAGGTGATTTTGGTGAATCTTTTTTAGATGGAGAGCCATCACTACCCGGGGAAACTGGAGAAGAACCTTCCGAACTTTTAGCTTCTTTGGAGTATGCCTTTGTTGGTATTGCTAATTTGGATTCTTCTAACTGTGCTGAGGCACTAGGTGACTGTGGTGCAGGTGGATGAGGTAGACCTGGTGGAGGTGATAAACCTGGTGGCAGTAGTTGATATGGTGGAGGTTGTAGACTTGCTGGAGGTGGTTCATATGCTGGAAGTAGTTCATATGGTGGAGGTTGTAGACTTGCTGAAGTTGGTTCATATACTGGAGGTGGTTGATATGGTGGAGGTTCAAGCGGAATATCATCTTCATCTTCACTTGCACTAAATGGACCTCCATCTTCTGGTCCATCTGTGGGCTCCGATTTCAAGATACTTTCAATGAATTGTTTCTCTTCCATTTCGCTCGTATATTTCTTTAATTTATAAAATGGACGCACTTCAGATATTATACTGTGACATAAATCTTCTACTTTCATTGTTTCTTCTGTATATTCAACTAATAAACGATAATTCTTCAATTTTCCCCGATGTCCTCTATTTCGCACCTTCTTTATAAGTGCATTCATTTCTGCTTCAACTTTCGATAACAATCCTTGTAAAAAATCATGTAGTTCTTTACCAGTTCCATGCCGTTTCTGTTCCAGTTCGTTTATGCTCTCTGTAACATCTATACTGGTAACATGTTTCGGCTTGTGCTTAAGAGGAATAGCAAATTTTCTAGATTCTCTAATGATCATTTCTAAAACGAGAAAACAACAAAATGAAACAGTATCTGGTTTTTGATGAAGTGATTCGAGTTGTTATAAAATTAATAGAAAAATACTACTAACAGAATTCACATTTTTCAATATTCGTACGTAACTAGTCAAAATGTATTGATGCACACTTACGCTTTTTAAGTACTTCAGATGTCTGGTCACCGTATAGTCCCAGACTTTCATAAATGTGAACTCTTGTTTCGAAATGCGAATCGAAAATTTGTGGTTTATCGTAAAAAATACAACATGACAAGCAAAAGTCCTTTTTCACAACTCTAAAATGACAAAAAAAAACTTTTTAAAGTTTTTAAAAAGTATTTAGTTTCAAGTATTTTTGATCCAAATTAGAAATTTGAAAAAGTTCATTGGTTAATATATACTAGACAGAGAATACATAGAACTAATTAAATAGTATTATTTGAATGCATATACATTTTTAGATACAGAAATGCTTACTCATCATGATTACAATCTTTGTGGTCTTCGGCCGTTTCACTATTTGCACAAATCGCACATTCCTATAATTACATTACGCCATTATTGCAACATTACATTAATTAATTACAACGTTGTTATACTTAATTGATTTAGTATGAATATAAAAACATATTAAAAAAAACTTACGGTTTCCAAATTATATAAAGAAATTAATTTATCTTGCAATTTTTCCATATAAGATTTTTTTGAATAATGTTTAAGCAACTGTTTCTTATCATGAGTTGATATCGGCTCATCGCATGCTAAACAATCGATTTTCCGGGCATTAAAGAAATTTCGAACAGTTTGTTTGAATTGCATTGTCCAATCTATAATAACAAAAGAAAAAAAATAGTATGTATATATATATATATTCAACCGATTGACTGCAATGTAATCTATTGTGTAGCATTAAGTAAATCTTAAAAAGCGAAATAGTAGTACTTACTCTCTTGAGCGATAAACAGTTTACTTTTGTAATTAGATGGAGTTTCATTTTTTGTTAGCCATTTAGTGTTTCGTTGTTTTACAACCTTGGGATCGAATCCAGTTGGTGTGTTAGCGCGTACTAGTCGCTCAATCAAACGAAAATACCGATGTAAATAGAAATGGTGAGTCCATTCTAATTTTTCCCAATTCTTAATAATAATGTGTATAAATCCTGTTTTAGCTAGCTCCATGTCCGTAATGTAATATAATTTATCGATGAATTTGTAAATCATCTTAGGACTTAATATATCACACTGAATACGTTGAATATGAAACAATTTACCGAGAAAGAATGTCAGGCACAATAAATATGCGCCAAGTGTTTTATTGGTATATTGATTTTTTTTCAAAATACTATGGATTTCCTCAAATTGTCTATAATAGCCTTTAATTTTATCAACGAAATTAATTTCCTTATCTAGTTGATCCTTTAAGATTTCTTTGAAATTGTATTTTTGTTTATGTTCAGTTTCTAGTGAACAAAAAATTTTCTGATAAACTTCTGCCATAGCTTGTGCAAAAATAGGAAGTTTGCCAGATGCTGTAAATATCCTGCTTACTGCATAGACTAGATGCACTTTTTTCTCAAACTTGAAGCTAATTAATTTATCGTATATAGACTGTTGTATCTTAGCTATATCATCAAACTTCATTTTCTCCCATTCTGGCTCCAATGGAGCATAAATTTTATTAACCGCTGTTATACATGTCGTATTCGTTTCATATTCTTCAAACTCTAAGCGCTCTATTAAATCCATTTTTGAATACCTTATCTGAAAAAGAAATCCTAATTAATCATCTATCAAGCATTAGTTGAATATTTAACTAACTATAATAAATGATTATAATATTGGCCTATAATGAATTCAGCACTTGATTTGATAACATAACAAAACCGATTGCCTTCGAAATATTTTAAATTGATCTAAGCATTTTGTCATTAAAATCTTATGTTTTGAAATTTTGAAATTGTTGTCGAATAATTTAAAATACTAGATGTAATAATATGATATAGTAAATTTATCAACGAAAAAAAACACCTTTAGAAAAAGATAAGTAAACTAATTAAAATTTTGAAACATTGCTCACAAATTTTACTTGTTCATAGCAAATATAATATATGCAAGTTATACAACCAATAAAACATTTATTTAAGAAATGCGTTAACAGCACGTTTAGCCGCAAAATTTCTAAATAACTTCAATTTTTAAAAATTGAACCAAAACCAATCGTATAAAATATACGTTCCGGTGCTTCAGTTTAAAGCAACTTTCATAAGTTTCGTTATTCGTTCTGCAAAATGGCTGTCGGTCATATCACGAAAATCAATAATAATTTCAAGATGGTTGACTGCGTAAATGAATATTTTAACGAAAATTTTACAAATTCTTGAAGGTTTCGAAATGATTTTACTTTAATACAGCATAAGACAAAAAAATTGTCGAACGGTCGAAAAGAAAGGCGATAAGCACTAGATAAAATTCATATCGATAGCAAAATGGCTGCGCAATGGCAACTACGACAAACACGATCGATATGTAATATAAAAGAATGGAATGAATAGTTTAGATTAAGAAAGAAATGAAATAATGATAAAATAATTATCTAATTGGATAATGGTATGTTGATATATAAAGAAATTGTCTTACTTCTGCTCAATCTAAGATGCCATATATATTTTCCACCTGCTTCAAATAAGCACAACACACACATTAAAATAAATTTTATCTTTCGAACTTGGGCGTCTATCTGGTATTTACAAGCCTTTGTATTCACCTACATCGGTATTTTACCGTCTATGGACTATAATAAAAGGAATTGAACTTAAAAAAAAATAGGAATTTATAAAACAAAATAGAATAGCTATTCAATGTTGTAAATAAAGTCTTTGGATTGGAATAATTTTTATTTCATGGATACTTCATGTTACATAAAATTTTCCGAAGTTTTACTAACTTACAAATGGGTAACTTTTGGCAAATGTTTGCACAATAAAACCTCTCCATATTAGTTACACAAAATGCCAGCTTTAGTGGCCGCTACAAGAAGATGACTGGCATCGGGAGGGTTGGAAAATTTGCGCAAAAAAAAAATGAAGGACTGAACAGTTCCTCTCCAGAACATGAACAATTAAAGATGTCATTGCGCACAGTGCAGTGCAGGCGATCCGAATACATTGATTTGTATTCGATCATTGATAAATAATAATCAAATACCATTTGATTATTTATTTAAGCGTGATCGAATTAAAATTAATTTTAGCGAGAGAATTTGCCAGCTAGTTTATTAAAAACATAACATAAATGTAATAATATATTAATGAAATAAATAGTTTGAATTACAAATTAGACTTTGCTTCTTGAACCAATAGTTTTTAAGATGCGAAATAAAGTATTATTTATAATATTATAAGTATGTATATATTATCAAAGTGTCGCCAATGTATTGGATCATTATATATTAAAGTACATCGTTTAGCAAGACACAAAATTCTTGTTATCAGCAAAGCTGAGCATATAGCTATATGCTTATTGTTAGCGGATGACCGTTCGGAATGCACCCATTGTGAATTCTGATCCGATAATATTGTTATACAAGATGCCGCGACGGAGAATTAAAAAAACACACAAGCAAAACCAAAATATAAATGAAAACAATGAACAAGAAAAATATTTGCAGGCCTTAGATGTTTTGGGTAATTCAATTGGTGTTTATGACTTTATGCTATTACTTTGAATTCTGCTCAGGCGTATTCAGCTGATACAACTGAGTGACTCAATCGAACGTGCCTAACTTTAAATTTACAGAGTATTTCCTTACAAAGTATTCTGATTTACAATGAATTGTTTGGTAGTTTGATCAAATTTTGTTTTATTTTTTATCAATAATTGAATAAAAATGTTATTATTTTATTGGAATAGAACTTAGCTGGTGATGGGCAATAGGTCGAAACCCTATTTATTTACATTTACAATCCATTACAGAACAATTTTATGTAACATTTAACTGATCACGTAGTACACCGACTTTTACTGGTGTTGGTTAGATGGCGCCAAAAATGAGATAAAATTTCTAGTTCCGTTTAACAAACATCAAAATCATCATCATGAAAAATTAATGATTATAGATTTGAATTGAACTACTTGCATTTCGATTTTGAAACGGCGAATAAGATAAGCCGCGTTTACTTTTTAGTGTTTTTATTTTTATTATATTAAAATGTTTCATTTACAGTAAAAATCTTATAGATAAATTAATCAAATTGAATATCATATTTCACATCAAAAAAGAATTACATAAATATGTTAGAATTATATTAGCTTACATATGGTAGACTCTAGGTAACTACTAATAAACGACGGTTTATTCTGTCTCATATTTTTCCGAATTTCTATTCAATACACCATTTACTTATCGCCATATATTATGTATGTACAAAATATTTACATTATTTGTGTTCTTCGATACTGACTGCGGCCGATTTTTTCTAAAGGCAATCCAGGATGTTTTTTCTTTTGATGTTTATTCATGGTAGTTTTATCGTAATATGCATTTCCACAATATCGGCATTTAAATGGCCTTTCTCCTAATGCACAAATATATATATATATATTAAATTTCATTGATAAACTTCTTGCACTGCGTGTAAATTGCATCAGTTAGAATTTGATACGTACCTGTATGTGTGCGCGTGTGAATTTCTAGTAGGGTTTGAAAAGGAAACGTTTTGTCACACATTTTACATTTAAAAGGCATTTTGCCAGTATGCTGATACATGTGAAGCTGAAAACATAATGTGTAGTATTAGAAATTTCCCATAAAAATCAATATGCTAACCTTAAGATGTGCTGCTTGCTTAAATGACTTTCCACATGTATTACATGGAAATGGTCTTTCACCTGTATGAATTCTATTATGGATTTCTAATTGCCGTGCTGAAGGCGCTGTCTTGCCACAGACATCACATCTGAAATGCAATAGAAAATCCTAATAAGTATGAAATTTTATGATACAATACATTAAAAATATAATTGGCTTATATCGAGGGTCTTGCTCATTTTTTCCGAAAAATGCAGATTTTGTTTATTTTAATTACCTGTATTTCCATATTATATCTTTATGTTTTTGACTATGCGCTCTTAATTGGCTTTCATATGCAAATCGTTTTTCACATTTTTCGCAGGTAAATTTATTATGTTTTTGTTCCACATGTTCTTCTAATTGATCCTAAAACAACATATGTAAATACCAATCCAGGGTAATTTTCTGTGACAATAATAATCAGGGCCATATTCAATCATACCCTATTGTCACACTTAAACGAACACATTTTGCAATTAAACTGCTTAAATTCTGGGTGCCTTCTAATGTGTCGGCCATAACCTATTTTCGACGTAAATATTTCTCCGCAAAATTCACACTGAAGAGACACTGGTTCCTAAATAATGAATCTGTAAGATATAATCATTCCAGACTATTTCACAGTATTCTTACTTTTTGACTTTCTGGTTTAGGTAATGGTTGGCCATCTTCATCAACATTGATGTGAATCGTATTAACGTGACTTTGTAATGCAAGTTTCGTTGTATATGCTAAAATAAACCAAAGAGGTATTTATATGTAAATTTGGATTACATTTTCCTAGAAAATTACACATACAATTCCCGCATGATGAGCATAAAAATCTTTTTCCAAAATGGGTTTTACAATGTCTATACAAACTGCTTTCATATGTGAATGTTTTACCGCATTTTGTGCAAGAGTAATTCTTTTCGTTTAAATGACTGAGCATATGTTTGTTCTAAAACAAAAAAATTTTCATTTTGGAAAATGAATTCATCAAAATATTTGATGAATTCAAACTACACTTTCTGACCTTTTTATAATTGCCTGAAAATGACTTGCCACAAATTTTACATGGCCGAGATCTATCGTGATCATATTTATTATTATGTTCATCAAGTTCTTCTTTGGTTCTATAAAATTTCTGACATGACCTACAAAGATGACTCTGATTCGAATGTAATCCTAAATGGTACAATGGCACACGTCTAAGGAATGTTTTTAAACATAATATACATCTCAAGTCATTCGTATGATCGTTTTCATAATGTTCTAGAACCGAACTGAATTCACCAAGTTTTTTTGAACATAATTGACATTTAAATGAACCATCAATTTGCTTTCTAGTTGGTATAATGAATTGTTTATGTCTAATTAGAATGTTTTTTGGAATTTGAACATTAGCAGATCCTAATAAGAACAATTAATCAGATTTTTAATTCATTTAATTCCACTTGATGAGTGTTACATACTCTCAACACCATTTTCGGTTTTGATTTCTGGATTTTTAATGCAATCCTTTTTGTGTTCAAAAAGCATATCGTGATTTCTGAAATATTTACGACACGGTATACATGTTATGCTATCTTTCCAATGCAGTGCCATGTGATATAAAAGATTATCTCTTTGTTTGTAAATTTTAGTTTGATCACACAGTATGCATTTGTCTTGTTCTAATTCCGATGCATGGCATTCATCGTAGTGATCAATTGCATTATTAACTTCTGTCAAGTATTCTAAACACAGTCTACATTGAAATGTTCCTTGCGGAACGATTATGGTCTTAGTTTTCAATTTATTACAATCATCTGTTTTTATTTGCGGATCATCTTTATCGTTTAGAATGTGACATTTCCTCTTTCCTTTAAAAAAATAGCATATAAAAAATTCTCTGGTTAGCATATTTATTCAAACTAACTTGAAATTCTTGTATTTTCAAATTCTTCCTCTGAAAAAGTTGCTTCTGTTTCAATTTTCACATATTGATGATCAGGCAAATATTCAACTTTGAAAAATGATTCTCTTTTGATTTCCATCTTCGATTGTTCCAAATCTGAATTATCGATCTCAGTATCATTATCTTCTGATATACTATTTAAATAACTGTCGCAATTAGTATTGGGCTTAAGAATTGCCTCACATTCCGTAAACTGCAGATTTCCATCGCCATCTTCTAATTTTACATCGACATCACATTCTGTCGAGTCTTCAAAAATGTTCTGTTGTAAAATGTTGTCTAGGATGTTATTTGACCAAGAAACTTTTTCAAAAAAACAATAGGACTGCAGAAATTGCGATGCACAATCATTGCAAATCTTTAGAGGTTTGTCGTCTTTTGATTCTATCTAGAAATGGATCGACTTGTTTAATACTAATTGTAAGCAGTATTGATCATATATTTACTTTAATATTACAATATTGTTTGAATAATTTTGATAAATTCAGTTGTTTTTTTTGTCGTTCATTTTTCAAATAAACTTCCCATATAAACTGTAGATTTTCAGTTTCAGTTAAACACACTCGGCAAATTGTATTAAAATCCCTTATTGTTATTACTTGTATATTATGGTCGTTCATTTTTTATTATTTTAATTTGAAATTTTCAAGATATTCACATTTTGTATTTATAAACAACCATGTCGTGACATAAATGACATAATTCACATGATCGACATACACAAGGGAATTGGTATGATGATTGGTATCATACACAGGGATTTCCCTTGTGTATGATTGGTATGATTGGATTGAAGAAGTTTGTCAAGCGTGTCAATGTCAAATTGAATTGTTTATGTCAGTTTTGTTATAGCTGTGCTCGCTTCTTCATATTTCTAAAGTTAAATATGAAAATAATTCGCTAGTTTTAAATAATTTATTATTGAAAAATTGTTATTAGTTTGTACAATGCCAACTATTTAATATTCTTATAGAGTCACTAATTTCTTTTTATTATAAGAAAAATGGCTTCAGGAGATGCTTTAGAATCTATAGAAGTACTACAATCAAATTCAACATTAAATAACATGAATAATTCGAAGGAGCCTCCTGGAATTACCGATTCCGGGATTGAAGGCGAAGAGGAAGGTATGTTGCAAGTAACAACTTTCTTTTGTTAATTTACATTTTTTTGTAACCAACACCCATTGAATTTTGAGGTCACTTGGTTTCCTTTTTTCTTATCAAAAGAGGCACTTCCTGCTTTAATTTGTGAATTGTTTTGAACATACTTATTTAAAGGTTGTTTATTTAAATGCAAATAACTAATTATGCACCAAAAAAAAAAACATTTTGCTATAGTTGTGATTATTAGTCATTGGTTTTTTTTTTTAATAAATAGGTAGCTTGTAGTAGCTGTAGAATTCTGTGTATTAATTTTTTTATTTGGTTTTCCAGATAAGGACAACATTTCCGA
The DNA here is from genome assembly GCA_949748235.1 of Platypus cylindrus. NCBI lineage: Eukaryota > Metazoa > Arthropoda > Insecta > Coleoptera > Curculionidae > Platypus > Platypus cylindrus. The sequence continues at coordinate 5,732,947 of OX456489.1, read as the reverse complement.
GTTGAATACAAGTTTTCAAGATGTAAGCGCATACATACATTTTTAATTATTAATTTCCTTTCAATAGCCTTGTCGATAAAATATGCCATTGATTAAAGTCAAACGCAAATTTTAATTAAAAAATCTTGTGTTAAAGCTAACGTTTTTATTCGAACTGTACATGTTTTTATACATTAAATTGATAATAATTACATGTATTTCTTAGAATTAATTTTCTTCATAATTGAGAACAGCGTCACTTTTAAACAAACATCGTTACTTATGCAATATTTATTTAAAACATTTATGCATACGCTCATTTCAATTAATCCTCTGTTTAATTAGAGAAGTCATAATCAGCACAACTAGATTTTATTTCCATATATATTTTTTTTTTTTTTGTTTAGAAAATAAACTTAACATGATTGTAATTGATTGAAAACCACCTTTTGTAAAGTGATTTTTATATTGTTGTATCGTTACGAATAATCAGCTAGATAAAAGAACATACAAACCCGATACGCGTATTTTATAAATTTATACTCTATTCTACTACATAAACCTTCACAAACATCGTAATTTAATTACAATTCCAATTAAATATATTTATTTTTCATTTAGATGTATGTGTTTAAGTGAACCTTGTACATTACATACTTTCGCCAAAAAAATGTATCAATAAACCAATCTTAGTACGTAATTATCAGTTTTGATATTCTTGAGCAGTAAAATAGCAAATTATGTTGTATTAATATAAAGTAAAATAGCATTAAAAAATCTATAAATAAATCGGAATATCATAGTAATGGAAAGAAATTGGCATGTTTTATAAGTAGATATAATTTGTTCGCAAACATGTAAACATGTACATTCCAAACATCCAAACAAATTAATATTAATTGAGATTATTAATGTAATTAACATTGCATTTATTTAATTTTTCCTGGCATCCCTAGATGTATAAAAACATTTTATATAAAATTGTATCTTTTCTGGAATTCTTATTTTTGTTTATGAATTTTAATTCTTGTTAGTCATTAATTATCTTCTAATAATGTGTTTTTAGCGATATTTTCTTTTGAGAGTTAATTAGTAAACATTGAAAAATTAATATTTGGTTCTTTATAAGCGAGCGTATGCATATATTTTACTAAAAACTTTTTCGTTATCGATTTGATTTATTTATAAATATATTTTCTATTATTTTTTGTCAGTTAGTGATCGATCTAACTAACAAAAACCTCAATTAAATCGAAATAATTAGAAAAAAAAATTATATTTTATAATAAAATCTAACGGTAGTAAAACCAGTAAGTAATATAATATGCAGTATAAATTAAACTAACTGATAGTTATTAATATTAAATAGAACTAATTTGATGGTCAAAATATAAAATAGAGCAATAAAATTGGGTCTTTTACGGCAGTATTGCCGCTAAATTGTATATATAATTGATTTAACAATAATTGTTATTATTATGTTAATGGCAATGATTCATACATACAATGAAGGGCTTGTACCTATAAAGGAAAGATGTGAGAACATTATTTTCTATTAATACAGAAAAAAAAAACGACAAAGTTTACCTGGTACCAATTAGGCTCGATTGAATCAATAGTATGTATTTAAGGCTGAAACTTGTTTCATATTATGTTGTTATAAATTTGAAATAGATGTTATTGGTCAGTTAGATAAATCCTTATCAGGATCATTAGTATTTATTTTCTTTTTCAATTATCAAACAGTTGTTTAGATAATGTTTATTACTCTATTGACCAATCGTTGTTTTTCCAAACAACTTTTTTAAACTATAATTATGTATTATCTGTACAAATAGAATTATTTTTTTTAGGCTGGTGACCAAAAATCCATATCAAATGCAGCTACCGCACGGGCCGAAAGGGAAAAGGAAAGGGAGCGAAAAATTGGACATCGGAGGGTGGGTGTTGGTGGTGAAATTACATATAAAAAAATACAAACCACACAGATTATGGGTTCAATACAACTTGGTAAGTTCGAGTAGTACCTATTCCATATCAATACGTATCTGTAAAACGAACTGCTAATTTCCTAAAATGTATCTAAAAGATGAGAAAAAAATCGTTTTTAATTAAATTGTTCTACCGAAAATTCTGATTTGTATTAAGTATATTTATGTATCAATTGCTATCGTTAGATTATTAGTAATGTTATCATTTAATATTATTAGATTAGATCTGATAAAACAAATGATTAACGAAGATAGGAATTTTTATTTCATTCTGGCGACTTTAGGAATTCCGATAAGTTGAAAATCTTACGTGATCTATTTGTCTAAATTCGGTTATATGTGATTTTTCTTCGAAAACAGCTATGGCTTGGCTTAATTTTGTAGACAGGCCGTCTTATCTGAGTAGAAAAATTCAGTCAGGTAACGTTAAATGGCTCTATTTTTATAAGTTTTTTTTTATCGAAATGTTGCCAAATATTCTTATAATTTCTTAATTCCAATAATACATGTGTATGTTTAATTTGCCAAGCATCACACACACCTATTACTACCACTCATAAATTAAATATTTGCTAATTACTTCATCGATAACTATTTTTTTCTATTTTCAGGAATTCAACATGCTGTAGGCGGTTTAGCATCGAAACCTGAAAGAGATTTATTAATGCAGGATTTTATGACTGTTGAAACAACAAATTTCCCTAGCGAAGGTTCCAATCATACACCCGCTCATCATTTCTCCGATTTTAAATATAAAAATTACGCTCCAATTGCTTTTCGTTATTTTCGAGATCTTTTTGGTATTCAACCTGATGATTTTCTTGTATGTCAAATAAATTAAATTGTTGATGATTTATTCGAATTCTAATACTTGTCTCAATTAGATGTCAATGTGCGATTCACCATTAAGAGAATTATCGAATCCTGGTGCTAGTGGATCGATTTTTTATTTGACTAGTGATGATGAATTTATTATTAAGACTGTACAACATAAGGAAGGTGAATTTCTACAGAAACTTTTACCTGGTGAGTAGATATTAAACGATATTCAATCCAATCGAAGAATAACGAAATCTATTAGATCGAATTTAAATGGTTTCTTATTATAGGTTATTATATGAATCTGAATCAGAATCCCAGAACCCTATTGCCAAAGTTTTTCGGTCTATATTGTTATCAATGTAATAGTAAAAATGTCAGATTAGTAATTATGAATAATTTATTACCAAGTAATGTGATAATGCACCAAAAATACGATCTTAAGGGCAGCACTTATAAAAGAAAAGTGAGAACTTGCAATAGTTAAATTAATGAATCATAATCATCTGATATGACTGTCAATATTTTAGGCATCTAAGGCTGAACGACAGAAACGATCTCCGACATACAAAGATTTAGATTTTATGGAACATCATCCAGAAGGCATTCTTATGGAATCCGATACGTACAATGCTTTAGTTAAGACAATTCAACGTGATTGCAGAGTATTAGAAAGCTTTAAAATTATGGATTATAGTTTACTGTTAGCAATTCATAATTTGGATCAAGCTCAACGAGATAAATTGGTAAATACATACATATATAGATAATTAATTCATATCACATTAGTCACACAAATGCACAAAGCAAATAAAACAACTAATTTTTCATTTTAATAACGCAAATACTTTTTCTAATCTTCTAAATTGATTGATCGAATTCATTATTATTTATTTTATTTCTATTTCAGGAAAAAACGTCGCATAATAAAAATATCGAACAAATTCCACAAGATGGTGATAGTGGTGGTCCGAGTAGTCTATTATTACATGCGGAAAGAGAAAGAGAACGGGAAGATCGAGTAGGAGCAGCTGCTCTAAATCGAAGCCGTTCAATTAATCGACAGCGACTTGTTGCCCATTCAACAGCAATGGAAAGTATACAGGCTGAATCTGAACCGATTGATGAAGATGATGATACACCGTAAGTTTAGTTGTTTTTTTGTAGTAATTTTTATAAATATTGTACATTTTGTTAGACCTGGTGGAATTCCGGCGAGAAATGCAAAAGGAGAACGACTTTTATTATTTATTGGTGTTATAGATATTTTGCAAAGTTATCGATTAAAGAAAAAGTTGGAACATACTTGGAAATCTATGATTCATGACGGCGTAAGTATCAGTCAGTGACGTTTATATTGTGTCTTGAACGTCAGCAAGTTGATTTTTGTTGAAATTAGAGAATCAAATGTTTCTATCTATATTTTTTATAAAGATTGTTTAACATAATGCTTATTATAGGATACCGTCTCGGTTCACAGACCAAGTTTTTATGCTCAACGTTTTCAAAAATTCATGTCCGAAACAGTGTTTAAGAAAATTCCATCACGTAAGTGTCTTTTTTACTGTTTTTTTAATTGAATTTAGGAATTTGTTTCTTTAAAATATATGATTCATATTGATTTTCTTGTTGTTGTTATTGTTGGAATGAGACCTTATGTATATTTACATAAAAACAGGAAACATAATTGATATTGGTCTTTTATTTGTTCCTGGACATTATTATGTAGTAGTATAAGAATTGATTTAGAAAGAAATTAAGTTTCATGTTTCCTATCGAATCGAATTAAATGTTTATTCGATTTGATTGTATGCATTCTGTTTTCTTTTTTTTTGTATTTCTGTTTCGATAAACGTGCATTTTTCAATGTATTTTGGAATGTATGTGTGTAATTAGTTAATTATGAATATTTATAAGTACGTATCGATGTATCGATATAATTGATTGATATTACAGTTAAGATAATTTAATTTTTTTTTGTCGAAAAAATAATTCCTTTGATTCATAAACGTAATATCTGTTTTGTTGTAATAAGTAGTTGATCTGATATTTGTGTGTTTTCAATGCTTCGTTGTAGTGGACATGCCTGAAATTAAGGGCAACCATCGTAAATTCCGCACCCTGGTAACAAGCTATATAGGTAACGTTTTTCCGACACATTTTGTTATTTGTAGCCATTATTATTTCTGTTTTACATTTCTATTTTTTATTTTTTACATTCAACATTATTTTGCAGCACACACACAACCCAGTGTATTTATTTTATTGCTTTACGCCAAATGTTCTTTTAATAATGCGTTGTTTCACTTTAACTGTGTATATTTCACTGTTATTCGCCTATTGCAAATTCGATGTGTGCATTAAATCAATTTTTTGCTAATAAATGTGGCATTTGCATTAATATAAAGATAAGACATTTTCTATGGACCATTTTTTAATGAAAGATTCTGATTTTGAATCTGAATTGAACTAATTTCCGCTTACTTTATTTTTTATTATTTATGATTATTGTTTTATATATATTTTTTAATATCCGTTACTACTAACCACATTTTAGCCATCAAAAACGACAGCAAATTGCTTTGTTTTATGAATAATCAAAACATGGTCTTAAACTGATTTTACTTTTTACTTTAATCTAAACAAACTTTTAAATTTAATTTTTATCACAAATATTAATTTTCTGGGGAATTGTTTCAGCTCTTAAACATTCGCCATCAAAAAGAAAGTCAATATCGAAACCATTGAGACACGAGGAATTATTAGAAAATAGTAAGTATACGTTTAACTATGTTCAAAACTTTGTGGATTCAGCTATTTCCACTATAAATCAAACTAATTAAGGAAATACAATAGTAAAAGATTAATTTTTATTTTTTCTTTATTTAATTTTCTTTCAATATCTCTGCTAATAAAAGTCATATTAAATAGCAAATTCACCGGCACAGACCGTTTATAATCATCAAAATGATTCAAAAATTGATGGTGAGTGCTTCTTGTCTTTTTAGAATTGTTTCTTTTTTTGTTTGCTTTTTATATTGACTTTTAGAAACGACATAAATAGTTTTAGTAGTTGTTGTCTAGAATGATTTTTAATGATTAATAATCAAATCTGTTTGTATCTACTATCCAATTAATATTAATTTAATATTTTTTTCTTTTCACGCCGCTTTAATTGGAATCTATCATAAATTTATCCAATCGCAAATCGATATCATTTCATATCCTATAACATGGTAGTTAGTCCAACAGATAATCCATCATCCATATCAAAATCTATTCCTACTACATCTCCACAAACTCCTGTTACATCAGTAACACCTCCATTAGTTACTGCCGTGGTAACTACTACAATAACTAGTAATACTACAATTGCTACTGTAACTAATAACACTACAACTAATTCCAATACTCTTCCTGCCTATTCTACAACATCATCATCATCATCGCCAGCAACTTATCCCGCCGTCTTAGTGGGATCTAATAAACAAAAAGTTCCACCTCCAGTACCACCAAGAGGCACACCTAAAATGAGTAAAGAAAGCAAAGGTGTGCAGAGTATTATTAATTAGCGTGTATTGTGTGTGTTACGCTTATGAGATCGGTGTGTGTTAGCAGAAATGTATATTAGGAATTAAAAAAATAATCGCTTGTCGATTTAATAAGCTACTGTAAAGCCTAATTTAGCTTCAAATTTGAGTCGCAGCAATTATTTTGTAAACAATATAGATATTTTCTCTCTAGATGGATTTTATTGAGCAGTCGGCTAAAAATGAACGAGAAAATAACTATAATCTTTAATTAGTGATTGCATTCAATTAAATTTTCTCCATTTTCTTGCGAATAGATCTTTTAATTTTTATTGCTTTCTAAATAATTTTATCATACATGCCTTTTTTTATAAAAGGATTGGTGCCTAGCTGTAGCAGTACACCACCTCCAACATATTCTGATGGTTATGATCGTAGTGAAGCTGGATCTACAATTGGCTCAACATCTGGACATGCTTCAGCAGCAATTCGTAGTAACAGACCACACGGCAATACACTGTATCACACTCATCATCAAATGATGATAAAGAATTATAAAGAAGATTCCATTAGGTATGTAGATACATACATATGTCGAAACAATGATTTTAATTGTTAGTAACGATTTATTATTATCGTTTTCAGTATAACCGATATCAAACTTGAATCTCGTGCTGAAACAAAATCATCACTCAGTGTTGAATCATCTGGTTGTAGCAGTTCAACAGCTGGCGGTGGCGGTCCATCATCATCCGGTGGTCATTCATCTAGAAGTGGTCTAACATGGACGCCACCAGCATCCGTTGAAGGATCAACGCCAACTTGGACCGAAGGTACACCATCATTTACCGAATCGTCAAGTAGCGGGGATATGGGTGAGTAGGCGCGCTGGTTAGAGGGCTCTAATACATTTTATCTATCTATCAATCTATCCATTTTTCTATGTATCTACCTAGCTCCTATTTCTGGCTTTTCAACATTTGCTTAACATATAATATAATTTGTTTTCATGAGTTGAGTCTATATATATATATATATATATATATGTTCGATTGGATGTACCCAATCGAACAGGTTGCAATTAGTTATAAACATCAAATAGTATCTTTTGTTTATCAAAGAGAACAACGATTTTAAATTGTACTTGCATTTCTTCTTCACCGTTTCTTTATCTTTAACATTAAATTTATTGCTTTTTAATGCTTTGCTATGTTTAAATGTTCTAGAATTATTAATGTTATTGTCGTATTTCAAAGAAATTAATATATATGTATATATACTTGAACTTTATAGCTTGTCCAACAACCCCATTAAAAAAAAGTTCTGGAACATCATCAAATAGACAACAAAAGAAAACGGTGGAACATGCACTTAATAATCTCACAACGGAAATGGTAAGTAATAGACGTTAATGGCGTTAGGATTTTCTTTGAAATTTAGATGATTTCTTTTTGGTAAATGTAATAACGACATTCAGACTTTTGTATCTGATTTTGTATCTTTTACATTTAATTATTTGAAAGCTACTTTAAGCATGAGTGTCATCAGCAAAGTGTCCATCGACTAATGCAAAACGATTGATACAGTCAAATTTTGATTAGTGTGCTGTGCTTAATGTTCGATGCTTTGTTACTGATATAAAAGTCTCTACATTTGCTAATTAAAAAGAAATGATTTAAAGATTTTGTGCTCATATCATTAGCATTCGATCATCACCATTTTCGATAATTATGTGTTTGTAAATCAGTTGTTATTACACATGGATTAGAGTACTAAACACTTGAAAATCTGATTGACAGAAACTATTTAATCGTTGGTGATGAATTAATTCAACATTTTTAATGTCATTTTATATGTATAACAAGATATTAATACACAATATGTTTGTTGTCCGTGTACACAGTTTTATTATTTACTACATATTGTTATAATTATAATTTCCCATTTTGTTTTTAATAATTTCAATTCTTATCAAAATGCATGCTTTTTTGTATTAATCATATTTTTAAATGTCCCTTTTAGAGTGCAATTCTAACACTAGAAAAGCAATAACCAGTTTTGTTAAATATTTAATCATTATTAGATTGGCGCTTGTCGTTAAGTTTTTTTGTTAAACATTTAGGAAATATATTTATTGTTTAAATTGTTTATTAAAACCTGCCAGATGTATACCAATAGTGCTTCACATTTCAGTATTTTTAAACAAAGCTGTTTTCATATGAAGTTCGAATAATTGTAACGTATTTATTAATTACAACTTTAGCAATTAATCGAATTAATTCTAATAGACGATTAGAACATTCTACCATGCTGCTACTACCACTTCTACTACTACTACTACTACTACTCGTATTAGAGGCAACACTGTAAAACTGCTTTTTCACAGAATTAATTCCAACTTAAAAATGTAACTGAAGGTATTTTTTTTTTCATGTTTGAAGAGTACAGATTGTGTTCTTTCCAATTAAAATAAAATTCGTGTGGTAATAATAATAAAAAAATTTTTTAGCTGTGGTGTGATTTTCTTAAAAAACTAAAAACTTATATGCTCGACTCTTTAATTTTGTGAATAATTTACGCGTATTTTTTAATTATTTAATTGTCTGAAACTTCAAGCTTTGTTTAAATATTTGCTTTCATTATTATAGTGGCTTGAGCGTAAATAATACATATTAGAAAGCTTTGAATAGGATTAAAAATATACACAATAGCTATGTGAAATGCATGAAAATACAATATTTAATATATAACTGATATTTGTTCCTAGCAAGCTATGAAATTTCAGTTTTGCCACTGCTGTAATCATCCACTATACGTTTCTTGGAACAAACCGATATTATTTTACTATTTATATAGATTATTTTCATTATTTTCAATGAATATACATGTTAAATATTAATATAATTATTGTATTATTTTTTATGCCTGTGTACACTGATCAAATCATTAGAAATACCATCAAAAAAATTTGTTTCTAATTAAATAATTCTCATTTTATATACATCAATCAGGAACAATTGAAGCATCGTGTGGAAAGAGACTACGATTGATAAAATTAAATTGAGTCTCCGATTTGATTCGATAATAACGTTAAGATGGTGTAATAGCACACTGATAATACAACTATTTCTCTATAATATGTATCATTTTTAATTTAATGTTAAAGTAAAGAGAAGTTTAAGAATAATTGAAACAAAGACGTGGCAATAAAAATCTATAATTATTATTATTCGAATGCCAAACAATAAGTTTTTTTTTTCGAATATATTTCACTTTGTTGCTAGATAATGCTATACTAAATATATGCAAGATAATAATTATGGGGACTTATTAATTAGTAATAATGCATACTTACTTAGTTTTAATTAATACTCAGTACTTATTTATAACAATAAATCAATTTTAAAATAATTATATACAATATATTAATTTACACTTAATGGAACAGTATTCATTTATACTATGCATATTTATGATCTGACTTAATTTTTAATTAAAAAAGAAAACATGTTTATTGATAATAGCATTCCAGTTTATTATTCATAGCTTTATTTAAATGATATTCTTTTTTCGTTACACTTGCTATTTTTTTTTTATCTGGTATGTGAAGTTGCAGTAATCTCAATTAAATTGTAACTATTATAAAAATGTGATTGATTATAAAATGTTTTTTTATTTTTTTATAAATTCTAATTATAACTAATAATAAATAATGTAAATTTTTTAAACGAGTTACAGTTACTGTACAATTTGTAACAAAGTGTTATTATTGTATTCATTTTAGTTATTTATTAAGCTTTTTAATTCGTCATTTTTAAGATTCGATAGAAAAATATTGTATTTTTCATTCAACATTACCATTAATAGTCAATCGTTTTATATGATCAGTTGAAATAATTTTATGATTTAAACATTATATAATTTCATCACCATAATCCTTATGTTGTATAGTTATGTGTATAAGGAGGTGGGTATGTCTCAACATACAAAATTATAAATATGTATTATAATGAAACAACCAATGAAATCTGGTTATATCAAATCTATCTAATCGTATCGATAGAATTCGAAATTGTTTAATCCTATCTGATTATGAGACTTGTTCAAGCCAAAAATGTAACCCACTTTTATATATTTAATAAAATATAATCCTCAGGTACACACATTCATAATATACTTTCATACAATATTCGTTATATTAATATTATTATTGTCATTATTACATATTAATATGTATTGTTATTATTGATATTTGATAGCGCAGTTTATTGTAAACTGTGTTCATAATATGTAGGTAGTTGATACTTAAGTTTAGCCGCAATAAAAATGACAAAAGCCATTATTGTTTTTGAAATTTAAAACGATCAAACCTTAAAAATAAAAATATTCTTATTGATTTCTGTTTATATCGATAATCGAAGCTTAGTAATTTGAAATAAGGATACTGAATTCTTTGAAGGAAACCTTCCCGAGATATTACATTGTAACCAAGTAGATGCCCACCTAATAAGTAAAGGTCAGAGCTTACATATTATAGTTAAAGTTTATTTTTATGAATATTCCTATCATTATTTTGAAAGGTTTGATTGTAATTAGTGAACTGATATAGGATGCTTTAACAGTAAGAAGAAAAATGGTTGAATATTTCTTATTAAAATTTGTTATGTACATAAAGGAAACTTAAATAAAATAGCAACATTTTTGTTTAATTATTACTCATCTTTCAAACCATATTATGTATAATAAAATAGTTGAAGGTTTATTGAATTTATCTATCCCGTTGAAAATCGAACAACATACAAAAAAGCATGCATATTACCAGGTACATCGAATACCATTTATTATAATTTTAATTTCGTTAATGAACATTTTTAATTCTAGACTCATCTCTAAATGAGAAGAAGATGGAACGCATATTTTTGCATATACAAATTAAAGTACAAAAAATTTGGATCTACAATAATTAAATTAGTCTAGTAAAACACATTGTTGAAAAATTCATTATAACAATTGGACGAACGTCGGATCTTTGCTATTGGGTTGAACAGTTTTTATTCTGTGATAAATAATTCTATTAACAAAAACTAAAAAAGAGAATAAACAGAATATGGTTTCTGCTTATTGTAATTTTAACAAGCCATCTTTTTACTTATATTAAATTATATTCTTTTGTTGTTTGTTTACTATTAATCTCAGTGAATTTGATCTGAAATTGTCTTAATTGATTCTATGTAAATTGTATATATTGTACGTTGTTTATTTTTTCCTTTTTGTTTTGTCACAAGTAATTTTGATATTAATTTATACTCCATAAAGCAACTATGTTATTCCTATTTAATATATTTTTATTGAAATATATTACAGTTTAGGTAGATATAGTTGAAACAATATAGGATGATTTAATAAACTGTATTTATTATTTAGTAATAAATTCACATGTTTATTAGATCAGAAACATTTTAATTTTTTATTATGTTTTGAAATAAGCAATAAAGGCATGCAGTATATTTCATATGTATTATCAATTTTTGAGAATATGAATAACTCGAGATTTATCAATCAAATGATGAAGGGGCGAATCAGCACCAAAACATCTTGCCATTCAGAATCAGTGAACCAGTGAACCAGTTTTTTGAGTTTTTTCGTAGAATTGGTCTACTTATAGACAAATCATTCAGCCCTAAAGAACTAAACTATTTGGTTTAATGAGGCTATTGGGCAAAAGATGGCGAAACCAAATGTCATTTGTCATAACCCAACATTTCTGCAAATTTCAACAGAAATTTTTATTCGGTTTATTCGCTATTAATCTGATGCCATTAAAATGCAACAAAACATAGCAACTTTGGATCTTCCAAAGACGCAAATAACTAAATTACAAAACTTAGGATATAATTATTGCGAAACATTAACTAGTGACCTATTAAATTCTTATTCAATTAATTTACCAAAAGTACCTGAAACAAAAACTGCATTAAAGCTGTTAGAAGAAGAGTTATCTGAGCCATGTATTATAACATTTCATTCTGAAATAGATAGAGTTTTGAAAGATGAAATTACGGTTAAACGAATTACAGAAATAGCTGGTTATCCTGGCAGTGGACGCACCCAGATTTTGTAAGATATTTTTTATTTTGTTTGCGAATAATTTTTGTCTATAAATTTTTCTAAGTTAGTTTCAATTAATTTAAGTTAATCGGGAATTAATAAGATTCCAGCTATGTATAACGGTACAATTGCCAAAATCTTTAGGTGGATTAGGTGGTGAAGTAATATTTATTGATACAAATAAAAATTTCTCATCTACAAGAGTGAGGCAACTAAGTGAAAATTTTACAAATAGAATTAAACAAGTTAAAGGTGAATTACTAGATGATTTGTGGATGACGGAAGTATTGAAACATATTTATGTTTTTAAATGTATAAATTTTATCGATTTAATGGCTTGCGTTACGTATTTAGAAACATTTTTAATTGGTAAAAAAGTAAGTGTAAATACTCTGATAAATATTGAAATATGTTGCTGGAAACAAATTTTCCTGACATGGGATAATAATAAAAAAGTTGCTAAACTTAAGTTGTACCCCAAGACTCTAGCATTGATGTATGATCAGTTTATAAATATCCTGAATTATTTTTAACTTTCTTCTTCAGGTGAAATTATTAGTAATAGACAACCTGTCAGTTCCTATAAAAGACTTTCCAATAAAAGACAGAACAACTTCATTATTTACATTAATCGATCATTTACAACATTTAGCAAATATTTTCAATTTTGCTGTAAGCATATAGTAATTAATAAAATCAACTATTTAACAATATTTAATTTAGATTGTAGTAACGAACGATTTTACTGCACGTATATCCAAGAAAAAAGAAACATATTATACATCATCTTTTGGCGATACATTTTTTCATCGAGTTAATTCAAGAATATGTTTGTATAAAGATAACAATGTACATTATATTGAATTAGTAAAAAGTATGACGAAAGAATCATTAGTTGTATCATACAATATGTTTTGAATTGGAATAAAAATTATTTATAGTACTTAAGTGCTTTATTTAGAGTAAATCATTTAATTATATATTTAATAGACAGAAAAAGAGACAAGCTCATAAGACGTAATATCTAAAAAGAATACATAAGTAAATAATTAATATTGCTTCGTATGTATAGATAGGACAGGAATTTTTTGAAATATAAATAACACAATTTTTGATATATAGTAAATTGGAAGGCAATAGTGCAGTCTTAGAAAATGAAGTTAAAATCTCAATTTTTGATTACTGAAGATTGTTTGTATGTTTTATAGCTTATCTTATAGATAAGTAACTATTTTCTGCGCAGGTAATAAATAGATTAAATACTTAACACAACTTAAATACATTAACAAATATGTGTAACAAATGATATGCATATGGAAATTGTGGCGATTATCAAAATTAAAATTAGAAAAATATCACTAATTAAATCACATAGTACAAAACGTATATTAAAATTAATTAAACTGAGAATTAATGCCCAATAATCTTTGGTTTACTTGATTATCTAAATAGTTTCTACTGATTTGCATTATCTGAATATGTAAAATCAATGTATTGTTTTCATTGTATAAAAATTACAATACCTTCTAAATTAAATTTAAAGATACTGTGACGTTACGCTCTTATTTTTGAAATAGAGATGCACACGTACAAGAGAACAAGTGTTTTAATGTTTTTAAAATTATCGATGTTAAAAAACTAATCGATTAGTAAAATAGCTGAAAGTTATTTTTACTTATGTAGGAATTCATTAAGTATAATAATATTTAATTAACCATTCAAAGTGGATTAGTACTTTCGATAACTACTCTGAATGAATTATAAGGGGTTTTATATTATGGGCCCATAGCCTTAAAGTTAAATTACGACAAGTTTACTACTTCTAATTTTAAAATCAATTAAAACTAATGTATCGATATTTAAAATATGGCCAATTTTAATAATTTCATGTTTTTCTTTGTTTATGTAAATACTAAATACATTTAGGCCGAATTTTTAAAAATGTAATTAAGTAAATAATCAAATATAATGCAGAGTCACTACATGTTTTAATTATTAGAACGCTTTTATAGATTTAAAATTACTAAGACTTATGTATATATACATATTGGATAACACCGCATTGATATTGACTTTAAATATAATGTAAAAAATCTAATCATAAGGCAACCTAAGCAATTCGTAGAAAGACATTGTTATTGCGAACATTTTAACTATTGAATCCAATCAATAAATCAATAACGAATTTATAATGCGAATTGGCAGAATTATCCAGTTAACAATATTGGAATTGAAATATCAAAAAAGTGCGACAGAAGAAGGCTTTTATAGAAAATTCCTTGTAGCGAAGAGTATAAATTGTAAATAAAGTCAAAAATTATGTTGCGGGTTTATAGAACTTTTGCACAAATTGTGTTAGATTTAAAACTGCTCCTGGTCCTTTTTTCTGATCCATTTGAATATATTCTTCCAAATTATATTCACTATCTAGAATTATGCCGAATTTTAAATTATATTATCTAACGGAAATTAAAGATGTATGTTTAATTTTGTCAACATTTACTTGGTGTTGAGATTGCTGGATAATTTGGTGGAGTTTTAATCCATGATCCATCAGGTCTTTTCATATGGCGTCGATCAGAAGCAAAGTTTTTAATAAATTCATCTGCACCAACGACTCTAAAATATCTTTAAAAAAAGAGTTACTTGTTTATTATATAATTTTGAAAAGGTAAATTATAGATTATATCCAAAACATTTACCTGAAATAATCTGGTTTAAGAATATGATCGGTTCTAAATGTTTCAGTTACATATTTATGAACATATGTTGGAAATGGTAATTCCGAATCTAAATCATATACCAGACATTTGTCTGGTTCTGGATGATATAATAAAATTACATGATAATCCCATATTACTAAACGATCCTCATCTTTTCCAGCTTTTTGTTTCCATAATGGTACTGTTCTACTCTGATTCGAAATGAATACAACAAAACATTTATTAATTTCATTTGGATACGTTTTTTTTATTTCTTCAACCAATTTATAAACGTTTTCCTCACTAAAATATTTAATTACACTCAGTTTTTTTTGAAAATATTTAAAAACTTAATTTTACCAGTAACAAGAAACATAAGAGCAATCACTTTGTTTAGAAAAAAGATTTATTACTAATTTTTTCTCTTGGGATGTTATAAGACGATTTTTCGATTCTGTAGACATAATTTCTATTTGATGCTCAACAACTTATTGACATAGAACAATACTAAAATAGTGCTTATTGATTCGTATTTATATTTTCATACTAAAGATAAACAAACAAATTCTAGAGTTATTGCCATTAGTGCCCTTGAATCACTGCAGTATTTGAAGCTGCATTCACACAAACTATTTCATTTGTAGTCGACCTTTCGCCTTAATTTACTAGTTTCTCACTTTCTCCTTTCTGCTCTCCACTTTCTCGATTTTCTCCAATAGCGTTAGACAAAGATAAAAATATAACTTCAGAAGCAGCAAAACGCAAGCCAGCAAAAAGTTAGACACAAGCATATGCTTTTAGGAGTTGTTAAGACTTAATACTCTTAACTTTAAGTCTTAATCTTAATACTTATTTTAATAATTATAAAAAAAACAACCAAACGTACTGAAGTTAGCAAAGCAAGGAAAGAAGAAACATCCTTCTGTCAAATTATAGAAGTAAAGGTTATTGCCATTTGGCCATTTAAATTCGTTTGTAGTTAATTTTGTATTAGAGTAGAGCTATTTAATTATAATTTAAAATTGGAATTTATATAATTTATTGTTTTGTATTTAAAATGGAGCAACCTTCAATAGCATGTTTTTTCAACAATCGTAAACGGGCTGCTGTTGACGATTTACAATTTAAACATCAAGCGAAAAAAGCTTTATTTTTAGATTCCCCGTCAATAAAAGTTCAAGAAAAACTAAAATCCATAGAGGAAAAACCAATTTCAATTCTAGTATCCCAAGATGAATCTAAAAATGAACACAATAAAGAAGATCAGTTACTTTTATCAAAAAGAAAAATTGTAATCGTTTCTCCGCAAGTATCAAGTATTACTAAGGTCAATTCAACTAGACGGTTAAATGCAAATCGATCGAAGAAAATCATAAAACCCAAAGACAATATGGACATTAAGGAACTTATAAACAATATAAACAATCGTGAAACTACTGAATCAACTATTAAAAATAATAGAGATACAACACCACCACCACCTAGTTCTCCACGTACACCGCCCAGACATGCAACGAATTTAATACAAATGGATAGGCCCTCACTGAAAGAAATAAAAAATAAAATGAGGCGACATGTTCGATTATTAGATTTAAAAGCGTCAATATGCAAATTTGACGCTGCTGATAAAAAATTGGAAAAAATTGAAGAAAAAACGTCTTCAATTACTGACTCTCCTAAATTAAAAGATTTTCAAACTATTGAATTGGAAATACAGACAACGTAAGTTTAATCGGTTATTGATTGTTAGAATGAATAGTTTAATAGAATGATAGTTTATTATTTGTAGTCCTAAAAAGGAGTTCCCACCAGATCAAGCATATTTAAGTCCAAAGAAGCTCTGTTCAGCAGGTCCAGGTGTACGTAGAAACCTTTTGAATAGCTTAAGTCCCACTAAAAGTACCGTTTCAACATGGAGAACAACATCTACAGAGCTATTTCCGGAAACTGACCGTAAAAATTTACTATTACCATATAAGTATCGATTCCTAGCAGAAGTGTTTCGAGCGATTGATACAACCGTACAAATTTTACATAATCGCAAAGATGTAATCGTATTTAAAAAAGTGAAATCAGCTGTAGAAGAAATGCTAAAGCGTAATCTAACCGAAGACCATTTGGCGCAAATTAAAACAATTTATCCAGATGCCTTTGAATTCACACGAAGGAAAATAAAAGATTTACATAGTGAGACGTGGCAATTAATTATCAAACCACTGATTGGTGATAGTGAAGTTATTACGCCAGAAATTCTGTTACAACGACGACGTAAATTATTCAATATTCTCTTGAATAAGACTAAAGATTATCATTATGAGTTTTTAATGACTTTGGATCGACCTCTAAATGTAGCGAAAGATAAAATCACTGCTTGGCATTCTGAGTTTGATTTGGAAAAGGTAAAAAATCGTTTTTATTATCTATTATTATTATGTATTTTTTTGTTATGCTTTGAATAATTGGCCTAGAAACCTACTAAAGTGTGTGTGTTTAATGTTATGTTTAGTAAACATTAAACATATTTTTTTAATTGCAATTTTATCAGGTTTAACAATTTTGAATTCATTTTCAATGTAAGTTTCAGGATAATTAAAAATTCTAACAAGAACAATGAGTTGGACAAACAGTTACCACTTAAACAATAAATTGAAACAACTGAAATATAAAAAATATAAGTTCTACCAAAAATTTCAGGTTCCAAACATTCCAATCAGTCCACTACCAAAACCACCATGTGAGGAAAAAATAACATCGGGAAAGGAAATGTTTGAAAAGGCCAAAGAACTATTTAGTTGCAATACACGAATGGAACGAGCTTTAGAAAAATTTAAAGAAAAAGAATCCACTAGTGGAAACATAGTAGAGAAGAATGATGGGCAAAAGAATTTATCAGATAGTGTTTTAAAAGGTATGATTCGATCATATTACTAGATTAGTACGTAGTACGCAGATACGTGCAACCACGTAACATTTTTCGTAATTTTTAGGTATACCAAAAGCTTTAATAGAAAAAGTACGTCAAAAACAAGCAGCTAAAGCTCTCCTAACAATGACACGATCAACCGAAGAAGAGAAAGAAATCTGGATGTATTCAAGATTGCCGGAATTGGCTAGGCTTTCTAGAAATGTTTTCGTTTCCGAGAAAAAAGGTGTGCTCCAATTAGATATACTTCTCGATAAATTATTAAATTGCTATCGAGGAAATTTAACGAGAATGGAAATGGAAAATCATTTAAAAGTAATTTCGAAAGAATTTCCTGACTGGTTGGAATTTATTCAAACACGAAAATGCATGCATGTTAAGTTGAAGAAAAATGCCGATTTAAGTTTGATTGTAAACAAATTGGAAGCTATTTATAATAAAAGAAAAAATGAGTCTTAATTAGTGCATATGTTTAAAATATAAAAGGAAATAAATTTAATTAGGAGAACTGGTTAAGTTAAGATGACTCTGTTGTTTAAATATACTAAACAAATATAAAATAATTAAAACAACCAAACGTACTGAAGTTAGCAAAGCAAGGAAAGAAGAAACATCCTTCTGTCAAATTATAGAGCGAAAGGTCATTGTCATTTGGCCATTTAAATTTGTTTATTTTATGGTCTTAAGCCTTAATTAAACCTTAATTAAGCTCTTATTATAAGAAGTTAAGGTGGTGCCACAGTTTAAATAAAAATTTGAAAGTTTTGTTTTTATTTGAAATTTTGAATTCTAAAATTTCAAATAAAACTAGAGTATTTCAAAATTTGAAATGCTCCAACTATGGAGAAATAAAAGTATAACTATAAGACCATAGTCCTTCATAGTGCCAATCCTAAACTCGCAAAAGTATTTGTAATACTTGTATTAACAAGCAAAAAAGAGTAGTATTTTATTTCAAAAGTTCGAAGTGTACACAAAGAGATAAATAATTTATCATAAATTCCCTTTACATATTAATTACATATCTACGCTCCTAAGTGGCAAGTTCCGTTTTAAATAAAAAATAATAAAATAATAATTTCTAGTTGACTATGTCAAATTTCAAAATTATATTCGAAGTCTTCTGAATTGTTTGAAATTGCTAGGAAATTCGGACATATTGGAATGTTAAAATGGATTTGAAACTTTTTTACACGTTAATTCAAACTTCAAATGTTTGGATTTTGTTTCCAATGAGATTCTATTATCTATTTTTAAGGCAAATGTTTCTTTCTACATTTTTGCAAAGTTGTCATAAACATTTCCTGTTTATAATATTTACTCATAATTTTTTTACATTTTCATACATTTTTTGGCTATTGTTTATTAAATGGTGAAGGGCAGAATAAAATTAAATTGGTAAGAAATAAATTTTTGAATCATAATCCCAAATGTTTCATAATTACTATAAGACTGTAATCGTTTTATTTTAATTATTCATATACATTTATTATTATTGAACATCAGGTAATTATTATTTTATTCCTATAGTATACCTACTATACTCTCCATCAGATAAACAAAAATCGACAAGTTGGTATAGGAAATCAGCTATATAAAAATAGATAAATTATATCTATTGATGTAAGGGTTTATTTGTTGTACCTATCTCGTACTGAAACATCACCTGGGTTTTTTTATATTATACGCCTTTTAGTTTTATAGAAACTATATATCATATAGATATAGGTATCTAGATTTAGTTTCTATAGGGTCTATATTTTACCTATGTCAGGTAAAATTTCAAATTCGCTAAGCAATACGGAATTCGAGAAGGTGTAGAAAGTTAATGTTCATTTAAAATTGGACAAAGAAAATGATAATATTACTTTTAATTTTTACTTTTTTTTCTTTATGCGTCGGAGAAAGTTTGGGCCCTTGAGGGCTTATCTGGGTGGTTAGGTTCATGTGAAAAATATGCTAGTTTAGCACACTCATGTGGCAGATTCTAATATTTATATTTTAATAAATTTGAAATTGGGTACTTTGACGTCTTTGACACAAACATATTGCTCTAACAACTGTGTCAGTTGCTATATAAAAACTATCCATTTCTTTAGCAACGTAACGCGAAACCAATCGGTTACGGTGTATGTTTTCAAAGCTAATAAAAATTTATTATATCTACTAGTACTTAGTAGGTATATAGTAATTAAATAATTAAAATTAAATAACTATTGTAATAGCTTCATTGCGGTCATAAAGTCAATTTATCGTAACTTATTACAACAAATAAAGTCCTATTTTATATAGGGTGTTTCAAATCGTATGTAAATATGGGAATCTCGGCAACGTATATACTTATAGGAGATACGAGGTCGGTTACAATGGGACAAAGTTACGCAATTTTGGACTTACTAAAAAGGTGTTTTAAAATTTGAGAAATTCCTGAATTTCCGGAGATAAACCAAGAAACTCGAAAATTTCTATTTTCGTTTCTGGTCAATAACTTGAAAGCTACCTGTCGTACCGAGTTAAGAAATGTGTACATTATTAAATCACTTTTTTAAGAGCTTTTACCTGATGTCGTCAGATATTCCACATGACTTTAATTTTCTTAAATAGTGAGTACAAATAAGAGTAACAATATTGAGTACTTCCGATTTTGGTGTCCAACATGGACTCCATGTTGGATTTTTATAGATATAAAAATACTATGAAATTCCCATTGCAGCGATGCATCACATCTACTAGTTTAGATATTATTTAATAAAAACAATAAAAAAAATCGAATTCATCTTAGTTGGCTTCGAATAACTTTGCGTAACTTTGCCCCAATTTAATCGACATCGTGTCTCTTACCGTTTCCAAGATCCCCATATTTACATATACGAATTTGAAACACCCTGTATATGTGACTCTCTTATAGGTCACGTAAGGAAATAAAAAAATAAAGGCTAAAATTCCATTGGTTAGAAATCTAATGTTGTTGTTTGCAGATCCACCAATGGCATTGGGTTTTATAAGTGTATACTGCCCCGTTGATAAAACAATGGGTATGTCTGTCTATGATGCTAACTAGCACAGGTGTTGTCTGTGCTACCTAGTACTTACAGTTTGAATCACCAAAGTTTGGGTTCGCATCGTCACTTTATTTTCGATAATACCGTTTTCCTTCCACTCGCCTACCGTCAAAATTATCTTTGTCTGTAGCACGTCGTTAAGAATTCTTGTGGAGTAAGGGAGGAGTTACCCATCTTCGTAAACATAACTTTAATCAATAAAAATTAAAAACACGGTTATACTGTACAATTTTTCTTTTAATTCGTAATCAGAATTTGAAAGAACTGACATCGAAATGAAATTGATGAGAAGAATCGAAAGATTGATCAATTATACTAAAAAAAGCTAAAAGTAGCTAATAAATAATAATAATATAATATTATATTATAAATAAACGATTTAAATATGCATAAAAATTATCATCAAAAATAGTGCCAGAATAGTTTGGTTAAAATTACGTCCATCTCTTATCTGATCGAAAATATTGTGGTGAAAGCGCAAGCGCGTTAATTCAATATTATTTCTTATTTCTTAATACGTGAAAGTTACAAGTTGGAAACTGTAAAAGTACGTTTACGGATTAAGAAATTGGGTATCCACTACGATAAGAAACGCATATGTTTATATCAAGATTTACGTACTAAAATTACGATTATTTTTATGCATTAAGTTTACAAAGCTGGGTAACTCCGGCCTAACTCAAAAATAAATTGATGACGTACGTGACCCAAACGCTGCTGACGTTTGAAGATACAATACAGAATGAATATACATTGGTACAAAATAGCTGCCATATTATTAACTATATGATATTAATATTTACATTTATCTTGTATTTGTTTATATTTTTATTATATATACATTTATATGATAATGCCATTGGATTTTAAAGAGTTCAATTATATTTTCAGTAATTCATATAATTATACAATAAATCAATATTAATATTTAATAATATTTTTTAAATAGGGCTTTATATTAATAAGTACCAATTATATTATATGTAAGCTCAATCCATTGGTATCATGAATCAACTGATCTATAATCCATTATATAAATCTCTAATATCCGTTTTCAGATTAAAATCAAATTTTTTGAATGTTAATTTGAGATTTTTGTCAATTTCTGGATAAATTGAATCATTTTAGATGTTTAAGGTTAAACGATGTGTCGGTAGAAAATAGATTAGGCACATAATAATAATAGTTTACCTGTACAATCATTAATATCTGCAATACACAGTAGCATACATGTATAACACCTGCAAAATACACAAAGAAAAATATTACTTGATGCATATCAACTTGTCCGATATTTTCGATAATAATTCTTCACCCATGCGTTCAGTATAATTCTTCTATTAATTATCTTCTTTGTTATAGACAAACACCCTAGTTTTCAAGGGTTTTGTAATCTGATGTATTGTCAACATATGTATACTGGGAATGTATTGTATAATATGTATGTGTTATTATGAATATTGTATGTACGAGTAGAATATACATATATGAGACAGGGTTACAAAATAGAAACCTTTCTTGGGTAAATACTATTCAAATGCTAATTTCTTTCCCTATATTATATCGATCTTATATAGAACGTACATTAAGTATATAAAGTTGCTTTAATTTAAAGCATTTTCAAGGTTGGATTATAGAGCTTATTACATTACATTTTGTTATTCGATGGAAAATATGGATAATTTTCAGTATAGTATATACTGGGTAATAGGTATAGATATTTTGCTTTTGCTTTTAACCCCATCTCAATTTTATAAGTATAGGCATACTTAATGATAATGCATGTATATAGGCAGTCAAAGCTTTAAATTTAAAGTCACTTTGACCTATGTTGGAAGTTTACTATTTAGCAGACTTTTTTATATATTTTGTACTTATATAATTCTGGCAAAAGCATAATGCGAAAGATGAAATATGCATTCAATTCCGGAAGATTTAAAGATACTGGATCATAGAATAAATCTGAATGTCTAAAGATGTTTTTGAATCACCCAGTATTTCTAAACATACACATGTGTATAAAACGTCTAATTAAAAAGGGCACTCTGTTTACAATTTTATATGTTCTTCCTAATTTTGGTATACTTATTTTATTATAGTGGCAAATTAGACAATATGAAAGCAGATCAATTAAATTTTCTTGGCGGTATATTTATTTTCTAGCACTGTTTATTTTTTAACTTTAAAAATCTAAATTTATACAATTTATCCAGAAGTTCACAAAAACCTCAAATTAAAATTAAAAATTTTATAATTTTTTATAATTGCTAAACATTTAGCAATTTATTAATTTTACCAAATTCTGCTTCATTCTACGCAATAAAAAATACATACATATACCTAGGTACTTTACATAATTCCATAATACATATAGATATGGATAAGATGGCGATGACTCAGAATTAAATAATTTGTATATTATTTTAAATTGATTTGAGATTTAAATCTGAAAACGGATATCATCAGAAAATTATTTAATTGATTATAGATCATATGATTGTTTGTCCTCAATTGATTAGCTTAAAGATAATATAATATGTACCTAGTAAATCTAAGCCACATTAATAACAAAAATTAATAATTGTACATTGTACCTAATTATATTAATTACTGCGAAAAAAATTGCATTCCAAGAGTATTATCAAATAAATGTAAATATAATTAAAATATAAATAAATATAAGATAATAATAAAGATTAATCCTGTACACCTGAATTACGTAGGTACAAGATAAAATCTAGACCTAATAGTATATTCTAGAATCTAGCTTGGAGCTTCAACTTCTAGACCAGATGCTCTATTGTTAGATGGAATGGAGTGGACACAACAAAAAATTCTAATTCCCAGTCTAAGACTCTCTGTTGCCAAAAAATGATTTGAATAAATAAACTTTAGTTTAGCTTAGTATAAACTTATAAAGTAAATATATAAAATAAATCAAATTGAAAAATATTTGGCAACATCGATTTTTTTTTTGCAAAATCTGTATATAAATCCGAAGCGATATTAGTCATATCATATATTTGACTTTAAGTAGTACGACAAATCGTTCTGTTGCTAGTGCAGCTTGTGGTAAGCAGGTACGCTACGCATACAAGTACAGACTTGTCGGAACCCATAAGCTGATTTTGTTTTTATCTTTATTCTTGGATATATAAAGTGACCGGTATTGTTTCTAATATTTTTGTGTTCTCAAGTTATGGGTCGATTGATGCCAATATTCGTTGATAAACAAATGAGATTTGATAGACAATTAATTATATGCGTAAAAAAATACGAATATATTTACAATGTAAACCATAGGTTTCATTGTTTAAAAGTAATTATGGAAACTTTTAAAAGTATTGCCAAACAAATGGGGAAAACGAGTAAGTGAAAAAATTTGTTATATTCTTGAAAATAATTTGTTGTTTTTTTGTGACTGCCATAAATAATTATTTCGAAATTAATAATTTATTGTAACCTATAGCTATGTACTGCTTTAAAAGATGGGTGTATCTTTTGGGAAGATTTATCCAAGAAAAGGCATCGATGGAAGATGGAGATGAGGATTATACTTATTATAATTCACATGCTTGGTTGCTATATCACCATATGGATTTTTTATGTGATTACATTACTTGCGATCAGGTAAATATGGAGCAAATTTATTTCTCCTTATTTCACAATAATATTTAAAATATAGTTACGTAGAATTAGCAGTGTTCTAGAGCCTTCTTAGCATTATATATAGTTATATGAGGGACTGCTATTATATATATTTATTTCTGTTTTCAGAAGCATTCCAATGGGACAGATTCTCATCAGAACTTAGTACAATACATGAAGAAAATGGACGTGCTGTGGGTAGTTAGTATAATAGAATAAATTTAACTTTTTAAAAGTTCCTGTTTTCAATTTTCTTATTGTTTAAACGTATAGTTCTGCAATAGAATTTCGGTAATGTTGTAAGATTTGCCGTCATTTTATTGTTATATTAGTTAGAATTTTGTACATAAATTATAGGTTTATATACTTTAAAGCCTTCTGACATTCAACTATTTTTTATTCAGTTTTTTGATAAAAAAATTGTACAAAAAATAGCGAAATGTCAGAAGGCCTTTACATTAAAATTGTAAATATGTATATGTATTATTAAGTATAATTACAAAATGACTGAACGAGGTAATAATTTTTAGGAATTGAAAAAAAATATATATATTTTTTTATCTTTGACAATATTTTTATTTTGAATTTTTTCATTACATACTTTGTTTCATTTACGTTATCGGTTTATGTCCCGTTTCTAATAAAAGCAGTTCCAAATCCAGCGTAATTGTGCTATTAATATTTACTTGATATGTCCAACACAATGCTAGGTGCATTGCATCATCTTTCGTTTTGGTGAATGCAATATTTTCCAGTATATAATTTTTCATCTAGAAATAAAAATATTCAAAAATTAGTATGTTTATATGTATATCAACAATTCATGTTCTTTTTTATTTATAAATACATGTAAAGATAACTCTGATATGCGACAAAAATAAAATCTAATTAATGAGATGATTGATTAGGATAAAATTGAAACTACGGTTTAATGTACCTAACGGTGTATTATGAGTCATTGTAACGATGTGGAGTGAAAATTGTTTTGGATGACTAGCATATGTATAGTATTATATCATAGTCGCCTAGTGATTCAAAACAGAGGCAACCTGCCCCCGATTCGATACATTCCAACAAGCAACTTTAATACACAAAGAATAGAAAGAACTTGCACTTTTAATATACCCGCATTATAAATTTCCCTTACTTCAAACTCCTTTTTATATGCATTTGCAATATCTATAATATACTGACTCATACATGAAGCACTCAATGAAAAAAATACAGGATTTGATACATTCGGCAATTTACTGAACGCCTCTGCTTGGGTAATTAATAAATTAAAATGATTATAATTATCTTTAAGATATTCAACCACGTTGTATAGTTTGTTAGTTATTTCCTCTAATTGAGAATTGAGATTGGATTGATCAGCTTTTAATGATGCTATTTGTTTTACTAGAGTGCAACCATTGACATGAAATGAATTCCATTTCTGAATATTGTTGTACAAATCCGCAATAATATCAGATACTATTCGTGGATGACCAGTAAGGTTTTTGTGGGGAGAAGCCGCTGTGGGACTACGTGATACTAAAATGCAAGATTTTAATTGTTTTAAGTTAGTAATTCTAATAAATGTTTTGATTCTTACATGATAAAGGAGAAAATCCCTCGATTTCCTTCTTGTTCCTTTTATTCTTTGGTGTTCTTTTACCCATCAAAACAAATAATGCAAGAAAACAATTTAATTTTCTATATTATTATAGGTTATGTTTATCAATGTAGGTTATATTTGGTGCAACCCGTAATACGTCAGAAAAATGTAATTTATTTATTCATTTATTATTAAATAAATAAATAGAAAAATAAAACAGAAATATGCAAAAAAGTTGAATATAATTATTTTTTGATATTGTTAAGATAAAAAACGTATATTAATTAGTATTTGCACACAAAAGTCGTAATAATCGTGCTATTTCCTTATGTAACTGTTTTGTTTCTTTTTCCAATTGGTGTACCTAGAATACCAATTTTCATAAATTTATCAGTACTAAAAGTCTAAAAATCAAGGAAATTACCTTTAAATTAGCGATAGCATTATTACTGTCTGTGGCATCGCTTCTTTGATTTAACTCTAACTTTATGTCTTTCATTAATTTATTTAATGTTGAAATAATAAGAATAACATCGTTATTTGAAGATTGTAAGTCGTTCTTTGCCTAAAAATTTGGTTTTTACTTTCAGTCATAAGTACTTTTAATAATTAATTATTAATGAAACAAATGCATATACTTTTTTAATATTTTCTTTTAAATTTGCAGTTTCTCTTCGTGCGGAAGACAAGGCATTTTCAATTTCAACATTTCGATTTTCTGGATTCGAATCTGCATTGAAATTTTGCGTTTTTCTCAGAATATTTAAATGCTGCTGTTTAAAACTATCTTCTAATATGCCCAATTCAGTCTAAAAGAGAATGATTTAATTAAGTGATAGTACGTACTAAACAATGTTTATCACCTTATTCATTTTTTCTTTTACGGACAAATCATCTAGTAATATTTTCAATGTATTTTGATATTTTTCAGCCATATTTTTTTGTAACTTTTTTTGAGTTGAATTTAAAATATGTTTTTCACTATTCAATAGTGCATCGCGCATTAATTTTAGTTCTTCTTGTTGAAATCTCAATGAGTCTTGATAAGTCTTGATTTTTTCTATACAAGCTTTTTCCATTTCTGGGATTAAAATAAAATTAATTACTGAGCTAGTTACAGTAGAACTAGTTAAAAAAAGAAATAAACTACAGCGAATTCGTTAATCGCTATTCTTTATAATGCGGATTATTTAAATTTCCTAAAAATTGTGTGTACAAACCCAATTTTCGACGTTCCTCTTCACTTCTAATATCCATGTCACTGAATGTATTTTGTCCAATTTTCTGTTTTGTGATGCTATCCTTTAAATTATGTATTTCTTTCAATTGATGATCCAAATTGGTTATTTGTTCAGTTTGAAAACTGACAATATCTTTTGGATATTGTTCAAAAACTGGATAAATATCGCATATTAAACATGTAAAAGGTTTTAAATATTGTCGCGGATGATTTCTCTCTGTTGTACTATTTAAAATGTGATATGTTTTATTTAAAAATTTCTTTATGTCTATGGGTCTTTGACTATGAAAAAATTGATTCAACTCATTTTCATTGATTAGCAGCCTCAATTGTTTACTTTGAAGTAAAATATAGGATGCAACAGCACATAAAAGAAATGCTGGTTCATTTATAAAAACATGATCCCAAAATTGAAGCCACTGATTTGTTGTAAAAACTTCAGAGAATGCAGTTTCTAATAATGACCAAAAATATGTATTTAATTTAAAGTTGTGTGAATAAAAATGTCTTAATAAATCTGGTTCATGTTCTATAATGACATTATCGATTGCGGCTAAAATATTTAATGGTAATAACGGAAAATATTCAAACCAATGTTGACACCAGTTAACTAAAAATGATATAAAATAAATTCATGTGAAATATGTAAAATAGGTTTCTTATTTATACAGAATTCCATATAGAGTTACAAAACAAAGCCTTATGATTGCCAAAAAATACTTTTACTTTTCATTGGCAACGGGTTCGCTTGAAAACATTTTCAGACTAATGGCTGCAATAGTTACAATTTTAATCTCTAATTAAAAATGAAGATATTACGGATGTCTTAATCTCATATAGCCTGAAGTAGAAATTTTTCAGCGAAACCATTTGTTGATAATGTGAAAATATTACTCGATAATTATAAGATTATTATTTTGTTTTGTCACGCATCTATGTCATACTTTATATTATAAATCATAACGCCTAAAATTGGATAAAAACATTAAAGAATGCTACTTACTAATAACAGTACAACAAAGTTCAAAACAGGCTACTGGCTTCTTATGGAAAACCTTAACAAACGGATATACAAAGCATGGTAAATAATCAATATGTGAAAAGAATGGACACCAAGTGACAATGTTGTTTAATAAGTGTTTTAAACAACACAAAGAAGTTTTATCTTCCAATGGAAATTTGGTGTATAAATCATTAAATGCCACTACAGTTACATGATTCACGATACTATTGTAATGATGAATATTATTTGGAAGTTTCAAACATTTTTCCCATATTACAATACGATATTTTGCTGGAAATTCTTTATATTGCTTTATAATGGACTTCAGTTTGTCAATTTCCAGTATTTGTTCAGCCTGAATATGTAATAATTTCTTAAAAGTTATTAACAATTTTTAAATATAAAGTAGGTAACCCACTTACTTCATTGTCTTTTGCGGGTTTGTCAATAAATTTAGGCGATTTTTTAAATTTCACTTTTCTGCCATATGCAAAATCATCGGGATGTTTAGCTTTTATTATTTCAGTATTTGTATTTGATGTAGTAAAAGAAGTCAAATCATAAATCTGGATTTCTCCAGTACATAATAAACAGGATATGTATTGAGCATTAATAGAAGCCATAAAACAATTACATATTTCACTTTGACATTGTAAAAATGATAACAGATTATTCTCTTCTATATCATAGAAAAATAATATACCATTTCCCGATAAAATTGCTAATAATTTATTATTTCCACCATCGAAATTTTGTGGAATAAATAAGACTTTTCGTACTGTACTTATATAATCGGGTAAATGAATAATTTTTAATAATTTCCATATATCCAACTGAAATATTGCCAAGATTGGTAAATAGCCACCAACGATCATGATTTTACCATTTCTATAGAAAAAAGTTCATTCATTCCGATATTGTAATCCGATAAATACCTTCTGTTTGATCATAAATTCGAATAAATCGTTTAAGAACCGATTTCTATAAAAGAAATTTCTATAAAAGAAATCTCTTCTTATCCTTTATTTTGATCTTATAATAAACCTTTTAACTTTACTAAAAAAAAGTTAAGAAGCTTATTGTGGTACACATATAGATACAGAAATTATTTATCTGTTTTCTAACTTTTCTACTAGAATTTAGTGTCGCGGCATAGACATTACTCTCGCATGAAAAATTAACCAAAATATATATGTATATTAGGTATTGTTATATTCTAGCATTTTGTAAGATGATTTCATTTTTTCGCTTGACTTTTTTCTCTTTAACTATTCAAACAGGAGCCTTTTGAAAGTTCAGAAAAATAGATTTGGAATTTTAATACAGAATTAACTTTTAGGTGGTAACTTCTTCGAGAAATATATTTAAATACCTACTTAGAAAAGGTTATAGATTTTACGGCATAATTCCGCCAATTCGATGGTAAAAATTGCTTTAAACTTTTAAAACTGTAATTTTCCCATATTTGAATAACATCGTCATGATAGCATATTAGGATATTATTAGAAACTGGTATATAACATGCCTGGAACAATTAAATATTTATTTTACAATTAAATGTTAATAATATGCACAGTCGACATAAACATTATCTGTAAATTAGTCAAGAAATTTTAAAATACTTACAAATTTTAATGTACATTCTTGTTTATCTAAAGACAAAACTTGTAGTTTACTAAAATTATTTAAATCCCATATGAGTGCTTCATATTCTGATGCTGATAAGCATAGATTTTTTTCAGCAAATGAAATA
This sequence comes from Platypus cylindrus, assembly GCA_949748235.1. Lineage (NCBI taxonomy): Eukaryota > Metazoa > Arthropoda > Insecta > Coleoptera > Curculionidae > Platypus > Platypus cylindrus. Next base: position 5,702,592 of record OX456489.1, on the reverse strand, counting down.
GAATTAACAGGGTATTCATGTCCTATCAGTTTTGCAACAGTAACACCTAAATTGATATTCAATATATCTAATGTACCATTGTATTTTCCTATTATTAAATGATCTTGATTCGTTTCAGAAAACTTTATACAATTAATATATGTATCCACTTGCTTCAAATACCAATATTTGCCGTGTTGAAGATTAATTAAATAAATCTGAGATATATTATTTGCTAATGCTAATATGACACCATTATTTTGATGGTCACAATGAATAAATCTTTGCGATTTTTTGTTGACTGTTTGATTATTCAGTGATACAAGTAAACTAAAAACAAAGCATTTTAAATGAAGAATTAGGAATTAGGATAAGTTTAATTTAGGCCTAATGGGTACTATTAAAATTAGAGCTTTGTGTTAGAAAAACCCATTTTAAATATACATATATGTAGGTATTAATTTCACCTTTACCCATTTTCCGACGGACGTTTTAATTTAAAGATTTTTCTTTCCAGTTCTGTATCTCCGGAGATATTAAGATAACTCATTATATTTTTAGTTTATTTGTAAATTTTATGTGTTTTGTGACAAAATAAAGGATTTTTTTTTGATTGATGGAAAACAAAATGAAAAATATATTGAATAATAAATAATTTTTAAAATACATACACCAAAGTAAGGTTAGTGATGAACAGTAATGAACGCTACAAATTCGAAATTTTAGGACAGATTTTTACCGGTTTGCTTGTCTATGAGGTCAATGAAGTGTTTATGTTTACTTAATTAAAATATATAACTAATATATAGACTAATTATAAGCATCTAATATAAAATATAATAATATATAATATAGTTAATATAATTATAAACATGTAATAAATACACATTTCATTGTAAAATTAACTGACTTGATAAATCCTTTTTATTTATTTATAAAACGTTTTCTTATCTTTAAGAATATAAATATGGCTGGCTGAGAAAGATAATAATGTAAGTATTCCATCCATATCGCTACTATATTATTTATACTATTAAATTAATTATAATCTATATAAGTGTATTATAAGTAGATAAGTTCATTAAATATAATCCGCTCTTTTTCAGTCTAGCGCCTAGACAAAATTCAGTCCAAATGCAGATTAGTGCGAAAATTTCGATAGAAGAAACCAAAAATATTGTAACTGATATCTATGGATTACATGTTATTAAAATAGTTCAATTAAACGGTTACGATGATAAGAATTTTCATATAATTGTTGATCGAGAAGTTTGTAACAATGGATTTATTAAAGAGATACCTCCAAACGGTTATGTGGTGAAAATTATTAATTCATTGAACTCACAAAATGGAACATTTTTTGAAGCACAATCTGCCCTTTTTTTACATCTATGTAAGTGAAAATTTGAATTAAATGCATGAATCAAATTAAAGTTTAATTAAATAAACTAGATTTAGGATAAGTGGTGGTATCTCGTGCGTAAGATGACAATTTCTTTGGCGGTCGTTGAGTTGAATTCTTAAATTTTATCTTTTTTAATTAAAAATTTTATATAAATTAATTAAATTATTTTAGCCAAACAAAATATTCAATGCCCAAAGCCAATTTTAACAAAAACGCAGCAACAATTTGCCATAATTTCGATATCAAATCGTAACCATGTCGTCCGTCTACTCGAATATATTGATGGAGTGGTTTTAAACGAAATTCAAGAAAATTCTCCAGAATTGTTCCATCAAGTTGGTGTCTTTGCAGCTACAATAGATAATGCTTTAAGTGTAGGTAAAAATTATTTAAAAATTAATCGAAATAGCGATATTAGAATACTTCTTGAAGGATTTTGATCATCCAGTATTCCACGATAAAATTCAATGGAGTTTAGGATCTGTTCCAGATATTTTGAAATATTTGCATGCTGTTCATAGTACATCTAAACAAGAATTAGTTAAAAAAATTGTCAAAGATTTTTCTTCAAATGTGTTAACAGTGGAAAATCAATTACAAAAAGGTAAAAATGTGTTTATATGTATATATTATGTACACCTATGTTTATTGCTTTATTCAATTAATAATGCTACTTTTAGGAATCATTCACGGAGATATTAATGAACAAAATATTATTATACACCATGCATCAGAAAAAAACCAGTGGGAAATAAAAGCGATAATTGATTTTGGAGAGTGCCATTATTCATGTTATTTGTATGATTTAGCGCTAGCTATGACGTATATGATATTTATGTCTGATGATCTAAATGTGGGACGATATGTTTTAAATGGATATATTTCTATTAGAAGAGTTCCACTAAAAGAAATTAAATTATTAAAAGTAAATTACACGGAAATATTCGCATATGGTATATTTATGTTACCATTTATTCTTTTCTATTTAGCTTTGCATTCTGGCAAGATTCTGTCAATCTTTAGTACTAGGTGCATATGGTTATTTACAAGAACCACAAAATGAATATCTTTTAACAACAGCCGGAAAAGGCTGGCTACTGCTTCAAGAGTTGTATAAAATTCCTGATGAAATGGCGTTAAACATGTGGGGACAAAATGTTGTTTAAATTTATTGATTTAATCATGAAAAATATATAAACAATTTTTTTTTGAATGTGACAACTTCTTCAACCAAAAAAAAATATGGCTGAATAAGAAATAATTAATAATTCGAGGATTTTTTGTTTTAAAATTATCATATATAATTATATAGTATACTAGTACGACTAAATATTTCCTGAAAAATTATCTTTATTAGCATAAGAAAAACATCACAACTTTTGAATTGTAATTGCATTGTATGACATATGAATAAATATAAATGAATTGTTTAATTGTAGATTTGCTGATACTTAATCTCGGACAGTGAAAACATTAGAAAGTCCACAAACAATTAAATATAATAATATAAAATGTAAATAAAATGCGTATACTTGAGCCCGGTTAACGCTTTACGTTAACAAATTTCCTACGGAACCTTTGAAAAATACTGATATGCATTTAATTTCCCAAATTCATTTTAATGATACTTGAAAAACATTATTTTTAATATAGCATAGGTTGAGAAAGATATAAGTATAGATAATTTAAATAATTCTCTGCTTAAAAGGCAGAATTAGAAAACACAATTTCATTATTCTAGTACGTAAACAGACATTTATCTGTGGTCACATGATTACTAACAAAGTGTTTTTGAATTTTGAAAATTTTTCGTGGCCATTTTTGATATGAAAATTTCGGTATCGCCATATCTTATCTAATAGCCAAACTGATACCGACAATTACGGGTTTTACTACATCTTTCTGTAATTTAGTCAGAAAAAGAAAGCTGTAAATATTACAGAAACATGTGACAAAATTTGTAATTGTCGATATTAGTTTGGCTATTGTGTAAGAGATGGCGAAACCAAAATTTTCATGTCAAAGGTAGCCACGGCAATTTTTCAAAATTCGAAAACAGGTCAAATGATTACTAACTTTACTTAGCTTTTTTTTGGAGTTTCTATTTTGTTATATTTATTTTTATTTTCTTGGCTTTAATTGGCAGCCGTTTCGATATTTCTATCTTCGTCAAGAATTTATTCGTGTATATTTTCAGTAAAAAAATTTTGTATAAATTCAAATATGGCATAATAAAATTGGCATCACATAAGCGAAAATATACACGAAAAACCTCTTGATGAAGATAGAAATATCGAAACGGCCGTCGAGTAAAGCAACGAAAATAAAAAGAAATATAAGAGGATGGGAAATCCAAAAAAAAGCTAAGTAAAATTATATATTTACTATCCAATATAAAACAATTATACTATATAATTTCGTTAGTTATCATGTGACTTGCAGTATTCCTAATACGTAATAGTAAGTTATTAACAAGTCTTCTGCAGAGAATTTATATATATGTATACCTTTTTTAAGTCACGTTAGATTAAAAATAATGCACATATCATAAAAATTAGTTAGCAATTAATTTAATATACATATATTAGTATGTTCAAAATAGTGTGTGAAGAAAATGAGTTTTTGGTTAATTCAATTTTATTCGCAAAACCAATTAAATTATAAAAAATTTACAAATAAATATACTAAATACATAATAATAAATACCGTTATAAGTTACAACAAAAAATAATTACACGGCACAATAGAAAAAAACAACAAATTTTAAATTTAATATAATAGAATATCGAGAATGCTAAATTCATTAGTGTAATTTTGGGCTTGTTGCTTTTTACAAAATAGATTTCAGCACCAAGTATATAATAATAATAATAATAATTTAAATAAATGCACCAACATAAAGAATAATATAATTAGAAAACTAGAGTATTTGTCTATCTACTTAAAGTGCTAGAACAATTGGAATATCGACAAAACCGGAATGAATTACTTTGTTAATATAGAAGTTTAAATTTATTTTTGTTTTTATGTAAATTAATTTTAAATTATTTAAATATGTTTTACATATAGATATAACGTATTTTTAAGCCATTTTCCTTAATATATAAACGTGATTAATATTAACAATATTTTCAATCAATTTCATATATTTTCTAAAAATTACTAATTAATAAGTGGTAATTCAGTTTTTCTTCTTTTTACAGCAGATATACATTCTATTTTTATGTAAATTGTATGTTCAGTTTTTTACAAATTATATTGATAATTTATATATAAAGTTATCTATTTGTCCTAAAAACGTCCAAAAAGGCAATCCACAACTTCTTCTTATTAAATTTTAGATTGCAAAGAGAATTTTTAAATCTTGTTCGTTTTTACCATCAGTTAAATTAGTTGCCTGGAGTTCAAAGTGAACGATATTATCGCTAATTCACGGGGTAATGATTCTGTGCCATACCAAAATTTTGCTAAAATAGAAGAAATGCGCAGAACATTGCCACTCATAGCGAATATTATAGTTAGTTTTGTAACAAAGCTAATGTATTTGAGATCATTGGACTGTTTCTATACTATGTTAATTAAATAAGTAATCATTTTCATTATTTTATTCTTACAATAATTTTTCCGAAAATTTTATAACTAGAACAGCATCAGAATTAATTATTACAAAAATGGATCTATTTTAACGAATTAAATGTGGCAAAAATTGTATAGATATGGATTTATTCATTATTATTATTAGATTAGGTAAACATTATTCTATTCATGTTCTAGTTATGGCATATTCAAGTTTCTTTAGAACTTAATTGAAGCTAATTATCATAGGTAAATACATGACTGCCAAAAATTATTAGTTGCCACCGATAAATTGATGTTTCTAGATAATTTGCTTATATTAAATAATAACAATTAATTAATTAATAAATAATTATCCCCTTAATATAAGTGGGCTTTATTATATTATATACACTGCCTATACAGAGTGTTTAAGAACAACTTATTCAACAATCATAGCCTAAAAATGCAAAATTCAACGAAAACATTCGAGTATTAAACACTCTGTAGATTATTTAAGAAGATATATTATTTTCTAACATCTAATAGTGGTATTATATAGTCTAATAATACATATTTAATTTAAATATTCATTGCCCTATTAAATTATTAAAGTACATTTATTAGATTACAAAAGAAAAAAAAATAACTGTGACATCAGTCTTAAATATATTCGTTATAATATTAATATAAGTAACAACAGACACATATATATTGTGTGGTTCAAATACATGTAGAAATATTGAAGAAAACATTTTCTATACCTAATAAAAGCGTATCCGAAGAATATTATTAATTGTTAATTAATTCGCCATTAAAAGTTTTAAACAAAAATTTCAATAGACATAATACCTAAATACGTCTTATGTGTATTGAAATCATACATACAAGTAGAATCACAAAGTTGTTAAAGCCAATGACTCTAATCAGATTGTGCACAAATAACATTTTATTAATAATTATAAGGATAGGTAATTTAAATTTAATTAAGTAAGTTTGAACTGTACATAATCAATTTTACTTAAAGTATTTTTCAACTTGGTCAAACTAACCGAGTTTTTATAATTAATTCAGAATTTTCCAATTGGAGTGTTAGTTATTTCTTCTATAATAAATAAATTTCTTTATTTTACTTAATTTTGAGCTTTACATGTCTGACAACATTGTTGTTTATATTGCACAATTTCGCACATATTCAACGATTTCACATTTGTACAAAACATTGAATGATCCTTGCAATTTTCATCTGAAAATGAGTATAAAATGGATAATTAATGAGTAGGTATATTAAGCAATAATAGATGTCGCTATAGATGTTTCAGACCGCCATTATTACAACTAATGAATTTATTTCATTAACTGAGCGTCATGTTAGTGAATGAATTGATTAATATGTTTGTTTGACTGCATTAAATAATTTATAAGTACCTATTGAATTACTACACGGTAGTCCTTTACAAAATTTCCTTATCGGCGGTCGTAATAAACCTTTACAAGCATTATTGGCAGGTTTTTTTGTTCCCTGCCATACACATTGTAAAATTCTATATTTCTGTCCATTTCCATCACATGGTGCTGAGCACTAAATTACGAAAAATATATTACTGATTATTTTCTATGTAACTAAAAACTTGTTCTAATCCAAACAGTCTTTTTTTAATAATCGTTTAGTTTTATGCTTATTGCACATAATTATTGCTGTATAATTTCAGTTTTGTCTCGTCACATGGAGCAAGCCTCATTCAGCCAGATTACAATAATAATTTACATATCTAGAACATAATTGTATACTTAATGGATTACATTTACCTTGGACCAACTGCCCGTTCTCCATTTACCAACACATTTCTCACTAAAACATTCTTGCCGTTGAATCGGTTTGGTTCGTTGATCACATTCCGATTGATCAACTGTAATATTTCCATAAATTTGACATTCTACTACTCGCTTTTGTATTGCTAAATAGAAAATTAATATATTAATTTGTGCTTCAAGTGATCTTTTTATGTAGGTACATTTACCACGATATAAACCTATACATTTGGATTGTTCACAAGATTTCCATTCGGACACAAACCACTGTGGACATGATGCCGATGTGCATATATTTTTTGTTTCTGGTAATGGTATGCCAGCATCTAAACAAAGATTATCGTCTACAATTTCTGATGTATGATGTAATTTGATTATGCATCTGAAAAAACAAACAAATTGTATAAAATTTGACGTGCGAATATGTGACAAGTTATTTCCATTACCAGAGTAAATTCTCGTTTAATACCTGATCTATTAAAAATGTTAAATTCTTACTTTGCTGTTTGTATTTTCAATCCATTATTTTCACCACATGTTTCCGTGCAATTTGACCAATCCGTAAGGGCCCATTCGAATTTCAAATGTTCCTTTGTTCCTTTTCCTAAAACAATTATTGCGTTTGTCTCAGTATCCGATGAGGATGATGACGATGAGGAAGTTGCGGCTAATGTTTCATCTGTCGCTGGAATTTGATCTGGATTCTCCGGATACGTTACCATTCGATGACCTCTTGATTGTTGCGGTTTATTGTTGCCTACTATCTGAAATTGCCAAAATTCCTGTTCTTTTCATTAATAAAATAGTTGCTTTTTGCATGATCTAGTTTCATTATTAGTCAGTTAATCAAACGATGAAGAATTTTCAAATTAGTCTACTACCAATGCTAGTATATACAGGGCGGAAAGGTAATAGTGTCTACCTATCTATTTCCGAAACGGCTAGAAATTTTGAGGTGCGGCTTGCGAAGCTGATATACGGTGTTTATTCTCTGTAGTAATAGATAAAAAAAGTAGCAGATTGTTAAAAAAAAAAAAAATAGACTGGATGCCGAAGGCCTATTTTTGTAAACTCGGAACAGAGTCTCTGTTGGTAAAAATGAGCAGCCATTAAAGACAAAGCAGTCATTATTTTAATCTGATAAATGTCTGAGTCCAAAAATTAGGGAAGACGCTAGTAACTTTCTACCCTGTATACTAGCAAAATATGCTCTATATTAGTTATGTGAACTAGGTTAATTGGATGCTAGCGAGATATTTGTGATGATAACATAAATCATTTACATTCAGCTTGTAGCAATTATTAACAGTTCATTAATCAAACTCTAAGTATTTACCTAACAAGCAAGGGCGAACTTAATTAAGTTTCAAAGCGCAAAATAAATTAAATTATTTCCACCTACATAATAAGAAAATAATCAGCTAACCTGAATCTTAGAAATCAACGAAAGCAGATCAGGCATAGGACGACTGGCTGAACTGCTGGCATCTTCATAATTTGGAGTATTCGGAAGTAATTCAGAAGAGCTTGAAGAAGGTAAGTAAGAAGAAGAAACTTTATCCTTGATTGCAAGAAATTGAAAGAAAGAAAGATGGGTTAGTAAAAAGTTAGATACATGTTCGTTCTTAATTTACAAGAAATGTCTAATTAAATAGAAGAAAATTAGTATGGTGAGGGTAAGATAGAGAAATCACTTGTACCTCTTGTTTATTAGATGAATCACCAATTGTACGTGTTTCAACCACATAACTGTCCAATGTGAGACTGGCAGATGTTGATGTTGGTGTGAACAATCTGGAAATAAAGGTAATAATTTGGTAATCAATGTAAACATAGAGTAATTCATTAGTCAAATAATATTAGACATAATTAATACTAAGAATAAATATGATAGCGTTCTGCAGAATCATTGCGAAATAATGTAAAATTCAGGAGACATCAATTTTGCAGAAACTATGAAAATTCATCTGGAAGTGACTGATAGAAGAAATACTCACAATTATCACGTTTATCAATAATTAAGTGAAATATTTAGATATATTTTATAGTCTGTGCATGTGTCACTTACTTAAATTTTTTCTTGGCTCCATCTGGTCTCTGTTCGTGTGACTGATCATCAGCATAGAAGGGTTTCCCTTCAGTTTTGACATTATTATTAGGTTCGGCTACCCTATCTGATATAGAATGCTTCTGGATTTCCTCAGATGTAGGAAATTCACCTGGTTTTCGCCGTACCAATATCGTGATACTTGCAGACGATTTTGCTATGGAAAATAAGTAATTAGAATACAAAATTGTTCAGTTTGTAATTTAATAGTAAATTGATTAGACCAAGCAAACAGAGTGTGATGAGCCCTATAATTAAGCGTTTAACTTTTTGAAGCTCCTGTTTTCACTTTGTTGATTTAATATCAAATTATATTCGTCTATTATTTAGTTAAAATTAAATGAGTGTTTACCAGCAATACAAGTATATACTCCCGAGTCTTCTAATGACAAATTAAGTACTCTCAATGCTCCCTTTTTGGAACTTTTATATTTCTTGGTTTGTGGTAAAAAATTGTTATCTTTTTTCCATAGAATTTTCGATTTATCAAATCTCTTAATGGGACACTTGATTTTCACGGTGGTTCCTGTAAGTAGAGTTGCAGCACCACCAACTTTAACAGTGACTTTCTTCTTTTTTGGATCATGTTGAATGAAGGTACTGTTGGTAACACTTATATGCGGTTGATCACTTTCGATTATACAACTTTTCGTATTACACGGTTTCTTATCAGGTGGTCTTGGATGCGGGCACATTGTTGGCGGTCGTTCAACTGTATGATTTTGTGCCATTACTTGTTTGCATTCCACTTTACGTGTTTTTTCTCCACCGCCACATGATGTTGAACATCTGGACCATTCGGATACTTTCCATCTAAATGTAAACCAAACAATAAGAAAAGAAAAATGAGAATAAATTGCTGTTACCATTTTATGAATTATGATCGAAAAAGGAAAAAAAATTGGTTGCTAATTTTGAAGGAATAGGCGCTGAAAATATTGACAACATGTCAAAATCAGTCCTTTTCGTTTACTCAACAACAGTAGCGACAGCTACAACAGTTGTATATGAGTTAACTTTTGATATAAAATGGAAAGATTAATGAAATAGTTTCCAGTTAAGCTGTCCAACTGAAATTTTTATTTATTATTATGTATGTGTTTTTTTATATGTCTCGTACACTTTTTCTGGAGTCATAGCTATTTTAGCGTAAAGAGAAAGTGTTTGAAATTTAAAGGAAAATTTAATGTCCGTACCAATGTTTAGGACAATCAAATTGTACAATCTTTAGCTCTGCGATAAAATTGGAGCTAATGAAAATGTTCAACATTAGAAAAAATTGATTAGCTCCGTTATTTTTTATCGTTTTCATCAGTCTTTTTTCCTATCGTTACTTTTATGGCTCATTTAACTATTTTCACGCTTCACGGATTTTGAAAAAACTTTCTAGACTTTTAAAGTTGGCATTTTTTTTTTTGTGTAATCTTAATAATTTAATTGATATCTTATAATGTGATTATTTAATAGGTGAATAGGATAAATAGATCCGTGAAATTTCGGTTTATTCTTGCAGTTTCATATTTCCTACTCGCTTTCAGTGAAAGAAAAAGTGTATATTCCATAAGAGTAATGGAAAAAATAACCAAATAATCAACTATACGCATTACTAGAATTAAATAAAAAAAAAAAAAAAATTAAAATAGTTATCAAAATATACTGACCTTACAGGACAATCTAAAACATTACAATATTGTCTATCAGGCGGTGGCGGCTGTGGACATCGATTATGTGGCACCACCACCGTATTACTACCACCTTGCGTCAATTCATGAATACAATTCACATCACGTGTTTGTATACCAATACCACAACTTTGCGAACATTGTGAAAAGTTCGTAAAAGACCAACGTGGTGGACAGGAATGTTCATTACATGCTCTAAAATTGAATAAATTAATTTACCATCCATTATATTTCCAATGGATCCACATGTCCAGCTGCTAAATGGCGTTCGGTGTAATGCCTACCTAATAATCACTTCTGGTTTTAATTCTATTGGACACATAAATGGTGATGTGACTTTTTCCGTATCATCACGAACACAATTCACAATTAACTCTTGAACGCCACCTAAACAGGATGCACTGCATGACGTAAAACCTTGTTCTTTCCATGAATATGATTTCGCTGGACTACCAGAACCAACCTGAAAAGGCGAAGCAATTATTACAATGCTAAAAAGAAAGAACAAATCTTGATTACTTCAGTATAGTTAATCATATATAGGAAGTAAAAGACTGTATTTTTTCTAGAACCATAGACAACAGATGATGACAGTTTGGAAAATAAAACGTGGATTCTCTAATTTTACCTTAATATTTTCTGTTCTAAATGGATCATCCTTAATATCCATGCTAATTTTCTCTTCACTGCATGGTTCCATATAACATTTTTCAATTTCTATTGGTTTTAAACCAGTGCATTGTTTATCTGGCAATTTTGCAATCGTTTTGGAGAATTCCAGGAATATCTTACAGTACACATCACGTTTTCTTAGACCTTCACCGCATGTTACACTACATGGACCCCATTCTTCCGGTATATAACTGAAAATGGGTTGTGAATATGTTTTGTGTAAGGATCGCAACAAGTGTAACTTGTTGGAAATTATAATATAGTTGTAAATCAAATACAAGTATTATAAGTTTATTAATACTGTTAATGAGAAGTAAGTTTAAAAAGAGCTACGATACTCATGCTACAAATGCCAAATATACAGTAACAAAATTAGCTATAAGATTTCCATTGGTTGTCATTACACAGTGTATACAGTGAAGTCGCTTTCTACCTATTCTAAAGCGCAAATGGATGTGATCTTACGTCAGAGTTATTAAGTCATAATTTTGGTGTAACGTTGTCAATATTATTTTTAGAATTGTATTAATATTTTAATCGATTTTATTTAGAATTTTTCACTTACGGTAATTACTTTAAATAATAAATACAATTGTTGAAGATTTATTCAAAAATAATTAATATATCATAAGTATAGACGAAGATACACAAATATTTCGTTTAATTCTTTCAATTCGTTATGTTTAACGCATTCAACTGACATAACTGCAGAGTTTTTCTCTCGCTTTTTATGTATATACAACCGAGACAACTATACTTTCAAGTGAAACGCTACTATAATTACATTTAATTGAAAAATCAAATTAAATTTGTCAAGAAAATAGCAAAAATAAACAAATTAAACAGTTCTACATAATGAAGTAAATAAAATTGATTCATATCATTAAATATTAAACAAATCTTGAACGACCAAGAAAAAATATTTACACTGCTAGCGCTGCCTTTCCAAGTATCAATTTGAACACATCAAATATTACATTGGTTTAATGTAAACAAATTTCTTTAAATCCTAGTTATAATGTTGGTATACTGTTTTTCACTAAAGATGACGTGTGATCACATCTTTTTGCGATTTAGTCTACATGCCTAACAGCTTCCATATAAAACATATACGAAACTTTTACGCGATGTAAAGATGACGTAGAGCCATTTGAGTACTTCATGCTCAGCAAAACTTCATTGTATTCACTATGTACCTGGACACCGAACCATCGTTCCAATAAATAAACTAAACACAAGTTATTTCAAGCTTAGCGATTTTATTATGTCCTCAAGATATTTACTAAGTAGATAAAAAACCCTTAAAAAAGAATTTTCTAAAATTTAACCTAATTATGTTTTTTCATGTTCTATTTCATTTCATTTATTTCATAATAATTATACATCACGATGGCGATGATGATGATGATGATGATAGTAGTATTAGAGCGACAAACAGACCAAAGGAAAGTTGTCACAGTGTGAGTAGAGTGCCACATGAATTACAATTGGATGAATATTACTCCATGGATTTCATTAAAGTTGACATTATCTTTCTCTTTCTTGTACCGTCCTCACTGCACACTCTATCTCTATCTCTATGTGATACTCTGCGTTTCGGTTTCTATATTCCCTCTATGTACTCTTTATTATTAGGTCATAAAGAAGACGTTACGAACTAGTTGACAGGTAATGCGATTAGACCTGCCGTCGTTTACTTGCAGAGAATACAAAATTTTGTTGTTGGATGAGCAGTAGCAGTGGAGGTTAGGTACGTACGTACGTAGGTACGTAGGTATGTTGCTAATAGGGTAACGAGAAACAAATATGATATATGTATCTAATATATTAAGATAGAAAAGGGAAAATAATATGCGGAGTCAGGATGTTTCTGTATATTTGAAGAGGATATAATATTCATTTTCGTTGATGTGCCTTAAATGTTGATACTAAAATCAATGATACATATAGTAAGAAGATTTACACATAATTAGTAATAATACAAGCAATTAAAATGTAACGCAGTTCTAAAATTTGACGATATTTTTGGCGAACAGATCATTATTTTTTGACTATAGAGCTAATTCATTGATTCAATGAGCCTCTACAATTAAGTTATAGAATAATTATCTTAAAATGTCATAAATAATAATTAGATACGTTTAGATAATTAAAAATGTATTGTAATTTCATTGTAATCAATACATTTCGGTCTACTAAATCCACAATGCAAGCTGCAAGGTTCTTTTTTTACTGTCACAAATAAATCCATGAGATTAGTGACCTCACTGCTTACACTGTAATCAATAAAATCTAGAGATGTAAATATTATAAAGACAAAAACTAATTAGCAATCAAATGAAATGAATAAAAAAATTTGTAATGAAAATTTCCATGTGCATATAATAATGTTGCAATAATTAAACATAATGCAAATTAGCTGTCAACCATTTGCTCTCTTATTTCTTATCCTAGCCAATAGAATACAAAATGCAATAAAGTACAATGGTGCAGCTGAAAATGAAGTGTCTACCAAATATAAAAACGCTAATTTCAAGTAAAATAAAAAAATAGTAAGTAAAGTAGTATTTATTTATGAAGCATTCAGTTTAGTGGTGAACGTGCCTTTAGAATTATAGTACTATAAGCTGCTGTGCATTTTTAATATGTTCTTATGTACAACGACAGTACATATTGTTAATTAATTTAAGAATTTCAGTCTATTTGTTAAATGGAAATGTTTCTTTATTGTTACTTTTGATCTTTAAATGGGCATTATCCCAACTGGGATTGTTCTCAACTGAATAACATAACATAACCAAACATTTCCCATTTTATACGTAAAGTGCAAAAAGTATTAATTAATTAAAGTGAGAGGAAAAAATTGAAAAAGAAAAAGAAAGTAGTGTGTGTGTGTGTGACAACATAAATAAACAGACAAAAAAAAAAAAATAGGAAAAAAGCCGTATTTATAATGTACCTCACGTACACCCAACTGCAGGCAAAGTACACTCTGTAATCGCTGAAAAGACAACGAAGACAGATGGAAGAACGTTCATTTTTATTTATTTTGTGTATTTTCGTTATTTTGAACGACAAAACTAACTGGTGAGTGTGAATTATATGTGAGTTATAAGTGAGTGAGTGAGTTAGTGATAAAAAGTGAGACAAGCGTTAGTGGTGAATGTAAATGAATTTCGGAGAAATAAAAATGAAATGCTCTTTTCTATCATTCAATAGATATAAATCTGCTGACAATTTTTATAGAGTGAAATGATAAATTTTCCAAATTGGTGGCATTGATTTAAGCAGATGTAATGGAGTATGTGCGACGCAGCGACATCTAACTTGATAGAGTGACGTCATCATGGTCAATGGAACTGCATCCATAGTCTAACATAGTCGGTTCACTCGTTTGATATTGCGGCGCAAACTTCGATATTCTTTATGTAAAGAAGCTTGTGGAACAGTTTATAACAATAATAAATAGATAAAATAAATATAGCACAAAACTGGTCGACAGACGACCTTTTTGTAGTCCAATTCGCTTTGGTGGTTGCGGTGACGATAAATTGGAAACTTGTGTACTCTGGTTTTGAAGTGAAACAACTGTGTAGACTGTGTTTTTACAAAAAAAAAATAACCACAAGATGCAAAATGGTACAAAAAAAATCAACAAACGAACAATAATAATAATATGAAAATGAAAATACACGACGACAAAATAAACGACGAGATAAAATACTTACGTGCTTTCCGATGGAATTATATGCTCTCCAATTAAACTTTCAGGCATCAATGGTGCTTTATAGTGTTCTATAAATTGTTGTGTATGATATAAACCTGGAAACAATTGTTTTATACTATTCGTACAATGTTGGCTTTATTCAACCTTTTACCTGGGATAAAGTCAAATGAGCATGTAATGCCAGTTGAGCAAATTTGCGTCGATTCCGGTCTGGTTTTAATATCGCAAAAATTACTTGGTTGATCAACGGAATCTCGACATTCTACCATTCGTGTTTGGATGCCTTCGCCACATGATACAGAACACTTAAAAAAATTATATTAATGTATTGCATGTGTATAGTGCCTTGTAGGTATTAAACCATGGGTGTGTGATTAGAGGGGTAGGAAAGTTCGTATATTACATTGTACAAGTACAAGTGGAGTCTCCTGTAAGTGACGCAGGAGAGGACAATGAAATGATTAAAGAAATCAGTTGTGGAAGTAATCAAGATTTGTGTTAAAAATTGCAATCTACTAATGAGCTTTTTCAGGGAAATAACGAAACTTTTATTGACTGAAATGTCCCCAAATATTAGGAGAAAAAACGAAAAAAATTCTGCCCTAAAGAGAGAAGATCAGAAATCAATTTCTATTAGCTTAATAGTAAAAGAGCAAATTAGTTTCTTACCCCCGACCATTTGGTCGTAAACCACATGGGGCAATCCATTTGATTGCACGATTCCCTTGTCCACGGTTTATTATGGAGTCCATTGCTGCTGCTGCTGCTACCACCACATTTCAATTCATCGACCTAGATTGGGAGAGAGAGAGAGAGAAACAAATTTGTGGTTTTTTTTTTGGTGTTAGGTGGGGGGTCATCATTTACGTCAATGAAGCGTATTCAATTTGCTGATTGACAAATCAAAGAATAATTTTTATTTTGAATTGAATTGATTTTAATTCGTTAGTCATTTTAATAATATGAGAGTCTCAAAGAATCAGATATCATTTTGTAACTAAAGAACTATGAAGTGTATCAAGATTCGTTTAGACTGTGTTTTATTTTATGAAACACTAGCCTAGAGATTTGACACAGTCGTGTCAATCTCAATCTTTGAAAAGAACCGAGGTAATTTTCTACTCGATCAAAAATTGAACACTCTGTATATTAGACGCTCTAATGTCATATACTACAAGTGTCGGCTTTAAACTAATTTATAAAGACAACAAAAGTCGAATTTCAAATCTTCTTTCACAGAAAAAAATAGAATCAAAAAAGAACTAGCTTAAACTTGTTACATGTTCACAAATACAGGGTGTTTAGATAAGTAAGTAGGTAACTCAATCTTCAACAATACTTATTTGAAAACTTGTAAATTACATTTCTGCTAGCGTAATAGTCGCTTATAACTAAAGTGTTTTAAAAAGCATTTATCCAATGCACCTTTTTCTTGTTCTTACATTATTCAAATATGTTAACAAAGTTTATAGTCTTATTATAATGTTTTAAGGAAATTAGAAACTTTTCATCCTCGTTCGCTTTTTGATGCTAATGTTTAATAGATAGAATAGTGAAGAAGTTATTTAGTGCTGCTGCAAGAAGTTTTTTGGTATTCACACTGACAACAAAAATGAACATGAATTATTATTTATTAAAATGAAGTTTCGTTAAGCAGACTACCATGCTTCGCAAATAGAAAAAGCAAAAAAAAAAAACGGCGATAGTGAGAAGAGAAGAGACGAAATAAATAATGACTTTTGCTGCTGAACAGTAATTATTTCAATGTAATTTTTGCTGGAATAACTTTTTCCATTTTCTACTTAGCCAAAGTTGACTTTGCAATTTTATTATAAAGCCATTTCATTTTGTATTGTTATCATAATATTTTTGTGAAATAACATTCAATAAATAAACGAATCAATGCAATTTAGGTTATTGTTACATTCCTATTCTTTTCCAATTAGCAGTTGAATGTAGCTCCAACTTGTTTGGTGTATATCTTTTTCGATCAATTTTTCTATTTCATACATAGAAATTCTCACTATTTCCGATTATTCGCTTTAATAATTTTGGCAAGTAACATTTTATAAATAAATAAAAAGAAGTTATGCCTGGAATCTTGTTCTATCGAATACCAATTCTATTCGTTATTTCAATAGCGTATATTAGAATTTATAACGTATATGTTTTTATTTCGATGAGAAAAATCGAACAATTCCATCTAGTAAAAACTTATCAAATAAAAACGGTTAATTTAACCTCCCAATATTGAAAGTTAAATTAAAATAAGTTCAACACTCTAACAAAGGATGGCCCATACATATATTTTTTTTTATTATAATACTTGTTTAACTTGTCCATTTCATTTTATTTTCCTTTTTTCTTTTCCTTTTAAGTTAGGTGTCATTTTTCATTCAATAATTTCTTCACAACATTAAATAAATCTCATTTCCTTTTTCTAACATTAATTTACTTACTAACTCAAAATGGCTCAATAATCTTAAACCTTTTTCTAATTTGTTAAGTGTTAAAGAACATCTTAGAACTTTTCCTCCTGTCTAAATCAGTCAATTTATTGAATGAGTTCAGATAGATGGACGAAGATTTTGACGTAGAAAGGAAGAAGAACGGATGAACAAGAAGAAAATGAAGATGAAGAGAAGAGATGAAGTTAAATAGACAAAGTTCCCTAAAACTAAAAACGTAAAGTAATTTTCCAAAGAAGAAAAATATCTACAGATAATACTGTTCAAACTGAAAAAGCTATAAAACAAGATTTTCGTTTTATTTCTTTTTAGTTTTTCGATGGTTGTATTGATAGAGAGTGGAATGGCTCCTTTGCGGTTATGTATTATTACTTCTTCCCCTCCCCCCTCACTTCTTTTTATAGTTGTGGAAATAAAACGATTTAGTTCATTGATTGTGCTAATGAGAGTTGTTTGATGATGTGATTATTTTTAATTTGCTGAAGAAGCGAAACAATTAGACGAACAATAGAAAATCGTTAAAAGAAAGAAAGTGCATGAATAAAACTGTACAGTATACTAGATTTGATTTTGATTGGTTTATATAAAGTGGTGAAGCTTAAAATTAAATAAAGTTTAAATCAACCAATTGCAACACTTCACTGCAGTATACTTAATATACTACTATAATAAGCAGTCGAATGTTATAAAATGAACAGAAAACTATGATCAGTCCACTTACGACGATTTTCGTATTATTAACTTCTTCAACGCATTGAACCAAACGCATTTTCGTTCCACCACCACAACTTACTGAACATGGTCCCCAATCATATGTATGCCATCTGGAAAAAAATTGGAAATAAAAAAAAAAAACAAATATCAAATATGTATAATGACGTCACGTGCATACACATTTAGCGTAGAACAAGAATCTGCAGAAAAAGGGAGATGAATCTAAAACTTAAAAATTGGAAGATGTTTAATTATATTTGTATTTAATATTTGACATTTTGCTCAGATTGAAATGGCAGGAATTGCGTGTGCTGAAGGTTATGAAATGTTATAAGATAAATTTCATGCGAAAACATTGGTGTTCTTTCTGGCTTTTTGTGTTCTACGGTTCGTGATTCTTAGCCTACAAAAATTTAGAAATTAATCATTAATTCATAAATAATTTCAGTACAAAAAACTTGATAAATTAACAAAAAAAAAACGGAACAAACACACGCGTGTTATCTTTAATTAAACAAACAAACAAACAAATACGTCAAAAACACCCCAGACAAAAAAAGGGAAACACATTAACACACACACACACACACACACACACACACATACACAAACTTTTTATTACACCCTATCCTTAAGCTTAACCCTAATAGAACCGCTACACCACCACTGCCACTACCATTGCCCCATTTACCAGCATTTAACTCTAACACAAAAAATTAAACGTCCATTTTCTACATGCAGGGAAAATCAGAGTTAAAGGATTAAAGGCTTTTCCTACTTATAGTATTAGTGTAACAGTTTACCCTTGTTTAATTTTCAACAAAAAACAATAGGTATGTTAGGAATAATATTTATAATGTTAAAAACGAATAAAGATAAGGGAAAAAGTGTGATAAAATATTGATGAACAATTTTTATTTAAATTACGTAAAAATTGATCCTGAAAAATTAAGGAAAAATTGCAGGCATTATCCTATTTTATTACATATTATTTTTATTTATCACCAAAACAATGGATACGTCTTCGACTTAGAGCATATTCTCTTTATTCAGATTACAGAGTAGCCCCACAAATATTTCTTCCGCAAAAACTTTGCTACTACCCCCTTAACATTCAAAGGTTAAAGTGAAATACTATGGAATCAAAGAGAAAGTGGAGCTGTAGGTGTACCAGAACGAAATACTTACTTTATGAAACAAAACCCCAATTTAGAACAATATAGATGGGTATAAATATATACTCTAATGCTCTATATATGTGCTTACCACTCGAATAGTAACCAGCATTCAGATATAGTTTGGTTTGTTGAATGCCCAATGGAATCCAGACAAAGAGGAAGGGAAGCACAGAAAAAGTAGGATGGGAAGCAACATTATTGTTATGATTACTATTATTGTTACGACTATTATTATTTATTATTATTATTGTTATAAAGAGTATCTAAATACAAACTGAAAGAAGGTGTAAAAAAATATGGAATTGTACAAAATAAGTAAAGGAAGAAGAAAAAAAAGTTTGTTTTTATAGATATTTATTATCGTTATCGTCGAGCAAAATTTTAAACACCAAAGAAAAAAATGGAGTTTTCCTTAACAATGGCAGAATTTTTCATTCTTTTTTATACCAATCGTTAAAAGAAACGATAATTTTGGGAGTAAAAGCAAAGAAAAATAATAAAAAGAAAAAAGAGAAAAATGTTGAAGTAGAAAACATAAATTTGCTTTAAAACACATTGGCCACACAACCGCCTTCTCTTTAGCTCGAAATCTCTTCGCCCCCTTTAAATCTGCAAATTCCTTTTCCGTGGGGAAACGAATCCTTTTAATTTCTCATTATGTTTGAAAATAAATAATGATTTGCAAATAAGAAAATTTAAATTTTAAAATCGTTTACGCATTAAATATTAGTTTAGTTATTAGAGAGATGATGAATTCACCGATGCAAATATATTAATTAAAGGAAAATTCACATTCGAATTTCTACATATACTCACTTTGGGGGACAATTATGAACATTACATTCGGTTACTTTTGGATCGGGTCGCTGCGAATCGTTACATAATTCTTCTTCAACTTCATCACCTGTCATCCGGTTTTGACAAACGGGGCGAGACATTTTGAAACCTAAAATAACAAATCTTTTATTTCTATTCAAGTCAATTTATCGATTATTTTCTATTTTTAAACTTAATAGTAAATTAACCATACAACAGACAAATGAGAACCTATTTATTTTTTGTACTGTACCCATTTCCACATACAATTTAAAATAATAAGATGTGATCTTACGTCACAGTTATTAAGTCATAATTTTTGTGTAACGTTGTCAACATTATTTTTGAAATTGTACTGATATTTTAATCGATTTTATCTTGAATTTTTCAAGTACGGTAATTGTTTTAAATAATAAATTCAATTGTTGAAGATTAATTCAAAAATTGATTAATGTCGTTAATATAGACCAAGATATACAAATATTTAGTTTAATTCTTTTAATTCGATATCTTTAATTTATTCAACTGATAAGACAGGTGCATTTTTGTCTCGCTTTTTATGTGTATACAACCGAAACAACTTTAGTTTTAATTAAAAAATCAAATTAAATCTGTCAACAAACTAGCAAAAATAAAGTAATTAAACAGTTCTACGAAATTATATAAGTAAAATTGATTAATATTATTAAATATTAAACAAATCCTGAATGAGCAAGAAAAAATATTTACTCTGCTAGCGCTGCATTTCAAAGTACCGATTCGAACACATCAAATTTTTCATTGATTTAATGTAAACAAATTTGTCTAAATCATATAGTTATAATGTTGGTACACTGTTTTTCACTAAGTATGACGTAAGACCACATCCTTGTGCATTTAACTATGTATGCACATACATATAAAAACAACGATTAAATAGAAACAACATATTGCTAAGTTGCTAACCTCCTCCACATGTAGCTGAACATAATGACGCATAAATTAATGTCCAATGGTATAATGGTTTTGCACAGGATGAACCATCACCTCCGCATACACCACATTCATCTACTTGTTTCAATGAGCCTATTTTCAAGTCACAGCCCACTCTCTGAAAAATAATACACATCTCTTACTTACATTTCAAATTTAATTTTACTATTTATTTATATGAATTTTTTCCCAGCTGAATTCTTATTTATTTGATTATGGAGGCGTAATTATGTGGTAATGAGTTAACAAAAGTTGAGGTCTAAAATAATTATTCTCTGAGCGATTTATTTAAGAATTAAGATGCATACGTATTTAATATAATTTTAAGTAAATATAACGTTATTAGTAAAGTGTTTTTAGTTGCAAATAATGAATTACTTAATTACTACTTAGATGCATATTTGATATTTGCGTATTGCAATATATAAATTTTAAATAAATTTTCGAATACGTAAATGCAATTTTAGTAACACAATCTGTAATTGTATTGAATATTTCTCTCTCATTTTAAATCCATATTTCTCTATACATAGATCTCTATTAAACGAATTAAATTTAATTCTGTCATTAAAAAGTTTTAATCGATTCTAGTCGTTTTTCCAACATTCATCCGACCGAGAAAAGCATTTAATAAATTTCGATTAAACATTTTACAGGTTTTTTACATTGCGCTGTATCCAGAAACATTCATATAAAATTAAATGATATTTGCGGAATATTTAATAAAATTCGTCTAGTCGGCTTAATTGAAAAAGTTTCAGTAATTCATTGTGTAATAAATTTCTTGATGACCGTTGTTTGTTGTTTGTCTAAATTAGTTTTTAATTGCGCGAAAGCAAAGCATTTATTGTTCGCGAATTTTCGTGGTATGTAATTGGTATTGGTCGTATATCATTGGTTGCATACCTTTGATTATTGTATTATTAAGCGAATAATATAATAAGCAACTATTAATTTAAAAATCATTTTATTTTTAGATAAAAACAAAATATTAAAGTTATTATATTAGAAACTATTTGTTATTTTTCCATCAAAATTCTAACAAAATATTCAAATATTTTCCATTTTCTAAGCAATTTTCCATATCAAAAATGTACACAGACTATAAGCAATTTTTGTTTATCCGAAAAAAATTCAACTTTTATATCACATTTGGGATTTTCATATTGGCGTTGGGGCGTCCGAACCAACAGCAAACCATTCATTTTAGATTTTAGATGTTCCTCTGCTTTTTTTCATTTCTTTTATTTTTATTTTGTTTCTTTCTTTCCCCTCCCGATTACATGTGAATAAAATGGGAATAAAAATGTGTGCCTTTTTTTTTTGTTTTTTCGGAAAATAAAATATGTTTTTATTTACTTTTAAAAAACCTCTAAAACATTAGATTTAGATTGCCGATGAACCGCTATCAGAAAGGATGAAGAAAGAAGAAAAAAAGGAATAGAAAGAAAAAAGGAAAAAGTAAAAGGTTTATTGCACCCCGGGGAGATCATGATTTAGTTTTTTTTAGCGATTGTCTTACGAGGAGTGTGGTAACTATATTGAAATATATATTTTTCCTATTGTAATTCTCGTCTATATTTGAGCAATAGTTATGGAAAATCCAGAAATAGATGAAAAATGGCTAATATTTATGAAATATTTAGCCCCAGTTGTTTATTATTAGGATAAAATGAAAGAATGTTGCGTAAAACATTAATTAAAAATGTTGAGAATTCTTTAGCCAGCACAAAGTTGTAAGGAATTCGTTTTTCATCATAAATTTTTCCAACTTTCTGAAACAATTTTCCGCCACCGAAAAAGGAAAAATCGATAGAAAATGATTTATAATTTCAAAAATTGTATTAAATTTCTTCACCTGCCTCACAACAGGCACTAGTTATATATGTGTCACCATCTAGCGGAAACCATAAGAATATAATGAAACAATAACTGAGATATAGCTTGTCAATGCTGTAACGACGTCCTGTTAGATACGAAGTTGTCTTAAAGAAAGTCTTTCAGGACTGAATTTTGCTATTGGATTTAACTATCCCGTTTGGTATATATCCAATGAAATTTTGTCTGGTCGCTAAATATTTTTTTTATATACACATTTTTTACGACAATTTTCAATAACGAATAAGCTTAATTAACTTATTAAACTAAATCTATTAAGTAACAGTTTTATTTTGGTTCACAAACAAAAATCATTCCATGTGGATTCGCGTTATCCTTATGACATAA
The DNA here is from genome assembly GCA_949748235.1 of Platypus cylindrus. Lineage (NCBI taxonomy): Eukaryota > Metazoa > Arthropoda > Insecta > Coleoptera > Curculionidae > Platypus > Platypus cylindrus. The sequence continues at coordinate 5,679,279 of OX456489.1, read as the reverse complement.
ATTAAAATTAAAAGCTGATAACAGTGTACATCTTTGGATCGGACTTTTTAAGTCTTAAAAAACGAAGCCTATACTGAGACAATCTTGTTATTTGTAAACTTTGATTACAGGAAACAAAAAAAATAAAATAAAAACAAAAACATAGATAATACAATAAGTACTACTGTTGAAACAGAACGGCGGTCCTGTAGGTAATTTTGACAGGCGTCACTGGGACGATTTAGATAAAGAAGGATTTTTTGAGCAGATTTTCAATAAAAACAGCATCAGCAATGGCACTAGAAATAACGAAAAAAAAAAAAAAAGGGCTAACAAAGATAAACGTTGATATTTGTTTGTTGTATGGATAGTGGAAACTTAAGGGGTCCTATTGCCTATAAAAAAACGGAATTTTTATCTGTGGTTTATGTTTTTTTTGCTCTTTTCTTTTTATATCATACGTATAAATAAAAGACATTTTTAATAGAATTCAAAAATATTTCGTTGGCGATTCTAACGGTTATTTTCTCATAGTGTGCTTTGGCATAAATAAAATTGCGAAAAAATTAACTATTAAGAAAAAAGCAATAAAATTAAGACGAAAATATAAATAAATAAATAAGAAGAGAAAAACAGATAGGAAATTATACATAAATTTTGGCCAAAAAGCAAACAAATTTAGGAAATTGGTTCGGAAAATTTTTGGAAAAACAGAGTTATGATGTATAAATATATTTTATTGCACATTCAATCTTCCCTCTACTATTACTCAAAAAAATTGGCAAAAATTTCCATTATCCATTATCTTGGGAAATTATCTCTACTTTTGCTTTTTGTATATTTCTTCCCCCCTTTTCAGTAATTCTATTTTCCTTATAGTATCTATATACAAAGATAGATAAGAACCAAATAAAAAAAAATACTCAAGTTCCTCCACCCATTTCCTCGGTTCTCATCCCTCTCTTCTTTTGCGTTTTTATCCTTTAATATCAATTTGCTCATTTTATTCGTTCATTCATATCATCTACTAGTAGGCATAGGGGCACACTATTCAAATCTTTCCCTTCTTCATCTCTGTCTTCTCACTACAGTGCTACTCGTTCTCTTATTCTTTCTTTTCTATTCTGTCAATCGCTAACAGCAGCGTAAATCCTACTGGAAAATATTCCATAAATCTTTTTAGAAAAGAAAATTCGAAAAAAGAGGATATAGTAGGCTCTACTTCTATAATACATACATATAATACAACAACACATACACACACACACACACAACGACATTGCATCGATTCGGACCGAATTGACATTTTATCTGGTCATATTTTCTTGATGTTTTTCCAATAGTTGGATTCTTGTTTGTGTAAAAATATATTTACATTTTTATTATTTCTCTATCTCTACAGCTCTATACTCTATTCTAGTATAGTATGATGGTAAAACGGGTTAAGGAGCAGATCAGAAGATCGGGAAAACAAGATGAAGAAGAGATTGTGAATTTAGCAGCACATTGTGGAAAATTGTAAAAGTGGCTTTGAATTTGAAATTATTAAAATTTGATTCTCAGAAATGTCAAAGATAAAAATAAAATGAAATGTCGATTAAATAAAAGTTTTTTATTTGGTTCGAAATTGTGACTAATTATTTGCAAATTTTAGACTACTGAAATGTAGTCTAAGGATTACTTTTTTTTGCCAAACTAAACATTTATTTAGACAAGCAATTTCTGTATTATTGTTATTCTAAGGTTTAAATTCACTTCTTTTACTCCTTTTGTTGTACATATGTCAACAAATGCAACCCAACATACATGTATTTAGTATGTGTATGTATCATCAATACATTCTTTACACGAAATATTATTAAAATTATATGCAATCTTTCCTGAAGCCAAAAACGAAAACACTGCTCTTTTCTTAACCACATCTAGATCTTCTTCGTGCAGCAGTTCTAAATGAATATAAAAACGAAATATATATATATATGTGTATGTTATGGTATGTATACATAGATAGATATGTATAGAAGAAAACGAAAAAGAAGAAGAAGAAGAAGAACAAGTACAAAACCCCATTCCAACCAAAATTGTGTGGTAAGTGGAAAGATAAATGAGAATAGTAGTAATAAATTATAATAGAAAAAAAAAACGGCGAGACGAAACGAAACGAAAAGAAAAACCGAGAGAGGAAGAAGTGAATTTGGAATACACGATGGAAAGTTGTAATCAAAAAAAGATGTTGCAGATGTTTTCGGTGTCTGTATAGACTTTAGTTGAATTTAAATTGAGGTTAGATAGTAATTGAAAAAAACAGTATACATATTTTAGTATAAGAAGCAATAGAGGAAATTGAATTAGATGGATCTTATGGTTAGAAACATTATTAATAAAATGGAAAATATTAATTAGTATTTATTATTCTGTGCCAAATTTTCAGTAATAGTGTGGGTTAATTAATATGATGTTCTACTAATAAAAATTGATTTAAATAATCCAATAAAATGTGTGCTTTTATTCTGATATTTTGCTTTTAATTTTCTTTCTCTTTTCCTCTTAATAATTCAGATTAATAATGTTATTCGTATACACAATGTTCAATTTAAAATTTTCTCTTTTTTCCATTTCCATATAAATTTCACATTTTCCAATAAACTTTAATTAAATTCAAATTTCAGTTTAAATCAAATCGAAAAGTTAATTTAAAATTTTCATGTTAATAATAATAATAATAAAAATAAAAGAGAAAAATAGAAAATTACTCCAACGTATATGCATACAATACAATAAATTTAATATGCAAGAAAAATTATGGAAAGTTTTCGGGGAAAATTTATTTATTTTTCATCCATATTAGTTATGAATAGTTGTGGTTAAAACTTATATACGAACATATGAGTGTGTATATGTGCTGAAATTGCATGTCCAACATCGATTTTATTTTTATAATATTTCTGGAAAAGTTTTTCTTCTATTTTTATTTAAAATTCGAATAAGTATTCGTTGTCGTCTTTAAATTGCAGTTTCGCAATTTAAATTGTTTTTCTTCACTCCGAATTTTCCACGGATTTTTCAAATTAAATTAAAAGTTTCGATATCACAGTAAGTTCTGGAATTACTAGTGTTTTCGGAAATGCACAGATGGATTTATGCTATTTTATAAATTAGTTGTGCTCCAAAAATATTGCTTAGGGTGATTGCACCCTGCATCAGTTATTCTCGTCACTCATCGCTATATTCGAAACATAATTCTATTGATTCTATTACCTTACAATTTCCATCAATACACATATCCAAACTGCCAGGTCGACATCTAGTACCATCATGAACTTTATCATTTAATTTCACAACAATTAACATTGAAGCAATACCACCACCACCATTGCCACCACTATGATTATCATCATCCTCATCGTTATTATCATCATCATTTTCATTTATTGTTGTAAGACTTTTCACTAACTTCCCTTTACATGATAATGCACACGGTTCATCATCATCATAAAATGGAAACCATTCATAGATGGCGCCATCGTACGGTATTGTATTGAATTTTCTACATTGTTCTTCACGAAAATCTGGTGGTAAATCTGGACAAGGCTGAAATTGAATTTGAATGAAATTAATTCAAAATTAATTTGGACAAATGACGAAACTTAATTGAAATTTCTTTAATTTAACATAGGATAATTCTTTTAATACAATATGTCAAAGCCTACTAGCATAGTACACATTGTCCGTCATAAAGATAAATATATCCTATAACTAGATAGAAAAAAAGAAACTGAATATTTTCTGTGTTTAATATTTTGGTTAGGGATCTACATAGATTAATGGAACCATATAGATTACTCTAGAGAGTAAATACAATTTCCATTGGTGCTTACTACCAAGAAGAATAATTGACAAAAATGGTTGTTTAACAGCTTATTTATTTATAACTCATTAGAAAATCCCACACCTAATTCCTGCACACACAACAATACATGAATATATTCTTATACATTCTTACCTGCATGGAGGAGTACAAGGATATCGCATATTATTATTGTAGGTTATTATATGCGATCTAATTTTTTTTTTCTTTTGCATGTATGTATTTAAATATACAGGGTGTAAATATTCCATTAGAAATGTGAGATGTGTAATAGGAGAGTTGGAGAAGAAGGCCAATTAGTAATGTTCGGAAAAATCGTCTGAAACTTTCTGTCATTTTCATATTTGAGTATATTTATGTGCCGTAATTTCCATAGTCAACTGAATTTTTATAATTAAAACTTAGTGTTTCAGTTATGTTAGTCATTTTTAGGATTAGACGGTTAAATAAACGTATATTATGACATTTCATTGTAAAGGGGAAAGAAATAACCATTTTAAGGATTCCATGACCAACTATAATTCTTATAAAACAAATATAAATTTACGTTATATCTTGAAAACTAAGTAGCTATGAATAGCATGCCAATTTCACTAAATTAAATGTGAAAATATCCATCGAAAGCGTTTTGAATTTTAACGTTTAAGAAAATAATGTTTCTCATAGTTTTTTCAGCATATTTAAATAACCGTATGATTTACATATCAAATCAATTACAAAATCAAATGTGAAAACGGCCAAGAATTTCTTATAAAATAATGTTCAATTTACCGCAATTAACCGTAACTTTTCCAATAAAAAGAGTTTGTCATGTTTAAGGACATAGAAAAAGACCACCTTGTATGAACTTATTATTATTACCTAATAGACTGCTTAATATATTTATATATACATATCTATTTTATTATATATTATTATTACGTCACAGAATAGCTAATGGCAAGGTAATTTATTGTGTCACATTTTTGATATCAAATAGAAAAGGACAGAGAGCGAAATGCAAGTGATTGATTTGGTCGTACTAGTAAAGCTAGGTTATCTATTTAGATTTTTTTCAAAATAAAATACCACTTGTAAAATAGAATAACAATAATTTTAAAGAATGAAACTTGAAAGAAAAAACACACACAAATTAGAATTAAATAGAATCTTGTGTATAAGAAAAAGACAAATAATAAAACTGTAATGATGCTTATTTAAGATTAATTAACCTTGACATTTCAATTATTTAAAAATTGGTTTTATCAGACTAACCAAATGAATGTCATTAGAATTGAATTCGTCATTTTTTTCTTTTACTGTCAATATATGACAGTAGACAATAATGGTAAAGCAAAAACTAACTCAATAATATGTCGTAGGTCGTAGATATGTTTTATAATATACACACACGTCACATAATATTCTGTGATAAAAATAATAATTTCTGTTACAATTAATTTTATATGCATATAGGAATGATATGTAATTTATCTATTTTATGTATTATTATATTTTATATCCGTTAAAGGAATTGATAGAGGGTGTGGCCATTCACATTATTATTATTAGTAATGGCAATGAAACAAAGGAGATTATTGCTACAATTTTCGCAATATTTATATGCATTAATAATACGCACACACATACACACGTATGTTTAATTATTTATTGCCTACTTGATCGTATATGTAATGCAGTTCCTTTTTAATTATTACGATCGTTATTTTAACTGAAATTTTATCCAATTCAAACTGTAGACTAGGTAATAAACTCATTTTATTCGATAGCATATAGGATAGGTACATAAATATAAAATATGACCATCGTTGCATTCATGAGAATGCATCATTGTACTTTTTATTACCGAATTAAAATTATATTTCTTCACTAGAATATATCAATAATTTATCCTTTTTTCGACAATTTTATTATTGGAATTTATGTTAATTGTGACGCACGTGTTAACTCACCTTTAATAAATCTCACAATAAAATCAAACTATACCTACGACATATTATCGAGTTGTGTCCAAAAAAAACTTCCTACTTCCACTTCGAAAAAAAATTAGCGAGAAAGAGCAACCACAATCATATTTTTAGTTGCCTTCTTAAAAAACAATTTTCAAATGGGAGCGGTCACAAACTGCACAAGGTTACTAAAAATCATATATAAATTGGAAAAGGGAACTTTATTTGGTATCATAACTTGTTCGGGTTTGTATAGAACAGCGAACAAACAAACAAGGTTTAAAACCCTCCAAACAAACAAAAAAAAAAAAATAACAACAAAAATGAACGCAGTCACTTGTGTAAGTGTATGGGGAAAACTGTGCAATTGTTTTTTTTATTAAAATTTTCATTTTCGTATTTTTTCTTTTTCAATGTTTCGTTTTTTTTTTCGGTTTTTCCATTTTTATTTGTTTCTTTTTTGTGTGCTGATTTATACGGTGTGCGGATGAATATCTTTTTTTTTAATATCATGGTGATAACGGCAATAAACTAGTAAAAAATTAACAAGAATTTGCGATGAGATAAAGAAGTATTCGTGTGTGTGTGTGTGTGCTGTTTTAATTTCATGTTTCCTAAATCTCTTTTTGTATCGAATTTTCCGGTTGCAACACGCCAGTATATGGGAGATTTTTAATTACTTTTGTGCCGTCCTAATAGCTTTTTTAATATTAATTAATATTACATGAAGAATTAATTCATTTTGTGGCTCATAACCTATATTTTGGTGTTGGTCGTTTGCTCGTTTCTCCTTTAGTTTTTCGGCTGTTTTAAGGGTGGGGTTCTCATATATCGCTTCGAATTAGTCAATCAAAATGATTTTTTTTAAGAAACCATCAAAATGGAAAATTTAGGAAAATAATTTACTAAATTTTCATTTTTTATAAATAAAAGCCAAAATGATTTTTTCAAAAATCATTAATTATCATTTAAAATTATTATTTTTTTAGGGTTTCCTCATCTTAGCTGCCATTGCAACAGTTAATGCTGGCATTGTTGCAGGACCAGCACCATTAAATTACATAGCAGCAGCTAGTCCTGGAGTAGCTGTTCTTCCAATCGCATTTAAAGGATACGAAGGACAGTACGTTCCAGATCATTTGGAAAAGCTCTATGATGACGGTTCATATAAACCAGAATTACGCACAATTCCATTAGCTCCATCACCATATGGATTGACACCGGCTGGTTCTGGATTGGAGGGTGCCTATGTACCAGATATTAATGAAAAATTACACGACGATGGTTCATATAAACCAGAATTACGTGCCATTCCATTGGCCCCATCACCATATGGTTTAACACCAGCTGGATCCGGATTGGAAGGTACCTACGTTCACGATTTGAGTGAGAAATTGTTATACGATGATGGATCGTACAAACCCGGATTATATCATCATTAGATTATTTTGTAGGTTATTTTGTTAGTCTGTGTATTATGTTTGTGTGTGTGATTCAGGGGAGTAATGAAATTTATTTGTAAATAATTTAAAAAATAAAAAATTGGCATCCTTAGGGGGGTGGTCTTATTATACACATTTGTTCAAAACATTGAAAACAAAGAAAAACAAATTTAATTCAGTCATGAATTTTATTGTATTCATTCTTCTGTCTTTTTTATTTCTTGTCTTTCTCTCTTCCTTCTATTTAATTATATATCTTTTCTTTTTGTTAATAATTATTTATAAATAAATTTGAACTGATAAATAGGAACAGCAAAACTACAGCGTTTTATTTATAATAGGTTACTATCTAGTACTATATGACAGTACCAATTAAAAATGAATAGTAGGCTGGAGTAAAAAACTAGGTGGGGCAACTACATATACTTCTTCTTTGCTCGGATGTGATATATGAGAGCGAATTTGGTGAGTTCCAATTTAACAAAATCATTCGCCTGGCTCTAAATTTGCCCTCTATTGGCATTCGAAAATTTAGAACGAATTATTAACATCTAACGGAAACGTTGACGCAAGGGATTTATACTAAGCCTTCACAAGAACTAAAAGTTTTTCATTTCGGTATGTAATATGCCATTATTAGCTGTCTTTTTATGATTATTTTTATATTCTAATTGCTTAAGTGTAAATATTTAATGTAGGCATAACATGATTTTATGTCTTTCTAACGCAAGATCAAGCAGATCAAATAGAATAGTGGGCGATATGCCTTAGCATAACGATTATTTTGCTACAAGTAAAAACTTGTAGGTGTCTACAATTAATCTATTCGTATAATAAACGAACGAAATTCCATCCAAAGATTATCATCATAAATAAATAATGATATCAATTGCAAACGTATATTTTCCTCTTAAAAATTAAACTAAAATTACGATAAACCTAAAAAAACTTAATGTGACCGGCTGCCTTGAATCATATTAAAAATATTAAAAATATGTGGAAAGCACATAATGTATGCAATTTACTTTTTTTATTGTAATAATATTATTACTTCTATTATGTTAAATACGTAGTTGACAACGCCTATCTATTTCACAAAAAAATGTATAAGCAAAGGAACAAGGATGGAAGTTACGATATCAAAATCATAATGTACAATTATCGATGTAGAAATATCTCGTCATAATTATGCCACAGAATACAACAATTCAGGAGAGTCAGTAGGCTGACTTCATGTATTTATTGTACACGTAGTAGTCGTGACTGATCACTATTATGGCATTCTGTGATTAAACTATTTACAACAAATGATAAGATGTAAGTCCTGTACATGGGAAATTTTTTTACAGTGCCTTTTTTTTCTTTCGAATCTGAATCCGAATTTGAATTTTTTCACACATCTTTATTTATGTGATTCAATTAAATTCAGATTTTTATTTAGACTCATACATATTTATTTATTCCACCGAATTTACAACAACAAACTTTATTCATTTTCCATTCTGAATGCTTTAAAAATTAGAAAAATCTCTACGGAACCAAAAAAAAAAAAATTAACAAAGAGACCGACTGACACAACGAGTGAAAACTTTCAGTAAAAGCTCTCTTTAAATCCAATAATAAAACTCATACACACACAAACACAAAATAACCACAATTCACATGCATGTACATACTATATACTCGTATGTTGTTCTATAGCTCTACAAAGACAGAAAATCTAATTTCCTAACATTGCTCTTCTATGCAGTAGTTCCAGTTCCTATTATACTATAATAGTAGCCATGAAATGACTAAAACATACTGTGTGATTGGCAAAAAACAAACAAAAAAGAAACGATGACAAAAACCGAAAAACAATTTATTCACTACAGTGAGAAAATTCCATAGTGAAAAACATTTGAATTGTATATGAACTGAGAAACGACGAAAAAGCGGAAAGTTATAATTTGATCTGTTAGTGATTATTTGTGATTTTAATGGAGCCCCTAAATATTATTTTATTCGTTTATTACGCATTTTTATGCCCCCCAGAAATAAAAATATAAAAACTAACATTACTTAATTTTACACGGTTTAATTCTTAAATGTCACAGAATTACTTATGCTCTGATTTAGATTACATTCTTTGGTTAGTTAACCAAATGTTAATTTTATTCTCTTAACCAAAACCAAGTATTAAAATAAAAGATTGTTGATTTTATTCGAACTTACATGAATTGAATGAAGCTGTTACTTTCAATTCGTCTCTTAAACATATACATATCTAGAATTCTACCATTTTCTCACATTTTATTAACCAACGCACAACAATAATGATTATCAAATCGAAGTTTTGTCGTCAAAATACAGATTTAATCTGTTCAGTTTGATTTCCTTCAAATTGATTTTATGTAACAAACAATTTCACCTCCAAACTGTCAATAAATGTTAATGGAAAATAGTAAAAGAAAAATAAATTAACATTATTTATCTCTGGTTATTGCATAGATAATACCACCTTTTTTTTTTCTTCGTAATCAATGTCTTTTTGCAGTAATAAAACTATTGTAGGTTTATATTGCCAGCATATTTACATATGCACATACCATAATAATGTACGTGTATTATCAATTTTCTATTTCTATTTCATCATGCCTTTTGTTGTCAATGTGACCAATTGATTGAAGAAAAAAAAAGCAAAAAAAAAAAAAACGGACAAGTTTTCTTGTATGTACTCGCATGTATGTATGTAATGTGGTCTGGACAGGCGGGTGTGGATCTAATAATGGCAAGGTTAACTAATCCCTACACTAAGTGGGTATATAAAATGCATTGACATGCAAGGGAAATGTACTATTTGTAATATAGAACAAATTAGTTCAACAACAATATCATAATGCACGCCTTGGTAAGTGTTTTCTTTTTCATATTTCAAAATTCATTTTAATTTTGAGTTAAAACCATTCTGTTTCGATCAAAACCCAAGTGTACGACTTGTCTTTATCTAATTTGTTCATTAATTAATTAATCGTATTTCATTACTCTGTCATTTTCACATACTCAATAATATTCATTATCATCATAATATATTTGAAACTTAAACAATCATCTTCAACTTATTGAACTTCTCTGCTCAGAGGTCATTCATAGTAATAGGTACTATCACTAAAATAACACTCACTTCAGTGTAACATTCAGCCACATTCAATTCAAGATCAAATTAATGCTGCCATCTGCAACGATTGTTCAGTGTATATGTGAATTTCAATTCACCACTATCAATTGTAAATAGACTTCTTGATTGAATTAATCGATTTATTCAATTTAAATGGATCAACGACAATTCAACTTTAATTAAACTTTAACAGATCCTATTCTAGTGAATTTAATTAACATTTCTCTGTTGTTTACTTACAGTTTGCCACGATTGTTTTATCATTAGCAGTTGCCTATGCAAGTGCAATTCCACCAATTCTAACACCGGCCGTTGCCGGTCCAGCTGTTATTGCTGGACCATCTGGTGTTGTTCACGCAAATGGTGCTCTATTAGGTGGACATGCTGGATTAGGAATTGCACCAGGATTGGTTCGCGGTGCAATTGCACCAGGATTGATTGCACCTGGTGTTCTAGCTGCACCAGGATTGGCATTGAACGCACCCGGATTGGCTGCCAAAGTATTGGGTCTAGAAGGATCAGGAATTGAAGGACAATGGATTCCAGATATTAATGAAAAATTATACGATGATGGTTCCTACAAACCATGGCTCAATCATTAAACAAAAAAAAAAAAAAAAAGGTATGTATCCTTTTTTTTTTTTTTTGTTGTTTGAGATGCGACTGAACTATCATAAATGCTGTGTATAATTAAATATATTGATAATAATTAGTGGAATTATAATTAAAAGTTTGGAATACAATCTGTTTATTGCAAAAATAAAATACAAATTTTAGTAGTTTGTAGTTTGATTTAATTATTTCCATTTGCTGATTATTTTAGGCTCGGCATTATTACAACCGTTCTGTTAAATCTGTTCTGGTTAATTAAAAGTATCAGATAGTTAATTACAACAATTTTAAATAAAATTAATATGTACAGCTAAGCCAGTTTTGTTTTATTGACACTTAACATGATCAATAATATTAAAATTGATACAATAAATATTAATGGAAATCCTATTAACAAACGAAAAAAATTCAGATAAAGATTATTTTTTACGATTTCAAAAAAATTGTTCGAACATCGAGTTCAATTTGTTTTTTCTTCTTTATAATCTTAAAGAACTAAACGTCCTTGCTGTCAATTTACCAACGCCCAATTTCTCTTCAATTTCCGTATGTTTTTCCTCCTCTCTCTCGCAGTTTTTTTATATATATACATTTTATATTGACCAGTCAAAGAATCAGACTCGACATTCCTTATCAGGACAACAAGACGAAAATAACAAATTTTTTCGAATGGAAACTAGTCTTTTTCTCTCTTCTCTCTTTATCTTGCTGTTTTTTTTTTTTGGATTGCTTTATTGTGTTGTAAATAAATGTATATGTAGTAGACTTCCTTATTAGATGATTTTCGATTAAAAAAAAAAAGAAAAAGACGAGGAAGGTCAAAATGTAGATCGATTTTTTGCCATTGAAAAAAAAGGAATGTTAATTCAAGTTATTACAATAAATTGCTTTCGTGGAGGATATTGCCCAATATTTCGCATTCAGCTCTGACCTTTGTTTGTGCAGAAAAGTAATGTCAAATTACAAAAACAAAAATTATAATTGACTTGAAAATTGTCTGGAAAAATCTGAAATTAATTCGTTTTCGCAATTTTGCGGCAAAATGAAATTCAAAAAAAACAAGAAAAAAATCGTATCATCATCTCTATACAATCTGATTGAAAAATTTGGTTGTTGAACTTTTATTAATAAATTATGAATTTATTAAAACCGCAAGGACATTTCCGAACTACATAAATAATAATATAAAAGGTGCTACGCCACATTAATTTTTCAGCATCATTGTCATTACATATTATCTGCTGTTATACTTTTTCTTCACTTCATCATTTCAACAACTACACAAAAAAAGACAAAACGTGACCATGATAGATAAAAAAGTAAGTGGAATTTTTCGTCTTAATTCATTCGCATTTATTATTATTATTATTATTATTATTAAGTAATAAGTGTAATTCTATTGTGACGTCAAATGATCCTTGACTGTTCCATAATCATACAATACATATATTATTTGACATAATTGACATAATATAATATTGCATGGCGTAGATTGTATCAATTTTCCATCTCTAAAAGAGGCTTTAAGTTACATAAATAAAAGATTGCTTAACTTATCACTTCATCTCATTTATTACAGCTCATTCTTCACTTCTTCATTATTTCTTTGCTATTCCTATATCAGTCGCAAATCAATTCCGAAGAAATTGCACAAAACTACCTGGAAGGTCCAAGTACACGAACTAAACTAATAGGACCAGATGGTAGTGTAATAGATGCATTTATTCCTGGTGGAAAGATTCTTCTGGAAAATACATCATCCGCTGTTCTTCAACCAACTCCAATTGTCTATGCTCATGCAGCTACTGAAGCTAATTTAATTCCCGAAACGATGTCATCTCGTCAAGAAGATGTGAATTCAACCGATGTGAATTTAGTAATTAGTCAGGAAAAAGATTTGAAAAAGGAAGAAGCATTAAAAGGCAATGGAGATACTAATGTTGGTAGTGCTACAGAAATTAATATTATTAATGCAATCCCAACGACAAAGGAGGAACAAGAAAAAGAAGAGGAAGAGGCAACAGTAACAACAACAGAAAATCCTGAGATTAGTGGAGCATACGTACCAGATAATTCAGAGCAATTATACGATGATGGCAGCTACCGATTGGAACACTATTAATATTTGGAAATAAATATAACCTTATTTTAGTATTATTAATTAATTGATTAATTGTTATGTAATTAATTAAATAAAAATAATGAATTTCTAAGTTTTCTTTATATCTATGAAGCATTTTATATACGTAAAATTCAATGAAGCTGATTTTTTTCCATCGCCTACTTGATTATGATACATATTGAATATATAGTGCAAGCTTCAAGTTTTATTAGTGGAAATTGTAGTTGACTGTATGGAATCATTAAAATAGTTATTTTTTTCTTTTTAAAATCGCTAAGAACTTATCGACTTGTTAATAGAACTTGCAGTATACTGTAATAGCGTTTTCGATTGGCTGGCACCGAGTGAACTCGGTGTGCACTCAGATCTTTCATTTTCCTTAGTTACTTAGTTCTTTGTTTCTTTAATAGTACTAGTTACTGAGAGTTTTGTTAAGCGATTTTTTAATTAGTTTACTTAATATAAACACTGTTATTTGAAAATGATTTCCAGAATTGTTTAATACTGCTGTGTTACAAATGTCAATTCGCACCGGGTGTAGTCAGTGTACGCCAGTCTACTACTGGATTTTATTTCCTTTTTTTTAATAGGATGGGCGACCTATCAATTTCAAACTGTTGGCGAATAAATAATTATATCTTTAATACGTAAATAGCATAGATATTTACCTTGTTGAAATTTAATTAAAGGTAGAATTACTTAATTGATTTTCCATGTAATATCGTTTACTACTTAGCACCCTAATTATTTATTAAAAATACAAAGCGGGTTCAATTATTCAATAGTTCATTATTGAACAAATAAATTTATTTTTTGTATTTCGACGGCAAACACAAATTTAGCTTCATTTCTAAAATGAAACTTTCTGTAAGTAGCTACGGTAGCCATTTTTTCAATTAATAATCGACTATTAAACTAAATGAAATTTTTAGTTAACTGCAATTGTCGTCCTTTTAACATTATTTTCTACATTCGAATGTAACCCTTTACCACTACCACCACCACCACCACTATCAACTAAATATGAAATATCAGGAGAGATAGTGCCAAGCAGCAGCAGTAGTTTAACATCACAAGTTATTATTCCAAATATCAACAGTTCAATTATGGCAGAGATTGCACCGGAAAATTATGAACAAATTGCTAACCCATCCGAATCACCATTAGCTGGCGTGTTTCAACCTGTTGGTCAATTTATAGGTATGTAAAATATGATTGTGTCTATCCCCAATTAAAAGTATTGATCGCTTATCCCTTAAGCACTAGATAGTTAAACCCCTTTTTTTTTACTTAGTTTTTTTTGGATTTTCTATCCTGTTATTATTTCTTTTATTTTCTCCACTCTGACAGCTGTTTGAATAGTTAAATCTTTCTCAAAAAGTTCGTTCGTTACGTGATTTCCCTTTGTATGTCAATTTTTGATTTGAAAAAAAAAATTTTTTCGAGAAAGATTTAACTATCGAAACAGCTGTCAGAGTGGAAAACACAATAGAAATAATAACAGGATAGAAAATCCAAAAAAAGCTAAGTAAAATTTCACATTTTACTATCCAATATAAAAAAATTAATACATCGATATACCATTTAGAGATTCAGCATAGCCAACTGCAATTTCAGTAAGTTTTAATTGAAATTATCAAAAAAATTCCATTATGTTTCAGATAGAATTTTTCTGACACCGGCATATCAATTAGTTAAACCTAGACCAGTGAATCGAATACCATTTTCATTAACTGTAGGTAATCAAAGAGATGGAGGAGGTGTAGCAGTTTGGAATGATATGAAAGATAATAATCAGAAATATGTTTCATAAAATAGAAATATGTTTTCGGTGACCGAAAAATAATGAAAGTTCTGTTCATATTAATTAGAATTAGCTTTTGATAGAGAGCTGCAATTTAATTGCAGCTCTGTTATATAAAATATGTTATTCAATTCTGTAATAACGTAATAAGTACAATAAATGGTTTTTAAAATTATATTAATTTAAATGTAGTCGAGTTAATTCTACTTTTAAAATTATTACTACGTCTTCATTTTATTTCTGATTTCCCATCTCGCCATTTGGCTTTCACTTTAAATATCCTTATCATTTGCGCTTTTCATTGTTCTAGTAAAGTAATAAAGTAACTTTAGTAATTGGATCATTTAATGCTTAATTAATGTGAAACAAGTGTCGCTACTTTCCATGAAAATGACACCTTTAGATGCCTAATATAATTCGAAATTTAATAATAAAATAGCTCGATTCTAATCTGAGATATTTTAAGGACTTAATTGAGTTAATTGAATATTTCTTAATAAAATGAAAGTAGCTACTTGATAAAATTAGGAAATAGAAATTAGAAATATTGGCTTGATGTTAAGCTGTTAAAATCTAAACTGACAAGCAGAATTGGAAATACAAAATAGTGTTAAATTCGATAGATCAGAACAGTAAGTGTAAAACTACAGAAGACCTCATTTCAGAAATGAATAACGACTTTGGAAAATAGTTTGCATAATTAAAATTAAAATTTTAATAAATTTTATGGAGGTTCATTTCCAAAATGGTTTGGAATTTCGATGTATGGTTTGCGATACTGATGTATGTATTTACTCTCTACAGTACTGGATAATCAAAAGTAGAACATTTCATTTAAAAAAATTAAAGTGGATTGGGAAACTCTATTTTAAAAGCTCGGATCTGCGATCTCATTTATTAGAATCTGGCTTTCGAGCAACTATAGAAAGCATGACAAATTTCATGTTAATCTGACAAAGCTAGCTAAGTAAAGAACTGGCGTGGATATTAGTAATCGACCACTCTGTATATCCAAATTCAAAATAGATTTCTATTAAAAATGGTAGCTATGTTTAAGAGTATACAAAAGAAATAGTTAACTGTGATAGGCGCCTTATATTTTCAATAACAACATTAAAACAGTAAATAAAATCAATATGTGATTTTCAGTTTTAATATTTAAATACAGTTTTGTGAATGAGGGTGTGTGAAAATTAAAAAAAAAAAAGCCTAGAATTTCTATTGTTCCTTAATTTCACGTAATAAATGTTCTTATGTCTACTGGTGCCATAGATAATTATTTTAATTTGTATTAAATAGAAATGGCTGCTGAAATTCCAACTAATTATGATCATTCTGCGCAAATGAATACTGATGGGGTAATAATCTTTTCTATAAATTGAATAGTTAATATTACAATATGCTTTAGAAAGTATTTCATATCTATATTTCTATATTTTTTCTTACAGTTAAGTCCTTATATTAATAGTAGCGATTTCGAAACGGTTTCAAAGTCACCAGCATTTGTTGATAAAACACTGTTTATCGAAACATTTTTCCTATGTCCGCATCACTACGTACTGAGCATAGTTCCTCCTGGATTTGGTAAAAGTACCAATTTAGATATGCTGAAAAGATTCGCAAGCATGAACATAGATAAAACGACTGGTAAAATTGGCTCTCCAAAAGAATCAGTGAACTATAAATTGTTTAAAGAGGCTCGACTAATATCTCGAGAAAAAGATTTCATTAACAAATATTTTGGCCAATATGCCGTAATTCATCTCTCTTTAAAAGATGTTTATGGAGATGGTATCGAATCATTAATTGAAACATACAGTCAGGCATTATCTAAAACATTTTCAGAACACAGATATTTACTAAATAGTGATAAAATAACGAATGAAGAAAAGGAGCATTTCTCAAAGTACATTTCCAGTAAGCCAATGCAAGAACTCTCCGAACTACATACGGGTATTGGATATTTAGCACGCATTTTATCGAAACATTGCGAAAATTATGAAATAATCACACTTGTCGACGATTATGACGCACCACTTCTTAAGTTTCTAACTGATGAAAATATCTCCAACGAATATGAAGATCAATTTCTAAAGTTTTTTAAAAATATTTATGAAGCCATTATGGTATTAGAAAAAGATATCGTATTTACGGCATTAATTACAGGAGTAACAAGTTTAGGTTGGACTTTATTTCCACAAGAAGCCACTATTTGGCAAGATAGATTTTTGCACTATGGCTACTTCAGGGACTATTACGGTATTAACATAACAGAATTATCTGAACTTGCACGTAAACTTAAAAGTGATGTGAACTATATCAGGCCAGTAGTTATATATTATGGTCATTCTTGTTTAACATACAAGTGCCTTTTTAATACGCGAACGTTAATGTATTATTTCAATAATAGACAAGAGTTCAATGATTATTATGATTTTCCTCAAATTGCAAAAAGTATTAATTTACAGACAGTATTAACTAGAGTGGACATAAGATATTGTATCGAAAAAACCCTTCAAATGTTTAGATTCGATATTTCCGTGTACTTGTGCAAGCATCCACTCATCGTAAAGCATCTACGTGAAATATGTTTAGGCAAAGGTTCGCCGTGGGAGTATGGATATCTATATTCTCAATTACTTACAGACTTTGGATTTTTTCTTAAAGATATAACAGCATGGAATGGCCAAAAGAAATCATTTATTAAGGCAGATAATATATATGTAAGAGAGCTATTTAAAAATGAAATTGAACACTTTTATACTAAGGAATTGAATTCTTGGTTACTTTTGGGGGCTGAGCATTTTAATCGCTTATCTATTTCACCAGATAGGCATTATTTTTCGAAACTAGCTGAAATTCTTAAGCAAATTTACACAATGAGTGCTACAAATATACCAGATATCACCAATAAAAATGTTTACACTCCTTTTATTGCCATTTTGGGGAAAAGCGAATTTCATATTAATAAATTGTTTAAACATATGGAGGGACTTTTTATTTACAAGAAACTAACTGGAGTTGTATGCGTTATTAAATATCAATCTGCTGCTAAGTTTAAGTTAGAAGGGCCGACGAAAACCCTTCAGCAAGCTTTAATGCATCCTGCATATCGACATCCTTTTACATCATTTTTTCATACTAAAATCGTTTTGGCGATTACTTTCGATGAAACATTTTCTTTTGTATTTCAAATTACTACTAAATAACTGTAATAGCTGTTTATAATAAATTTTAGTTGCAATTTTACATACATAACTACGAATATATTCTAAAATTATACCATAAATTATTTGCCATTATACATTTTAAGTCTCTTTTGTCAATTTACTGTATACTTTTACAATATTTGTTTCATTTATTTACATCTATTAGTTAATTTTGTTTGATCTGATATTAATTAATTGTATTCAAAATTTGTCGATTATAATTTCAATATTTGCAGATATAAATGCACATTAATTAGTTTTATTCGAAAACAATGAGATTCTTATTGGTTTATAGTATATTTAAATTTATATTTTCTGTTCATATTTTAAAACCCGAAATACTTTAATGTAATTTAATTAGAAAATCAATAAATGACTGAGTGTTTAAATCATCTATCAGAAAACATGTAAGCTACATCTTTGTGACGGGTAAATTGAATTAAATATGACACGTACGGCAATGAAACACTTCAAATACATTCTACTATTTCACAGTATACTTTACGCCTTTTATTTACATCCTATTCAATTAAAATTGGAATGATTAGAAAACATTAAACATATCTAGCAACTGCATTAATAGAATACATATATAACATGTAAATAGGTTTGGATTAAATTTATACCTATACCCAAACTAAAAACAGCATTCAGTGAAAAATAATTAATAGTTGATAGGACCGATTATATTTAATAAAAACATCTGAACAGTTCACAGTCCAGTTATTTTGTTGATGTACTTTTTTCACGTTTAATATTAATAATTTTTTAATAAATGTGTGTCTCAGTTTGTTGTTTTGATATAGGAAATCGTTTTAATTCATATGACAAAAGATGGCTTTTGGAGGTCCAAGTGAAGATCACCATACGGATTTAGAAGATGACAAACTGGTAAATTTCTTTATCTACTGTTACGGTATCAGAGTTAAATAATTAAAGCTGAAATGCACGTCAGAAAGTATTTTACGCTAATCTTTGTTTTTTCTTTTTGCAGCTAAATCCGTATATTGATAGTAGTGATTTTGAGACGGTTTCAAAATCACCAGCATTTGTTGATAAAACTATGTTTATACAAGAATTTTTGAGATATCCAAGTACCTACATACTGATTACAGCACCTTCTGGATTTGGTAAAAGTACAAATTTGGACATGATTAAGAGATTCGCAGAACTGAATATAGATAAAACGACTGGTAAAATTGGCTCTCCAAAAGAATCAGTGAACTATAAATTGTTTAAAGAGGCTCGACTAATATCTCGAGAAAAAGATTTCATTAACAAATATTTTGGCCAATATGCCGTAATTCATCTCTCTTTAAATGATGTTCATGGAAATAATATGGAATCATTAATGGACACATACAGTCAGGCATTATCTAAAACATTTTCAGAACACAAATATTTATTAAATAGTAATCAAATAACTGTTGAAGAAAAAGAATATATCGCAAAGTACATGTCCTTTAACCCAATGCAAAGACTATCCAAATTCGAACTACAAACGGGTATTGGATATTTAGCACACATTTTATCGAAACATTGCAAAAATTATAAAATAATCGCATTTGTTGACGATTATGACGCACCACTTCTTAAGTTTCTAACTGACGAAAATATCTCCAATGATTATGAAGATCAATTTGCAAAATTTTTTCAAAATATTTATGCAATTATTATGTTATTAAAAAAAGATATCATACATCGGGCATTAATTACAGGCGTAACAACTTTGGCTTGGACGACCTTATTTCCACAAAATATCACTATTTTGCTAGATAGATTTTTGCACCATGGTTACTTTAGTGATTATTATGGTCTTACAATAAAAGAAATTGCTGCACTTTTATACAAGTTTGCCATTGATATTGCCAATATAAAACCTATTATTACCCATTATGGTCATATTTCTTTACAATCCGATACAATCGTTTCTACGCGATCACTGATGTATTATTTAAATAGCAAAGTGTTCAATGATTATTATGATTATCCTCGAATTGCTAACACTATTAGGTTGCAGACAGCGATACGTTCTACTGAAATTAGATACATCATCGATAAAACACTGTTAGATGTACCATTTATTAAAACTCTTTTTGATAAACCCACTTTGCATGGACTGAGGTTACATCAATTATACTTTTGCGAGAATTCGTCGTGGCCGTCCGCATTGCTATATATTGAAATACTTACGGAATTTGGATTTTTTTATATAGGAAAAAAAATCGATAAGTTCAGGGTACGTGGATTTACTAAAGCGGAAAATGAGCATGTAAGACGTCTACTTCAAAATGAAATGGAACACTTTTATTCTACAGAATTAAACAATTTGTTAATTTTGGGTGCTGAGCATCTTAATCGTTTGTCTATCTCATCAAATACGGATTATTTTTCGAAATTCGCTGACATTCTTAAGCCGATTTATACATTGTGGGCTAATAGGGATGCAGCTATCATTAATAAAAATATGTACAACCCTTTTATTGCCATTTTGGGAAAAAGCAAATATAATTATATTAATAAATTTTTTGATAACTTTGAAGGAATTCTTATCGACAAAAGATATAATCTAGTTTTTTGCATTATGAGTCATTCATCTAATGCTAGGGTGAAGCTAGAAGAATTAATTAAAAATTTTCAAAAAAGATTAAAGCATCCAGAATTTCGTCCCCTTGCATCAGCACTCAGAGATATAATATTACTGGCCATAAATTTCGATGACTCATTTGCTTTTACATTTAAACTAGTTAAGAAAAATGACAAATTTTACATAGACTTTTATTCGTTCTAAAATTGTATTGTAAATTGTTTGTCATTTTCTGTTTTTATTGTTTTGTGACAATTTACTTTGAAGGATTTTATTTATTCCTATGATTAAAATATCAGATATGCGTAGATACACATCTACACAGTTCAAAAGCAATTCATACTCAAAATTCATGAATTTATCATATTAGAAGTAATTTTTATTCTAAAACAACAAAATATTATTAATATGTATAATCTTTATACTTATACATATGCATTATACCATACATTGTCAGTTCAAATTATAAATCACAAGTTGTATTCATTTAATTGAAATGCTGAATGAATGAATCGCTTCATTAATCCAACTATTAATTAAAAAACAAGTACGCTACAACTTTGTTACTGATGATTTAAATAATTGGATATGACAGTTTACTGAAATACTCTAAATACACTTTGCCGATTTACAGTATACTTATGCCTTTTATTTACACCCTATTAAATTACAATTAAAATGAGTGGAAAACATTAGAAATATTTAAAAGATGCAGTAGTAGAATACAACACGTATGTATAACATACAAATAGCTTTGGATTAACTCTATACCTATACCCAAATTAAAAACAGCATTCACTTAAAATAGATAAATATTTAACATTTGATAGGACCAATTATATTTAATAAAAACATCTGAACAGTTCACAATCTAGTTATTTTGTTGATGTTCTTTTTCCAGCTTTAATATCAATAATTTTTTACTAAATGTATGTGTAAAAGATAAAAAATAAAAGTGTGCCCCAGTTTGTTGATTTAATAGGAAACCATTTTAATTCATATAAAAAACAAATGGCTACTGAAGGTCCAAGTGAAAATCATAAGCATAAGCATTTAGAAAATTGCAAACTGGTAATTTTCTTTATCTACTGTTACGTGTACTAGAGTTAAATAATTAATATAATGTTTAAAATCACGTTACTGCTTATTTTGCACTAATCTTTGTATTTTTTTTGCAGCTAAATCCGTATATTGATAGTAGCGATTTTGAGATGGTTTCAAAATCACCAGCATTTGTTGATAAAACAATGCTTATAAAAGAATTTTTGAGAAATCAAAGTAGGTATATACTGATTACAGCACCTTCTGGATTTGGTAAAAGTACAAACTTGGACATGATTAAGAGATTCTCAGAACTGAACATAGATAAAACGACTGGCAAAATTGGCGCTTCAAAAAAATCGGTAAACTATAAATTGTTTACAAAATCTCGACTAATATCTCGAGAAAAAGATTTCATTAACAAATATTTTGGCCAATATGCCGTAATTCATCTCTCTTTAAAAGATGTTCATGGAAATAATATGGAATCATTAATTGAAACATACAGTCAGGCATTATCTAAAACATTTTCAGAACACAAATATTTATTAAATAGTAATCAAATAACTGTTGAGGAAAAAAAACTATTCTCAGACTACATTTCCAATGAATCAAATAATAAACTATCCCAATTAGAACTAGAAATTGGTATTGGATATTTAGCACGCCTTTTATCGAAACATTGCAAAAAATATCAAATAATCGCCTTTGTCGACGATTATGACGTGGCGTTTGCTGAGTTTCTAGCTTGGACAAATATTTCGAGTAACGGTAGAAAAAAAATTGCAATTTTTTTTAAAAATATTTATGAAAACATTATGGTAGTAAAAAATGATATCATACATCGGGTATTGATTTCAGGCGTAACAACTTTGGCTTGGACGTACATATCTCCAAAAAATGTCCCTATTTTGCTAGAAAGATTTTTGTACTATGGTTTCTTTAGTGATTATTATGGTCTTACAAAAAAAGAAATTGCTGCACTTTTATACAAGTTTGCCATTGATATTGCCCATATAAAACCTATTATTACCCATTATGGTTATATTTCTTTACAATCCAATACAATCGTTTCTACGCGATCACTGATGTATTATTTAAATAGCAAAGTGTTCAATGATTATTATGATTACCCTCGAATAGCTGAAACTATTGGGTTGCGCACAAGAATATGTATTAAAGAAATTAGATACATCATCGAAAAAACATTGTTAGATGTGCCATATGGTTACGAACACTATGATGAATCAATTTTGTTTGAACTAAAATTATTTCGATCACAATATAGCAAAGATTCGTGGTGGCCGTTCGCATTCCTATATACTGAAATACTTTCCGAATTTGGATTTTGTTATATTGGAAAACAAAACATTGGGAACAGTGTATTTAGACTTATTATAGTGGTAAATGAACATGTAAGAAGTCTGTTTAAAAAAGAAATTGAACACTTTTATTCTACGAGAGTCAATAATTTGTTAATTTTGTGTGCTGAGCATCTTAATCGTTTGTCTATCTCATCTGATGGGGATTATTTTTCGAAATTCGCTGAAATACTTAAGAAAATTTATACATTTAGTGATATCGGGGATGCAGATATCACAAATAAAAAAATTTACTATCCTTTTATTGCCATTTTGGGAAAAAGCGAATATTATTCTACCCATTCATTTTTTGAAGGGTTCGAGGGACTTTTTATTAGAAATAGAGAAACTCTAGTTGTTTGCATTATCAGTCATTTATCTAATGATAACGTGAAGGAAAAAGGAATGGTGGAAACCCTTGAAAAAACTTTAACGCATCCTGAATTTGGTTCCTCGGTACCATTCCCTGAAAATAAGATATATATGGGGATAACCTTCAATAAAACATTTGATTTTTCATTTGGAATAATTAAGAATAGTAAGAAAATGGGTGATGCCAATTTTGTATTATAATTCTTAAGGGACTTATATAAGCTTTTATTCGTTCTAAAATTGTATTGTAAATTGTTTGTCATTTTCTGTTTTTATTGTTTTGTGACAATTTACTTTGAAGGATTTTATTTATTCCTATGATTAAAATATCAGATATGCGTAGATACACATCTACACAGTTCAAAAGCAATTCATACTGAAATTAATGTATTTGTCATAATAGAAGTAATTTTTATTCTAAAACAACAAAATATTATTATTATGTAGAATATTTATACTTATACATATGCATTATACCATACATTCTCAGGTCAAACTATTAATCACAAATTGTAGCCATTTAATTAAAATGTTAAATGAATGAATCATTTCATTGATCAAATCATTAATTAAAAAATATGTACACTACAACTTTGTGACTGATAATTGAAATAATTTTATATGTCAGTTGACTTCTATATTTGAAATACAATTTGCCGATTTACACTATACATATGTCTTTTATTTACATCCTATTAAATTAAAATTGAAATGATTAGAAAACATTAGAAATATCTAAAAGATGCAGTAGTAGAATATATATATATATATAACATACAAATAGCTTTGGATTAACTCCATATTTATACCAAAAATTAAAATTAGTATACAGTTAAAACAATTTAACATTTGATAGGACCAATTATATTTCAACAAAAACATCTGAGAAGTAAACAGTCTATTTATTTTTTGATGAAGTATTTTCAGTTTTAATATCAATTTTTTACTAAATATGTGTGCAAGGGATAATAATACAGGTTTGTCGATTTGATAGGAAATCGTTTTAATTCATATCAAAAAAAAATGGTTACTGGAGGTCCAAGTGAAGATCATCATAAGCATTGTAGGAAATATTAAACAGCGACCAATCCAATCATTTACAATAATAACATGAAAGCAATAAATTGAAATTTGTTATTGTAGTTTTCAGCTTCAAAACTCATATAGTAAATAATACGAATTTATTTATGAGATTCTGTACGACACTTTGTAAATTTTTCTCAATTCGTTACTTATTCGTTCTATCGCCAAAAACAAACCAATGAGACATGCAAAAAACAACCTCCCTATAAAAAAGCAACAATCAAAATTGATGATTATCGGTGAAAAAAACGTAACATTGACCATTTACGTCAAACTACATTATTATTATTATAATTTTTTTTGGTTCTGATTCTACTTGATAAACTACTTATTTAAAATGCGGATACGCCCTGTTTGACAATTATTATTATTGTTGTTGTTATTATTCTTATAAGAATTTAAAAAAAGCATGAAAGATATACAACAAAATGAAAAGTAAAATGTCCTACACGGTTAAAATTTCCCAAACTATGGACACCGAGTCCGGAATCTTGAGGGGGAGGTGAGTACATGAAGGCCACAAGGACATCAACTTCTTGTATAAAAACCATTCCGAAATCAGAATTTAAGCAGTTCAAAATACGCGTCTTCCAAGTCTTAAGTACATAGACAAACATTTAGATCAACAAAAAAATGAATTCAATTGTAAGTAGAAAAAATAATTAGTCGTCAGTTAATAGATTACAATAACGCGATAGAAATATTTTTAAACAGTTTTCTGTGCTTTCTCAAATTTTATATTTCGATTTTATTTATGATAGAGCTCAGATAACATAATTTTTTTTTTCTCAATATACAAATTTTCTTTTTCTTCACAAAACAGAAATTGTCAATTTTTAATTCGAATTATTCGTTTATAGTCTTTTAATTCTTTGATGATAAATCCGGGATTGAGTAAATATTATTGAGATCAAATCACGCTTCAATTGATGAAACCATTGTATAAAACAAACAGCAGAGAGAAAAAAATATAATAATAATAAAAAAAAAACTCTAGTGCCATTTCAAAAATCTAATTAAAAACATCGTTGAGAACCTGTGGCTGTTGTTGGCTTTTGCCGCAGTTTATTTTTTCTAGAAAATTGAAAATAACAATTTTATTTGTTGCCAATTGGCAAAAAATATCATCGAATTTTTAATTTTCAATGGATTTAATTTTCAGTTCGTAAAACTGAACGGAAAAAAAATAAATGTTTACTTTTTTTGTTAAATTCATCAAATTATAACAGACATTTTTTCCATTTTTTCCCCTATAGGCCATCATTGTATTCGTCGCCTGTTTGGCAGCAGCAAATGCAGGTGTCGCATTAGTTCAACCATCAGCGAAAATCATTCAAGGACCAAGTTCAAGAACAACTGTAGTCGGTCCTGATGGCAGTTCGATTTCATCAATTACCCCCGGCGGTACAATTATCAAGGAAGACGCACCAGGCATTGTTGCTGAAACTGCACCAATTGTAGCTGCCGCACAACCTATAGCTTACGCTGCTGCACCAGCAGCTATTCATACAGCACCTCTAGCCTATGCAGCTCCTGCTGCACATATTGTAGCTGGTGCACCATTAGCCTACAGTCATGCTACACCAATTGTACACACTGCATATTCAGCACCATTAGCCTATACATCTGGTATTGTTTCACAAAATCATTTGGATACAGTTGTAGCTGGCCCATCTGGTACAATTGCTACAAGTAAAACGGTTAATACACCAGCTCTTGTTGCTTCTGCTCCACAACTATATGCCGCTGGAATTCATACATTGTATCATCATTAAATGATTAAATTTGGATGTGATCACTTATTATACTCGTTAGAAAAAAGGGAATTTTTATGCCAATTTGAATATACTCTAATGTATTTTAATTTATTATTATTATATTTTGTATTGTAGGAGATTTAAGACGAATAATTAATAAAAACAAATAAGAAAAATCGCAATAAATATGTTGTAATATATTTTTTCTCTTTTCAATTTTTATAAAATATAACTTCATTTTAATACCAACTTAAAACAAGGCACAATTTCCTCCTCTGTATGTATCTATAAAATTGATCTACTTGGACGTACTTGGCAAGTTTCAAGGACAAACATCCGCAGCATCTCTGTCAAGATAAATGCCATACTTATAAAAATTGATCAAAGATATTTGCGATCGTAAAACAAATTTTAAGCCCCCGTAAAATATATATGTACATTTTATAATGATAAACTTGATCCAATTTATGACCATGAACTTATAAAAAAAAAAAAAAAATGTGATAGTCATTGTAACAAGTGGCATTTGATGGCCGCACCTACTAAAAAATGATCAGGAACCATTCAAGATGATTATGTCGAGATATTGGTTGGTTGCGTTTATTCGTATATGAATAAAACGTACGGCGGGAAAAGGCCAAGTTTTCAGTTCGTAGGTTAACGCACTAATTTTCCTAGTGAAATAAACTAATAATTTAATGCCACTTGCGGTTAATGTTATTGAATCATCTGCTTTTCAATATCATTATTAACCAGACGCATAGAATATTCTAGAAACTATGTTAGATAAATAATAAGTGCATATAAGTACACGAATATCCTTTAAAAATCTTCAAAATTATTTTCTTTTGTGGAAATCTTATCTTCGATTTACCCATATTAATTATAGATACTATAATGGTCTAAGAAAAGTTGAGAACAGCAAGAAAAAAACATACAGAATTTGCAATTCATAAATATTGGTGTTCAAATTCTGACCGTCCACATTATCAATTTTCGATTTGCGCATGTCCTCCGAATTCCTAAATTGAAATGTAACTCTGCTAAAATAGTCCTAATTTTATGTAAAGATTTGAAGGTCTAACAAATCATGACCGTTTTCTACCAATTTGTAATCAATCTATTTGGATAAAAGTACATATATCCGAGTATCTATGACTAGACGAGGCAGACAATCTAGACAAGATATTTTTATTGCACCATTCGAAATTATAGATTTATCTCTGTGTGCAATCCATATTATAGCCATAAACCATTATAATGTAATAAAAAACAACGAGCAAACATTTTTATTTATCTTAATAACATGAAAACGAAACAAATAACAAAAAAAAAATAATAAAGGTTTTCGATTTTTCTTCTCATAAAATACACATATTTCCTTAAATCCTTCCTTCACAATCTTTGTTTTTGCCCCCTTCCCCACTCCACTCATGCTTATACTCGATAATAATCATCATCAAGAAAAACGTTTTATGACCGAAATGTATGTTTTTACTGCAATTGTATCGAGCAATAAGAAAAAAAAAAACAGAAACAGCAACAACAAAATAACAAAACAAATACAAATAATCCGAAAGAGAAAATGTCAATAAAAGACCAAAAAGTAATATTGCTTTTTCTTATTTTATTTTCATCAAGATTTTTGGCCCAGCAAATGGACGCCGAATGATCATTATTAGAATAGAAGAAATAGCAATAAGAAAAAACCAACAAAAAAATAAGGGCGGTGAAGAGAAGGGCAGGAAAGAAGGAAGGAAGAGAAGTTGTTTCGATTTTGAATTGCTATTTCTACATAGATTTATTAAAATACTGTTGATAAAACATTGACCTTGGATGAGACGAAACGTTCAAATTTTGCATTTAGAAGACATTGAACTCGACAAAATGGCACTATTCACTCCGTTTTATTCAAATTTTATCTGTTATTAGAAAATTAGAAGCCACATCGAATTGAAACAGAGACCAATTGATTCAGGCGACATCTATCCGACAGTGCATCAATTTCAATTTTAATTATCTTTTAAATATACTTTCTGTGGTTGCTATGGTGACCATTCTTTATTCATAACGAAGAATTGATTTGTCAATTAGATGCCGCCGGTGTTTGCGTGTTTTTATAATTAAATTCAAATCTGAATTTGATAAGTTAATTAGTTTGTAAAAACAATTCTATTATGCTTTCTGTCTTCTTTTTCGCTTTTCTACCCCCATCTACATTTCATCCTTTTATTCTATTATATTTTGTTGTTTCCTCTCTCTTTCTCTCTGTCTCTACCGATATTATTTGTAGAGTGTTATTAAGCCGTATTCACTGAGGCATTATCCTGTTGATTCCTGGATTCTCTTTTCAAAACAATAATCTGCGTATCAATTCAATTTCTTATCGTTCATGGTTGTATGCTTAGTTTTGGTTTGTATTGAATATCAATAGAGAGGAAAAAATTGAATAAATGAAAAGTAGAAAGATCGAACAATTGGGTATAGACGGGGTTTTCAATTTATGATTTTTCTGTTGTTCACTTTTTCAATAGTAAAATAATAAACATTATGTAGCTTTTAGTAAATAGCAACGTTATCATTATGGTGCACAACTGATTATTATTTTACTTATCTATTTCTCGTGGAGAGTTTTTTATCTTTTTATTATAAACTTTCTTTACTTCCAACTCTACACCTGTTTCGATATTTAAATCTTTTTCAAAATGATTTTCTTTTTTTGGATTAGTTATTATATTGTATTATTATAAGGACGTATAAGAAAAATGAACAATACAGAATTAAAAAATAAAATATGGCTTTATTCGAGATAAATCAATCAAGATTATATTCTTCTGCTCTTTTAATTTTAGTATCTACATATATCACACGTGTTCCTTGGATCTACCATACAGTAGCTGGAGCAGCAACTAATGGTGCAGCAGCTAATGTTTTGCTTGTGGCAACAGTACCAGATGGTCCAGCAACTACAGTATCAACATGATGAGCACTAGGTACAATACCAGCTGTATAAGCTGATACAATTGGAGCAGCAGCAACAGCAACTGGTGCAGTGTATGCAGCGGCATGATGTGCAGCAACAACTGGAGCTGCATAGGGAGCAGCAGCTACAACTGGTTTTGGTGCATAGTATGGTACAGCAGGCGCAACGTATGGTGCAGAATAGGCAACTGCTGGTGCTGCTGGCGCTACAATTGGAGCGGCTGCTACAACTGGTGCAGTATGTGCAACAACACCAACACTTTCATGTTGAACAACTTGTCCACCAGGAGCTACAGCCGATATGGCACTGCCATCAGGTCCAACTACTGTTGTTTTTGTACTTGGTCCTTGAAGAATTTTAGCGGATGGCAGTACAGCAACACTAGCATTGCAGGCTACAGCCAAAATGGTGAAAATAACAGCTACAGACTAGAAAAATCGAAAAGGTACCAATAATTTGATTTTCTCAATTCTGATAGAAATAAAGTGACTGAGATGGGAAAATAGAATTCGAAAAATACAATCGATTTTTCGCAGTTATTTTTTGTCGATTTTAATATAAAATTATAAAGCAAAAAAGGGTCTGATTAAGAAATAAGAAGAATTGATGGGAACTCATTAAACTTAGAAGTAATAATCATCATTTGCAGAGGAAAAAAAATTGGAAAAATGCCTAAAATAAGTCTAAGATTTATTGCCAAATAAACCGAAAAAAAAGAAAAGAAAAAAAGAATACTTACAAGAAAACTCATAGTGATTATTCTTCTTCTTTTTTGCTTCTTAAGATCGTTGATTGGTTCAATAAAAAACTGATACAGATTCAATTTCAATCCTCCTTTTTATATCAATTAATAATAATAATAATAAGTAGGCATAACCTTGAAAATTTATCTATGATTGCTTTTTTTTCTCGGTTTATGTAGGGGTACCATTGTAACTACTCTTTAAATAATATGCCAATTTTTTTTTATTTTGATTAAAAAAGTGGTACTACTGGTCATTATTATTTTAACCTACTATACTATATGTCATGAGACTTTCTTCCGCTAATTTTGTTTCTTCAATGTTCAAACAAATTAAGAAAGAAACAAAGACGATGAAAAAAAAAGGAGAGGCAAAAAATGTTGAAGGTGATTTACTGGAGCCATAGAAAATACAATCGAAAAAAATTGAACTTTTTTAATTCAAATTAAAATCAAAGGGAAAAATAATTGTCAAAAGAATTTATTATAAAAGCAATTTCTTTCTAAATTTTTATTAGAATCTACATATTCCTCTGGATTGATTACTTGCGCACGCGCCTTTAATTAGTTACAAAGTATATATACAGGGTGGCAATTTTCAATCAAGGTTAAAAAATTTAGTAATGTAGTTAGACAATGTGTTCTATCAGCAGATTTTTTTCCATTTTAATCTATGAAGCACAAGATAAGACTTATTGTGTGTAAATTGTCACAGGGTACAAAGGAATAAGTAACCTTTTTAGTGGTTCCATAGTCAACTAAGATTTTCAGTGAGACAAATATCAAGTAGGCTAAAACGGCAGTGCCAGCTTTACCGAGTTTTATGCAAAAATATCTAACGATTGCATTTTGATTTTTTCTTTTGTGGTCAGCAGTTTTTTAGGTATTTAAGATTTAAAATTTTCATAGATTTTTCAGCGTATTTCAGTAATAATAAGACCTAAATCAAAAGTGAAAACGGCAAAAATGATTTTATAAAATTCTGTTCAATTTTGTTAATTTAAATACTTTAACTTGACTATTAAAAAAGATAGCCGTATAAAGAGATTGAAAATGGACACCTTGCAGTGACATGGCGTATATGGAAAATACACACAGTTGCCAAACATATTTTTAATAAAATCATATATTAATATGCAGTATAATTTACATAATGTAGTTCAAAGCAGAATGTTTGTATTTAGCATTAACATTCTATATGCTTTTCTCTGAAATCTTTCTCCTATTAGCTAACATCTTCTCTGCTCTAGCGCCCCTTAAAATAATACTCTATACTATACGCCGAAAACGAACTTTTCATAAAACAAATAAGTATAAGTATATAGAAAATTCAAAACTTGTTTACCATCATTCCCTTTCTCTTTGCACCCTCTCGCACACCTTACCCATCTACATTGCGAACTCCTACTCATTCTCCATTTCAAGCTTCTCTCTCAAACAAAAGTTTCTCATGTGATTTTAGATTTTAGTATTATTCCCGT
Source organism: Platypus cylindrus (assembly GCA_949748235.1). NCBI lineage: Eukaryota > Metazoa > Arthropoda > Insecta > Coleoptera > Curculionidae > Platypus > Platypus cylindrus. Next base: position 5,647,730 of record OX456489.1, on the reverse strand, counting down.
TGACTTTAAACTTTTCACACCATTTACAATATTAAGTAAGTTTTTAAAGTTATTTTACACGAATGCAGGTTATGTTTTGTTTAAAATGTTGCCTACTTACGTAATAAACTTAGAAAGTTTCAAATGAAATTTTTGTTGAAAAGAGTTGAAATGTCGTAATTTATTCTGAAAATAGATTCTGCAGATATTCTGGTAAAATAAAGGTGCGAATAAATTTATGAATAAATAGTATAGCTACGTATCTTGGAAATATAGTTGCATAAACTTATGTCTATCTTGTTTGTTCATATAACTCATATAGCTCTCTGTAATGCATGAGTTGTACTCTAACTAGATACACTTTCTGAAATAAACTGGCCACCGGGCAATTTTATTATGTAATAATCTCAGCTAATTACAACTGGGAATCTCATAAGCCCTCACTGGGTGTAGCAGTTAATTTGAAAGTTTACCGGATATAGCAATAGATGGCGCACATATTACTTAGTTTCTGCCAATCTTTAGAGACTAATTAACCATCATTAGCTACATTTTTCCCGTTTCTTTTCTATAATAATAATAATAGTAATTGTGTCGTTACATTTGCTCTTCATTACACAGAAAAGTTTCCAGATCTAGGTAAAAGGAAAAAGTGGTAGAAACTGGAGAGTTAATTCCAATATACAAGAAGAAACTTTCTTTACTTTTCAATTTTTAATGGAAAGTAACAAATGAAGCAAAAAACAAACGGAAAATACAATAGTCGTGTAAAAGAAAGTAATAAGAAAACTACTTACTTGCATGTTGCATATTTTATAACGTATATGGTCGCCTCTGCATGGTCCAGTTTTACAGGAGCGTAGTTGGTGTGATGCACCACCATCACAAGACCTGAAAAAGTAAAATTCAGTAAAAACCACGACCATAAAACGAAAAAAAAAAAAAAACACGAAATTTTATACTACCAATAAAGAATAATTTTCAACTAAACCTTAGTGCAGGCCTATTTTATGAAATACAAGAATACGGATTGTAACGATATCTATAATTAAATTTTCAAATTGCAATTGACGTTGTTACATATTTAACAATTTGGTAGGGCATATATGATCTATACACATAGATTTCGTTCTAACCTCTAAAACCCAAACTAATAAATTGTACTCTAATTTCCAAGGAAAATTACCTGGAACAAGCTGACCATTCTGACCAATGTGACCATCCATTAGACCGCTCGTCCATTTCCTGTAGTTGAGAAGAGAGTTCCTGTAAAAATAAATGTATGGCTTTATCTATATATGTATGTATGTATACTCTTAACTCCTCTTGAATAGTAGTAGTAGTAGTTGTAAAATGTGTGTTCTGTGCAGTGTAAAAATAAGAATGGGATTGGATCTACATACAATCATACATTCATCGACGCTTTACTGAATCCATTTGTTAATTTTGTTGAGACTTTGTGAAATTTTCCGAAACACTTAAAGCAAAAACGAACGATATTTAAGTGAAAATATGCAAATATTCTATCAATGAATTAAAGAGAAATTTAACAAATTGTTGACATTCTGTTCTACCTGGGAATAATCTGCAATGTTGACTTTGATATTTGTCATTTATCAGCTGCTTTTATAAATTAACTATACTGGTTAAAGTACCAGAAAACAATATTTAGTCAGAAAATTATAAAAATTAAAGGAAAATTGCACTTGAAACAATGGACCAGATTCATAATCAATGTTTAACTTTAAGTCAAATTTAAAGTTGACTGTCAATGGCTTAAAATGATTTTTAGCCAATAGTGTACGACTTTAAATTAAATTAGATTTTAGATTGTTGATTATGAAAATGGCCAAATAATCTTTAATGCTGACTTTAACATTTGGCATTTATCAGCTGATTTTCGAAGTTAATTACAGCTTCAATTGTTTGATGAACTTGTATATTATTTATTTTTCTATTATGACAGTATTTGGTATAATTTTTCTAGACTCCCATAGAAACTTATCTTATTTTTTCTTCAATATTATTATTATTAATTCATAAATTTTCTGATAACCGGATACCACGATGTAGTCGATGACGACAGACGACATCGTCTCAACAAACTAAAATATAAAGTCTCTCTATCCCTCTCTCTCTCTCTCGCTCTCTAAGATCCAAGAAAATAATAACTAACTATTTTTCTTTTGATACGAGTTTTTAGGGATATAGATAGATTGATTCGATTAGGTCGCCATGTTGTCTCGTCTATTCTTTTAAAACTTTTTGACAGGCAATTAATAATTTGTTTCTTCTCACATGAGATTATCATCATTTCGAATTCAAGTGAAATAAAGTTGTAAGCAAAGTAAATTTTTCGAAATAAAACACAAAAATTTCGGACATAAAACTTGAAATGACATTTAAAAGTATTAAGTAAGATCGGATATAGAAAAAAAAAACGAAAAGTGTAAAGTAAAATAAAGAGCATCAGTCTTAAGAATTTAGGTCTCAAAAAGTTATAAAGTGGTGATGATTTTTTATATTCAAAAATGTAACCTTACCGATTCTGAATCATCCTCTTCCATAATGGAAAAATCTAGTGGAATTTCTGGCATTGTTAAATTATTATGTAGTATTGTGGAACATGACGATCTCACTAGCTGAAAAATAAAAAAAAAAGAGAAAATATTGTTAAATATGCATCCATTATTTCCATATGAAGTATTATCCAGTAGCTCGTAAAAAGGCTTTATTAACACATTAATAACACCCACGCTAAAAAAAGGACAACACAAATAAAATGCACAGGAGAAAAAATTTGCGACTAGAATAAAGTAAAATAAAAAAAGGAATTCACACGGGGAAAATTCGAAACAAGCCATTTAGAATAAAATTCGTAATTATGGCAACCATGTACATGTAACCCTACAATACAATGGCAATAATGATTTTAGTATTATTGTTATTATCCGCTTCGTTTCCATACATCCTTGATATAATGTGTCCACAATAATGATAACGTTTATATGAATTAAAAACTTTCCGAATAAATGAAATTTTCAGTGAAAATATTTGACTATGTGTAGAGGAACTAGGCTATAATACAATTTTTACTTGTTTATTCAAATTTATTTTGATTTTATTCTCAAAAAGAATAATAACCTGATCACATAAACCTGGCTCACACACAGAACAGCATGTTGGGGATATTTCTAACTTCTAGAAGTTTGATTCTGGCAATGTTGCAATAAAAATATGACTATAGAAAAAATTATATATCAAGTTGCCAAATTGTATTATTTCATTTTATTATTAGCAAGTTTTACTTAATTCTAGAAAGGCTGAATATCGAATTTGACTTGATAAATATTTGAGAAGCTTTCTGGAATATACGATTTAACAACATCAAAATAAATATATTATAAATCCTATCATCCAAACAATTTGACTGACATTTCTATGGCATTTTCTGCATTTTAAAAACAGTATTCCATTTTCTTGATTTGTATTATAAATGAGATTTATTAAAATTTCAAAAATGGTTCACTGTTTAATTCCTCAATTGGAATAAATTGGAACAAACCTTATTTTGGTCATTGTCGGAGCAGGGTCGCGAAAATCTTTAAATGAATAAAGAAACAAAATAGGAAAAAGGCAAATAATAAGCACGACCTTTCATTTTCTAAAAATCTCATCATATAAATTCGATGAAAATCTATATAATATGCAGTAAAATATAATAATAATAATAAAAATAATAAAGAATAAAGTCTTGAGTTATAACCTAATATTTCTTTATAATCCAACATTCAAAAAGGCAATAAAAAAGGCTCGTATAACAAAAAAAAAAAAAAAATGAACAAGAATAAATCGGAAAAAGTTAACAAGAAATTTGGATGATTCAAAGTATAGCTAACTACTAAACATATAACAAATAGATCTCAAAAACCCTCATAAGGTTTATCATCAATTTTAGTTTTTCCAGATTTCAGATATCTGTGTATATATATAGTACTAAATAAAAAGAGTCGAGAGTAAATCAAAGTTTCTTTTCATTTTTTTCGTTTTTTACTTTACGAATAGATAGAGCGTAGTTTCTTCTTTTCATTTTTTTTTTATTTTTTTTTTATTTTGAGGGTAATAAATCATTCAAAAAGGATAAACGTCATCAGGGTCCAAAACCGTTTCTTCTTAGAATATCTGGATACGATTGTTATTGGATCAAACAAATAAGTAGTGTAGTATAGAAAATGTTTGATTTTTGTTGAAATAATGGAAATGTTTTGAAATTGTTTTGTTTGTTGGGGTTTTTGTGATATTTTATTGGAATATCCGAATACGTCTGGATTTTTTTTTCGTTACTGAATTGGATGCAATTGTGTTTGGTTTTGCATTTTCTAATATGGAATTATTTGCTAAATCAGCAAAAAAAATTGACATTTGATTAATGGAACTTTGAATTACCGGCTTTTTTAGATTTGAATTTATAAATAAAGTCGATTTCAAAGTATAGCGGATATGTCCAAGAAATAGGCTTATGTATTAATCTATACTAAATCGCAAAAGAATCTAATCTTACCCCATCTTTAGTGAAAAATAGTGTACCAACATTATAACTATGATTTAGACAAATATGTTTACATTAAATTAATATCAAATTGGATGTGTTGAAATGCAGTGCTAGCAGAGTAAATATTTTTCATTGGTCGTTCAAGATTTCTTTAATATTTAATAATACGAATCAATATTACTTATATAATTTCTTAGAACTGTTTAATTACTTTATTTTTGCTATTTTCTTGACAGATTTGATTTGATTTTCCAATTAAAAGTAATTATAGTAGTGTTTTAATTGTAAAATTAAATGTAAAATGTAGTTGTCTCTGTTATATACGCATAAAAAGCGAGATAAAAACTCACCAATCTTGTCAGTTGAATACGTTAAACAAATCGAATTAAAAGAATTAGAGCGAATATTTGTTTATCTTTGTTAATACTTACGATATTAGTTATTTTTGAATAAATCTTTAACAATTGTATTTAGTGTTTAAAACAATTACTGTAACTGAAAAATTTTAAATACAATCGATTAAAATATCAGTACAATTCCAAAAATAATGTTGACAACATTACACAAAAATTATGTCTTAACATCTGTAATCGATAAGTAAGGTCCATCCTATTTCGCTTTAGAATACATTCTTTTGTATAAAGTAATTCTTGAATTTAAAGTACAAAAAAAATATTAATTCAAATCATTTTATATTAAACAAAAATGCTATTAATATTATTAAAATTTATTCTCGTATATTTCGTCCGAAAATGCCCAATATAAATATGAATTGTCTATCTATATAAATAGGTACTTTGGAAACTTGAAATTATTAATTAAAAATGCAACATAGCATTCAGCTGTGGCTGCTCGAAAAACTCATTTTCTATTTTGTTAAAACGATCTATCTATCTATCTATAGTTTCTCGTTTCTTTTTTTTTTTCGTCTTCTTTTTCGCTCTGTTCAGTGTATTCTTGGTTAGTGAAAAACCAAACTAAGATATACGGTTTTTCCTTCCATTTAATATTAACGAAGGAAACATATGACGTCAAATCTCGTCGGTTGTCGCCTTCAAGTTTTCTTGTTTTAAAATCGACGAGAGACCGTCAAAAGATTTTAATTTATTTTTATTGAAGTTCTTTCTTCTTTTTTCACTTTTTTTTATTTATTTTTCTTCTTGCCTCTCCCTTTTTCTTTTTATTTTTTCTTCGTTTACTTGTGTGCCATCCTATAGTCAAAGCCACCATAGAATAGATAAAATTCAAAGTGGATTAGAGGACGAGGGAGTGATAGAGGAGCAGCATATTGCTCTACTTAAACCAATCTTACCAAGCAGTTTTGCTGTTGATAAATCTTTTAGGGATTTTTTTGTCATTTTCAATCTGTGGAATTTCTTTTCTCCTTTTTTTCTTCTCTCTTCTTTTTCACGCTCTCTATACTTAAGACAGGAACATTTATGTCAAAATAAAAATAGCAATGTAATTAAGCTTAGTATAGTACGATAAAAATGTTAGCTAATCGGTGGTAGGTTGCTAGAAAATTGTTTCTGAAATGTTTCCTTTATGATAGTGTTACAATTAAGCTCTGTTTGCTAATTTATTAAGCCTAATGAAAATGTCAACGCTATAAATTTACCGTATGGAATATTCACTTTTCATTGCGAGCTCCTCGGCCAATTATTTGCATCCACTAAAATTCGAATACAATCTTTGGATATTTAAAATAGTAGTATATCTTATTGCAATTATTATTACATTGACAGATTTTAAAGCAAATAAAACAAATCACGAAAAATGATTAAAAAGAAAAATCAGAACAAACTGGGAATGCACTCAAATATTTGTCTATTTATCTTCTATCATCAATACCCAGTAGAAAATTGGAGAAATGCATTTGTATAACGTTATAGATGGAAATCCAGTAGTCTGGAACGAATCCAGAAATCCTTCAGTTTGTTTAGTTTACATTTGTAATAGTAATGGTGTAGACTGTAGAATAGTAGTACATATAAGTAGTAACAAAATAGATTGAGAGAGAAAAGAAGAAAAAAAGAAGAAAAGCTATTTTAATTTTTTGTTTTTCTCCTCGTCACTGGAAAACAGACAGGAAATGAGTCTTTTCAATGCATTTTACTATAACGACAAAAAACAAAAACGAAGAAGAGACTCATTTTTCTAACAACAAAATGAAGCAAAATAACAATAATGATAAAGCAAGCGCAAAAAAGAAATACATAAGTTTTGACTGGAAGATGTGACATTGAAGATAAGAGAAAATATGTAATTTAAATCTTCGATGGGACATTTTCTGGAAAAATAAATTTTCTACTTTGCGGTTGCAATTTCCTGTTTTTTGCTTTCAATTTGGATATTCTTGAAGATTTATATCCTGTTTTTCATTTTTTTTTTTTCTTATCTGACATGGGGAAGACTGGAAATTCTATTTTATGTGAGTTGACGTTTTTATACTGATTTAACTTTAGATTTTGAAAATTAAATTTTTATGATTTTTTTTTTGTGCTCGCTCACAAACATTTGGCAACCCTGTTCATGTTTAAGTACTTTTTTACTATCAACCAGGTTAGTATTTTTTCTTTAATAAATAAACAGTGTGTGATACTCTGATAAGTAATGATAATATTGAAAAATAAACACCTATCACCAATGTAAAATGAATTTCATATTTTTTTGAAAATACCCACTTAGTTCTCAAGCAAAATATTGTTTGAGAAAACATTTATCACTTTACTGAAGAAAAATCTATTATTATCATTACATACTCTGTATTAGATGCGTTTCATTTCTCTTCTTTCTTCCTTCCTTCATTTCCTTTCCTTTTTTCTATTCCTTCCCCTCTATGTATAATATTTTATTGAAGAACTACTACTACTAAACAGGAATGTAAAATATTGGGACCCTTTCAACATTCTTTATCTATAATAATTTCTCTCCAAAGGCAGCAGCCCATTTTTCGCATTCTTATCACTCTCTACTTTTTCAAAGTAATTTATTATCAAGCTAAGCAACGTGTGTATTTGTGTGGTGTGCTTACACGAAAGAAGCTCTTTGCACGTATAAGTAAAGAAAGATCTAAACAATAGCACACCTATCATAGTAGAACTATGTATATATGTATAGTCTATACTATTTTAAATGAATATCATGCAGTAAGTAATTGTTAGTAGCCAGCTACAAGTTTGTAATACAGCAGAGTTTACGATATTGGAAAGTCCATTATTTATTTTTATAAGTTGTCAATAATTGAACAATTTCAGTGGTCATAAATAATCGAATCAGGTTCTGAGAATTTCATGTAAGGGTGTCAAACTTTCAATGAGCAAAGGCACGTTTTGAATCTTGTATTCTTGGGGCTGTCTTGTTTCATTTTCGACTCAGTGCTTCGAATCGGAAGAAGTATGCACCAAAACAGCTTAAAGTTTAATTAGATTCATGTTGTCACATTGGAAATAATTAGAATTAATCCTTGGCATGCTGTTACTCGACATGACAGGCGTAACCAAAGTTCATGGCAGATATGTCACTATCCCGTTTGGCTCAGTTTTCCTGCCCAGAAAACATTCTTTATCAGTATTACAATAAAATCGACTTAAATTTCAATTGATACCCAACTAATTAAAATTAAAATTTAAAAGGAATAATCGTTTTAAGTTATTAAACGTTTTGTTTTGATTTCTACAAATTTTTAGCTGATATATTTTTCAACAGAAAAAGTGTTGTCACGCAATCACCTGACGTTTAAAATTAGTGCCTACGAGTCTTTTAAAATTGAAAAAACTATTGACATTATTTTTACTACCTATGTTTTACATATAAATATGTGTATACTATACTGTATAATATATTAGTATACGAAAAGAAAAATGACAAATAAGCAAAATAAGTAGAAGCGGAAAATGGAAATAAAATACGCTTGTTGGTTTCAAAAAAAAAAAAAAAAAAAAAATAGATAGGAAACATTTCCCACACGGGCACGTAACCATCATTTGTCACATTGTGAATATATATTGACATATGCTTAGTTGACAGATTTTCAAACAAATCCTTAGGATTTCTTGTCAACTACAAGTCAAAAAACGATGTTGCAATTTGCAATTCTGTACCACTACGAACACTAACCATCCATGTATGTTAAAAAGAAAGTATATGAATGAAATATGGTTGAAAAAAGGGAATGTAATTTGTTTACAATTTTTTCATTTCACTTTTTTCTTTCGATTTCTTGTCGGATTTGACGTAGAAAGATTATTTTTGCTTGAAAAAAAAATCATTTATAGTGGCTACATAAGGAGATCTGTTGACATATGTTAAAAATAGATCCCCAAATGAATTCTATTTAAGCTTACACAACGTCCACTAGATGGCTTTGTGTTTTAATGGCGTTTAAAATATATAGGTAATTATGAAAACCCGACATTGTTTCTAATTCTAAATTCAATAATAGCATACATGTGTATATATTATAGTAATAATAATAACTTATGAAACGAATCAAAATATTCCAAATTACCCAATTAAGCGTATTATTTATTTATTCATCGAGTTTCCCATCTCTTTAAACGAGCTGTTTATTTCCCTGTTAATTTTCCATTAACCTAAATCTTTATGCTCAAAATTTTCATAAAATGTCACATCTGTTTCAAAATTTAAGCTCTTCATTCTCCTTAAGGTACCTTTCGTCACTCACTCACTGTACCTCTATAATGTTAATAATCCTCCGTTTTATTGACTCTCGTGCATATTACTTTATACAGATGTATGTATGTATATTACAGTCGTGGAGGAACCAGGACAGCGGCATGATTCGCACTATGAAAATGGGCATGAAGACAACGAGCGATAATTATATGTGGTGCGTACAATAAAAGGGAGTGAGCGAAATGGAAAAAGGGAAAAAGATAAACACTCAAAACACTTTATTACTAGTTTATATTCCGGTTTGTGACCAATTAAATGAAATGTTTGTTTTATGTTCAAATAAAACGAAGGATAATTATTGCAAACGTTTAGGTGGCGTAACAGAGGACGGATGAAAAAAAAAGTGAAAGAAGAAAAGATTAGAACATACTGGCAAACTGCTTGGAAAGTCCAAGAAGATAAACAAACGTAAAAATGTAGAACAATGCGTATAGGTTAAGGATTTTATACATAATTTGTCAAAAGATTTGAGAGAAATAAGAATGGAAATAATAAAACATAAATTCGAAACAATATACAATAAATGTGAACAGAATGATCCAGCAACCGAAAATCACACAGGCAATTTTCCATGTCTTTTCCACACACGATCGTTGTCGATTCAATATAATTTATTAAATTATTATTGAAGGTGGTTCAATATAAAAATGAAGGAAAACAAATCACGAAAGAAATGAAATGCTTATAAAACTTTCAGTTCGAGAATTGTTGTGTTTTATTATTTGTATTATTAAATCGATTTGTTCAATTTCGATTTTTTTTGTTGCGTAGAGTTAAACGTCCGTTATTATAGTAATTATGCCTTCATATATCAAATATGTATAGGAACTGTAATTGAATTTTAGCCATTCCCACACTCTTCTATCAGTCCAAGAATAGATCAGTATCAAAAATTGACATATTGCTCAATAAATCATCGACTAAACTAGTAAAAATCACAAAACTACGACCAAAACCGTGAACAGATAAAAAACTAAAATCAAAAGCAAATAAACAGAAACTGCGGAATCAGAGGAAAGTCACATAAAAAACAAAGTTTCAAGTCATTTTTATTTTCAAACTTCTCTTTTTGTATTTTTTCCTTTTCTATTCACTTCTAGGGCACTACTAATGCTAACGATGATGTTGAGCCTCAAAGAAAACAGCCACTTAAAAAGGAATTAAAAAAAAAAAGCAAGAAGAATTTCTGCCAAGTTTTGAATTTCTGTCGAATTCGGCCATGCGGAATTTTTATTATTATTGTAATAGTTGCAGAATGAAATAATTGTTATTACTACTCGTATTCTTGCTGATTCTAGAGTTTCAATAAATCCGTCTTCTTCTTTTTTTCGAATTCAGAAAAATAATAATAAAAAAAAAAAGAAAAAAAAAACGCTGGAACGAAATCATTTAACATTTCCATTTTGTTGGATATATTCCAAACAGTGGCGGAGAATGAAATTTATATCGGTGCATTTTAGTTTTTCAATTTTTCAAAATGATAATAAAATTAATGCTCACTCACATGTCACTAGTGACTATTTACTGTTATAACACAAATGCGCTATAGTATACATACATAGAATAAACGAAATAAAAAAAAGAAAAACTAACAAGAAAAAAAGGGCGAAAACAAAATAAAAACATAGATAATAATAATAAAACAAGGATTAAGGATAGACGAAAAAATAGTTGGATGCATTTTCTGTTTCTTTTATTTCTACAATATTTTTGCTTATTCGTTATATGTTTCGCTGATTCTTTTCACTCTTGCACTCTTTCTCTCTCTCCCTCTATCTCTGTTCTTGCTCGCTCTTTCCTTATCTTTATATCTTCTCTTACATGACATTCGCTCGTTTTAATTCACTTCATTCACAATAAAAAATATTAAAATTGTAAATTATGTTGCTGTCGCAATTTTTCCTTTTCTTTTTCTCATTCTTCTGTCTTTTGGTGGTAATAATAATGCACAACCATTTTTCTTGTCCCTCTCTCTTTCTCTCTCGATCGCAATGTTTTTATTCCATCTCTCTTTAATTCGACACTCGACATTTTTGGCAACATCCAGAAAATGGTCCATAACTATAAGACGCCAACGAGTCGGCAGTCGTCGACGACGACGACGACGACGACGACTCTCTTTTCATTACGTAATTCTCGATAAGGATGAAAAGGATTTGCTTCCTCCAAACATCCCTCTCAAATAAGATGCGAAAAAAAATAAAATAAGAATATTCGTATAAGTTACACAATTTTCAAATCATATAAATGACAGATTGCATTTATTAATCTTATTACAAATTTAATTTGTTAAACATTCTCTTCATAATTTAAGGTTAGTGTTTCGCGCTATTGTAAATATTTAACCTAAATTGTTGTGTCATGTAGCAAATGCAATCATAGCTACATATTATAACTGGAGAGGCAATTCACTTGAAACTAATGAAAGCAAAAAACCGAGTCCAGGTCGAACATTGAAAGTGATTTAAGCGATTAAAATTCTTTTTTTTTATCTGATTTCTGGCTTTAGAGACTAATAAACAAGTGTCTATCAATGCCAATTCTCAAATTAGTACTAATATCGAATAATATGTATAATAATGTAATGTAAATGTTTGAAGGTCAATCAAATTGAAGCCGTTTTTCGACATCCTGTTATCTATCTAGTTTAAATTTAAATATAGTATAACACAATATTAGATTTTTGTAGGTTAGCTTTTTATTCTCGTTTTTTGTTTGCGTTTTTTATTCTATTCAATCTTCTCCATTTTTCAGCTATCAATTTTCATTTTCAAAAAATATTAATAATGAAATATTTAATCCGGGTTTTACTCTTTAATAAATTTGAAAGATCTCTTTTCGGAACACAAAAATGCGGATGATACTTTTACTCTACAGGAATTTACTTTAGAATTACCTTAATTTCCCCTTTGAATTGAAAAGTTTCAAATGATTATATCAATCTTTAGATAGAAGAATATTTTAGGGAAATCGTCTATAATATGGAAGAATAATAAAACGGAAATTACATTATATTTAGCAACATAATGGGAATAATATCAAGTAGGCTTATTCCGAACAAAGGATTTGGATTGTTACGGTGTTCGTTGTTGACTTTTGTTTATTTTGATTTTCTGTAGGGTGGTGGAGGAAAGTCGATTATTCAACAAGTGAGGTTAGGATTAAAACCGAACTTTAAATACGATAAAATTTTAGGATCAATTAATTAATTAGCCTTTTATTAATCAAATAAAGGGTAACAAGATGCCTGAAATAGAAAATAAAATTTGTGGTTCAATAAAATAACGTAGCTACATTATTTGGTGTTCTTATAATTATAAGTTTAGATTAAAATTTTCTTCCTGGTTTGTGTCCAAATAATAACACTGGGCATAAATAGATGTCAGTATACTAATATCAAAAATTATGTCAATTCTTCTATGAAAAACGTTTCGGATTAAAACTGATCCGTCATCAGTCGTTTGCTCCGGCAATGGTTTTCTAAATAGAGTGCAATGAAATACAATTTTTATTAAAAGCTCGACTGCAACTGCTCATATGTTTGCACATGATATATATGCACTTCAAGCTGTATAATAATAATAAAAATAATAATAATAACCTACTTACAAAAATGTTATGGAAAATATTTTTCATAAAACAAAACACAGTTTCATCTAGCAAAAGAATTATGCACTTACTCTCAAAATCGCAGCATTCGGTATGCATAAGAGAAGGCGGAATATGAATGAATGAATGGATGAATGAATGCTGCACCTACGCTTCCATTATATTCATCTTTCTCTTTCTTGTGCATAGCGTTGCATGGCATTTTCTAATCTCTCAATGTCAAAAACAATACATAAAAGTTTGTGGAAAACTTATTTACAGTCAGTCAGTCAGTACAGTATAGTACTACTAGTACCTACCTACACCAATAATAAGTTCGCAATAAAAGTTTACAAGTTGTAAAATAAAGTAAAGTAGTTTGAAAATGTTTTTCAAAATTTTAATTTGGCATAAAATAAAATCAAAATAAGCAAAAAAGAAAAAGAAGTACGAGAAAAAGATGTGAGGCGAAGTAATAAATTTTCTGCACGTGAATTTTCTTCCTTTTTCTTTTTAATATCAAAATCGATTTTTATAAAACTTTATTTATTATTTTTTTGATTGGTTCTAATATATGCGATAACATTAAAACTATTTGTCAGGTTAGAGTGACATTCTACTGATTAATATTTAAATTTCCGTATTCAACGAGAAAAATTATGAAATTTTCCACGCAAAACTTGAAGAATTTCGTTACTTTAATATTTGAATCGATTAAATACGAACGTACATTTAATATAGGGATTTTCTAAAGATTTATATTAAGGTTCAGTCACAGACACATACCGATACACGCACACACGCTTAATACGGCTTTCCACACATTTCCATAAATCATTTTTGATTGCGCCACATGTTAAAAACGATTAAAATTTAATATGACAGCCATTTGCATTAAAAGCCAATAATGGTAATAATAATTATTAAGTAGCGTAAAATAAATGTATGTCTTTTTTCCTTTTCCAATATAAATTCACTTCCTAATTAAAAATTAACACGTTAAAGTAGATAGAATATTTATTAATCACTTTTTTGAATTTGGTTTTATTAACTTTCCATCTAAGGGTGAAGACACACATAACTCGACTCGTTAAGTAGGCAACCGCATAAATCAAAACTTGTAGCCATTCTTTCATTCTATTAAAAACTATCTCCATAAAAATGACATCAATTATTCACTGTATTCTTTGCTTGGTGTGCATTTTTAAAGAAATATTCCATTCAATATTAAATCTATTGGAGAACTTGCGCCATTAAATAGGTATTCAGGTGAAAATTTATAACCATATTTTAATCTAATCCTTTTCACCACTCAAATAAATAAATAAATATGATTTAGAATCTTTAGAGAACTTCCGCTAGTTTCTATACATATATCCATAATTTATTCGTTTCACAACTCTATTATTTTATTTGAAACTAACCTAACCTAACTTATTTAAACCAAACTAAAAACTTGCCGCTATGAATAATAATAAATATGCCCAAAACACATGCACCCAGTTATCTACACATAAGGGAATAATACAATAATAAGAGAAATAAATAAATAGATATTATCTCTTTCTCTCACTCTCTCTCTCTCTCTCACAACAGATTGTGCTAAAATCGTTTTTCAGCTTGCCGACCACATTTTGACAACAGACTAAAATTAGTACAGTTTTATTGTACACAAATTTTCTTAAGTTTATTATTATTTTAAAAGTTTCTGTGGATTGCGGGAGAGTTTTGATGAGGTAGATGGGTTTGAATGGGTCCCATGAGAATGACACCTAAATACGTAACGCAGGGACTCTAGCAACAGGAATAAACGATCTCGACTCGTTCTGGATGGATCGTTTTGAAACGATTTTAGACACGTAAAATGTGTGTAGGCAGACGAAGGAAATGAGATAATTATAGAGACCTACTTTGTGAAAGTTTTGAAATCCTAATTAAATAATACTTGGATTTCATTGAGGTTATGTATAAAATAGTAGAAAGTAACGGTATTTTAATTAACAAGATTTGTTTCATGAAAAGTTTTTTAAAGATTACTGACACTAACAAGTTAATGAGCGATTAAATTTCAAGATGTGGCGTAATCACCGACAAGAATCCACATTGTGCATCTACTAAATTTTAACAGCAAATCAATTTGCATTATTTCTTCAACACTGTATCGAAATCTGATTTGATTGACGCGCTACAAAAATATTATGCAGTATAAGAAAATTGTTGATAAAGTTTAGTTTGTGCAGATGAACAACTTTGTAATCAACGCAGAAGGGAGAACAGAAAGGAAAGTTTCAAAACAGAAAAACAAGCAACACCTTTATTCTCCACCTCATTATAAAACTTTTCCACCGTTCCCTTATTCCCTTCTCTATAGGTATCTATTCCTTCTAAATATATGTATACTTATTCTAAAAAATAACAAGAGGATTTAACTAATTGGAAAAAAATTGGCTACCTACCGCAGCTAAAAGAAAGTTGTTCAGCTTTTTAAAAACTTCCCTCCATTTTAACAACAAAACAGCTACAAACCGTTCAATTCTTTCTTTTTCTCTCTTTCAGTCTCGTTCTCTCTCTCTCTCTCTCTCTCCTTTTTTTTTGTTTTATACTCTATTTTTTTCTTTTTCGCTCCCATAACTTTTTCGAAACAGACGTTTAACCTGTGTTTTACTTTTATTACTTTTAATAGAAGAGAGGGAGCTAGTAGTGGAAGAGATGAGATGGTGATGGTGGCGAAGTAGAAGTTGCATATTATATGGAGTATACGGTGGATATAATATCATCCTCTACTCATTCCACTTCCTCCTTTTATACTCGATATTCTTCCTCCTATCGTTTCTAATAGTAGTATATAGACGATACGATTTTTATGATGGTGGTTGTGTGAAGTTGAGTTGAAACTTTTTTTTTCTGTAAGGATAAAGTCATGAAAATCTGTATGTGTGGGTGTGTGTGAGAAAAAGAAGTCGAGACTTTCTGGAAAACTTTTATCCATTCCATGTTGGAAATGGAAAAAAGGCAAGTACATGGAAAATATTTTATGGTGTAAGTAATGTCGCGACAATTTTCCACATTGCTTTGCGTTTGTGTCGCGTCGCGTAATAAATTTTTGTCGTTTTAGGCTTTCGGATTTGCTTGGTTGGTTTGGTTTCAATTTGATAAAAAATTACTTTGTTAAGTACTTGAAAATTGCTTGGATTTTCTCTTCCCGAATTTATTTATTGTGTTGCTAATTTTTGGCTCTTGAAATAATTCTTAAGTTGTTAAGATTTAATTGTTTTTAGTGGGTTTTATAACAGATTTATTGTTAAGACAATTTTCCGCTCGGTTTAACTGCACTTGTTCATTTTCCGTATCCATCTTGAGGCGTAAATTTTAACTATACTAGAAACATTTAGATGAATTATAAAAGTGCCACAATAAATTATGTATTCCTATGATTAGTTAAGTTGATTTTATATATTTATATTACACACATGAAAAACTAGAATGGCTCAAATATACCGCCATTTTCATGAATTTTCTTCCCCATTTTAATTATAGTTCAAGTAAGTGGCGCTGCAATAGCTAGACGTAAATTTAGCTTGTCGCTAAATATTCCCAGCAAAAAAAATAAATAATAGACATTCTTTATATCAAGAATTCGTTATTTGTATAACCACGAATCGACATCAATTCGTTTATCTTTTAAAACCAACAAAAAAAAACTCCCCTTCTTCTTCTTCCATTCCTTTTGCCGTCTTTTACATTCCTCTCTTCTTCGCCGCCATAACCTAGCTTCCCATTCTCCTCCACTCTTCAACCGAAGTTGATCCACCGAAAGACTTAAGGATAACATAATTTCAGATTTTTATCCCTATGCTAAGAAATATGGCGTGATATCTTCATGGTTTTATCTCTCTACCAGTAGAATATATTTCACTTTTTTTTTATGGGGAAACATAGAAGAAAGCTGTTTTTTTTTTCTTTCGCTCGCACATTGATATGGAGTGAGAAATAATTCACGTATTGGCAACGTTGTAAATGGGAATGTACATGTTGCTGGGTATTGTTGCTTATTTCGTAACTAAAGTCACAAAATCTCTATACTTATATTTTAAATAATTATTTCTACGTTATGTTTTAGTTTGAACAGTACTATAGTTTTATAATTCGATGAATCTTTATCGGTTAAATAAATGTTGCCAATAAACAACAAATTTCCTTGAATAACTATGAAATTGATTAAAAATAATTAACAAATGCTTCAAACTAAATAATTTACATAATTAAGTATTATTCACTCTTTAATCTGATTCTTTGGTATTTTGTATCGAATATATGCATAGGCTTAATACAAATACATAATTCGATTTCATCAAAACCATTTTGTATATTTGACAAATAGCATAGATTGTCATCGCATAATAGTAGGTTTGTTGCGTGCTCTTTTCTCTTCTTCTTCTTCGTCTTCTTCTATTCGTCGTGAGTCTTTTAGTATTCCATTCGATTACTTTTTTTTCTTTTCGTTTTTATTTTGATGACAAACCTTAAGGCATAAAACGAGATCATTTGCATATTTAAAAGGAAAAACAAATAAAGGAAGATTTTCAACTGATGTTAAAAAGGAGAAATGAATTGAGAAAGAATTTGACGAAACTGAGAGAAAGTGAATGGAGAAATATGAGATAGAGAACGAAATGGGAAAATGAATTGAATTCTTAAAGGAATAAAAGTTTCATGGCTGTTCCATGAAACTTAATATTATTAATTAAAAATTATTTGGAAAAGATAAAATTGAATAAAAATTATACTTTTTGAATAATAATTTGATTATCTTTAAATTCAAAAGCTACCCCCCACATGTATATAGGTACTATAATATCCATGCAATCATCATGTCAGAAACAGATTTAAATTCTGTCAGTTGCAAAAGGTGTATTTCTACACTGAATTTAAAGATATATTCAGTTAGATAACTGACAGAAACTCTCTCAAAAAGGTTCAAACAAGGGTTGAAGAATATTTCATTATTATTATTATTATTATTATTATTATTATTGCCTGATTTTAGATATCAGATTCAGTTCCCTATAGACATGACCAGTTCTCGAAAGTCGAGTGTGCTAATCCTCGAAATCCTACACATCTCAAACCATTGACTTCACCTCCATCCGTTTCAAATCTCATCTCATTTCATCTCATCTCCTTTTCTCTCCTCACCCTATCTAATATGTACATATATACTTACATATATGAAAATCACTTAAACGGGTCAAAAATGTCAAAATATCATATAGATTCAGATTTTGAACATTTCAAATTGAATGGGAAGAGAACAGATTGCATTGACAGATTGAATTTCGAAAGATATCTGCATACGTCTAAAGGGAAGTGAACATGGCTTTAAAATTTAAAGTTAAATTTTCATTTCAATTTAAACATTATAATTATAAATTGTGATAATTAAAATATATATTTGATTAATTGTACAGGGTGTTTGACGATTAATGAATAATAATTTAACGGCCCATATCTGAGCAGTAATTGAGCTATGCTAGACAAAAACTGTTTTCCGAAGGCCAAAAAATAAATATCAACCAAAAGTCGAAAAATATTCCTTAGGTTTGTTTGTTGTCTATTTTAAGTTCGTTCAAATTTTCCGGATCATTGTAATATAATGTCCCTGTACAAGGTGTAATTATTTGATATTAGTCCCGAAACACCCTGTAGATTAATTTTTTGATTAATTATGTGTAAAATTCCGATTAGATTAAATTTATTTCAACTAAAAGAATAAGTTTAAAGTTTTGGCAAGAGCGCACGCTTAAAACTGTCACATAAAATGCATGACGTCGACTAAAATTAATCTAAACTAGTTGGTATGACTTTGTAGTACAATTTTGCATGATTTTTATGTGAATTTTATTTTCTCGATCTGAGAATTTTTCTTTCTTTTTAACCATAAAAAAAAAACAGATACCCACTTTGACAAAATTTTATCCATTAAGAATCAAATATAGTATAAAGAAAATAACGTTTGTATACCATTATGCTAATGGTATCTAAGAAAATTTATTCCTCAATCGATTCAACCGAAAAAAAAAAAGAATTTAACATTTTACATATTCTACTAACTGTCCCATTTTAAAGGTGTCGTAAAATCAGGTCTTATTTTTATGTTATCTTCATTTTTCTTCTTCTTTTTCTTGTCTATTCTGAGTACTCGCCACACATATATGCACTACACATAAATGTTTAAATGATTATGTCTTCTATTTAGATATTATAAATATTTAACATACATTGTATAATATGTAAATAATATTTAGAAAAGTTTGATAAGTTTATTGAAATAAAATGTTTTTTCTTTTTTAAACCATAGGTGATTCAGATTGTTGCAGCACAGAAAAATACATCTACATTTTCCAAAAATTCAAAAAGTTCCTCTTTATAAAGTTACATAGGCAGCTGTTTCCTGAAAAAATCATAGGTTAATGTGTAAATGGACACTGTGGATGATTGATTATATCAGCACACCAACTACATTATTGAATAGCTATATGTAATTGTTTAATCAACAACTAATTTCATTACATCAAATTGATAGCAGCTATCAGTTTAAACAACAACAAAAATGGTGTAATTTACCAATAATAACTCAACAACTGCTTGATTATTTGGAACGAACAAACTATCTAGCTACTTCGAAATTCAAATATTATAGTTACGCCATCATTTATCATCGTTGAACTGTCAATAATTATTTCACAGTGTTGACGGTGCTGTCAACGTAATCCTTTAATAGATTAAAATACCGAATAAGCTGGAAGCAGAATAAATAATCGACATTAAGTTTCACAGTAGTATTACAACTGACTAAACAGAATCTTTGTATCTTATAGTCTTTGACAGTTCATTTTAAACGATGTCAAAATAGTTAAACATTTTGATGTAGGAATTACTTACATATTATGAAAGTTTAGATGACTTTAAAGAGAGGTTATGTTTCGTGTTCAAAGTTTGTTTAAGAATAGAACTTGTTAATGACAATTACAAATGTAACCATTCATTTGACAACACCGCGTCCACTGTCACTTTCATTATGAACAAAATAAATATAATCTTATCAAATATTTAGAGACTTTAGATCATAATTTAAATCAACTGATCGATCGATTTGTAATCCGATTAAAAGATTCAATTGAAAAAAAAAAAAAAACGAATAAAAAATTCATAGGCGGGATTACGGCACCGAAACAAATAAAAATGGAAAACTCTGCTCTATTTGTACGACTACTATGGAAAAAATCCTCAAAATAATAAATAATATTTGTGCAAGGCTACTATTATAGCCGGTTATTTAATGCAATAGCCGATACTGTTGCACTTGCAAACGTAGCAATAGCACGAGCAAATTCAGCTCTCGAAAGCAAAAATACACATAGCAGTTTTAAAATAGGCAATAAAGAATCTAATATAACATGAAATATTATGGTTTAAAGGTAGAAGCTTTTTCTAAATGGCTTCAATAAGTTTTCAATGATTTATTTAGCTATTCACATTGTAGTTTTGTAAAGTTATTGAAAAATAATAAATATAAAAAAGAGAAAATAAAAAATTCGTTTCAAATTTATAGAATTCTGGAAACAACGACAATACAATTTCGAAACTGTTTGTTTAAAATGCATAAATGTAAATTTAAACAAAGGTGCACGTATATTCGCATACGTAGAAACAAATTTGGAAAATAGATCGAGATTGAGTTGAGAATTCCAAGTGAAACATCTAATAGTATAGTGACAAACAGGAAACTGTACAAACAGAGAACCAGTTGAATACTGTTTCACTAATTTATTTTGTTCCAACAACAATATTGAATGAAAATCAGTTCATACACTTGTACCTGTACGTATATACAATGGCGTACATTAACTATTTTAATTAACAACAAATTTCCATTGTAGTTTCGGTCACATACAAAAGTCAGTTGTATGATTAGTTGCAGTTAAATGGTCACAAATCATTAAATGTAAACTTTATTTAGACAATTATTATTCATGTGTATGTATGTGTATGCATTGTACGCTTGTAGTTATAATCAGAAACGGGCTCCGGAGGGTATGTAACATATTTTGCTAAATATGAATTGAGGCGCTTAAACTATAGAGCTGGTGTTATGAATACCATATACTACACTAGTTAGATAGTGATAGATAACAGAATGCCGAAAAACGACCCGCTTTTGTGGACCCTAAAATATATACCTTATATTACCATGCATTTTACGGTATTATTACACCTATTATTTTCGGGTTGTCGCGCTTTAAAGTAGGTATATTTATATGTGCCTTAAAGAAAAGAGATTATCTCCCAAAAAATAAACAGCATCGTATTAATAACAAAAAACAAAATAATGTTTAAACGATATTCGAACCAGCCCAGTATTTTGCGTCCTTTGATTTCTATGTGTATTATCTAGTTATTAAATATTATATTTATAATCAATAAACAATGTATAGAATTTAAACGCTAATTATTGACTTGCTATCATAATACAAAATATGAAAACTATATACATATACTTACACATATGGGTCAAATCCATTTTTGTAAAATTTAAATAATTATTAAACAATTCTATTAACATTTTATCCAGCTAATGGCGGAATTGGCAAAACACGAATAATACATTTATAATTTCCCAATTGCAATGTTGCCATATTAAATATATTAGAACGCAACTAACCCTGTTGACCTACATTTTAAGACATTTTGACCCGAATTTATTATTCTTGTAACGAGTGCAATTAAGGAATAGAAAAAAGAAACTAGAAAAATCAAGAATTAATAATATAAAGGAAGAAAAAAGTCTCAAAGCAAACAATAATCTCTTATTTTAATCTTAAGAAATCCACAAATACATGACTTACCAAAAACAAAATAATAAAATTCCACGCCACCATCCTGGATTTTTCCAGCCTTTTTTCTTCTTCTCCTTCTATTTCACGATTCTCGATCCTTTTCTTTTGCTTTCTTTTCTGTCCTTTTTTTTGTCTATTTCTTTAAATCGTTCTTTTCCTCATTACTACGATGAGCGGAGTGTGGAGTATTTTCTTTTGAAAGCCATATGGCCATCTGGAAAAATAGATAATAATGAAAATAATGCATGAAAGATTTCTCGCTTGGTAATTTGAAAAGAAAAATTAGAACCAAAACAGAAGAAAAATGTGGAAATTTAGTTGTTAATATAAAAAATTGTTCTATTTTTTTGGCGTTAATTACGAGGTTGTGTTGAAAATAAATTGAGAATAACACGTTGTTTCAAGAAATTTTATTTTCCAACAATTAATTGAAAATAATTACATTAATTATGAGATGTTGTGGTAACAAAAAATAATAATAAATAATATAATAATGGCTAATAAAATAAATGACTTTATTATATTAGTATTAATTTACACTATTAATTTTATTACTGTGCAAGGACAGGCAAATGACAAGCATAACTAAACGGCATTTGTGACAGGATAAAATCTCCCTATTACCCTTTAAATCTCACTCCCTTTATTTTCAAGTCACGTAACGTAACCTAGGAAAAACTACTAGCACATTTCTTTAGAATTCCACCCCTTCAGCTCTTCCTCTCTAATACACACGATTTCAAAAAAGAAAATCCAGACTTATCAAAGATTTCCACAACTTAAATAATCCTAATAATAAATGATTAAAAAATGACAAACAAAAAAAAAACGCATCGCGTCGCGACGCTCCAACTCCAGAAAGCTCCAAACTCTAATTAGCTTGTGTAGCTGTATTGCTATAACTTTTTCTCTGCCACTACTCTTCTATCTCTTTTCAACTAAATCTCCACCATTCATTTAACATGATAGTTGTTGAGAAATTCAATTTGTAAAATATAATTTTGCACCACCACCACCACCACAACCATTGAAAAACTTCTCTCTGTTCTGTATAGAGAAATTGAAAAAAAGTATTAAATACTAAAAGAGGAAAATTATTCGTATTTATTAGTAGAGAAAAATGGACGAAGAAGTATAAAAGAAGAAGAAATGAAATAGGGAAAAATACTAAAAGAGAAGAAGAAGATGTTTTCAATTGTATGTGTCTAATAGATACAAGAAGTTTTTTTTTCTATAAACAAAAGGTAAAAATAACATAGATGGTATTATGTTTATTTATACAAAAATATACAGGGGTGATCGATTATTAGTGTTCACTCCAATTTATTACCGAAACAACTTGGAATTTTGGCGGGTACTTCTCTGCACTACTAGATGACACAAAATCTAAATGCCCCTGAACTTTACAAATACGTATACAACAAATCATGGTGTAACTAACTAATTTATTTATCAATAAACATTGAATTTATTATCAATAGAACAATAGCAACAACTGCCGGATCTGTTTGCACGTATAATTTAATATTTAATAAACTACAAATCTATACATTTTGTCACTATGCTCATTTTCTCTATTTCGCTTTGCTTTTCTATCTCTTTCATTCTCTAACCTATATCCAATAAATACCGTATGCATCTATTCAATAATCAAGCCGCGGAAATCCCCAAAATGACAATAACACAACGATAAATTTGTTATGTCCTTTGATCCAGATTCACCAGTCGCCACGACCATCATCACTGCCCCGCCATCCTTCCCCCATTATATTAGGTTTAGTCTGCATCTATTTTCCCCACATTTTAGTCTCTCCCTCTCTCTCTCTCTCACTGTCCTTAGAGCAATGGAAACGGGAAACGCAAAGTCAACAACATCAGCAGCAATTGCATAGATGAACACCGCATCGTATCCATCTATGTATATTATTGTATGGTTATGATTATTATTATTATGATTAAGAGAGATTGCCTTGCATCCATCCATCTATCTATATATAGATAGATAGATGCATCGATGAGATGAGCGTATTCGGTTGAAATGTGAGGTTGGAATAAATGAATAGTTATGTGGAGGAAAAAAGATGGCAACACATAATTCATGATGGAGGTAAATTGAGACAGTTGGTGGTCATTAGATAGAAAAAGATCTCAACAAGCTATAGTATCACTAGATGGATCAATTTATGATTGATTATCCATTGCTGATCATGTCAAATTGGAATGTTTTAACAACTCCGAATAATTCTTTTTGTTTGGAAGTGTATATTTGGCGGGGAATTCGGTGAATTTCTGTCAAATCGTATATAATAATACCACTATAATTATTTGTTATAATTGTAAATTTTAATTTTTTTAACCCTATTAAATGTACAAATTCACTGCCGAATATACACATCGTTCTTTTTTTTCAGTTTAATTTTTGGTTATTTTTTTAAAGATCACTCAGTCATTAGGTACTATACATCTTCTAATATCATTCAAACGAAAAGAACTTCGTTGAAGTGCTTATAGATTCAATAAGCATTAAGCTTATATAATTAGATCATTTTTAGAACTAAATGAACTCGTTCGAGTTATATGGAGTGCAATTACACAGTTTTCTTCTTTACCATCATCTTGTAAATTAAAACTTTCCTCTTGTTCTCTAACCTACTCAAATTTCGAGTTAAATGTTTTAGTTTGTGCTAACAGCACTTGTATTTATTTAACAATCGTCTTGATAAGTTTTATGGCTTCAAGTTGACCTATACGTACACTATACCTACTTTGAAAATTTAAAGAGCGAAACTTTCAGAAACTTTCCTCTTAACGTGCTAACAATACGACTTTTAATACTAATAATAATGACAGAATAATTTTCAAATTCTTTCACCCTTTCACCTACACACACATACATTCTTTACATATCTCTTACAATACTAATCCATTTGTAAACATAACCCTACTTTTCCTTTGCCAAGAAGAAATGAATGCTAAATAAAATGTCAACAACATTGTCTCCTATGTGGAATGGGGGAAAATGAAACATTTCTCAACATTAATATTAAGTAGATGAAAATTAATTACATCGTGTCTCCAAAAAAGGGAATGCCAACGGCGAGCGACAATTCATTTCCGAATTAATTTAATTTAACAAAAATCTTTTCATTTTATTTGTAAAGAGTGGAGAAAAGAAGAAAAATGAAAGATTAAAGTCACCGCAAAGCGTATACCTTACCTAGAATATCATTTAATATTAGTTCTGATCCAAATAAATGAATCCGATTAGTAGCCGTTGATTTTGTATGTATGTTAAAAAAAATAGAATGGTTAAGAATTATCAGTCAGTGCCACCGAGGCGCTAGTATCGTTACCTAAACAATGCTTCTTTATTTTGAAGATAAAATCAGGTAATTACGAAAAAATGGCGGAATGTAAATGTATGAAATGTGATAATATGTTTGAATAGATATAATCATTTATAGGTACTTAATATATGAGTTCATTCAATATAATTTGCTATAATAAATGCCTATTTTAATAATTAATCTTTTAATGCGATTTATGTTTATCTATTCATTCATTTATTGATATCTATAGCCGCCAATTTATTATTTCCATATAATTATAATTATTATTTTATAGTAATTTAAAAAAGAGATTATACGCTTAAAACTACATAAAATTGAAAAATTAATATTTCATAATTAAATTAGGATTTATAAAATGTATTCGTTTCATTAATTAGTTAGCGAACATTAACTTCTATTTTGTTATAATTTAGTGGAACGTAATTTAAATTAAACTCCATTTAATTATATTGCCATAATTTCTTGTGAATAGCCACATTTTAAATGTCATAATGGCATTAAAGTAACGAAATTATTCGACGTTTTAATCGAAACGAACGTTTTTTTTTTCTTCTTGTAATTTAATTTATTTATGTAAAATTCTAACCTATTTTAAAGCGAGTATTCGTTCATCCAGTTGCCTGCGTGCCTGCAGCAAATTTAACGGCAGCAGTTAAAAACTGCAATTCGCGCAATGCAGCAGTTAAAATTATGGAGCGTACAGTTAGAGAGAGGGAGATAGAGATTGCAAGGGAAAGAGATACGATTGGTTTAGATGAAATGAGATGAGATGAGAACTATAATCGTAGTTAACTTTATTTTGTGTGAATACAGCAATTGTTAATGATTAAAAATAAGAAGTTTATTAAACTGCGTTGTGTTATTTATAATTTTTTTTTTGTGTTATTGTTTAAGCAAGGGATAAATGGTTTAATTTGAGGCTATTTATTACAGCTTACTATGAGGGACTGAGATAGTAACTAGAGATGTTCTATTAAAAGTCTTGTTTTCGTCATGAAGTATTCATTGTCTACAGAAAAATAACCGTTAAATTTAATACGGCAATATATTGTAGTAATTATAAATTTAATCTTTTACTTCCTATATTATAGAAAATTAATTGGTTAGCTTCCGTTTAACTACGAAACTTTCATTAATTAATTTAAGAAAATCTCTATCTATAACATTACATTACACCATTATAATTAACTTCGTTAAATTTATTTCACTGTTGTGTACTTATTACAAACAATTATTATTATTACTATTGCGCCTTAAAATTCGTCTTAATTATATTTAAATGGCAATAAAAACTACTGAATTTCACATTTGGATCGCCATATCAAAATAGAGATCGTGCTAAAAATCAATTTAGTTAAATTAATTGATAAAAGGAGAAAATTATTACTTAGCAGAACAATTTAAAGATTTGCTGTTCAATTTTAAAGTGCCTAGATGGTAGAAACTTTCTACAAATGACTTCTCATAATAATAATAATTATTATTACAAGAAACGTGAAATAAGAGTATAAAAAGAGGCTAAGAAGCTCAAAGGCTCAAAATTCATTTGATAGCAACAATGAAATTAACTTTTGAATACGTACGAAAAAAGGACGTTGAGTTATTTTATTATTTACAATAAGAAAGAATGAGACAGAGAGAGAGAGAAAAATAGAAGAATTGGGGAAGGAAATGAAAGGAATATAAAACTGGGACAGTTTTAATGGATATTAAAGATATATGGAAATAGGAAAATAAGTATTTATGTCATATTGAAATTTAATCAAAATAATGAAGTTTTCTATGCTGTGCTACTTGGAATTTATTAGATATTTAATTTTATTTCCTTTTTATATATATTCGTTGCGGCTAGTTCTTTAAAATTTGTTTGTACAAACTTCATCAGTAGTATGTTAGTTAAGCATCTTGCAAATCTACCCGAACACTCTGTATCGTAGAAATATAGTATACTAAATCGCAAAAGGATGTGGTTTTACGTCATACTTAGTGAAAAACAGCAAACCAACATTATAACTATGATTTAGAAAAATTCGTTTACATTAAATCAATGTCAAATTTGATGTGTTCAAATTCGTATTGAAAAACAGAGCTAGCGGAGTAAATATTTTTTCTTGGTCGTTCAGGATTTGTTTAATATTTAATAATATGAATCAATTTTACTTACCTAATTTCGTAAAACTTTTTAATTTATTTATTTTTGCTATTTTCTTGGCATAATTAATTGGATTTTTCGATTAAAAGTAATTATAGTAGTGTTTCAATTGAAAGTATAGTCGTCCCTTTTGTATACACATAAAAAGCGAGACAAAAACTCTCACCAGTCTTGTCAGTTGAATACGTTAAACATATCGAATTAAAAGAATTCAAGTAAATATTTATTTATCTTTGTCTATACTTACGATATTAATTGATTTTTGAATAAATCGTCAACAATTGCATTTATTATTTAAAAAAAACTACTGTAATTGAAACAATCCAAATAAAATCGATTAAAGTATCAATACAATGCCAGAAATCATGTTGTCAAAATGGCACAAAAATTATGATTCAATAACTGTGACGTAAAATCACATCCTTTTGCGCTTTAGCATACGTATTCATTGACTGATTAATTAATGAAAACATACTGTACCAGAACCAAATATATTATTATAATAATTAACAAAAATAATAAAGAAATTATACAATTACATATCGTCCCAATGAACTATAAAAATGTTGAACGATGCTTTATTTTCCTCAACAAATAAAACCTTCACGGCGACTATTTATTAAATGAGTATCGATCAGTTTAGTAAGAGATTTATTACATAAGTTTATACTATGTATTATCACACACACAAATAGATATAACGTTTTCATCCTGTCTTCAGATAGTGTCCAATATACAGGGTGGAATTTTTTTCTATTACCTTATCTGGATGCACAAATTAAAATAGAATAAATATCATCATATCAATAAACATAAATTACTATAGTTTAAATAT
The DNA here is from genome assembly GCA_949748235.1 of Platypus cylindrus. Taxonomy (NCBI): domain Eukaryota; kingdom Metazoa; phylum Arthropoda; class Insecta; order Coleoptera; family Curculionidae; genus Platypus; species Platypus cylindrus. The sequence goes on along the minus strand of OX456489.1, from coordinate 5,619,679 downwards.
GAAAATGGGAGAAAATTTTATAACATATTCTGCTCTATTTTACTACTTGAACACTAACTTCCATAATAGACTATTAGACACGATTAAAAATATGTGACCACTCTGTATATTTTAGGAGTTATGTCACAGCATAAGAATATGCCTATTATTCTTGTTTTGTTATGTTTTTTCTTCTTGTTGTATTATTTCTCTGTATCTTTCAATTATTCTTCTATTTTTTGTTGTTTTCTTTCATTCTTTTTTCTTTTCTGTTTTTTTTTTTACAACATAAAACTCAGAACCGACCAACTAATAAATTAAAAGAAGAAGAACGTGAATGTTAAGATTTTTTTTTTTTAAGTTGAAATCACTGCTGCTGCTGGTGCAATTATAATAATTTTCCATAGAATAAATCATAATTTATTAAAAGCGTAAATTCAATACGTAGAAGTACTGATTTCCATTTACATTAAATTTAATGTAATAATTATTCGAAAAAATGCTACATGCGAAATAGGTATCGGCACTGGTCAATAGAAAATGGTATCTATACCTACATATATTTTTTAATATCTATAACGATTATATGCACTTGTAGATATACAGAGAAAGGTAAATAAATGGAATAAAACGAAAAGAAAATGAAAGAAAAATGGATTCAAGTCGAACCTGCTTAACTATGCAATAAACATTCAATATGACAATATTTATAAGCATAAAATTATATTTTCCTCTTGCTTTTTTCCCTTTTTTTTTCTAATCTACATAAATAAATATGAAGGTTATAATTTAATTTAATTTTTATTTTTAATAAAAAATGATAATTATATGTTCAGTAGAATTATACATTTTATAATCAGTGACTGGAGAATATAATTTGTGTATTTGCTTGTATACAGAGTGAATGCATTCTAGACTTATTGTAAAATGCAACCCACAATACAGAATATTCAATATTTAGCGTATATATCACAATTATTCATATTTGGTTTATTTATAAATGGCCTGCGTGGTGTGTTGTATTAATGCCAAGACATTACTGCCATCTAGTGACACAAGTATAAATTATATAAAGCAAATTCATTAGTAATCATTACTGATAGTCTAGCTGGCTAATTCAAAGAAAGAACAACTATAAATACTATAAACTTTCAGAATTTTCACTAAATTTTATTCATTTATAAAATTCAGCTACTAAACACACACATACACAGACCAATTCAAGTTAAATTGCTTTAGTCTTGCGTCTGTTATTACAAACAAAACTTTTTTTAATTAACCCACGTGTACACACGCAAACACTCACACTAACTTATCTATAAAAAAAAACAAGAAAAATGTCTATATACATTAGGACAACCGAGCAACCCCTAACGAATGACGATAACAGACCATCCATCTACATAGCTGTCCATACAACACGGAATTTTTAATTAGAAAACAAAAGAAGAAATAAAACAGACATTTAATTATAAGCGCGTGTGTTCATGACACCTGTCGATGGAAAAGTTTTTTGGAAGTGAACATGGCTTTAAAATTTAAAGTTAAATTTTCATTTCAATTTAAACATTATAATTATAAATTGTGATAATTAAAATATATATTTGATTAATTGTACAGGGTGTTTGACGATTAATGAATAATAATTTAACGGCCCATATCTGAGCAGTAATTGAGCTATGCTAGACAAAAACTGTTTTCCGAAGGCCAAAAAATAAATATCAACCAAAAGTCGAAAAATATTCCTTAGGTTTGTTTGTTGTCTATTTTAAGTTCGTTCAAATTTTCCGGATCATTGTAATATAATGTCCCTGTACAAGGTGTAATTATTTGATATTAGTCCCGAAACACCCTGTAGATTAATTTTTTGATTAATTATGTGTAAAATTCCGATTAGATTAAATTTATTTCAACTAAAAGAATAAGTTTAAAGTTTTGGCAAGAGCGCACGCTTAAAACTGTCACATAAAATGCATGACGTCGACTAAAATTAATCTAAACTAGTTGGTATGACTTTGTAGTACAATTTTGCATGATTTTTATGTGAATTTTATTTTCTCGATCTGAGAATTTTTCTTTCTTTTTAACCATAAAAAAAAAACAGATACCCACTTTGACAAAATTTTATCCATTAAGAATCAAATATAGTATAAAGAAAATAACGTTTGTATACCATTATGCTAATGGTATCTAAGAAAATTTATTCCTCAATCGATTCAACCGAAAAAAAAAAAGAATTTAACATTTTACATATTCTACTAACTGTCCCATTTTAAAGGTGTCGTAAAATCAGGTCTTATTTTTATGTTATCTTCATTTTTCTTCTTCTTTTTCTTGTCTATTCTGAGTACTCGCCACACATATATGCACTACACATAAATGTTTAAATGATTATGTCTTCTATTTAGATATTATAAATATTTAACATACATTGTATAATATGTAAATAATATTTAGAAAAGTTTGATAAGTTTATTGAAATAAAATGTTTTTTCTTTTTTAAACCATAGGTGATTCAGATTGTTGCAGCACAGAAAAATACATCTACATTTTCCAAAAATTCAAAAAGTTCCTCTTTATAAAGTTACATAGGCAGCTGTTTCCTGAAAAAATCATAGGTTAATGTGTAAATGGACACTGTGGATGATTGATTATATCAGCACACCAACTACATTATTGAATAGCTATATGTAATTGTTTAATCAACAACTAATTTCATTACATCAAATTGATAGCAGCTATCAGTTTAAACAACAACAAAAATGGTGTAATTTACCAATAATAACTCAACAACTGCTTGATTATTTGGAACGAACAAACTATCTAGCTACTTCGAAATTCAAATATTATAGTTACGCCATCATTTATCATCGTTGAACTGTCAATAATTATTTCACAGTGTTGACGGTGCTGTCAACGTAATCCTTTAATAGATTAAAATACCGAATAAGCTGGAAGCAGAATAAATAATCGACATTAAGTTTCACAGTAGTATTACAACTGACTAAACAGAATCTTTGTATCTTATAGTCTTTGACAGTTCATTTTAAACGATGTCAAAATAGTTAAACATTTTGATGTAGGAATTACTTACATATTATGAAAGTTTAGATGACTTTAAAGAGAGGTTATGTTTCGTGTTCAAAGTTTGTTTAAGAATAGAACTTGTTAATGACAATTACAAATGTAACCATTCATTTGACAACACCGCGTCCACTGTCACTTTCATTATGAACAAAATAAATATAATCTTATCAAATATTTAGAGACTTTAGATCATAATTTAAATCAACTGATCGATCGATTTGTAATCCGATTAAAAGATTCAATTGAAAAAAAAAAAAAAACGAATAAAAAATTCATAGGCGGGATTACGGCACCGAAACAAATAAAAATGGAAAACTCTGCTCTATTTGTACGACTACTATGGAAAAAATCCTCAAAATAATAAATAATATTTGTGCAAGGCTACTATTATAGCCGGTTATTTAATGCAATAGCCGATACTGTTGCACTTGCAAACGTAGCAATAGCACGAGCAAATTCAGCTCTCGAAAGCAAAAATACACATAGCAGTTTTAAAATAGGCAATAAAGAATCTAATATAACATGAAATATTATGGTTTAAAGGTAGAAGCTTTTTCTAAATGGCTTCAATAAGTTTTCAATGATTTATTTAGCTATTCACATTGTAGTTTTGTAAAGTTATTGAAAAATAATAAATATAAAAAAGAGAAAATAAAAAATTCGTTTCAAATTTATAGAATTCTGGAAACAACGACAATACAATTTCGAAACTGTTTGTTTAAAATGCATAAATGTAAATTTAAACAAAGGTGCACGTATATTCGCATACGTAGAAACAAATTTGGAAAATAGATCGAGATTGAGTTGAGAATTCCAAGTGAAACATCTAATAGTATAGTGACAAACAGGAAACTGTACAAACAGAGAACCAGTTGAATACTGTTTCACTAATTTATTTTGTTCCAACAACAATATTGAATGAAAATCAGTTCATACACTTGTACCTGTACGTATATACAATGGCGTACATTAACTATTTTAATTAACAACAAATTTCCATTGTAGTTTCGGTCACATACAAAAGTCAGTTGTATGATTAGTTGCAGTTAAATGGTCACAAATCATTAAATGTAAACTTTATTTAGACAATTATTATTCATGTGTATGTATGTGTATGCATTGTACGCTTGTAGTTATAATCAGAAACGGGCTCCGGAGGGTATGTAACATATTTTGCTAAATATGAATTGAGGCGCTTAAACTATAGAGCTGGTGTTATGAATACCATATACTACACTAGTTAGATAGTGATAGATAACAGAATGCCGAAAAACGACCCGCTTTTGTGGACCCTAAAATATATACCTTATATTACCATGCATTTTACGGTATTATTACACCTATTATTTTCGGGTTGTCGCGCTTTAAAGTAGGTATATTTATATGTGCCTTAAAGAAAAGAGATTATCTCCCAAAAAATAAACAGCATCGTATTAATAACAAAAAACAAAATAATGTTTAAACGATATTCGAACCAGCCCAGTATTTTGCGTCCTTTGATTTCTATGTGTATTATCTAGTTATTAAATATTATATTTATAATCAATAAACAATGTATAGAATTTAAACGCTAATTATTGACTTGCTATCATAATACAAAATATGAAAACTATATACATATACTTACACATATGGGTCAAATCCATTTTTGTAAAATTTAAATAATTATTAAACAATTCTATTAACATTTTATCCAGCTAATGGCGGAATTGGCAAAACACGAATAATACATTTATAATTTCCCAATTGCAATGTTGCCATATTAAATATATTAGAACGCAACTAACCCTGTTGACCTACATTTTAAGACATTTTGACCCGAATTTATTATTCTTGTAACGAGTGCAATTAAGGAATAGAAAAAAGAAACTAGAAAAATCAAGAATTAATAATATAAAGGAAGAAAAAAGTCTCAAAGCAAACAATAATCTCTTATTTTAATCTTAAGAAATCCACAAATACATGACTTACCAAAAACAAAATAATAAAATTCCACGCCACCATCCTGGATTTTTCCAGCCTTTTTTCTTCTTCTCCTTCTATTTCACGATTCTCGATCCTTTTCTTTTGCTTTCTTTTCTGTCCTTTTTTTTGTCTATTTCTTTAAATCGTTCTTTTCCTCATTACTACGATGAGCGGAGTGTGGAGTATTTTCTTTTGAAAGCCATATGGCCATCTGGAAAAATAGATAATAATGAAAATAATGCATGAAAGATTTCTCGCTTGGTAATTTGAAAAGAAAAATTAGAACCAAAACAGAAGAAAAATGTGGAAATTTAGTTGTTAATATAAAAAATTGTTCTATTTTTTTGGCGTTAATTACGAGGTTGTGTTGAAAATAAATTGAGAATAACACGTTGTTTCAAGAAATTTTATTTTCCAACAATTAATTGAAAATAATTACATTAATTATGAGATGTTGTGGTAACAAAAAATAATAATAAATAATATAATAATGGCTAATAAAATAAATGACTTTATTATATTAGTATTAATTTACACTATTAATTTTATTACTGTGCAAGGACAGGCAAATGACAAGCATAACTAAACGGCATTTGTGACAGGATAAAATCTCCCTATTACCCTTTAAATCTCACTCCCTTTATTTTCAAGTCACGTAACGTAACCTAGGAAAAACTACTAGCACATTTCTTTAGAATTCCACCCCTTCAGCTCTTCCTCTCTAATACACACGATTTCAAAAAAGAAAATCCAGACTTATCAAAGATTTCCACAACTTAAATAATCCTAATAATAAATGATTAAAAAATGACAAACAAAAAAAAAACGCATCGCGTCGCGACGCTCCAACTCCAGAAAGCTCCAAACTCTAATTAGCTTGTGTAGCTGTATTGCTATAACTTTTTCTCTGCCACTACTCTTCTATCTCTTTTCAACTAAATCTCCACCATTCATTTAACATGATAGTTGTTGAGAAATTCAATTTGTAAAATATAATTTTGCACCACCACCACCACCACAACCATTGAAAAACTTCTCTCTGTTCTGTATAGAGAAATTGAAAAAAAGTATTAAATACTAAAAGAGGAAAATTATTCGTATTTATTAGTAGAGAAAAATGGACGAAGAAGTATAAAAGAAGAAGAAATGAAATAGGGAAAAATACTAAAAGAGAAGAAGAAGATGTTTTCAATTGTATGTGTCTAATAGATACAAGAAGTTTTTTTTTCTATAAACAAAAGGTAAAAATAACATAGATGGTATTATGTTTATTTATACAAAAATATACAGGGGTGATCGATTATTAGTGTTCACTCCAATTTATTACCGAAACAACTTGGAATTTTGGCGGGTACTTCTCTGCACTACTAGATGACACAAAATCTAAATGCCCCTGAACTTTACAAATACGTATACAACAAATCATGGTGTAACTAACTAATTTATTTATCAATAAACATTGAATTTATTATCAATAGAACAATAGCAACAACTGCCGGATCTGTTTGCACGTATAATTTAATATTTAATAAACTACAAATCTATACATTTTGTCACTATGCTCATTTTCTCTATTTCGCTTTGCTTTTCTATCTCTTTCATTCTCTAACCTATATCCAATAAATACCGTATGCATCTATTCAATAATCAAGCCGCGGAAATCCCCAAAATGACAATAACACAACGATAAATTTGTTATGTCCTTTGATCCAGATTCACCAGTCGCCACGACCATCATCACTGCCCCGCCATCCTTCCCCCATTATATTAGGTTTAGTCTGCATCTATTTTCCCCACATTTTAGTCTCTCCCTCTCTCTCTCTCTCACTGTCCTTAGAGCAATGGAAACGGGAAACGCAAAGTCAACAACATCAGCAGCAATTGCATAGATGAACACCGCATCGTATCCATCTATGTATATTATTGTATGGTTATGATTATTATTATTATGATTAAGAGAGATTGCCTTGCATCCATCCATCTATCTATATATAGATAGATAGATGCATCGATGAGATGAGCGTATTCGGTTGAAATGTGAGGTTGGAATAAATGAATAGTTATGTGGAGGAAAAAAGATGGCAACACATAATTCATGATGGAGGTAAATTGAGACAGTTGGTGGTCATTAGATAGAAAAAGATCTCAACAAGCTATAGTATCACTAGATGGATCAATTTATGATTGATTATCCATTGCTGATCATGTCAAATTGGAATGTTTTAACAACTCCGAATAATTCTTTTTGTTTGGAAGTGTATATTTGGCGGGGAATTCGGTGAATTTCTGTCAAATCGTATATAATAATACCACTATAATTATTTGTTATAATTGTAAATTTTAATTTTTTTAACCCTATTAAATGTACAAATTCACTGCCGAATATACACATCGTTCTTTTTTTTCAGTTTAATTTTTGGTTATTTTTTTAAAGATCACTCAGTCATTAGGTACTATACATCTTCTAATATCATTCAAACGAAAAGAACTTCGTTGAAGTGCTTATAGATTCAATAAGCATTAAGCTTATATAATTAGATCATTTTTAGAACTAAATGAACTCGTTCGAGTTATATGGAGTGCAATTACACAGTTTTCTTCTTTACCATCATCTTGTAAATTAAAACTTTCCTCTTGTTCTCTAACCTACTCAAATTTCGAGTTAAATGTTTTAGTTTGTGCTAACAGCACTTGTATTTATTTAACAATCGTCTTGATAAGTTTTATGGCTTCAAGTTGACCTATACGTACACTATACCTACTTTGAAAATTTAAAGAGCGAAACTTTCAGAAACTTTCCTCTTAACGTGCTAACAATACGACTTTTAATACTAATAATAATGACAGAATAATTTTCAAATTCTTTCACCCTTTCACCTACACACACATACATTCTTTACATATCTCTTACAATACTAATCCATTTGTAAACATAACCCTACTTTTCCTTTGCCAAGAAGAAATGAATGCTAAATAAAATGTCAACAACATTGTCTCCTATGTGGAATGGGGGAAAATGAAACATTTCTCAACATTAATATTAAGTAGATGAAAATTAATTACATCGTGTCTCCAAAAAAGGGAATGCCAACGGCGAGCGACAATTCATTTCCGAATTAATTTAATTTAACAAAAATCTTTTCATTTTATTTGTAAAGAGTGGAGAAAAGAAGAAAAATGAAAGATTAAAGTCACCGCAAAGCGTATACCTTACCTAGAATATCATTTAATATTAGTTCTGATCCAAATAAATGAATCCGATTAGTAGCCGTTGATTTTGTATGTATGTTAAAAAAAATAGAATGGTTAAGAATTATCAGTCAGTGCCACCGAGGCGCTAGTATCGTTACCTAAACAATGCTTCTTTATTTTGAAGATAAAATCAGGTAATTACGAAAAAATGGCGGAATGTAAATGTATGAAATGTGATAATATGTTTGAATAGATATAATCATTTATAGGTACTTAATATATGAGTTCATTCAATATAATTTGCTATAATAAATGCCTATTTTAATAATTAATCTTTTAATGCGATTTATGTTTATCTATTCATTCATTTATTGATATCTATAGCCGCCAATTTATTATTTCCATATAATTATAATTATTATTTTATAGTAATTTAAAAAAGAGATTATACGCTTAAAACTACATAAAATTGAAAAATTAATATTTCATAATTAAATTAGGATTTATAAAATGTATTCGTTTCATTAATTAGTTAGCGAACATTAACTTCTATTTTGTTATAATTTAGTGGAACGTAATTTAAATTAAACTCCATTTAATTATATTGCCATAATTTCTTGTGAATAGCCACATTTTAAATGTCATAATGGCATTAAAGTAACGAAATTATTCGACGTTTTAATCGAAACGAACGTTTTTTTTTTCTTCTTGTAATTTAATTTATTTATGTAAAATTCTAACCTATTTTAAAGCGAGTATTCGTTCATCCAGTTGCCTGCGTGCCTGCAGCAAATTTAACGGCAGCAGTTAAAAACTGCAATTCGCGCAATGCAGCAGTTAAAATTATGGAGCGTACAGTTAGAGAGAGGGAGATAGAGATTGCAAGGGAAAGAGATACGATTGGTTTAGATGAAATGAGATGAGATGAGAACTATAATCGTAGTTAACTTTATTTTGTGTGAATACAGCAATTGTTAATGATTAAAAATAAGAAGTTTATTAAACTGCGTTGTGTTATTTATAATTTTTTTTTTGTGTTATTGTTTAAGCAAGGGATAAATGGTTTAATTTGAGGCTATTTATTACAGCTTACTATGAGGGACTGAGATAGTAACTAGAGATGTTCTATTAAAAGTCTTGTTTTCGTCATGAAGTATTCATTGTCTACAGAAAAATAACCGTTAAATTTAATACGGCAATATATTGTAGTAATTATAAATTTAATCTTTTACTTCCTATATTATAGAAAATTAATTGGTTAGCTTCCGTTTAACTACGAAACTTTCATTAATTAATTTAAGAAAATCTCTATCTATAACATTACATTACACCATTATAATTAACTTCGTTAAATTTATTTCACTGTTGTGTACTTATTACAAACAATTATTATTATTACTATTGCGCCTTAAAATTCGTCTTAATTATATTTAAATGGCAATAAAAACTACTGAATTTCACATTTGGATCGCCATATCAAAATAGAGATCGTGCTAAAAATCAATTTAGTTAAATTAATTGATAAAAGGAGAAAATTATTACTTAGCAGAACAATTTAAAGATTTGCTGTTCAATTTTAAAGTGCCTAGATGGTAGAAACTTTCTACAAATGACTTCTCATAATAATAATAATTATTATTACAAGAAACGTGAAATAAGAGTATAAAAAGAGGCTAAGAAGCTCAAAGGCTCAAAATTCATTTGATAGCAACAATGAAATTAACTTTTGAATACGTACGAAAAAAGGACGTTGAGTTATTTTATTATTTACAATAAGAAAGAATGAGACAGAGAGAGAGAGAAAAATAGAAGAATTGGGGAAGGAAATGAAAGGAATATAAAACTGGGACAGTTTTAATGGATATTAAAGATATATGGAAATAGGAAAATAAGTATTTATGTCATATTGAAATTTAATCAAAATAATGAAGTTTTCTATGCTGTGCTACTTGGAATTTATTAGATATTTAATTTTATTTCCTTTTTATATATATTCGTTGCGGCTAGTTCTTTAAAATTTGTTTGTACAAACTTCATCAGTAGTATGTTAGTTAAGCATCTTGCAAATCTACCCGAACACTCTGTATCGTAGAAATATAGTATACTAAATCGCAAAAGGATGTGGTTTTACGTCATACTTAGTGAAAAACAGCAAACCAACATTATAACTATGATTTAGAAAAATTCGTTTACATTAAATCAATGTCAAATTTGATGTGTTCAAATTCGTATTGAAAAACAGAGCTAGCGGAGTAAATATTTTTTCTTGGTCGTTCAGGATTTGTTTAATATTTAATAATATGAATCAATTTTACTTACCTAATTTCGTAAAACTTTTTAATTTATTTATTTTTGCTATTTTCTTGGCATAATTAATTGGATTTTTCGATTAAAAGTAATTATAGTAGTGTTTCAATTGAAAGTATAGTCGTCCCTTTTGTATACACATAAAAAGCGAGACAAAAACTCTCACCAGTCTTGTCAGTTGAATACGTTAAACATATCGAATTAAAAGAATTCAAGTAAATATTTATTTATCTTTGTCTATACTTACGATATTAATTGATTTTTGAATAAATCGTCAACAATTGCATTTATTATTTAAAAAAAACTACTGTAATTGAAACAATCCAAATAAAATCGATTAAAGTATCAATACAATGCCAGAAATCATGTTGTCAAAATGGCACAAAAATTATGATTCAATAACTGTGACGTAAAATCACATCCTTTTGCGCTTTAGCATACGTATTCATTGACTGATTAATTAATGAAAACATACTGTACCAGAACCAAATATATTATTATAATAATTAACAAAAATAATAAAGAAATTATACAATTACATATCGTCCCAATGAACTATAAAAATGTTGAACGATGCTTTATTTTCCTCAACAAATAAAACCTTCACGGCGACTATTTATTAAATGAGTATCGATCAGTTTAGTAAGAGATTTATTACATAAGTTTATACTATGTATTATCACACACACAAATAGATATAACGTTTTCATCCTGTCTTCAGATAGTGTCCAATATACAGGGTGGAATTTTTTTCTATTACCTTATCTGGATGCACAAATTAAAATAGAATAAATATCATCATATCAATAAACATAAATTACTATAGTTTAAATATGAAAATGGGAGAAAATTTTATAACATATTCTGCTCTATTTTACTACTTGAACACTAACTTCCATAATAGACTATTAGACACGATTAAAAATATGTGACCACTCTGTATATTTTAGGAGTTATGTCACAGCATAAGAATATGCCTATTATTCTTGTTTTGTTATGTTTTTTCTTCTTGTTGTATTATTTCTCTGTATCTTTCAATTATTCTTCTATTTTTTGTTGTTTTCTTTCATTCTTTTTTCTTTTCTGTTTTTTTTTTTACAACATAAAACTCAGAACCGACCAACTAATAAATTAAAAGAAGAAGAACGTGAATGTTAAGATTTTTTTTTTTTAAGTTGAAATCACTGCTGCTGCTGGTGCAATTATAATAATTTTCCATAGAATAAATCATAATTTATTAAAAGCGTAAATTCAATACGTAGAAGTACTGATTTCCATTTACATTAAATTTAATGTAATAATTATTCGAAAAAATGCTACATGCGAAATAGGTATCGGCACTGGTCAATAGAAAATGGTATCTATACCTACATATATTTTTTAATATCTATAACGATTATATGCACTTGTAGATATACAGAGAAAGGTAAATAAATGGAATAAAACGAAAAGAAAATGAAAGAAAAATGGATTCAAGTCGAACCTGCTTAACTATGCAATAAACATTCAATATGACAATATTTATAAGCATAAAATTATATTTTCCTCTTGCTTTTTTCCCTTTTTTTTTCTAATCTACATAAATAAATATGAAGGTTATAATTTAATTTAATTTTTATTTTTAATAAAAAATGATAATTATATGTTCAGTAGAATTATACATTTTATAATCAGTGACTGGAGAATATAATTTGTGTATTTGCTTGTATACAGAGTGAATGCATTCTAGACTTATTGTAAAATGCAACCCACAATACAGAATATTCAATATTTAGCGTATATATCACAATTATTCATATTTGGTTTATTTATAAATGGCCTGCGTGGTGTGTTGTATTAATGCCAAGACATTACTGCCATCTAGTGACACAAGTATAAATTATATAAAGCAAATTCATTAGTAATCATTACTGATAGTCTAGCTGGCTAATTCAAAGAAAGAACAACTATAAATACTATAAACTTTCAGAATTTTCACTAAATTTTATTCATTTATAAAATTCAGCTACTAAACACACACATACACAGACCAATTCAAGTTAAATTGCTTTAGTCTTGCGTCTGTTATTACAAACAAAACTTTTTTTAATTAACCCACGTGTACACACGCAAACACTCACACTAACTTATCTATAAAAAAAAACAAGAAAAATGTCTATATACATTAGGACAACCGAGCAACCCCTAACGAATGACGATAACAGACCATCCATCTACATAGCTGTCCATACAACACGGAATTTTTAATTAGAAAACAAAAGAAGAAATAAAACAGACATTTAATTATAAGCGCGTGTGTTCATGACACCTGTCGATGGAAAAGTTTTTTGGAATTTGACAAAATTTCACCCTGTTTTACTATATATATATATATATATATATATACAACTCCTCCATGTATACGTATAGATAAAGACTACTGTTCGCACTTCCAATTCCCATATACCTATCTAAATATGTACACGTCATGAAATGTAAATCAATTACTGTTCTACAACAATGCACTATGTATATGTATGTTGTTTTTTAATCAAATCACTTCTCGATAAACAAACAGCTAAAGTAAATACGAAACGCATTTGTATTGTGTTCTATCTATTTGCAGTTGTTGGCAACGTTGCGAAATCATCGACATATTGTGTGTAAATTCCCTTATTCCAGTTGTAGTATATTCTCATACGGAATTTGTATTTCCTGATTTGCAACCAAAACCAAACCAAACCGAAAAAAAAAAGAAAATATTTAGGAATAGAGAGATGGAAGGGAAATCCAATCTTTCCATTTCGAGTATACATATGTACATATATTATCGATACATCTATGTGTGCATGTATAAATAAACTATTTGTTGCAAATAGAAACTCTATTTGACATGACTCTATTTCACGGCTAAAAAGTCACAAAAAATATCAAGCCAAACACCAAATGGGGAAAAGAAAATCAGATTGTGAAAGCAGGCAGCAGAAAATTGATTTGTTGTATGGAAACGCTATTCATTTTCGTGAGAAGATTTCCGAAAAAAAGTTTTTCCATTTACGAATTGATTTATTTAACATTTTGGGGCGGGCGGGGGGGGGGGATTGATTTACATAATAATTTCTTAATCAATCCGTTCAAATTCAACTTCGAATAAAAGAGAAACGTTAATTTAAAAATATGAAATGCGAACAAACGGTGGGCAGTAATTTGGGCGGAGCTTATCTTTCAACTTCGAAATAATAAATCCTTTCCTTTAGAAATTGTATTGTTTGCCCAGCACCTGTTATGTTACAACACCTACCTATTAATTTCAATACTATTATTACTATAACTTTAAAATGAACATCCATTCAATTTGTTTTTGTCAAATTAATAATGTACGGAAAAAGACAAATTTCCACATTAAGGACAAACTAAATCAGATTGTAAGATCTTTTTTTTATTCAAATTGATAAAATAATTTATACATAATGTGTCTCTATTCCCATTCGAATATAGTTAGTTTGTATTTAGCTATGCGGACTCGGAGTGTATTTTTTTTTCTTTTCCATTTTTTTTTTTTTTTGTTGACCTCCTACCGAAAAGACGAATAGTCCCAGCTTGACGTTACATTTCAATTATTTATATTGACATAAATGATGGTTAAAAATATCTAAACACTAGTGGTAGAAGTAATAAAAGTGGAAATAAAAAATGTACTACACCGATATAAAAAATATATACAACATAATTTGTATATTATTGTTTCGATTATGGTGTTTTATTTATATCGCAATCTATTTTAAAAAAGAGTTATAATAAACAGTAATTGAAGGCAAAAAAAAGACAAAAAATATAAGGTTTAGACGGTTGAGTAGCAAATTCAACGATACTCTGCGCCATCTAGAAGCATGAGTGTGAACTACAATTTCATAAAGGCTTCGTTAGATTTAAGAATTAGTCAAATTTATTCTTCGCATGCACTGTATTTGAATTGATACTGTAAATTCCTACCCCACAATGACAGTTATAAGACTAAACTAATTCTATTTAATTATCGTAATTGTAAAATTCTGTGAGGTATCAAAAAAATCCCCTAACACACAATAATCTTGTGTGTATATGTAATGTGATTTACATATTCACATAAAAAAACAAATTCACCATCACAAAATATCAAAATCAAATATCGAAATGTCACTCGAATATTACAATTTTTTGTTTGTCTGTTGTATTTTATATGTATGACTTTTTCATTCAGAGCTGTTACCACAATTTGTAATCTTTTGAATTTTCTTTACATATATAGAATACTGACAAACAATGTTCTCAATAGATACCTATTTTACACACCTATATTATTTCCATCAGCAGGCCATAACTTTGAAAATGTGAAAAGTCAAAACAACAACAATGATAGGAATATTACCAATCATAATAAGAGACGAGAGAAAATGTGAAAATACATTCTGTTTTCTGTTTTTTTTTTTTTTTTCGTTTGTTTGTTTGTGTTATCTATACGATATTCTCTTATTTAGGTTTCCTTTGATTATATGTGTATTGTATAGACATATAATCATACATTGTACGTATTTTGTATAGTTCTTTGCTCTGTGTTTTCTAAAAATGTTTGTTTCCCACTGAATTGGAATATCGATTTTCTATTTTTAATTTAATAAAACATTTAGGTAGTGGAAAAATTCACCTGAAGAAATCAATAAAATTTTCATTAAGTGTCATTGTCAACTAATAACATAATAACAGTATCTATGCAACCACCAAAACACGTTAATATATACAATCAACATTTAACCTAACTTACTAGAATCGAAAAGTCGCATACTAATGTTCGTACTGTATTTTTGATTAATAATTTGTTATGTAGATACATTCGCTCGTTTCGCTCAAATTCTCATCATCATACATTTCATTCTAAATAATTCATTTCTGTCATTAATCAGCTCATCTTTCTTTCATTCTGTATATATATATATATATATATCTATGTAGTAGATAACTGTATTCGACGTAGGAACTGTCATAAAAATCTATCTAAAAATAAAATACTTTAGTTGCGTCTGTATCCGTGTCTATGTACAAAAGAGAGAGAGAGAGAGAGATAAAAATGCATTCTCATTCTTGATTCATTTGAATTTGAATTGTTTTATTGCTTTGTTTTTACGGTTTTCTTTACATGAATTTTAATAAATTCATCATCAAATCCTCGATCCAATACCTAAATAGAATTTATTTCATTTCAAGTTGAAATTCAATTATACAAAATGTTCAGTTGAGAAATTGTGGAAAATCTCAAATCTACATAGATATTTGTTTGTACAGTAAGTAATTAAATTAACAAGGAATTTGAAAGGGTGGCCTGTAAATAAGAAATAAAATTAGAATTTCTACAAAATATTCAGCTTTACAAACATTGTGATTACAGTTGAAAGTATGTCTTAGATACGATCATCGTTGAAATTCAAATTTGACATTCGTTAACCTAAAATAAGATTATAATCTACAAATTAAGTTTAATAATAACAATAATGTTTGAATGCACGAAGTCTAATTATAATATTTTCGATTTTATTATTAAAATTGACGTACGATATGTATTAATTGAAGGTGGTTATTAGTTCTGCAGCCAGTCGAAGCAATTAGTCTAGTAAATCAATTACGTTATAATCCGATTAAAATTAATTAACACATAAAATGACAACTCGTAATTTATTGATGTCAATTTACAAAACTTTCTCATAATTGTTTTATTGTTATAGCTTTTATAACCAATAAACCAGAAGTTCTATTTTAATTTGTATTTGAATAAAGCAATTAATTAAATATATTTATGTCAATAAGATCCGATACTATGGACAAACAAAACTCGACTCAGTTAAAATGAAATGAACTCAATATAAAGAAATCAAGGAACTTAGTTGAGTTAATAATACTTAGAACAATTTTGGGTCAACTAATATGAACCATCCTAGTATTCACATAAAAATCTTTTTTTTGTCATAGAATAACTATAACACAAAGGCTTTTCATACAAATTCATATTTAAAGAGAATCTCTGTCAAAATATCTTAAGCTCAAATCAGGAAAATAGTTGCCAATGTAGGAAAAACTGGAAAGTTCTAGTTTCGTACTTTATTATTCTGTGATCTTACTTCACACTAGATGTATATCGTATGTGTTGCATAAGAACTAGATGCATAACCATAAAATGTACCATAAATAAGCCATAAACCAACCCCCCGCCATAAAATACTCTATAGCTAAATTATCAATCACTTTCTTCGAAGATTTTCTTAAAATGAAAATTTGGTTGGTTGATTCATTCGTTGCTATTCTAGAGAGACGAGTGGAGGTATATAGAAAATGAAGGGGTTGTTTTCCCATTCTTCTTCTTCTTCTTCTTCATCCTCTTACATCGGAAGGTTCTTTTCTTTTGTAAAGAAACCAAAACCTTTTATTTGCCCACTACTTGATTAATTTTATTAATGACTTTACTCTACTATTCTACTATATACTATTATATATATAATATATATATATATATGTATAGAGAGACTATGCGTTCGAGTTTTCCATAAATCTATTGCCGCGTATTAAATCTTGCGTTTGTTTTGTTTGAATATAAGAGGAGGAAAAGAAGAGAAGAAGCAAAAGCAAGCTATAATTAACTGAAACAAAGGGTGAGTGCGATGAGGGGGATTAAGAGAAAGAAGAATGAAGAGCATGGTGATGGAAAAGATGGATGGATGGACGAATTGGAACGAGGAACAAGAACTAGAAAGGTCCTAATGCGTAGGTAAGAAATTTATATTGTATCAAATGTACCGAATTGGGTTCATAAAACATGGAAAAGGAGTGTGTAAAAAAAAATAAAAAGGAAATGGGCGATGTAAAGGGTCAAAGTAATTTTTAAATTTACTTTTGCTGCTCGAAAAATACTTTTAGTTAATTAAATTTTTATGTTGTTTGGTCCGGCCTTTTTCTTTTAAGCATAAGATGTTTTATGGGTTCGGATTTGTGGACATGGAAAAAATACACTGTTTGGTTGTGTTGTTATTACGAAATAAAGAAGTAACAATTGATAAATAAATCAATTTAGATAAATAAATCTTTTATTTACATGATACTGCCCTATTTCGTCATCCAGGCTTTTAAATACTCGTTTTTATTTGTATCTATTCCCTCATTCAATAGTAAAAGACAAAAATTCCCCAAAAATCACTTACTATTAAATATTCATTAAATTTTCCCAGGAGCAGCAGCATTGAGATCGTTTACTCTCGTGACAGGATTATGCCATCAGTGTCAAAACATTGTAAGTGTATTAGAGAGAGACGAAAATAGAAGAAAATTGGTAATCATCAGTCTCGCGTCGTCTATTTGTATATGTATAGATAGATAGAAAAGAAATTTGAAATGAACGCGAGAGAAAGAAAGAGAGGAAAAGTATTAAGAGACCGTCATTTATTTAAAGGGTTTTCTTGTACCTTCTGCTCGATTTCTTCTTCTTCGTCTTCTTCTATTGCATCATCAACACTGACAACAGCGTCATCATCATCATCAGTAGCAGCAGCAGCAGCGGAAGTAGTATTGGTATCATATTGGTTCAATATATACGTCATTGAAATCAAGAGCGAAAAACGATATATATTTTTCATTTCGTTTGTGAGTTTTTTAGTACCAAACAGTTTTTATAGGGCCACGTATAGATAGATTCATTGGTATTGATATAGTCTAGTATAGAATATAGATAGATAAAGAGTGATAGATCTTGAGCGAGAAGAAATTTCTTCGTTTTGATTTTCTTTTTTGTATTTTTTTTTTATCTCACGCTGACGTAAAGAGCTATTCATAAAATGAAAAAAGAACAGTTGAAGTTTGTGAGGATTTTGACATATGGAAAGGAAAAAATGAATAAACTTTATTAAAAATATATAAGTTAATAACAAGTTAACTTGTAAAGAAAATTTCTAAATTTGTAAAATGTAACTGAACACATTGATCTAGAACTTTGTACTACTAATGATTGATTACTTTAGAACGGACACGCCTACATAGACTTCAGTAATAATCTTCTGTCATTTAAATATGATAATTTTTATGCCGACTGAATAAATTTAAAATACTAAGCAAAAAAAGATGGTGATCTGATCTTACGTCACAGTTATTAAGTCATAATTTTGTGCAAAGTTGTCGAGATTATTTTTGAAATTGCATTGACATTTTAATCGATTTTATTTAGAATTTTTCAATTACGGTAATTGTTTTAAATAATAAATACAACTGTTGAAGATTTATTAAAAATTAATAAATATATCGTAAGTATAAATAAATATTTACTCTAAATATTTTAATTCGATATGTTTAACGTATTCAACTGACAAGACTGGTGAGTTTTGTCCCATTTTTTATGTGTATACAACAGAGACAACTATACTTTCAAATAAAAGGCTACTAAAATTACTTATAATTGAAAAATCAAATCAAATCTGTCACGAAAACAGCTAAAATTAAGAAATTAAATAGTTCTACGAAATGATGTAAATAAAATTGATTCATATTATTAAATATTAAAAAAACCTGAACGATCAAGAAAAAATATTCACTCTGGCAGCGCTTCATTTCACTATCTATTTGAACACATCAAATTTTACATAAATTTAATGTAAACAAATTTCTCCAATTTATAATTATAATGTTGGTACACTGTTTTTCACTAACTATGACGTAAAATCATATTCTTTTGGCATTTTTCTGTATGTCTGTAGTCACTTACGCCTAGCGAATCTAAAAATGCTGATACTCTAAAAGTTCTTTATATTCATATCAATTTTTGTTTTATATTTTGGCCAGTTCAGCATTATATCATTTCTGTCAGATAGAATTATATAGAGTGGCCAGAATTTCGTTTAAAATTTTCTCCGATTTTACGCCCCAAACTAACCATTTCTCTAAATTTACCTATAAATAAACCAGGCATAAAATGATAAAACATGGACACCTTGTATACCTAACGTTAAGCTACATGTAAACCAACACGTCTTCTATGTATTTGATTACATTGAACCTTTCAATATCGCTTTTAAAAACATCTTTGAAACTGCACACATCTGTGTATGCATTTTTCCTCTTTTCCAATTTCGTATCGTATCTATCCATAGATATATGTAAGTATGCATTGAAACTGTCCAAATGTATAGATAAAAATATGGAAAACTGTCATAGGCCACTCATGAGTAGAACATGTGAAAATGATAAATTTTTCATTCAAATTGAAAAAATAATAAGAATTTCTACAGCAATATATTGCTTATAGATTGTGTACAGTAAAGTGCTTCTTACGTTGACACACAACGAACGTCACAATGTTGCCATTGCTATTAATTTTCAGACTGTTAAGTATTGGATTAAATGATCTTTTACAGTGGATTGTTCGAAAAAACCTTGCATACTTTAAATACAAGGAGCAGCACTTATTTCTTAACCATCCAATTTAATCAACATTTTTTATAATTACTAGGTATATAAACTCCCCGGTTTTTCCTCTTTATTTCCTACTCTCTTGCTGCTCTCTATCAGAAAAATATCAACATTATCTTCTATTAAATTAAAGTCTTTGTCTTCATTATTCTTTACATTTAAAGCGCTTAACCTCGAAACAAAGCGAAGACTGCTGCAGTAGCATTAGCAAGATTATTAAATAGAAGCGTGCACCATTTTTATTTATTATTCTTATATAAAAATACGAGTAAACTAGGTAAAAATAAGAGTGTGCAGCAAGCAACGCCCTCTATAACTAATATAGTGTCATTTTGCCGTCATGCTCCTGATCCATTTTCATCCAATTTTCCATTAATGGAATATACATCTCTCTCCCCCATCATTTTAAACTTTATATTTCTAATTATCATTTACAAAGAGGGATGAAAAAGGCACGTATACACGAAAGGAAAACGGGAACGGATGTTCCTGGATGGAGTGAATAAGAGAAAATGAATGCTGTGGTATGTCTATCTCTCTCTCTCTCTCTCAACTTACGTAGATTGTATTTGTGTGTGAATCTATGTACATTGGGATGAGAGTGAAATAGAGAGAAAAGATATTTTTCCACTTTGTGGAAGCAAATTTGCCTTTTGATTCCCGTATTATACAGACACAGATATGCATAGCATCTAATTATTGAATTAAAATGTTAAAAGGGCATATCTGGATTTATGTTCAACTGGGTGTTAATCTATGCGGAAAATTAATAGAAGAATAATGTCTAGAAAATGTTATATATAATAAAACAAGGAAATTGAAAAAAAAAAATAATAGTGAAAATAAAAGATTTATTTTTACCTTTCAGTTAGTTTCAGTTAGTAGTGATATTAATAAATGTCGTTAAATTACTAATGGTGTTGAACTAACATCATTTTATAAATGTTTATAAATATTTAACAGCATTGAATATTATATGAAATTTCGAATTTAATTTAACTTGATTTTTTCTCAAATTAGAGCTTTATTAACTAATAGGTGTACTACAACTTTACCTAATACTCCTATTATTTTATACAAAATGAAAGCCATCTGGAACATGATACGACTACTAACCAACTCGATCACTCACAAAATGGCCTAAATTGCCAGCTATATTAAATAATTTTATATGCTTGATATTAATAATAATAGTTCTATTTTGCTTCAGTATTGTACTTTAAATCTTTATAAACTATTTATTTTAATTCTGTTTTTGCTTATGGTTTTACTCTTAATCAGTATAACAGGAAACTTTATAATTAGTTTCGCCAAATCTCAGATAATTTTTACTAGTACCTACCCCAAATATATTCTAATCATTCTTTACCTTTGTATTTTTGCTTTTAGTCCAGATATTTTCTTATTTTCTAAACTTTAGACAACAAATTAATGAAACAGTAATGAGGACAATAATTATTATAAACATAGGCTAAACAGAACAAGAAAAATACAAAGAGAAACTCTTCAAGAGCTAAATAAGTATACGTGCTCTGGACTATCCATAAAATAAAATCAGAAGGAGAAAAAGAGAGATAGATAGAAAAGAGAATTCGAGGCAACAGTAGTAGTAGTAGCATAGCGGCAATCGTACAAGAAAAGAAAACACCGAAAGGAAAACAGAGAAAAAGAAAACACAAAAAAAACAGACACACACACACAGAGAGAGAAGTGGTTAATACGGAAGTTCCTTCGTGTTTGTTATTCAGTAACTATATCAATGTTCATCTGGTTGACTACTACTTCTACAACACACTCAAAAAAAAAAAAAGGAAAAATATTTTACTCAACATTCCGGAAACGTACATTAGATCGTGGTTGTTTTGGCTGTTGTCATCATTTCATTTCATTTTGACTCAAAAAAATTAAGATTAAATCGAATGAAAGCAAGCAAGAAAAGGAAATGAATTAGCCTCTACACACACACACACATTCATATGCTCGTATCCACACCCACGCACGTATAGTTGCTTTTACTATACAGCTGATTTTATCTGGATCGTTTGGTTCAATTACATTTCTTAATCTGGATGGAAGCAGGTTTTCCATTTTAGTGGATATTATTGAACGAATAAGGGTATTATTTATGAAAGGGGGATATCATTAATGAAAATTTTTATAAAATTTTCTGTGTACGACATTTCATCGAAAGAGAATACAGGAAAGGTCCAGAACGAAATCTTGGAGATGTTCTACATCACTTTTAATGATTTTTGTCAGGATCCTACGTCTTATTATTACTTATACTCTTATTATTATACACAGAATCGTTCTTTAGTTTTTATTTCATGAACAGTTTTTTGACGTCGAATAGAGTCAAAATAAAAAGAGACACATAAATTTCAAATTCAAGTATGCTAAGGGAATGCAAAAGAATTTATGTACTGAAAGATAATCATTAAATAATTCAATCAATTGTATTAATCCTATCAAGCACTTGCGCACCTTATAATACAAATTGTTTTTTGACGTTATAATAAACGGCCAATACAAGACAAACGATTAGACAATATTAAGAAATAAATCCTTGTCATAAATGCCAACGACTATTAACCAAAGAAGAGCAAATGACGCAAATAATATAAAATTTAGGTTATAATATGCATATTATTATTACTATTATTACAATAAAAAAATATATAATTACCATAACAAAAACTATTCCAATTCTTCCATCAAATAATAATAATAATAATAGCCGTGGAATTAATGGGGTTGATGATTTTGCAAAATTCTATTGAAAGAAAACATATTAGTATTTGACTACATGAAAAGGAGCGAAGAAAATGAGGAAGAACAAGAGAAGATAGAATGAAATGAAAAGGAGGGGCGCATCCATTTCGCTATCCATCTATCTATTTTCATTCGCAAAAAATTTACTACTACTTCTACTGCTCGTATAGACTACTATCTATCTACTCTACTACTTGCTTCTATATCATTTTAAGGAAAACTCACCCACACTCACTTCACACAGAGAAAATGAATATTTAATAATTAATCATTACAGAATTTTGACGTAGAGTATTATGACTATACTAAGGATGTTGCGACAGAATTTTTTATTGATGGTACAGTAAAAAGTGTCATCAACATGAACGCAAAAAAAATGCAGCTTGCATATTTTTTATTTTATAGAAAAATGTAACTTAAATTACCACTTTCTATTTCATGAAATATAGCATCAAGTTACACGTCACCCTAATATAATAATAATGCAGAAGTCTGCCTCTAGAAATGTCAGAGCAAACATTATTAATTTTGTAAAATATAAAGTGTATAATAGTATATACATATATATATTTTTGAATCAAAATATGTATCAAAATTTGTGAAATGATAAAATATAATTGCATCCAGACAAAATGCCGAACAAGTTGTAGATTTTTCCAGTAGATATAAATTTCATTTCCGAAAAAATAGTTGAAACAAAAATTTATAACTCCAACAAAACTTCGTTTCAGTCGTCCAAACAATACAATTTCTATGTAAAAAGAAATAATAGAAAAAGAATTTGAAGAAAAATTCCTTTAAAAGTTAAGGTCCTATCCTTTATCAAGTGATATAGATATATATATGAAACGCGATACAAAAATACCTCTCTCTTTCGCTCTCTTATTGCTTCTGTTTCTTTGTGGATAACAAACCAAGGAACCCATGTTGAACACATTAAGACGTAAAACTGAAAAAGTTTTTCGTTATCTTAGTTTGCAGCCTGCATTGAATAACTAATGCAATTTAGCAGTGATCCGCATTTTGAATCAGCTGTTCCTAGTACTGCATGCTTCTGCCGCATGCTCGTGCTGTTTCCCCTATATCTTTATTCGTTTGTTCATTTATTATTAGTACATCTAAAGAAAAAGAGATTTATGTCTATCTGTCTGTCCAAAGAACGAGTCACCACCACAAACAGCCATCACTTTACCGCATCTTTCTCTTACGATCTCTCTCTCATTTTCAAATCGATTTGATTACAATAGATTTGTCTGCAATGCTTATTTGATTCGCTCTAGATTTGGAAAGACTTTATTATATCCAATGTAAATTTCAAATATGTATTTTTAACATAGTTTCAGTATGCAGTAGTTGTTTAGAAAAATGGTTATTGTAAATTGTACGTAGTAATGATATAATTTGAGGAATATAATTGGAAATTTATTAATGAATAAACTAGCTAATATCACAGTTACGTGGTATTAGGTCTGTTCCTACAAACTGTTTGAAACCTATTCAGATTTATTTGATCTATACGCGTATATCGAAGTATATGCAGACTAGATCTATTCTAATGACTTCTACTGTCTTATTTGAATTAAATAAATGGAAATAAATTTCGTACAGGTGGTTAGCCAAAACTCCATATTACCAGCATATTAATGGTGTGGGCCTGGTACAAACGTACAGTACTAAACGTTTAAAGCTTTGTACATGAATCCATTAGATGCCGCCGCTAAACATGATATTACATTACACATAGTTAAAGCTGATTATTGACTGAGGGGCTTAAGTGGATGAATAATTAGACTATCATACTTGCTCTTTTTAGGTTCAACTGTATCTAATTATGCATTTTTAACCAAATATTTCATAGCCTAGATTTGCATATCAGAGTAATTTGGTAGAATTAGTTTAATTATGATTGTTACCTGCCATCATTATCGTTTAATTATCTAAATTAATGACGACCCAACGTTGCCACTGATATAATGAAAGTGAATAAAATGGGCGACATTTTTCAAATCGAAAAGGTTAATGAAACTTAACTAATAAAAAAAACTTTTGATACATAATGAGAAACTTTCTCTCGTTTTATTTCCAAACTATAAAGTAATCTCTGCAATTTTTAAATGTTAACAACTTTCAAACTCCATGGAATTTGATACGTCTATAAATTTATTAAAGTTCTTAAAATCTAAACTGATATTTTCTTTGATAAGTCGCTGAACAACTTTTTAGTTTCATTACTATTCTTATACTACTATCCAACATACAACTGAGATGTATTTAATTTGTTCATTCCTTGTGATTTGTCACGATGGAAACTTTGAAAAATCATTGTCATCATAGTTTCTCATCACAATGGCAAAATGGCGAACCATAATACTCGTTAAAAATTAAATGCCATTGTAGTATAACAGCATTTCTATTTCTATTGAAAATATGAGGATGAAACGTTATTACATCAGCGAGGCGACAGAGTAAGAATATTATCACAAAGAGAAGGTTAGAAATTGAGGAAAGTTTGACAAAGAAATAGTAATAATAAAACAACGAAGTGAGAAGGAGAAAATTGATTTTCATTTTTTTTTTTTGTGATTACAAATTAGAAACAAAAAAGATAATATAGATAGTGATAAATAATTCGATATAGATGCGATATCCAGATAGTTTGAATTTTTATTGAAAATGGTTGAAATGTTGTAAGTTATAATAATAATAATAAATTTCATAGTTAATTACACTAGCAGATCACTAAATGAAAAATTATAATTAAAAATCGGGCTGAAAACAGAACTGGAAGGTTCCGAAAATTTCTTTCATTTTCACAAAAACCTATTTAGAAAAATAAAGGCCAAGTCTCCATTGTATTTAATTGGACAGCTTGATTTATTTCTTCTTTTTAATTTTTTCTTTTCTAACATGTGTTGTGAAAATTGATCAAAACTGAATTGTAATATAAATCATTTGCACACGCTTCTGTAGCTTATTATGGCTAAGTATAATCTTCAGAAAGCCTGAAGGTTTAATTGTCCAAAAAAAGAAAGGGAAAAAAGAACAATTTTCATTCCGCAAATTTATTCGAACAGAACATTAAAATATCGTTTGTTAAATTTGGAATAGTAAATTTAAAATAATGTTAAAAGAGAGAGAGAGAAAAAGTAACTGCCTAATAAGAAGTAGAACAGGAAGAGATAGAAAAGGACAGTCGTGGATAATAAATTGTCGGCATAATTTTAATTCCTGTTCATTCAATAAATTAACGAGAATCTCAATTTAACAGAAGTGAAAATGAAGAACGAATTAAAGGAAGAAAGAACAAATTGTGTAATAAAATTAGGGTGAAAGTAAGTTATAAGGGGCTTGTACTAGGTCCCTTATAGGATAGGGACAATTTCTGCAGAAAATTTTCATGGAAAATTTGAAGAATCTGAAGCACACTGGTGATCGACATCACCCAAATCACCCAACTATGAACGCACTGTTCATAGTCGTGCCGTACTTCTGAATTGTGAACGATAACGAACAGATTTAGAACAATATGAATTTTCTATAGTCGTTGCCAGATGATGCAGTAAATTGAGAAATCAGTCGCTGATGACACGTCAATATTCTACTTATTTTATTGAAATTTTCGGAAAATTTAGATTCTGAATTTAATGATTTAATCAACAATTACCAAGCAAAAGGTAGTTCGCCAATTTTTTTTATGCAATAATTATTAATTTTTTTCTAAAGTTAATATTTCCATACAGGTACAATAAAAAAAGCATTAATCTTTTCAGCCTAAAATGTGTACAAATAAAAAAGAACCGAAAACAGATAAGAAGGAGAAACATCGAAATAGTATATTTCCGATTCATTTCTCATCCATTTCTCTTTTATCTATCTCTCATTGTCTTCTCTCTCTTTCTAATTCGTCCCACGGAAGTTGAAAGGTGGTTGTTTACATCGATAAATTATTATTATTGTTCTTAATATTATTATTATGGTTATCTGTATACATGCAGGTATATACTATATTTTCATTTCATTTTGAGGTATTAATGGTAGCAGGAGAATACGTACACAAAATAAACTATGATGAAATGGCATGTGAGACCTTTTTAAATGTTAGATTAGTTTTCGTTTCTTATTGCTATCAGCATAAATGTACCACTTATTGACGATATATTGAACTTTACAAAATGTTTTTGAAAAATATAGGAATTTAGACATAATCTACCGAAATAAACACACAATTTTGTTTGTTTGTGTGTTTGTGTAATCAAATTAATCCACGATTAATTTATATATAATAGTATGCTTCTT
The DNA here is from genome assembly GCA_949748235.1 of Platypus cylindrus. Lineage (NCBI taxonomy): Eukaryota > Metazoa > Arthropoda > Insecta > Coleoptera > Curculionidae > Platypus > Platypus cylindrus. The sequence goes on along the minus strand of OX456489.1, from coordinate 5,592,625 downwards.
TATAATTACAATTCATGTAATTGTAATGCAGTTGTAAAAGCAATTTATGCTGTTGAGATGATGATTGTTTTATTCTTTAGAATAAAATTAAGTAAAAGACGGTATACTATAAAAAGATAAAATGTATTTGGATAAAATAGTTTTAGAGATTGTCAATATAAAGTACTGCAATACTAAATTCACTTTTAGAAGAAAAATTACTTCTAAATTATTCTAAAATAATTCTAAATTCAATTTAATCATAAACTGAACTGTGTAGATGTGTATCTACACATATCTAATATTTGAGTCAACATAATAAATAAAAACACTGGAAAAGTATTAAGTAAATTGGCACGAAGACATAAAACAGTGAAACACAAACAATTTACAATGCAATTGTAAAATGTGTACAAGCTTATTACTTCAAATGACGATTAAAAATTATAATAAACAGCATTATTCATATCTTCACTATTCACAATTAGTCCAAATGACGATGAAAATGATTCATCAAAATTTATTCCCATAAATATTTTATTTGGAAACCTTAACATATAAGAAAGCATTAAAGTTTTTTGAAGCGTGTCTTTAATATCAGATTGATAACTAATACCACAACTGATTCCAGTTACTTGATTACGCATACAAAGAGCAGAACATAGACCAATAGATTCTTCAACTATAAAATATTCACTTTTTGCCACAACATTACAAAATGGAAGATAAATATCATTTTGGACAAAATTTGGATACTCATCGGATTGTTGCTTGTAAACATGCTTAAGTATTTCAGCAAATTTCGAAAAATAGTCACTACCTGATGAAATGGATAAACTATTGAGATGTGCAGCACCGGAATTCAACTGGTTATTTAACTTGATAGAATAAAATTGCATGACAAGTTTTTCATATATTTGCAGTTCAGTTTCGTTTGCTGCACTAATCACTGTGTATTCAGCTGTGGTTTTTTGCATCCTGCATATGCCGAATTCTGCTAGTAGTTGAATATATGTGGAAATCGCTTCGTTTGACGAATTTTTGCTATTTGTGTATAGAAAAGAGCGCAATATTTTAATGCTAGTAGATTTAAATACAAAATTAGGCGTTTTGAGAGAGCTACGAAGCAATAATTTTTCAATCAAATATCGAATAGATGCACTAGGCAGTGCTGTAAGTAATTTAATCCTCTTTGCAACTTCAAGACAATCCACTCGATAACGTTCAATTGTATCATTTAAAAAACACATCAGTCCTCGTGTACAAATGATTATATTATATTTAAAAAAAACATAACCGAACAAGGAAAACTGGGAAGTGATAAATATTTTTGACCAGACATAAACGATTGTTTTATCTTTAGTAAATTTTTTTAAAAGAGTATCAAGTTCTTTTTCTGTAACACCATAATATTCACCAAATGGATGGTCACAGTTTTCATAGAAAAAATTACAAATTCTCATAGAGGGCTCTGATCGAAATAAATTTTTACCTAAACTAGTCACGCCTGTAATTAATGCCCGATTGATGTTACAGTTTACTGATAACATATTTCTAAAAATATTTTGAAAAAAAACGCAGAATTGACGCTCGTATTTATCGGAAACATTTTTATCTTTGATTAGTGTTAGCAATGGATCATCATAATCATCAATAAATGCGAATATTTTATAATTTTCACAATGTTTCGATATATAATTTGCTAAAAGAACGATACCCACTTCCACTTGCTTTTTAGACAATTTTCGAGATGATTCAGTCGAAATGTACTTAGAGACAATCGTTTTCTCATGATCTTCCAGTTTATCACTTCGTAATAAATATTCGTGCTGCCGAAATGCCACAGCTAATGCCTTAGTATATTCTTTCAATAGTGATTTCATGTTATTTCCATAAACATCTTTCAAAGATAAATGTATAACAGCAAATTTACCCAAATAGGTGTCTATTATAAAGCTTTCCCGAGATATTAGTAGGGGCTCCTTAAACAATTTGCCATTATTCGAATCTTTTTCAGCGTCAATTTCGCCTGTTGTTTTATCTATGTTTATTTCTGCGAATCTTTTCAGCATATTTAAATTTGTGCTTTTGCCAAATCCAGGAGGTGCCGATATCAAGACATAAGGATGCGAGTATTTAAAAATTTCTCGAATTAACATTGTTTTATCGATAAATATTGGTGATTTCGAGACCGTTTCAAAATCGCTACTTCTATAACAGGACTGCATCTGGAAAATGTAAAAATAGAGATAAAAATAAAATTGTTTTTATAGGGTGCATTGTTACTTATAGTATTTAATCAAATATACGAAACTGAAAATAATGAAATTTACCAATTTCTTCTTCCATAATTGTCCATAATAAAGTTTACTTGTATGTCCAGTAGCCATTTTTTTTTTATATGAACAAAAATAATTTTCTATGGAACCAGTAGCCCAGTAATACTTATTAATAGACAAAAGCACAAAAACAATTTTATTATTTATTATTTAGACACACGTTCACTCGAAAAACTGTATTTAAAAATTGAAGCCGAAAACCGCACACAATTAAATTAGAATGTATTTACTGCATTGATATGGATATTCAAAATAGTTACTCTTATCACTATTTAGTATATTTCTCCCTTTTTTACAGCAATACAATTTTGAATTTAAATATGCATATTGTCATTACATATGTATGTAATTAATCCATAGTATGGATTACTACTACAATCCATTAATCCATTATATGCCTATTCTAAAGCAAAAAAGGATGTGACCTTGCGTCACAGTTATCAAGTCATAGTTTTGCGCACCGTTTTCAAAATTATTTTTGAAACTTTATTGACGTTTTAATCGATTTTATTTAGAATTTTTCAATTACGGTAATTGATTTTTTTAAATAATAAATACAATTGCTGAAGATGTATTCAAAAATTTATTAATATCGTAAGTATAGACGAATAAATAAATATTTACTTTAATTTTTTTAATTCGCTATGTTTAACGTATTCAACTGACGAAACTTGTAAGTTTTTGTCTCTTACTACTATACTACTAGTATACTTTCAATTGCAACACTACTATAATTATTTTTAATTGAAAAATCAAATCAAATCTATCAAGAAAATAGCAAAAATAAAGAAACTGAAAAGTGCTGCAAAATTATGGAAGTAAAATTGATTCATATTGTTAAATATTAAACAAATCCTGAACGAGCAAGAAAAAATATTTCCCCTGCTAGCGCTGGATTTCAATATACCAATTTGAACACATCAAATTGTACATTGATATAATGTACACAAATTTCTCCAATTTATAATTATAATGTTGATACACTGTTTTTCACTAACCGTTTAATGACGTAAGATCACCACCTTGTACATTTTTCTGTATTTGTATACTACCATTGCTAGAATGTATAGTAATGTCTTTTTCCATAAATTGCAATTATGAAAAATGTTTAATTTTAATTTAATAAAATATAAAGGAATAAATATACACTCAAATAGTAATATTCTCATATTCTAAATCTATATAATTTTTTCTAAATATTCAAACTATCTGTCACAAAGTTATACATGTTTTTTTTAATTAATGGTTTAATCAATGAATTAATTCATTGATTTACCATTTCAATTAAAGTGCTACAATTTAAGATCGACAATTTGAACTGAGCATATTTGTAAGTAAGTATACATAAATATTCTATAAAACAATAAGATTTTGTTGTTTTAGAATTTGTTTCAAATTTTTTTAGACCAATTACTCCTAAAATGACAAATTTCAGCATTGAATTTGTGTTGAAATGTGTAGATGTGTATCTATGCATATCTGATATTTTAATCAGAGAAATAAATGAAAATCTTCAAAGTATGAAATAAATTGTTACAAAAGATTAAAAACAGTACATGACAAAACGATTTGCAATTCAACTTTCATAAAACCTATAAATACATGTAAAATGACATCTAAAAATTATAATAAACAGCATTATTCATATCTTTACTATTCACAATTAGTCCAAATGAAAATGAAAATGATTCATCAAAATTTATCGCCATAAATATTCGATTTTCAAGCCATAACATACGTTCAAGTAAAGAGTTCGTTAAAGCCATTCGAAGGATTTTTTTAATATCAAATTTATTGTCAATAACGCAAATAATTCCGGTTGCTTGATTATAAATGCAGATGCCAGGAGCAGGAATAGAAGCTTCGCTAAATAGAAAATATTCACTTTTCCCCACAATATTAATAAATGGTATACTAGCATCATTTGCAGTATCATCTGGATCCGATGGATTTTTGTAAATATGCTGAAGTATTTCAGCAAATTTCGAAAAATAATCATTACCTGATCCAATGGATAAACTATTGAGATGTACAGCACCGAAATTCAACTGATCATTTAACTCAGAAGAATAAAAATCGTCAATGAATAACAGCAATCCTTTTTCTGTACAATCATTTGCTACTGTAATAGATGTGCTATTAATTGTTGGTTTTGTCAGATTAAGTATTCCGATATCTGCCAATAGTCGAAGATATGCGCATACAGCTTCATCCGACCAATTCTTCCTATTAATCCACACATTACGCAGCGACGTAATGCTGCTACTTTTAAAGGTCATACTGTGCCTTGTAGGCCATGGATGCTGCAATATTTTCTCAATCTGATATCTAACAGATAGATTAGGCAGTATTAAACTTATGTTAACAAACGCTAATTCGGTGACACATTCGATGAAATTTGAAACTGAATTTCCATTGAAACAATTCATCAGTGCTCGTATAGAAATAATTTTTTTCAATTTTAAAGAAACGTAACCTAAACTAGAATAATAAATACTATCTAATAGTAACTTGAAAGAAGCCTTTTCGTTATTTGGAAATATTTTATTTAGAAGGGCATCAATTTCTTTTATTGATACACCATAATATTCACCAAATGGATGGTCACAGTTTTCATATGAAAAATTACATATTTTTATAAAGGGCTCTGATCGAAATAAATTTTTACCTAAAGTAGTCACGCCTGTAATTAATGCCCGATTGATGTTACAGTCTACTGATAACATATTTCTAAAAATATTGCGAAAAAAAACGCAGACTTGACGCTCGTATTTATTGGAAATATTTGGATCTTTTATTAGCTGAAGCAATGGCCAATCATATTCATCAATAAATGCGAATATTTTATAATTTTCGTAATGTTTCGATATCAAATGAACCAAAAAACTGATTCCCGTTTCTAGTTTCCTTTTTGGCAATTTTGGGCATAACTCAATCGAAGTGTACTTGAAGAGCTTTCTTTTATCTTCATCCGTTAATTTATCACTATTTAATAAATATATGTGCTCGCAAAATGTCAGACATAATACACAACCGTATGCTTCCATTAACTTTTTCATGCTACTGCCATAAACAGTTCCTAATGATATATAAATAACAGCGAATTTACCCAAATAGGTGTCTATTGTAGATCTTTCTCGAGATATTAGTAGAGACTCCTTAAACAATAGATAGTTTATCGAATCTTGTTCCGAGCCAATTTGACCAGTGAATTTATTTATGTTCACTTCTACGAATCTTTTCAGCATATTTAAATTCGTACTTTTACCAAATCCAGGAGGTGCTGTGATCAGTATATAGGGATGCGGATATATCAAAATTTTTCGAATTAACATTGTTTTATCGATAAATATTGGTAATTGTGAAATCGTTGCAAAATCGCTACTATCAATACAGGGGTGTAACTGAAAAATGAACAAATAGAAATGCATTTTAAGTACAGTTAAATGACCAACGATATGATCTTACGTCATACTTAGTGAAAAACATTATAACTATGATTTAGACAAATTCGTTTACATTAAATCAATGTAAAATTTTATATGTTCAAATTGGTACTTTGAAATGCAGCGCTAGCAGAGTGAATATTTTTTCTTGCTCGTTCAGGATTTGTTTAATATTTAATAATATGAATCAATTTTACTTTCATAATTTTTCATAACTATTTAATTTACTATTTTCTTGATGGATTTGATTTGATTTTTCAATTACAAGTAATTATAATAGCCTTTTAATTGATAGCATAATTGTCTCTGCTGTTGCTGCATAAAAAGCAAGAAAAAAACTCTGCAGTCTTGTCAGTTGAATACGTTAAACATATCGAATTAAAAGAACTAAAACAAATACTTGTTTATCTTCGTCTCTACTTACGATATTAACAATTTTTAAATAAATCTTCAGCAATTGTATTTATTATTTAAAACAATTATCGTAATTGAAAAATTCTAAATTAAATTGATTAAAATATCAATGAAATTTCAAAAATAACGTTGCACAAAAGTTATGACTGAATTATGAACTGTGACGTCAGATCACATCCTATAGCTTTACATTGTATATAGCCTAAACTAATGCATATTAGAAAATAAAGCTTTCTAAGTTTCTAATATGTACGAGTAGTTCGACATTGAAATGAATCCATAACAGGAAATACTGCAATTTACCACTACTTTATCCTCTACTTGTTCATATTCGTCTTCACTTGAGCATCCAGTAGCCATTTCTTTTTAATATGAATTAACACGATTTCTTATGAAAACTTTTATTACTACATAAGAATATCAAATAATTTTATTATTTATCAATAAATTTACACTCAGCCTAAAACTGTATTAAAGCGTTTAACATCGAAACTACATCAATAAAATAAAGGTTCTTCTATTTTACTGCTTGGATGTTGTTGTTGAAAATTATTTGCTCTTATCACTATCAAAAAAATTCATTTTTATTTAAAGCGGTATTATGTATTTAGGTTCTTGCTAAGGTAATACAAGCAAGTTGACTAGGTTATTTCATGTATATGATCTGTCTCTATACTTAAACACTATAAATATTTATTTAGCACCTTTCATTAAGGGTGAATGATTAATTTCAGTGCTAATCGATTCAGCTGTAAACATTGAAATAGTCGAATATTTACAAATTATTTTCACGAAACTATAATCTAATAGAAAAAAGCCTTGGTCGGGGCTTTCGTTCTGCTCAATTATTTTTTTCTAACCATAATAGTGACGAAGCACTTATCCTGGTAATTTACATTTAATTCTGTTATCGTAAATTAAGAAGAAACTGCCTCGAATAGAATCGACAGGAAATTGAAAGTAGAATTGTGAAATTTTAATTTTTGTAGCGTAGTTTTTCAAAATTTACAATTTTATGAGTAGTAAAAATTCATGCATTTTAGAAAATTTCTCGTAGACCCCCAAAAACTAATCCCCAATTTATTATGATTTTTCTTACAAAAAAAAAATCCATTGAAATTTAAATAATGGCTTATTTCAATCGCTGTTCAAGTTTCAGTTGAACATGCAGCAATTCAACAATTCACCTGTCTACCAACAATGTTTTGAAGCTCCCTATCGGGAACCATTTATCAAACTAACACGTGGCAGGCTATTTTATGGTTTTGAAAATAAATTTTTTTAATGCCGGCACACACTATAATAAGAAAAGAAGAATAACGAAAAAGAATGAATGAGAATTAAATAGAGAAAAGAAGAATAATAAAGAACATTAACAATGTGAATAGAAAAGTACAATTTCAGTGGTCAAAAGGTTGGAATTTTCTTCTTTCTTAAATTAATCGAAGTGTTTATTTATTTATTTAAAAAGAATGTGAGTCGAATACATGAAGAAGTTAATTTATATTCATTGAAAATGCATAAATACCTATTTTTCTTATTGACAAAAACAACATTAATAAGCCTCATTTTTATTGCATCATCAATAATCAACAAATTGCAAGGGCGCGGATTCAGTAGTATTGCATCTTTATTCTGAATCCAATATAGTTTCGGATCGATCATTCCACTGCACTTGAAAGCAAATTTAAATAAATCGATCGATTAGGTATATTGGTAAAATGGAATTTTGGCCATTATTCAAATTTCCCCGCAAAAAAAAACCAAAATTTTGGCTATCTCAATTAAACTTGAAAATTAATTAAACTTATCAGCAAATTAATTGTGCTTTTTTCAATGTTTGCGTGTGTTACAACAAGAGATACCTACGTATCATTTATCATTATTTTTTTCCGCAACGTTTCAAGACAATTTAAATCTTATCTCCATATCGTTATATCACAAATTCGAGTGTACCTACTAGATATACCGAAATAATATTAATTGATTTTGTAAAATATAGATTTGTGTATTATCTAACCGAAATCCAGTTCATTAAACAATAATACAGTTTCGGGTTAGCTAGAATCATCATCAGTTTGAATTAAATCTAAAAATGTTTGAACCAACAACAGAAATCAAAGATTTAGAGATCTTGATAAAACCGCATTTAGAACAAAAAAGAATCAAAGAATATAAAATAGAGCCGTTAAAACAATTCGGTGAGAATTTTGGTAGTGAAATGTTAAAAATCGAAATTACAATTATCGATGAAGAAAACAGTGAAGAAGATCAGAACCACGACGACCAAAATGAGGAAAATAATAGTGAAGTAAAACAAAATGGAACAATCCAGCACGAAGAATATGTTTTACACACTGTTGCCAAATGCATTCCACCAACTGCATATCAAAGAGAAGTTTTCGATATTCAAAAAACATTTAGAAATGAAATTGAATTTTACAAAGAAATCATCGGAATTCTACAACAATTCCAAATTGAACATGGCCTAAGTGAATTATCCGATTATTTTCCAAAATTGTATGGTGCAAGAATTAATTTAAATCAAAGTTCAATTGTCGATGAAAATGCTATTATTTTATTAGAAAATTTAAATGTTAATGGTAAGTTGATGATAATGATGTAACGCTGTAATTAAAAAATACTTGAATGATAACGAAAAATTAAAGTACGAATTGTATTGTTACGGTAATCAATATTTTTACTTGCCGCGAAATACTAATTAATTTATAATTTCGTCGTTTCAATGACGATTAAATGTGCATTGTGTGGAGCTGCCACGTAGCGGTATAATTGACATGAAGGGTTGCAATGGAATTGTAGTCCGAGAAAAGCAAAATATCTGTTCCTGAACTTTTACCATCTATATATTGAAATTTTATATTCAATTTTACATTAATTTACATTGAAACACCCACCAACAAAGTGAAAATGATTAAAATTCATATTGAAATTCCATATTATTAATCAAAAAATCTGTCGAAAACTGTTAAGCCACGTCATTATGAATATTATTATTATTGAACCACCCTTTCCTTAGTAGGTGGTGGTACATATATAGGTGAAAATAAAAGAAGAAGAAGAAGAAAAAATATGGCAATTTATTTACGAAACCATATTTCATAAAAAGAAATCCAATAAAACATCCCCGCGGCCCGCCTAGCTCAACCAAAAAATACACAGACAGATGAATTATTCATTTCTATACGGGGGCATTAAGGGTTATGGATGTTGGTAATTTTTTTTATGAAGCCAATATATGGGTTTTAGAGTTTTATTTAAGTCGTGTGTGTATGTGTGTGTGCACATATTACACGTTGGCAGGAAAAAATTTCATTTCGAAGACAGTGTGTCAATACTTTTCTCCAGAAAATCCATCCATAGTCATAATTTGATTTTTTTCAAATCAAATTATGAGTCGTCAAAAAAATTGCATATAAAAAGATTCTTTTAGGAATCAAAGTTTCGTGCCACAGAATGATAATATATAGAAATTCTGCCATCTGATTTTTAATCAGATAGTCCGCAATCATTTTCTGGTATAAGCTTGAAATTTTTTAGCCAACATTTTGAGAATTGACCTTTTATAATGTTGCTATTCTATGATGCTTTATATAATTGAGTAGTTTTCTAATTTCTTGTAAAGGAACTGAATCCTGTAGTAATGGAATCGTTGACCACAGATCGAACTGTAACTAAGCGATCATACAGGGTGGATTCTTTCTATTTTGTTGTTAATTTTGTCATTAATAATGGACAACCAGTTAAATTAAGAAAATTTGATAGAATTTTATAACAAATTCTTTGGCCTTTTCATAGTTTTATAATTTTTAAGTTAAAGTTTTAAGTATAAGTTTTATAATTTCTAAAATATCTTGAAAAAAATTCATCTTTTTAAATCTTGAAAATTATTAACGATAGATTCAAAACTACAAACGTATCTTAAAGATATGTCGCCATAGAATTCAATAAAGAAGGTATTTTGTTTTTTTTCACAGCTTACTTGATTTTGAAAATATAACGAAAACTTTTTTTTTTATGGAAATCATATAAAAAAATGTGGTATGCTAAGCAGCTTATTTGCTTTTCATTGAAATGTACATTGATTTTGTTTCTTGACTTCAAAAACTGCAAATATACCTGAAACTTAATTTTTTAATTTCAAAAATTAAGTTGGCTATCGTTAATGTGTGAAAATGCTAAAAAATCTGTCTTATAGTGCTAATTGAACCCATTTTCTAAATTTAACTATTAATTTTTTTTATCTATTCAAATAAATTGAACATAACCACCCTGTATACATACATATATACATATAAGATAAAACTAGATTGGAATTTTCCAATTGCAAAATGGATATATGAGAAAAAAAAACTAATTATTTCTTATTTTCTTTTTTTTGAATTAAAAAACGAAATCTAGGTTACGATAACTACGAACGTCAAGAAGGTTTCGATTTGGAAACATCCCAAAAAATCCTCCATACACTTGCCCATTTTCAAGCAACTGCAACAGCATTGAAATCGAAAAAACCGCAACTGTTCGACACAAAAATACTGCCATATACGAATGAATTCAAAGTAAAACCATCAATCACACATATCGATGAAATTCTAAAAGAAAATCCACAAATTGCACCATTAATGTCGCGTGTCAAGAAAATGCTTCGAATAGCTGAATTACGAAAGAAAAAAGTCCGTTTACCATGGGCCACAATTATACATAATGACTTTTGGGTAAATAATATTATGTTGAAACAGAAAGATAATCATCAGGCTGAAAATCTGAAACTGATTGATTTCCAATTCTATGATTATGCATCAGTTGCTTGCGATGTGATATTCTTTCTATTCAGCAGTGTACAAATATCGGTATTAAAATACCATTTTAATAAATTAATACGTTATTTCTATGACGAATTCATTACCACACTTAAACAATTCAAAATCGATATCACACCATTTACGTACGCAAGTTATTTAGAGGAACTTCAAATTGAAGCACCTATACAAATTTATCATTCATTTTTCATGTTAAATGTTGTTTATGGACCGAAAGGTGGACGAAAATTGCCTGGAAAATTAGCACAATGGAATCCAGAAAATACCACAAATGGAGAAGTGATTGACATGTCAGTGAAAACTAATGAAAATGGTTCGAATCATTTTGGAAATAATCGTGATTTCGGACCGAAAAATGTAATTCGATTACATGATGAATGTAAAGAGAAAATTTGGTATATTATTGAGGAAAGTGCCAAACAAAATTGGTTGTAATTTCTATATATTGTTACGAATTCAAACTATATTTTGAAACAAAATTCTTAATCAATAAATAAAGGGCCTGTTAATCATATCTAATTTAAATCATAATTTAATTGTATTTTCAGTTAAAACCTGTCGATTACATAATCAAAGTTATTTTCTATAATTTCTATACATTTCTTCTAATGATCGTTTCATTTTTCTACATTATTTTCTTCACTGACCAAATTACCATTCATTTTTATCAATAAAAATTGAAATCCATGACTAAAGCCATCGACTTTCATTATTTTGTCTATACCTGTCCATACAGGGTGACTGGAAAGAGTTTCTACTATTTTTATCGTCGTATAAGTCCTCAAAAATCAAGATTGATTTTCCAAAAAAAAGCAATTTTTTTGGATTTTTTTTTACCATTAAATTCAAAATATCGACTGCCGGAGCTACCGTAGAAAATTTTACTATAACAACTGTTCCTAATCGCACTGTATGGACGCATTGAATAAAGACAACTAATGGCATAACAATACTGTCATTCAATAATAATTATAACTAAAATCCTGAATAGTTCTTCTAGTACCATTCTATGTTAAGAAAAAAAGAGAAAATTCCCCCCATTGTGAAAGCTAATGAAGTTTGGTTAGGAAATTCCCATCTTCGCATTGTTGTTTGTACATTTTTAACATTAAAATGTTTCAGCTAATGATAATAATGAATGCCATTGTTATGTTATATAAAATGCATACAACTATAATATTAATCAAACTTAATTTATGCATGAAAAAGTACGCATTGTAGAGCGTACTACAATGAGTGACAAGCGAGAGAACAAGAATATAAGAAATGATATTAAAGTAAAATGGGACAGAATGCGCTGCGCACAGTATGTGGTAATGATTTTCAATTTCAATGCAAAATCTTTATTAATAAAGATCATCATTTAAGGTTAAGATTAGCGGAAAAATGATTTGGTAACTTTTCAAAATCTACAGGCATTTCAAGATAAAAATGTCAACATCAATCACAGAACACAAATATGTATGCGGTGCTGTGACAATTACTTCTGATTAAAATTGTTAAAAACTATCAATTTAACAATACATTAACCTTGTCTTCAGTCTCCGATGATGGTACAGATTTTTCTCACAAATTTCAACTAGATAAATACACAGAATAATAAAGTATCACCGAAGAAATGACAATTCGCCATGTAAATTGTCGCCAACTAAACATTATTAACCCTAGATTTCAACAGTTAAACTCGTGTTTTATTGTTACTCTGTGATAAACATTTAATATGCATGAATTCTTTGAGATAAGCACATTAAAACCACCATTTCTTTAATAGATTGTAATCTTAATCATTTGATCGATCTTAATTTTTTTTTTCTTGTCTCTTTCGCTTAACCATTATTACAATCTCGTCTCCCCACACACACATTGTAAAAAGATCCATCTATAATGGTTTAACATAACCAATAAGTAGATACGAAAGTCCGACGAAAAGTCGAAAAACTATTTCAAAAATGTACTAACAGTTTTGTTAATTAGCATGTTATTTATGGGTATTTAAAAAGGCTAAAAAAAAAAAAAGAGAAAAAAAATCTTGAGCACTTCTGTGTTCATTTTCAACCCACACGGTATACATACATACATAATCGGACTCGTACTTAAATAGATGCTATGGATAGAAATGGGCGATTTATTTTATTTAAGGTTTTTTTTGTCTATTGCGTGTTTAAAAAATGATCATAAATGGTAAGAATACTATGAAAATATGCCATATTTTATAATGAAAAAGCCGACTAAATTCGAAATAAATCTAATAATTAACAAAGAGAAGAATTTTTATGAATATGAATAATTTTAACTGTAGTTTCATACACGAATCATCTGTCAACAGATATGTATGTAATCTCTAGTTTAAAATTAATTTATTTTTCATTTTTGTATATAGTATTGAAATTGGGTTTAGAGTAATCGATAGCCCCCTCCCCCTTCCAACTGATAATCAATAAATTCTATATGAATTTTATTAATCTCTTTTCGATCGAAATAAATAAATAAAACTATCTATATTACGAATATGGATGTGTATTTAGTAATGAGTTTGGAGAACTCAGATTAATTATTGCCTAGATAAAATACTTAATAACTTGAAGACTTTCTAGGTGGCGCTGTTTAGATACGGACTAGCTGGTTTTGTTGACAATTCCGTAAAAAGCATTCTTTCGTTATGCAGACAGACATTTCCAATTTTTCCCTCTTCTTATCCCATGTAAATAGTGTTTGTTTTGTTTTCCTTCCTTTTTTTGTTGCGGAATAAATTAGTTCCTATTATATCGAACTAGGTTATGTTATGTTATGCCTGGCCTAGCTGATTAGTTGCTTGTCTGATCTACTCAGACATTATTTGCATAGAAATGTTGTTGTTATTAGTCATTAGTCAGTAGCAAAATTGCTGATATTAAATAAATAAAGATTCTATCTTAAATTAATGTCTTCAATAACATATTTTCCGATGAACTGTCAACATTGACCTTGAATTGATGCCAACAATCGTATAGTGTATCAGCATAAAGCCGAATTCACATTGAAAATAATGAATTAATCATTTGTGCTTGTTGGAAAACAAAGACTACAATCGAACATAAAGTTTTAGGTTATGTTATTAGCGAAAATAACGAAGCATAACATTACAAATTATGTATAGGTATATTTAAGATCACAATACCCCTTATTATTACATACATAATATCATCGTATTTGAATAAATATTATATGAATAATATTTAATGTTTTTGAAACCAATCCCTTGGAAAATACATTTTCCATTATTATTATTATTATTATCCATTATTGGATATTTTATTAAAGAAGAATTCTTGACTTTCTTGATAATTTAAGTACTTCTTCTTATACTTAAATTTTCCCTTTTGAAATAATTCATGCATAAAAATCTTTCTCATAATAAAAGAAACTTTATTCTACACATTTTAATATAGAAAATTCTACGCAAAGGGATAGAGGAGATAGAGAGAGAGAGAGAGAGAGACGACTACGAATTAATGCGAACCGTTGCAGAAAATTGGCGTTGTTTAAATAACGTTTAAAATGTGTATATAAAAGCATTTATTAGAAGGTAAAAGAATCTCTAAATATACTTAAAATTTGCTAAAAATATGCTGCATGTGGTTGGTGCTGTTGATCATGTTACTTCCGCTTGCTGTAGGCGATATAAAGACGAAAACATTTTAAAGGATTTCCGAAAAGCTTAACAAGAAAACTTCCAAGGAAAAGTCTAAAGATATCTGCAAAAATTATGTTGTATGCACTTATGAGGAATTAATTAACGTTATGGTATTATGTAGACGATAATTTGGAACCATAATATAGAGTTGTTTTCGGGCCTACTATTTTATAGATTTAGAAAGTAATGGATTATTATTATTTCTTCTGCACTTATATGTATTATATTGGAATAATAATTCTGGGAAATAAACAAATAAATCTAGAAAAAATGGCATGTACAATCTGTTTATGGTTATTCCTTATATTTTTTTCATTCCATCTATCCATCCATTCACACACAGTCACACACAGATATCCGTCATAGAAATTGACAGATACACGTAATAATACACCCATTTCTACATACATGAAATAAACAAGCTGTAAAATCTAATCGATGTTGTTTTTGAGCTACTGTACACCGGTCGCAGCGTATGTATGTACGTTGTTGATGAGTATGATGAATTTTATAAATGCCATTTTTCCAAATCTATGTATGTGTGTGTAGAACATATGTAGGTGAGTACATAATAGGCAGGTATTATTAATGATCTCAATTCCATCTATATCTGAGTGATTTAATACAGGATTCAGTAATTAATTTCATATATTATATGACAGATGTGCGTTTTATTTTGAACCAAATCAGTGAAATATGTACTATACTATATATATATATGTATGCATGTGGATGAAACTATGTATACGTACATTGATAGATGACATATGGTATGTCACAATTAGGTATGTCATTTTTCTACGATTACATCATAGAATAATAATATTTCTACATCAAATATTTTACTGTCATTAAAAGAGAAGAATAGAAATGAACGTATACCTATATTTAATTAGTATTATTCTGTGATTGTATGATTACGTATATCATGTGTTCTCTTTACGTGGGAGTGTAGGTAACCAAGAATTAACTTAACGTACTGTGCAAGAAAACAACAAATGTCATAAAAATAACAGAAGCATAGAAGAAAATTGCAAAAGAAAGCGAGGCGTCAAAAAAAAAAATATGTACATAACCTGTTTTTCTTAGATATTAGATTTCCTTCGTTTCTTCTATACCTACATAGGTATTTTCTTTAAGTATTATGTTTGTTTTTCTTATTCCTCCACATTTCAAATTTAATTACCCTCTCCAAAAAAAAAAAAGAAAAGGAACTGAGAGGAAAAGATATATACTTTTAAGAAGGAAACTTCTCTTCCGTTACTTTTCATAAATTTAATAAAGATGGATAAGTTTTTGGCATTTGCAAACAAAAAAATAAAGAAGAAGTTTATGTAGATTTCTGTAAAGGTTAAGTTCAAAACTCACGTCTTCTGTTAATCATTTTTATCCAATTTAATTCTATATGTATATGACTAGCAGAAGTACATTTTAATTTTTTGTTACTAACAATTTACTCTCAAGGAAATCATAATATTAGTCTTCTTACCTGAATCTGTCATTGCCTTATTAATTAATAAACTGGAAAGAGATTTTCGGTTATCTTAATTTGAAAATTTTGATTTGCATAAAGTTCCATTCATTACCGATAATTAGAAAGTAAATTTCTTAATTAAAAGTGTATCTTTTTTAATTTGATAAGATAACAATCTGATAAAATTTTATTACGCGTCAATAAAACTTCCTCAGTTTTTTTTTTTCAAGATTTTGTTTGTTTTTGATGTCAATTCAATTTAATAGTTGATTCTAATATATACATTTTAATAAAATAGTAATCAAAATAATCCTTTTGTATAATCCTAATGCTCCGCTACTCAATCAGCTGTCGTACATACCAGGCTGCATACCATATACAGGGTGTCCAAATGCTTCTGTTGTGCCAAATATCTCCGTTAATAATAAAGATAAATGATGCAATTTTGCCACATGTTCTCACGCTAAGATCTTCTTAATAATTTCCGATTTACAGTATGTGAAATCAAAAATTGATCAAACCAAAAAACCTTCTGAAACTAATGACGCTCCCGTGATATCTGCCTTATCTCTATGTGTACGTGACAAATTTAATAAATAAAAACTAATCATAAATAAGTCTGCCTAGTTTTTAATCCGATTACAATCAGTTTATTTTCATCCCCATTTTTTTTTTTTAAATAAAAAAATAGTTAACAGTCCCCCTACAACTGTCACCAATGTATCTCGAGATAACAAAAAAAATGTTATCAAAATACAATGTACACTCCACCACACAACTGTATTAGAAATAACAAATGAAAAGCTTAAAAATTGAAAGGATTATAAATAAATGCATGTCACACGCATATTAAATGGATTAAAAATGATGAAGTATGTACATAACCTCACTGTTCATTTGTGAATGTAGCATGAAATTGTTAATATAAATATTTGTATTAATTAGCATAATATTAAGATGTTAAATAGTTAATGAAAAGAGAAATTTCATCGAAAATTGTTAACTAAACTGTTTTTATAGGTTAAAACAGAGAATTATGTTGACATTATTGATGTAATAAAGACATTACCATTCAAACAGCCATAAAAATTTGTCAGAGAGGAATTTAATTTGAATTTTAATACATTTGCCTTTTGAATTTATGCCTATCTACCCTTACAGGGAACGTTAAATTAAACGCATTTCTTATATGTTAATTACTAACTACCTTCTCAATATACAACACTATATATAACATTAATATGCCTAACCAGTCTACAAATTATGAAATGAAAGGTTATATTGCTAAGAGGGTGACCTAAACATAAAAGGGTTAATTGAGTTTTAATGAAAGTGAGTAGGTACCTACTATGTATAACAATAATTATTAGAAAAGTGCTCATTTAATATTGATTACTGTACAATTAATAGAGGGTGAGTTATGAATTGATCGATGTTGGTTAGTAAAATCACCTTATAATAATATAAAGTTGCTAACGTATATTCGAACAGCATGTGGCGATATTTTGATCGTACTATTAGTTTTTCGCCATTAAAAAAGTACGTAAGAAAGTAAGACACAAATGCCGAGTAATTGAAGCTAGTTACTATAAAAAAACAAATTTAATACTAGTGAGTAAAAATGCTTTATTTCTGTGTCGTTTTCAGATTTTTCCTACTTGTCGATATTTTCCTATTTATATTGATATGGCATCATGCCCACAACAAGCAATATTATTACTATTACTATTATTATTATTCTTCTTATTTTTATTCTTCATCATAAACATCCGCAACACAATACACCCCCTATCGTTTCAATCGAAACTTCTACATTACTAATAGGCGGTGTTTAACTATACTTCCAATAATAATTATCATTTTTTTTTCTTCCGTCTCTTTTACTTATTTTTTATCTATTATAACAATGTATTAAAAAATATATTGTCGTCTATTATAGGGAGAAATATGACAATTTCAGTATTGTTCGTGAACTAACAGAAAATATCAATTTGATATTTTATTGAAGCCACACAAGTTGTTAAAGAGAAAAGCAGAGAGAGAAAGACAGGAGAGAAGGAGTGTGACTTTTCATATTTTTAAATAAAATTTATTGGAAAGAAATTAATTTTTAATCTATCTTAGGATATTGTGTCACATAAATATTTAAAAAAAAAAGAATTTCAATTTTATTTAAAAAAATCTATAATTTGTTATGGTAATAACTAAATATAATAATAATATATTGTAACAACAATAACTATCACATTGTCAATAGAAAAGAAAATTGTATTTATTTTATACATAACCTAGAAATTTGTTTATTTTTTTCTTCTTCAGGTTTGTTCTCTTCTCTGTCGGTCGTAAATTCCCACGATAATTAAATTTTTATATACTTTTGACAATTCCAAATAAATACCTAATCTAATAACGACCATTTGTAGATTTAGTCGAATATAATCTTCGTTTGACGTTTCATAAAATTACGTGTTTGTTAAATTAAAATGCCATAAAACTGTCTAATAAAAACGCCTCCCCTATTTTTTCTTTTTTTTATTTTTCCAAATAAATTTTATGACCGCATACATAAGTTGTAAATCAATTCGGTGACATATAGAATGGTTTTATTACCATTTTACAAATTTCTTGATTAATTTTAGGTTAACTGAAATATTCTATATATTCATGTATGTATGTACTTAGATATTGGCATGCTTATTGGCATCCACGTTGTTAGTTATTGAAATTTAACGCATATTAGATGGAATATTGATGGATTTTGTTATTTATGTTCGAAATAAATCATATTTGAAATTATTCTACAAGTCACTTCAGCTCAATTTGTGCGAAACGTTAATCATATCATTGATAATTGGTTAGAAGTGGTTTTATGATGAATACGATGGTATCTCGATCGCCCACACAACCAATCTTTGGCTGACGATGAAAATAGCTACAATTTGCAATTGATAATTAATTGATTGATTAATATGAATGATTAATTACAAAACAAAAAAAAACAACATAAATTTACCATGTCTCAGAACTTTCCCAATAAATTCGAAAAAATGGCAGAAGAAGTAGAAGAACAGAAAATGTATTTTCCAATATTGCTTTTCTTTATTGCCTTTACATAAATTAGAATTTTTTTAAATTAAATTTCTTCCACCCTAAACCTTCATTATTATACATTCCCTAGACGAAAAAATGATTAATATGACTTTCCTATATCTCTCCTTCTCTTACTAGGTGGTTAAAAAATATTATATTTTTAGAGAAAATTTATCTTGTAAAAATAAAGAACTGAATGTAGGTATGTATATACAGCCAAAAAAGCACGTAGTATAAAAAGCTCAGTATCATTTTTTTTTAGTAGTAAATAGAAAAACCTGAAAATTTCTATTTAATTAAACTCAATTTTCCAGCCATTAAATACCGTATATATCGTGAGGTTTCCATTCGTTTCGTTTTTCTCATTCGATTTCTCATATTCGTATCATTTTTCTCTTTCTCTTCCTAGTTCTCTCTCTTCTTCCTTTTTTCATTGTGAACACTCTATTTGTTAAATTGACTGACTGACTGATATATTAAATACGATCATTTCCCACTAGCACTATAGTGATTTTATAGTGAGGAAAACTAACTAATGACAAATAGATAACCTAAAAAATCAAATCAGTTTCATGTTTACGTGTTTAATGGTCAATTGGTCGTTTGCGATAAGACCTAACTGATGTAAAATGAAAAAAAAAACATAATGGTCACGGACAGTATCCGTTTTTTTTTTCTTTTTTTAAGTCTATTAGTCTAGACATTGATTATGCATATACAGAGTGAAAATAATTCCTTATAAGTTTAAATTTTATATTAGTTGTAGCGATTTGTACACTACAACTAACGATAAACTATAATTTGCAATAACAAAAATTCTATTGGCCTGAACCATGAAAAGGATTGGACAAATAAACTTAGGTTATCACAATAAACAAATGACTGAATCTATTATAACATTCTGATCAAGAATGTTATTTCACCTATGCAAACAGATGAAAAATGGTCACCCCGTATACAAACACAATTAGAATCGTTACTACACTCTTCCTCTCATTATTATTCGATATCGATTTATTTGACATTATCATAAATAGACCTCACGGAAATTTAAAGGCAATTAAGCCCAATGTCAGGTTTAGTTTTGGTTCCTTTTATGTATAGATTTAATGCATGCTATATGCATGTATCTTTTTTTTGTATGCCTTTTAAATGTCTCGGAATATGTATATTAATTGTATATCTATCTCAATCCTTTCTATATAGATATTATACGTTTTCCTTTTTTTCGTCTATTTATTTATTGGATACTTATTTTATCTATGTATATAAGTGGTTATACTAGACTCAATGTAAAGGTGCAACGATGATTTTCTTTTATTTCTTCAAAATATTATCTAAATTTGTACATTCTGTTCTAGTTTGACGTGGCTCTACTGCACCTTTAAAATGAATTGAATATTTTAGATGATGAATTAGGATTCTAATTTGAATAATTTAGTCGATAGTTAGTGGAAAATTGAATAATGTGTATCGAATAAATGATTGTTTAAAAGAAATATATCAATTAGTGTTTATTTATATATTATCTTTTTTGTCGATTGTCTATTCTATTTTATGACTTCTTTTTTTTTCAAACTTATTTCTTGCTTGTTATTAATATGAATTATTCAGTTCATATTAATGGAATACTTAACCACATAACAACAATGCACTGTAAAAATTATTTTACTATTAATTATTTATACAGATTGTGCAATGTATTAAAGTTTCCATAGCGTTCTATTCCATGGATTATGCAATGTCCAATGCTCAGAGCGAATTGCTCTACTACCAATTGCAGTAAGCTCTTTGATAACCCTCCGTCTTATAAAATTCGTGAAACAGAAAATTGTTTTAATTTATCAAAGCGAAATTCTGATTCTACGAACAACTAACTAGACGTAATTTAGAATAAATCATTAATAAATACGAAACGATAAAATTTAATGAGAGATTCGTCCACATATCATTTTATTCTAATTAAATACTAGATTTTGCCACATTAAATTGCTCTATGCAACACTATTAAATTATTAATACACCAAAATTACTAATAAATTATTGATATAGAACTAATTAAAATAGTTCATGAAATTCTGTTAATTTAGCATAACCTAGTACTTATTTGAATGGTCTTTATATAATTTTCTTATTACTACATAGCTTTTTTATAACTTTCCGACTGAGATATTGATTTAATTGAAAATTCTACAATAAAACACAAACAAAGTATTCTATAAAAAGAAATTATACTGACTATTCCTTTATTGTATAAATTACATTTGGTATGTAATATGCTATTTTCCATAAAAATCATTATTTCCTACTTGATTAATTTTACAGATGTAGCAAAGTTCCACCTGTTTCTTATTGTACAAGTATATTTTTATTACATGACCACGGCAACATTGCAAATGTTCTCTTTTAATCGTGATTGCACTGCCCCGTTTCAAATCAATCAACTATAGAGTATCTACGAATATTATTTGATTTAGTTATTTATTAATACTCAAAATCAGCCCCGTTTCTCTATATTTACCACTTATATTTCATCATAAATTTCAAATATACATATTTAATATGTACATATATAGTATACGCATATTGTAAACAATGGCATGATAAAGGTTGATATGAAATTAATAAATGAATGTACATATTAATTAATATGCAAAATACATAGAATATTTGAAAGTGTTTAAATTTATGAATAGGCACGTAATTATTATAATGATAATAATAATAATAATAATAATAATAATAGTGTACATATTTATAGAAAGCGTAAAAAGGGTGAAATTAGTAAAACTCAAAAAGCTATTCGGATCGACCAGACGGAATTTAATTAAATCACTACGCTGCGCAGAACTACTACTGACAGACGAGGCACAGCACACTAGTATATTAAGTTGTATTGTGAATCAAGTCATGATGATTGACGCACCGGATTTAAAACTAATTATTAAATAAATTAATAAATAAACATAATTATAATTACTTCGGTAAACTCTCAGATTTTCAAAAGCGCCTAATTTGCTGTCACTTCTATTTTCTTCTCTCTCTCTCTCTGTGTCCTACACACGCTCTGCGTGCATGCTTCGTTACTGGCGCCATGCACAGAAGAAGAAAAAGAAGAGGTAAAATGACGATTATTATTATTATTGAAGACGAAACAAAAGACAAAAAAAAAAGAAGAAAATGATCGTCGTGATTATGTGGGAGGCCCCGCACAATCGAATCGCAAACATTACTACACACATACAGACACAAGACACTTTAGTTGCCACTAAAACAAGTAAATAAGTATTATATGGATGGGATATTATTTTCTATAGCAAAAATTGATTAATATCTTTTTATATGCCCGCCCGTACGACCAACTAAGTGAATTATTTGAAAATTACTGGCTCGTTTATTGCGTTGTTGTTGTTGTTGTTGTCGTTGAAAAATTTTTCGCCATTATTATAAGAAAATTAATGGTTTTTAATATTTTATGATGGCCGAAAGAGATTTGGCTGTAAAAATTTGCCAAATTGAAATAGCAATGGGAAAACTGAAAGTTGCACCTGACAAGCAAGTTGAAGCGCTGTCTGAGAAATGTTTTAGATTTTAAAATTTTCGTAATTTAATAATGATGATGTTTACTCAGTGAAAATTTAATTTAACGAAAATTATTCAGTGGGTATCCAATTTTCATTTTCAATTTATTTCCAATTTATATTATTCTACATTCCTACTTCATTTCTAATACACGTTTTTCAATTTCCGAACTTCCTCGCCAATTCCTAATTTTCCTTTTTCTTCCCTTTTTCAACGGTTAAAATTCACCCACTGAAATTGCTATAAACCCTCTCTTAAAATGTACAAATAAAATCTCCACAGTCATTGCTGCAATAAATAACTGAAATTTCCGCAATTATTTTGCAAAAATAATTTATTTCCCTGCTATTATTGCGATGCCCTTTCTTTCATTTTTCACCAAAATATAATAATAATAATTATTATTATTATTATTATAATAAAGTAAAGCGAACACGGCAATTTAACATTTATCAAAAAAAAAATTAAAATTAATTCCACTTAAATAAATGATTTGATTTTTTAACCATTATTATGGGGAAAAATAATAATTAATTACTGAAATTTCATCAAATATAATAATAATAATAATGATTAATGAAATGTTATATTAAACAATCAAATTGTAATTAATAATAA
Source organism: Platypus cylindrus (assembly GCA_949748235.1). Taxonomy (NCBI): domain Eukaryota; kingdom Metazoa; phylum Arthropoda; class Insecta; order Coleoptera; family Curculionidae; genus Platypus; species Platypus cylindrus. Next base: position 5,569,169 of record OX456489.1, on the reverse strand, counting down.
TTAATATCTGATTTATCAAAAAAAAAAACATTATTATTATATTTGCAATTTAACAATCAGTCAGGGAATGACATATCAATTTACCATCCAAATGATCAACTCTTCTTCTTTTTATTGATTTCGGAACTTGACCATTCTAGATAGTTGCCCAGAGTTTCTGAGAAAACACAAGACACAAGGCTTTCCTTTAAGAGATTTTATCTATTGACTTAGTTTTAAATCACCCTGTAAATAAACATATTTTTGCATATATTAATTATAAATAAATATCTAGCAAACCTGCTAGCTGCCCAAAATACATATTTTTTTAACCGAAATGATTGATTTCAGATAGAAATTTAATTCTGTCAAAAAAAGAGATTACAAAAAGAAGTTTTTATGGAAAAAAGCAAAACAAACTTCAATCAAAAAAGTTTTAATGAGTGTTCTCTTTGTTTTCTGTTCGATCCACCGAAAAATAGAATATGCTGATTATAAATAATGTTATATAAATGAAAAATATACATAAATCTTCTCTTATGTTGGTATAAATGGCCATTCTTTGCTTGTGACTTTTAAAATGGCACTTTTCTTCATATAAAAATAAGTACATCGCGTGACATTTTTTTTTGTATTGTGACTTTTTATTATATTAAAGTTTTAAGTAATCACCATCTTTATCTAAAGTTTATTGTAAGTTTATTATTATTATGAGCTTGTTTATTGTTTTTTGTTCTAGATTTTAAATCGATAAAGTCTAATTAATTAAAATGGAATGGCTTATATTGTTTTCTGGCAGATGTTTATCAACAAAGTTTATTAAATTTTTATTCACACTGCATTATTTTTCATTTTCCTCGCAACCTGTTTTCTCTTTTTTTTTTTTATTAATAAATTAGCACTTTGAGTATATACTAATTTCTAAAACGTGCTCAACTTTAAACTTTCCTAACCTGAAAAATCAATTAGAAATTTGCCTATTCATAATAAAGGCCACTTTTCCACTCTTATACATTTTTTTGTTTCTTTTTTGTTACCTGCCAGCACACAATATCAGCTCTATTTTAAGCACTCTTTTCACTTGATAATATTAATAGATATTAAAAGCATGTGCTGCTTTTTCTGTTCTAAGATAGAATAGATACTGTAAAAATAGGAAAAAAAACCATCGACATGCAATTATTATTATCGACTAAAATGTCTTCGAAAAAATGAAAAATTACATGATGATGCAAGGTTAGGTTAGGGGTAGACATAAATTTAAATTTTGAAGTTTTAAACGTGCACGTGTTATAATTAGATTTATAATTATTTAAAATGTGCCCTTTGTTAAAATACGTATCCACTTTCGTATTTATTAGTTCCATATTCGAAATGTGTTTATTTTTGAGAAATTACTTTGAATAATATATTAACGTTGGCTATGAATTCGAATCGAATGTCATTAAAATTTCACACATGCGCCTACATAACCTCATTTTTTTCTTGTTTATGGATTATTTAATAATTCCTAGGCTTAGGTATATGAAATAGTGAATCAAAAATTGATTCATCCGCTTCAGTGAAAAATATACAGGGCGTATACAAATATACGTAAAGATTGTTATAAAATATAAAGGATTTTTTTTATAACCCCAAAAATTACAAGTACATTTGAAGTTTTAAATTTTAATCCAAAAAATCCCATTGGATATGATAATGGTAGAAACCCTTTTATAAAATCTATCACATCCCAATCGAACCATTTTTTAACTTTATAATCTTTCTAATTTGCCTATGACAATAAACGATAAGAGACCACCCTGTACTATAAACCTATCTACATATTATACAGAAACAAATATTGATTGATAATATTTAATTACCTGTTTTTAATGTGTGCCGTTTGCTTCTGACATTTTAGAATAGAAAATATGTAATAAATGAGGTGCAAATATTTAATAATGTTTTGCGGGTTAATTGATCCTTGACTGTAAATGTGTGTATGTGTGTGTGTAAATAAGTATGTATGTATAGCAATATGTACTCGTATAAGAGTCTCATTTACAGAGATACGTTTTAAGTGGATTTTCATATTAATTAAGATTAAAATACATAAAATCAGATAATTAACATATATCGTGTGTTTCGTTTATTCGTTTTTAGTTGAAATATTATGGAATTTGTTAATTAAAGTTAATTATTTTAGCGTGTTGATAAATTTTCACACAGAATTTGAAATTGGAATTTACTAATAATATCAAAACGAAATAACTAGTAGACTAATTAGTATTTTTAACTAAAAATTATTCAATCTTATGATATGTTTGCCTTGTCTCGACACGTGGCAACAATGAATATACATATTATTGACATTGAATATGATTAACGGGTTGCCTAATTTTTCAGTATCATTGAATGCAAACAAAATCCGGTTAGAAATACATACAAACTGTTAGATTAATGCAAAATCCTACATCATTAAGTTACAGCCCATTAAGTAGATATATATTAAATAATAATAATAAACAATGATAAATCTTCATTCTTTGAATGAGACAAATTCACAGCAGTAAAGCACAGTTTTTCGTTTTTCACTGATTCAACCGCTTCTTTACGACAGGTATTCGTAAAATATCTATCAAATTCTAATAGATATTGTCTTACAATCTTCGTCATTAAAATTAAGTATCTGGTCATAATTAATAATAAATGTTTTCGATTAAAATTGCAATAAATAAAAAACATTTATCAGAGAACTTTTACAGTCCATTGTTATTTTGAATTTATTTATCAATTTGAGATTAAATTGTTAAATAATAACTTAATGAATAACATTAATGTGATTGCAAAATCTGTAACTGCTAATCATAAATAAATATTGTATCTTTAAAAATGTTCTTTAATCTCTAGTTAAATTTAAAATATGACTTTAATCATCAAATTTCTGCATTAAAATCTAGTCCGAATAGATGTTTAACAGTAGCATAAAATTTTTATAACCTCAAAATTTATTAGTTCAAAATACCATCCATAATAATAATAATAACACATACAATCATTTTCTTTTATAACTGGGATTAATAACATCATTGGCGCGCCGAAACCTATTTTAATTATCCTATTATTGTCCTGTTATGATTAAGTAATTTTCCATTTTAATCGATTTGTTGAATCATCAGCGTACATTAATTAATAGAGGATATGAAAATAAGGAATTAATCAATAAAGGAAATACCTATCTCCTTTAAATAATTTCCAAACTTTTTCTCATTTTAATTAAATCAACTAATTTATTAAGTTTCGGCATTCTTTCTATCTATAACAAACAAACAAAGAAATAAATATAGTTTTATAACTTTTTTCCTATACTTAATAGAGGCTTTCTCTAGCCTATCTATTTAAATCCTTTCCTTTTTTTTTTTTCGTCTTGAAGTTTCGAAGTTCCACAGATCATTAAACAACACGATGCTGTTGACCATTTAAGGCCAAAAAAAAAAAAACGAGCAATTTATATCAAAAGTGAAATAAAATCAATTTAACTTTATTGGTTGCTTTCTCTACTTTTATTTTTGTGAAAAGGATTATCGATTGATCTCAATTACGTGAGAGTTTCATGGATATTTATGGAATATTTAGTCGTATTATTTATTTGATCAATTGAAAAATTCTACAATGAGCATGAAAAATTTTAGAACGAGCTGCTAGCGAGTGCATCAATTGACAGGATTCTATCCTTTTTCTATCCTTGATTGTGCTTAAGCTTATTTAACTTATTTTAAAGCTGTTTTTTTTCTTTTTGATAAACGTTCAAAGTACGTAATTTGCGAATCAGTTACATAATATTACAACAATATTACATAATTGTTGCAGGGAAACAATACTATTTGTAGCTGAGACTGTCAAGGTAGATTATACAATAATTATGAGGTCCGACTGATATTTTGTTACGTGATCTAATCTACGAATAATTTTCTTTTTTTTTTTAATGTTAGAAAACCTACCACTATGAGATCTAATCTCATTAGAATACGTAGCTACATAGGTACTCCAGTATACAGTAATTAATTAAATTAAAGTTCCTTTTTTAGTCATGCATAAGATTACCGATTCAACCGCTCAAAGACACAGCATCTCTTTTTCAAAGACTGTATAGTAACATCATGGGAACCCTGTGACAAACACCTTTAATTTTCATATATTAAACTTTTTTGTAAAGGGGGCACATGTAGTCATAATAGCAAAGACATATATAGTATGTACGATCTGAAATGAATACGTATTTTATAATATAGAACGTATTTATATGATTCCAAGCTATTAGCCTGTTCTAAAACATGTTTAATTTGATGATCATGTATAACTGTCATTTCAAAAAGGTGATAGAGCTTATCAATTTAAAGTTTCAAATAAAAATTACTAGTTTCAATCAATATTTTAAACACTAATTTAGAACTAATGGGACTGACTGAACAATTAGTATACCTAAACAGATATTATATATTTATACTAAAATCAAGCCAAATCACCACCAGTACACTTTCTTTTTAATACAGCCTATTGAATCCAAAAGATCAGGTAATAAATGCATGTTTTATAGATTACAAACATTTGAATATTATTAGATAATACTCATTTTATATTGTACAAACTATAAACATACACAGTCAGAATGTAAATTATAATAATAGATTCTACCACACTACCATCGCCGCTTATCTTAACCTAAAATCATTTTGTTCATGCCTGCCTCCCTTTCAACAACACAAAAAAAAATAAAAAAACAAGTCCACACACACAATCATTAACTAAATGAGAACTTGTCGTTCATCAAGATTATCTTAAATCTAAAACGTTTTATCAATTAAAGATATCTGACGGTAAATAAAACAATTAAAAAAAGAAAATATTAAAGATGATATAAATAAAAACAAGCTGAAGAAAAAAAACATCATATCATCATAACCTTACTTGTTGAGTTGCTGATTAATTTTGATCTAAGTTGGTGGCGGCGACTGCGGCCGTATCTTTGTGTTTTTATTGTTTTTTTATAACCTGTACAAAGTGATTCAGCTAATTATGAAAATATGATAATTTGGCGTAAAATCAATTAACGCTGCATGTTAATGAGCTGCGAATAAAAGAAGAAGACGTAAAAAGAAACATATTATTGAACTACGTCAGTTGTGAATTAGAAAAGCGGACTTGTAACGTTTTAATTATGTATGATTTGGCACCTACCATAATTATTATTATTATTATTTATATTCCGCACTAATGTGATTAGCCTGATTCGTTTTTTCGTTTTTTACTTTTTTTTTGTCTTGCAATTAATACTAAATCATTAATAATTTTTAATTGAACGGTATAAAATTGCACTTGGTAATTATTACTAATTAAAGCATTATTGGCCAATAACAATATTATGGCTACTAGTATAAAAGATAATGTTAATTAACTGATAACAAATATTTGCCACTAGAAATTGGAGATATTTTCATTTTCTGCAATTTCTATAATCACGTTATTATCAAAGGTAACTTTTTAGGTCAAAATGATAAATAAAGTAGGATTGTTCTACATTTTACATACACATAACAATAATGATACAACAATATTCTGATGAGAATTTAAAACAAGTCTCAAATGTTTGTTTAAGATTATCACACATCTATGAATCAAAAGGCCCAGTATAAAGTATAACTTGTTTATAACAACCAGAAGGGAAGTGAAAAGTGGTTCGAACTTCTAAGCAGCAGAATCATGCGATTTTGAGTTATTCAGTCCTCGTGATTAAAAAACAATGTATATGTCATTATAGCTGTCAAGAATGGCAAAGGAATTTCATGAAACGTCAATGGCTGACAAACGAGACAATGGTGCCAATATGACTATTAGTTGTCAATTAATAAATTTAGTGTGCTACTTGTCGTAGTTGAACAACGAAAATATTCAATTCAAGCACGAACCTTTTAACCCCACTTTGAAACTTTTGTAATAATACTCGATACCAGTCCGCTTTCTGCATTTAGACTTAAGACTATAAGTGTACACACATACCCATATTCTGGATAAACAATAAATCATTCCATTACGAGACATTTTCGTTTAAGGAAGCAAAAGAGAATACTTCAAATTTCCCAGCTTATAATTTAAATTATATTTGCACCTTTCATCTCTCTCTCTCTCTCTCTCTATATATATCCATCGAAAGATACTTCTTCTAAAATACATTACCTCTAGCTAGAGATAGATATACATACATACACACACACTCTAATATTCTGGGATATATTTACATGAACTCTATAAGGTGTACTTATATTATATATTTGTATATGTTTGTTTACACAGAACCTATATTCAGAAACACCACCTGGATCCTGGCTGGATGCACTGAAACTTTCTTATTGCCTTAGTATTATTATTATTATTATTTAAACATGTTTGTATGTACAAGATGAATAGTAGTTGTATTTACGTTTCTATCATCATCATCATGCATGCATGCATGTTTCCAATACGGCCTGATAAAAGCTCTCAAAACGTCATCGTGTGCCACTGGCACGATTTGGATTTCTGAAATGTACATATTCCTAATACTTACATGGATGTATTTAATAGATACTTACCTAATTGTGTATATGAAACTTAAATCAATATATGTAACGAAAATGCACGAAAGAGAGAATGGCATAATAATTTTACTTTGTCAAACAAAATAATTCAGTATAATTAGGATTGATAAAATATCTGGAAAAATCAATATGTTATAGGTAAATATACTAGTTAACGTCGAGTGTTCGTTAAACTATAATTTAGTTTTTGTAACAAAAAACCATACCTATAATTAAATCGCTAGCATATGTCGAAAAATTTGTTTGATCTGCAGATATTTATGTCACATTTCTTTATATCATTATCCCTGGATAACCAACTATCTTTTTCAGATGTCTAGCACATATCAACATTTTAGTAACTCAGTATGCTAGACTAAGGTGGGTATCCAATAATAATAATAACAAAATGGCACAAAATCGTCGGCTGACTATGGAAACGTTCCATGATCTCATAGATTTTAATATGTATCACTACTAGCCATCTGGTCATATTATATATCTATGGTCATATCTTGTGCGACAGCTGTTACATTTCAACGCCATGTTGCCATCAATTTACAATCAAATGTCATTTAGATAATCCCATAAAGCTCGTAATATATATATATATATATATTTTCTTTTTATCTAACTCTCTTGGTATAAATATATGATATTACAAACAAAAGTTGGATTGGTATGAATATATGTCGAAAAAATAGCGAAGCTCATTCGAATGAGACTTTAATTAAATTTGGCAGTTTTGCTGCATAAAAAATTAAATATTCTTTCATTTTGTACACCCCCTTTACTTTCTGTTGAACTTCATAAAGGTAAAATCAAATGAATTTTCTTTTTTTTTTTGTTCCATATAAAAGAGTTGAAAAGAGAGCTTATTGGTCTGTCTTTTTTTTTTTTTGTTTAAAAGAGGTAAACATGCAAATTAAATTTATTCAAAATGACGACAGCCCTCACGTTTTACGATCACATATGGCCAAATAAACACACACATATACAAACTGGTAAATCAATTTATTGTAGGTTCAATATAAAATATATTCTTCATGAACCTTTCTACTCGTTTTAAACCTTTATTTTATATTCTATTCATCAATAACGTATTGATTTAATCCCTACTCAAAAATTCAGCACCAACAGTACATCATCAAATAGAACTATCATAAGGAATTTTAAACGGTCATGTATCCGCAATATTCCATGAGCTTAAACATAACTCATTTCATTAAAGGTTATAAACTTGGAACGTTACTTACAGGATATTTGATAAATACACACTGACAAATTCGTATTTATACGGAAATAATTTTGGAAAAGAACTACTTGTCGGTTATTTCACGGCCTTTAGTATAGGCTAAGTCGGTGTGATCATCTTTCAGATGTAGCTCAACGTTTTAAAACGACATTTATTAATATGTGACACTTCTGATTATTATATTCACTGCTAACAAGCGAACAATGAAAAAAAAAAAAAATGGCAGTTCCAATTTCAAATCTCTATACCTATCACTCACACATTACCTCCAACACTCCAACCTACACCGATCCATTCCCAATCTCAATCGCTGTTTCATTCATGTAATAAAACGGAACATGGACTTTCAATCGATCTATCCATCCAGTTTAGTTTGTGTCCCTTAGAAACATAATTAACTATTGTCCATTTTAATTTATTTGGAATTTGAAGTTTGTTATTGCAACATGAACCGTATGTACGTATAGTACAGAGTATAGGTTAGGTTGTGGCATAGATAGACGAACACATAGGTACACATTTGACCATCATAGGATAATTGTCATTACAAATTGCAATAAAATCTAATTAATAGAATCCGATTAAAAGTTCTCTTTGGCTAGTAGTTTCAATGTTTCAATGAGTTGTTTAGTGTAGGGTGTGGTATTATTGAAATGTAAATGATGTAATGTGATGGTGGTGTTGTGATGGTGGTGTTGTGATGGTATTATAATGTGGTTGTTGTCATTGGTCACGATAAATGATAATGAAAGAGATGTTGAAATGATTTATTGTTTACAGAAAATACACACCAAAACAGGTAGTGGTTTGTCAAATAGAACAACTAGATTAATGTGCCACATGTACGTGGTACATATTTCTACCAGCTCAGTTCCAGTCACCTTGTATTATTAAAAAGAAAAAAAAAAAAAATCTGGCAACACAGTAATTGTAAATTTAGGACTGTTAAGAGCCAGCTGTTAGCAATAATTTTAAAGTTATGGTATTGAAGTATAGTAAGGGAAATGAAACATATTACACTGTAAATTTACAGGTCTCGGACGTTCAATTGTTTTTCATCAAAATGGCGGCGAAGAATTGCACATTTTTATATGAAAATTTATGTTTTAAAGATCAATTGTCGCCTGTTATGGGCAGTGTTTTCCGCCATGACTTGTCCTACATTAGAAGGTATAAAATTACATCAACATGGCGACCAATTTACGAAACTTTACAACATATAGTGATTTTAGTGTCCTGTTACAGAAACTCTATTTATTTTGGAAAACATTTAATTAACATTTAAATAATATGTTGTTTCATACTTCAAAATATTTTTCTTCTTTTTGTAAACATTTCTAGTCATTTAATTAACCAATTAATTTCCCTTTCTATTATGTTTTTTTATGTTTTATTATAATGTTTTTCTGTCTTGTGCATTGTTTTGTTGTACTGTTACAAACTTTTCATTTTAATTAAGCTTAAGCTTTAATAATACGTAATTTCGAAAAAGAGAGAATAGCGAAAATATTTCGAATTTTCCATTTGAAACAAACCAACCCCAACTGCTATTCTACTATATACAGACTAGATATTATTTCATTTTCCATTCTTCTGTGTGTTGTACATTATATTCCGTTTTGTTATTCAAACTGACCATTTTCCTCTGTTTCAGTCTATTTCTCTATCTTTTTTCACTACGTATTTAATGAAATAGAAACAATAGAAAACTATTACATTACATTGTTTTAATTAAAATAAGTGCACCAGCAAAGAACTATGATTTTAGAAAATATTTACTGTTATAATCATAATTATGATGCTGTCGCCTCGTATATGAATAAAGAATAAAAGAAGACAGAAAATTACCGTAATGGTTTCAAAAATTTTCATTAAACACCATTTTATTTATTTTACTAAATACCTACGTGACAGTAATGTAATATTCTTTTTTCTGCAACCAGAAAAAAAACTACAGCAAACTGAGGAACGGATAGAAATTTATTTGCATTATCTATACTAATAAACAAAGCAATCCAATTTCGTTAATATAATAGATAAATATACCATACTGTAGGTATGTGTGTGCAGTATGTACCAGTGTACCTACCTTAATCTTAATCCAAAAACAAGGAAAACGATTTATTACGGTGGGCGGTTCGAACAATGTGTGGTTACATGTTTAAATGCAATTATCTTCGTGTTAGATTTAATTAATATGAATATCCAATTTAGACACCTTTCTCCAACTATCTATATAGTGATATACAACCAGATAATTGGCAATTAAACTAATAATAATATTAATAATAGAGGGAAATAAAATCAGTCATCAAACATATGATTAAAAATGATTTTGTATTGATTAAATTCTCTATGTAATTAAAAAGACATTATATTGCCATAAAATGCATCTCGTTTTCCACTAATCAACATAGATGGCATCACAAGAGTAAGGTCAGAAAGAATATCGACAAACTGAATTGTAATCTTTAATTCAGAAACAAAATTAAAGCAATGGTTTGTATCCAGAAATTATAATCACATTAATGATTAAGATGTTCATTTTAAAAATTTCTGATTCGAACGTTAGTTATATAATGCGTTTTACCCACGTAGTCTCCAACTAACTAAATAGAAGATTTTCTTTTGAACGAAAAAAACATTAATAAATTAAACCCCGAAGCTATTTGCCATATGAAGATATGACGTAGATTAATTTTTTAATTATCTTTAATTATAAAATAGGCATTTCAATTGGTTGAGTTTGTTTTTATTCATTTCTAAAAGAAAATGAGACAAATTCAAAGAGAGAAATTCGTTAAAATAATAAAATACAAACAACATGAAAAGAAGAAAAGACAGCTTGCCACGAAATAGAGTTTTATTTTTAATGTTTCAGAAGTGTTCATGTTTAAAACGAGACATTTTTTAGATGTTTGTTTTAATACAAATTGACATAAGCAATTAAAAAAATCCAATTTGTTTTACTGTTTTTTTTTACGCTACACTCTAAATAGAAATTAAAATTATTAGTTTCCAATTGTTTATTATTAATTTTATCATTTTTCAATTTATATTTACTAGATTAGATCACATACTACGCGTGTACTTCATGCATTTATTATTCCGTTTATCAATTTTGATCTCGTATTCATAGTAAATAAAACAGATCCGTTATTATCTAACAAACACAAACTTCAATTAACCAAATAGAATATGCCTATTATAAATAATGAAATTATTAATAATTATTCAGTTTAGGACAAGCATATCTATACATACATAAAACATTTCGTGATAAATAACTTTAGCCTATGTATAAAAAAGGGTAAATTAAATAAATTATTCAATTTGCATATTTAAATTATCAAATTAGTGTTAATTAGGTTTTTGTATACCTATGTTTTATTTCATTATTCTGAATACTAGTGTTTTTCCATTGTTAGATTTATTACAGTAATTATTGACGGAGTATTAAATAATTTAGCATAAATATATTAATTTTCATTTTTGTTGTTACTTCATTAATCAAATTCCTTCCACATGCTGCTTGATTTCGTATTCATTTCCCATTGTAGATAATTAGTATAATATCACGGAATCAAATAGCGAAAACGCCAACGGCGACATCTAGTGACGAGTGTTCCAACTATATTTATTTTTACGGATATGTACAATTTGCTCTAATACAAAGCATTTTATTGGGGAATAATTTTTTAAATTATTTTATTTTAAATAAGAAATAACACAAATTTTATCTTTCTTCAACAAACAGAGAAATTTCTCTACAAAAACTGTCCATCAATTTAATCTTTTCGAATAAGACAATAAAAATAAAAATGGAGCGGTCAGTAGCACGTATTATTATTATTATTATTATTTGTCTTAGTTTTATTATTATTCTACAAAAGGAAATAGAAGAAGATGAAAACAGACAAAATAAAATATATTTTCGTTTTAAAATGAATGAATGACATATTTCGAGTCGAATATTATGTAAGACATATTGACGTATGTATGTATGTACGTCAGAGAAACAGACGTTTGATATTATAATATATATGTATATGTATAAACCAATTTCAGTGGATTTTCATAAAAATTGGGTAGTTGCATGGCCAGAATGATGAAAAAATTGGGTGCCAGTTTTGATGCACAGCTTTTTTTTATTAGTTGTCAAACATAATGAGTAATTTTGTAGGTTAATGCATCTCTACTAAATTAAATTGCTGTTCATCAAAAACTTACTCTACCTACCATCAGGGTAGGGTGTATGCCCTATAAAACCATCTGTTCATCATTAATTTACTAATCTGCTATACTAAGTAATTATTGAAACTTTGAATCTGAAGAATAAATCAGTGCATATGAACGTTTCTGAAACTTTAAATTTGAATTGGACCGCATTAATTTGACTAATAATACTCAAAACAAGCAGTACACACAGCAACAACAACAACATTCTAAAACATAAATTAATTTACATTAATATATTTTGCAAAGTTTCTAATACAGCTTCAAACTCAAACTGAAATTAATTTGATCATCATGTAAACTGACATGGCTAGCCTAAAATGTTTTACTTTTAAACCTATTTGCTATATAGTACTACTACTAGACACAGATCAGCCACTATAGTAGCCAGTTTTAGTGAATTTAAACTTTACCTATCTCTATTGCCAATCAATTTTATTTCTATATACATATACATACATATATTTTCTTCTTGAGTAATTTATATCTATGTATTTATCTCATCTCTCGTACACAAAATCCTCATGTATGTACAAATGGAAAACAATTTTATTTCACATCGTCTAAAAGCAAAACAAATCGTTTTCAGTTTCCAAACGATTTATCTATCAGAAGAATAATAAATTAACTTTACTAAACCAAAATCTAGGAGACATTTTTACCTATAAACATATAAAATAAAAGAATCAAGTTAAAATAAATTACTAAATAAAAGATATGTCATTTTTTATGCATGTGTATAAGGTTATTGTTCCTCTCTCTCTCTCTCTCTCTAGACCTCTTGTTAAATACTCATTTAATGATAAAAAAAATGAAGAAGAAAATCGTAACAGAAAAAGATAACATGCATACATACATACGTACATGGAAGGTTTAGTAACAAGAAAAAAAATAGTGAGAAGAAAAAGAGAACTGACCGAAATCCCAAGTGTCGTAAATATGGAACTGTCATTTAGGACCCTCGAGGCTATAACTAAAAAAGAATTTTTAGATTTTAGGTTATAGTATATTGTTGCAGATAAAACTTGTTATTTATACGTTTATTTATGACATTTTATTTAATGGTATCTATTGATTTTGTGTTTTTTTTTCTAGTGGCCTACTTGGTTTTGGAGTAAGTACAAGGTTAGAGCCATGCCAACTATGTAATTTTGCTGGATCTCTGAAATTGTCAAAGATCGCGCTTATATTCACTTCAATTTTACTATTCTACGAAACAAAAAAAGTCCATAATAATTTCGAAAACCGCATATTTTTTTACGGGTGTGATAACTATAGCCTAATTTTTTTCAAATGTTTTTTATCTCTTCTTCTTTTTCATTAATATTTTATATTTTCGCTTTTACAATCGTTTTTATGCATTTATCTGCTTCTTCCGTTTTCTCTATCTCTCTCTTTCTCTATCACTATTACGCTCAACCTGGATTTCCTTCCTTCCTTCCTTCCGTCATTTTGTTGTCAAGTCAGTGGAAGATATGAAAGGGTGAAGGAGAAGGCACGCAATTATACACGGTATCGAGTTAACATATCAGACTACTATTAAGTTGAAAAAGTTAAATACATTTTTCTGTTTAATTTAGTTTTTTCCTGAGTAATAAATTATAGTGAAACCGGTTATTACAATTTAAGCACTCAATTAAAATTTTTCAACAGCAACTTATACTCAAAATATGTAAATAAACTAAGATAGATATTTTTAGTCCTTCGAGCCAGATATATATCATTATTAATAACGATGCATTAAATTCACATACCTTCAAATTAAAATCGATTAAATAAAGCAAATCTTTACCAAATTTCCGGGGCTATTAATAAACTGGTGTTCCAGACATTAGCCCCCAATTCAACTAACCCCTTGCCGCATGCCACAACCAATATTACGCACTGTTTCACTATTATATTATATTGAAAGCAGGAGAGGACAATTCAAAGTGGTTAATTAAAATAAATGCTTTTTTTTTACCCGGAAAATAGAGGATTTTTTTAATTTGTTTTGATGATTTTCTGGTTCTGGATGTTGGTAGTTTTAATGGTGGTGGTGTTGATGATGTTGGATTGGGGATGAGGTTCGTGTTGTTGCTTTTGTAAAACAAATAATGGGAAAATTGCATTACGGTTTTTTTGTTTTGTGTATTCAATCGAACGTTGGAAAATTTAATTTGAAACCAAATTTTTTTAGGGTAAATTTGCAACCGTTTTTTTTAATTGAATTTATAGGCGATGGGTGAGGGGGATGTATTCAGAATTCGTTATTTTAAGCATAAAATACTTTGAATTTTTTTAAATTCAAAGTATAAAGAATGGCAAATCAACTCCGGCTTTTATATAACTTATCGTAAATTATACAGGGTGGTCATTGCCTGTCTGTCCACTACGGTATCTTTCTTATTAGTAAATTTAGGAAATTAACAAAATGTTGTCAAGAAATTCTTTATCGCTTTCACACATCGTTACAGGAATATAAAATGAAAATTCATATTTCAAAACGCCATTTCTAAAATGTTAAATATTTTAGATAACTATTAACAGTAGAGCAGAAATTCTACATGCGATTAATAGAAGTTTTTGCACAGACTTTTACAACATCGACACTTTTTCAAAGCCTACTTGGTCATGAAGTTTAGTTAGAATTTTTTAACGATATGATATAATAAGGCCGTAGTATATTATCTGTATATTTTTACAATGACAAGTCATAGTGTGCGCACTTATTTTGTTTTCTAATCGCAAAAAATATCGGAATATACTTGAAACTTGAATTTTTAATGCCGGAAATTTAATTGGCTATGAAAATTATGACATGAACAAATTCACATGACACATTAAATATAAAAATTACTTGAATTGCTTATAAAATCCCGATCAATTTTGCTACTTAGGACCATTTTACAACGTTATTATTAAATAATTTAGCTAAGAGGCCATTTAGATAAGATCACCCTGTATAGTACAACAATAGTGGCATAAAGTTAAACTCCATATATCAAAAACCTTATATCTACAGTTACTTTAAGTCACAAACATTTTACAAATGTTTTTCTTTTTAGTTTAACATAGGAAAAAACAAACATTCGTTCCAAAAAAAAGCAAAAAAAACATTACAATAAAACAAAAACATCAGAGCAAGATATAGATTTTACAGGATCTGAAATGTTTTCCCCAAAAACAAATTTAATTCGAAATTCCGGAAATTAATTCGAAATCAAACTGACAGACGGTGGAAAGTTGAGTGAGCTTAGCTTGAAAACAAGTAAACAAGAAGAAACTCCCTGCTTTCTCTTCGATTTCCTTTACCCTCGCACTCACCCTTGCTAAATCTATATTTTGTTTTCTATCTCGCTTTTACTTTTACTCTTATATTTTAAGTATTTGTCGATTCTATGCAGTTTAGAACATTTCCATTGCATTTTCGCTCCATTTTCGACTCGCTCAATGCACCCTAATTTTACAGTGCGTTTATTTTATAGCTTCTGATTTACTTATATGAATTATGTTTAGAACTTAACATTTCTACATGCCCATTATGCATTTAAAAATTGGGCATCAAAATATGTTTGTGCCTAAATCGAGATTTACATTTTATTTATACTGAGTTTTTAGATGGGGATCTCAATAATTTTAAATATTTAATTAGTTAGCTTGCAATATTCATTTTAACTTAATTTCTTCATTATAATTATTTGCAGATTAATAGGTATTGTATAAAGTTTCTATAAACTTACAATTCAAAGATGGACCTCAACTTTGGATTCTCGTTTGCTCAATTCATCGAGTTGGCCATACACTTTCCATAAAGTGTCAAGTACGTTAATTAAAGTTCAAATAACAATTGAGAGACACTAAATTTTTATAAATAGATAGAGCAAATTCACTGTTGCTTTTCTAAAGCTATCAATTTTTTTTCAATAGAGAATTAGCATCACAAAAATGTGTATTGTTGTTTATTATTTGTTTTTATTTTGTATAAACTAATTTATGTAAACGACGACGACGACGACGACGACGAGACCACGCGTCTCTATTTCTTTTCCGGAGATATCGGCTCTAATATTATTATTATTATTATCAGTTTTCGTTCTCGTGCTTGCGCCAACCAAGACCGTCAAGAAACGAATGTGAACAAAACTAAACTATAAAATCCCATTCTGCTAGACATTGGTGCTGCTGCTGCTGCTGCTGCTTTTGCTCTTGCTTTTGCTCTTCAAGTTAAGCTGCTGCTGCTGAAATGGTGGTGGTGGTGTTGGTCGTCGTTTCTCAGCTCTAATTTACTCTCTATATATCTATCTATCTATCTCTTCTCTACTCTCTCTATATTTAGCTTGCGGCATTTTGCCATAAGCAAATCAACGGCTTGAACGTATATCGACCGCATTTTCTCAATTTTTTAAATCTAGTAGGCATTTGAATGGATAGATGGATGAAATATTAATTTTACAATCTTGAATCTTTTAATATTATTATTATTAATTATTATAATGTGTTCACAATAAATTAAATTTTACATTAGTTGTCATGCACATGACTGAAATTCTTGCGTGTGTGTTGATAATTGAATTTTTTGACACTACTGTTACATGATTTATTCAGGACTGAAATAAATTATTTTCGTCTTTGTCTGATTCACATGCAACCTGCCATATTAGTATTTGGAAGGCGAATAAAAAAAATATTTCTTTACATGACATTTTCTTGCATCTTCTTAGGTATTACTACTGGTTAAAAAGTGTTGACAAGGCACAAGATAAATAATTGTTCATCAACAATTAATTCCTCATACACCCATATGCAGATAGATTAATATCTATTGTAAAAGTAAGTACCGAGCTGTAGGCAATGTATTATATTTCATTCTCAAGTAATAATCATTTACAACTGTTATGTTTATACAATCAAATTGTATAGGAAATATTTAGTTAATAAAATACGATTGGTATATTTCTGGTTATTCAAAATCACCATCTAATTATCAATTCTACTATTTATATCAATGTCCAATAATAATCAACTCTCTATAACACGAACTCACATTTTCTCAGTTAGCCAGATCCTATGGCTCTCGATCACTATACAACCACTTTTCTCAAATTCATTTACATTAAATTGAAGCTCATTTTGTGAATCTTCAATAAAGATTTCATTTTATGCTTTATATGCGTTATAGTTGCCGCTCATTGGTTCACCTCTTCACAACACCCTTTTCATCACTTTCGCAACTTCTCATCTGTCATTTTCTCGTGTTCAATTTGAAATCCACAAATTATATCTTTTAAAACAAGATATAACCTTAAAAAAAAAAAAACGAAACTTCTTCCATTGCTTCTTCTTTTCGCCTTTTCAACTGTCTTTTTCTATTCAGTTTTTATTATTCCAGACACACATCTCTCCTCTTCTTGTTCTTTCTTCATCCTATAACCTGTAATAAAATCTGGAAATTTCATAGTTAGCATTCAAAGAATGATATATGTATCTATAAAGTAGGTAGGTACTTTATTAAAAAGATATAAGTAAAATACATGCTGAGGAAGTTTCTCAGGCAAATAATACCAATCTGTATATTATGACCTACAAAGGGATAGATTAAGTATTCATCTCTATTGTATTGGGTGGTCCAAAAACCTAGTACTCTATAGTGTTTCGTCTTGTAGCATATAGGATGGTCATTTTCCTTAGATTATCTATTTACATAGATAATCAATCTAATAGTAACTGATGTTAAAAAATTGGATAACTTTAAACATTATTTTTAAGGTTAGAAAAAAAAATGTACATTTCTTTGGCTATAAAAAAAATGCCAATCAGAATTCTAAAAGAAAAAATCTATTGAATGCATTTGGAAAGTTTCATCTAGTGCTAATGGACTTCAATATGTCTAACACTTAACAAAGTGAATATTTTTTCAACTTTATCAGCATATTTCAACAACCATACATATGAAGGCAACAAAGAATTTTTTCACAATTCTTCTCAATTTTGCTCTCTAATATAACAATTTCTCTAACTTCACTACTAAAAAAGTATCCATTAAAGAACACAGAAAAGAGCCGCCCAGTATAGTACAAATATGTATATGTCTCACAGATAATCATACAGTAATCTGTGATAATAAATGGTTGAATCTATTGAATAAAAAAAAAAATATTATTTTTTTGTTGAACCAATGAAAGCTTTATTACTTTCCAAAGCCTACTTTGATGACATTGGGTATTATTTAAACACCAGATATCTTTAAGTACCTGATTTTTTTTTTATTTTTATTTGAAAATGCTGACTTATTCCTTTTATGTTTGTAAAATAAGAATAATAATAATAATTGTAAGAAAGGGGTTTTTAAAAGAAACAGTGAAAGCGAAGTAAGAGGAAAAGAGTAGAACAGAGCAAGTCAAACAAAGAGAGAGAGAGAGATAAAATGAATATATTTTTGCATTTCTTTTTTCTTTATCTTTTTATAGGCCATTTTTTCTTTTTGTTTTATGGATGAATATTTTAAAGAAACATAAAAAAATAATCCATATTTATAATTTTGTAGGTTGAATTTTGAACGAAAGATTTCTACGCCTGAAAAAAATATAAGCAGCAGGAAAAGGAAAGATTTTCTTTTTCGTTTCTTAAATTTGAATACCTATAATTTTTTTTTTTATTATTTATATTACATACATTAAAATGAATTACATTTGAATAACAAATTAGGTGCATATTAAAATCATATCGTAAAATCAAACTGACCATTACTAATGTGAATCTAAATAAGTATATATATAATTCTATTTTGAAATCAATAACTATTCCAGTCATACTATTTCTATTTCCTTTAATTAACCTATCAAGTGAACTTTTTTCTTAGCAACCATTGCATTGGTATTCGTCTACAAAAGACTGAACCGTAAGCATAAATCATCAGTATCATCTACATAAAAATAACACGTGTTGCTTATATTATGGTATAGTACTTACTAAAAAATTCGAAACAATTCCATTTAATCCACAAAAGAAATAAACAAATTCAGTTATAAAAATGTTTGTGACTAAACATCTATATAGTCGCCAAAAAAAAGGGCAGTTTAATCCACTCCATTTTGAAAAGATGGAGTGGATTAAACAGAAAATAGAGAGTCAAGTCAATTTGCTAAATATTTAAATTTTCATGGTCTGTGAATACCAAGTAGAATTTTTTTTTGATTGGCGAAAATATTTTAGTAAAATAAATAATATGGTTTTATTAGTTTATTTACATACAGTAGTGACGTCACCTGGAGTAAAGTAAATTGGAACACAAATACTCAAAATTATATTTTAGAGTTCTTAACGTCTCTCGTTATTCTGCGTATGTGCAGTATCAATTATCAATTTTAATTTACTATGTGCATGCGTAGAAGGTAGCCAGAAAATGACATTTTTGATTAACCACAGCACGCTACATGGCAAAGGTAATGATTTCAAAATCACTTTATTAAACTGTAAAGATTGTAAACTCATTCTAACCTAACATTAAAAATTATGTAAATGTACAATACATTCGATATATTATAAAAAAGGAAAATCAATGGAATGAATAGATTTCTATATTCTGTATATCTAGTCAATAAAAACGAAGTGCATCTTATAGTAGCACAGTTTACACTGTGAGCAGTTAGTTTTTAGACCAGTAAATATGTATAATAGTAGATACATATGTATGTATGTACAACTGAAATGTTGTAACTAGTTACTTGTAGCAAAAGCAAAATTGGTTGCTGCTGCTGCTGCTGCTGCTGCTGACTGATGCAATCGATTCCAGACCAGTGTATCTTCTGGCGCCAAAAAGTTTCTCTCCAACTAAACTCCTTCGATACGACGATTCTCTGGATTTTCATCGTATAGAAAAGACGACGAACGCATTTTTGCGTTTTACCATAAAACAAACATGCATTTCAATCGAGGAGTAAAGTTGTCACAAAAATCTTTCGCGATAGATTTATTGGGATGAGTTGGTTGGGGTAGGAAACCCCGATTAGAAATCTATAATAATAAATCTATTAAATTGAACATGATACGAATTGAATGATGAAATAGTATTTTATTTTAACATCTAATAGAGCAGCCTGTCAATTTAATTAATTTGTAATGTCGATGAAAAACCTCTTTACAATGAACACTTTCATCCTGATGTCGGCCTTTTAAATTAAACTGTAATACAAAAATATTAAGACTACCTACATTATACAAACAATCATTAGTAAAAGTCTATTATTATCAAACCAATAGTAAATCTTCATCATTTACATCAAGACCGAGACAGAGATTGAACCGAAAGAAAAGGAAATAGATATAGTATATATATGGAGAGCTGTAACGTAACAGCTTGCCATATAATAGTTTTTCCTATTCCTTTTTTGCTAGCTGTAGAAAAACTGAAAAACAAAACGCTTATTGCTTTAATGGATGTTTTGACGTTTCGGAGAGATAAAGATTTTCACATATAAAATATCAATTCCGGCAGTTCCGCTTTCTCTTGTCTTTTTTTTTAGGTCTGAAATAATATTTAATTGATTAAATTATGTGATGAATTTAATTAGATAATAATTTTTAATATGATCGTATCAAAAATGGTTTTTAGTGATCTTGAATTATTAGGGATTCTCTGGTTTTATGGCTTTATTTATAATATGAAGGCAACATCATCAAAACGGACTTTGGCATCTGTATTAAAAAGGTCATGTTTTGTAGATTATATCAAGAAAAACATTAATGATATCCCAGTGCGGCGTTAAATTAAAGAAAACGAATTAATAACTCTCACTTTTCCTTCTGAAGCTACTATTGGACTATTTGAATAAATCAATTTACTTAATACTACAAAATATTATATGCTTTTTGTGTAAAATACATACTTCATCTATGTATTCCAACCATCATCAGAGTACACCCTCATAAATTAAATTAAATAAACCATGTAGTAAAATATAGTAGTATAAGCGTGGAAATAATACATAAATCTTTACTATCGCAACCCAACTAAACTGTATGTGTCCGTTTACATTAAATAATATCGAATAGGAGGATGTAAATAAAGTCGAACAATTGAATAGATATAGGTACCTATATCTACAAGCAAAAAAATAATGCTTATTCTAGAAAGGATAGAATAAATGCTACGAAAGAGACTGGTTACCATTCGATTTTCGTTAAGTACTTATTTTAAATTTCTTTCTTTTAAAAGAATGAATGAAATTAGCCAGAACCAGAATATGCCCCGTTTTGCATATAGTCTTTTATATTATTCTTGTTAAAATGTTTTTTGGCTCTAATTTCGTTTAAACGACAAAATTATGCTAACGTGTTTTATAGTATCGAGTTTTATTTGCATGAACAATTTAAAAAGAAAACATGCAAAAATTCGCAGACGAATAGTTTCATTTTATTTACATGACTTTTTTAACCCAAAAAAAAGTAAAAATAATCTTGGTATCAAATAAAACTATGGTTGATTCAAATCATATACGAAGTACACGCATTATTTTTGTCTGTTTTAAAGATTGTTACATTAAACTTTCGTATTAATTTTACTCTTTTCAAATATTTATTCATTTTGTAAAATCTGTTATAATTTAGCGAATTTAATCTCCGAGACACTTGCCCCAGTTTTAAACAGTCTCAAAGTATTAATGATATAGCACCGTTGGAACCGATGAATTATCTTTAATGCATCCGTTTACACCATTTGCTTATAATAGTAGTACCCTCTGATATAGAATGCCAATGCTTTGGCAATAGTAGCCACTGCCATCAAGTAACCTGTGAATCAAACACCTACAAACCATTCAGCCTCAAAAACAAAACAAATGACAATCAGAACAATCAATATCGTTTGCTAATTCAAACTTATATCCAAAAGATGGATTCCATTTGCCGCATTTTATCTGCATCCCGTAGATCTGGATGCAAGTCGCATGCGCTTCAATATGCCCTTTTAAACTGGTGCAGGAGAAAGTGATCTATCCAGCATCATTTCAGATTTTCATTCAGAAGATGTCATACGTGTTATTGCTGCTGTGTACTATTCAGCATTTTATTGAAGCAATCAATAATTCAGCATTTCAGCATACAGCAAATTTATCATATTTTATTACTATTGGCATAACGCCGTATTTGGAATGGCTTGAATTTAGTAGGGTCATTGCAAATAGTTTGAACGGTAATCAAATTGATATACCACCTAGGTGAGAGTGGTGTCGGTCTACAGGTAAGTAATTTAGTTAGAGCGGTAAGTTGGCCTTTGAATTCATTCATATTTTATACAGGTATAATTAGGAACGGTACTCATTCTATCCTTTAAAAACCCCAACATTAACAACAAAAATCCTTTTTAATAAAAAAATGTTATTCGATAATAGAAGGATGAGTGCTGGTGCTTAATTTCAAAGTGATTTGCATAAACACTCATCCTTCTAGGGGTTCAAATGGGGTAGTGCAAGCGAAACACACATCATAATCCACCTACACATACATACATACATATATACATTACGTACATCATTAGAAAGCATGAAGACATCTTTATCAGATAAATGAGCAACAAGAAAATATATATATGTATAGGAATAGGTTAAGCAACGGTGAAGAGCTAATGGATTCCATTCCTTTACCTGGAAGCACAAGATCTTTGTTCCACACGACAATAAAATCTCATTACTCAAGATCAATGAGTCTGCGCAGTTCTTGGAGTTTACCATATTTTACGTTATACGCAAAATCGATGCGTAGGCGTAGTGGTGAACAATGCGTAGATTGGGTTTTGAGTAATGGCAAGATATGAGTTTGCGCATTCGATCCAGCCGCTTCTCAACCAAGCCAACGCCCATTCAAATAGACAACAGTGCAACAATCACTATTAATACAATTTGGTATAAATTATTTATTTATACATATATTATTTTTTATCGTGGATAATAATATGCAATATTTTACTTATCCTTTTTTTAATCCTCTATTTACTTCTTGCTCAGCAGCTTTTTCTTTTTTTCGCTTTTATTTCTTTTGGCTTGATGTATTTTTAATTTTAGTTGAGTAAAAAGTAATTAGAGATTTTAAAAAAATGGGATCAATAACTCCAAAAACGATAAGCTGAATAAATTATTTATCTATAAATGACTTATACCAAATATAGACATACAATGAACATTTATGTATAGCCTCTCCTACCCAATTCCGACTCTCACCTCTACGTGGTGAACCCTAGATATCTGAATTAAGCATGCAGAATTTGAATAGCACATTGATATTTCATATTCTAATTCAGAAACTAACGAGAGCGGGAGATTCGCCATTTTTCATCAATTCATTTTATTATTCGAATGATTTATACTGGTATACATATATACATATAGATATGCTATTTAGTGTTTTAATGTTGCTTTCTAGAAGGCCACTAAGGCCTCCTAAAAAGCAACTTCACCAATATGTCGACAAATTTTAGTGTTTCAGATATAACTGTTCACAAATGTTTTATTGAAATTATAGGCACTTCAGCACAGTATATCAGTCGTACACAGAGTATAATTTTACTTACCTCGATAAATTTTATTAAATAAAATATGCAGATTGAAGTAATGGTTGAATGGACAACATGTAAAGAAGCACCCATGCATTTAGTGTGATAAAAACGATAAAAAAAACTTATGAAAAAAAAGACAAAAAACAGAAAAAATAATGGCAATCGAAAAAGAAAAATACTTGATCAAGATTTAACAAATCTCCCTATTAATAGTAAAAAGAAATTAAACAATGATAAGAAGTCTAAAAAACAGACAAGCAAAATAATTACAATATTATCCAATGAAAAAATACTACATAGTGATAAAAACTTTATAAAACATTTAAGTGACTTTTTTAGAAGTGATCAAAAACAAAGAAGAAAAGACAATATCCTTTAATGGAAGTTATTTCTAAATTCAATTAATGGAAAAATCATCTATTCATGGATCCATCACCAACCAAATGTAACAACATACCCTAATCCAAAAATTTCTTATTCCCCAAATCATTTCATTGTCCAACATTCAATCAATCAAAGTAACATACATGTTTTCATTCTAAATGATATGCAAAACAGAATTGAAAACATAAAATATCTGTATGTCCTCATAAGTTTGTTTATAATTATCCTATTTAGTTAGAAAAATAGTTAGTTTCAAATCAAAATCAAAGATGTATCAACTGGTAGATACATAAGTAAGTATACGGAAGTATGGGTATACGTTGCTCTTGAAAAATTAATATGTAGCATATATGATATGTGTACCCATGCTTCTCGGGATTCAAATGGGATAGTGCAAGCGAATAACTCTGGATGTATTCATATAGATGTTTTAAGTTTGTATCTTAAGTATAGAATGGCACGGCCCAAATGCATAAGGTCATGTATTATTACATTATTGTGATTTTATACTTATACATAGTATAAGTTTTAACACTAACAGTAATATAACAGATTCATGATTCTGCGCCTGTAATTGTATACTTATCTAAATCATCAAAGATACATCCAGACAGAATAATATTATAATTGAATACAATATATAGCCTCTCCTATCCAATTCCGACTCTCACCTCTACGTGGTGAATCCTAGATTTATCTGAACTATTTAATTTATTTGAAAAAATTCAAAATTAATATATATAAACATTTATATGAGTTCAGAAACTAACGAGAGCGGAAGCCTTTTCACTTTCAGGGTCTTTTTAAATGTGATTTGCAACTGTGATATTTTCCAACAAATTTTAACTACTAAACATCAAAAATTATTCATTTTTGATGGATAGAAGTTACAGACTATAAATACATGATGTTAATAATTAATCCGTTTTATAACTGAAGCTGTGGGCTCGGGAAGACCTCACTCGACCCGACATGAGTTTTCACTTCACGCTTCATAAGTATATGTCGTATATATCTAGAGAATATACAACATATACAAGAAAAGAAATACGGATGTCGGGTCGGGTCGGGCCTTCATGGATCGTCGTCGTGAACGAACCCGCAGTCTAAATTATAAAAACAGATTTAATTAGAGCCTACATTGAACATAATTATTACCTATTATCTGAACCACGAAATGATTTACAACATTTTGTGCTCAAAATTTTAATTGATGACGTTTTTATTGTGTATGTTTTTAATTTCGGAATCGAGTATATTTTATGTTCTTTGTTAATGTAATCTTATAATTGCGGGTACTTTAGCGAAGATATTCAGTAAATATTCTAAATACGGTTATTTCATCGGGTAGTATACAATACATCAAACTTGGAGCTAACTACGAGATAATACAGATTATACAAAAATTAAGGATAGTAATAAGCATTTAGATTTAAGTCTCTCTCGTAATACTTAACTTTATTTAAATTCAGATCGTTTGAATTAATAATCAATTTAAATAATCTGAATTTGAACGTGTACTAGTTACACGGAAGAAGTATTGATATTCTACATACTATAATAGAAAACCAATGCTTCTTGGGGTTCAAATGGGGTAGCTGAACCGGCAAAATTACAAAAATCTGTTCGTCGCTACTCAATTCCGACTCTCACCTCTACGTGGTGGACCCTAGATATCTGAACTATATAATACATACACATTAATGTATTCTTTACAGTTCAGAGAACTAACGAGAGCGGGATAGGAAAAAAACACAAAAAAAAATACAAAAAAGAAAAAACCAAAAAAAACAAGGTATTATTTGTGTGTCATTGTAGCATATAGACATGTATTTGTATTCAATTATTAATTTTAACTGTTAGATGATTTATGTTAGGTAAATTGGATGATATAAATTAATCCAATTAATGATATTTACTTGGTATCTGTATAGTAAAATTTACAGAGATGATGTTAAATGGCCGATAAAACACACGTATTTAATCTAAACTAAAATATGGTAAAGTTAAGGTATAGCAACATATTTACTCGATTAATATTAGAAATGAATTTAATCTTAATTCTTTAAGTTTCTAAAAAATTACAATTTAACTTAAATTCGTTAACTTTAAATTAAATTCTAATTTAACATTCACTTTGTAACTTAGTTCGATTTTGTTAGGTACGTAAATGTAAAAGCAAGTACTTAGATATAGAATTAAAAACAAAAGAAAAACTTATTGCATTACTTATTTTTTATTATATTTTCCCAACGTCTTTCTTATACCTAAATTTATACAATTGGCGTAAAATATTAATTAAAATAAATCTAATCTTCTATTTGCACTACAATCAGTACCAATAAGTTTTTGGTGGTATTCGATCATCTTTAATATCCATTTTTTCCATAATATCCATTTCAAAAGTACATAACTTAGGCTCGAACGTAATTTCAGTTACTACATCAGCAACGGTGTCTTTGGGTCCTTCCTGATACGTGGATTTAGATTTATAATCAATTGTTTCTTCCATAGTAGCTGGTATAGGAATAATACGCCCAGTTCTAGTAGAAACTCTCACTTTTGTTCCATCCTCCGTAAATCTATTAATCAACGAATACGATTTATCAATAAATCGTGTATATACGATTACCCTCCATTTCTTACCTCCACTCAATAGGTGTTGACGCTAAATCTGATGGATCTACTAATGCAACATCAGTAGTTACAAGAAGAGGTTGCTCTTCCTGTATCCAAACGCCTGCGAAATCTTTTTTCTTACCTATTTGCTTTAATTTACAATTTAGACCCTCGACAATTACCCAATTCCTTTCTTGAAATATATGCTTTACAAAACCTTGTTTACCTTTGTCTTTACCTAAAATAATTATAAATTCAATATATCCATGTTAAGGTTGAATATGAAAAATACGTTAGAATATTGGTAAAAAAAATTTTCATCTTACCTATTAATATTTCTACTCTGTCACCTCTAAAAAAGCTCCATTCTTTTATTGGTTCAACAAATACTTTTCTATGAGATGTAAGTGGTGCATTTTCATCTCTAAATTCTGCTGTCCACGGTCTATGTACTCCAAAATAAAATTTTTTCCTTTGCACAACTGCATTGGGTTTATATTGAATAGCTTTTGGATTTCTCCAATGTACTTGCTCCATTGCTCTTTTTATATATCTTTCAGGTAAGTTTGAATACTGAACTGACCATTTTCCTACTCGTGAATATAAAATATTTAGTAATTTCATTTTTATTTTCTATATATTTTACTAATAAACAATGGATAAAATATTTTCCATACAAACTACCACACTATAATTAAATTGAGGTTAATGTAACAAAAAATGCCAATTTAGATTAATGCGTATAGGCAACTAACATAAGTTGTAATAACTACTTACAACATACTGGTGTAATAACTAAAGTTACAACACCATGTTCCAATTTAATTTAAATGTTACTATTTCAATCATGAATCAAAGACGGAATGGGAATCTCTAATTTATCTTTTATAATGTTATTCTTAAATACTTTAACAGCTCCATTGTTTAATTTCTTCTTGACAAGCACATTGGCTAATGTATATAAGCGACAAACTAATACAATACTTTTATTTTTAACTTTCGTTATTTCAATTTATAGCTGGATATCAAAGTGTACTTTTAACTACTGTTTTTTTATTCCGCTTCTGAATCTGATTGTAGTATGAGTTTGTAAAGATTAGTAAGAGTTAATAAGAGTTTTAATATATTCAAATATCAAAATATTTTATACTAAAATGTTTGCGAAATTTCTATTGCTTGTTTGCTGTATTTTGCAATTGGGAATCAATGTGTATTCGGATCAGTTTCAATGCATCAATGATACTACAAGGGGCAAAAGGTAATGATAGGTTGTATCCATTATTAATTTTTTTTTCAACTCATAGAGATTAGAAAGCCAGAATGGCATCTATACTTAGGGCTATACCTAATAAAGAATCTCATTTTATTCATGGCAGAAGGTTAAAAGTTAAATGATTACAATAATGATTATTTAAATATAAATTCTGATTATTAATATTACATAGGAGAGAATTGTGGAACGCTGCGTGTTGGACGATATAATTATTAATATACATAATTAAATTTGTAATCAATAAGAATTCCCAGTAGTGTCGACTATCAGACTGTTTGATCAGTACTGTTATATAGTACTAAATAATCAATTTCGTTGGTTTTTTTGTTATTTTTAATATTTTACATTCCCATTTATTCGTTTATTTTTTTTAGCATCAAATTGTTAAGGCAAAAACCATACCATCATCAAAAGCATATTGCATATACTAAAGCAAAAGAAAACAAGTTAGACTCTAATTTTTTAAAAAACCTTTCGGGTGAAAAAAGGACAAATGATTCAGTAGCATTATATCAGTACAGTGACGTAATTATTAAAATGTTTTTTGTACATTAAAACCTGTATGGTCAGTTGCCTGTAGTGAGTTTGTTTTTCTATATCAACAATAGGCAACTGGCTTACTAATTATTTCAAGTAATTTTTATTACGCACCTTCACTCTCTTAACTAAAACAAATTAAAATTAATAGATTTATAAATGTTTAGAATGAATTTTATGCGAAAATACTTGTTGGTCGTCCTGGTCAAGAAATGAATGTAGCATTTGATACATCCTGGACCATAAGTTGGCTTCTCTCATCAAGATGTCCGACAATGTCAATACCTTGCAGTAATATAACTATACTATATCTACAATATATGAACACCCGCTACTTCGAAAATTATTATTGTAGGATTTCACAATAAGTACAACCATGACAAATCTACAAAATATGTAAAAGATGGAAGACAAGCTGTTTTTCCAGAAGGAAATGCAAACTATTCTGGATTTTACTCATTCGATCATATTTCAGTATGAAGAATTTGACTACGTGTTAGCGTATAAAAATAAAAAACACCTAGTAATAAGGAATATTTTTATAAATTTCAGATTGCTCATTCAAATGTATCAAATCAATCTTTTGTCGAAATTGATAATGTACCATTTTCATTCATTTTTAATAAAATTGATGGTATTATGGGATTAGGATTACAAAATGATCCAAATTACAAACCATTATTTTATAACCTCCTCGATCAGAATAAAATTGAAAATAAATTATTTTCGATTTATCTAAACAGGTAAATGAAGAGCTAGTATATTGGCAAAACGGAAATAAATTAATGATAATCAAACAATCGATGAATTTTAGGGACACACAATCACACCATGGCGGCAATGTAATGCTTGGATTTGTTGAATGTAGACATGTTCATCATGTTAGAGACCAACATAATGATAATAAAACAGTCTATGACCAGATTAAATATTTACGTGTTAAACCTGGACAATATTGGAAATTTGATTTGGAAAAGTGCATACATAAAATACATTTTTTCATCATATTAAATTTCAACAAGTAATAATTTGCAATTTTAGAATATTTTTTACAACTATGAAAAACGAATCAGTTGTCTTTTGTAATCAAAATTGTGAAGCTATAACGGATACAAGTGGTACAAGTATCATTGGTCCAGAAGCTGATGTTAATACTATTCATGACATAATTGACGCTAAGCCATGGTATAATAATAGATACTCGGTAAGTATCCAGATAACATTTAGGTATGATCAGATGTAAGAAAGTACTTTTCAGAACTCAGATTCTATCAATTTTATTTATAAATGACTCTAATAAGATGAATTTTAATATATTTTCAGGTCAATTGTAATCAAATTAACAAATTGCCACCAATACATTTTCAACTTGATGGCCAGAATTTTACTTTGAAAGGACGTGATTATACTGCAAAGGTAAATATTTTTCATTTTATTATTTGTCATATAGTGTAGTTTGATCATTCTTTTCTTTTTTTAAGTTTACAGAATTCGAATGGACAATTTGTCTATCAGCTTTTATTCCAGCAAAACAAAATAACTTCTGGGTACTTGGCGGTGGCTTTTTAGCTGAATATTATTCAATTTATGATTTGGAAAATAGACAAATTGGATTCGTAAAAGCGGCATAGTTTGACTTTAATAAAAGATTGATTATTAGTTAGTTTGCTTAGATTACATTCTTTTTTAAAAGCTACATTTTTCTTTGATTAAATAGATTATTGAGGAGGTAGTTACTTATGTATTAGAAATAAATCTAGTTTTTCATCGAATACATATTGTGTCTTTTTTTCTTTAATACAAGTAAAAACATATTACACTTGGAGTAATATACACAATTTATCAAATCTATTCTTCCATCGATTCATAGAAAACATTTCATTTGTTGCCTCCATCGCTTCAGCACCGAAGAAAATATTTCAAATGCTTTGAAAGTAAAAAATATGGAGTGATTGTAGGAAATAAATGAAATGGATTATCAGTTGGGAAAAAATAAAACAACAGCATTCAGTTTACTTTAAAATTTATTAAAACCATTATACTTTATATCTAGAAAATAACAAAAATATACTTACAAGTAAATTGAAAAATGCGCGCGCGCCTAATTGTTTTTGCCCTCCACCCTCCTCTTATATATAACGTGCGCATTTTACAATAACCGCATCATAATTTCAATTTCTAAGTTTTTAATTTCACATTGAATATCATACGAACTAATTATGACTAGTTTTAATAATGTTAAAAAATTTTGCGTTGGCCCACCACCCTCCTCTCCGCATTTCACATTAATTTCAATCCACTTTTGATATATGTATCTATTAATCTTAAATTTTCAATCTTAAATAGTACTTTGTCTCTATATACCGGTTTTTATTTAATCAAATTATGTGTTATAACAGCGACCGATTTACATATGGTAGTTTTTTAAAGACGGAAAGAAAAAAATTAATTTGGCCCACCACCCGCCTCCGTGCCACTAATTAAATTTCTAAATAGAGATTTACTTATTTAGTACGAATAATAATAAATTTCATTTTAGCTTTACCAGATTAGTTATATTTCGATTTAAAACTACGACAAATCGCATCTTATTCGATTACTGTATCGATTTTAAGACAACCTAAATTGTAACTCGGCAGTTACAAAGCGCTACAATATTTGCAATAACTCTAAATTGTTTCGTTTTAATCCTATACCTGCCTACTATTTTTACGTAATAGTTTTACAATTTTATTTATAGTTCTTAGTTTTTAGACGATTGTCAATTAATTAATACATGACATCTACGATTTTTCCGTTGGCCCACCACCCTCCTCTCGCCGCTAATTACTATTTACGATATACGCAATCAAGTCAATTTAATATAACCGCATACAAATTAACAATAAACTATTTATCAAACCCTAGGAGGGTTCCTCTATTTATTTCGTTTCAAACATAAGTATATCGCATCTATCGACTCTAATAAATAAAACCTAAATACTTAATGATAAGCGTTACCGCAGATTAAAAATTTTTCATCCTCCTTACTAGACTTTTACGTTAAGGTTTTGTAATTTTATGCCATCTAATCTTAGATTATAGGGGAATCGTAATTTTCCACATTAAAAATGCAATATTTATGGGAATTTTAATTTTCCCGTAAGCCCACCACCCTCCTCCTTGCCGCTGATTTATAGATTAAAAATGTATCGCAAACAATTTGCTAGATACACATAGCATTAATAATAAAGTATCATAAATTACTATAGATTTGTTCTATTTCAATTCAAAAATATGTATATCGCATCTACTAATAAATAAAATCTATATACTCAATCAGTATTTATTGCGTATAAAAAAAAATATCAGACGGGTATTTATTTACACCTTCCATCCTATTTTTCAAGTTATAAGGTTACGTACAAGAAAAATTATTTAGTATTTTTCCCTATTCTATTTGGGAGATCGTAATTGAAAGATACTCGGGGAAATTAAAGGATTTTTGCGTTGGCCCACCACCCTCCTCTTCTATCATACGAATATTGTTTTTTTACTTTAATTATTACTACAGTCTCATTATATATTGTGTGATCTTTCTTGGTGAATTAGATTCTGATATGATTCGATATGAATTATGGTATTCAGTGATTCTCCTGGCAGGAAATACACGTTCTTACATTTACATTATTGTCATAACTTCTGATTCCTAGCTGCCTTTCAACTTGTTCATCATAGATTCGTTTGGAAACCTAACATCTCAAGGGATTATTTCATCATTACACATTACTAATAAGTTAAATTATCATTTTTCAAGTCAGAACACTATTACAAGGGGATTCAAAGTGGAACGCTAACATAAATGGATATAATTAACACGAAATTCAACGCAAAGGCATAAATTGCTTAAATATGGCAAATATACATTCACAATTAACACCAATTTTCATACGTGAAAAGAAAACGGGTAATTTTGTCAACGTTTAACGCGTTCGCGTTGCGTTTAACATAGGTAAAGTGAAATTGTATTTATCCGGAAATCTATTATCCCTAAATAAAAGGCATTTATATCCACACACTTTCATGACGTCTAGTATAAAATCGAACAAAAGCTTGACAAGGATTACATCTGCTTATCTTCTATGTAAAAAAGCAAGGTTGCCAAGTCCATCTAACATGAAGCTATGCCTAAGACAGCCAAAAAGGAAAACAAAATTCAAGGCGCATGTATATACTTTCGCTTATATTGAAAGCCTAACACCCTAGTATTTATAAGGCTGCTTTGATAGCTAATTTAGGATAGATGCCGTGAAGTTGCTTGCAATGATTCATAGTTTTAAAAAATGATAATAAATTTCCAAATAGAGAAAACTCAACTTTACGTATTTCGTGAAATTTTTTGTTTTGATTGTTTATAGTTAAATTATTAACGACGGTTGTTGGCATTTATTTCAAAATTTAAAAACAATGTACTCAATTGAAATATATAAGTGTATTTGATTTGTCTAACCTCTTGTTTTTATTTATTAATAGAATAGTGATTAGCTTGCACTTATTTGCAAAGCAGTATAATTAATTGCAATGTATTAATTATGCATTTTAATGAGAGTTAATTATTCCAGAAATGTGTCTGTTTAAACTAGTAATAGACTTTGGAAATATTTAAAGTAATTTACTGATATTTATACATATAAATACTACGTCAATTGTTCTTTATCATTCATTTTGCGTTTGGTGACCTATTTGCCCTTTATTAGAGACAAGAGACATTTTTAGCAGAAGTTTAATGTAGACACTTATTCTACGGAAAAAACAAATTCGGGATATTATTTGCAATGTTTTTCTTAAATCTACATAAACTTTTCAAGAGTTTTTCAAATTCACTAATAATAGTTTACAATTACCACCATTGTATGTATAAAAAATCTGATTTATCATTCAATATAATTTGTTAAAATATGGATTTCATCAAATCGCAGCCCCGTATTCTTAAGCAAATTGCAAAAGATGGTTTAATATAGAATATTATAGAATAATTATTATCAATACAACATAATGGACGTGAATTTGGCATAATTCCTGTCTCTATAAATTAGTTTTTTAAACGGCATAATCGAGCACATAATACATGTAGAATTTAGTAAAAAAATATAATCAGTATAATCATAGTCAGGACAAGGACAAGTCAGGACAAATTCATTATATTCATTAGGTACATACTTATGAATAAGCATCGTGAAACACACCTTTCAACCGTAGGCATCATCGAATCAAGTAAATTAATGGTAAATGGACGCAAAGTACCTGCAGGTAAGCCGCAATCCGTATAACTCGCTTTAGTTATTAATTAGTCACTTTCGAATTGTTCTTATATATATCTCTTATTTAACGCTAAATATTTATTTCTTCATTGCGCACTTTTCGCTTATTTATTGGTAAATATGTACTGTACTACTATAGTATGTCAGTTACCGCAAGCCGTCGCGACGTACTCGAGTACTAAAACGTTACCTCCTAACAGTCAAAATTAAAAAAATTTGATTTGGCCCTCCACCCGCCTCTTCCGCAACGCACTATACATCCGTCACAATGATTTGCAATCTAATTATTTTATTTTCATTTTCATAATCATACCGCCTAAAATTATATTTATTTAATGATAGTAATATTTAAGGATAATCAGGATAACATTTATCCCTAAAACGATATAAGCTAGATACGAATTTTCTTTTTATGAGCTTCGAATTCGGTTAACCTTTTATTTCGATTTAATAATACCTAATCAAGATTTTAACAATACGGCGTATTTCGAAACTCTACAAAGGAACGCCAATCGAATGAATCTTATCGGATATGTCGTTAATATTTACTTATAATAAAAATGTTTCGTCATTAAACAGAGCCTAGGCTCCAAATATTATATTCGTATACTAATATATTGCGATCAAGTATTAATAATTTTTATTAACTATAGAAAACAAGGAACGTATTCGAGCTTAGAAGCTTAAGAACAAGATCTTCTGCAGAGGAGAAAAAAACGATTTAAGCGCTTAAATCGATTTCCCGTCGCTAGATTTGTGGGAAACGATTTATCTAGGATATAAGACTAGCCTTTAACGGCCTGCGAACTTATAAATTACTTGCATTATTAATTCCATTTCATTCACATAAGCGTTTTACTAAAACTAGTTTCAAATCTTAGGGAGTTTTAATAAAGGGACTCAAAATGCACGCAAGTTTTCAACCTAGTAGGAACCTAGTGGAAATTCGAGAGTTTGGTAAATACCTACAGACAAAATTAACCATATTAATTAATGCTAGTAGGGTAATTTATGATACATTTCAGCAAAATTTACAAGGATTCATTTTCATTTCTAGTTCTAATATTTTGGAAACAAATTATTTTTCTTATTTAAAAAACAATAAATTATGTAATGGATGAAATCCAAAATTAGTAGATTCTAATCAATTAATCCCAATTTCCTTGAGTTGGTTTTATATATGCAACTACAACACATAAACATGAATTTGGCAGCATCTAAATTAAACAACATACCAATGAGCAAATTTAATGCATTTTAGTTACAACTCTACTAAAATTCATGTAGAAAAAAAATAATAATAAACAAATAATTAAAATGTTTGTTAAAACGTTTTTTTTTATAAATGTTTCAATTTTTTTGTAGTCTGGCTTTCAATAAACTTTTTTCAAATATGCAGAACAAGAAATGGAAACATTTAAGAATTATACTTCAATTAATTAATAAAGATCATAAATAAAATATTTAGAAATTAGGTCACTATTAACTAAATGCATATTAAAAAACATATAAAAGGAAAAAATAAGTTAATGAAAGCAATAATTGCTTATTAAAATTATTAATTTTATTGAAATTCAAGGAAAAAAATTAAATAAACTAATCAGGTCCATATTAATCATAAGCCAAAAATGTCAATATTTAAACCATATTTAGCAGCAAATAGTTTTTATCCATTTGTGTAGGAAAATGTGAATTTCTAAATATAATGGTAATTATTGTGCACAATTGGAAGCATTTATGCATGCCAGAAATTAATACACAAAACTAAACATTTATTTAATCTTACAAATTTCATATTTTTATGTGAGCATATTATTATATTAGTAAAAGCGTTTCAATAAAATGCAAAATATTTCAATATATGATTCATTTGATAGGCAATTACATCAATGAAGGGGGGGGGGGTAGAAATTGATCAATTTCTTTGGCGGGGACATTTTTGCTATTTTACCGCATTAGTGGAAAATAGTGAACATTTCTAATGAGTATGTGGGAAATATACAAAAAGTGAGTAAATACAAATAACAGCAAATTAGTCTAATTGCTTAAAAACACCTAAAATGTAACATTATAATGGAAAAATTCTTCGTCTTGTGTACCCTGGAATGTTCATTTAAGTCAATGTAAAACATGCCTTTAAACATGCAAAATTTTAGCAATTATGATGAGGTAGATGGCAACAATTTACCTAAGATTCAGATTACTATACTTCAGTAAGGTATACTTAGCCAGGACTCACTAGCCTTAATTTTAGCAAATAATAATGTCTATACATACATATAGTACCTAGTAGTGGTAGTAACACTAGAATGGAATTCTATGTATTCTGTTTTTATACAACGCTCATTTCAATGCAATCAAGATTTCATCATAAAAATATTTAATTATCACATCATCCAAAAATTTGAACTTTTAAATTCAATGTATTATTCATTTGTTTAAATTTTCATCAACAGTATAAAATGGTATGTGTCATTTCCTATTTATTCCTAGAATTGATATTTAACATCTCGCCTATAGGTCGAATTTATACGTACACAGATGTTCAATTACATTCCTCTTCATTTTACACTGGTGAAATAGGAGGGGGTAAAAATAATTAGAATTTAATTATCTTGAGCAGCAAATAATCCGATTGGAATTACTTCGAACAATAAAATGTAGATTTTTGCTGCTTATATAAAAGAATTATTTTCCTGAAAATTCATGTAAAATATGCGATATTTTCATTACTATACACTTAGGTTAAAAAGTAAATAATGTATTTGCTTATCTGATTTTTTGTCAATTTGCATCCAATCACTGAAAGCATTCGAATGTCTAAATACATCGTACGCAACTACTGACACAAAAAACTCAAAACGAATTGCATATTTTTTTCGAAAATGCTCTGCTGGGAAATCTCGCACATACAGACAAAATTCGGAATTTCCTGAACCAGTAGTCACTTAGAATAGTCTCTTTAACGCCCGTCAATTTTTTTATATTGAATACTAAAAGTGTATATGTATAATAATGTAAAGACAGAATTTACAATAGAAAGAAAAGCAACAGAAGAATTCAGAAGAATTATCGATCGACATTGTATTTAAACTGATTGGATATTAGAAAAGAAATAATGGAAAGTAGCAATTAAAAATAAATGCCGGAAGCAAAGAGACCTATCTAAACAAGCAATGCATTAGTGTTGTGCCCCCCATTTGACAACGCTTCTCATTCATGACCCCATCATTTGATTTCCGTTATTTCTTCAAATGATTTTAATCTGGAAATTAACTAGATTATATTTCCCGAGAAGAACAACACCTTAAATTTATGAATAATAACCCTCGAGACCTCAAGTTAATCAAAATTTGTCCAGAAACAAATGCACCAGAAAGATAAAAAAAAAATCTTTAAGCAATAACTGTTATATAAAATATAGCTGATTTTACTTCTCTATTCGTGAAAATCCCTGTTCTCAAATGAAGTTGTAGTACCAAAAACGGATGGCGTTACTTTGAAAATTAAAAAAAACAAAAACAAAAAATACGTCTGAAATTCAATCGAAAATTAATTAAAGCGATAAAAGATCAAATGAATTCTAAAAATACCAACTCTCATCAATAAAAGATTATAATCTAAAAAAAGAATAAAAGAAAAAAAAATGTGTGGTGTAATTAGTGTGTTTTCTCTCTAATTTTAATTTATTGGTTTAATATTTAATTTAATCATATTTATTTATGTATTGTATTTAATTTGGTAATAATGACAATGTGCATTGTACTGAAACTCTCGAGAAATTTTACTATCCGCCAAATATAATTAATCACAGAAAAGCCATTATTATTGAATAATAATAGGTTTATTGGCCAATTGTAATTAATTACGAAAATGGAACAGGTCAAGCAAAACTGAGGGCATGGGTACAATGACGTTTAAACCCATTTAAAAAATGGTAGATTTATAAAGATTATTTTAGATAAGTTTTAGTTTTTTTTTTCGTTTTTAGGCGCTCTAAAAAAATTAGAGCATATTAAGATTCGGAGTCATGGAGTTTATATATCAGGGGTGATTTAATGGCTGAAGTAGGTTTAATTTATAAATATTGTGTGAATAATGTATGTGTGTGTATAGATGTAAAAAAAACTCAGAACTGAACATCTATTGCAACAAAAAACACATAAAAAGTATTAGAAAAATTGAAATTCATTCAAAATTGAAGTGAAATTAACACCAGCCAAAACAATGAACTAAAAAAAAACATAAAAAATTTTTAATCATTCATAAATGGTTCCTAAAACACCTCCATTTACCATGGACAATTAAAAAAAAAAACTGAAATTGTAGTATAACGTGCATATAACAGAACCCTCATGATTTTTCTTATTTTTGCATGATCTTGATGTTTGTAGAAAAGCTAATCGCGTATGCGGTACGGTCTAACCTTATGCTAAAAGATAGTGATATCCTAAATATATTTACGCTAAAAGTTAGGATGGTCCCAGTGCAGAAGGCAAATTAGGAACATACGACCATTATGCATGAGACGAAATTAAAGTATTGGCCAATGTTATGTTAATTAATCATTGCAGAAATTAAGCGTAAAAAAATCTATTTTTACATATAGAGATGGTAATTAAAATAGATCAAAATAAAATCAAAATAAAACTAATTAATTTTGCAATAGATATTTCAGATTCAATTGAATTGAAACTAATTTACAACTATTTTTATCAATAAATTGACGCACCAAATAAAAATATCAATAAAGAAAATTTAAAATGCTAGAAATAACATAACCTTGCAGTAAAAAAGATTAAATACGATTAATAATGGTGGCAAAAATTACCTTATCTCGAAACCTGAATTTAAAGTAATGCTTTTCCAGATTAAAATCCCTTTCTTGTAATAAACCGAATGGTGGAGGTAAATTATGCATTCCTTTTATGTACTCTTCGAATATCGATAATCATTTTGTGAAATGGCAATTGCTATTCATTTGCAAACGTTTTATTGTGATACCTGGGTGGGTATAACCTTTTTTAATAATTATTCTATGCAAAGTCCAAAAAAAAATTTCATCACAATTCGTACACATTAAACATATAAAAACAACAGGGAACCAATCGCCCAATATAAAATATTCTCAATTTCACAACCAAACATCACCCAAAGTTTTCCAAACAATGATCTTTTTAAATAAATCTAAATTTTCCATAAACAGTTTCCAAATTAATATTTTCTTTACCTATAATTTTTCATTAAAACTACTGCAAATTAGTTTACATTTTACCCCCTCCATTAGTACCTGCTATAGTATTAAAAATGGAAAATGCTAGAAAAATACAGTTTGTGTACTTACACGTATTAGAAGTCACAAAATAAAAATTAAAATGGAAATCTTCCAATATTTTGTTAGGAATGTGGTTTCAATAAATACTTCATATATTTAGTTTTCTTATTAAAATGATTTATTTTCTATTTTGATTGAGTCTTTTTTTTTTGTACAAACGCCATTATTCAGTTGTTTCTATATGGTTGTGTTAAAGTTTAGAAAAAAATCAAATGTGCTACACATTTAAGGGTTAGTAAAAATATGTAGATTTTCATTCGTTTTGCTTACGAAGAATTGATATCGTTCTCCGTACTTTTACTATAAGGGGACGGCATATGCATATGCGGACCTTGTCCATATTGGATTATACTATAATTAATATGTATGTAGAAAATATAAAATAAAAAAAGTATCATTTAAAACAGTGTAAAAATATAACAAAAAAATTAATGCATTAAAATCAATTAAGTCAATTAAAATGTAGTGAAATCATAAATAAATGTATCAAAATTCTGAAGACCGATCCTATACAACAATCAAATCGGCACCAAAATAAAATAAAACTGGCTGCTAATCACATCAACATAAAAAGAGAAACCAACCAATAATCCTTTTCAAGCTAAATTTGTTTTGTTTGTTTCCAACACCCAAAATTAAACCGTTTATTTTTAAAAGGACAAGTTGCATGGGGGGGGGCCCATCATGGGGAGCCACATCCGAGAAATTAACGATACCGCTTCATCGAAATCTTCAGCAACGTCGCAAAATATCTAGAAAAATGCTTATTTTTTGTTTGTTTGACCATTTAAGGTCAGTTTATAAAGAAACTAAACGAAGCAATAGGCTTCTCTAATTCATTTTTATAAAAAAAATATTAAGTTAAATAATGAACTAACTTTTATCATACCCTTTTTTGATTTACTATTTTACTACCTATTGTGTACACATTTCGTATAAACCACGCCATTTTTAGGTAAGTTTATTGAATTCCTATTCACGGTGCCAGCGGCGCTCGTTGAAATTATCGATTTTTGTCATCTATCAGATCATGCGCGTTCTCGACTAGCTGACCGCACCCTAACTTATCTAAGGCGCCATATTGGAAAATGGTAGTTTATACTTTGTATTGATGAATTTCTCTGAAATTAATGGATAAATCTTTCATAGGACAAAAATGGAGATCAAATTTTTAGATGCTTATCAAAACAGTGCTTTTGTTAGTTAAATTTTTATAATTGCTAGTATCAACGTTTTCGAAAACGGAAGCTTTGAAATTATTTGAAAGCAGATATTAACCGTCTCAACTACGTACATTTTGTACTGGCCAAATACAAAATGACGTGAACGGAATTTATCTGTGCTAATTTATTAGAATATAGTATGTATGTATGTCTAAAATAAAAACAACCGTATCATTATGCAGACATACACAAGCATATCCACACACACACACACTTATCAATCATACGAAAATACGAAAAACATCAAAAATAAGAATATAAAAAGCACAAAAATTATTTTCCAACGAAATATTAAAAAAAGAAAAAGTAGTAAATAAAAAAATAGTAACAAATGGATACAAATCCTATAGGAATATACGACACAAAAATTTAAATCGACGCCATCTTTTCTCTATACTGATACATCTCACCAAATGTTCTTCTTTGTTCTTTCCATAATATCTTCTTTCTTCATGTACGTACAACACAACACAAAATATTCAACTGCAATTTGCTTTGAGCAAAGTACGCTGCTTATATACACAATTCACCCCACCAAAATGTTCTAGAAAATACGAATAGCTGACGTGTATTATTGATTGTCATTTATCGTGTGAGTCACGCAGTGACTTGTCTATTACTATCTTTTTCGAATATATAGAAAATTCAATATTCTATCCTTTAGAATGATTCAGAATGATGTCGTTTTTTTTTTGTTGTTCAACTGTCCTCTGCAGTGAAGTGGAGTGGGAGCTCTGAGCTGATAATTTTAATGGCCTGGTTTCTATTTGCGCAGTAGAAATAAAATAATAATAAGCATTTATACTTTTTTGTTTTGTATTGATTTTACGATTTCCCTTGATGGAAAAATTAAATATATGATGATGATTAACATTTGTTTATAGATATTCTTTTTTAATAAATGCATATAGAATAGTGTAATCATAATTTCAAGCTATAATTAGATGTCCTATATTATAATGTTGTAAATTACAAATTTGTTTTAATATGGCGGTGATACTTATGTATTTAAATCTCCTCTGCTGCTTTTGGTACTCTCTTAATTAATTAATTTTGATTAATATTTCCTTTTCTGTTAGTGATTTCCTTATTATTTAAATTTAAATCGATTATAATGTTATAATATAACATGGATTGTGTTGTGTAACCTCCAAAAATAATTAACGTGGCTTGTTATGCATATACATAACGCAAAGTTAGAGATAAATATTAATGCATGTATTAATATTATAAACAATTAAATTAGGGTAGATTATTTGTGTTTGTTATTCAATGAAATATTTTATTTGATGTAGGTATATCTAATTATCACAGAATACATGTTGGTATTTTGTGTAATGGCTTCGTAATCATATTTTCTACATCTTTACAAATATGAAAATTTATTTACTGCTGTCTACTACTAGTTACGAACTACACTTGTTAGTGCAGCTAGTAACATTGGAACTTGTAACGTTAAATAAGCAATATTCAAGGGCATTGAACTGTAACTGCAAATTTCAATTATTTATGTTCTTTGATAAATAATCATACAATGATAGATTCACGAAATTAAAATTGCAACTAATAAAGCAAATTATACATAATACTTCTACTAATTAGTAATGTCACAGGCTACATTAAAAGGCAGTTAATTAATAATTACTAATACTTTCTATTAATATGGAATTTACCGTTTCATTTCATATGTAATATTGAGTTACAGTCTAACTAATCTAAAAATTTCATATTTGTAAAGATTCGTTAATGATTACGAACCCAATTGTACAAAATACCGACATGTATTATGTGCTAATTAGATAGACCAACATCAAATAAAATATTTCATGGAATAACAAACACAAATAATCTACCCTAATTTAATTATTTATAATATTAATACATGCATTAATATTTATCTCTAACTTTGCGTTATGTATATGCATAACTGGCCACGTGAATTATTTTTGGAGATTACACAATACAATCCATGTGGTCAGTCTATTTAAATGTAAATACTAAATAATAAGGAAATCACTAACCAAAAAGGAAATATTAATTGAAATTAATTAAGAGAATTCAAAAAACACCAGGATATTTAAATAAGTATCGACGCCATATTAGAACAAATTTATATATTTGATACATTTCGGTATTTGTCTAGTAGCTGAGTTCTCTGGAATTACATAAAAATTTTAATGAATACACACATTGAAAATCAGCTTGGTATTTATTTTTATTTAATATTTATTCAACATTTATTTCTATACATGCAATGAAATGAAATAATAATAGAAACAACTAACGGCTAGTTGCAGCTGTTTTTAACCCTAAACTAAAATTATTCTAACGACCCCCAGGTTTCCCTAATCCGGCCGTGGGATATTTATGTTACAAACAAGGGAGACATTTGTGAATGAATAATAACGCACATGTGTTTGCTATTCAGAAAGTCGAACAAATAATGGAATGAATTGTTGAGTTTTCGATACTTTTTTACACTGCAGTATTTCGGCAGTATCCCTAACTATAGCCAATATCACATTGCAGACATGCAGACAGCTAATACAGTAGCCGTAATGTCATTTATTATTAGTTAGAACTACATGTACTCTAGAATAGATTATTTGACTTAATAAGAGTATCGTTAATATATTAAATTAAAACGTATACAACAAAATCACTCAATTATTAAGCGGAGATTCTAGATTTCTCTTGTTTAATAGGCATCTGAAATGAATACCAAATGAATACCAAACCAAATGTAGAAAATCATACTAAAATACTAAATGTTCTTTTTCAAGAACCCAAAGAAAAAAAAAGAAAATCGTGTTAATGTAGCAGTACTTAATAGTAGTGTGACGTCACGTCGAAAACAGCTCGTTTCTAAGTGAAATACGACCCGCATTTTGTTGTGACGTCGCGTCATTGTTATTATTTTTAAAGAATGCCATAAATTCTCTTGTTGTTTTACAACACTAGTCAATTTTCAAAACAAGAAATAAACATGTTTCCTTGAATTGTATTATAGTTTTAAGTTAGTTGATAATTATTATCTGAACATTTAATGCTGCAAAAATATTTGGAGCTGAATATGATTAAGACAATATTTGTATCAAATTAGTTTTAGTTAAAGTTCATCGCACACTTGATTTACTTGCTACAACTTTTTTAGCAAGAATCAACAAACATGCCGACTAAAATTAAACAAAGTGAACAATTTTTACGATTCCTAAATAAATAAAAAATCTGAAAAAAAAATGATTTTTATACCCTTGAATAATTCAGGCACATCTTAGAAGATAATAATTGCTTCAAAATTGTGCATAAGCATCGTTTTTGCATAAGTTTGCGAGCAGCCTAACAAAAAAATAAAAATAATGTAGGTATTATAATAACACTAATATATCATAATATCATAATTCTATAATATAACAAAACAATAATAAATAAAAGTTAATCCAAATTTGATTCAAAAATATTTATTTATATGCAGGTAAAATAGCTATAACTATATTCATTATCTTTCAAGTTCAATATCTAAGTGTTTTATCATGTTGATTAAAAAGACTCTCATCTTCTCTATTTCGATAGTATTTATTGCAGGAGCCCTAATAAGAAATAATGGAACCCATATTTCAGACCCCTCTATAATAATAATAGGTAGTGGAGCAGCTGGATTAGCAGCTGCTACGAAACTCTTAAAAAACAATTTTACCAATATTAAAATCTTTGAAGCTGAAAATCGAATTGGTAAGTGAGTGAAAAAAAAAATTTAATTCGGATTTCCATCATTTTCTTTACT
The DNA here is from genome assembly GCA_949748235.1 of Platypus cylindrus. Classification (NCBI taxonomy): domain Eukaryota; kingdom Metazoa; phylum Arthropoda; class Insecta; order Coleoptera; family Curculionidae; genus Platypus; species Platypus cylindrus. Next base: position 5,525,118 of record OX456489.1, on the reverse strand, counting down.
TCTATTATTATTATAAAATTATACATATACATTACTATATATATATATATATATAATATATATATAGGTGGTAGAATAAATTCAGTAATATTTGGAGATGCCTACATTGATTTGGGAGCAGAATACTGCCAGGGTGAAGTTGATAATATTGTTTATTCATTGGCCAAAGATTTTAATATCTTACAGCATGATCATTGGTACAAAAACGACGATAAAAATGAAACAAGGTGCTTCCATTCTAATGGAAACATTATCAGTTTAGACACATATGAGAAAATGGATCAATTTGCTAATTCTTTTGAATTATATAATGAACCTATAACTTTTTGCCCCAATTCTATATCAGTGGGGGAATGTTTAGAGAACCAGTAATGAAATTGAATAATGAATATTGTGTAATTCATTTTGGATTAACAGTATCAATTAAATTTTAGAAAATATGAATTCTATAGAACAGCAACAAATCCTAATGAATCGGAAATATTTCAAGATTCAATTGATTGGGTCACATCCTATATTTGCTCAGATTATTCGCCATTTGATTTATATGATTTAAGTATAGTATTTAAATATAAAGCATGTGAAGGTGACTTGGCTTTGAATTGGAATGGTTTAGGATATAAAACAATTCTAGAAATTATGATGCGAAAATATCCCAATCCAAAAAATCAATTACCAATTGATGATAAAATTTATTTAAATAAAGAAGTAATTAATATTAAAAACTATCAAAATGAAAGAACAGTTACAGTTACTACTATAGATGGTTTAGAATACGAAGTTGATCATGTAATTTTTACGCCATCACTAGGAGTGTTAAAAATGAATCATAGAACATTATTTAATCCACAATTACCTACAGAAAAAATTAAAGCAATCGAAAATATTGGTTTCGATGCAATTATGAAAGTTATTTTACATTTTCCTGAAAAATGGTGGAATGGATTTGCTGATTGGGTTTTCATTTGGACTGAAAAAGACAAACAAGGACTGAAAGCGGTAATTAAATTATAAAGCAAATTCTTTGTGTGTAGGTGATAATTTTTAATCTTAGATACTCAATTTCGAATTTTAGTTAAATTTAGAATGGCTAATTACTCTAACAAATACACAGGAAGGTGAAATGAATGAAAAAGTGATTATTTTTTGGTATGCAGGTTCCTATATTCCATATATGGAAAAACTATCTGATGCAGAAATATTACGAGGTCATAGATATTTAATAAACACTTTTCTTGCACCGCACTACCATACTGTCATTATGCCAGATAAAATGTTAAGGTAAATACCAAATATAGAACAAATTATAATACAACCGGCACTTATGATAAAGTTTCTGTCTACGATCTAACTTAATTACAATTTTATATCGTTTTAGAACATCTTGGCATTCCAATCGTTACTATCGTGGTACTTACTCCTATACGTCAGTTAAAGGTAATTTAACAGGTGATGACAATCTAGCGGAAAAACTTGCTTCTCCAATAATTAATGAGCAAGGAAAACCACTTGTTTTGTTTGCTGGTGAAGCAACACATCCATATTATTTTTCAACGGTACATGGCGCAATTGAAAGTGGATATCGGGAAGCAGAAAGATTAATAACAATATATACATAACAAATATTTATTATATTGTTAAAAAGGAACCAAAGAGTGAGCAATAATGCTCACTTAACAAAATGGAGAATACCAGTAACACAATTTATAAAAACGTAATATTTTACTTAAAATAAAAACATATAGTGAATGAAAAATCATTGCTTTCTATTGACTGACGAAATAATTGAGCGTGCTGCCAAGAAACATCGCCTTTACCACCAGATAGGATTGCAGTCAATGAAATTTTATTTCTATTGTGAAATACAGGGGTTCGTAATAATTTAGAGTCTAGAATAAAATCTATATTATTAAGAGTTCCGTAACGATTACCTTGCTACTTGCCTTTAGGTAATTCCTTTGTTAGATCACCACTGTTTAACGTAACTGTGACATTACCATTTTCAAAAGTGGTATATGAAAAATTCACTTCAATTTCATCTAATTGTTTCGATGAACCATTGATAATTTCAAAAGACCATGTAATTGTTCCCGTATTATTTCCATCTGGAAATTAATATAAATTAATCTTTAACCTTTTCGATTTTTACAAATGATATTGTACCTCTTCTGGCTAAATACACTTGTTTCCAGTCCTTTTCCTCTTTTCTAAATATATTTGAATATCTAAAAGTACCCAAATCCCACTTTTTTACATCAGATACCTCATCACTAGCTTTAAATTTATATGAATCTTTAGATACTGAGTATTTAAGTACTGCAATATTGTCTTTGAGTTTTTCTAAATCAATTATCCAAATATGATTTGGAGTAATTTCAGTTTCTCGACGCTTTAAACGCCACACTAAATCACCCGATTGTCGACCAATCATTTCACCAGTTTCTGGTGTTCTAAAAAAAAAATTCAGAATTAATTCAGAACATGAAAACAAATTATATTTTTTCGACACATACTTTTCTACTAACAGTTCAATTAATTCATTTAATACTCTCGCTTGTAAGAATTGTCGTTTACTTTCTGAATAGTTTTTCTGTCTTTGTGAACGTAGTTGCATTAGAGCAGAAACTAATAAGTTTTCTGAACATAAATGTCTCCGTTTCAGTACATCTCGATGTTTACTACTATATCTCCATGCCACATCTTGTACTTCATCTGCTGAAAATGCCATTACATATGTTACAGCCTTTTTCCAACCTGACTCATATAATAGTGGTTTATCACATACATTTTCGCATGGATCACAATGTAACCATCTTTGCTGTGACGTTGAATATACCTAAATAATAAATTGTAACGTAAAAAAATTAATCGAAATACTTTCACAAATAATGTTAAATAAAGTAAAATAAAATATTCCGCGAAACTAGTATTTCATATAAAAATTAATTATAGTAAATTACTTCAACCCAAACATGATCACTCCAATCCATTACAAATCTAGCATCCCAACCCATGGCGCGACAAAACAATGTAAAGGTATTCGCCCATTCACCACATCGGCCACATCTTGTTTCTAATAAAACATGTAAATTATTGTGCCTTGGAAATGGGGTAACTTGATTACATTTTCTGCATAGATAATGCTGGAAGAATGTTGGAATTCTTAGTATTATTACTATTATTGTTAATTGAAAAATATACTGCATACTTCAACATTTTTGGTATGGATGAAAAAATTTTCAAAATTCCGCGAATTGCATGGTTCCGTTTTACCGCCACAAAAATCACAATTCGGCTGATTCACCCATGAAAAAAAATCGTCTTTGAACCATTGAAGTAATTCTAATAATAACATTTCTTGTACTGATACTTTTAACTGTTTAATCTCACCTAAAAGTAAAGTATTGAACTAAATAAATTATTTATAAGTAAATTTTTACCATTTTTTAAAGCTTCTTCAAGAGCCTGAAGTCTTTCCTGAGCATTAACTTGTAATGTTTTTAATGGAATTAATTTTTTGGCTTTTTCTTGTAATTCCTTATCTTCATAAACTAAAGCCCGGTGAAACTGGCGCTCTATTTCATTAAGAAAAGTGTGTTGATATAACTAATATATAAAAAAATTACATTTTTACTTAAATAGTTTTAATACTGCCACAACCAAATATTTACCAAAACTAATGGTGGTAAAGTAACAGATTTCTGATTGTTTTGATGATGATATTTTTTCATTATAGATGTATTCAAATCGATACTACTATTTACTGGACTAGCTAACATTTCTGTTAATTCAATCAAAGCCATTTTAGCAATATTCATTACCGAAACTTTGAAATTCGTTTTAAGATGAAAACCTTCGTCATCCTAAAAATAATTGATCAACTTCTTATATTATTTTATTTATAATCTTATAACTCAGTTGAGATCATACGAATTACATTCTAGGGTCATACCTCGATGAAACCAATAAAATTCAAAAAATGTGTTGCACCGTTTACTTCCAAAATATTTTTACATACAATATTGTTTGTTTTTTTCAAAGTCATACCATTATTACTACTGGTCTTTTTTAAAATATCATCAACTACACGTAGTAATATTTCAGCAGTTTTTTTAGTAACCTCTTTATCATTTTGTTTCAATTTCATTATTATCTCTTCCAAATCCATAATTTAATAATTTCTATCTGAAAAATTACTTTTTGTTGTGTATTCACCAATTGTGTGCATTAATGCGAATTATTAAAGTCCAAAATAGGTAATATAATAGAAGCGATAAGATCAGATAAGGAATAAAAATTAGTTACTGAGGACATAGTACTCCATAGAAAGATAGGATTTATTTTACTAATATTTAAAGTTTAAATTAAAGTAATAATAAATCTAAAACCTAATAATATTTATATTAATATTCTCAATAAATCTTGAAAGAATTAATATGCAATTAATTAAATATTTACCTATAAATACTAAAAATTTACTATTTTATTTCAAAACTTGCAAAAATATTTACTAAATAAAAACGTATTTCTATTCTATTTATTTAACCTAAATAATTTTTGGAATTTCCAGAATTACGAAATTCTACGGTTGTCAACTGCCACAAAAAAAAAGAAGAGATTCTGTTTCAAAAAGCGTTGTTGCCAAGTTACAAATATTTTACATCAAGCTTAAAAAATAAAAACGTTTTAAATTTTAAAACGTGTAAATTTAAATATCTAATCCAAAATCAATTCAATTATATTGAAAAGGTTCCAGAATATGAAACTCTGAAAAACTGAATTGTGATTGAAAACTCTGTAAAACAGAAACAGTAAAACAAATTCAACTCTCATATGTATTTGTATAATTATAAGGATTAGTTAATAATCATGAAGATTAATAAATTCTCCTTTAATTTCATAATTTCATTTCAATACAGAAAAAAAATCTTTAACTTATATAAATATATTAGTACAAATTAAACTAATATATTCGGTATGCTTTATCATTCTTGCCATTATCTTAATATTAAATATACATAAGATTCGAGCTTCATACAACTTAAAATGCCGTTGCAGACCGACCGTTTTTATAAATGACTGAAGTACCAGATTGAACAAGTGTAATATGCTGTTGTTCTCTAGTAATAATTAATTGTAAACAACACTTGATAATCTCTTCTAATGCACTAGCTAACGCTTCTTTGTTAAATGGTTGATTCAGAGGTGGTACATGAATGAATAAAGTTCTATTTTTGTCGATGTTTAAAGATGTGTAATAAATAAATTCACACAAGTATCTATAAAAAAGTGAATAATGAAATATAGGTACTGCAAAAACACCTTATAGCTGATTTTACCGTCCAGCATTTTGAGACACAACTGCGGGCATTATTTTAGAATGATTTAGTCGTTCGCAAATGGTTTTGGTACATAAATTTGTTTCTATACAATCATTGTCACTCTGTCTTCCGCAATTTGCTTGACCATTTAAAGGGCAACAGTCTTCCGTATCTGTTCTTGTATAACCGCGTTTATTGGCGCAGGATTCTAATTGAATTTTATCTGTATATGACGATACACCTACATGAATAACAAGCTACGAAAAAAACCATTATATAGTTGACTGATTTGAACAATTTTTATAAATTCACTTTTGGATTATACTGTTTCCATAATTCTGGGATCCTTGATTCGACACATTTATAAACTACGGGAACTTGTTCCTTTATAATTTTGAAACCATTTATACTATCAGGTAATTGGGAAACGCTTTCCCAACTAGCATTTATTAAATGTTCTCCAAATGGTCCAAATCCAGTTATTAGAATTGTATCTGATGTTACCATTTTTCTATAAAAAGGAAAAATAATCCACCATTATTCGAATCGAACAGTTTTGCTACAAAGTCATTCAGTGCAGTTTCAATACAAAATGAAAAATATAAATAGAATAGAATCTAAATTCTAAAATAGAATCAAGAATCAACATTAAATTCAACAAATGAATATGATCAACACGATGTTGATTTGATAAATATGATTTGAATATTTGATTGATCAACAAATATTTACAAAATTTATTGAGCTACGCCACTGGACTGACGTCACTGACTTCAACTCATATGTCAAATTAATAACCTATATGTGAAAAAAGAAAAAAACAATGAACGTTTCTCCGATAAAACACAATTTGTATATGGAAAAATGCAATGTATTCATATAAATATAAGACAAGCTGTATTCATATTACTCTTATTTTTGGCTAACCATATACGAACAGGTAAATAAATTGTATAATTGAATTTCTTAATTTTTTTTCAGTGATATTCTCCAATTTGTAGCTGACAATCAAAATTCTTCTTTGGTAATAAATGAAATTAAAAAAACGAATACAACAGAAGAGATTTTGAATAAAGATATAAAGAAATCGGTAATTTACCTTATTTAAAATTCAGCTTCTATTTTATTGCTAATTAGATTAATCGCTCTAACGTAGGCATAGGTAATAAACAATGTTAAAAGAAGACAACATTCAACAAAACTAAACTTTTAAATTGACTTGCTTATCAGATTCGTAAATAAATAATTAGCACAATGTTTACACAGTTCGCACAAGTGTTGATTTTAATAATTTACCATTTCATATATGTTACTATCTACACTATTCAGTGAAAACACGAATAAAATTCGTGATAATCGGATTAATACATATTTTATTGTATTTATATGTATGAGGTATTTGGTTTTAACTTTCGTTTTTTCAATTCAAAATTAGCACAATCAATTTGATTTATACGAAATAATTGTTTATTAACACATTCATCTAAACACATATTTTTATTTCAGAGTGATACTGCTTTAACATGCCCAGTATCTGTAAATTGTAATAAATTACCAATACACTGTATAACATGCAATTTAACTGTAAATTGTATTTATGGCGAAGAACTTGTTACAAAATGTCATCGTAAAGACGAACTTACATGCCAAGTAAGGATCTTAAAATATCGATTCATAATTCTAGGAGTTTTGTCAATTATTTGTTTCAGGATGATAGCGATCAGATAGCAAAGATATTTGAGAAAAAGTATTTGTGCAGATATTGTTATCAAACTGAATCCTGGGAACACAAATGTTTATCAAAATTCACCTGTGGATCTGTTGAATCTCCCAGAAATACTTATATAACCAACTGTACGACAAATGATGATATTATATGTTTAGGTATAATGGTCTAAAATACTTACGCAATCATTGTTAAAAAAAAAAATCCCACAGGACATCGGGAATTTATGAAAAAAGTAAAATGCAATTGGACAGCAGGTTACAAATGGTCCACGGCATTATTTTTAAGCATCACAGTTGGTGGTTTTGGTGCCGATCGGTTTTATCTAGGTCATTGGCAAGAAGGTATAGGAAAATTTTTTAGTTTCGGCGGTTTAGGTGTATGGACAATTGTTGATGTTATATTAATTTCCCTGCATTATTTGGGACCAGCTGATGGTTCTCTTTATTTATAACGAATCATTTAATGTTTTTATTTATGTTATAGTTTAATATGCTGTGTTATCAACTTATAACTACTAGTAAATATCTAAACATATAATAAATATTGGGTAATTAAATATAATTTATAGCTTTCTAATACGTCTATCTTTTTAACTTTTCTATTATTTTAATATATTACATTCGGTTCAAAAACTGAATATTTACACTTGATCTTTACATTTGATCGTATTTTTTGAAAACTGCGTAAGTTTTCGTACCAATTAAATTTCCGAAATAGATGAAATATCATCTTTCTCCAACTGAAACAGAATGTTAAATGATATACACAATTTTTAGTTTTCTATTTAGACTTACCACTAAAACGTCCCTTTCCAACGTTTTCAGTAATCGCAATTTTAACTGCATTAATCCTGACGGAATTTTCTCTTCTTTTGTATTTTTCAAACATGTATAACTATCTAAAACTTCAACGTTAACATTTTTTAATACGTCCTTTTGATAAATAATTCCAACAATATTTAAACAAGGCACTTGACATTTTAAGTCGCACTTTATTACCGCGCCGGGATCACGATATCTCAATTGATTTACAACTATTTGTAATTGAGGTCGTTTATTTACTTGAATTTTAATATTGTAATGTTCATTAGTTGGTGTGACATTTAAGGATTTATATAGTTCACTGTCTTCGTAGTATAGACAAGTTAGTAAAAGGTTCACGCTTTTTTTGCTTGCAACATTATTGGCTGGAAATTACATGTATAAATTAATACGGTATAGATCCCAATAATAGTCTAGATATACATACCTCGAATAAACTCAACATTTTTCGGGGTAAGGGTTTGTTTAATCAGTTCATAGGGCCGATACTGCATCATCCATAAATACAAAATTAGATCTACTAACATGCCCGGATCATTTTCAAATTCCCCTGCGGAGATTCTTCGTTCAATATGTGGAATAATTATATTTTCTATATCGTTTTTATCCAATACAAAATTGATATTACTTAACGCCCATAAAAATCGTCTCAAATCTTTCACACGAAATTGATCTGTTAAATAAGCATCTTTACTTGTAAATTGTGAATTTTTCAATTTGTCTAAACCTCTATTTGTTAATTCTTCAATTACTGTTTTATCATAATAAAGGTAATCGGCATATAAAGCTAAAATGTGGCATATAGCAGAAAATGAATAACAGTCCATGGTTTTATTAAACATCATAGTGCAAGATATAGTATTCATAATATCTTCATCTTGATAACGATTATGTCTCAAAGTTTTAATAAATGTTATAAAAAGCGCTGGATCTTTTAATATCGACAAATTTTCATTTAAATGTGACTTAATTTTGTATAATAAATGATTATTTTTAATTTTTGTACTAGTTTTAAACGTCGAATTACATATAATACAAAGATCTACCGTTGATAAATTATTAATATAACTATCATTGAATAATTTCAAACACTGTCTTAGCCAAATATTAGCCTTATTTGAATTTTTTAATAATCCAATGAAGAATATTAATTGGATTAATTGTTCTTTGTTTAAATTATTAATTGTATTCATTAAATCTTCTACGGCCTTATTATAATAATCACTTTGTACTATTATATTTGGAATACCAACCATATATGAATGTAACAGACTTAGCTTGGTATTCGCATCGGATTCTTTTAATCTATTACAACATTCTGTATCAATTGCATTATATAATTTATTAAAATCTTTTTTATTTTGTATATATTTCCTATCATTTAAAGCAGTTAACATTGTAGCTATATTACGTAAATCAAATTTCTCGATATTTACTGGATGACGCCTGAATGTATTAATTAACTCATGTTTGTTTTCGCTTTTTAAACCATGATGTACATTAAATTTATCCAAATAAATTATAAATCTTCCTGTAAGCGTTTCTTCAGTTAATGCTGTTACTCTTTGGCCTGTTACGGTTTTGATAATGTCTCTTACTTCTAATCTAACAAAGTCCAACTTTGTCAATTTAACCAGTTTTTTCAACGTTATAAACATACTTCTTTTTATTATTTTAAAAATTTTTATAAAAACAAAATAAAACATTGTACCGATTTTTAGGTTATAGTATATACAATCGCCACATTTTTTTGATGATAAAATTTCAACATAACCCTAATTAATATTTGCTATTTTTAATTTTTTAATTTGCATTAGATAGTAGAAATAGCAGGAATAGTAGATCCAGTATTCGGTATATTTGATATATGTGTTGTACAGAAAAGTGTATGGTATTTTGTTGCTTTCTGTTTTTAGCAGTTTGTCTATATACTATCTTGCTATAGTTACTATACTATAGAACTACTATTAATTCTTCACAATCCTCAATAATCTATATAGTAAATTAACTAGTATATCATTAATTTATTTATTTATTTATAAGAGATTCAGCAAAAAGAATGGACGAAAAACAAAGAAAAGAGGACTTAGAAATGGAACGAAATGAAATAAGTTCCTTATTAGAAAGCAAAGGTAAGCAAATTACTGAAATAACTGCATATTTTTATGAATATAATGGAACGACAGCTGTTGAAAAAAGTTAAATAATAAACCCTTTTGGGTCCTAAATAAAAATGATAAAGCTAAAAGCAGTTCTTTTTCACTTTTTTGTTAACTTTTAAGTATATATTAACTATCTTTTCTTCCATAAAATAGGATTAAATGAAATCTCAACAGATACGGTTAATTTAATAGAAGAAAATGCCACAGAAACACAAAAAATCACATTAAAGAAAATAGATCCGAGTAATATAGAGCCCAATGATCTTTCCAGTATACAATGTATTGAAAATGAAATAGAACCAGCTGCTCCTGAAATAAGTACAGGTACCAAAAGAAATTTTGTTATAAATTCGAGATATAAGAGGAGAGTGTAGCTTGTGTGTTGTAATTTTCAAATTTTAGACGAAAACCAACATGTGTCTGATAAATATCAAATCCAATTTACTAATTTTGTACAGACGATGTTAAATTCGAACGAAAATCTAGGTAATAATACCTCTAATATGTAGAGATATTTTATATATACTTTTTATTTAATGTTTCAGCTCCTAAAAGATTCAAATGCAATGACTGCTCAAAAGAATTTGATTATAAATCTGCGTATATTATACACTCGCAAATTCACAGAGGTATGACATTTAATTAAACACTCAAAATTACAGTTTAAAATTGAAAATTATTTTCAATTCTTGTGAATTGTTATAATTACTCAAAGTGTATCATGTATGTTTACTATTTTTAGTTGACAAACAATATAAATGTGATCAGTGCAAAAGGGGATTCAGTAATAAATACTCATTGACAGCACACAAAAATCTTCATCTAGGTATAACATATATAATCATGTGTAGTAGGTGTAATAACTAAAAACATTTAAAAGCACGATGACATTAATGTAATTTTGCTATATTCAGATTTGTTTTTGCTTTTTCAGATGAAAATCCATATAAATGCGATCATTGTCAAAAGGCATTCAATAGAGCGGCGAATTTAAAGGGGCACATTAGAAGAGCACATTTAAGTAATAATTCCCTATAACTTAGAGTCTTCAAAGCGCCATGTCAACAAATATGTGTGCCAGACACTATACTACTTTGGTACAATATGTATTCATCAGAGTGTAATCAATTGTAAACCTTGACATGTGTGTAGAATCATGAAACATAAAACTAATCTGTAATTTTAGTGAGTAATGTAAATGGCCATCATTAAATAAAATTATGATTTATATCGACTAAATGTCTTTCATATTTTCAGATTAAAAAGCAGCTTGGCACAAGGAAACATCACCTAATATGTAGGAAAATAAGAGACGAGTACGTCTACTAAATCATGTTTAGTAAATCAATTTTATTAGAATCAATATTTACTAAGCCTATGAATGTTGACGAATGATATGGTTTCTTATCAATAAGTGATACGACTATGTTTCTTACATGGGAAACATATCTCAGTATTATATTAAATATAAATTATATTACCTGTACTATAAAACGTAATAAAAAAGATGTATTCGAGCATATCGATTTTCAGTAACTATTTGTCGAGTTCTTCTATGTTATTCGTATGTTTCGTTCAACCTTTCGCAGAAATATATTAATTGTATTACTTTGGTAACACGGTTGCAAATGGGACAAAATAATAGAGATAGATGCTACAGATTTTAAAGGTTTATACTTTATGGGTATAAGGTATAAACTTTATACATACATACATATGCATGTATAGTTGTATACAAATATAACAACATACAACTTGTTTTTTACACATTTGAAATTTAAATAAAACAAACCCTGACTGCTTATTTATATATAGTAGTAAAACTAAATAAATAGAATATCAATACAAGTAGTCGTAGGTAAATTTTATATTCAGGTAACTTGTGACGTCAATCTTCACGTAGCTACTTCACAAAAGATATGCTTTAATTTTGAAATATAAATGAAGATATATATGAATGAACTATAGACTGCGGCTGCACTGTCTGTAAGTACTGTAACAGTCCGCAAAAGTCGTAAAACATTAGTGATTAGATTAGTCATTAGAATTTAATCTAATTTAGAATAGAATAGAACTTCTAATTTTTTATTTTTTTTAGAAGCTTGGTTGATTATTTTTCGAATTATCGATAGCCTTAACACTCTCGACTTGAGAGTCTCAATCCTTAACCTCATGAGTTTTATTTTGTTTATTAGCCTAGCTGATATTATCTGTGTGATGTGATCAGCTGTTTAAATTAAACGGTCATGTTACGTTGTGAATTGGATTGGATACGTGGTCTTTACGAATTAAAATAGTATCTTAATAATCTTTTTTTTGAATAAACAATATAGCAAAGTGTATCTGTAAAGTACAATACATTGGATCCTTGCTATTGAATTATTTGTAACTTAAATAATGAGACTAACAAGGCATGAAATTAATTTAAGAAGACTGCTTGCAAAATGTGAATTAATGAGTAAAAATCGCAAAGAAAATGAACCGTATGAAAAATATATTGAGACTTTGGAAGATATGGTTCAGGAAGTGAAAAAATATCCAGAGTAAGTGGTTTCTTTCATTTTAATTAATATATTCAATATATGTAGCAGAAATGGTGTATTTTGGCTCAGTAATTTACATAGTAAAATAGATCAAGTAACATGTCTACTTTGCATTATTTTAGTGCATCTATAGAATCATTAAGAACATATCAAAAGAGAATATTAAATTTAAAAGCAACTTTAGGTATAACAACTCCTAGTAGATACGATGAATTTAATGATCCAATGGCTATGCGAGATAATCTACTAGGTAAAATGTATATGTTTTATTTTGCACTATGGTCATTTTAATTTTTGTATAGGTCTACGGCAACGGAATATAGCTAAAGACATTAATACAGGTGACTTAGATCAAGTGATGAAATATCATGAAGAAAAACAAGAAAAAATCACAACTGAAATATTGGAACTTACAAAATCATTAAAAGAGCAATCGGAGCTAGCAAATAAAATAATGAAGAAAGACACAGTGGTATATATAGCTAATAATTAATTACGAATTATTAAACGTGTAGTCAGTTTCTTTTTAATACATTTACATTTTTCAGATAGCCAGTAATTCATCACAATTGACTGATCATAATGCCACAAAATTGTTAGTAGAATCTGCTAAATTAGATCGACATTCTAGAGCAGCATGTAAATGTTGGTTGTGGTTTATGTTAGCTTTTGTTATAGCAGTTTTCATTTGTAAGTAACACGGTTGAATTTTATAAATAAAGAACCTATTTACATTAATATTTTTGTAGCTATGGTTCTGTTTATGAAAGTAATAAAAAAAGGTAGATATTAATTCGGGAGTATCAAAAGAAAACATTCATTTATGTACATATATCGAGAATAATCATAAATTTTTGTTTTCTTCCACAATTTGTGGAAGAAAACTGTTTTCTAAATATTTTTATATCAATAAGTATTTATTATTAAATTAAGTTCTGATTTATTATAAGAAGTAGCTATTTTAAAATCAAATAAATATCTAATTTCTTTGAAAAACACCCGTTATTGAAATAATAAAGAAACAAAAGAAGCAAAATTCATCTATAACCTACAGTGATCATAACAATGGCATATTATTATTTCCGTTATTATTAAGATAATAATATCATGGAAATGGCTTCCAAAGCTATACGCATAATAGTCTGAACATTACAATAGTTATTTAACCCAAGGTTAAATTGAAATCATGATTTCTGCTAAAATATCTATTAAAATCCAGATGTAGCAGCAACTGTAATAAATGTTCGCCACTGACTTTTTCACGTAAATCATACAATGTGAACAAAAGTGTTTCTATCATAATATCAGCACGTTCTTTAAAAATATTCAAATCGCATATATCCGTCTCGGTTAATACAGTTTTCCATACACTCGCAGTTGAACAAAAGTCATCACAAAGATCTAATAATTTTATTATTGCATTGTAAATCTGGAAAAATATTTGCAACCTTTGTTTTATACAAATTGATTGATTAATGTAACTTACTTTTCCTGGAGCATTAAGTTGTAATGTTGTATTGTGAAAAATCCTTTGACTATTTTTAGTTTTTTGAGACTAAAAATTAATAAATTAATAATATTTTTCATATTAGAGCTCTAAAATGATATAGAGCCTTTATAGGCCCTATTGATTATATAGGTATATGGAAAGTTCAAGAGCAGCCATTTTGAATTTCAAGTAGGCTGAACTGAAACTTACTTCATCCACTGATAACAAAAAAGTTTTCGATAACAAATTTGTTAGAAATTCATGATGAATTTTAACAATATCTTCAAATTCATTAGCATTTTCTATTGCCTTAAGTAATACAGAAAATTGAGCTTCAATTACATTAACTTGCATGTAATACTGTAAATTATTAACAAGTATCATTAAATTCTGTCTAAGTATCCATACCCTCTGATTACTAAAATTAATTTAATTTTAATTACATATGATTTTTCTTAATTGTTACTTTATACATTCTTTGTTTGCTCAAAGTATGATACGACCACAGTTTATGTAGATTAATTTGAGTTTTCCTCAATTTTAATAAAAAACCAAATAAACTATTATAGAATGTCATCACTTTCGGATAGAAGAGTATATGCAATGGCCACTGGATTTCAAAATTTAATTGGAGTTTTTGCCATAAGTTTTTTTCTGTAAAAAAAATGCTGTGTATTAAATAATTGTGACACAATTCTATTCAAATTGACTGAAAAATAATAGGATACGAATAATCATATATATCTACTGCAGATTTATATTATACTTTATCTCTAATTAATCAAATACGTACTAATAGAGTCTGCTTTTGTAGCCAGTTCAAATCTTAAATAAGTTTTATCATTTTCGCCATATATTTTTCTAGCTGTTTCATGAAAAATAAAATTTGCATGTTGCAATGCGGCATCAGAAGTAACTTCATTTAAATGTGTATCGGATATAGTGAGAAATTGTTGAAAAAGTTCACCTCTTCCTAATGTATAATAGTCTCGAATTAGTTTTAAATGTTCAATTAAATGCCCTTCTTCTAACATGATGGACCAAAGGTACTACAATAAATTCGCGTGCATCAATTATTCTATCATATTATAATGTTTGATTTATGCATACTTTTGTTAATTTAATTTTACATTCCTCAATAGTTCTTCTAAATTTTACAGAATTAAAAGTGTCGTTTTCCAATTCTTGTATTTTCCTGTAATATTCAATATCTTTTCCTTCCCAAATATCTCTACGTAAGTTTGTTTGATAACTTTGATGATTTTCTTCTTTTTTTGGATCATTCCTAATGATCCATACAATTCGACCCATGAATAGAATATTTTCTGCCAATTCTTCATTCATAAATGACGGCAACATATCCCAAAATATGAAAAATTTTCGTACTGGTGGTGGACGTTCAATTTTTGATTTTTTCTGAAATTTTTACGATAATTAACTAAAAATATATAGATTTCAATAATTTACCATTGTGTATGTGGTATGGCTATTTTCCGTTTGTTTTTCGGGATATGAGAAGTCTTGATCGTAAGTTTTACCATCACAAATAAAGAATTCATTATATGGATCTATTAAATCACTATAAATTATCCAGTTGCAAAGATGCTGGTAAAATACTACATTAATTGATTTGATCATACTAAAACAAATTATAGATTCGCACATATTCGAAATTATTATTTCAAAACTCACATTTTAACGCCTTGTTCTATTTGCTGATTACCACAAATAACATATTTATTTAGTGCATTAAATAGAACACTTCCATGCAAATTTTCCGCTTCAATTCTACTTATAATTAACTTTAAGGCTTCAAACAGCCCTTCATAACTTTTTACTTTACTTAAAATGAATGTCAGTGATAGCTGTGGATATTCTAAGAACATCTTTTCCAAATCAATAATTTGGTATCGATAATCTTTTAATGCATCCCGGATTCCATGGCATAATGCTTTTAAATAAAGTCCAGGCGGTATTTCAGTTGTAATTGTATCTAATATAAGCAGTAAATAATATAACTTCATGGAAAAATCAATTTCAATAAAATTACAAACCGTTCAAATTACGATTCAGTACTTTATTTACAAAAAACATAATTTTGTGATAACCTACACCAATATCGATAATTAACTGTAACAATTTTGCTTCTCCTGGGTGCAAAAACTGTGGTAACTCAAATAAATGTAGCCACTGAAATAGCATTACGAACAAATTGAAATTTTATAGTGAACAATTCTTATTTTTAAATGAAAGTTTAAAATATGAATAAAAATTGTTTTATTACGTCTTTATCTTCTACATTAATGGAATTTCTAGGAGTGTGCCATAAATTAAGCAAAAGTTCGTGAATCATTATGTATAATATAAAGTTCCTAATTATTATAAAAGCAACGATCGTTAAAGGAATTTAAATAATTTAAATTTTAAATAGATTTTTTATGGTTACGTTTAATTTCTTCCTTTTTTATTCTTAGTTCTTCTACTTTTACCCAATCGTGGCCGTTTATTCGATTTATTTGAAGATTTGGTTTTTGAATTTGGTCTTCGATATTCATGAATATCAGCAGCACTATCTTTTGTATTCAATTTAGCACCTCGTTTTTTTCCGCCGAAACCAAATTTTTTATTTTTCATATTTCGTTTTTGTAAAGCTTTTCTAGACAACGCTTTTGTCCGTTTAGCCTGTTTCGGTTCCAAATCTAAATTTTTGCTGATTCCTTTTTTATATTTTTTAATTTGATCTTGCATTTCCTTTTTCTCTTGCTGTCGCTTGAGTTTCGCCTGTATTTGCATCATTTTACCTTCTTTTCTTTGTTGTCTTAATTGTTTTACTTTTTCACTTCGTTGTTGTTGCTGTTGTTTTTTCATTAAATTCTCACGAATTTTCTGCATATGTTCATCAGTTTTTGCCATCTCGGCAAAATAATCATCAGGCCTACAAGACAAAATAGCAAATTACTTTACGTATTAATTTTATACGTATTATATCTAACCGTCTAGTAGGTAAATTCATGGATTTTAATTTTGGAATAGCTTCTAAAACTGTTGCTTGAGCTTGTCTGTAGAAGCCCATTTCTCTTTTAAAATCATTCAAGACAGGATCTTGACTGGCTTCAATTTGGGGCAATTTTTTATTATTTTTTAATTGGTTTTCACGTTTCTGCTCATTTATTACCATTTGAGCTGCCAATTCAGGAGCCAATGGTGCTTGTTCATTTACACAATCTAATCTTTCTATCCAAGGCAATTTTAGGGCAAATTCTTCTAATTTTTGATTAATGCCTTTCTGTATTAATACGAGCGAATCTTTAATTAGCTATGTAATTATAATTATTGAATTCATTTACTTACTGTATTATTTACAAATACTTTCTGAACCTTTTCTGGAAGATTCAATCCTGGTTTCAGTTCACCTCGTTGGAATGCTTCTTGTAACTGAAACAAAACAAAAAAATGTGGGACTTACGTATGAAACATAATACAAATAATCACAAATTTTCACCCCAGTGTAACGTTAAAAAATAACACCTTAAAATAATGAACCACACACGTGTTAAGCAGAAAATCGAGAAACTTATTTACATGAATTTACAGATTGCTTACTTCTCTATCATCATCTGAAAATTCAGAATCACTTGAAGAATCCAACATAATCAATTTTTTATTATAATGCTACTATAATTAAAATTATTAAGTTTTAATTTTAAATAATTTTGATTTTAAACCATAAAACAGCATTTGGCATTTGCACTTTACAGCTATTTTAGCGCTATAATAATATGGTTATATATTTTTGTCTTCTTCTTTACTTGAAATTTGCAAACAAGCAGTAGCAGAATGTTGATTATTGAGTTGTTTTGTATTGTATTGTATTATTTTATTTGTATAATTATATTTGTTTTGTTACTTTTGTTTCAGAATTCTATGGTTTCAGTTCAAGTCAGCCTGAACTGAAACAACTCAATGATCGAATGGAACTGTTCAGCACTAGTACTCCATCTGTGTTCTGTCTGAGTATAAATTCAGCGAGATTTGTTAAAAATTAAATGTAGACATCGGACATCTTCATTATAAGAATTAGGAATTAGGATTGAAAATAGAAATTGTAGACTACAATTTTATTTTTTTGTACTTTGTTAAGTTTGTTTTTGTTTGTACTGTTTGTAGTGAGGTAATCTCACTGAGATTGGCAAAAATTCCTCAAGTTGACAGCATTCCGCAGTAGATTGAATTGAACAGAACAGAAGAGAACTTGAATTGAAATGTCATTTGTCATTATGTTACAAGTTTGAAATTGTCAAAGTTTTGAAATATTGTAAACTATTCAAATAAAAATTTGCTTCAAATCAAAAAAACCATTGAAAAAAAGTTTAGTAGATAAAATTAGAAACTGCGGAATGTTAAAGAATTTAAATAATGAATTAGCCATATTTGAAATTATAGGTATGAAACTTACTAAATTAGCTGGTGCTCATCTATCTGTGATTCTTTTCACTTACTATTTTTGTCTATTACACCTATAATTCAAACTTTAAATAATATAAATAGCACAGATAAGTAGAAAAGAAACGAATTGTTCACTAATCATTTGACATGGAAAAATATTGGCCATGTATTTAATTAGTTAATGAATAAGTAAATTATTTTAAATTAGGCCATCTTAAAGACGTTATTATTGTATTTTGTTGTGTCTATTGTGGAGAATTTAGATAGATTGTAGATTTATATCCATTCGAAAAGTAGATAGGAGGAGTAAAAAGTGCATGCAATTCAAGAAATGTCTGAAAATATTGAAGATCTGCGGGTAAGTTGATTAATTCACTAACGCTATTACTAAAATATTAAAAAGTATTAAAATACTGGAACATTGAAGTTAGTTAATTTGTTCCGCCCCATAGATATAGTAGATGCATATTCTATCTATCTAACTATAGTCAGAAGGAATAACTCATTAGCCAAAAGGACTAACTCAATTTATTAATGTTGATAATGACCGAGATAACAATTCAGAAGTCTTAACATTCTAATATCATTTATAAAACTTTTCATCATTCGTATGTCAATCAGCTACTTTCTGATATTACATTTTACGAAAATCATATTAACTAGATGATGATCATTATATAAATAAAGGCTTTCAACATGATTAAGGGCATTCATTTGTTTTATAAATGCTGTTAGTTTTTCTACCATTTTTAGCTGCATATTGCCAATGTGTGTCTGTAAAAGGAGACTTTTTATATTGTATATATTCTAGTATAAGATAATATTCAATATCCTTATATATGTAATTTATTTTATTTTAGAGCATGTTATTGAGCTTCCGCGTCTCTGAGTTACAAATGTTATTAGGTTTTGCTGGTCGAAATAAGTCTGGCCGTAAATACGAACTTCAACAGCGTGCAATTCAGTTATTAGGAATTAGATCACATCCAATTCATCAAAAAATTCGAGAATTATATAAAACTATACAAGCGTGAGTAAATGAATGTAAAGAAATGGTACATTTTAAAAGGTTTTTTTTAGTTTTAAGTTCTCTTTCTTTTTTTAAGTTTGAATCCATTTTCAAATAACAGTTTTTCTTATTTAAGAAAATAGGATCTTATTAGAACAAAAATATATACAAAAGAACCGTAAATAAACCAGATATTTTTTTTATTGATGTTTAAATTAATTTTTTCTGACTTCTAATAGAAGTTCTATTAATTTTTTTTCAAAATGTAAATAAGATTGCAATTAGGTTGCTAACTTTTTATCATTACTTTACAAGTTTGTTGTTCTGCAGCCTTAAATCTGCTCTCTATACGATTATTTTTTATTACTTTATTTTTTTATTGCGTACAATTTGTGTATTAAACGTTATATTTACACTATCGCCGTCGTTTTCCCGCCATCGTAATCTCATTCAATATATGGCGTCATCTATAGAGGGTGAGCAAAAGTAGCTCTTTATCTCAATCGATAAAGAAGTTAACAATGCTGGCATGTCAAAGTCATCTGATAATAAAGTAAGTTATTTTATCATGTCAATGGCCGATTTTAGTTTTTCTTTTTTTTGGATTTATTTCTAATCTAATTTAACTTAATTAATTTCATCAAATGGCAGACAATAATATGCATTCACTATATAGAGGTCCGCCGTACAGGTAATAAATAGTTATTAATGCTTTAGATAAACTTCTCACTTGATTTTTGCTTCTGTTTTTTTTTTTTTTTTGTGATAAGAGAAGCTTAATAGAAAACTAGAACAATAGTTTTCTGAAATGTTAACGATACCATTTGTGTCATATTTTATGAGTCTGTTTGATATAAGTGATTAAAAATATCTATTGGTTGTAAGAATTTTTTAGTGACATAATTAAGAAAAGAACGATTTTGTTTTCATAATAATGAGACTAGCTTGAAAAGAATCATTGCTGTGGCTTGTTAAATTCTCACTTAAACGTGATTAATTAGTTGTTAATTGTTTTTATTTATTAGTTACATTTTTAAATATAAAAAAAACCTATTAAAAAGGAGGTAATTCTTTCATAACCTAACTTTTTTTTTCCTATTTACCACCAAAAAACTAGCATGAAATCAAACTTTCGATTATTCGCTTTCTGCTGCGAATTATTATATTAGAGAGTTGGCGATTTATCTATTCCAAACCTATCTTAATCAATTAATTTTAAAATTTCAATCTACCAATAAATTTATTTGAGCCTGATGTACCATTTCTTGAATGAAAATACTAATACGTATACTGCTTGATTAGCAATTATTGCAGGCAAACTGTAGCTTTAGCTTCGGTACCGCAAAATAGTATTCCAGTTACTTCAGAACATCAAGTTCAAGGTAACGCGATGTCGCAACATTCTCAACAACCCGGTAATATTACAAGAAACACTGCCCAAGTTCATCCATTCAATATGGAATCTAGATCAATTAATGTGAGTTTAAATTTACTGTAATTCTATAACTATAGACACATAAATGTATTCTGGAACTTTCAGACACGTCAAGCTGCTGCTACGGCTGCTTTATACAGTTCAAATATACCACAGAATATGTACTATCAATACGCAAATTCAAAACAGACACCAGTGTTAACAAGTAATTTTCCTGTACATCCAGATGTTGTATTTAGAAGATTACCGTTTTATGATATATTAGGTCAGCAACAAGTCGACTAGACTGAAAAAAAAAAATTAAAAAAAAAATCTTTACAGCTGACCTAGTTAAACCTTCAACATTAGTTCCACAAACAAATCAACGCATTCAAGAGCAGCCATTTTATTTTCATTTAACTCCTCAACAAGCAACGGATATTGCCAGTTCTAGAGATATAAGACCTGGTGTAAAGTGTGACTATACCAAACAAGTACAACTCAGGTTTTGTCTTCTGGAAACAACATGCGAACAAGAAGATTGTTTTCCACCGCAAGTAATGGTTAAAGTGAATGGGAAATTATGTCCACTGCCAGTGAGTTAACAAAAAATGTAATATTTTTATGGGCGATTATTTAATTGTGTTTATTTATTCAGAATCCGATACCTACAAATAAACCTGGTGTAGAACCAAAACGTCCACCGAGGCCCGTTAATATAACGCAAATGGTAAAATTAAGTCCAACAGTACCTAATACGATTACAGTATCTTGGGCAGCTGATTACGGGCGTGGCTATGCAATGACGGTCTCACTAGTTCATAAATTAACGTCATCGGATTTACTGCAAAGATTACAGAAGAAAGGTGTTAAACATTCCGATCATACACGAGCTCTCAGTAGGTTTCTAATTAACAATTTCATACCGAGTGTCGTAAATTAATAAATTCACAATTATTTAAATAGTAAAAGAAAAAATGAGTGATAATGACGATGTGGAAATATCAGCAACTAGTGTTAGAGTATCCTTAATGTGTCCACTTGGAAAAATGCGAATGACAACACCATGCCGTTCTCAAACGTGTAGTCATTTACAATGTTTCGATGCTTCCTTATATTTGCAAATGAATGAACGTAAAGCTACGTGGAACTGTCCTATTTGTGATAAACCTGCTCTTTATGACAATTTAGTAATTGATGGGTTAGTTTTATGATGGTATATTGAAACACGTAATTTATAACTTATCGTGCTGTGATACTACAGATATTTTCAAGAAGTATTACATTCCTCGCTGCTACCATCTGATTGTAAAGCCATTCAATTAATGAAAGATGGAAGTTGGAATATTGAATCTGAAGAAAAAAAAGCACCTACTACTATTGGAATACGAAATGTCACTAGTATAGCAATAGATGATTCTATTGAAATTATTGAAGATAGTTTTGGTATATTGTTCACTTAATTTCATTCATTTTCGAAAAAAATAATTATTTTTTGTACATTGTAGAAGTTGTAAGTTCAAAACCAGCAACGTCAACAACAGACAAACCAAAATCTTTAGTGAAATCAAAAGACGTAGTTGATTTAACAGCCTCTGATTCAGATGATGACGAACCTTTAGCCAAACGACGAGCACTTCCAACACCAGATTCCACCATAAAATTTAATGGTAAGTTTTATTGATCTGTTTGCTTTGTTTTTCTGCTTTGATTATTTTGCTGAAATCAAATTCTACTGTCATTGTATCTAGAGGAGCATAAATTGATTTCACCAAAGACATGATGATTGAACGGGACGTAAGTACTATATCGTTGAGACCAAATTGGAAAAGACAAATATTACTAAACTAAACAATTCGGGACGTAAGGATTTATATTAATCTTTCAACCTATCCAGGTGTAATCGACTCACGTCTCTTAACGCTTAAATAGCTATAAAATTTAGGGATACAACGATTATCATTAGTATTAATTATAATACTCGGTAACCTGGTAAGCTTACTTGGCTTACTTTTGTGAGTAAAATCTTAACACAAAAACAAGTAAATGTTCATTTCTACACAGCCTCTAAATCGGCAATGTTCAAAATCGGCTATAACAATAGTCTATAAATCCCGCCGTCACAACAAGATAGGAATGTCACGTTCCTTTTGAAGTTATCTCCAAATTCGTTTTTGAAATCTACATATTAACGAGTTTAGGTTGAGTTAAAATTTAAAACCAAATTTAGTGTTGTTTCGTAATTAATAATTTTCAAATGGAAAATGTTAAAACAATAGTAAAACGAGAATCGTTGAATTCCTAATAAAATTGTCAAATTTAAATGTAATCAATTTTTCCTTGAATTTCAGTTGAATCGCTGAAAAAATCATTCTCGGTCTAATATTTAATTACGTTTGCATTTTATTACTTCTGTGCCTTAACTTTTGTATTAAGAAGCCAACATTAAAATGTATGTTTGCAATATATAAAATAAAACTTTTTTTTTTATTGAAAAATGATGACTAACAAAAGAGTACAACTAAAGTTTAATTATTCATGTAATAAAGTTTGTATTGCAGAGCTTAAAACCTGTATTCAAACACGATAAAATTGATTTAATTGTATGGTTTTTGTCATTGTGAAACAGAATTAAATATGTAGCAAATTAAAGTCGTTTATTCAATTTTTGTATATTACACCTATTATGTATTTGTTTGTTTGAAAAATCGACTGTTACAAAAAAAAAACTAGTATGTGTTTATAAGTAAATAAGACGAAATTGTGTTCCTTTTATGTTTAATTTAATTAATAAAATGTTTTATTTTATGTATGTGATTTGTTTTATATTTTATTTTTTAAATATTTCCTTCTATTGTAAAAATAAAAATTCTACTTGTATTCATATTTGCAATTATTTTCTAAATTCTGCTGAATAACAAAAAAACACATTATTTTTCGTAAATTTCCTAATGAAGAGATAAAAATTAAAAGCAAAGTAGAAATACGTATAGAATAAATATCGTATGAAACATACCAAAAAGCTAAAGTGAAAATATTTTACAGAATCTCAAAGTATATCATCATCTGGTACAACAATTCCACGTATCACAACACCGGGTCCATCGTCTGTATCCAGTTCAGGATATCCACCTAGTCCTCGTGTAATAAACTTAGATAGTCCGTCACCGCCAAGATCACCACATAATACAGTTTCTCAATCACAGTCACCACCATCCTGTATGATGGCTTCAACCAATCAAACAAATTACAATAATGGCACACAACAAGGTCAACAAGGTTACGATATGTCAGTCGCTTCAGCAGCGGTGGCGGCAACCGCAGCAGCAGCAGCGAATCTTTTTACAGACCGACCAAATGATAATAACATTAGTGGTGGTGGTGTATCGGATATTGGATTTCCAGGAAATTATTAAT
The DNA here is from genome assembly GCA_949748235.1 of Platypus cylindrus. Classification (NCBI taxonomy): domain Eukaryota; kingdom Metazoa; phylum Arthropoda; class Insecta; order Coleoptera; family Curculionidae; genus Platypus; species Platypus cylindrus. The sequence goes on along the minus strand of OX456489.1, from coordinate 5,500,767 downwards.
AGTTGAAGTTTACTATGTATTAAGGCTACATTTAATTAGTTTCATAATTTTAATAAGCGGGAAATTTATTTTTTTAAACCTATATAGGTGAATTAGTAATTAGGTAGATTTCGAAAATTAATTTTAAGTAAAATTGACTGTACTAAGATTGTGACGCATTCTGTAAAGCTGGTAGCGCTTATAAAATTTCTTCACTAGAAATCTAGTACGAAAGATTTAATTACTGATTAGATTAATTATTTTTACACTTTTTACAAAATTTTTTTTTTTTTTAAGAATTCACCTTTTTTTGTCGTAACTTTTTAGCATATATTTCGAATTGAAAAGTTAATTATGTATAATACAAATTTAAATCTGTCAATTGAGTATTTTCGCTTTGCAACTCCAATTATTTCGCGTGGTGTGACACCCATTCGTTTACGCATATATGAATGTACTTAATCAATAATCGTATAACTAATAAACCAAACAATAAACTCAGTATTTTATAATGTAAATGATTTTAATGTATAACGATTTTTTATCTTCTGTAGAAGTTACCTTTTATTTTCTTTACGGAAATTTATAGTGTAATCAATTTGTAAGTATTTATTTATTCTGTATAAATCGGGTTGGATGTAAAAAAATTCTGCGTATAAAATGTCAATGTATCAGCAAACTATTTAAAAACTGTCTTTCTACACATGTATATTTGTCATACAAATTATCATATATTCGTATTTATAAACAAAACGTTAGTTTTAATTTGAATATATTATGTACTTTCTATTATTTCGATTAACTGTAAATAGGCGTTTAGCTGATAAAGAAAATATTTTAGTTTTATAAAGAAATGCTAATAAATATTTGATATATATATGTCATGGTGATTACGCTGTCCTAAAGACTTATCGATGACGGTCATTTGGGATTACTCAAAATTGCGTTGTAATTACTTCAAACAGATATAAAAAAGATACTGTTTAAATTTGCCGTCACAATAACAGAAACAAACACATAGACGAAATTATGCCCATAATAGAACTTGTGTATGTAATAATTTCGATTCCATGTAATTAATAGGGTATGTGATTTTTAAGAAAACTTTTTCCACCATTATATAGAGCAAACCTTAATTAAGCAATTTGTGAAAAAAAACTCTAACTAATAAAAAATTTCTCCAAAAGTATCAATTAAAAAATTGAGCCAAACCACTGAAACAAAATCGCGTGCGTTCATAGACTTCATAGACCCAAATCGGTTATTCTAGTAGTAACGTTCTATTATTCATAAATTATATATTTAGTATAGCATTTTCAATTTCGCGAAGCTTAAAAATTCTTATAACAAATGTTACAACTTAAAACACGAAATTCGCAGATACGACAATCAATCTTAGTACTTTTATCTAATATATATACATATAATACTAGTCTATTTACTAAAATGGAAAGTCTCCTGTTCAAAGTTACTTTTGACATCAAAATTTTAGTGTCGCTATCTCTTAGATAATAGCCAAACTAAAATCGACATTTACAGAATCTTAGAAAGCATTTCTGTAACATTTTCAAATCTTCGTCCTTCGGCGAAATTGGCAGAAAACTGTAATGGCCGATATCAGTGTGGCTATTGTCTAAGAGATGGCGAAACTAAAATCTTGATGTCAAAAATACTTTGTTTAACAAAGGACTATTGATCTTAGTATTACTATTAAAATAGTAGCAAAGATACTAAGACTAACTGTCGTATCTGCCACTTTCGCCTTTTAAGTTCGTTTTAACTTCTTACAGATGCTGTTTTTTAAACATTGTTGCAATAAAGAAACAGTTAATAAGCAGATTTAAAGAAAATTTGTACATATTTTTCAATGGGTTTCCATTTTGAAAAGTTTTCACTTATTCGCGTCAGTTAAAAAAAAGTAAAATATATACTAAAAGATAGAGAGAGAACTGCGAGAATCGGATTCAGTAACTTGCCTAGCACTTTTTGCTCTATCTCTCTCATGCTTAACTTTTCGTATGTAGAGAGTTTGTCTATCTCTCGCATTAAATACTTAGTATAATTTAATTTCTAAAAAAAATAAAAGTGAATAGAAAATCCGTAAAACTTTGTTTTGCTAATAGTGTGTTAAGCCATATTTAACTGCATTATGTAATAATTTGTAAAAACCAGGATCCCATTGTATGATAGCAAGCCAGTAACATTTTTGCATTTGTATGTAACATTTTTCTAATTATTGAAATTGAAATAAATATGGTGAACACACTCTAATGCCACGTAAAAAATAGTTATCTTTGCTAGTTAAAAAATCCATGGAATATGGATTAAATAAGTGACGGAGATACTTCAAGAAAACCATTGATCCACATATATATATTACATAAGTTATGTGCAATAATTTTAAAAATCTGGCGAATGCGCCGAAAAATTATCATATACTATATTTAATGTTAACCAATGAGCAAATTGAAATTTCTAATGAAGTTATTAAATATAGGTACCGTTAATTAGATTGATTTTATATCTTGACTAGCTATTAGATAATTAATTTATTTATTATGCAATTTATCATAATAGCTCACTAATATAGTGTTTATGTACGTTATGCATATACATTTATGTATATGTATAGCATCCACAACTCCTTGCTATTTCTTTTATCTTTTGAAACGAAACTCTGTTAGGTTTATGTTTATGATAACGACTGGAATCATACAGAAATCTAATCAACCATTTTATTTTACAGTAAATTATACACCATCAAAATACCAGCTATATGTAATTGAGAATAGTAAATAATCATTTACGTAATGTAACATTTTCTCAATAGGTATATGTAGGTGAATTGTATACATGTGTTATATGTATATGTAAATCCCACAACATATATAATTAGTGAAATGATAATTAAGAGGGGTCGAAATCTAATAATAGATCTATGCCCGTAAATCCAATTAATATAAAAGTATATAGCGGCATAATAAATGTAACAACAATTAAAAACTTCTCTGGATCTGTCTCTCTCCCTCGTTCATCTATTAAAATGACGATAGTGAATGGTGATTATTATTATTACTATTATAATAATTATTATTATTATTATTTAGAAAAGTTAAATTCAACCGCCGGGCATTCTAGTAACTGAACCCATGCATACCTAATGATTTTATTATTGTGATGATGATCACATGGCAGACCTCCGCACAGTTGTCCGTATACACACACACACCCATGCACATAAAGCAACAGAACAGAAATATACGTATAGAAAGAGAGAGAGAGAGATAGAGAGAAAGAACGATCAAGTCAGCCAGCTTTTGAAACAAGTATGGCAGCGTTCGATGTTTCGGTTTTTCCATTGGAACAATCGCCCGGCCGACTATTGTTCCAATGGAATGGCTTTCATCTAGCGCGCTGAACACTGACTTCAAAAAAAAAAAAAAATAATAATAATAAAAAATAAAAAAAAAAAACCTTTTCATCTCCTCGAAGCTGTATCCTCAGTCGTAATACAACATATCAGTTATTTGCCGGTTTTCTTTTGAAATAAATGCAGACGTGTATGTAACGCTCGTTTGGCTGCTTCATAAGTATGTACGTAATGTAATGTAATGTATAGGTAGTAGTAGTATAAGGTATATATAGGCGAAATAACAGATACATACATACCTTACAAGGGCACAACTATGAAAACTTGTCCATAAATATCTAAATTACATCTAATTGGATACAATATAAACACATATGGCATTCGAAAATAGCCTATTGTAATTTCTCTTTATGTTTATGATTAATTTTCAATAAATATGTAGATACATAGTTGACATTTATCTATAGGTAGGTATGTACATACATAAAGTGACAGATGATAATCTTTATTTATTTAAATTTAAAATCATCAATCATCACGCGAAAAAAGTCAGTTGATAATTATCATGAGAGAATTATAATTTCTAATGTATTAATTATACTATAATTAGTTGCTTTCATTATAACCTTTATACATGGACGAGGAGTATTATGCTATTATGTAGATTTCCATGCTACAATGACATCTAAAGATATTATAGTGTAATAATCTCTTGACAGGTGCGTGTAATGGAGTTGTTAATATTTCGCAATTGTGTGTTTTTTTACATATTTCCAAGTCACCAAACTTCGAAAATCATATAAATTACCTATTATATAAAATTCAAATTCAATGTACTCATATGTACATAAACATAATACGCGGTGTGTAAATATTTAATATATAGAAGCAAATACATGCAAACATCCGTTTTGAATACATTTGTAAATATGTAGTTATGCATTTAGTAGATAATTCTTGGACTGACTATCTTTTTTCGTTTACATTTTGCTTTTTTTCGTTTGTTTAATTTTATTTCTACCTGCATGAATTGCGCGCATATGCATATTTTATATTAATCTTTCCACATTTCTTTTTTTTTGCTAAACGTAAAAGCAAGCAGAAATAATTGATAAGCAACCAGAAACAAATTTAATTTAAATTTAAATAATTTCTTTTTTATTTTTCTTTTCTTTTTTATTTTTGTTTATGAAAATAAAAAATTGCTTATGCTTGAAATGAAAAGATCGAAATAAAAACAAACAAAGAGAAATACGTTTTGTAGAGTAATTCCTATTCTTCTTCGCACAAACAAAATGGTCGACGCTTGTCATTTGTTCTTGTATATCTAATTTACTGCCTATATGTAACCATGTGTTGGTTGCTATTTTCATCACATCACTATATATAGGTAAACATCATGATAATTTATAGCTGTCTATGATAATAATGATGATGATGATGATGATGACAGGTTTGATAATAGACTATTGTTATTGAATGCATATAGATAAATAGACATTATTTCTACTTGTAGCAGTAGATTTTATTTGATTTTCAAATTTTATCTCATTCAGCTTACACTGCACTTGTTGATAAACAAATCCATTTGCAATAATAATACTTAATACCATAATTGGTTGGTGTCGGATAGGTGTTACCGTAAATAATAATAATATCTATCCATATAGGTAGATAAGATAATATTATGTGTATTGAAAAATTTCTTTTAGCCTGCATAATATTATATGAATAAAATTAAATGTTAGTTGGTAATGACTAAACTTGGCATGAAACCACACCTGTATTTTCAGAGGCCGTTTTCATGGCTAGAGGACAAAATAGCAAATACTACCTGCTGTGATATAAAATTTCGAAAAAGACGGCACAAAATAGCAAATGAGGAAACATATGTCAAGGCATATAGTTTGTAAAATGGCAACACTGGAAGAAGGATTTAAATTGTAGTTATTAGGGAAAAAGAAAACGTTATATTGTGATATGTAGATATATGTATATTTTTATCCTGATATATTCTATTTTTGTTAGAGTACATATCATACATATACTTAAGTATTTACAATAATAAGAATAAGAAAGTAGTTGTAGAAATTTTATTTAACTTAAAAATTGACAAAAAACCTAAATAATAAAAACTAAAACAATAATAAAATAAAAAATACAAAATATAAAACTAAAATGAAAATATAAAAAAAAGAGTAATAAGTTTGATAAATTTTTACTATTGTACTATTGTACTATTATATAATCTGGACCCGATCAGTGAAATATACTCCAAGCGAGAGATTTCTTGACATTTATAAGATTCCCAAAAATGCTTTATAAATTGTTCTTTGCTTATTTGTTTCGGTACTTTTTTTGTTACTTTCCCCTCCGAAATACTTTTTATTTTCAACTCCGTTTCTGCCTGCAGCTCTTTCAAGCTATCACTTAATATGTAAAACTGTGGATGAGGAAAATAAAAAGTATTTTTTAAGTGACGATGATATGATTCAGCGTTATTTGTAGTTCTTTGCAGACCATGTTCAGGTGATGATGCCCATAAATGAGGTGGAAAACGGCTATTTTCTTTTATATAATTATCTAGAACATAGTCTGCAAAATTTTCTACTCTTGAATCTGTAGGCATTTCGGAAATTAAATCCGTAAAACCATCGTCAACTTCGTTACAGGGTAAGTATGGCAGTCCAAAAAACTTTTTTAACCAATTACCGATAATGTCCGATTGTGAATAAAATAAGTTTTGCAAACCTAGTAATCGTATTTTTTTAACCCAAGCTTGCCCTAAATGAAACTGACAACCTTTAATCTCTACGGTTGTAAAAACTTTTCTTAAGCCCAAATGGGCACTATATTCAAAATCTAAAACAACTTTAGCTGGGTTAAAATTAAATTGGCATCTACTTCGAATATGATTTAAAGCAATGCGCCACATATTTTCATATGTCAACGCATCTTTTTTGGGCAACAGAAAGAACATTACCGGAACATAAGTATTACAAGGTTCCGAAAAAATGTGAATTGTATATAATTGGTAGAAAAGTTTTGGACATACATAAAAAGTTCCATCTGCCGAAATTGTGAGATTATTATTACGAAACAATTTTATATTATTGTCACATGTAAATAATATAATTTTAGATTCTGGGAATCCATAAGCAAATCTCTCACCTGAACTGGTAATTACTGGGTAATCCACTATTTGTTCCATTAGTGCTTCCACCGTCTTGGCAATTTTAGGCAATGTTTTCTTCCGTGCTCTGTAAATATTCTTTTTAACGTTGGTTAAATCTTCATATTTTATTTCTGCTGCAGTATCTACTTTTTGAAGTTCCTTTCTTATAATTTTATTTGGACGTTCAGATAAGCTGTCTGTTGCCTTTCGTTTACATATTTTCCGAAATTCATCGTACTTCATTTTTTCTTCCGAAATAGGATCGTGAGTGTGTCGTTCATTGTCACAGGCTTTTATGACTCTGGTTACTGAGCTATCTGTATGTATCGTTGCAGTGCAATTTGATTTTTTAGAACATCTCCATGAAATATCACCTGATTCTAAAGTCCTTTGCTTTTTGTATTGAAATTGGTTAAAAATAATACACTTGCACCCTTTACTCGTTTCTGACCGTAAAAATGACATGACTAATGTTTTAAAGAAATTAATATATATTAATAGAAACTATATGTAGAATTGTAACACCTAGTTTTACCAAAGAAGTCAATTTTAAACTAAAATGACCAGAAGCAGAAGGAAAGTCATGAAGGAAACTTTTTTAAAAAAGGAAATAATAATTTAGATGAAATGTCAAAAAATGTCAAATATAACATTTTAGCCGAAAAGAAAGCAATATCTTTAATATAATATTAAATGCAGTATTCCTAATTAAGACTGATCCCATTCAGTCAATAACTTATTTTGAAACATCATAAATAAGGCTCTTTTCTAGAAAGCAGTTAACATAAACAATATAATAATATATTTATTTTTTGCCTTCAAGAACCTTCAAATATATAGTTATATAGGTATACTTAAATTATTAAATTTTTGGGGATGTTCTCATGTTTTCAATTTATTCCTATTTAATTCTTATATAAATAGTAAGAGCAGGTAGCCAAAAAATACATGGTTGCCAAATGTTCTTCGAACATTCTACAGTAGAAAAATCACGGCACAAAATAGCAAATCGGGTCCCTTTCGGTATTAAGGTCATTTGCTATTTTGTCCAATTTCGGTTTTCATTACCTCTTTTTTGGAACAACAACAGCAACAACGACCACAACGCAGCATAACGACGACGTGGAACCTCAACACACACACACACACACACACACACATATATGTATGTATGTACATACACAAAAAACACAACACCAAACAGCAGGTATCAAAAGAAAACCTATCTATTAAATCTTATATGTTTTATGACCATATTATTATTATTACCCAGTTATTTATTATGTATTTATGTTTGCCTGTATATGTATGTATACATATTATTCTGCGTAAGTATGTATATGAATTTATATATGTAAGGTTAAGGTAACCTTCATCTTGCATTATTATTATGCTAATATAACTAATATAAGTGATAGAAATATTAGAAATACGTGTGTATGTGTTTACAATTAAATCTTTTTGTAGTAAATTGTAGTTGAAGCGATATACAACTATGTATGTTTGAAATTGTTTATTTTATTAGTTGAAATGTCAATAATAAATTAAACCATAGACAACCAATTAAACTACGTATTAATCCCCATATATCATCATACACGTTGATTGAATTGACATATAAAAATTAGGTATGAACTACATATCGACAGATATCACAGCACGTGATGGACACATCCGACAGGTGACAGGTTGATGCCTTTGCTGATGGTATTACTATTATAAATAAAATCACATGAAAAAATGCCAAGTAATAATTTTAATTGTAAAAGTAATAATAGTAATTACATATTTTAATTATTATCTTTAAATTACCTACATACTTTCTTTTTTATTAAAAAATTATACCACTCTGAACTCACTTCATCAGTCAGATTTATATTTATTTTCTTTCTTAAATTTAAATGCGAATTTTACATGACATTTTATAGGTGTCTTTAATACAAATTCAACATTCTAAAAAGACAATAAAATTAAAATTAAAATGTTTAAAATTTTAACGAAGAAATTTAATTACCCAGTCGGTTGACAAACAATCATTTCACAAGCATGGATATGTAAATGCACTGTAGTAAATTTTCGCAGAGAATTTTTCAAAAATTCAATAAAAAATTTGCATTTTTTAATGATCAACTTAAATGTTAATTTTTATCTTTTGAAAATTTGCCAAATAAAATATAATCGTCAAATAGCAAACTTAATTATTGCGTTGTAATTAAGTTAAATAGCATCATACATATACCTACTACATATGTATACATATACACATAAAAGTATTGAAAATACATAGCTGCCGCATAGGTATGTAAATGAAGCCATTTTCTAAATAGCTCTTGATGTCAAGCAGGCTGTTTTATTTTGCAAGTCATGGTGCATAGCATTGCATAGCCAATAGATACTTCATATACTAGGTTACATAGCTATAAAGTAGGCCATGAATGAAAAATATGTATACATGTGTAAACTTGATGTTAGAAAAATACACACAAAGAAAAACATGGCTTAATCCATTTGAAAAATATGTAGGTATGAAGGTAATTTAGGTCTAATGATTGATTTAGATAATTAATATATACCGGTAGTGTATATAAGAATGTTCTATTAAAATCAAGTAAACATCTCTATTTAAATACATATTTAGATAATATATAATGACGTCTGTATTTTAATGTTTCTTTTCTTCTTTATTATCTTTTTCATAACAGAATAACAATGAGATACAAAGTAATGACTTTTTTTTTTGGGTATGTATTTGTGCTGTGGCTGAAAGGCTAAAAAGAGACAAAAAAATGTCTTTGTATCAGAATATTTATGGGATTTTTAACGATATAACAACCTATTTGTCTCCAATGGTTTTCACCTATTCCGCTAAGGCAACTTTATTCGTCTACCTGGACAAGAAAAAAAGATACCCAAAAATTTATCATGGTCGTCGTCGTAGTCGGCGACGAAACGGGTCATCCATCCATATAGTCGCTTCGTCAATCCAATGTTCTCAACAACATTGTCTATCAAAATCGATTTTTTCTTTCTTCTTTTTCTTGTATTCTGTGAAATATAAAAATTATCTTTCCCCCTTTTTTTTTTTCAATTCAATTCTCTAAATTTTTTTCATCGTTTATTTTTCGATTTCAATTATTATTCTTTTGCTTTTTAAACTTTAATTTTACAACTCATTTTTTTTTTTTAATTTGATCATTTAATCCTCTCCTGTTTTATTATTCTCATTTCAACTGTGGGCGCGTTCATCTGTTTCCGCAAATTACAGATTAATTAAGTATTCTATCTATAGAGAGAGATAAAAGATGAAGATGGATCTAATTGTATACGTTCCCACCGAGGCCCAGATCTCGTCGTCGACGTCCTCGTGATGAACTAAATCTGCTGCTGCGGCTGCTGATGATGTGAGAAATGGGGATTTTTCTTTTTTAATTCCAATTTCACGATTTTTCTTTTCGAACATAGAAGCTGAAATCATTTTGGCAATCAATCAAATTGATTTTTCTACTTGAATAAAGAATTAAACCAGGTTAAAAACTGAATAAAGTAGTGAATTACTTTTTTATTTATACGGAGTTATTGAAAATGAGTGAAGCGCTGCTTAAATTTTCCGACTTTTATTGTAGTGGATAGCGCTAATTAAAGTTAAAGTCATATTCATGAGAATTAATATTCATTAGCGACATCGTTTTTGACATTTCCCTTTAAAGTTGTCAATAGTAGAAGGCTAAAAACAGACTGAAAATTGTAAGAACCGTTCAGTAATTTTCGATCGCTTTGTATATGTGCTTATTTCATATTTTTTTTCTAAATTATTTAAATTGAAACCATAAAATGGCTTTTTAAACACACCTAATCTGACCTTTCTAATTTTGTCTATAAGTACATAATTTAAGCTTGTTGTACGTATATAGACAGTTTTGGGGATTTATTTAACGTTTTTTCTTTACTCAGTTAATGACTTTAGAATAAATTCCATCAAAGGTTTTAATTCTTATACCTTTATATTCTATATTTACAGCATGTTTGGAATACCGAATAAATCCCGCTTTCAGGTTCTAAACCCTCCAATTACAAATTAATTAATCCCCAGAGTTGCCAGACGTAATTCAATCCGGCACTTTGGTGACCAGTTGATCAATTAATTATGAAATAGGAAGGAAATCCGTTAATTAATAATAAAACACGTTTCTGATAATAAATTTATGAAAATTAATGAACTTTATCATGTAAATAAGCCTCTTATATCTGTACGTATTGTATGTATTTACATATATAATTAGTACTTTTACAAAAAACAAAACGAATATTTTTCTTTAGTTGGCTGTGAAAAATTGTTTCGAAAGTTCAAGAAAGTTCATATATGTACATAATTTAATTCACAGAAAATTTACACTCAAACACACATACACATGCAAAAGCTAACTAGAAAAAACGTCTTTTTGGAGAATTTTCAATCATTCGATTAAGTCCGAGTTAAATCGGCAATGTTCCGATTACTTGTGCTGCATTGCCAAGTTATGACTATTCATTTCCATGAATAGTGTATGTAATGTATGTATGATTTTTAACATATAATTAAGATGAGATGAGATAATGGAAAACAGTAAAGAAGTGCACTAATCATGAAATATGTAATAAATAAAAAATATTTATTTCATCCGATTTTTTTTTAATTTTCATAATATTCGCATAATAAATAATAAGAAAAAAAACATTAATTAAATTATGAACACTGTCTAATAATTTTATTGTTAATATAGTAACTAAATTAACAATAATTACTTTCACTTTAATGTAAAAATTAATTTTAACCTTTAATACTATATACTTTATTCTCCAATTACATGTAAAATTGATTATTAAATTCATACACATGTTTTCTTATAAATTATAGATAAATCAAATAAAACAGATAAACAATACATTCCATAGTAAAAGAGTCCTCTACTCTTACGAGGAAATATATTGTATAGTAAATTATTCCACTAACTAAATCATTGGCAACAGTGCTATAAAGTTCGTTGTATGGAAAATCGCCGTCGGTGTGGTTGCCGTTTTGCGTTCTCGTCGATCAGAATGTCGGAGCAGCGAAGATTGTCGTTCTATTAAAACAGGATTTTATTTTTGTTTTCCCACACTGTTTTTTTTTTAATTTTTTGAATTTTTTTTTTGTTTTCTGAGTGAGTGTTTTCAGTGACAGGCAATTTTTTCGCTCAGATATACACACAACATACAGACACACGGATAATAACGTTTATATGTGATTGTGATATTAGTGTTTTTAGTGTACACATTTTCGCATTTAGAAATTTTGGTGTATATTTCAAACTGTGATATTCTACTTATTTGTTTCTTTTATTAATAAGACGTGAATATTGTTTGGATATTATTATTCACACTATTGAATAAATCGTGCATAAGACAAGGAAACATACAATTACTGTAGAGGATAAAAAAGGACTATTTTTTTTCTCAACATTAAAATCGGTAAGAAATTTCCTTTGTTTTGTTTTTTATTCAAAGATTTGCTGTTGAGAATGTATATGTATAATTTAGCGGAAACAACCCTGCCTATTTCCCGTCCTTTTCTACTCCCTTTTGTTTTCTAGTTTCTTCTTCCGTTTTCTCTCTCGCTCGGTCTTTCTCTTTAACTCACTCTTTCTCTCTCTCTCATGAATGCTTGAAAGTTGGAATAGAAAATGTATATATCCAGGGACTATCGTTTTAGCATTCTATTACTCTTCAACGAATTGCTAGCAATATTTTTCTCTTTGTCGACAAATGCTACTCGGTGTTGTGTATTTAATAGTAGCAGGGAAGCCATCTTGTAACTATGGCTTTAACTGATTTGTTTTGGTTTAGTTTTTTGTATTTATGTTTCTTTGTTGAATTTTAGTTTGGTTGAAGCATTTTCTAATGTATCTACATTCAAAATAATAACGAATGACGAATACATTAATTAATTCAATTATCAGTGAATAATATTTTATTAATATAGTTATTTTTGCTTAGTACATGTGTGAGGGGCATGCTTTTCTTTAACCTTAAATTTCAACAAAAACCAAATCACCATCGAAATAAATCAAAGTATTCCCTCCCACCCTCGTCAGCGACCAAGAAAAAAAAAAACGAAAAAGGTCAATTCTTTAGGGACGTTTCTTGGTAAATATAAAATGAAATGAAAGAACAGGAAATCCAATATGTATTTTACAAGGCCCCATTGAGAGATCATTTCTCAATTTACACGCTACTGGGACTTTTTCTTTTTTCTTTTTCAAACAAACAACGACCAAAAAGAATATCTTAAAACAATGACTTGGTTTAAATACAGAGAAAACAATTCGTGGAATCCCACTGTTTTAATAATACGCGACACTTGTTTGTTGTTCTTCCTGAAGGGCAAATGCATTAAATTAATGACTGCTGTTAACCAAGACATATTTTATGATTGGTTAATTATTATTGAGTTTTAATTTATACATATTATGTAAATTAATGCTGCTCCGGAAACGTGTGTTTTCTTTGCAAGTTTCTCGAATTAAAATTAACCGAAGGAAATGAATCTGCTGTTGCTACTACTGCTTCGGCTACTGATGCATCCGCTTTTATTTCCTAATTACGATTTTCTTTTTAATGATTAAATTTAATTATATCTTGTAAATGGATACGATAATTATATGATCGCATTATGTATGTATGCATGTATATTAAAGCAAAATAATCAATTTGGTTCTGTTTTCCATTACCATTTATGTACTTTTAATCATTTAGGATACTCTCAATATGCCTTATTTTTGGAAAAGAAGGGCGTGGAACATCTGCCGTTGTTTTATAAAATTGCATTTGGATGCATGTATACTATACATAATACATATACTATATCTATACATATAGTATAGTATATACATGCATATACTATTTGTGACGAGTGACTGGCGACCCAACACCGAATTTTGTGAGGGCTGACTGATTTCTTGACCAGGATTAGTGTGTATGTGTAACATGCATTATTATCGTTACAATGCTTTTTGAAAGCGCGAGTGATTATTCCGTTTCACTAAATTCTAAAACACGTTTTCTGAAAATGGAGGGTGGGCTTTATTTGAAATAAAAAGGTATTTCAAGTGTTGCTTTATTGTAGCCACGCAAAATGACGTTAATGACGTATTTTTGTTTTGTCAGATAAATCAACAGAACATTTCGTTACCACATTGATTATATTAAATAATGATTGGTAGTTGTAAATAAAAATAATAGACGGTATTTGTACGATATGATAGTTTCAAATTTTTATGTCTATTAATAAAACAAAATGTTATGCCTAGTTACCTACAAGAAAAAAAAACATTAATATTACTTACCTATCTACATGAAATAAAAATAGTAATGGTTCATTTATTATGTATTTTTATATCTCAACTTTCACACCATACATAATTTGATTAATTACATTATTAACCCATAATATTTCCTATACATATATACATATTGTATATACTTTTATTAAAACCATTACAAATAACATACCGGTTAATGGTTTTGTTGTTATTTTATGAGATAACAAATGGTGCTTGCCAAACAAATTGAAATTATGTAGGCATTTTAAATATGTACATAAATTATTCGTTATTGGTCGTCGTGGATCATATTGAAATAAAACAAAAAGTAAATACATTTTAATAGCATACCTATCATGTGCAATAATTCTATTTTAAGATGGATTCTCCAAAGATAACTTGATATCTATCGAGAGACACGCTAAGTTATGCCTAGCGACATCTAGTTGTATAGCTATGTGTTCTTCATCCTACGTATTAGGGCAGTTGCCTAAATACATACATATATAGGATGTTTGAAAAGTATTTTCGTCTTCCGCATGTTTTCCTTCAATTTATTTGTATTATGTGTCAGCTTGCCAAGATAAATAAACCGTTGGAAAAATATTGAATCTAACGATTATTATTATTACATCTTTTCTGTAACATAAACATAACCCAATCTAAATACATATACATTTTGTATAATAAATACATATTTCAAACAATAAACTTTCTTTATATCGACTTTTTCACAAAGCGTATATACATAATTCAAATGGCAAAAGAGATGAGATATAGCGGAAGAGATAGAGACAACGAAAAAAAAAAAAAAAAAAGAAAACGATAATAATAATAATTTCCCCTCTATACAGAAAATTCTTTCTTTTTCTTTATTTACGACTCGCTTATTTCTTTGAAGGGGTTTCAATTTTATTTGGGGAGTTTTCCAGTCTAAATCTTTTCCTAATTTTTCATTTCTAGCTTTTTGTTCTTTTCATTAGAGGGAAGAATGGAAAAATACTTTCTGCTCTTGATTCTTTGTCTTTTCTTTTCCTTTCTTTATTATTATTATTATTATTCTTTATTGAAGTTTTTTTTATTTCAATGTTTTTAACTGTACACGTTTTATTTATTTATCTACTGTTTACTTCATTTTGAAATAGTAGCATAATTTAGTAGCCGACATTGTTGTTGTGTGATGGTTGAAATCCTCTTTTTTTCTTGTTTTTAATTTATTTTCATTTTTAATTTACCATTGTCATTTCGGTTCGACAGTTATTTCAACAATGACAATACAGATAATTACTGTTCATGTAATTTAGATGGGATGCCTGCATAATCGGCGTGTAATATAATGTTAAAATGTAATTTTTGACGACTTACATGATTATAATGATACAGATAATAATTATGATGTTTTAGCAAATGGTTGTGAAAATTTGTTGTTTCTAATGTGAAAATAACGCATTAAATTTTATGCTAGATAACCGTGCTAGTTTTATAAGTAAACAAGCGTTTTAAACTTAAAAAATAGTAAGTGGATTCTCAAAATTTATGTACACATGGAAATTTATAAGTTAAATATAACTGTCATTAATTCAAATTCGAAATCGAATTAGATAACAAATGTTTAAATAGAGATAGTAGTATATAGTAGATATAGTGAATAAACATTCATTTCTTTTTTTTTTATGGGTAGATATCTACTTATTGCTGTTGTTTTAAGTGGGCTCTCGATAAGTCTGAATACACTTGCCTTTCAAATTCTTTTTCTAATGAGATATTTTATCTTTATATCACATGATGATATTTAAGAAAAAAAATATACTTATTAGTTAATTAATTATACTAGATACTTATGCAGGTTTTCTAATGAATATAAAAACATGCATACTTTGTTGAATACCTACTCAAACATGTTAAATAGTAACTCGTAATTTGATTTGAAAATATATAGTAATTTATTTCTACTATACATATTCAACGCATTGTCATTAATTATTATTCAAATATAATTTAGATAAAATTAATATATGTAATTACGAATTACATGTTTAACAAATATTCAGTAATTATACCTATTATAATACCATAGAACAGTAAAAACCTGTTTCTCTATACGTTACTTTAAATTTGAAAGGTAAACCCAAGTGCATAGACACATAGTACTGAGTACATAATATATGTACATATATGCATACATAACATATGCATTAATTATTCGTTAACTTACCTGCAGGACAAAATTTCTAATTATTTATACATTAGGCCTAATTACGAGTTAATGTTTCGAATGTTTGCAATTCTAATAATACTTACGTATACGTAGCTATCAACTGTGTACTTATTTATACATATATATACACATGTTCCTTGTATATTATACGTAACATAAGACAGAGGTACTGTTAAAACAAATTTTTGTCTTTAATTTAAAACAAAGTAGGTGTTAATTAAAACCAGTTGAAAAATTAGCTGTTTTTCTTTATGCACAAAAGAAAAGAAAAAAAAAGATGAAATTAGCATGTTAACAGGATTTAGTTTTAGTAAATGAATGAAAATATACAAAATCAAATTGAATGTGAAAATACAACGGATAAATGGTTTGAAAAAAAAAATTATGCTAAAATAAAATGTAAATGAAATGAAATAGTATGTGTGTGTGTATATGTATTTGTAATTTCTTTTGTTTGCAATTTTATTTCACACACATAAAATTTGCAACCCACTTAAATTTACAGTAGTAAAATTTTTATTGTTTGAAATGTTTTTTATTTTTTCTATTAATGTTATTGTCATTGTTATTATTATTGATAGTGGTTTGTTTTATACTATAGTGTCATATATGATTTCATTTTTAGAACATATATGAAATTTTAATGATTTCTATTCTATTGTCTATTATTATTCCGACTGTTGCTGCTGTTTTGAGATAATCTAAATGTAATAGGCCATACCACGCTATAAAGTGCACTTATTATTTAATGATATACAATTACAAACTAATAAATATTAATTAATTTAATATCCTCCAACAATAACTTAAATATTTACACACACACACGAATAACAAATAAAGGAATGAAATACATACCTACCTACATTGCATACCTACATCCATACATATACAGCAAAGTTACCATGTATGGGAGTGGATATTTTAACGATTCGATTTTCAATAATTGAGAAATCGTGAAGCCAGTAAAGTAGTAGTAATGGATTATTTGTTGTTTCATTCTTTTTTTTTTTTTTTTTTTTATTTGTACCATATAAAGAATGATTTTTCCAATTTTGCTCTTGGCAAATCAGTTAAGAAGAATACATAAATAAATAAGAGAAAAAGAAAAAGGACGTGACGTGTTTAATTTAAAGGAAAATGAACAGTAATTAATGGCACATTAAAAAAATTGAGAGATGGCTGTTCACCTTCGAAAATGGAGAGCGCAGAGAAACTGTCAAAGATCTTAACAAGGTGAAAAGATGAATCGATAACAATTAGTGTCCGTATAGACAGTTTTATTTACTTAGATTATTCTACGTATTGTCTTCATATTTTAATACATTCATTCAAACAGTTTATATCCTTTTAATTTAAAAGAATTTCCGCTATACCTAAACTAACACAGTTGGCCCTGGCTATGTTAGGACGATAAAAAGATGGCATCAAGCAAGTGTGTCAAAAATTAGAGCAGTGGCGCCGTTGTATCCGACAATTAACGAAACCAGCCGATCTAGTTTAACCGCAATAATTTTCTGCAAAATGTTGATTTTAATCCTTTAATTATGCTGTTTAATCGTACGGAAAATTAATTTTTTAAAAATTTAATAAATTTAATAAACTCACATAAAATTAAATTAAAAGTTTCATTAATTTTTGTTTTTCTTTGAATTTGTTTTCGAGATAACAAATTTCCAATTTTAATTACATACATACATACATACTATGTGTATGTCATATTTGTTTTGACATATAGATTTAATTAAATTTCATGTAATTAAAAAAAGGTGGAAGGAAAAGGTACGCTGTTAATTGATTAAATTCATTTAATGTAAATCAACCCGCACACACACACCCAATCTGTTTATTATTATCTTTATAAATCTGGTTAAATTGACATGCCGATTAAGTGCTAATAAAATATCCGAATGAGTGCATTTTGCTCATCGATTTTTCGCACCACAAAGAACTTCTATACTATACTATTTATTACTACTGCTACTGGCTATAGCCTAGCTATGTTATGCTATGCTATATCCGTGTTGTTTAGCGCGGTAGTCCAGAAAACTCAATGTTTTCTGGACGTGTAATATACCTGCATCATTGCTTATGTTGTTACTGTGCTGTGTTGCAGACATTTTGGAGTAAATAGTTTCACTCCAGAAGCGGAAGAATATAATAAGATGGAAACGACAGTCGGAGGAAATATAAAGAAAGAATGAGAGAGAATAATACATATAATAGGGAGGCGACGTTGATGTTGCTGTATACTAGATAGAGAAGGAAAGACGACGAAGAAGAATGAAATGAACGAACGAATGAAACGAATGCATTATTGGCAAGACAAGACGGGAATGTAGTAGAGACGTTTGCAGACAAAATAATAATGATAAGCAAGTAAGATAGAAGAAAAAGGCGAGAGAACGAAGACGAGACGAGAAATGCCTTAAAGGGTCTACTCTTTGAGAGAGAACTTGTTCTCTTCTATATATGTATATATATATATATACATATAAAGGAAATGAAATGAAGGGGGAAAAAGAAGAAAGAA
This sequence comes from Platypus cylindrus, assembly GCA_949748235.1. Classification (NCBI taxonomy): domain Eukaryota; kingdom Metazoa; phylum Arthropoda; class Insecta; order Coleoptera; family Curculionidae; genus Platypus; species Platypus cylindrus. The sequence goes on along the minus strand of OX456489.1, from coordinate 5,482,155 downwards.
AAATAAAAAATAAAAGTTTTACTTTCTCGCGCGTTCATCTTCATGAGAAAAAGAAGTGTGCATGTGGTGTATAAAATTACAGGGGCCTTTTTGTTTTTTTTTTTTTTCTTTTCACTTATTATTATTATTAAGATGTTGTTGCTGGAAACAGTTTTCTGAAAGAGGTGTGTCATTTTATTATTTACAATATAACTCGTTGAAAACGTACATACACACAAGGAAAAGGCGTCACACACGTATACACATCTTTTATATATCTGATAATTTGTCAAGTAAAAAGGCAATAATGTGTGGAATCTGAATTTATATCGTTTAAGATTAAACAAGTAGATAATATGTAAGTGTCTACTATAAACAGAGTATGTGTGTGTGTGTGTTGATTTTTTATTTTGTTTATTATACTATACCTACATGTAGTGATCTGGTGGTGATTAGAAAAGTTACCTACCAGCAGCAGCAGCAGCACCAACAACAGAGAGAATGTTAATTGACTGAAAAAAGGCTTGGCATCAACATCAAGCATTTGATAAGAGATAAAGATAGTAGTAAAATAATTAGAAGTGAAAATGAATTAATACTATTAATGAGTTTTGATTATTGCTTTGAAGAAAGCAGGGACTTGGACTACTCCTATTCGGAATTCTAGTTATTTAAGTAATAATAACTTGAGAAACTATTGTATCTACGTACAATAGTGGAATAAATTTTAAAGCCAATTGAATTTTTGTGTTTACAAAGTTTTAAAAAAACTATTTTTTACTTTTAAGCTTAGAAAACAGAATAAATATGCATTGTGATGTGACCTATCACTAGAATAGAAATGGAAATTCCTTTTTTAACGATCCCATGGCCAACTATAATTTCCATAAAAAATAAAATAAGTTTGCGTCATATCGTAAAAACTAAGTAGGCTATGAAAAAAGCGTTGACTTTATTGAATTCCATGGAAAATATCTATCGAACGTGATTTGAATTTTCTTTCTATCGTTAATAATTTTCTCGTTATTTAGCATTTAAGAGAGTGATATTTTTTGCAGTGTTTTAGCATATTTTATTAACTTAGATTTACAACAAATGTGAACGTGGTAAAGAATTTCTTATAAAATTTACAAATTTGACCCTTTTCCAACAAAGCAATTTTTTTGTGACGACAAAAAATGTCCACTCTGTATATCCGTAAAAAAAAAACATTTAAAATCATAGTAAGTTAACCAATCAAAAAATTACAAACCATTACAATTACTCGTCTGGATACATTTAATTTCTCGTAACATTTCTATTACATAAATTCCATCATCATCATCGTGTCACCGATTTATATATACACACACACATGTATAGGTAATCTAATCTAACCCTCTTTCCACTCTACTACATTATAGTATGCAGAGAATGAGGAAATTCCACTCTCATCTCATTTCATCCCTTCTAATAATAATAGTATGCTAGAGAGCTAAAGTAAAATCGGCTAACCCAAAGCAATTGAAGATAACGACGTCGACGTCGACGACGACGACGACGATGACGATGACGACGGGAAATGCAGTGAAACACTACTTGAACCGTTATAGATATAATAACGAAGCGTATGTATTAGAAATTGAATGTGTCTTTCCTATACTTACCTACCTATCTACCTACTCATCTAAATCTCTGAATTTATCTCTATACATATAGATGTGTCGGAAAATTACTTTGCAATACATATACAGTAAAAACTCATGTTTACGAACACCGGCACAAGCAACAAAACGATTTTTATTCATTGCAAATAATAACCTTTGATTTTTTACATATTATCGAAGTTAATTCATTTAAAAATTGAAGATGGCGCAACTTCAAGGCAGTTGATGCAATAGATGCAACCATTTTTTATGTATTTTTTTTAGGTTATTGCAAATTACTTCTCACTATTACTAAGTGAAATAAGAAATCATTTTCATTACCATTTATAAATACATATTATTATGTCAATACAGGGTTCTCTCGTAATTATTAAAGATAAATTGCGATATTTATTTATTGATTTATTCATTTCCAATGTCATATTTTAAAACAAAAACTAACAAGCTAAAAATGAAAAAAAAAAGTGAATAGAGTTGAACATTGAAAAACATGTTGAAATTCCATTTATTCTGGTTAAGCAGGTTTTCTTTTGTATGATTACCTGCACAACAATGTTTTACTATTCAAGAATAACATTGAAATAAGGCAGAGCTACATACATACATATATACTTATCTGCATTGTACGCTTGTGATGATGGTGATCACTGAAAAATGATTTGGGGTTATGTTTAAACGATGATCTATGAGAAGTACGTAGTTGAGAATGGTAAAAGTTCAAAGATCAAAAGGTTTTTGCTTGTCTAATTCAAAAGGCAATCGTGTGGATGTTCTCACTGTTGTATTTACTAATTCTTTTTGCCTTTTTTTTTCTTTATGTTTTGTTAGACCTCTCAAAACACAAATCATTAGATTTGCATGCATATAATGATTGATTAAATTAATGGATACGAATATCTTCCTGTAGGTTAATATCTTTTGTTCAGTCCAAATTATGACAAATCAGAAGGAACACCTTGCCCAAAACTGCCTTTTATTTTATTATAGGAAAGAGGCGATCAACATATAAAAGGAGCAGCTCAAATTTAAATTCACATATTTGAAAATTGTAACATATTTCACTATAAATTTGTAGAATATTTTGAGTCAAAATCAATAGAACAGTATCGCCGTTTGCTGAATTGTTTTATTCCATGGTTTCATATTAAATTTAAAAACCGTGTAGTTTTTTATCAAATGAAATACTTATGCAAATCCTCTCTAATCTCGTCAGTAAATCCTTTTTTAACAAATAGCAAAAAAAAAAAGAGAAATAACAGCACCATTTTATTTCAACCCACATTATTTCAACCGGCTAGCTTCACCATCACACATACACAACAGTTTTCGTATTAAGGATCCGCATGTTGTTTGAAAACAGCTGGAGATCGTTGCTTTTTTAGCTCTAATAATGTATTAGTGTAGGTATGTTATTATTTAAGGTTAAGTCGACTATAGATGTAGTTATGTAGGTAGAAGACTTGAAATTCGAAAACGCTTTACTCAATCGTATAATCTTCGTTAAAAATGTAAAGGTATTTTAAACATTTTTGTTCCCTGCATGTGCATTGCCTTCTGATCATCATAAATTATCTCTCATTAAAAGGAAATTGTATCTAAAAGATAAACGAAATGACAAGACGCAACAACAACAACAACAGAAACGCAAACCCTTTTCCCAAATTAACCCTTTCTAAACTAATGGATTAGTTCAATATCAGTTAATTGGCTGGAGAGTACGAGTAGTAGTAAAGTTTGTAATTACATATTATTATTATTATTATTATTAACTTGGGAAAATGTTAATTTGTCACTAGGGAAATTGTATTCATTATCTAAAAACATAATTATATCGTAGTGGTGGTGGTGGTGGTGGTGGTGGTGGTAGAGAGTGAGAGAAAATGAAGGAATCTTAATGGTTACTGTTGCTTATCTTCGTGTAATATTTAATGGACATTGTTGTGTTTTATGCCTTTAATGCCCATTAACATGTTTTTTATATGTCTCTGCCTAAAAACTTTAAATTTAATACAAAGTAATTTAATGTTAAATCGAGTGAAATTCAACAACAATAAAAAACTTCAACATTGAAAAAATTTCTCATTAATTTTTTTGCTTTACAACAAAAGATGGATAATAAGTTAAGCGATTGCTCACTCACTCACTCACTCAGTTACACTGACACAATAGCACCCAAATAATTCATCATCTCCCTTTAGTTTTGGTTTAGTAGAGAGAAAACCAATTGCTTTGTTCATCATCAAAACGTATAATGAATTCTCTTTCTCACTCTTTCACTTCTTTCCATTAATAAATTGTTGTAAGCGGTAAAATTTACATTTTGAATACATTTAAATACATTAAATTCTAATCATAGTAATACTGGTTATAAGTGTACGGAATGAACGAACATGGTTCTCTGACTGGCCAGTTTATATGAGCGTCACTAATTGCCAATAAAACTGAATTAATGACATTGAAAATAATAATCAATATATCATTATCTATTTTAAATATTTATCTATTATGGTTATTCTCCCTATTTATTTATCTTAATCATTTTTTAAATAACTTTTATATTTCTTTTTGATTGTGTGTGAATGAATATTTGATTTTTAATAGTTAATATAAAAAAAAGAATCGAAGTTACAAAGCTCAACGCCTTCGGATTCTTTGTCTTCTAGATGGCGCCGTGTTACAACTACCCACATGCTTGTCATTTCTATCATGCATTTTGATGTTTTCCAAGACGTTTGACTTTGATAATGTACTTATGTTGTTATTGAATTAAATATGGACTTGACAATATGCACATTTTTACGAAACTAATATTCCTGAAAATATGATCTTTATTCCTCAAAAAAAATACTCCTAAAAATAATCAACTTAGAAATTTATTTCATTTTATTTTTTTATTTTTAAGTTACAACCGAACTAGCAGCTGTAAATAGCACCGTTATTTATATGAAAAAAAAAAAAGATTACAATTTTAAACCGCAATTTCTTTCAATAGAAAAATGATAAAACGACTTGCCCATGTAATTATTTATTATTATTATTATTATACTAATGTATACTACTCGTAGACCATTATGGTAAGCGAGTTAATTGCCTGTAAATAATTTGAATTCCCATAATTTGTAATGGCTTAATTCTATTTCATTTTAATATTAATTTTGAAATTTTGTATTTTGTTTCAGGTGAAATTCTGCCTGTCCACAGAAAGTAAGTTGTCTGGATTTTTTTTTTTACTTTTAAATTAATTTTATCCAGTGATTTATTATGTAGGTAATTTGGCATGCACGAGTAGATTAACTTTTATTTCTGTATTGTTTATTATGGGTTAAGTATATTTGTAACTTTGGTTCTCAATAGGAGACTTTTTCTTTTGCTTTATTGTTTGATGATTTCGATTCGATTGTTCTTTTTTGTTTTTTTATCTGTGTGTCTTATTTATTTGCTGATGCATAAATACGTAGACGTACATGTTGATAAACAATTTACATTATAATCAATCAGTAGGCCATGAATAGGCTACATTAAAGAGTAGAAAAGTGTAAACTGAAAGAAATTTAAATTTACTTATAATCCGCAGATAAATCTATCGATCAGAAATCAATTAACTTGATCCATCTCTGTTTCTTTCGATTTATCTTATGAATAAATCGAATAGATATAAATAAATTGATTATTCACGACCACGAAACTTATTAAGTTCTTTTTTTGTTAAAAGTCGTAGTAGCCATTGGCATTGTTATACTTCACATAAACAACAACAGAGGGGCAAATATTTGTAATGATTTATATTTGTCAAAAATAACAAAAGAGTGCTTTGACTGTTGCCCATATGCTATGTTGTCAATTATTTTATCATATAGTGTTTCTGAAGAACATTCCAACGCCTATTGAGATTGGTTTTAATGTTTTACTTTTAGGAATATGTTACTTATTAAGTAGGTAGGAAGGTACTTAAATATTTTATGGAAATTTACTTGTTTATTAAAAGATTTTCTCTATTAGTTTAAGATTAAACAATTATAAGATTTTTCTTATCTTTATTAATTAAACGCAAATAAAATTGGCGCACATTGTTTAGTCATGGTTGTTCAAAGTATATTAGTTTTATATTGTAATTTTTTTTATGGAAATTATTAAGTTAAGTACGTGTACGAAATGTATAAGTACTTTTTCATGCATAATCTATATACACATACTTGAGGCATAAATAGACGGCAAAAAATTCCCAATAATAAATAGCATTACAATAGAGATTAATCAATCTCAATTAAAATATCGTGCTACTATTTCACATTGAAATTAAACATGGATCATTAACAAGGCCAAAACAAAACTAATTTATTAAATATGACATTTCTATATCTATCTATCTATGTAGATATATGTCATACCTATCTAGTTAGGTTGTTTTCTTATACTATAATTTACTAGAATATATTTAGTATTTATAGATAGATAGATGAATAGAGGAGAGAGAAAGAGAACGACAATAACTATATCAAATACATTTTACAAATGTTCTTTCTTTGAACATGATTTGAAAGCTGAATAATTTCAAACATGACATTTCAAAAAACAATTATTATTATTATTATTAGGCATTGAAAGGACGTAAGTAAGTATATAAAATATATATAATGTCTATATACATCTACCTACAGAAACTGTATGTAAAAACAGGTTTTTTTTCTTATTATTATTTTGTTTTTATTTTTGTTTTGTTTTTTGTTATGGGATCTCAGTTAAACCGGTGTGTTGGTTTTGTATTTCTTAATTTTTTTTGGTTTTATTAAACAGCAACAACAACAACAACAATTTCATACAAACTAAACAACGATTGTTTATGTATTAACATATGTTCGTGTTGTGTGTCACGCCTTTTTAATATTATTTATTTGCCTATTGGCTAAATGATTGTCTGATATGATATTCACACCTATAAATTATCCCCAGGTAAAGTTGAGTTTTTTTTATTTGGAAATTTATTGGTATGTTTATAGGTCGTTGTAAATAATTGTGTTTGCGTGTCTTGTCTTCAAACGCCCAAAGAATATACGATTGTATTATATTCTTAGATTTTTTTGGCTGTAGCATAAAGTTCAATTAGGTTGACTTGACAGCTCAGTTGTCTCTTAGAAGATAAGCAGGTAAGCTTATCATGCTTCCATTCGACTTGATAGACGTAACATGTGTCTTCATTTCTATAGAGATCATACATTTTCAAATAAATACAATTTAACTTTACTTAGATAAATTGTATTTATACTTATAGTATATTGTTGTTTTGACAATCTACGTTGTATACGATTCAGATATACATACTGAAAATTGTCTGTCAGGAAAAAGACAAGTTTTATTCAGTGTCGAAACTGTTATTATCTATACTTACAGATTATAATTTCTTGAGTTCACAATCAAACAGTAATGTTTGTATTTTGGATAAAGAAGAAGAAAAGTAAACAATATTTGAAATGACATACACACACACAGATACATATAATTATGTAATAAATAATTTAATACAGAGGGATTAATGGCTAATGATTAGATACTAATGGGTTCTTAATGACTAGTTGTCAGGAAACATGATTTATCAATAAAAACGAAAGAAAACCATTAATTTGATGAAATAAGTTGGGTTTTTAACGTAAATGTACATTTAAATGTCGTAACAATGATAAGTTGAGCAACACCAAAGACAGCAGTGCCACCTATATATTTACATGCATAGAAAATCGTCATAGGTTCAGTACAGTTAATTGCCTAGTTAAACAAGCACACTGTTAACATACTGTACGGTTATAAACAAATTTAATTATCTACATAATTGAGGAAGACATCACCTGAAAATTTTAATGAAATTGCTAATTTTATGTTATTTCTAATTACGACTAAATAAACAGCCAAAATAATATAAATGTAATACATTGTTATTTGTTGCATTTTGAAAACTATTGTTGTTATTTCATTTGCCGCCATCTACATACATACGTATTATGTATTGTTCAAAATTGCCTGATGTTTTATTTATCGCATCACTTCATTTTCCAGCAACAGCATGCTTTGACTATTATTATTTTCTGCTTGTCTGCCCCCATGCGCTTGTTGATTGCAATATTCCTGCTTACCTCTCTCTCTCTCTCTCTCTCTGTCTGTTTCCATCACTCTATATATATCCATACAGTACAATACAATCTATACACATATCTACCCTTGCTGGAGATACAACAGCCTATTCATTTTCTCTTCTATTCACCATTACTCTCTATGCAAGGCACAAAAACAAAATTAAATAACACCCAACTGGGGTAGTTTCTACTCTTTATTCGTTCCCTGATGGTTTAGTTCGATTTGAAAAAAAAAAAAAAAAAGAATACAAAATCCTTTTTAGGCACGCAGACAAAAGATCATCCCCTAAAAATACATATGGATGAATGCATATGTTTATAGTTCAGTTAATTATAAGGGAAAAATTAGTTTATTTTTTCTTTTAAATTGCCACCTATGTGAAAGGTAATTATTAAAAAGGTAATTATTATTAGGTATGTGTATCTTTTCTATTTTATAAATTAAGTACAATGAATTTATGTTTATTTGGATATCTGTTTTATTTATCTTTTTTTCGTGGAGGTTTTATCCTTTTATTTGTAAACTTTCTCTACTTTTTAGTCAACAGCTGTTTCGATAAAATAAATATGTAAATAAAAGGATAAAAAGTCCACCAGAAACAAGATAAGTAGACAAATATTATTCAATATAAAAATTAATATATTTGAATATCTATTTATTCATATGATGACGTATTTACTAGAAACTTTATCGTCAAATGGATTAAAAGCGTAACAATGATGAGTGCTGCTTAATTTTTATATGTAACTGAGTTGTATCATATAAGCAAAAGACAAGTTGTGTAGAAAATCAAAGAATACGCTACATGTATTTCAGATACACAACGTTCTATCTGAAATTTTACGGATCTTGTATGGAATTGCAAGGCACAGAAACCTTTCTCTTAAATTGTTGCAATGATAACATAATTTAAGAGAAAAATGCAAAAATCTATTTATAAAAGTAGCAATAGATTTTCAACTAAGAAAACCTCAACTTTATCTAATTAAAAAACAGATACTTATGAGTTCCGCGCTAGGATTTTTTGTATTAATTATTATAATTACCTAGCCAAGTCATGATATTGATATTTTTTAATAATTCAATCAAATGGAATCAATTTGTTGAGTTATGAGTATTTTTCTTTATATTGATGACGTTGATGGCAGGCCGGAGTTCCAAATGTCGTTTAATCTATGCTAATTCGATTATGTATTTATTTATTTCTTTCTCATTTATTATTCAATTCTTTCCATTTGTAATTCTCTTAGTTAATTTAAATATTTATACCACCCATAAAAATATATAAAAATATACCCACCAGATAAATACATATCTATGTATTTAATAATTTCGTTGGCATACGTTAATCTGTTTATGCATACATACATACACATTCGTTCATTTAATTTCATTTATTATGTATGCAGTAAACGAATCAATCAGTTTTTAACTAGTACCGTTATATTTTTAAAAAATACAATGACAAAATGTATGTGAAAATAATCACATAGTCCACGATGATGTAGGCGGTGTTTAGACTTGCAAATTTCGTCACTTCTTTTTATTAGAAACGTGTGAACCCTGTCGCTCGTGGCATCGACTGCTGTTCGATCGGGGCAAAAAGATCGCGTTCAGCAAATCTAAACGCCTCATTAAAAACAACGTCGAAATTTATTTGTGTAGAATCCATTTATGTTTTATTTTTATTTTTTTGAAATGTGCGTTATGCAAATTAACAACAAAATTTTGTTCCTCTCATTAACAGCAAAACAATTATATGTCTATCTATCTACCTACTACTACTAGTACTAGTCGTTGATTTATGTGCGTTTTAATAGATGTTGGCATTTTCATTTCGTAAATAAAATTGTTCCATGTAACAACTACTATTCCTAATTGATTTTGGCTGTAGAATTTATACGTGTATATGTTATTTGTTGCCAACTATTTTGATGGTTTCAACAAATAATAATAATTCGTTTCGCTAAAATAAATTTACAAAAAAAAAAAAAAAAACGAGATGTAAAAAGCCAATTCGAATTGTACAGTTAGGTATTTATCTTGAAAATTACATCCATTAAATTTAGCACATTTCATTCTTTGAATGTGTTAGTTTGTATGTCTACAATGATAATAATTAACATGATTAATTCATGTATTCAATATTTGAAAGGTTTTTATTAATTAATAACTGTGCGCTCCTCCTGCCTGCTTGACTTTCCTGCAGATATTTTTTTTATTCTATTTTTGCCTGATATAAATACTTAATGAAGGAAGTTGAATTTAACAACCATAAATAATAGACTTTATTGTTTATAACGCGCTTCCTTATCTCCTATAATAACAACAGTTAATTTAAATCTTGAAACGGCTATCTGAACATGAATTATTATTGTGTTGTTGTGTTGTTTTGATGCTCTTGTTGTTTGGTATATAACAATTTAATTGGATTTTTTTTTTCGTTATTTGAGAAAATATAATGAAGAAATTGACTTTTGAATGATTGCTCATATAATAATACATAATAATAAACAATTTGTTTAATGTTCGAAAGGAGTCGGTCTATTGTCTTCTGCCTTATTTTGTTCTCTCGCCTTTTCTTTGTGGCTATTTATGTCTGTTTAGATGCAATTTATCTTTATTTTCACAATTTTATTTACAACCAACGAAGAAGGCACAAAGACTAAGATAATAAAACTAAAAAAAGATCGTAAACATGAAAAATAAAGTGGAAAGAATAAAAAAAAAAAACGAGAAAAATCGAAAGAACGAAAGAAGAATGGAAAAAAACTACTAAAGCTTTTAAGGCTTTTTCACAACCATCCATATGGATAGATGTGTGTGTATGTAAAAATAAACCAAGCGAACAAACAACTGCAGGGAGACAGCCGGTTCTTTTCTTTTTATTTATTTTTTTTATTTTTAAATAAAACTTCAAAGACTACTACTATCGTACTTATACTGCTACAAGCTACAACAACAAGGGAGAAAACTGGTAGCACGCAAAAGGGTCATCATCATCATTCTATTCTATCATAGCATAGTGTAGCGTAGCATAACGTAGCGATGAGTTTTCCCAAGTTGAAAGACGGGTTTCGCTCTTCTAATATGCATAAGTATTTTACGAAATGCACTTAGGTATAATGTGTGTGTGTGTGTGTGTGTGTGTGTGTGAAAGGAGAAGGCTAAGAGATATCTACCTTTAAAACTTAAAATAATAATCGTTAGTGGTGGAAAGAGAGAGAGAGAGACAGTAATTTGTAATCTAATTGCAAACTTCAAAGGAAACTAAAAATGACCGTTGTTGATTTTTTTTAGCCTTTTGAAAGCCTGTACAAAGGAATTAAATACATTGAAAAATTATAGATTAATGTACATGTGTTGGTAACGTCAATTTCTTCATCATTTTGACACCTATACTTTCTACCCGTCTATATCTATACAGTTAACCCATAATTATTTAATTAAGGAAACGAATAATAGATTCCAACTTCCATAATATTGATTTGAATAATTAAAATTCATTAGTTGCATGTAGTGTAATTAGTTTTTTTTTTTTTTTTTTTTTTTAAAAATTGACTATTATTATTACCCATTGCTATGGAAATGGTGTTAAATTATTAATTATTTTCGGTGATGTTACGGCGGCGTTGCCTTGCTGCTGCTTTATTTATATGTTTTTAAGTGTGTATTGTATGAATTATTATAATTAATTTGTTACAATAATAATAATCTGTTTTCTAAATAAAATCGCTTTTACTATATACCATCTATTAATTTTGATTCTATCTATCAATATTATTTTAAACCCCTATTAAAATTAATCCATTAATTATTATTATGGCTACTCATTGTATTCTTTATTATTATTACGGTTCTTTGAAATAAATTCGCAATTAATTAATAAGCGCAGCATAATTATCGATTTCTATTCGAATACAAAGTACATATGTACTTGAAACATCACCATACGTACGTATTTATAGTATAGAAAGAGTAATATGCAATTTTGAGATATGTATTTGTTTAATATTACTAATCGGATTTTACATTGTATTTGAATTATAATATGCATAATACATAATACTTTGCAGATTATGAATTTATATTGCAAACGTACATGTGTACTTATACCAGAAAATGTGGAAATTGCGAAGCCATTTTTCTCATTTATTGCTACTAATTTATTAAATGCGAGTATTGTCAAACTTTTGAGCACCGTCATTGTTGAATTTATTCGAATGTTACCACAATAAAGTACATTAAGTGGAGAAAATAGAAATCAAATGGATAAATTTTCATGTATAGTTGAGTTTTTAATATCTGGAAGATTACCGTTATTTTTATAGGCTGCCGGAAATGATGGCACTTGCATAAACAACCAGCTCAGCTAATCAACAGTTTTATACAATGATTTAGACAGTTTTAAACAAAATTTCAAAGACAATAATATACTTTTTAAAGTATATTATTGTTATGTATATTATTTTATATATATATAAAATATATTTTATATTCTTTGGCTGCCTTAGACGTATTCCAAACCGCAAAAGGATGTGATCTTACGTCACGGTTATTAGTCGTAATTTTTATAACGTTGTCAACATTATTTTTGGAATTTTATTGATATTTTAATCAATTTAATTTAGAATTGTTCAATTACGGTAATTGTTTTAAGTAATAAATACAATTGCTGAAGATTTATTCAAAAATTGATTAATATCGTAAGTATAGACGAAGGTAAACAAATATTAACTTTAATTCTTTTAATTCCATATGTTTAACGTATTCAACTGACAAGACTGCAGAGTTTTTGTCTCGCTTTCTATGTGTATACAACAGAGACCCCTATACTTTCAATTGAAATGCTGCTATAATTACTTTTAATTGCAAATTCAAATCAAATCTGCCAAGAAAATAGCAAAAATAAAGAAATTACAGTGTTGCGAAATGATGTAAGTAAAATTGATTCATATTATTAAAAATTAAACCAATTTTGAACGACCAACCAAAGATATTCACTCTGCCAGAGGTGCATTTCAAAGTATCAATTTGAACACATTAAATTTTTAATTAATTTAATGTAAACAAATTTCTCTAAATCATAGTTATAATGTTGGTTACAGTTTTTACTAAGTACGACGTAAAATGACACCCTTTTACGATTTAGTATAAAATAGAATTTCGTTAGATTGGGTGAACAACTCAGTTTCCTCATAGAACATAAATAGAGATAATTCTTGCTTAGTTTTTATCCCATTTGATAGGCGCAGTTAAAGTTGGTGCGGTAAAAATGTTACTTGCATTAAGATAATCGATTTCCAAATAAACATAATTCTAATCTACACCCTTTTAATTCGACCTAATTTCTTCGAGGCGTAATCCCCTTGAGTAGGAGTGGATTGGAGGTGGAAGTTCGACCTTATCATAATGTGGAATTAAATTGAGAAATAATCCATCTTCACATTAAACTATTATTGCAACGCATTATTTATTTATTAGAGATACTGAATAACAATAAACTAACTTTGTTAATAAAAACAATAAATAAATTATATGATTATTATTGTTGCCGTTATAGTAATGATAATTGCACATAGCATACTTTGTATGTGTACATACAAAGTATGTTGCAAGAAATTTAATGTTTCCCATCTTTTTTTCTTCTTTTTATAGCTGGGAACGAAACAATATAAATTGGAATGGAAAGTTAAATGTTTTATTGTTTTTTTTTTTGTTTTTTTGTATTTTGTGTTTTTATGATTATTACTTATGACATTATTATCTATTTATCGGTTTTTTATGTCATATATTATATTCCTTATGATTGTTATTATCATTGTCGATTGTATAAAAGGATTGCTATACAGGGTGCACATTGTCTGTTATGTGGGTAACTTTTTTATTTGTAATTTTATTAGAAAAATGGTTAAATTACTAAAACTGGGCAGAATTCTGTTTCACTTTTACACATTCAATTCAATGAGGGTTATAGTTTTTTCAAGCCCTTTCAGTGCAGAAAATATGATCCACATTTAGTTTTTCCTAAATGAGAACAATAGTTGGTAGTATAAGCATTAAAAAAGTTTTTCCTTTCCTTTTACAATGATATACCAATATATGCAATTTTTTTTTCCTACCTTCATAAATAGCAAATTAACTTTAATTTTTAATTAAAAAAATTCGCTTAGCTATGGAAATCATCACATCAATCAACTTGTTTGGCACTTCAAAAGTGAAAATCGCTCAAATTCTATCAGCAATTTAGTTTAAATTCAATTTATTTTCATATTTTACTATTATGCCTTTTACTTGTACAAATAGTTGGAAAATTACCACCCTGTAGATCGATTCTATTCATATACATATTTACAGTATACATACACATATCAATAGATAGATACATATCAACAATAATTTGTTTAAATAAAGGCACTCATAAACACTGATAATGAATATAGATAATAGCGGAGGGTAATAATAATGATAATAATAGCAATTCTTGTTAGTTGTTGTTGTTTTAGACGCAATGGGTTTTTTGTTCTTTAAAATAAAAATTTAAAAAAAAACAAAGAACAGATGTTTAATTAGCTTGTTAAAATTACACAGGTATGTAAATGTTATCTCTCTCTCTCTCTCTCTTTACGTTCTTAATAATGATAATATGTAGTAATAATTAAGCGCGTTATTTAAATGTCTTTGAAATAATACATAAGTCTAATAATAATAATAATAAAACGTAAACTGATTTATTGTTAATGACATTTTAAATTGATACATTAATGGAATTCGTTTTAATTAAATTATACGAGCTTTAATTTAATGGGCATGTTTAGTGTTCGTGGGATTTCGAATAATTAAAGGTTTTTTTTTAATTAGAATAACCATACAAATCCATTTTTCATCTTTTTCTGGTGGGTTTTCGTAAATTTATAATTTTTTTTCGTAAAAATACATACGAGATTTTTCATGGTCAGAAATTGTTTATTAAACACAAGATTTTTTGGTAATTATAACTTCATTTTAGCGTTATGTTTTATTATTGTTCAATTGCCATTTACATAAAATTTAATTAATATTCCTATTAAATTAATATTTATTTATTTATTCAATTACGAAATAGTGATAAATATTACATGCTAATTATAATTAATATTGATTTTCTAATGCGGGAAAAAACACATAATTACCTACTTATTCAAATTTAAATCTATATAGAAAAAACTTGATAAATATGTCATTGATCTTTTCTACACACTGTTGCCATATGTACGTGTATACGTGTCTATGTAAATTTCCCCATTATGCGTATTCTATGAATTTTCTTTTGTTTTTACAGCGTTCACGCGGTGCTTTTTTTCGCAATTAATACAACAGATTAATGAAATATTCCAAGCATACTTATATGTTTATTAATTCAAAAAATCATTACGTAAATAAATTTCCATTTTAATCAAGTAGCTAGAGTTTTAATATTCAGTAAACGTAAATCTCCGTTTGCATTTTTATCCATTTTGATTGAAAATATACTAATTTTATAAACACAAATTGCTATTTTGATTTAATTTTTTTTTTTATTAAATAAATGATTTATTCAGAATTTTAATAAATAATTTCCCAATTAAAAGACCATTTTCATGCAGTGCATGTACCGTTTCGATTTGAATAATTTTTTTACGAATCGAAATGTCAGTTCTGTGAATATCTAGTAATAAATATTATGTATATGTAGATTGAATATAAGTAGATAGCGGATTTAGCTGATAGATTGCTGATAAATCGAATACATACTTGACTAAGCAATCAGCAAATATCGGTCGTGTTTTGATAATTTTAGATCAATATCCATTTGAATTTCAGGCATTTTCATGGTGTATGTGTAGTAAGTAATAGGAAATTGTATAATAAATATTAAGCAAATTAGGTACATTTGCGTAATAGTTGAAAAGGTTATATTCCACAAAGAGAAATACAGGGTTACTATTTTCAAGCATTTATGAGGCTTCTTTTTAGGGCGTAAAGTATGCAGTTAACAAATGCAGTTAATTTTGTACAGCCGGTAAAACATAAATTCATCAAAATTTATGTTTTTTATTTCAAAAATCTAGTTGGTTACGAAAACTATCACATCAAGAAACTTATCTACGGAATTCCAATATAAAAGCGACAATTTCATGTCCTAAATTTTTGCCTAAATTGAAACCATTCTTTTATGATCAGTTTTATGACTAATGCAGCTAGATAATGGAGAACGTCCACCCTGTATATAACTACAGGCTGAGTCACGTTATATTATTTGATTAAGAATAGCTCTACCTAAACAAGAGCCATTGCCATTCGAATTGAACATTAAACATCGTTCTCCAGTCTCCTTTTGCATAAGGGGCATAAAGGTTGGGGTTTAGTTTTATCTTTCCCTAAACGAATATTATATCCGTTCAGGGAGCAATAGGTACATCTAGCAATATCTGTATATGTACTTGATATAATATACGGACTAGACACTCACTACGGGTTTTAATTGGGATATAAGACTAGGGAAAATGTCACGATTTAACTGTCCAAGTTATGCTAATATTATTCGTACTTATTAACAGATATATTGAGATCTCCCATTTTATTAAAAGACAGATAGATGATATTAATTGATACAGTGTGCCCTGTTGATTTTGATTATAATTTGAAATTAAAACCCGAATTTAATATCTTTATTTTATAGCTATTTATCCATGTAATTCAAATAAACATCAATCAAATAGATAGAATCTGTTACCATTATTATGAAAATGAATTATCAAAAGAATGGAAAAAGAGAGAAAGAGTGTAATTTATAAAATCCATTATTTCCATTTTAAATAATAATACCACATCTACGACACACGTACAGTTAACTGCACAAAGATGTGGTCTTACGTCATACTTAGTGAAAAACAGTGTACCAACATTATAACTATATGATTTAGACAAATTTGTTTGCATTAAATGAATTAAAAATTGAATGTGTTCAAATTGGTATTGAAATGCAGCGCTAGCAGAGTAAATATTTTTTCTTGCTCGTTCAGGATTTTTTAAATATTTTTAATAATATGAATCAATTTTACTTACATCATTTCGCAACAACTGTTGAATGTTTTGTTCAGTTTTAAAACAAAAACTGACCAGTCTTGTCAGTTGAATACGTTAAACATATCGAATTAAAAGAATTAAAGTAAATATTTGTTTATCTTCGTCTATACTTACGATGTTAATCAATTTTTGAATAAATCTTCAAAAATTGTATTTATTATTTAAAACAATGACCGTAATTGAAAAATTCTAAATAAAATCGATTGAAGTATCAATACAATTCCAAAAATAACGTTGACAACGTTGCACAAAAATGATGACTTTACCACTGTGACGCAAGATCACATCGTATTGCTTTAAATTGTACATATACAGATAGATACATAAATTGACTTTTCATACTATTTAAGACCATTTAACAATGCTGGAAATAAGCCAGTCGACCATTACATTATCCATCTATCTATCTATGTAGAACTATTTTCTCCATTGTGTGTTTTGTCCCACTCTGTATGTTATGTGGTGTATGTGTGTGTGTGTGTGTGTGTATGTATGTATGTATGCATGTATTGGTTAATGTCTATGTGAGTGAGTGTTGGTTGTTGTGGTGGTTACAATAGTTGTATAGTTATTATAGCAGGAGGAGGAGGAGGAGGAGGACGACTAGAGACGAAAATTGATTGTGGGCGTGGGTAGTTTTTTTATTATTTAGTATTATTAGAATGAATCAATATTGTTTGTTGTTTATTTGATTTGTGATTACAGGAAAAAATAGTTTTAAAATTATTAATTTGTAGCATTAAAAAAATGTTTGGTTATGTGGTACGCGATGATGGAAGTGATTGTAGCCGGTTGTTATCAGTTTCATTTATATTCCCCTTTTTTGACATTTATTCCAGTATATACATACGTAATTAGATGTGACAAATTCTAATCAAATGACCGATTAAATCTGTGCAAAATGTATCTTAATTTCATCATAGCACATTCTTATCGTTATTATACAATTAATATATACATATATACAAATACAAATGTAGATAATCGTAAATTTAACAACTCATTATATCTGTATCGTCATTATTATTATTATGGTAATCATTGTGTACACGCCTTAATCATTTCAACAAAAAAAAATGTATTATGTCTGACTTTCCGTCTCTGTCTGTGTGTGTGCGTGTAGGCGTATTATCATTATCATTAAGTAACATCTTGAATTATTTATCGTCATTTAAAATGTCTTTAAATTCTACTATACTCGTATAAACCAGATATATTCCATCTATTCATCTACCATGTAATTAAATACTGAACGGTTTATTGATCTTTGATCTATTATTGTTATTATTATTATTATTCAGTAGAAAATTGGTTCTTTATATACTCATTATTAACATTATTATTATTATAGTGCTTCTCGAAGCTTAATTATCCATACATAAATAAATTAAATTTGTAATACCTTCGTCATATCCTGCCTCTGCCTACTATTATTATTAGCTTTTCAAACTATTATTATTTTCTCTCTATCTCCTCTATCTATCCTACATGCATATCCATTTGCATCTACTTACTTTGCTTGTTATTAATGTCAATATTAGTTAACATAAAGGTCTTACTTTAAAAGTAATTTTCTGCATTTAAATAATTAAAGATTTAATGTATGTTAAGCGGATTAAAAATTAAAACTACTCCATATAAGTAGTAGTGCTACTAGTACTTTTACTATATGCTATATTACGTACCTGCTTCTACTAATAAGAATACATACATACTACAAAAGGTAAGTAGGTATAGTAGAATAAATAATGAGATTTAGTTTTTTTCTCCATCACTCCTATGCAGTTTAGTTATTTCAGTCAGTGTATCAGACTGAAAGAAAAAAAAAGCTAAAATATCCTCGGGAAAAGGTGCAAATGGAAAAATAGAACAAGCGAACAAAAGAGAGAGATAGAGGATCTAATTTTATCCACTCTAATCTATCTATACACAGACATAATATACGATGGTGTTACTCAAGGGGATTAAATAATAAGGGGTGCCCATGGGCCAAACAGAACGAGAGAGAGAGAGAGAGAGAAGAGACGGATTTAATCCTGGGAGGAAAATACTATAAAAAGAAATTGAAAAAATGACTAAATTTAATGCTAGATTAAATTTACATTATTGAACGTCTGGTCTAATTAGATTCATATCGGAATTAATTGCGGTAATTCCTTTAATGATGTCATTATTCAGTAAGTTCATAAATAACAATGGAAGTCACCTTTAGATCTATCCATTCATTAATGAAAATAAGTAGATTATGAATCAGTTTGTGTATATGTTTGAAATTGGTGGTTAGATTCTCAGTTGTGACGTTACAAATTCCAAACAAAAATTGTTCGACAGGTTTTGTTGGTCCAACATAAAACAAAAACATAAAGATGTTTTAGTTCATTGTTACTATTTATAACTATGTTCAATAACAAGTTTTGTTTAGATATTTGGATAAGATCTTTGTAGATTTCAACAGTCAAACATTTAGCGCAAATTAAAAAAAATAACACAGTAAAAAGACTTACTGTGTTCAATTATTCAAATCTAAACTCTTATTAAACACTATTCTTAAAATTAACTATTAATTCCATGTGCCTTTTGTTAGAAACTATTGTGACGTCACAACCTGAGGCAATTACTAACCACAGCCACCATTTGCATATTTCCTTTTTTTTTGTAGTAGAGAAAATATTTTTGTTTTTTAAAATAAAAAAGTATAAAGTAATCACGCGCGGCTTATTTGCAGCTGTGTGAAAGTGTTTAATCTGTAATCACATGAAAATTCATAAATTTCCTTTTGCATCTTTACGGTTTCGTATAATAAGCGTGCTGTCAATAAATCGAACAGTATTTGAGCAATTTCAAGCAATTTTTCTTCTTTTTTCACCTTTTCACTTTTTTATGTATTTTTTTATTTTAATCAGCAAAGTATATCGTATGTGTGTGTGTTGCGCGATGTGTAATGTTTCGTAAATCATTTGATATATGAATACATACATTAAATATGAAGAGAAGTGTTGTAACGAGTTTTGTTAAAAAAAAATACACGATAGAAAAACTACTTATGAGGTATACCTGTTTAATTGTGTCAATTGTAAACATAGTATACCTATGTAGTGGAATAAAAGTTGTCACACATCACGTTTAATACTTCCAAAATCGCTTTTTTTTCGCACGAAAATATGTGTACAATTAGATATAAATACGTAATTTGTACAAAACGAAATTATTTTTCACTCGAAATTTTTTCTACATTGAAACTAGTTTGTAAACATCTTTGTTCATAGTTTTGTATACTTTTTCCTTTTGTCTAGCATAGTACGAATTTAATGTGCGCTAGCCTTTAAATTAACTTAACTATCGTGTGACCATG
Source organism: Platypus cylindrus (assembly GCA_949748235.1). NCBI lineage: Eukaryota > Metazoa > Arthropoda > Insecta > Coleoptera > Curculionidae > Platypus > Platypus cylindrus. The sequence goes on along the minus strand of OX456489.1, from coordinate 5,461,944 downwards.
CGAAGCGGAACAATTGGAATCACAAAGGTGTAACAAATGTCCGCTATTTAGAAAATAATGAATGCTATTTTTCCTTATTTCATTTTGTTTTTTTTTCTTTCTCAATTGACGTGTTACGGTGCCATTATAAAATATGGTATAATATAAAGAAACTGGTAGATAGGTAAGTCAAACGTTAGCTGACTAGTTATTGCTAGCTATGCGCTGTAATAGCTCCATAGTCGTTCCGTTCAGATATGCTTCATTGAGATTTTGTAATAGATAAATTGGTACCTATCTACACGTATTGATTATTATTATTACTTAACTAGAGAATAAATCAATTAATTTTATAACGTATCGATCGATTCGTCAGCTGTATTCCGTCTCAGTTATTTTTTTTTAGCATAAAAATTGTTTTGAAGGTTTCACGGTTTATTTAGATGATTTTTCAATTGATATTCAATAATCATTTTTCAAAGGTAACAAAAAAAAAAACATTAATTTTACAGTCAATAGTCGCACATAATCAAATAATGAAAGTTTTGCAAATAAAAAAAAACGATTCTCATTAAAATAAAGTGCTATCAATTCTATCCAATCCAATAATAATGATAATAATAGACAGTGAGAACTCTCCTTTATGCTATACAGATATATACATTATCCATTAACTATCATAATCACTATCAGCGCCCCTTTTTTCTTCCATCTTTTTTCCTTTCAAATTACACATCTACTACTATACGACGAGCACAACAACTGCTGAACAATGGTCTTCTCTGCTCTTTCCAGCTACTTTACCAGAAATAATTAATAATCGTCGACGAGCCCACTTTTTTTATTTTTTTTATTTTCCTTTTTTTGTGTGTGTGTTCTCTTTGCTCTCAGCAGCATCCAACAAATTACATCTTCTATCGCCTTTCGACAGAGAACAAGAAAAAGATGAAAAAGAAAGAAAAAAGAAGTCAGATGGATGGGATGGTGTGGAGAGACGAAGGAGATTGTCGATTCTCTCTCGCATATGCCTTTTTTCTTCTTTTGTTGTTCCTTTCTGCCTTTTTTTTTTATTATTCGTTTTCTTCTTCTTCTTCTCCACTTTTCTTTCTCGTCTTTTAATGGACCCTCCGTCTGATTACCCAGGCAAACATGTGGGGAATTTTCAATGTTCGCTTTGGGTATAATTGTATATGAATCTCGAAACATTCTTTCGTTCTTCCTCTCTCTTGCGCTTCTTGCCTGCTTGGTTATCAACAATGATTGTTGGCAGTTACTAAAGGGAAAGGAGACAAGTGGAGGAGAAGCGACTGATGATGATGAAGGGGAATATATTCCATACGGCAAGCGTATAATCAGCTTTTTTTATACGTCGCTATAAGTATTTTTTGGGTGGTGATGATAGAGTGTTCACACCATAAAAAAAAAAAAAACGAGAAACAAGAAGCGTTAAAACCATTTTGAAGGTTAAAATTTATGGGTTATTGATTAATAGGAAATTTGTCTACTAAACCATGCATCATTTGTTTGTTGTTTCGCCATAAAAAAAGAAAATGATTTATCGTTTGATTCACTAATAAAAACTTAATTGCAATAAATCTTCAGCTTGTGCCTGATTTCAATTCGATTCTTTTCGATTTTCAATTTTTTTTTTCTTTTTTTTAATTCGTTTCAATGCACCATTTAATTCTTTTCTATCAAACAAAGAGTGGAAAAAATGTACTTACTAAGAGAAGCGCTCACTATGTCGGCACAAATCGTATTGCGATGCGATGCGCTGCCCTATAGTGGGCGCCAGTCTTTAGTCTGGACTCAAACCATTAAAGCAGGATTCGCATAAATGGTTTTTTTTTGCGCTCAGCTTAGCTTACCCTTTTATTGTATACCATAATGTATGCTTGGGATTTGTCCCAATGGAGCATCGTGCTTGAACAATTTCAGTGACAGAACGGCATATAGTACGGTTGGTAATGGATGACATGTCAAGTTTTTAAAAAGGGTTAGCAAAAAACATTATGTTGTCGTCATATTGCGGATTTGCAGTATCTAAGTAAGTTTTTTCGTTTCTTTTTTATTTTGTGTTGTCGGAAAGAGGAAAACATTTTCATTTAATGGAAATAACAACTTATTTTTGATTACGGGAAAATTTCCGCATTAGAAAATGTTGTCATTATAAATTAGTATAGGAAAAGAAAATTGGTGCTAACATGGCGTCAGTGTGTTTTCAATGCAAATTGTTTTCGTAGCATTTATACAGTGAATCATGAGCGGATACCGGTTTTTTTTTGTTTATAAATAACCCTGGTAGAAAAGACCTAATTTCATTCGAGAAAATTGATCTCGCTCTGAGAGGCTGCTGCTTTAGACAGCACTATTGCATATTTTCATAATAGCAAATTTTGCTATAGTAACAAAATAAAAGCGCTTTTATAAAACCTATTATTTTGTGTTCTTTGCTATACAAATCCAATCTTCAAAATCCCCACCATATCGATATTTTCCCATTTCGGTGTATACCTAAACAAACTAGCGTATAACAATAATAATAATAATAATTGTAATTGGATCCGCATAGAAGCATAACTAAATGCACAACTGCAGTTTAATATAATTATTCCAGTACATAGGTTCAATACACATACATAAATTCGAAATGAAATGGAAATTTAAACATTCAAATTTGTTTTTGATCTACATACCTACTATACGTATCTATGCAAAATACTTTTTTATATTCGTGCAAATTTCCATATCGTTGCATTTGGCACGCGTGCATTTAATTAAACGTACATATTTAATTGAAATTATTAATTGATTAGTGTATGTATAAACAACTGAAAAGATTTTTCCATTTATTTCTTTTCAATTTAATTAAATATTGTCAGATTGGAAATCAATAAAGAATATATTATATACATAGTATATTTATCTGAAAGATAAATTATTAATGTTCTTTTAAGTTGTTTTCAGTAAGCCATGAACGGCAAAACATAAAAAAAAAGAACGAGAGTTGACTCTCGAAAGACATATGACATGACAGATAAAGCGGCGTTTACATTAATAATCATGGCCTGGACCAGTATTCAATTGAAGGTTATTATTAGTTGGTTGAATATAGCCTACTTGATTACAGAAACACTCAAAGCAATCTTCCAAATTGAAACTAATTATTATTATTACATATTTAAAAATTTTCAGCCGTTTTCCATACAAAAAAAAAAAAGGAAAAGAAAACAAAATTACATACATATTTATTGCCAAAGAGATTGAAATTTAATCATGCAGATCATCTACCGATTTTTCGTGAAAGCTTTAATAATAATCTATCTCTTTCTTTCTCTCTCGGTTCCCTCTCTTTATCTTTCATTACATACCTACATAATACATACATAATGGAATGGTAAAATGAATGTTGTAGAATTATCTTGATATTCTTTCAAGCGGAAAGCGCTTTTAACCTTCTTCATTTTCTTCATCTCCTCTTTTTTTTTCTTTTTGTCTTCATTAAAAATAACAGTTTAACTACAAGGCGATAAGATGATGATGATGATGAGTCTGTTCTCTTCTTGTCGGTTGATGAGATTGAATTTTATTCTTCTTCTTATTATTATTATCATCACAGTTTTAGTTAAATTAGCTATTGAAAATTGAATATGAAAGTTTGAAAGTGTAGTTTTATCCATGCATGTATGTAATTTTAATTACTTTTTAAATTATATTGAAATTAAGAATAATAAAAAAAGAAAATGACGAAGATGGAAAATGTTGAATACAATCTTCGAATTGTTCAATGTCATTAACAATAAAAGATACATAGATAAGATAATTGAATAAAAATCTGTTTTGCATATTTAAGTAGTCACCATACCACACCTATTAAACCGGATTAAATATAAGAACTAGATTACAATTCTCTACATTTAAACATATGTAGGACCTACTTGATATATTTTTAATGGTGTGTCTTTCGATATTGTGTACAGGGGGCGTAGCTCAGATGGTAGAGCGCTCGCTTAGCATGCGAGAGGTACCGGGATCGATACCCGGCGCCTCCAAGAATTTTTTTTGCTTCGCTGATAAATAAGTATTTTTTGGCAACACTCCTATTTAAACCGGTCTGCAAAACTGGGTTAACTTTTAGGTTATTCTGAAAGTTCTTTGTATTTTATCGTATGGGGGGCGTAGCTCAGATGGTAGAGCGCTCGCTTAGCATGCGAGAGGTACCGGGATCGATACCCGGCGCCTCCAAAAACTTCTTTTTTTTTGTGCAGCGTAAATCAATTTTAGTGAAACATATTTATATTTGATTTATATAAAAAAGATCCATTATAAATTTATCTATCTATACATACAAGTTCGTGCTAGATATAATTATTCAATTTGATGATCTGCTTGCGTGACTTTGTTGCTCTTTTAATGCATATTTTATTTATATATCCTCAAATAACCAACTACTGATAGTAACAGAATAGAAATATGCACAGCTGATGAAAAATTTACTGTGAAAAACCTTATAAATTAATGGTATATAGGTATAATAAATTCATTTAATTTTTCACTTTATAAATTGCAAATTGTTACTTGTTTGTTTAATTATAGGTTAGGTGGTAAAAGCAATTATTTAAATAATATTAGATTAGAAAGAGAACGAGTGAGAGAGAGAGTGAGAGACATGTAGGTATTTCAGTGGGTGGAGCAGTTTAAATTGTATTTGTGTGTGTGTGTGGAGTGTGGTGGTTGATACGGATAATTGATTGTTATAATTAATTTTGATTTATAAATGTGCCTATTATATTAAACGACGTTTATATTGTAAGATTAGAAAATGACCAGTTCAAATCTGTATATGGATATAATGTACGATAGATACAGTACACATGTAGAAAGATATCTATAGTTCCTTCAATCTCAAATGAATACAGCATATTAAATTCAAATGTAAGTCGTGCGATGTTGTTCTGTTTAAAAAAGAATATCTTGTGTCCGAAAGAAAAGTTTTATCAAATTAAATTGATTAAATCGAAACAAAATGTTTGACTTTCAATTAATTTTAAATGTAGATAATGTCAAATCATAACGTTATTTATGGTTTATCTTTATTGTTATTTTTTTCATTAAAAAAATGCGGCGTAATTCTTTGTACAGTTAATTACTAGAATTAATTAGCGATAAATTTCAATATCGTACGTTGTGAAACGTCATAATTTACGACGATAATTGAATTGATCGTTTAACATTTACACAAAGTATTTAAAATGTTTAAATAAATTTCTTTATGCTTGCTTGATAAAAGCTTTTAGTATTTAATTATTTATTAAAATAATTATTATAATTATTTATTTAGATTTTCTGCTTCAATTGTTTCATGAAATATTTATATATTGTATAAGTACTAATTTTAATGACAGACAACATAACGATGTAAAGAAATAGGGAGAAAGAATTGAGTTTATTTTTAGAAAAAATAAATAAATCTCGAAACTATATAATGAAGCAGTCTGTCTGCCTGTCTGCTTGTCTGTCGGTTTTTGGAATCGTAAAGGATTAAACATTAAACTAGCTACAAACTAAGTATATAAGTAAATTGAAAATGTCGAGACGAACAAGCGCGCAAAGTCTTTATCAAAGAACTGCTTCTATTTCTTCGTTTTTATCTTCATCGTCTTCCTTATATACCTACTTTTGTATAAATAAATTTAGTTTCAAATATTAATAGTCGGATTCTCAAATACTGAAGTATGTATACAGTAAAGTACGTTCTTCTTTTCATTGGATTTTTTTCTTCCTCATTCTAACAAAATCTTATTGAATTCAATTAAGTTGGTTTTTTCTTCCTTCGTGAGTTGGTACATTTGGATGAAATAGTATTTTAAATTCCTTGCAAAGCTAAAAGTAAGTAGGGAAGAAAATGAATACGTTTTTAGTAAAATGTTTTAGTACCTTTTTCTTTAAAAAAAACATCACAGAAAAGAAATGATTTAAACCGAAAATGCCAAAAACTTTTAACATTCAATTTAAATTTGTTGTGCTGGCGCGAGAATTTTCTTTTTACTCGCTGATGGAAATTAAATTCAGTTTATTTATATTTAATTAAATTGCTTGATGATGACATTTTAAGGGGCTTGTCTCTCTTTTTTTTCTACTTTCAATTTATTTTTACTTTAATCCGTCATTCTCTCCCAAAGGAATTTTTAACAGCAATGTTTTTTTCATATATAAACAGGGATTTTTTTTTGTGTTATCGTTTGTTTGATCAAGTAGTCAAGCGTATAGTACAGATTAATGATGATGTTCATCGATTTTTCAATTTTTTCCCCTAACTCCCTATCTATCTAATTTAAATTCAACAAACATATTACGACGAGGAGATATAATAATCACAATAATAATCAAGCAAATGCCATTTTTTTTACTGCAAAACAGCACACATATACATACTAAAAAAAAAGAGAAAAATGTGAAAAGAAACCCATTTGTCAGATTTACCTTTTTGATATGCGCATATCTTTCATCGTCGCCATTTCTGACGCCACAAAGGTCGACCAGCCAAGATTTATCTTTACAAATTCTTCTTTTCTTTCTCTGTTTTTATGGCATGATGGAAGCGGATGAATGAAGGATGAGTTTCTTTTTTACTGTATCATTAATTTTCAAAGAATTTAGGATTAATTAGTTTGATTATTAGTAAAAACTTGGATTTAGAAATTCAATTAATTGTGGTACAGTGTACATAGAGGATTTTTTTTTCTGTTTGACAACATTGCCTTACCGGTCAGGTCAAGCATTAAAGTCACAAAGGATTCGCATTTTTTTTTTCCTGCGGCAAAGTGACCATACCTTGACTATATTCGCATAATTACCATAACGTCTAAATGAATAGTGACATTTTAAGTAATTATTATTGTAATACATACAAAACCTTTCATATTTTTTTTAATGCTTGTCAGTATGAATGCATATTTACATTAACAGTACCGTCAGTACGTACCTCTACCTACCTACCTACCTAGATAATAATAATAATTATTATCTAATTATCAATACAACGGGTGTAGGCTATTAGGACGTTTAATGTCAATATAATAATAATAATAATTTGTATTCATATAATGAATATCGATAAGAAAATGAGGTCAAACCATTAATTTTCAACATACAGACAGAGCATGGTAGTGCACAATTTGATTGTCTTGCTATTATTATTATTACTATTATTATTATGGTGAAAATGTTTTCTATGTCAAAGTCGTATTTGTATTTGTATTATATACAGTCTGGGCACTATTAACTTCATTTATTATTGATTAAGTATTATGCAATAGTCAGTAGGAAAACAAGTTAATAACATTTCATGAAATACGTGTTTTGAAGTCTCAATATGATTTAAATCTGTTCATTTTCCATGAAAATCAAAAGATGTTACAACAAATATTTCCTGTTTTTTTTTGTAAATCAAACAACTACGCTGCATAAGCTGGCAGTTTGAAATTATTATAATTGGTCATTTTAGATTGCATAGACTCTATATGTATTATAATAATAGGTACAAATCTGTTGCTGTTGTCTACAATCTACATACCTATTATACATACCATATATACTTGTTAATAAGTTTATGTATTCACACAAACATGGACATGGAACATGTCCATTTTATCTAACCGCGAAACATGTTAGCGCCATTTTGTTTAAACAAAAAAAAAAAGTTAATTTGTACATGAACGTCGCGCGTATTTGTCGACTGACAATGGAATTTTGCATGTGTTGATTGACGGTTTAATTTAATAATTTCATTTCATTTTGGTGCGAAATATGTATGGTATTTTTCCTGTAGTTATTTATAGTTTTCGTGTGTTTGTAATTACATAAATAATCTAAATCCTTTTTTTTTTTGTTTCGGTAGCAGAAAATTATGAAATTAAAAAAATTTCAAGCATGTTTAAAAAAAATTGTGTGAAAATTACTATTTATGATTTGTAATCAGTTCGCTGCACGTAGTACACCTATATGTATATTATGTGTATAATTAGTTGAATACTTATATGATATTGGCATATAATTTTATGGGTACTTTTTTTTATTTGAATATAAAATGACTCAAATTATACCATCGATAGATAGATTATACTTATAATGATGCTTATAGTTGTTTTTAAATTGCTTTTTCCTATACCTGCAAACCTGATTTTTTAAATAAAAAAGTTTCATTATTAATACCTATGACAAAATGCCCAATTATTTTTTTCACAGTTTATTTTACATGTTTTTTTCACATTTTATGACAGACAATTTCACAAATGTCTGTCATATTTTCTTTTCTCTCGTTCACTTAATATTGTTTATTATTATTATTATTATCTATGTATAGATATAAATGTGTGCTGGTCGAAAATATATACATACAGAAATCCACGTGCATATAAACGTACATATTTATTTTAAAGACGGAATTTCTAAAATTAGTTTTTTGTGAAAAAAAGTAAAATAGTAATTTGGCAGCTCAAAGATTTATCGATACGATATTATGATGTGGAAATGTACTTACCGCTACAAACACCTACTAAAAAAAAAAAAAAAAAACTTATTTACTTATACAAAAAGCTTTTTATTTGAATTTAAATTGAACATTCCGTTCCTATCAAAATATACAGATTATTGATTCATTTTTGTTTTTACAACGCTTTTCATCCAGAATTATAATGTATTTCGTTCATTCCTTTTTTTATTGATGATCAATCTGTCAGGAACCTTATGTATTAATAAATGGGAATAAATCTTATTTACACCCCACACACACATACACCCACACATACTTCATCTCCGTATGAATACGAAATGAGGAAAAAATAAAACAAATCATAATTTATTTACCCTTTGTTCCACAAATTTCCCCAGTTTTACATCACGTTTAGTGTCATTTATCATGGAGGTACGGTATTTATTTTGGGTCTGCATGTGTTTGCGTGCCTGTCTGTGTGTATGTGAACGTGTGTGTTTTGTTAAGTTTTCCAATGTCTAAACATTGTATGCTTTTTTTATCAAATTTCCTAATTTAAATAAGTTGATATCGTCTGTATATCTATTTTGAGTCAAATGGATTGAATTTCCAAAATTGGGCACGGCTTTTAAGAGATTTTTCATTACTTTCATATTTTGAAGTACAATATGAGTCGATTGAAGTTATAGTTTCATGATTAAATTAAAAATTTTTAAAATCCCAATAGCAACATAACCATTTCACCCTTTTTTATTTAGTCATACAAATACACGGAAGTTAAAAAAATATGGAAGAAAATTGCCGTGAATTGAATTTGAAGCGCGATTCTGACATAAATTTCAGTGTTTCATAATTTTCATATGAAACTAGACATACCGATTTACTTAAATTTATGTTCGCCAAATGAATAATATCATAATAACCATTATTCAGGTCAAAGTTTACGGTTAGTTTATTTTAAGATTTAACTAAACTTTTAAAACATACACAACTCTCTTTTCTGTCGTAATTGGTTGGAAAAACGAATTTTAATGAAAATTTTCAACAACATATGCATTTAACAAAAAAAAAAAATCCTCATAAGAAATATGTATGTAATTAACTATTCATAATATCATATAAACACACATTTATCGTTCATAGATGAACGCAAAATGTTTGAAATGTGCCTCCTTCACGGTAATAATAATATATATACTAGATCATTTTATAAATACTATTCCTATATAATAAACACCACACCACACACTAACTGTATACATGCATCATAAAGCTGCTGGATGTTTAGTAATTAAGTTAACTGAACACGAAAGTTGTCTGTACTCAATGCGCTTTGAATCCTAAAATAAACTTTAACGATAATTAAATCCGGATTCTCTCACTACGAAAATGTGCATCATCAACATCATTGCAAAACTCTTCTGATGTTACTGTTTGAAAAACGTATATATATAAGTGTACTTACATAAAGGGAACACAGCGGAACACATAACAGATCTGCATACATATAAATGTGTATTGTACATACAGTTGCAATCTCTGTACGTGTGCATTATCATATAGGAATCTATATACATATTTTGGAAAAGTGTAAAAGGAAATTTGGTTAACAGCAGCAGGAGAGATAGAGAGAGAGAGAGAGATGGCAAAATGGAAATGGAGGCAATTGTTATGCTAAAATGGAATTTCATTCAATATGAAAAGCTTTTGGTACTTGTAATTCGAGGGGCTCGTTTTTATCTGGATTAAAAATTACAAAAACAAATGAAGGTTTTTTTTTTTTGGAGTGCATAATTTTTCGTATGTTCTGCAAATTAAGGTGAGTTGGCACATTGGAAGCCATGTGAACTGAACAAATAATGGCAACGTATTTTGTTCGTGTAGTTTTGACAACCACGACATTTGGTGGTTTGGTTTGATTTGTTTGGATTAATCACTAGACTTACTTTGAACCTGTTCATTCTCAATTGGAAATGTTCTAATGTGGATGCATAGTTCGAACACAGTTCCAGATATTGAGTCACACTTTTTGATTTGATTTTACGGCGATGGACTAGGAAAACAGCTGTTTTTTGTACGACTTCATGCCAGATTTTCGACAGTTAAAAAATTTAAAGACACCCTGAAGTTAATAGCGACGGTGAGCAGACAAGAGAGAAGAACAAGAAGAATTACGTGTTCCATATTTAATGCTATGTTCTCATTCAAATTGAACGTAAAGTGAAAACTGACCTTTAAATTTACTAACTCTTAAAGTGAAAATTTAGTCTTTTAACTAGAAAATTCTCTGTCTGTCTCTCTCTCTCTCTCTCGCTCTATCTCAGCTGTATAAGCTATTTGTTTTTATTATTTGATAGAGTTTTAAAAGCACAACTCGTACATACTAGCCATACTGTGCATAGTCGAAGCACGTTCTTATTGAATGTTTTTTCTTATTATTTTATTATTATCATTATTAGTATTTTGGTTGCCATTTTTCGTTTGAAGTGAAGATGTTATTGGAATTCTTTCAATTTCATTTTTCAGTTCAAGTTTGTGTGAACAGAAGTTTAATAATCTATGAAAAGCTATCGAATTTCATGCCTAGTTTCACCATGCATTTTAAGTAGGAATGCAACGATGACGATTACGATTAATCGTAATCGCCGATTTTTGTAAAAAAATAATCGGAATCGGTATCGTAATCGTAAAACAATAATCGTTGCATCCCTAATTTTAAATGATTATTTTGGGACTCTTCTTAGTTTTTCGGTGCTCTCTGTAAATGTGATTTTATAACTGTTAGTACAAGTACTTGTCTACTTGATGTATCTATGCAAATACCACAGTACAATATCGATTCTGTAATTACTAGTTTCCTAATTGCTGTTCTTTAATTAAACATTGGAAAGAACAACAGTTTGCGTCTTTATACAACAATTCTCTTCATCCGCATTGCTTTATTTAAAATTTATTCACTTTCAAATAAATTTAGCAATTCGAAATGCTAATACCATAATCTGATGGAAACGATATAAGTGCATTATATAATAAATTTCCAAAGACAGGAAGCAATTCATTTTACCTATAAGTACAATACAACCAATAAATATTGAAACGTATCTTTGATATATGCAATCGATAAATAACAAGTCGAAACAATCACGTTCGATTTGAATAATTTAATCTATAAGATCTTTAAGGAATGGAATATAGGTACAAAGAAAACGATACGACACGATATTCTACATATAGTTAGTTTATCCACCAAGTACACCACCACGAATACATTTACAAGTTACTAACTAAGTATACAATTCCATATTCTACATTTTGCATATACATCCATTCAATCTCTCTCTGTCTTTCTCTCTTATTCTCGCTGTTTTTCTCTCTTATTCTCTACCACAACATTAAACAAATTAGAATTTTACAATTTAAATAATTTAGTTGCAAATTTATTTCACTATTTTCATATTATTGCATTCCGCTCACGTTATTTTAAATGCAACGACAACGTACTGTGACAGAGGAGCCACCACATTACATCCTACTTTGCATGCAAACCTCCCAGGTTCTTTATGAATTTGAAATGATGTTTGGAATTTCGAAGAATAAGCGCGACAGCAACAGCAGCAGCTATACACATACATAGATAGTATTCCTTTTAAGGGAATAATTTAATTTCTATTTATTACAAAGAGGTTGTTATGTAGAAATTCATTTTATTAAAGAAGCAGAACGAGTATTTATTTATTCGAAAAATCGGATCAGCTTAACATGTTAGCACTGCTGTGTATTGCCTATTCACAAGCTGTACGAATTTATATACATACTAGTGTCTAAACCCGATTTCATGCGGGGATGACTTCCCGTGCTGATTGCTATGAGTACTCGAACTTGTTCCGGATTAGCACTGCGAAAATAACCGTAAAATGCTTTAATTATATTAACTACATGTAACTAATTAATGTATTTGGCCACCTGGTAAGCACTGCAATGCTGCACCCATCAGGTGGTCGAATTGGGAAATTGCACATCGTACAAACAATGTACAACATTCAATTTTATTATATAGATAGATATTATTTTTATTCTCGAGATAACTGAACGTAATTTATTATGACAATGAAGCTACTGATAGTTTGTTAATAGAAATAAATCTTCAATTTATAGGTATCAACAATTAATATAATACTCGAGTAGTTTGCTTTAATAATAATTGAAGCTCTTTATCGTAATAGGCAATTAATATTATCTGTCGGCTTTATAAGACAAATTACACATACACACACACACATATTTGCATCTCGCATTAATCTACATTGAAATTCACTGTATGTATAGTAATAATATTTACGGGTGATGATACGATACGACGATAGTGTGGGTGGAAGCGGAGGCGGAGAAGGAAATCTATGTAAGTTTATCTACTATTTGTTTACTTCTTCATTTCACTCTTTCTCGTTTTCCTGCCTACATTGTTTGGAAGACTAGTGTGTGCTTGTAAATCTCAATATTATTAATGGGTATATCAAATAAATTAATTTTATGTAAATTGGAAGCGCAGACAAGAAGTGAGCTAAATGAGTGGAAAAGAGAGAGAGAGAGATAGTATATAGAGAGAGCTTATAATAGCCGAGAGAGAAGTTTATTAAGCATTCACCATGTTAAAATGGAATCTGATTAAGTTTATGGTTGAATGGTACTTAACATTCTTGTTATTGTTAATTATTTAAAACTGAAAGAATTCACTTTTGTTATTAATTAAAATTGCCTTTGTGGCCAATTAATTAATTAATTGTTTAATTAACGAAATAATGATGATAATCATTGACAGTGTACTTAAGTACTAGATTGTTAACATTTCTATCGTATTATTTTTGACAAATGATTATTATTATTATTTGTACACGTCATGTCATGTGTATTACTATAGGTAAAATAAGCATGTAATTGAATAGAGTTGTTCTCAGATTAAATAATAATAATAATCAGATATCTATGAATGATGATGATGATGATGATGATAATGATGAGAATACGAAATGATTAATGGATTTCTGTACCATTAACGACTCGTAATAATAATAAATGAAGATGGCAGAAGGGTAAATGATAGAATGAATATATTAAAATCATATTAAGTTTGAGCGAGCGTCTTATTAAATTTGTTTATGTGTTACGGAAAAGAAAGTCGTGGTAATTTTGAGGTTATGGACTGATTAGACGCCACTCTTTGTCTGTTACTTAAATATCAATATCAGTGATGATATTTAGCAACCCAATACAGTTACAAAAAATGATTAAAATGGAGCGTGTAAATGTTGCTTTAGATTAGAATATGTAATAGTAAAGCGAATTGATTTAAATGTAATTTATAAAAATAATTAATTGCAAGTAAAATTGCTCTCTAATGATATTTTTGCCTTATTTTAATTTGGAAAAGCGCTTGTTTTCTAATTGGTCTACTTATAGTTGATTTCTTAATAGAATTTCTGGCATTGAATCGGCTATCTAAATATTTATTTATTTTGGTATTAGTATAATTTGTAAAAATTTTTCAATAACAATTATCCATATCATTATAATAAATTACATTCATACATCAAGAAATTATTTTAAATTAATCGGATTAAAAACTACTTAATATATAGGAATTTAAACACGAAAATCTCTGTTTTGATTAAAGTTCCTTCTCTGTCTCTCTCCCTGTCTCTGTTTATATGAAACAAATTGATACAACAATATATCACAACGCTTCGAAAGTTTTTTTGGACATTGTCCAACGAAATTAAATTCCAAAATCATTAAATTTTATTCATGTAAACATTGTTTGTGTTTGTTTATGTTTTTCTCCATTTTTCTGTTCTGGTTCCAAACTCAATTGCTTTTATTTGGAGCAATTAATTATCATTGTTTTTTTCGCCTTTAGTAAATAACATTAATGTTATGTGCACATTACTTTTGTTTGATGATTATGATGATGATGTTATAGCAAATTGCTAAAAATTATGTGAATGATTTTCATTTTACAGTTTAATCTATTTTTAAATGAAAAGCATCTCATTCGGCCAATTATTTGTATTATTTTACTTATCTTATTATTGAAATTCTCTAATCCCCGTTTGACTGTTTCTACATTACGATAATGAACGGTTAAACTGGAATTAGGTATATAAATCCAATCAGTAATAGATGATAATAAATATAAGTGAAATTTTATGAATTTTATTATTATTCATTTTAGTTAATTTGTCTTTTTAGGAGGAAGTTATAAGATGCAGTGTGGCGAGCTGTCGTGTGCCGTGGGGCAGCGACTCGGCGGCAGGACGGGCAGCGACACAGCATGCCCGGCGGCATGGCGGCCCCAATGAGGTCGGGCCATCAGCAGGACGGCCAGGGCCACCGAGCAAGGGTGGCGGACTCCTGCAAGGGCGTAACGTCCGCCAAAGGGCCCAATCAGCCATCTACAGGCCATCAGCAGCAGCCGCAGCCACAGCAGCATCTTACAAATAATAATCAACAAGCGAATACAAATAATAATACAACAGCCAATTTCGAGTACGATGACAACGAGTGGGATATAGGTCAGTTTAGTGAAATTCTCTGTTTCTTTCTTTCTTTTTTTTATATATTTACCTATTGAACAATTGAATTTATATAATTTAATATATATGTGGAAACAGATTTTTTTTAATTGTGTCCTATTGAACCTCATCATTTTATAAAAATTAAATAGCGATTTAGATTATATCTACTACGTATGTATATTAATTCACCATAAAACGAATACTTAAATTGATTTTATAATCAAAACCGAAAGGCAAGATCGTGTCTTGATTCCCCCAGACACATTAATTCAATAAAAAGACAACATTTCATTATCGAGTTCAATATTCTTATCATCATTTATTCCAATGCCATTGGAATTTATTTAGTTTGAAATGTATATAAATTATTAATGATTCTCGATATCACATCACATAATTTTGTTATTTGTTTAGCCTCTTTTAACTATTCATTCATCAAAACAGGATGTTTCGTAATTTGAATTTTTGTTTTGTACGAAGTGTATTTGTGTGGCCAATTTCTATAAAGTCAGTTCTAAATTGGTATTTTGTGTTTGATAGAGATTTCCTTAATTTTTATGAATTCCTGAACAAAATATCTTAATTTTAAGTGGAAATCAACTAGGGTTGAAACAACTAAATTTACGATAGCTACTAATAATATATAATGCAATGTTACGTCTGCCGATAATCTTATTAATATATAATTATTATACAACTCATTAGTACAATATTTAATTATCTACAGTTCGTACGAACTAAGATGAGTATCTACTATGCAGTAGTGAGTAATAATGTAATACCAATTAGTCTATTTAGTAAATATATCTGGTAGATTCCTAAGTAACGCGACATCGGCTAATGTTTAAGATTATTGCATAACACCTACTCATCTTAGATTGTACAGAGTATACGTACGCGTAATGGCATTCGTTTAAACACATTCTTCTTCATCTTTATCTGCGTTATGCAGTTTGTACTTATATATCTATAGGTAATTATGTTCATGATGTAGTTTATGATATTTTAACTTTCTAAATACATTAATAAATAATAATGATACTAATAATAAGAAAAAAACGTAAGAAAAACATCCTGTAGATGTCCTTAACTTTCTATAAGTATTGGGTACGTACTGTATAACTGCAATAACCATCTATCTAATACAATAACTGTATTTCAAACTGTTTCAATTTAATATTATTGTTAAAACTTATTATTATTATTATTATGATTATTTAGTTTGTGAAAGTAAATTGGTTAGTGGTGAATATTGTATTCGTATATCTATTTTTTGATACGTATTATTTGTGGTTTGGTTTGGTTTGGTTTGAGTTTTTATTTGTTGATTAAATTTATTAAAATTCACAATAATAATAATAATGATCATTGTTAGTAATAATTAAAGTTTGATTCATATTTAATCATTCTACATCATTATTATTATAATTTACGTATATGTGTATGATTCATGATGTAAATAATCTGAATCAAAAATGATTCCGAGTGGGTGGAAATGTATTTACTATTTATTTATTTATTATTGACAAAGGAAAATTGAATACATCGGACGTGGGTTGCATATCTTTTATGTGTTTCTCATTTTTTATTTTATTCGTTTTCTTTCTTTTTGTTTTTATAGGTATTGGAGATTTGATCATCGACTTGGATGCGGATATAGAGAAAACAAACGAGCAACAACAGCCAATTGGCAATAATATGGCAGCAAATACAAGTGGCGGACCACAAGCTTCCAAAGCTGCTGCCAGTGCTAAAATGCACATTGAACATTCGGCCACAGCCGATAAAGGATTGAAAATGAAAATTAAACGGACAAAACCGGGAACTAAAACGTCAGAGGTACAATTTAATAACATCTAAATATATACTATATTAGACACATTTGTTAATTTAACATTTGCCAACTCCTTTTTTCTTTTTTTTTTTTAATATATACTTATCTATATTTATATATACAAATATACTGAACTTAGTAGCACCATAATTAAAATGACAAAAAAAAAACAAACAAAACAAAACAAAAGAAAAATCATCTCTTATTCGTTTAAGGCGAAACACGAAATTGTAAAATCAAACGAACAAAATGGCGTGATTGATGCCTCTGAATTAACTAAAGGATCTCAAAGTGGTCCAGGTGGCAATAAACATTCACCAGGAACTGGTTCATCGCAGACCACATCTGGATCAATGAATTCAGGAAATAATCAGAGTGCGACGGGCTCATCAACGAATTCCAATTTGAATTCCGGTGGTGGAATGAGCGGTGGTAAAAGGGGATCGAGCGGTCATCGCAGAGATAAAGCATCGCGTGATAAGCACACGGATAGAAATGGTAATTACTAATTACAAATCAATTGTTTCGAGTTATGTATATATACATTGAGAAATGATTTTGTTTCCAGTACACAATTCTTCTTCCATATCTTCCGGTTCGTCGAATAGCACCGGTGGTTCGTCGCAGTCCTCATTGGCCAGTTCATCATCATCATGTACCAATTCCTCATCGTCTTCATCATCATCATCTTCATCATCATCATCATCTTCATCGTCGTCCTCTTCCTCATCCTCGGGCTCATCGATTGATAAAGGACAATCGAAATTATCATCCGCCTCATCATCTACAAATGGAGGTGGTGGTAGTTCCATAATTACACAGCCTGCGAATTCTTCTTTAACTAGTGGCGGTATTTCATCATCTACGGACATTAATGGATTGATACGTGCCGCCAGTGCACCGCAACCTGTTCCACCTCGATCTGTATTCCCCGCTAGTACCGGTCCAGGTCCTCCACCGCCATCGCCGGGACCTCCAGCAAGTCCGGCAGCTGCAACGGCACAAGGTTCCGCATCGAAACCCGAACAATCGAAAGTGGGTGGTGGTGGTGGTGTTACAACCGGTGGTGTTGTTGGTGTTGGTGCAAACGGTTTAAATTCGAACAGTGGCAATGTGATCGGTATCGGTAGTGTTGTTAATCAAAGTGGCATTACTGGACAAGATGATCATAGTAGGACTAATAATAGTAATTCACCTACATCACCATCAGCGAAGAAAATTAAATTAGAATCGAAGGTAGGCAAAAATAATACTTGTAGTAGAAAATATTATACATAATATTAATCAAGTAGGCTTGGAACGCCTACATGAAACCATTATCGTTCATACCTACATAATGTATGGTACGAATAGGCATTTATTAAAATTGAATAACATAGCATAGCACTGCCACTGGCTGGCATAACATGAAATTATGCTCGCTGTAGAATTTAATGAAAAAATCTTTTATATTTTCAATGGGAATGATCAATGAAAGAACTCGGGGTGTTAAACAGCGTCAAGGAAAGTTTAAATACGATGTCAAGGATTTTTTTTTTATTAATCTACCTATATTAGACCTATGTGTGTGTGTGTGTGTGTGTGATGTATGAATACACGATGACATAGTACAGTAGAGGATAATAAAAAAAAGGGAAATGGTTTTTTTTTATTTGTGTGGAATAACGAGAAGTTGTGTTGTTAATAAAAAGAAATTGTTGGCCCATTTAATATAAGAGAGGATTTTCCCCGAGAAAATTCTATTAAGAAAGCAATAAAATTTCGCGAAATGATAAACATAAAATTATATATTTACTGAAGTGGAATGAATGTTTTATACATTTTCCATTTCTTTTTCTTTCTTTTGCTTATTTTATGAAATATACATTCGTTTATTTACAAAATAAATTTTCCAGCAGTTTTCCAAATAAATTTCCACATCCACATAACCACATTCGTTCACTTTATTCCAATAAATAAAATACTGAATTCAGATTTTTATCGTTCACACAGAGGGAAAAGTGCGAACTTTAGAGAATACAAAAGTTTTACGTTTTCATCATCATTCCTCTTTCTTTTCTCCTGTCGTTTCTTTTTTTTTTTGTTCTTTTTTCCCTTTTCCGTAGAGTCTCCTCTGTCATTGTTAAACACCCTATTCAAAAAGGCGACAAACATTTTCTTCCATCTTTTTTCTTTCCTTCTATCTTTATAATATGCGCGCTCAATCGTTTTGGCTGCAATGCGAAGGGATGTAAAGATGTGCACACATCACATACACTATGTATTGCTTTCTCTCTCTATCTAGCAGTAGCAGCGCTATATCGTCATCGCTCCACCCTATCTATCTATCTTACAAGTTTTCCCGAGGAAAAATGGGAAAAGATATGGTTGAGGAAACGTCATTTTATGGCAGTTTTCAAGTCGCTCTGTCGATCGATCTCCTTTTCCTTTCGGCCTCTCGCTACACCCCGCGGCCGCCATCATTCCCCTGTGTTTTTTATTTTAGATATGGTTTCTTTGGAAAAAGGGGGGAATTTATGCGTCCAGTGGCGGAACACACTTCAACATACATACATGCATATAGTGTTTTGATGTAATTTTTTTCTGTATTGCGTGTATGTGTAGGTGATTTATTTTTAGCTGTGTGTGCTGGAGAAGCATGATTTATATTCCCTTACCGCGCTTGGTATGGTGGGGTACGTACCATTTGAATAGAGTGGAAATTCGTGTAATAAAAAATGTGAAGAAAACAAGGCAAAAGCAATAAAAACAACCTTTATATAACGATTTTGATAGAATGACATCTTTAGAATGTATCTTTAATTTTTGTTTTTCAATTCGCTTCCGGTAAATTTTCTTTATTCTTTTTTCTGTTGCTTTTAGAATTAAACCATTATTATTTCTGCCCTTTTATTATTAGTATCGTCATTAGCCGTCTATTTTTTATCGATAATTTCTACTTTTACCCATACCCACACAATTTCCTTTCTATTATATTATTATATGTATACATAGATTCAAAGCCAGCACAAATAGAATATAAATAAATAAGCACGTTGCTCCCACAGGATGTTTGTATTGACATATAAGATTTATAGCCTACTATTATACTACAACCAATAATATACCCAGATAATTTCAAGCTTGTTTGCCTTTAAATATATTCTTGGAAATTCTTTTGAAAATTTATTGGAAAATTCTTGGAGTAGCGCTTTGTTGATTGAAATAAAAATAACGAAAAAGAAAATGAGAATCGGTTGAATTTGTATTTATAATATATAGGTATATAGGGTTGCATATATTTAAAGTTAACGCAGCGTAAGAAGAACATAATAAATCATCTATTTCCCATACAAATTTCGTACGTAATTTATTATGTTCTTCTTATATTGCATTAACTCTACATGTGTGATACTAACTAGATTTAGATGTCGTTTGTTGGATTGGTAGAAAAATGGAAATTATGTTCTTTTCCGACAATTAATACATGTATAAGTCCCAAACGGGGTGGGGGGGGGGGATAAAATTCAAAATTTTATCATACAAAAAGCGATTTAGCAACAATGCTCTACTACTCGTACACCACCTTGATCAAATAATTGAAATTGTGCTCATCATCTTCAAAAATTGGCCGCAGGAAAAAAGTAGATGAAATTTGAGATTTCGAAACAATAAGTTATAAAAAAAAACGCAACAATTTTATTTATAAATATGTATATATGAACTTTTAAATCAAATTTATTGAATTTGCGTTATATTTTCTTGTGTGGCATCCTCTGATTTCGTTGCTTTGGTAAAGTGTTCAGTTTGGTTGGCGTAGTGTTCGTTTTGCTTTAGTGTTGTTGCTTCACTCGGAATGGGGGGGGGGGGTAATTAGAGCCTTTAAGATATTTGAAAAAATGAAGCATATAGATAGATGGTTCAACATTTAATCATATGTAGAAACAATGGAGAAATTTACGCTGTTGAAATTCAACTTTATCCGACAAACAATGTTACAAATTTACAAAACAACCCATTTGTCTGTTCTAGTGTTTATTTTAATAATAATAATAGTAAAAATGTTTTAGATAGTCTTACAGCCAAAAATTCTACAATTTTGTATTAAATTCTACAGATATTGTATTCATACAATATCTGTATGTTTATTGTTGAATCTACAACCTAAACCTATACGAACCTAAAACTCCAAGTTGTCTTTAAAAGGAGTTTTTATCAATTTTTTAACTGATAAAACTAATTATTTGTCTACAACTATATTTAAAAAGTAAACAGGATACTTGTTTTGTTGCTGTAGTTTTTAGCTTCAACATTTAAATATAGTTTTGAATCAATGTGTGTCTTATAACGAAAAATAATAAAAGTGTTTCTATGTTCTTTCACTTTAATAAAGTGCTCTTGGTCTGGTGTTTCTACAAAAATTTATTTCAACTGAAACAACAAAAATGGCTACAGCCGGTCCAAGTAGTGGCCAAACAGCAAAATGCATATTGGTAATTTTCATTATTTTCTCTATATTGCACTTGAATATCGAAGCGGTGGTTCAATAGAAAATATTATTTTTTTTTTTTTATTTTGTATCTATTCTTTTCCAGTCAATTCCCCAAATTGATGGTAATCGTTTTGCACTAGTTTCTGAATCACCAGCATTTATCGATAAAACGATGTTTATCAAAAGAGTTTGTGATTGTATAAATCCCCGTCTATTGATCACAGCACCTCCTGGATTTGGTAAAAGTACAAATTTAGATATGCTGAGAAAATTCGTGGAAATCAACATAAATAAAAATACTGGTGAAATTGTATTTCAACAAGAATCGAAAAACTCTAAATTATTTCAATATCCACGACACATATCTCAATATCCTCATATTATTAATCGCTATTTTGCCAAATTTGCTACTATTCGTATATCTTTTAAATATGTTTATGCAAGTAACATGGCATCATTAATGTGGAATTATGCATCGGCTTTATCGTATGTATTTTTGCAGCATAGTTATTTATCGAAAAGTAATAGGCTAACAGATGAAGAAAAAAGGATTTTCGTTACGTACTTGTCGATCAGTACAAACAATCTAGAAAAGAGAATTCATTTTTTGGCAAAAATGATATCGAAACACTGTAAATATTATCCAATTTTCTTGTTTATTGATGATTACGACACACCATTTCTCCAATTTATAGGTGATATAAATGCTTCGTATGATCTTAAACGGGAATTTTTCGTTTTTTTCGGTAAAATTTTCAGCAACATAATACCAGCAAATGTTGGCATAAAACGAGCATTAATTACAGGCGTAACAACTTTAGGATTTACTTTATTTAGATCAGCGGTCCCAGTGAGTATTTATCCATTTTCTTCTCTACACTTTCGTGAATTTTATGGCGTTACAACAAATGAAATCGATGAACTTTTCATTCATGTTGGTGTTGATAGCGCTCATAAAAGATTAATACTTATGAATTATGATTGTGATTATTCAAATCCGAATTTAATCATTTCAACACGATCACTAATGCATTATTTGAATGATACATTGATCGATACATACAATGATTATGTCCGGGTTGCCAGTTTAATTGATCTAGAGGCATTATTGAGTGGTCACAATTTAATTAGATACCTTATCGAAAAAACATTGACTACTTGGACTCCATTCACTATCTGCGAACTCTATACACTGGAATTCATTCGTAATCTGCACGAAGTGTGCACTGGGCCTTTACGTCATCAAGACGAGAAGAATCTATTTTCCGGGATCGATTTTGCTCGCTTATGTATCAATCTATTTTCAGAAATAGGATTTATCAAAATCAGAAAAGAAAGAAGTGGGCAAAAATACATTAAAATAGCAAATCAATTTGCAAAATCTCATTGTGTAAATACTATTAGAAATGTTTATTCCTCCGAACTAAATGACGAGTTGTTTCTAGGCGCAGAACATATTAATCGTTTATCCATTTCATCGGATAAAGAGTATTTTTCAAAACTCGCCGAAATCCTTAAGCGAATTTATAAAATTCATTCCAATAAGTATCCAAATTTTAAAAGTAAAACTATTTATCTTCCATTATGGAATATTTTGGGAAAAAGTCGATACTCCATTTTTATAAAGAATCAAGACCATGCTAATTATCGCATTTGCTTTGAAAATAAACAAACTGGCGTTCTTTGCATGATTGATTATGGACGTAATAGGGACAATATGGATGGGATTCTTAAAAAATTTACTGGTGATGATCCCTTAATCTATGACCCTTCCTTGCAAGTCCTTCAAAATAAAATGTATTTGGGAATAGGTATTGATGAATCATATTCATTTGCATTTGGCATAATGATTAATGTGAAACATCTTCATTCAGCAAAATGTTATAAATTTTAAGTGCCATTTTAAAAAACGACTACATATACGATTTCAAAATTTTAAATTGCTTATTATTAAGTTGTTAAGTCTTTTGTTTTCTACTTTATATTTATTGTGTTTCTATTTGTCGACTGAAATATTAATTACTTACAATTATATGTGTAGATACAAATCTATACATTGTAATGATGATATTCATAACGAAATGGATATTACAATTCAGATGTACTTTCATTGTTTTAAAAAAATACTGATTCATATTTTCCGTCTATATTTATAGTAAATAGCTGTCCCATTAATTTGAAAACTACAACTTTGTGATATGTACTTGAATGATTAGAAATTATTAGCGTAATACGTTTTACTGATTTACAGTATACGTAGGCATTTTATTTATACATTATTAAATATAAATTAAATAGTTTTCATAATTCGAATGATACGACACAAATTTGTTAGTAAACGTATCTAGATTTATATGCATATGCCCATGTATTAAGTATTTATAACCCAAATTCAAAAAAATCCCAAATTAAAAGAATGTTAAAGGGAGAAATATTTGACAATGATAAGAACACAAAATAGGTATTTTATAGCTGTGGGGATTTCAGCTAGTATCTATGTCTTAAATAAAGTTTTGAATTAGTGTGTTTGTATGTTATTTCATTTTAAAAAAGTGTTCTACTGAGTGCATTGAATGGAATTTACAAAAAGTGTAGCCTATCTTAACCCGAACCCATTCTAACTGGTGCAAATGGAGCATTAGTGTTTTTTTTCACTGATATTATTCTACCATATACATTCAATTTACTGCAATTGGCAGCCGTAAAGAGTCGGCAGCAGATTTGAAATCAATTTTTCTTATATACGAGTAGTTGATAGATTACATATATGGTCATGTAACCTGTCACCTGGCCTGTCAGCCACTTTTACAACGGCCACATTATGCTCAATCTGATCAATTGCAATTGTATCTTTTTCAATCGCTTGCCATTCTTTGTAAATTAAGTTGACTTTACATATTATTATTGTTATTAAGTCATGACATTAAAAATCATCATCGTCATTTTTTTATCTTTCTTTGATCATACTTCGTTTCCTCTTTCATCGTAAAATATGTACGTGAATGCTTAAAATTCCATGTTAAAAGTCAACCATCCAAAAATAATATAATTAATACTTTAAGTGCATACTTAACTGTTCCACTACAGCTACTGCAGTTCTCCTTTCAGTAGTAGCAGCAGCAGCTGCAGTTTTCGTTTCCAATTTAATTATATTATTTTTTTTTGAATGCTGTTCTGTTCACCCTATTTCACCACTACTACCATCACCACACCAAACAACAACAGAGCATCATTGAAAAGTAAAATAAGAACGTTTTTTTTTTTAGTGTTTCGTGTTGTATATTTTGAAAACCCTCTCGTTTAATTTAGTGTTCAAACTCTCCCTCTGTCTTCCTCTCCCTCTCTCTCTTACTAAGCAAAGAATTAATGGTGTGTAGCGAAAAGCTGCGCGCATATAATAAAAGCTCCAAGTTTAATGTTTTTGAGCGAAAAGAGATGAGAGTGGATAGACGAAAGGAATGATAGAGCATGAGGGAAAGAAAAAGAGATAGAAATACGGAAAAAGAGAAAGGGTGAAGAAAAGATATTGATAGAGAAAGAGAGAGAGCGAGCAAAGTAAAAAACGGAGTTTAGCTCGTTTATTCCTGAAGGGAATTCAGCTTTTTTTTCTCTCTTTTGTTTTTGTATAAAATGCTCCGGTTTGCAAAAATGTATGAAGTTTATTCGTTTTTGAGGAGGAAAATACACATAAATAGATAAATTTGAAATGGTTAGAAACAAGAAAATGGTTTTGTGGTTCTCTAATAGCTACTGGAATTTAATACAATGTTTATTTGTTGGTTTGGTTTTTATTTTCTTTTTTCTTTCTTTTTTTAATTGAAATTTCATATTTTGCGAAACAGAATCCTTTTTTTGGTGATATGATATTTATTAATCATAAAAGAATTGCACAATTTTGTTATTGTTTTCCCGAAATTCTGCAAGCCAGACAACCATTAGGTGGATGTGTAGATTTACGAATTTCTCACTTTCTCTTTTTATCTTTATTTAATAAAGGAAAACTGATTTAATGTCCTAGCGCATATTTATTTCGATTTTACCCTTATTCCAGTTCATTCTATCAGAATGAAATTGACTCTTAAATGATTTGGAGAATTAAAAAATTTTTCCGAATAAATGGGACTGACTGTACATAGTACGTACACAATATTAAATTCATTTTCAGTATTTAATTTCAACCCTTTTCTTTATGATCGTATAAATAACACCGTAGTAATCGTATTATTATTATACATTTATTGCTCCTTTGATATTTACCCCATTCTACTACCATCTCCCTTACTAAACTCACTCACTCACTCACTCATCCATTCGTTTAGTTAAATTCAAATTATATTAAATCTCTTAAGAACAAATTTAACTTGTGCGATTTACATATGAAATCGATTTATATTAAGAAAATATTTGTGATTGGTGAACCAGCTGCGTTTGACAGTTACAACCCCGTACATAAATAATACGTACACGCACACAAAATAAAGATGAACCTTCACCTCATAGTATACACACACGCAAGATATTTTCAAAAATAGTGTTACCCTATTTATTTCTCCTATTTGATATTAAATTGAGATTGTACCGTATACCATCTGTAGATGAGGTATCGAATTGAAGCTTATGGGATTAGTTAAACAATGCATGCGGATTATATTTATCTCTCTCCCTCTCCCTGTCTCTGTAATTCATTATGTGCATGTATGTATGTATGTTTGCAAGTCCACAAGGATAGCGCAGACGGCGGTATAATACAGTAGAAATTTGTGTAGTAATATTTGTTTAACGTATGCGCAGACGCCACAGATTAGTGGTTAAGTTGGTACAGATATGGCGTAATGTAATATTTCATTGTTAAAATCGTATTCCTGTCGATCATTAAATGTTACGATGACGTAAGTCTTTGATATGCATAATTGGTTCTATTAATTTCCTAGAATTTGACTGGAACCATTGTTTAATTTAGTCAATTATATTATGCTATAACATTTAACAAATTTAAATTGACTTGAGTCATATTGACTAAGTATATCAAAATTAATTTCTATTTATTCTTGCAAAAATCATGCAGAATCGCTCTGATAATACTCGTAAAATAATGTAAAGTAAAATTGAATCTATTTGGAAATTTGGTAATATACATAAATGTGGTATCATATCTGCAGCGACTGATTTTATTTGTATCTATAAATTTCAATGTGCCACACAATGATTAGTTATTTATTTTGTATGTAAAAACTGAGCTGTCTAAACCTCACAACGCAAAAAGCTACAAGATGCAAAGCGTATATTTTGTCTGCGAAAGTTCGATAACGTGGTATGAAATCGTCAGGTGTCTATTCCTTGTTTTTGTCATTTCTGGGAATAATCACGGCTTATAAAAATAATAATGAATTTCCAAATACTGAAGATTCTACCTTACCTATGTATATGGTATGTATATGAATGAATGCATACGTCTATGTATTAAAACTAGTATATTAGATTTTCGCTATATGTTTATAAATTAAATTTTCTAATGTTGTTGTTGTTGTTGAAGCAACAACAAGGAACACATACACATAGTACTAGCAGAGATAATTATGTATACGCCATACATATATACACACACACACACACACACATAGTAGAACGAATAGTGTTGGTTTCTCTATTATTCTCATTATCACTGTAATTATTATCTTGTACGTAAAGTGCGCTTTCAGCTTTCCCTGTCACATCAGATTCTCAATTTAATTAATCCACCCTTAACATGGCCACCATCACTACTGCTGCTGCTACTGATGCTCTATTACTATCGCCCTTCTTCAAATATACATGCAACGACTATAGCCTGTTAAGCTATTAGTGATGTGAAGGGGTTTGTTTACTTTTCCTCCTACTATCTCTCTCGCTCCCGCTATCTCTCTCATCATTCTCAAGGGAAATGGTTCTGAATAGACAGACAAACCTATGGATGGATGGATAGATGGATGGCAAAAGGGTTTTAGTTAGATACTACGTACATATAGTTAGTTAGTTAGTTAGTTGATGGTTGAAATTGGGAAAAGGGAAGAAGCAACGGGTGTGTGGGTAGATACTGTAGGTAGACATTTGTGGAAATGGAAGGTTGTGGTATAGTTGCACAGGCGATTGGGATTCTAATGATTTAATTCCATCTATATAGGCTTTTAGGTTTTGATTCTTTAATGATAAAAGGGGAGATTCGGATTTTTTGCATATCGATAACAGGGTGTGTGTGTGTGTGTTGGCTGTTAAGGATTTAGGGTTTGATGAGAGTATTTTAATAGTCAAATAATATTCGAATTTAAATAACACGAAAGGGTCGAGTAAAACGAATTTCTGCTACTTCGAATTAACGTTCAAAGGCATTTGTTACAATTAACAAAAGATGAATATAATTATAATTTATGTGGTAAAAGTTTATCAGTCATAAATCAAAGTCGATTAATACCTGATCCGTACTCAGTTAGTTTCAATTTAATTGGCATTTCACTATTACGTATTGTGTGTGTGTGTACTCACTTTAGATTGTACATAGTACTTATATATAATTCGTGATGGGAATATTTTAACGATAAAACGTTCAGTTTCAGTATTTATGGAAACTTTTATCCATAAAAAGATTATGTAAATCTTCAACTTAGAACTGTAGCTACGTTCAATTTTAGATTTTCTTCGTTCACACATACATAAGCACATAAGTGTATATCCTTATGTGAATAATATCGTTCATATCTGTATTTGTTATTCGATTTTCAGTGAAAACTTCACTTATTTTTATTATATCATTACCATTATTTAGGGATAAGTATAACAGTTGTAAACGAATGTATAGAAAGTTCCACCAATCATCCTATGGATTGTATTTCCAGTCCGAATGAATATTGTACGTCCGTTAGTATTATACACTTATAATACGTTTCCTATATCATTTATTTAATAGTTCCGCCAGCCATCATGAAATGTATTTTATCCGGAAAAGCCCCATATTGCTGCTGCTACTACTGCTTACTACCATCTCCTCTGCCGCCTCCGTTTCTCCGTTCCTGCCGCTGCTGCTGCCGCCACAGCCGCCATTTCACAATTTCACTGCCATCACCATCCTGTGTTTGTGGGTAAAGCTATTAGATAAAAGGGAGCTTTACGCTTTTTGCTCGCTAAACATTTCGGGAACGTAAATGTGCAAAGAGGAAACGTAAAAGTGAATGAGGAGAAGTGAAAGAGGATGGGGAATAAATACATAGTATGAGATATAAATGGCTAAAGGAGGAAAAGAGCGAGCGAGAGATTAGACAGACGGAAAAAGGACGATAAATACATGAACGGACGAATAGCACGAAGTAGATATGCAAGTCAGCCAGTTTTAGGTTCATTAAAATTTAACGAAGTTTAAATTAGTTTCTCCTATAGAATGGGAGTTTTGTTTCTTTTTGCATTTCACTTCTTTATTCAGTTGCAGTATCAATCTGTTAAGAATTGAAATAGAGATGCAAGAAAACGTAAAATGTTAATAATCGGAATCGAAACAACGAATTTCAGTCAAATCAGGGCATGATCGAAAGGTGTTCGTATATTACAATTCGTCACCTGTTTTTATTATTTCTTTTTGTCGTAAACAAAATTATTCAATATAACCTGAATATAGTTCTCATCAACAAAGGTGTAATTTAAAATGGTATTTCTGCTGGTTAAACAGAGCCGATATATCCGTTAACGAGAACCCGTAATATAATGAGAATTGTCCTCGCATAATACAGATAATAGCAATCATTATTATTATTATTATTATCCATGCCATCGGCTAAACACTGCTTGCCTGCCTGCCTGCCTGCCTGCCAAAATCGATAAATTACAAAAAGAAAGAAACGACGACGACGACGACGACGACTACAACAATTAAGCCTTGAAAAGTATTATATACATATAATAAAACGGGTATAATTCAGGATGATGACGGGCGCCGCGGCCTAATTAGCTTTCCGAAAACGGGCGTAACGGACCGTTACCGGTAAATGAAGCGAATTGATTAGCTGGTATTTAATTAAATTCCAATTAACGATGGTTAATTGAATGAAAAATTTATGCCAAGCTCGTGCATATGTATGAAAACCTATGTAAAACGTTATAAAGAGTATAGACTATACGTATATGTATGTACTGGGTATTGGTATGTTCAATGCTCTAACTATGTTGTTCAACTTCAATGGCTTTATGTAAATTAGGCATATTTAAAATGTAATTATCTTTCATGCTTTACTAAATACATATAAACGTAGCATCATCAGGTGCATACCATACATCCGTAGAGTGCAATAATTATGCTTACGAAATTTATATGTCAAATTATACGAGACAGTTTATGATGAGCGTATTTTGTATACATTTAACAAGTGTGTGCTGACAAGTAAAGTTTATTACTTTAAGATAAATCGTATACATATTATATAGTGATTAAGGACTGAAGGATAAGATAACGAATAATCGAACAATCATGAAAAATTATAGTTTTACATTGACGGAATTTTTTGGAAATTTGTTTTGGAAAAAAGTGCTGCCATCTATCATCCGTTTTTACAATTAGTAGGAGTAACTATCGTCATAACGACTTAATTAAACACTTGGTAAAGAATAAGTGGTATGGATTACGAAATGCAACTTTGAATTCTGGATTTTGGATTCAGCATAACATAAAACTGATATTTTTCCCTTTTTAAACGATTTGATGTGGTTTATTTTTTTTCTTTTTATCAAAATATATATCATTCTATATCAAAAAGCGTTGGCAACGCAAATTAACAGAACAAATGCATCTGCTGAGAAATGCCGCATAATTAGTCACATCACCTTCAAAATCAATTACTACTAGATAATGTATACACACATATATAGTATATTATTATACATGATACGATTCACCCTTTCTCACGTACATTTTTTTCATACCCTTCAAGCCCCTTTTTCAAGCAACACCACCCGTCTAATCCATCAATCCATCCATATGCGTGTAATGTATGTACATGTGCACATTTCCTTCCGTATAGTATGTCTCATTAGGGGATTATTACATTTCCTTTTTGAAAATAGGCCGACGACCCCCTTCCCGCTTTTTCGCCCTTTTATTGCATTGCAGAATGTGACGATGACGATGATGATGAGAACAACAGCACCCTTCTCGTCTCCAAGTGTTTTTATGGATTCTTTATGTGTGGGTTGCCGTGCAGCCACTAGATACAACCCTATTTTGTTTTCTCTTCCCGTGTATATGACTTGATTAATTAGATTTTTGTTTTCATTCAGTGGGTTTAATAATTTGAGAAATCATTATAATAATAATAATAATAATTTGAGTAGGAGGTGAATGGGTGAATGCGAAGAGTGATTTAAAATTAAATGTCACAATAACAACTATGTATAGGTGTGTATGTGTGTGTGTGTGTGCAGGGAAAGACATTCATGTAAAGTTGGTACAATCTAAGATGAGTATCTATTCATGCAATAACGAAGTGTAAATGAAATGGTAATTTGCAGTTAAAATACGAAGCGGAATTTATTTAAATATCGATTAGCACTCTTGATTGTGGCACTACGTAATGTTGACAGGTTAATAAATTCAAATCTTGTACATGTTCTGCTAATTTTAATAAGTAACTAGTTCAAAACCGGTGTTTCGATCGAGTTCTTCATGCGATTACCATAAGAATGCTAATTTATCAATAGCAGAGCAATGGATTTAATAATATTCAAATTAAAACTATCAGTTTCTACCGACTGTGAGTTTCCATTGTGTAGGATCATCAGTTGTAGCTAGTTAAACTTGCTTTTTATTCGAAATATCTGATACCACCGTACGTTATTAAAAGTCCACGTGGTGCAATAAACTGCTTTTTAATAGTATTGAATATTCATTTTAGATTGTGCACACTGTAGGCATGTTTAATGTCCGTGAACTTGGCAAAATATGTATTAATAATGATCAACATCAATTTAAATAATGCGTTAATAAACTGAGCAACATAAAATATATCAAAGACAAAAAAAAAAAGGAAAAAAATTAAATCGACACAACAAAGTCTCATTTCGACCGCAAAACAAAATAAAAAAAACGCAATAAAAATGGAGAAGACGACTTAAAAGTAAATAAATTATTCGAGAAATGCATATTTAAAGATTAATTTAAATAAATTATATTCAAGTTTATAAGAGGCAGGAGTGGTCGCAAAATACACTCATTTATAGGCAATCCCCATGCCATGCTAAATTCTCCATAAATACATATTTGCATAATATGCAAAAGTTGTATATTGAAACTAGTGTAATCACCTCTAAATATTATGTATGTGTATGTATATACGAATAATGATTGCTATGTTACATTGGCCAGATGACTGTAGAGATAAATACATATGTAGTATATACAAAACAAATGTATACATACCTATTCCGATTTCAATGAGATGGTGGCGACATCTTGTGATTATTGGCTACCCGCCCAATATCCTAGGTGTGATGATGATTCAGTTTCATGTATCTGGCAACGTTGCATTCACAAGACAGTTTATGGTCCTCTCTAGAAAATGTTCGATGAAGACAATGTTAATCCAGTGCTTACTAATACTGACATTTATTGCTACTGTCAAACAACATTGTTATAAAACAAAAGAGACATTAATGTCTGTACTCATTACTAACATTATTCATTCTGTCTTGTCTATCTATATATATATGTAGGTAACAAGACCACAATAAGATCTCTTTCGTTAAAATTGGAAAATCTAATATTCCCTCTCTCTCTCTCTCTCGCTTTCTGTTCTCTCTTTTCTATAACACAAAACACAAATCCATTTTCCAAGCAGCTTTACGTTGCAGCCGTAATAAATTGCTGCAACTAAATCCACTCCATTAATTTTAACCACCTTTACCAGGATCTATCCATCCATCTATCCATATTTTTCTTTCGTAAAATACCACCTCTACTATTACCTCCTGTGGTGCTATTTGGTTGCCTCCTCTCTTGTCTATAAATCTTATTTGCCAAATCCTTTTTTAATTCGTGTTCCGTTGACGATCGACGCCAACATCGAGAACAGCGAAAAATTGAACTGATGAGAATGAGAAATAAAAAAGAAAAAAAAAAAGAAAAGCGAAGCAAAATGAATTAAATCAACCATGGGGGAAAAGATGGAAAAAAAAATTATGAAAGGGGTTGTTTCCACTTCACTGCTGCTGCTGGTGCTGGTGGAAATAGATGGACGAACGATGAGATGGGGTGAGGGAGATGTATTATATGAGAGAAGAGAATACTGGGGATACGAGACGGGAAATATATCTATATATGTATACGTATAGAATCGACACGACGATGAGAGAGAGCAAAGGAAAAACGAATAAGCTATACCTAAAGGCTGGTTTAAAAATCTGAAAGTATGGGGGTGGAAAAGGAGGAAATGTCTGTCTGTCCGCTGTCATGTGCACGTATTCCTTGGAGTACGACAGAGAAAAGAAAAGTGAAAGAAAAAGATATAATAAGAGGATTCAAGAGTCGTGTTTTGTGTATTTCAAATTGACGGGAGGCAGTTAGTAAAAGTAGTAGTAGTAGAATAAGAAGGGAAGAAAAAAGAGGGATGAAGAGCAGATGAACGAGTGGAAAAGAGTGATGTCTTTTTTTCTGACTTGTTATTGAGAAAGGGGTATAGAATAATATTGACTTTTATTGCTTTGAAAAATACAATTTCAAATTTGTTGATTTTAATTTCTATCGACATAGGGATGTTGCTTTTGGAAAATTACTTAAGATCTCGTCAGATCATTTTGTATCGATATACAAATTTTGTGTACAAAACTAAATATGCGCAGAGAACTGTACTAAAATTATTTGCTATATACTTTTCTACGCAGTACAAAGAATAATGAAGAGACTTCAAATATGAAACGAAATGTCTATTTTTCATTGCATATCTGATCGTAATACGTACAACAATCATATATGCATAATAAATTTCTAGTTTGAACGGTTAACTGATGGTAGATGGCGGATCAACAAGTGTGACTAATTTAGCACAATGTAAAAAGCGAATGATAAGAAGAATAACAACAATGACGTTACAATAAAGCTGCTATGAATATAAATATAAATATGCATAAAAATGTGCTATTTGCAATTTTAAATTGCTACTTTTTGCTACTGATAAATTTCAAATAAATTATAATCTTTTAATTTTATTTTTGCACATAATTCTCGAACGGAAACAAAACAAAATCGCAGACAATTTACAAAAGCAATTAAAGATGATGAAAAACGGAGAAAGAGAGACAGAGAGAGCAGTTAATTAATAAATAAGACTACCTATCAATTAAAATTTCGTTAATTCAGTCGCTGGCTTTACATATGTAATACATATGTAGATACATAAAACAATTAACATATAAATCATTAAATTAAACATAAATTATATGTATATTGCATTCAAGTATGTATAATAATAATAATAATCATAATAATGCATAGATATTTCTATGATTATATTATTGCGTGTTTATGAGTTATTCATGAAATTACGTAGAGACAGAGGGTGTAAAGTATATAAGAAAATTTGTCATGTTTGTATTTATAATGGAAATGGAAAATGTCGTGAAAGGAAACAATTTAAAAAGTATGAGGACTGGGGCCTGTAAAACAAACTATACAAGTTCTACAATTATATAATACAAAGAAATTGGAGATTTTTACATGTGAATCTTTATTTCTTGTTACGTGTAATTGTACCAATGAATGTACCAGCAATCACGAAAAATTATCAGTAACATTCATTGATTCTGTAACACAACGTGGATATTTGAAAACTTTGAGTCCTCGAAATTGTTACAATTGTAGATTATTTTCTACCCATCTCGAACCCTGGGGTAGCAAATAGATTGCTCATTCATTTTTACTTTATCTAATATAGACTCTGGAAGTTACAAACCAGTAAAATGTGGTCTAGTATGATAGGGATTCTGAAAGGATAAAAATGCTTAAAAAAATTAAGATACCATATTTTACCATTTCTGCGAGTACTGTCTTTTTTCCAGAAAACATACAATATTCTAATTTTTATCAAAATTGTATTGAACAGTCTTCACAGCAATGTTCTAATTCAATCGATTCTAGCGCTTATTTATTACCCTAAAAAAGTATTTCTTTCGAAGGATTCTTGGAAATTTAACGAAATATATGCATATTCTAAGTAAATCTATTACGGCAATAAAGCAGTAAGGGACACATTGAAACCATATAACTTACTAGGTATTGTATCTTTGTGAACTGTCAAATGTTTATAATCATTTAATTCCTTTAATTACAATTTAAATGCCAGCATGTATCAATTTTCAAATGTATTAAATATATGTAACGCATAAAATATATTTAAATAATCAAATTTGTTCCAAT
This sequence comes from Platypus cylindrus, assembly GCA_949748235.1. Classification (NCBI taxonomy): domain Eukaryota; kingdom Metazoa; phylum Arthropoda; class Insecta; order Coleoptera; family Curculionidae; genus Platypus; species Platypus cylindrus. Next base: position 5,427,171 of record OX456489.1, on the reverse strand, counting down.
ATTTTCTAGCTAAAAGTTTTAGATAAACTGTTGGCATTTTTGCCTGTTACTGTAAATGTACAAAATTGAGTTGTATTACCGAAAAGCTTCCGATTGGTAATTACAAGTGAATTGCTTGTAACTTTCTACAATTGTAGAAGTTGTTTTACAGGTCCCTGAAGATTATTTTCATAATAAACAAAAATGTATTTGCGTACGTGTATACACAAATCACTTTGTGTATATTGAAAAAGTTGGTTAAGTTGATTAAGTCATATAATTCTATTCTATAAAAACAAGAAACTAAAATTGGCACAATGTATAATAAATTTCTTTCTTTTTAAACACACGATATGATGAAAAAATAAATAATGGAAGTAGAAACATTATCAAAAAAAAAGGATCGCTTGCCAAATGACACACGACAATACTATTATCAACAAAACGAAATAAAAAATAAAATAAAAGAAACTTATTTTTTGCATACATTGTTTACGTGCTTACGTATAAAATTATTACTTTTATATTTATACTTACGTCAATTTTCGCACGCGAATTTTCTATTAAACCTGGAAAGAGGAAAACATGATTATCGCGTGAGATTAATGCTAATAATAATAATAATCATAGCAGTAATAAAACAACAAAAAGTAACGATTTGTGGTCAGGTCAAATTTTCTTTTGAACAAAGTCACATTATTGAAAAAATTGTTAAAAACTAGTTAAAACCGAACCAAATGACGCGTTTATGGAACAAGAAATTATCGTATGTTTTCGTTGACATTCGGCAAAACTAAATTAGAAATGTTCATTATTAGTAATGGCATGAATGGTCAAAATAACCAAATTGCAAAAGAAAGAAGTCGTCCAGTTGTCCATGTCATCTTCGAAATCAACTTGCTCAGATACTTTTCATAAAATAATTTATAAATTAATCTCCAATTAAAATTCACCGGTCTTTTCCCTATGTGAAAAAATATAAAATGTCAAATTAACATTTTATACATGTTGTTTTAGTTACAAAAAACATCATTCATTTCAATCATAATAGGATCAGATCATAATCAGATATATTTATATAATGATCCAATTAGTTCAATTATTACAGTAATTAATAAAGTATAAGTTATATAATAGTATATAAATATTTATAATATTTTAAATAATACTCCAATTTACATTTTAAAACTATTATAGTAGTTCGAAGAACAAAGTCTTAATTCGTAATTTCAGCTAATTATTTCATTAATATGTTAATCTAAAAGATTAGAAAAGATTTTAGAAAACTTTAAAATTATAAAGATTTTTTAAAAATCGGCATGCTATATGCCCAATTGGCAATGTATATTGTCCAAGTTGGCAACACATTGAACCACTAGTGCCACCAGGTGGTTCTAGACAAAAGTACAGTTTTTATGTTTTTCGGCGGAAGGACAATTTCTGCAAAATCTGAAAAACTTACACAATTCCACATCGACTTAAATATCAATTAATAAAACCCAATAACAATATGGTCTTGATTCTGTTGTAAGCGATAGCATTTTTAAGACTTGCCGAAATTTGTAGACAAATTAAACAGTGTCGAATAAAGCTGTATGTCAAACACTATCTGAAATTAATTTTGTCTTTCGGTTTTCAATTTTATTTTTTATTTATTGATTTGTAAATTCGAAAATCAATCCTTGTCTGCTGAGGTAGATAGCATATCTAGATGTTCTGCGCCTATAATTAACTGTTGATTTTACCTTATCGGGTTCAAATCTTTATTTTTTTTCTCTTTGCTCTATGCTGTCTTTATGCTTCTATTAAGGAGAGCAAGGATCATTGACAGGTTTTTACGTGAAAAGACTGAAATAAAAGGGTACTTGCGTTTACTGAATTAATTTTTCCAGAGCACCAATTCCTAAAAACTAAGTAGGCATCAGTATTTTGGCTAAATTCGCCACAAGTTTCCTATTATTGGTATAATTATGTTTTATTTGTATTTGTAGATGACTACGATGATGGGCTTTTAGGATTCATGTTTTACTAACATTTCAGTCCTAACTATAACAAGTTCAGCATCATAACCATCTAATAATATTGTGATTATAAGTAACTCACTTAAACTCTAGTTTCAGTCTTATGGCAGTAACTTATTTTTATTAGTGACACCTGTCTCAGTACCACATAACATCTGAAGAACTGTCAAAAGTAAAATTGGCAACTGTTATAGGTTGCTATATGTAAAATATTTCAAATATTTACGAATATTATCCTTATCTGAAAACCCCACGAATTTTCTGTAAAAATTTAATCGAAACGATTGTGCAGTACTCATTTCGCATTGCTTTATTTTTAATTATTACATGTTGTGGATGTGAATTTCGATTTAATTAATTTTATTTGAAAATATCGGCAACCATGCTTTTCAATATGACATAATAAAACAACAAAAAGTAACGATTTGTGGTCAGCTCAAATTTTCTTGTGCAGAAAGATACACTATAGAAATGTTTCTTAAAAACTAGTTAAAACAAATCAATCGATTTGTTTTAAAAACAAATCGATTCTTGTTTCATCAAAACGGTTGATGAAACAGGAACCATTATCTTGTTTATTGACGCTTGACAGAACCAAATTGGAAAGTTTTATTGTTGAACCACTAGTGTCTCCCATGTGACACTAGGCGGAGATACAGTTTTTATGTCCTTAATCGGAATGACACAATTTTTGCAAAATTTGAAAAACAAACCAATTTCCACATAGACTTAGATCTAAGCCTATGGGTTTTTATAAACCCATAAAACGTCAACTCTATTACGATTCGAAGCAATCCAGGGGACGTATTATAAGGTTTAATAGAATTCTTTTTTGAAGCAATTTTCAAGATTTTTTAATTATAGTTTTTGATAATTCGACAAATTCATCAAAGTGCCTAGGTACACACTTTCTATTCCACAGCCTACTTTCATTTTTTTTTTGTTTAACAAAAATTTCCATTAAATTCCTGGAATTTAATACGATTATTACATACATATGTTTACGGAAAGTAATACATACAAGTAAGCATATCTGCTTGTCGTAAATGTAACTATTAATTAATGAAATAATCAAGTTTTCTTGTACACACATATGTAATTATTAATTAAATTGAATTTAAAATTCATATATATACATATAAAGTGACACGTAGTAATTTAATAGTTATTATATTTTAATTGAATAAATAATGAAACAGGAATATCCATATAGATAATATAATATGTAATTATACAATATTTATCAGTATATAATTTCATGGTTCTGATTGTATAGGTTAGGTAGGTACAAGTAGGCAGTAGGCAGGTAGCTAATGCATTTTGTAAATTGAAGTTCATTAAGTGTGAATCTTGCTTTATTTTCCTGCCGACAAATGAATGTTGTCATAAATCCAAGGCCACCGTTGCACCTTTTCAACATTTATTATTTTTAATAGCTTGTGGCATTAATTTATGTTTTTAATAAATTAAATATGTATTAAAAAGTATGCTAAAAAGTAAATAGAGAAAAGTGTGTTTGTTTCTGTATGAACGCTTGTTATTTATTTGCAAAACATTTTCTTTACATATTAACAAATTAATGTCTTGTCACACGTGTATCTGACGAAGTGACGCCATCCATTTTTTTTTTTTATGATCTGAAATGTGCAGTTCTTTAAACAGAAATCGACCAGTATTTTATTTCTGGTGCTAGTAGTAGAAAAAGATAATAAAATAATTGCTACACCCTAAAATATCTAAGCCATTTTGATGATTTTCGGAGATGCTAAAGACATTTATTTTAATAAAAACCTATACCAGTATTTCGTGATTATAAATTATATTTGAAAATGTGTTGAATACATTTTTATAATAAATTTACATTGATAAAATCGTTTCAGCAATGCAGTAAGTTCGATCGAAATATAAATTTTATATATAACTATAGTACCTCTAGTACCAGATCGCTATGGATAAATGGATATAATAATAAATACCTATACCTATGAGAAAATGCAAACCTATGTAATAAAATTTAATAAAATAAAATTACATTTTACAATACACACACACACATACGTACATCAATATGCAATAATATAGTCATGCATTCGTTTAGTATTAAACTAAATTTGAAAATAAATCAAATTCTGTCGGCCGCATATTTTCGAATAAAATATTACATAATTTAGTTATTTTTTTATTTATTTAATACGTTCATATTATTTTTTAATTTATATATTACGCAAGGAAATAAAAAACAAAACAAAATCAAACACAAATCCCTATTAGATTAAAATCCACGAATGCTGGATAAATACATAAATCAATTTGCATTGTTTAATCAGTCATGTATTTGTTGTACGTAAAATTACAAATAAAATGAAACAAATTACAACATAGCTGGATTTAATACGTGATGCACACAATCCCTTTTGTTTATACATATCAAATAGGCTTGCATGTGTATAGCTGGTTGCATTATTTTAATCGAATAATGGCAAAATGTACATGTATGCACGTTAAATTATTTGAAAATTCATCCACATATTTAGACCGATCCTGTTATTATACACTGCACAGCGTTATCTTGGAATTAATAAATTTATTTAAAAAAAAAATAAATTTTTTATTTAATGATTAACAATTGTCAACGGCAAAGCAATTACGTCTAAGTAGGCTATGACTTGTTTTATCTACTGCCTGTAGCAATCCATCCATATAACTTAAGAAAGAAAAAGCACAAACAAGAAACATAAATTATAACTTCTTCCTGCATAAAACGGTACATTTCATCTTCTAAACTGATTTAATCAACAGCTTATATAACCCGAAAACTTTGGCAATTTGCCAAACAAGTTGGCCAACAAGCGTGGCCTGGCTTGACTTGAACTGGGCTATTCTAAGTGGTCTGTTTGTCTGGCTAGCTAGTTCACTATGTACAGCATAGAATCCTTCCATCCCTTAATCTTAATTAGTTCTGGATTATCGGTCTATCAACAGAAATCATCTTTGACCAAGTTACTACTACTAGACGATTATGATCATTATCATCGTTGCCATTTCGCTGTATGTATGTAGGTATCTACATACATACATAATATTGTTTCGTTCGAGCACAATAACTCACCCTCGGCTAATTAAATTAACTGGCTCTCTCCATTATTACGTGTCTGTATAATTAAACAAGGGAATAGTGGTAGTCACAGAGAATTTAGGGAAAAAGCGAGAGGAGTGGATTGTGGAGTGTGATGGTAAATTGCTTTTTGGTGGTGGATAATGGTCATCGTCGTCGTCGTCGTCGTTGACGAGACGATGTTGATATATTATATTTAATCATCATCACTGAGTGAATGAATCGTAAATGAAAAACATATGAAGCACACCTTTCAATAAACATTTTTGTGGGATTGAGGCAGTGTTTAAATTTCTCCTGAGGGTTTCAATTTAAAAATTAAAATGGAAAAGTGTTAGTGGTATAGTGATGGTTTGAATTAATGAAACAGAATGGTTTGGAAATAAAACGAAAGGTCCTTAAATCCTAATAAAGTAGGTACGCTAATATCATAGGTTCGTGTGATAAATGGGAACAATGCTTTTTCCACAAAATAGTGGCATAAAATGACTGTTGTATGCGATAAATTCACTTGCATTTGAGCCACACCCCTAATCAGTTTTGCAAATGTAAATTTTGCCAAATTGCGATACTTCGCAAAACCGCCCCATAAATTTAGGAAATGTTATTGAAGATGATCATACGTTTATTATATGATTATTATCAATCTAACAACACTATAATCATTTTATTGAATTGAAAACGAAGTGCAACATACATGCATAAAACCACTCTATCAACCCTCTATCTCTTTCTCCCATCTATCTAACTAACTAAACTGAAACGTAGAATAGAGATATCATAAAGCATTGAACCGGTAAAAAGGGGTTTAGGGGTTGTCTGGTTTATTCTCCACCTACACACAGCCACACACATACATACATACATATATACAGACAAAGTGCATGTATGCCAATCCCATCTGTCATAACGGAAGTTGAACTTTGGTCAATCAGGACCGGATTTTACTATTACATAAATAATTTCATTAAATGGTGTTGTTCCATTTTCCAATGGAATTGACAGTAAATGAATGTTTTATTTTCCATTTTTCTTGTTTTAAATTGTCTATATTTATTTTTCTTCTTTTTCTCTTTTTCTCTTTTTCTCCAAGTTTCATTCTACAATTCATTAATAAATTAGATTATGAGAGGATCCTGAATTCTCATTTCATCCCCCTCAATTGAATAAAAAGACATATTATAAATATAGATATACAAAGAGCAGCAGTCCACTATTCTAGGACTTCGAAGGGAGAGATTTTAAATGAGAAATCCGGGATGATTCCAGTATACACTGGAATAGTGATGGCGCTAGCAGATGGACGTCGTTGTTGCATCACGTGACCGAAATCGATAATGCGGTTCTCTGTTGTAGGGGGTGGATCGCGGCTTCGCATAATAATAAAAGAACGGTGTATCCCAGTTTCGCGGATCTGAAAAAGGGGTGCTAGCTACTACTACCACCACTACTACTATCACTAATATCTATGTATGTATAGTAATAGTATGTTTATATGTAGCAGGATGGAAATAGGGTAGAGCAGCAGCAGTAGGTAGGTAGGTAGCTATACAGCAAGATTCGAAAGAGGGCAAGTTATGTTGTTAGATGTTAAATTAGAAAAGGAAAGAGAGAGAATGAGAGTAATGCATATGGGGGCAAATGGGAGGGTGTGAAACAAAAGGGTTGTGAGAAAGAAAGAAAGAAAGACGATCGAAAAGCATTGTTGATTAAAAAGATGGGACTTTGCTAACTGCCGTTTTGTGAATTACATGCACTATACTATATATATATATATGTATATATATATACATATAGAATATATATAGAATTTATGATGTTCAAATTATAAACGATGATGTTGGTTGTGGTGGTGGCGGTGCTGGTGGCTATGGGCGGCTGTCAACTCCTGTATTGTTTGATTCGTAATAAATAAAGGGTGTTTACGAGCCCCCTGTTTTTTTTTTCGGTCTTCAATTTTATTCTCTTTGGTTTATGTTTTATATTGACTTTATGCTTTTATTAACGGTAGCAGGATTTATTGATTGTTTTCTACGTGACGAGAGACGATAATGTAGAGGGTACTTTTGTTTATTGGATTTGGTTTGGTTTTAATCGTCTTTTAACGGCATTAAATTATTTATTATAGATAAATTGAGTAAATCAAATTGTCCACTTCCGTTCAAGGCAAATGCAATAACAATTATTTTGTTATTTATGGCTTTCAGTGAAATATGGGATACTTGAAATGTTTTTAGTGGCGAGCAGTTAAGTGTATTCATTAACTGATTTACTTATCTGTTAATTACATTTTTCTATTGTTTTGTTCCAATCAATTAAATGTATCCATAATTGGCTTTGAAAATAAGGATGTAACGATGCTTGCTTCACGATAACGATTATATGATTCTATTATCAAATTTCGAAGATTATTATTAATAAAAATCAATATGGTCTTAAATCTGTTTTAAGCAACAGCATTTTTAAAACCCTTCGAGCTTCCCGTAGAAATTTCTAGATAAATTGGACAGTTTCAAATAAGGCGTGTGGCGTGTCAAACACTATTCGAAATTGATTTTTCTTTGTTCGATCTTTTATTAATTTTTACAATAATAATTATAATAAATAAATTAATTTTATTTTCTTTGTTCTATTCTCAATACTGACTTTATGCTTCTACTAACGAGAGCAGAGTACACTGACTTTTCTCTACATGAAAAGACTTTAAAATCAAAAAGGTACTTGTGTTTACTGAATTAATTTGGCCATGACCCCAATTCCTAAAAACAAAGTAGGAATATTTAGCAGTAGTAGCTAATATTTTGGCCAAGTTTATCACAAGTTTCCTATTATTGATAGAATTATGTTTAATTTGTATATGCGGACGATAGTGACAGTTCGCTTTGTCAGGACTCATGTTTATGAACATTTGGTCCACTTATAATATTAACTAGTGAACTTTCACAATCGCCCAATGATGTGGTTATACGTGTGAGATTTAAGATCTAGATTCAGTTTTAAGGGAGTAACTTATGCCTATCAGTGACACCTGTCTTGGTACCATACCATCATGACGTAACGTCTGAAGAACTGCTAAAAGTATTTTGGACAACTGTTATAGGTCACTACATATAAGATATTTCAAATATTTACATTTATATATATTATAATATATATTTATATTACAAATATAATATGATCATGATTCGAAACCTTTCAGACAAAAAATTAATCGAAGCGATTCTGTACTAGCATTTTTGTTTTTTTTTTTAATTTTTATATGCTGTGGATGTGAATTTCGATTTCATTAATTTTATTTGAAAATATCGGCAACCATGTTTCCGAATATGAAATTTGGCAATCTGTTGTTCTTTATAGTGTACAAACAGTTAAAAATTATATAGAAATAGAAAACAACAGCAATAAAATAAGGGTTCTATATATATGCTGCTCAGATATTGTTATTGAAAATGATTCTTCTTATCACTGTTAAATATTTCTTCTATTTTGTATAGAACACCGATTTTATTTTTAAATCTACGTATCTACTCGTATTTTCTATGAAAACAAACATTTTAAATAATTTCTAGTCGCTAATTGAATTTATCTAGGCATGGAATTATCCAACTTTGTGAACTTAATGCATAAACATCGTCTTAATTTTGGTATGCGAATCTTGATATAAACGTATTGTTTCTAATGGGAGTGGTTATCCAAGTTCCTAATTCTTATTTCGTAATATGTAAACGTAATTTTAAAGTTCCCGACTTTTAACTTTTATACATTAAGAAATAAGAATTTATTTGATTTATTTATTTATGAAATTTCAATTAATAAACTAATTGGACACTAATTCAACACTAGTTGGACACTAATTCAACACTAGTTGGACACTAATTGGAAACTAATTCAACACTAATTTGAACACTAATTCAACACTAATTGAACACTAATTGAACACTAATTGAACACTAATTGGACACTAATTGGACACTAATTCAACACTAATTTGAACACTAATTGAACACTAATTCAACACTAATTGGACACTAACTCAACACTAATTTGAACACTAAGAATGCGCGCTTGCCGCTTTAACCACAATATTTTCGATCAGATGACAGATGGAATGTAACTTAACCAAACTATTCTGTGGCTATTTTTGATGATAAAATAATTTTTGTGCATATTTTAATTTATAATTTACAATTTCGATCTAATAATTTGGTATTATTATTTATTAGTTACTTTTAGCGTTTTTTTAGCAGAATCGATTAATCTTTCAATTCTTGTCCTCAATTTCATTTCAATATCAATTCTTTCAAATTCTGATTATGAACTAAGAAATAAAAAAAAGGATAACAGTGTTTTTAATTTTTAGTGATTAAAGTTATGTTTACGAAATAAAAATTACGTTTACCAAGTTTGGTATTTCCACCATAAGTTATAAAACTCATCTATACCATTAATAAAAGAAATATCAAAAATCAAGTGTAATTCTCATGAAATTTATATGCCAAAAATCACAGGAGATAAATAAGTAATAACAACCAACATATTAAATCAAAAAATATGACAGAAATTTGTTTGAAAACAATTCCCTCTACTCACCCGTAGAGAATGAAATCTATTTATGTACTTCGAAAATAAATTATACAGGAGATTCTCTCCTGGCTGTTTATATTTTAAGAATAACTTTCCCAATTTATTCTCCACTTTTCATTATACATATATTCCTAGCTCTGCTGCTTTATATGAGAGAAAATCATTATTTCGTCTAGCAGGATGTGAATAATTAAAATTTAAACCGTGCGACAGTAAATCACTTTTTAAGTGATAATTGATTTGGAACACAGGATATTTAATGGATGTTATTTTTCGTTTTGTTTTGTTTTGTTTTTTTGCCTTTTAATTATTATTGGCATAATAAACTGAATTTAAACATAATAAATTTTTTATTCAATTTCTATTACAGGAAACGGTCGATGTATGTGTTGGCACAAGTATTGGAACGATTACTGAACCTGATTGTCTTGGTCCGTGTGAACCAGGTACCAGTGTTACTTTAGAAGGCATCGTATGGCATGAAACAGAAGGAGGTAAATTATTATATCAAAAAAGGAAGCAACCAAGAAAATATTAATTTCTTATTTTTAGGTGTTTTAGTCGTAAACGTCACATGGCGTGGTAAAACATATGTAGGAACATTACTAGATTGTACACGACATGATTGGGCACCGCCTAGATTTTGTGATTCTCCTATAAGTGATCTCGATAGTCGAACTCCTAAGGGTAGAGGTAATTTTTATTTAAACATCATAAATTATTTCGTTGCTATTCAACAATGTGGTCTTTTTTATTTAGAAACTAGATCTTCCGTACATAGTAAGCTACGCAATGGAGGGGGTGTCAAAGGTGGTCGTCGTGGTGTAGCGAATGGCACCGGTTCAGCGAATGCACCAGCTTCACCGGCACCTTTTGCCCCTCCACGAGTTGATAATAAACGAAAGAATCGCTCTGGTGAAGATGAGAGTTCGCCGAGCAATGCAAAAAAATCGAAACTATCAACTGCTGCTTCAACTACGTCATCGACAACCTGTAGTAGTCCTCCACCATCTCCAGTTTTAATAGAATGTCCTGAACCAAATTGTTCAAAGAAATACAAAAATGTTAATGGTCTCAAGTACCATCAGTCTCATGCACATGGTTCAGTTGCAGATGATGATGACACAAAAGGTACACGCGTAGATTTATAAGAAGCTGGTCTAAAAGTTAATTGTATTTGATTTATTTAGATGTCACATCAATGTCGGAGAATGATGAATCGAATATTGAAGCTCCAAGTCCTGCCACACCAGTTAAATCTCCAGAGAAAAGTCAAGATAGCCCGCCAACACCTGTAAAGAAAGATAGTAATAATCCAGTGGAAATTCCGTCATTATTAAACAATGCAATGGAAGTAAACAGTACACCACCATCGCCAGTCACGCCACAAAGTGTTCACGAATTGCCATCGATGACAGTTGTTAGTTCACCAAGTGTGCCTATGGTTGATGCCGTCACTGGTAAACCTCAGGCAGTGGTTAAACCAGCTATTTTACGATATGGGATAGCAGAAGAATATCCTTCTACTGGAGGTGTTGGCTTATTTACATCTGCACCAAAACCTCAAGTGCAAGGTAATTCGGGAAATAGACTAACTCCTACATTCTGCTTTATCAGCAAAAAAAAACGGATGAACTAATAAGTTCCAAACGGGGGGGATAAAATTCAAAATTTTATCATACAAAAAGCGATTTAGCAACAATGCTCTACTACTCGTACACCACCTTGATCAAATAATTGAAATTGTGCTCATCGACTTCAAAAATTGGCCGCAGGAAAAATGTAGATGAAATTTGAGATTTCGAAACAATAAGTTACAACAAAAAACGTAACAATTTAATTTATAAAGATATATGAACTTTTAAATCAAATTTAATGAATTTGCATTCTATTTTCTTATGTGGCATTCCCGTGATTTTGTTGCTTTGGTAAAGCGTTCGGTTTGGTTGGCATACTGTTCGGTTTGCTTTAATGTTATGGCCCCCGCCCGAATTGGGGTTAGTTTAAGCCTTTAAAACATTTGGACGAATGAAGCATATCTAGATAGATAAGTTAAATAAATAGATACGTGAATAATATGATTACTGTGTGTGTTATACGTGATACTGCATCAGTTTAGTATATATGCTAATAATTAATATTATCTAATTATTATTCATTGTATAGCAATTTATGCTATAATTAGTATTCATAAAAATTGGAAGGCCTTCCAGAAGTATTTTCCAATGATTGTTTTTCGAAACGATACGTCGCTGATGACGCTAATTGAAGCTCATTATGTTCATTATTCATTCACATTATCATATGTAGAAAAATTCGACAAAACTACGCTGGTGCCATTCAACTGAATTTTAACTTTGTCTAACAAACAATATGGGTGTACCCATTTGTCTATTCTAGTGTTTCTTTTAATGATAATAATAGTAAAAATGTACTAGACAATCTTACAGCCGGTAATTCTATGTAATATGACTATGGAATTCATATATTAATTACTATCTTTTTTTTTACAGCATCACCGATATCGAACACAAATCAATTGATAGCAAATCGACAGAATATTTCCGAACAAGTTTTAGTTCAGCAGGACACTATACAAGCTCCAACTTTTACAAATCAATTAAAATCTCATGTCAACATGTCTCCACAGTCGTTCACTCAACCTCAGAATATTATGCTTCAAAATGCCTCCACTCAACAAATGATGTCAACAGATTTATCTGCTCATCATCATCCACCTCCATCTCCTACTCAAGCCTCCAAATTGTCACAGTTCAAAGTTAAACCGGCATCGGCATTGATGCCAGAAGAAAAGAAACCCCAACAATTGCCTCAGCCTACGCAAACACAAAATGGTGCCAGTAATCTTCAGAAACATCAAAATCTTAAAAAGAAAAATCGAAAATCGCCGACTAGCAGTCCACATTCAAGTCCGATTGATCAACCTGTTTTTGGTCTTGATCAAAGTGTACGCGATGAAGTGCATAGTCCAGCATATTCGGATATATCAGATGATGGTGCGCCAGTTAATATGGAAACAGATGTAGATAAAAATAAATCGCTAGAGAAAAAAGCTGAAGCTGCACAGGCAATACCTCATATGGGCCAGTATGGAATGTATCCATTCTATTCACAACCTCATCAATATGTTGTTCCTAATCAACAGCAGCAACAGCAACAACTCGATATGGTGAACAAAACAAAAGAGTCTGATAAAATTAGTGATAAATTGCAAAGTGAGAAAGATGCAGCAAAGAAAGAAAGTGTAGAATATTCTGCAAAACTTTTACAACAACATTATTATCCTTACGCTTATATGCCGAGTTATGCATATAATATGGATCCAAGCAGTTATGCTAATGTATCTATATCAAGTCAAGATGATAAACAAAAAGAGGAACGAGTAAAAGAAAATCCAAGCCCAATCGAACAAATTAGTAAACAACAGCAATCGTCAATGTCAAATCAAATTCAGGTTCCTATACCAAATAAAACCAAGCAATCGGATTCGAATATAAAAGATAAACATCAAAACGAAAATCATCAAATTATCAAAGAAAGTATTGAAATTAAAAATCAAATGAATCCATATATGTATGCTCGTCAACCTCAACCTCAACCAACGCCACAGCAGCAACAGCAGCAGCAACAACAACAACAACAACAACAATCGCAACTTTTGCAACATCAAGCACAACGAGAAGAAGAGGCAAGAAGATACTATGTATATGAACAGCAGAGAAGAAAGGAACAACAACAACAACAACAACAGGCGCAACAACATCAACAGCAACAGGCGCAACAACATCAACAACAACAACAACAACAACAACAGCAGCAGCAGCAACAACAAAGTATCGCCGATCATATCAAATCAAGTTCATCCATGAATAAAATGTCTATCAATCAAAGTCCAAACATGAAATCAAAAGAATCGAAAATGGAAGAGAAAAAAGAAAAGGAAATTAAACAGGAAGGTGTGAAACCAACAATGGAAACTCAAGGACCACCACCACCTCCCACATCTCAGTATGCCTACATTCATGCGAATTATATGCAATCACCACATTATGGTACATTAGCATTCGATGCCAGTCATCCAATGTATCGTGGTCTAATGGTTCCAAGTCCATATGGTAGCAGTCCATACATCCATCCGCAATTGTCCCGTTATCATGTTCCAGAAGATCTGTCACGTGTTCAGCCACCTGGTAAAACATTAGATATGCTTCAACATCATCCACAATATTATCCATCGCATAAAATCCATGAATTGCAAGAGCGTGCTATTAAATCACCAACACCAAAAACATCAGTGGCCAGTTCAAGTCCATCAACAAATAATCCACCACCATCCGGTCAATCACCGGCACAAATTAATAATGTACCACCTACAAGTCAGCCAAATAGTACAGTTCCATCGAATGGTAAACAAGCATCGGGTGATAATAATAATAAAGATTCAAGATCACCACCGCCACAACGTCATGTACATACCCATCATCATACACATGTTGGACTTAGTTATCCTGTATATCCTGCTCCATATGGAGGTAAGGATTAATTCAGATTGTATATTTTCTTTAATATGTAAGTGTGTTTTTGCCAAAACGAAATGACATTGACTTTATAGTGTGAAATGAGATGTAAATAAAATTGCAAGATATGCACAGAATATATTTCGTCTGTGTTCTATTGTTATCACATGTAACATCAATGTTATCAATGTGATATACAGTGTAGAAATTAACTATCTTTTTTATAGATTTATATGGTTTTGTAAATTATATTTTTTCATTTCTTTCTATTTCAGCTGCTGTATTAGCCAGTCAACAAGCTGCAGCTGTCACAGTAATAAATCCTTATCCGACCAAATGAGACTTAAAGAAAAAATAGATTATTGTAAAAATCAACATTTAGTGTGTGTGTTGAATATAGAATGAGACAGATAATTTAATCATTCCAACTTCCTAGTTAAAAAGATATCTATCTATGTGTCTATTTCTAAATGTGTTTGTATAATAGTTGTGTGCACTTTGCTCATTATTATTCCTCCACTACTTTTTTGTATCATTTTAAATAGTATCATCATCTTTTTGTAACATACAACTGATTGAAAATAATAATAATAATTAATTTCTAATTATTATTCGTTTATTGAATGTTACAAATTGCTGAAAAAAGCAATATATAATTTCAGCAATATGCTGAAAATTTATATATACTTAATGAATGTATTCTAGTATTTTTTTGGATTTTATCGTAGTTTTGATAAAATGGTAACTGAAAGGAAAAAACGAAAAAAAAAAAAAATAAAAATAATTTAAATGTACTTAAAGTGTGCTCCAAAGAAGGACCTTCTTATAACGAATTATAGTTATTTTTTTTATATAGAAATACAGCTAATTACATTTGCAGTACAAAGTACATTGTAGTTGTGTATTGCAAATGATTAATTCGATTTTGTGTATATAGTGTAAAGGCATAATGTCTTTATTAAAAAGTCATTTTATTATAGAAAAATATTTGTGTAGACTGATATAATTTACTTACCTATTTAGGGTACTTATGTGTATTTTTAATGTAAGTTTATTATTATTGATTTTTTTATCTATTTTCCTTTTTTTAAAGTGCTTTCAAATAAGTACTTATATGCGTCTACAAATTAAAGAAAATTATATTGTTAATTTTTATTTTTCTACAGAAAAAATAAACCCTAACGTAAGGACAACTTGAATTTTACTATCAAAATTTGTAAATAAAAAATTTTTTGCATCATATGATGTTAGAACAGTCAACTTGAAATGAATAAATTCAAGATAAACGCATATTATGTGGACTCAATTGTAGAAAAAGTTTAATTATTTATTTGTAATAATAAAAATTGTCTATTTTTCATGAATATTAATTTAAACACAAAGCAAATATAACATAATATTGCGTTTATGTACTACAAATTGTTTGTTGAATTTTTTATTTATAAAAAAAATCAAGTAGGCCAAGAATTTCGAGGATGTTAGGTCGGCTAATTTTTTTATTTTTTTATTCTGAAAGCAAGCTATAAGTTTTCATTAGTTCGAGAATATTCTCTATGTATATAATTTTAATAATTTCATAACCATTCATTTGTTTCATTTTAACGTTATTGGAAAAAATTATTAATTTCAAACGGCAGAATAAGCCATTTTCAATTTTACAAAATATGCAAATGCATAATATAATGACTGGACGCATATATTTACTATAATACGAATTAGATTTACATATTTCTATTTGTAAAACCGTTTCAGTTTTATTGAAATGGTAGATTTTTTTTTGTATAATTTTTAGTTTTAATACCATGATGATTAATAATAATATTTCTAATAATAATAATAACCATCATTAATTGATATTGGAGTCTGTACAACATGTAATATTCTGTAATAAAATAATGTGGTTTAGATACGTAATTATATTTGCTAGAAATTATTATTACGTATTATCAGTAAGTAGCGTTTAATGGAAACAGGACAAAATTATGTAAATTAAAGGAGTTTTGATTAAAAACTAAGAAAAAGTTTTGATATGACAATTGTATTTCATAATACTTGTCCGAGTAGCTGTATGTTATCTTCATTTGTTGTGTAAGCGAAATAATTTCTTTATTTTTATGTGTACATTTTAATAAAATTCTTTTTAGTTTTGTTTTTACTTTTCGTATGTATTTTAGTAGTTTTATAGATTTAGTGTACAATGTGATAATATTAGCGAATATGTATTCGAAAACTTTAATCTTTTTTTTTCCTTTTTAACGGAAAATTACCTCCTGTACAGACTACAAGAGGCTTTTATGTAAAGTTGCTTAATAAAAACTTCGTAAAAGACAAAAAAAATGGGTGTTTTATTTAAAATAACAAATCATATATTTTATCATATGATTATGCTTAATTTCCAGTATACATACACACTTGTTTTACATAAAGTCGATTTTTTTTTTCAATATCTGGTTCAGCAATCTACGTAATGCAAACTACAAATGATCTAAATACATGCACACACACTGTTAACTTAATAAATCAATAAAATGGTTCTAATTATTTGTATAGCTAATTATTTCACTATAGTATTGTGTCAAATAATACAAATAATTTACATTTTACAATTGAAAAAGTAGCGAATGGAAATTCGTATCAACATGGGGTATGTTCATGATCAATATACACATAAAATATAGAACGTAAAACATTCTGCCAGTATACAGGCACCATATTTCTACATTGAATTTTTTTCACCTAAAATTCCAAATATAATCGTGCTTTAAGTATGAATATATAGTTCAAACTTGTTGATTTTATCAAATACATTTTTACTGTGCATGATAGTTTATTCTTTTCCCACAAAAGAAATTCTAATCAGATATAATTATTGGGACGTCAAGTAGATATAGTTTTACTCGTATTATGCTCGATAAGAATCATTTTCAAAAAGACAAACCTGTTTACTTACCTACTGTTATTTGTTCGTTAAAGATAAATAATAGTTTCCTAGATTTATTTGATTAAAGTACATTTCCATATTTTGTTGTAATACATGAGATTTCATTATTAAATTGTAGATATGTATACGTATGGATTTTGAAATGGAAAAGATAATTTTCTAAAACACATATACATACCTACACGTGTTTTAGTACAAATCCTAGATTAAAATTGAATTATGTAAATATTTTGGTCGAGCTAGTTGCATTCAATTAAAATTACCTACCCAACAAAATGAAACAATGAAAATAAGTGCAATAAGTTTAATGAAGTAATTAATATTTGCTGACAACGTTTTCTATACAATTTGTTACTTTTTAAAAGATAAATGGTACCAGTAAGACACTTTAAAGATTAATAGGTTTTAGGCGTGGTTGGTTTTCTGAAGGAAAAATAAAATGAAAGAAAACCCGCAGTAATATATGACATTCTACATATCTTAGTTAATATGTAATTAATTTAAGAAAAATAATTGATTATTTATGGATTCAGTATCAAAAAAATAGGCAAATAATATATTTAAATATTTATTCATTTATTTAACGTTAAATCAAAAATTCAATGGAATTATTTGGAGCTAATATTTAGATAATGACAGTAATTACAGAGGTGAATTTATCAATTTTTTAATAAATAAACGAATTGTTCTAAACAACAACTACTGCATTTACATTTTTCTAAATATGCATCAAATAATATCTATAATTATAACCATGTACAGGTGCATTAAATACAATTATAATTAATTTTTACTTTATCTTGTTCTTCTGGTTTATTTTCCCTCCAAACTATTATGCATTTGTTAAATTGCATAATTCATCTTTTTTCCGATAAGAATCGCCACACCAATTGTTATGTCCCAAAGAAAATACTATAAATACAAATACATGCAACTTGTTGACTTAGGTCGGTATTGTTTGTACAATTAAGTGTTTGGAAGCAAGAAAGAAAAATGATCAATGTAAGTTTTAGACTCTATCGATCCTTTACAAGTAGGCTATGATTTGATGATAATTTCATATAATTATAAAATCGAAGATAATAGTTTGCTATCAGAAATGATGTTTTGTGTGTATTAATAGCCCACTTGTACAAATCTATGTACTGTTAATAACGTCAACAATATGATTTTTAATTAGATTGGAATCGTCTTATTAGTTGCATTCGCAACCATTAAAGCTAGTCCAATTATTCAGCATTATCCAGCTCCAATTGCTCTAGCAGCACATGCACCAGCAATTGCACTACGACCAGCAGAACCATACAATGCTCATCCACATTATAGATTCGAATATGGAATTAGTGTAAGTTAATTATATATTGAAAAAGTCTTTTACTTTTATTTTTATCATTATTGTGTAAATTATTTACACATTTTTCTCACAGGATCCACATACTGGTGATCATAAATCCCAAGCTGAAATACGCGATGGTGACGTAGTTCGAGGTAGTTATTCATTGGTTGAACCAGATGGTTCACGTAGACGTGTCGATTATGTTGCCGATCCAGTGAATGGATTTAATGCAATTGTTAAAAAGGAACCATTACATCATATTGGTCATGGAGCTGTAGCTGTAGCTGCACCAGCGCCATTAGCGGTAAAATATTAAATTGATTTTTGATTAGAATTCCGTCTTCGAGATTCTAATTAAAATTCAATCTAATTCATTTTAATTATAAATAATTCTATTGAAAAATAGATTGTAGGTAATGTGGAGATTCTAATAGAATTTAGTGTGAGAATAGTATTGTAATAAAGTTTTTTTTTGTGGCATTTTCAGCTGGCACATGGACCGGCTTTAACTATAGCTCATACTCCATTATCATATGCTTCAGCTCCAATTGCTCTTGCTGCTCATATTTAAATAACGCACCAGTCATTATTTTAAGAAGAAATTCATCGTGTACGACAATATAGGCATACTGAGAAATTAAAGCATCCCATTACAAAACATATAATTTAGTAATTTGCTCATCTATATACATATGTAAATAACATTAAAATAATAATTGTAGAAATAAGTTGATGCTAATAGACAAATATAGATTATTAATTAAATATTTATATTTGTTCAATTTCCTATTTCCCCTTATAAGAATTTCTCCTTAGAGAAAGAAAAATGATGAACGTAAATTAAGTTCCATCTGGTATCAATTCTAGCAAGCACACTTGATTTGTTGGCCATTTCATAATACAATAACGAAATAATTTCCTATTAAATGCATATTTGCAGCCTTAACATATTTTCCTGTTTTTTTTTGAACAAATAAAGAGTGAATTTGATTAACTTATCATAATTAGTGGCGCCTGGATTATTATAATACTATATGACGACTTTTTGTAACTAATTTAGGCCACTGAAAAGAGGTGGTTCTATTCAATCCTCATCAAATTTCCAATAATAATAATAACAACTAAAGTATAAATTACCAGACAAGTAGAGAAAGACCAATAAAAAACGTCGAAACCGATAGGAGGAATTCTATTAAAAATATTAATTTTCTAAACGACAAAATCATTTAGTATTTCGATTCTGTCTAAAATGTTCTCTTTTCATTTGATTTGGCTGTTAGTTATTATTGGTAAGAAATCCGTACAATCCTTAATCAATATATAATTAACATGATCTCTCTAATAAGACAAAATATTTCACAGTATCGATTAATGGTCAAATTAGAGATTGCCCAACTAGTTCCGGATCGACAACATTAGCAAATTTAAGGTCTACTTTGATATGTGATTATGATTCATCTATACGACCAGTTAAAGATCATAATAGTACTATATCAATTGCATTTCGAATTTTATTAAAATATTTTTATTATGTAAGTTAATTTTAAAATAAAAATATCTATACCTATAATTATGTTAGGGTGACAGTATTTCTTGACTATGCTCTAAATCACTGGCTCAGTCTAACTGAGTGGTGTCAATTATGTTAATATATATAATTGAAAATTCATTGGACAGGTGAAATTTAAAATTAAATTCCAAAAAAAAAACATGTGAAATTAGTATAGAATAATGAAAGTTTGCTGTAAACTTATTTATTACATCTCTCAATAGAATTTATTAAAAGAAGAATATTTATTGATTTTTCTTTTAGGATCATTTTACTCATACGTTAACTGTAGATTCATGGTTTCCAGTGGTAAGTTTAACTTCCAGTTGAACTTTAAGTATTATATCAACTAGAAAAAATCAATAACAATCGATTTTTTAGTACTGGGTCGATCAACATTTGAAATGGAAACCAGAAGATCATGAGGGTATAAAAGCTGTCCATTTATACTCATCATATGACTTGTGGATACCCGATCTGTCGATTTACAACAGGTAATAAATCTGGTTTAACTTATTTTATTAATAGAATTAATTCTAATAAATTTCCACGAATCAATAGAAAAGATCAATCGAGCGATCCAAGAATTATTCGAGATATTTCGTGTATTGTTTCATATAAAGGCACTGTACTCTGTGTACCACCTGTGCGATTTGAAGCACTATGTATTGCCAATTTGAAACATTATCCATATGATACACAGAATTGTTCAGTTCGATTTGGTTCATGGGTACATAAAGGTGAAGAAATGGATATTAGACTTGTAAGTTGTGATAAATAATAATTATATTCGCTATCAGTATTTGAATGACAAACATTACTGCTCATTAATCGTGTCGACTTGAGAATGTAGATCGCAGATATATTGGCGATTATCTGTAAAAAATAAATGGTTTCCAGGTTAAACCAGTAATTCTTACTGATGAATTAGAACCAAATGGTGAGTGGGATCTAATTTCAACAAATGCTGTTCGTCTAGATGGAAATTATTCGTGTTGCCCGAATAATACTTATCCATCAATTGAAGTTAGTTTTGAAATTAAACGACGCGCTGGTGCACATGCTATAAATGTTGTTTTTCCATTTTTAGGTAAAAATACAGAGTAGAATTATTAGTATTATTGCTATTCGTAATTAATTAATTCTTTGGCTTATTTTAGTTTGTGTTTTATTAACAATTAGTTCTATTGCAATGTCTCCATTGAACAAGGACAGATTGATATTGGGTTGTGTTAGTCTTTTGGCGCATGCTTATCATGTACAATCATTTTCTTTATCGGTGCCATCAGTTGGAGATAATATACCAAATTTACGTATGTATATATAACGTATTATTTAAGTAATACGTGTAGTAAGATCTATTACATCTCAACTATATATCTTTTATATATAAATATATAGAAATATAGATTTATATTCATATATCTATATAAATTATATCTATTATATTATATATTATCTATATCATCTACGACTAGTCGGATCAATGGTTTCTGTTCAATTTTTTTATCTTTGGATCAGTGCCTTCTCTGATTTCTCTGATGGAATCTCACCAGAGAATGGGTGGCTTGATTATTAACATTTATGAAACATGATTCAGGCAAATTTGCATCTTTTGGAATAGGGTATCTAGAAGTACCTATTTGATTGTGCGTCTATTAAAAATTAAAAACAATTAATTGTGCTCGGTACGAATTACACGGAATACTTACGATGCTGCCATATTTACCGTATTAAATAAAACTTTTAAAATAGCAACAATGAAATTCGATTTTGTCACGTAATTGATTGCTTCATTATAAATAAGTCAATGATAATTAATTATTTGTATAGTATTTAAAAAATATCGAAATTATTTTCTAGTGGCACGTATAAAGATATCTGGTCTCGTTTGATTTATTTGTGTTCCTATACACGATAATTTTGTTAATCGATCGTTTTCCCCTTGGCCGTTTTCTTTTTAAAACATATTGTACTTTTTCTGTAAATAAATTACTTGAAATCTATCAAGCAAATTAAAGAAACCTACTAAAAAAATATATAGCATAAAGTAGTCCCTTATTTTGCTTAAAACTATTTTTATTTTAAAATTATTATTACTTTACTATATTACTATTATTGAAAAATTATTATTATTTATGAAGCAGATCTTAATCTAAATAATTAAAATTTAGTGTTAATGTCAAGAGATTCCCTGCTTCTAACTGGATTCAGTATAGTTATAACAATCTTTTTAAAATATTTAATGACGAATGACAAGCCAGCCCCAATGTGGCTATCTGGAACTGTATCAGTTTTATTGCGATCAAAACCTGGGCAAATGATTCTTTTACCAGATAATTCAATGAAGGTAAAAAATTACCAGAATATATACTTATAATGTATCTATTCAACTGATTAATTAACCAATTTTATACGAATAAATAAAGTTGTGATTTTCTTACAGGGTGTTGCGTCAGCTGAAAATAAAGAAGATGGCATCACAATTATTGGTGAATCAGAATCTCGATATGCTACCGGAGATCAAGCGATTTTAGGAAAATTTCTCGATATAGTTTGTTTTTATATTTATCTTCTAATGTATTTTGTTTGTTTTGTTAGATTTTAACAGCTAGATAGATACAGTTTTGCTTTTTCTTAATTTCTGTAGCAGTGCCATCTTGATTTATTAAAATATTTTTGAAATAGTATATTTGTGATTTGTATTCGTATCTTTTCCTTTTAGTTAATTGTTTTTTTTAAATTATTTACTTATTTACCTAGTGCTCTACATTTCGCACCAATGTAAATAGTGTTTTGCGATGATTACACAGCATATTTCTCAAAAACTTCCTACTTAATTGTTTTAATCTTTGATAATGCTTTAGCCATTGTTTGAATATAACTTTTCAAGGCAATACAAAATCTATTGGCCTGTTTACGTAAATAGCTAGAGATATAAATCATTAATATATTAATATTGTTAATTCTAATACCTATAAGTGCCATAAATATAAAGAAAATGACATTCATTTTTTTACGAATTCTAATACTTATAATATACCAAAGAAAAGTAGTCATAAATCAATAAATTCTGTACTAATTATTAATAATCCTCCACATTATACTTATATGGTATACACCACATTATATATTGCGAGTTCCTTTACAAAGTTATGTCTAGACGATTATTCAGATATAATTTTTAAAAACCTCGAAATATAAGCCTAATTTATTCCAGAGCATCTGTTATACTACGGGAGCTGTTTATTTCAGGCAGAGAGCTTCCACTGTATAGAACTAATGACGTACCATGTTTTTATCATAAAAAAAAAACAGAAGTCGTCCTATAACCGTTATATCTCATTATTTCAATAAATTAATCAATTAGCTTCGATTAGAATTTATTCAATATTCATTGAGCAACATGAGCAGTAACTAAAAGTTATTTGTGAGTTTTGTCTAGAATGCAGACTAATGGACTTAATTAAGTTAATTTGAATTTTTAAATATATTTTTTTAAAATTATATCTAAATACAAAATGAACTCAGTTAAAAAAACTTTCAAATTTCTTTCGGCTAAAGGTTCAAATGGTGTATCGATAATTCAAAGATGTCTGTGGTGTTTAAATATATTTTATTATCAAGTTTTAGCTGTAATTACTTTAATATTTTTATGGACCTTTTGTGAACAATTTAAAAAAGATAATAAATTTTTTTGGCATGTCTTCCTAACAACTGCCGCTGTAAGTATGATTTGATTAAAAATAATATATATCCAATTATAGTTAGTGAAATTGTTTAAAATACTCTAAAAATAGTAACCAGAAATTCAGTAGTTAATATGCAACTAAAAAACTGGTTAAATAGTGTATTTTCCAAGTAAAAAAATTAAATCAAAACCCGTTTCAAGTCAAATCATCAAAATAATTTGATGATGAAATAAAATCACTAAGATGATTTTAGAACATGCAATATTCATACTTTAATAATATGGCTTCAACATATCAAAATTTAAATTAAATTTTGTTTTTTTTTCAGTATATTCCACTAATGGCAATAGCAATCATAGCATTTTCCGAGGATAATTTATTAACTCTTCATATAACCCGATCAAATCGTTATTTCATTCACGGCATGTTACTTTTTATTAGTTTTATATTTGTAACAATTGGCATTGCTATAGAAATAGATGCGAAAAACAAGTATCCAGGGGCAACACACTTTAAATCTAATCATGCAATTTTGGGTAAATAAATACATTTACTTTTTAACATCGATAATTAGTATATAAGCTTATGGTATATTCAAGTTTTTATATAAATACATTGCTTCAGGATTGGTATCATGGATTTTAGTTATCGCATCCGTTTTTATTGGTGTGTTGGCAGCTAAAACTCAACTATATTCCGTCTACGTTAAACCTGTAATAATTAAATTTTTACATAATTTCCTTGGGATAGCTGGATTTGTATTAGGAATCGCAAGTTTTTGGCAGGAAATGAAATTTTTTCAAGGGATTCTTTCTAACAATGCCTATCATGCCACTTATTATGGACTTACATTTGTTACCGCTTGGAGTTTATTAGCTGCAATTAAGTCATTATATCGACAAATTAAAAATATTGTTTCATAAAAATTATTAATAAATTGAAATGAAATTACATTTGTTTTTGCATTTACGTCGTATTTCGCCTTTTTTCTGTTTATACTTTATTAAAAAACAAAATAATACTGCGCGTTTGCTGCATCCTGTTAGTATGCAGCTGCGTATGCAGGACATTTGGCGACATCTATTGTAATATCATACAATTTTCGCAGACTATAAGAAGTGAATAAATAATCTGATAATAACTGGAATAAAAATTGGATCACAAATGAATTATAAACTTTATATAACACATAAAATCGCATCAACATAATATTAATAGATACAAAATATAACAAAACAACATATATAAGAGCAGAGCAGCAACTGAGGTAAAGTTTAAAATGCTATTTAATATTAATATTTAAGATAACAAGCGCCTAAGATTAGATTGAAAGATATTTTATAATATAATTGTATATTCAATATTGTATTATATATTTATGCAACACATTATACGACCACGGCATTTGATTTATTTAATTAAACATACACATAGGTATATGTTTGTACTATTTATGATTAATTTTTTTCAGGTACCATTGTACCAAGCAGAAGAGCATTCTTGACCATTTCTTTAATATAATTAAACCATCTATGATAACTTACATCATTTTACTTTAAAAAATGCAAAATATCACTTGAGCGTATTCGTATTTAATACATTAAGTTAGAGAGACACGTACCTTCTCTTTCTGTGCTATTTGAACTTTAGAGGAACTTTTAAATAAAAGGATAGTTCTCGAAGAAAATTAAATAGTCAAATATGCAAATAGATAGAAATTGAAAATTTTAGTAGACAAAACTAAGTGTAGTTACCAATCACAGAATTGGTATTTCTAATCCTGTAAGATGTATTTAAGATATAAACTACGATGAGGAGCCTGGATAATTATGGCGTCATTTTTTATATTACTTAAACTTTATAGTATGTAAATTTACATACTATTATCTTGTGACACTTTTTTTTTATTTATATATATGCTGCGTGTCTTTTGTTAATAAGTCACTTTGGTATTTTAACACATTTAGCATATACATCCTAATTATATTATCATTATTATTATTAATATTATAAAATCAATGTGACGACTGCGCGTAAAATCTGGATCCTTTTTGAAAATTGGCACAGGCAAGTCAAATACACACGCGATTCGTTCGAAAGGGGGGAATTAGGTACATTTTATATATTTTGACGCAGTCATTCGTCTAGTCGCCTTTGTACAATACAAAATACATTCTAATTTCAATTCTATTTTTAAGAAATTCTTTTTTCTTACATTTTTTTGTAAATCTGTATTAGTGAAAGAAAAATAGAAACAAGATAAAAATGCCAAATATAATTAATGAAATAAAACTCGATTTTAAAGATGTTCTTTTAAGACCTAAACGTTCCACATTAAGAAGTCGTAATGAAGTAAGTAGAATTAATAAGATAATAATTCAGGTATTTATTGATTATTTTCATGCCATTTGAATGAAAAATGACTTCGTATTGAACTTTAAAGCTTGTGCCAAACACATTTATGTAAGGAATTTTAACAATAATTCTGAACTTTCATATTTCTTAACAAATCTTTTTTTTATAAATAGAAACAAATACGTAAATAACTTGAAATAATTTTGAATGAATAAAATTCGTTAATAACAATTCAACCTTCAAAATATCTACTATATAATTATCGAATACAACTCAATTTGGCAAAACAGTCTAAATATTTTTTAATAAAATTTTTAATATGAATTTATGTAATCAAGAACACATTAATTGTATATTGTGATTGAGCAAACATTTATATTACATTTTTCCAGCAAATGGATTAGTTGCAGATTTTACTAGTTTTATTTGAAATTTTCTTAAATGAATTTGTTAAAAATATGTTATTGTATTTATCTCACATTTTTAATAAACACATGTCTAGCTAATTTCTTTTTTCTATTCAGGTAGTTCTAGAACGGGAAATAACATTTCGAAATTCCAAAAAAACCTATAAAGGTATTCCAATTATGGCATCAAATATGGATACAGTTGGTACATTTCAAATGGCAAAAGCTTTAGCAACAGTAAGATTTAAATAATTCAGTACAATAGATAAAATTACAGATAATTTTATTTTTAATTCAATTTAGCATAAAATGTTTACCTGCATCCATAAATATTATACTTTAGAAGAATGGAAACAATTTGCTGAGCAGAATTCATGGGTTATACCATTTGTTGCTGCTAGTGCTGGAATGGCTGAAAATGATTTTGTCAAGTTAGTTTTTTTCATTGGGTTTAGCTTAAAATCAAGCATGCTGTGAACATAAGCATTAAAAATTACCAATTCATGTTGATCTTACATAATTAATTTAATTAGATTAAATTTTATTATTTCTATAGTAATAATAAAAAATGTGGCAACTGCGTGTATGTCTAAGTTGGTAATTCACAGCCTACTTGTAAGAAATTCCATTTTAATTCCACTGTACTTATAAGTATGTTTAAGTCGTACATTCAAATGATGTCTGCATTAAAAATTGCTATTTTTTCATCGAACTACTAATCCATATTAAGACTAATATTTTACTTATCTTATTTTTAATTATTCTTAGAATAAAATATTACATTATTGTATTATTATATCTTATAAAAAATAATATATATATAAAAGATTAATTTGTAAATTTATCCTCTTCTGTTTAGATTATCCGAAATCCTTTTGGGAATTCCAGAAATTGCATTTATTTGTTTAGATGTAGCAAATGGTTATTCACAATATTTTGTCGATTTTGTTCGAAAAGTACGGGCCAAATTTCCAGAGCACACTATTATTGTTAGTTACAAATTATTACGATTGGCGTGTCAACTTACATCCCATTAAATTTGGTTTAATTTCTAGGCTGGTAATGTAGTCACAGGGGAAATGGTAGAAGAATTAATTCTATCTGGAGCGGATATTATTAAAGTTGGAATTGGTCCGGGATCAGTATGTACAACTAGAATAAAAACTGGTGTTGGATATCCACAATTATCTGCTGTTATTGAATGTGCTGATGCTGCACATGGATTACAAGGACATATCATTTCGGTAAATGTTGTTTTTGTGAATGTGTGGACCAATTTAGCAGTTTTTTTCTAAATTTAGGATGGTGGCTGTACTTGTGCTGGTGATGTTGCTAAAGCATTTGGCGCTGGAGCCGATTTTGTGATGGCTGGCGGATTGTTTGCAGGTAGTTCATATAGTAAAATTGCCTTACTTTCTTACAATTAATCATTTACGCCAGTTACATTGAGAAAACTTCATTCAATTATATATTATAGGTCATGATCAATGTGAAGGTGAAACCATTGAAAAAAATGGCAAGAAATTTAAATTATTTTATGGCATGAGTTCAACAACGGCAATGGAGAAACATTTCGGTATTTTATACAGAAACACAAAAGATTTATCATTTTATTCTCATATTCTTATATTCTATTAGGTCAAGTGGCTGAATATCGTGCATCTGAAGGTAAAACTGTTGAAGTGCCTTATAAAGGTGATGTAGAAAAAACTGCAATGGATCTATTAGGTGGTTTAAGAAGCGCGTGCACCTATACGGGAGCATCTTTTTTGAAAGAACTACCAAGACGGGCGACGTTCATTAGATGCACTCAACAAGCAAATTCTATATTTAGTTAATTAATGAAATAATATGTTATTTTAATACACAATTTCAAATTGTGTCTATAAGTATGAGTGGGGCTTCCATTAAAGAGAAGATTTTGTTGCTTGAAAAAAAAATCAGGAAAAATTAGGTTCCATAGTGTTTATTGCACAAACTATTAGTTTGATCAAAAACGAAAATTAATGATTAATTGCGATATTTTAGCAATTAATTCTATACGTCATTACACAACGATTATTAGCACAATCATCGCCGTATTTTTTATTGTTTTATTGTACTGTTTAGGTACCTGCGTAAAAAAGAAAATGAAATTTTGCAAAATATTTCAATGTTTACTGTTCAATTATTTATTGCAATATGTGTTTTGCACAACTATTATTATTCATTCAGTTATTTACGTTTATAATAATTAAATAAATTTTAATATATTTTGGTATGAGAATTTTATTTCTTCCTAGTTTTTCAATGAGTCAACCTTCGAATTAATCCCTTAATAAATCAGAAGGCGCCTTCGAATAGATCATATCATTGCATGAAATAATTTAGAGATTTTACCAGAAATCTTGATAAGATCGCAATTTCTTAATTAAATATCAACACATTGTTATTTTACAGGCCTACATTAACTTCACACTTAACAAATGAATACATCTTTTTTGCTTTATTCTAATTGTAAACATGTTTTTAAACAAGCGGAATACGGTAATTAATCATCTTAAAAATTCCATACAGTTAACACTATTATAACAAAGTATTAAGTAAGTAGGCATCAACTCGTACAATTGATGCTTTATTGGAGCAACGTCAATATTTTCCTAAGGATTTAAATCTAATAATTTTACTGTTTAAAAGATGAGTAGTTGTTGATCATAATAGATATTATTTTCTTGTACAAATTTACCTTATTATATACAAGGGTTAATCTAAAACTACGACACACTAAAGATCTCATAGCTTAAACAGAAGATTGTATTTAAAAACTTTGTTTGCGATAACAAATATGTTAAGTATCACTGGCAGATTATCGCGATATTCTTGACCTACTATCGTTGTAACACATTTTAAGAAGCACACTGCTTTAACATATTCATACACTTATCTACGAGTATACATACATTATTTGCATTATGCCTCATACATATTTTTATGCAGAAACTAAAAGAAGATTTTCGATTTAAACTCGTAAATTCAAAAATTTCCTATTATGACTTGGGAAATTGTTTTTCGTCATTACATTGAATTAACTTTATTATCAAAGATAATATTATTTACCCAAAGATGTATTATAAATATGGTACAGAAAAGACGATGTTTATTACAGAATCCTCATTAGTAATCTGAATTATATTTAAAGATCTGAAAAAGTTATACTATATTAACAAAATGATGACCATTATTCAACAATTTTTTGTAAGTAATAGTTTATTTGAAAAATACATAACTAAATGTTGATCTTATATTAAAAGGTGGTACTGCTAATATTCTCGTTAAACACCCGAATTACTCATGGTTGCAGTAAAACGAAAAAAATATCCTGTACAGATGACTCCACATATCAAAAATGTTGGTATTTTTTAATTTTTCCAGTTTATGGTGCGAAAGCATCATGCCCATCTGGTACCATATGCGATGAGAATATAGGAACTGAACCGTAAGTTGCACATATTTTAAAACTTTCCTGGATTAGAGCTATCTGGTTATTTTAGTTGTATCCCTATATCTTCTACTACTACTCCCGAACCAACTACGTCAATTATTACAAGTACCAATGGAAATACAATTCTTGCAAGTGACATAAGTAATTCTAATTCAAGAGTAGACGTTAGCAGATCAATTGATGTTAAATCTGATAATAATTCTAGTACAATATTGGTTATTAAAAATTATACCTCTAGTATTGGTAGTACGCTTAATATTTCCATTGAATCAGAGAGAAATGTTACTGGTACAAGAAATGCGAATTTCTCCGAAACTACTAGCGATATTTCAATTTTCAAACTTGAAAATTCGACGAAGAGCGAAGAAGCTCTTGCTTCTGCTACCATTAATCCAATTAATGCAACCAGTACTAATGATGAATCGGAAACGGACAATACTGATAGTACTGAAACCGATACTTTCACTGAACAAATTAATACTAGTGCTGAATCAGATACAACGCCAATTGATAAAAATTCTAATGATGTGACAACTAAATCTGATCTTGCAAAGGATCATAGCTCAACATCAGACATAATAACAGAAACAAATGATAGTACTACATCAGAAACGGCAGATGTGACTTCGGATACAACTGAATCTATCGAAACACGCACTGAAGATGTTGGTACAAGTCCAATTGTAGAAGATGAATATGTTATTGATAATTCAAACATTCCAGAAAAGTCTGGTACTATCATTACAGAAGACGACTCCAACGAGTCAGAAGATATTGAAATTGATTGTAAAGTTGTGACAGAGACCAGTGATAATGATGAAAACGTCAGTACGTCAGTAGAAGAAGATGTAGAAGGTGATTTTACCATAGAAATTAGGTATAATATTTCTGGTGAGACTATGGTAGATTTTGGTACTGAAACGGAAACATCAAATTTGAATGATTCTCGTGCGAGAGATGTAGATTCTAGTACTATCATAGTAGTAGATATTAATGTCGAAGAAATTAGTGCCAATGCGCATAATACGACTTTTACAGAAACAGATAATAAAAATGCCGATGTTGTCACAAAAAGTACCAATTATATTTTTGCTGATAGTACTACGGCGCATTCTACTGGAGATATTAACGAGTTGGATTGGAATAATGCTGATTCTATAGATGAAAATGATGAAGGCTCTGGAAACATATTAGGAGATAACAGTACTGAAGAAATTGTTTCCAAAGAAGACGATACAGGACCTGTAGAATGTTCCGATTGCAGCACAGACATTACAAATGACGATATTACTACAGAAGATTTTATAGAAAAAAATGATGAAGATTCTGGAGATGTATTAGAAGGTGATAACAATGAAAAAGTTATTTCAAATGAAGATAATAGGAACCCAACAGAATCTAATGATAAAAATTCTGATGCCACCACAGAATTGACAAACGATATTGTTGATGATATTACTACAGAAGATTCTGGTGCTCAAATAAAAGATTCATCTTCAGGCAGTTCGAATTCAGCAGATGAAAATAAGGTAGAATCTAGTACTGCAAGAAGAGATATTAATAACGAAGATGTTAATACAGATGCTCCTCATACGAGTTCGGAGGAAACAGATAATGCAGAATCTGATTCAACAACTACAGTAGACGGTACTTCAAATGTAAATGATAAAGTTTCAACTGAAAATGACAGTACCACTTCAATAGAAAAAGATGAAAGTCGACAAAGTACATTCCTTATAGAAGACACTACTGAAAATGGTATCGATACTTCAGCTGTAATTAAAACTAGTGAAGAAGAAGATACAGGTTCCGTTAGTACCGCATCTACAGAAACAAATGATGATAAATCCGCAGCAAATCCAGATATCGATGGTACTGGCTCATTGGAAACAAAGACTGAAATTGATAGTTCTACTCATCTAGGCTTAACAGAAGAAGATTTCATAAGTGATGACCTTTCCACAACAGATAAATCTTCAGATATCACTATTGCGAGCCAAGCAAACGCAGACAATGGCAGTACTACCGAAACATATTCACATACATTTGGAGAAAATATATCAGAAGATTCAACTTTTCCATTAACAAACTCAAACAATTCTGTTGACAAAGATAATACTGAATTTCAAATAATTAATACCGAAGCAAGTGATGTAGCAGAGAAAGAAACAAGTACCACCAATATTCCTAATACTACGAATAACGGTAGTATTACCAAAAATGATGAGGAAGAACACAATTTAGATGACAATTCTGATAACAGTGGTACCGGTACCCGTCCAAGTGAAACAAGTTCTCTTAGTGCCACTGATAACCAAAATGACGAGACGGAAGGAATCCACTCGAGTACCGCAGCTTTACCAAACAACGAAAATACTCAGTCTAATTCGAATTCCGAATCTGGTACCACCTCTATAACAGCGGCAGATGAGTCCGGTTTAAATCCTAATAGTGCTAACCAAAATGAATCTAATCCTCTCAGTACCACAGACAACCAAAATAAAGTTACAGAAGACAGTCCATCAAGTACCTCAGCTTTACCAAACAACCAAAATACTCAGTCCAATTCGAATTCAGAATCTGACACCACCTCTATAACAGCAGCAGATGAGTCCGGTTTAAATCCTAATAGTACTAACCAAAATGAAACGAATTCTCTCAGTACCACTGACAACCAAAATGAAATTACAGAAGACAGTCACTCAAGTACTGCAGCTTTACCAAGCAACGAAAATGCTGAGTCTAATTCGAATTCCGACTCTGGTACTAGCTCTACAAAAGCAGCAGGTGAATCCAGTTTAAATCCCATTACCGATGTTATGAGAAATAGTACAACAATGGAAATTTTAAGTTCAAATTCTTCATCGGTTATTACCACGCCTGGACTTTCTAGTACCTCAAATTTACCACCCAAAAGTTCTACGATAGGCTCATCGACATCTTTTGAAGTATCAAATTATGATAGTAAGTACTGTGTACGTGAGTCGAATGTGTTTTTGTATTGTTAAATTGATTGTCGTTTCTAGGACGATGTGGTCCTAATAATTTTATTTGTTTAAATGATTACGTTTATCAAAACTGCGGTTGGGCTTGGTGGGGAACCATATATCGTAAAGTTTTCAGATGTCCACATGGAACGGTTTGCGATCGAAATAGTGTTAAACGGTAAGTACTTGGACGAAAAAAACACAATTTTTAAAACATAATCATTTGGTAATTAATATCTTTTCAGATGTGTAAGAATTACCGGAGAATCTAATACCAGTACTACTACTAGTAATAGCCTTTCCACAACTGAAGGTACTATAGAATTAAACCCAAAATAATGTGAAAATATACATCATTCTTGTTTTAGATTACTGCACGTCTAAATCTTTTCGATGTATTAACAGTACCGCATACCAACCATGTTTGAATTTAGGTTATAAAATTATTTATGGAAACGAATATAAATGTAGAAATGGTTATGTTTGTAATGAAAATAGAGGAAGACAGTATGTAGTTAATAGATTCTTCTTGTGCGTTTTTTAATTAGTATGATGCTTTTGTTTCAGCTGTACTCGTATTACAACAAGTAGTACTACTCCTACTACCGAATCAAATAGTAAGTATCGACGCAGGTAATTGATAGCAAATCCGGGACTAAACATGTTAATAATTTCTAGTTTCTTGTGGACGTAAATCCATACATTGTTTTGACGAAACCACCTATCAACAGTGTCGTGTTAATCGTGATGGTACTATCGAACTGCGTGGACATAAACGATCATGTCAAAGAGGTTCGGTGTGTGATGAAAATATTGGAAGACACGAGTGAGTATATAGAATATACAAGATTTTTAATACGATTTGTTAAATAATTAAATGCTTATTATTATTTTAATTTGTTTTAGATGCATTCGTATTCCGGACTCATCTAAACAATCAGAATCAAGTGAATCTGATGAATCAAAGGAATTGAACAGTAAGTCTGTCAATGATCAGTTAATATTTAAGTTGGCATCGATCTATCATTTTACCATTTACTTTCAATTAACATTTCAATATTTAATTTGCAGTATCTTGTGGACGTAAATCTATACATTGCTTTGACGAAACTACCTATCAACAGTGTCGTGTTAATCGTGATGGTACTATCGAACTACGTGGACATAAACGATCATGTCAAAGAGGTTCGGTATGCGATGAAAATGTAGGAAGAAATGAGTACGTTAATATAATTTTTGAAAGTTCATAAGTAATTATTATCTTGATTTGTTCTAGATGCATTCGTATTCCAGATTCAAATATAGAATCAGACGGTAAGTTTATCAATGATCAGTTAAAGTGGTACATGAATGAATAGTTGTAAAGTATCATTAGATACCCACTAATTTGGAATCAATTAAACT
The DNA here is from genome assembly GCA_949748235.1 of Platypus cylindrus. Classification (NCBI taxonomy): domain Eukaryota; kingdom Metazoa; phylum Arthropoda; class Insecta; order Coleoptera; family Curculionidae; genus Platypus; species Platypus cylindrus. The sequence continues at coordinate 5,392,782 of OX456489.1, read as the reverse complement.
AAAATGAGGTTGAATCTTAAATGAAATATTATGTTTAATTTGCAGTATCTTGTGGACGTAAATCCATACATTGTTTTGACGAAACCACTTATCAACAGTGTCGTGTTAACCGTGATGGTACTGTCGAACTACATGGACATAAACGATCTTGTCAAAGAAACTCGATATGCGACGAAAATGTAGGAAGATACGAGTGAGTGTATACCAGATTTTTAATACGATCTGTTGAATGCTTAATATTATTTTAATTTGTTTCAGATGTATTCGTATTCCAGACTCATCTAAACAATCAGGATCAAGTGACTCTGATGGATCAAGTGATTCTAATGAATTAAACAGTAAGTTTGTCAATGATTAGTTAATATCTGATATGTAGTAGTTGGTATATTGATCTTCCGTTTGCTAATTGCTTTTAACTGAATAAAATTCACGTTTTATTATTTGATTTGTAGTCACTTGTGGACGTAAATCCATACATTGCTTTGACGAAACCACCTATCAACAGTGTCGTGTTAATCGCGATGGTACTGTCGAACTACGTGGACATAAACGATCATGTCAAAGAGATTCAGTGTGCGATGAAAATATGGGCAGATACGAGTAAGTATAACACGTTAATATAATTTTTGGTAGCTCAAGTAATTGTTATTTTGATTTGTTCCAGATGCATTCGTACTCCAGATTCAAACATGGAATCAAACGGTAAGTTTATCAATGATCAGCTCAAATCGTATGAATTGAACAAATCTTAAATGAAATATTATTTAATTTGTAGTATCTTGTGGACGTAAATCTATACATTGTTTTGACGAAACCACCTATCAACAGTGTCGTGTTAATCGTGATGGTAGTGTTGAATTGCGTGGACATAAACGAACATGTCAAAGAGATACTGTGTGTGATGAGAATATTGGAAGAAATGAGTGAGTAAAACCTTAATATAACTTTTGAATGATTGATTAAAATTATTATGACTCGTTTTAGATGCATTCGCATTTGATTTGTGATTAATGATACCATGGTAGAATAATTAATTAACTCGATCTTCTCTGCAGTTTGCTAAGCAGTTCATGGAATTAAGAATTTTTTATTAAGTTTTTAAATTAATTTATTATAAGATTTTTTTAATAATTAAATTATTGTAACTTAAGGATTCAAGATAAAATTGTAAAAATATAATAAAAAATAGTCCAATAAAAATATGTTAAGTAAAAAATAACTTTTATTGAAAAAATATAACTTTTGTATACATAAAATATACACATAAATATAATTAATCATCCAACAATTAATACTTAATATTTTCATAGAAAAATCTTGGTTTCATCTTTTTTACGTAGGAACTTTTATATATTTGTTTTAAGACAAATATTTGAAAATAATGCTAAAAGTAATATAGTTACTAAAAAAATATTTAAACGAATTATTTAAAACAAAGTACTAAAACCACGCTCAAATCAACATTTTAAACAAATTACTAAAACGAAAAAAGTTACGAGAAAATACTGTGATGAACAACAAATTGTTAGACATCAATTAATGGCGAACTATTCGGTTTTTCCCATAGAATTGCATTTTCATCATTATTATTACCATCATTACTATTGGCCATTTTCGATTGATCATTTTGTTGTATTGGGTTTACGTATTCATGTTGGCCTGGTAGTAGTATATTATTAGAACCTCTATTTTGATCTTTCACCTTATTGTAATACCGGACCCTGTAAAGAATAGAACACCCTGTATTAAAAAATATGTTGGCCAAGTTATTTCTGTTTGCAACTAAGATAGCAAGATGAGTTATTGTTCTATTTGAATTCTATTGCAATATATTGATGGCGATATTTTAGATGCAGTTTACCTGAAATTAAAATATTTAACATTTTTCCGTTTGGCATAGCCAACCAGCAATCCGGCCAATATTATTAAAATCAATGAAATTGTTATAACAGACGTAATTGTTGTTGAACCAACTGATGACTTGCTATTTGAATTTAAATCAACTGAAGTGAGTGTTGGTTTTTCCTTTTCTTTCCCAACAAATTCCTTATTAAGTAAAGAAAAATTAAAATTAAAATGAAAATTCGGTTAGAGTTCACCTTACTGGATATATGTCACATGTTTCATCTTTTGTTATACCAATACCAATGCGACAAAGACATTTGTAGTTATTAGTACCACTTGCTAAGCATAAATGTTGACATGTATTATTTAAGCAAGGATTTGCTACAAATGGTTGCAGTCCTGTTTGGCTCAATGTGAATAAATCGTGTTTATTAGCGTGTATACGGAATGTTTCACAATTTTCTTCTCCATACTGTGAATATACGAAAAAAATTGTTACTATTATTTTATATTAATTATTAATTAAAAATCTGGTTGTGGTCACATAGGTTGGCCATTAAAATCGTTGCGATGATTCTATTGCAACGACATGCTTGAAGCGATGTAAATATTTCAAAGTTTATTTTGAATAATAGTAAACATACCAGATAACATTTAGTTAGTGTTCCAGTATTAGATGAAAAATATAAAACATTTTCGAAAAATTTCAATCCAGGCAAAAGAAAACCAAGATTTGATTTCAAAACTCTCTTGCCTTTGCCATTATAATCGATACGATATATATTTCCAAAATGTCCATCAGCATAGTAAATATGCTTTTTATTAATATCGTATGTTATTCCAGCAATTCGACCTGGAAGCATTTGATTGCAATATATAAATCATTTTTATAAAACTCCTAATTGTTATGATGAAATCATACCAGATGTACTGTTAACCAATTCCACTCTATCCTTGCCATCCAAGTTGGTTCTATATAATTGAAAACTAGGTAATTTGAAAATCCACCAGTTAGTTAAAGAGTAAAACATGACTTTATTGACAGAATCGACAGTTAATCCGGTTACGATAAGATTTGAGTCGATAGTGAGTAATGGCGCACAGGCAATATGAATTAAATTACATACAGCAATTGATTTATCTCCCAATTGGTCATTGTAGTAATATACATTGCCTGGAAAAAATGTATTTCGAATTAAATTGCAAGTTTTCCAGATACATATCAACGAAACTAATAAATGCGGAAGCATACCTGTCGACCAGTCAAGTGCAAGTTCTTTTGGCCGACCAACATTTTCCATATAATGTCGTTTTTGTGTTCTCACATCAATTTGTTGAATTGTTTGTGAATTTTCTGTCGTAAAATAAATACTTTCATTTGCCATTGCCACATCCAATGATGTTACACGAATCATATCATTCATATAGATAATATTTAACGAATTATTTTTCTGATTTAATTCCCGAATTTGGTTACTTATAGCAAATATAATGGACAGTGGAGCACCAGTGGATTTACATGATCCTCTATCATATCTGAAATAATTATGTTCGGATTTGATTAAGTATTCTGATTTAGGATACTATTTATTTAGATTCAGTGTCCAATGACTGAATGTTTTACCTTAAATGGAACCCTGGATAACAATCACAATAATAATATCCCACATTATTAATACAAAGTTGACTACAAACTGGAGGATTCATTTCACACTCATTAATATCTTCACATGTGACTCCATCTCCAAGTAATCTAGACAATAAAACAATAACAGTATGTATACAGAGTGAAAATGTACGAATGGCTATGCCGATCGACTTTTGGATATTCTAACATTTCCAAGCATTCGAATTTGGAAAGTGTGTCCCACACTTAAACATACGTTTCTAATTCAATGTTAGAGAATAAAAAAGGCTGATCCGAAAGAGATGATTTCTTTCGTTGACAAACCCAAATCTATGTCCTTATTGTTCAAAATAAAGATATAAAGCAACGCAATAAATCACATTGTTCGGGTCTATTTTCGGGACCGATTAGGCTATGACCATTCTTAGATTTTCGTCAGCTGTATATTTAACCGTTTTCATCCAGGATACTCAATCGTTTATTTTTTTTGATCTTACTTATATCCTAAATGACATGAACATTTTGGTCCATTGGGGGTGCTAGCACAGGTGTGTGAACATGGATCATGCGCTCTGTCAGAACATGATTCATTACAAAGGCCACCTTCATCTGAATTATCTGAGCAGTCTGCGTGATTATTACAAACAAGATTTAAAGGGATACACTGCCCCGTTTTACATCTGAAATTGAAAAAAAAATAATAATAGTTTAGTTTTTTTTTCATTATATCGAGTACTAAATCTTTACCGGAAACCGTCGTTACAGGGTTTATAATTAAATGGCAATAGCGATGATGATGGTTGCTTCTTCTTTGATTTACATAAAATGTCATTTTCATCCGAATTATCGCCACAATCATCAGTGCCATCACAAGTCCATGATTTCGATATGCATTTTTTATTGTGGCATTCAAACGAATCTGAATCTGAACGAAAAAAGAAAGCTCAAGGATAAATTTAATAGACGATTTATATTTGTATAATCTAATATAATTAAAGACATTGTCTCTTACCACAATTGGTACATTTTTTCTCATCTAAACCATCATCACATTCACTAGTACCATTACATTTCGCTGCAGGTGGTAAGCAAATCATCGTTCCATTTCGATGACAAGCAAAATCTTCTAAATTAGAACAGTCTGGACTATTTGAAATAAGGGAGCACGTTGATTCATCTGAATTGTCGCCACAATCATCGATTTCATCACATAAAAACTTTTTTGGGATACATTTACTATTTTGACATGTAAACATATGTGATGGGCACGTAGATGAAGCTATAAAAATTATTGAAAATTTACATTATGAAGTACAAGATTTAAATTGTGGATAACGAACCGCATCCAGAATGTTCATCAGAAAAATCGTCACAATCGTACTCATGATCACATTCCCAATTTTTTGGAATACAAGTGCCTGAATCGCATCTAGAAAAACAATGAAATTATAGTAGATTCTTCGGAACAACAATGCTGTTTAGTTTTTGGATTTAGTTACTAAAATAATAAATTGATAAACAATAACTAACCGAAATTGTGATTCAGAGCATGTAGCATAATCGCAACCCTTTTCATCGCTACTATCCCAACAATCTATTATCTTGTCACATCGCAAAAGATTACTACGACATTTACCATCAAAATCACATTTAAAATGACCTGGTGGACATTTGTCTTTGCCGTCCTTGTCTTGACAGTTATGTTCGTCCGATTTATCTTTACAATCGTACTGGTGATTACAAACTTGAGTTTCCTAAACATTAAATAATTTATTATTAAACTTTAATTCATTTAATTTGCCTTTGCTTAATTATTTTGTTTATTATAGCTTATTTCAAGGTCCTATATGGAATTTACCTGAATACATGCTCCGTCATTACAACTCCAATAACCAATCGAACAAGTATTATTCGATTGGCGACAATTATCTTCATCTTCACCCATAGGGCAATCATTATGTCCATTACATTTCAATTTATTTGATATACATGTATTAGAAAGGGAACAAGTGAATTCATTTGCATCGCATTCCGCTCTATAATGATTAATATTTAAGATCAAATTCATATTTATAGTAAATTTCACTGGAGAGCTTTTCATATATATAACGAGTGTACGCTTATTTTTAAAGGATAGCGCAGACCAAAACCGATGGAGTAAACAGATATAGAGGGGTTTTAAATTTTAAGTAGTGCTGAAATCGAATCGAATACAAAACGCTTTTTTTTCTTCCTGAAAACTTTGTTACAAGTGCTTTATAAGTCTACTCCATTTGGTCTGCATTTGATTCAAACAGGAAAGTTCTATTAATCTAAATGTTGGAATGTTCTATTAGTTAGTTACCTGTGCAAACATGTTTTATTATCTTTATCTAAAATCATTCGGGTTGGACAAGCGCAGATAATGCTCTTATGAGATGCGAGACAAAGATGGCTACAATTTCCATTATTATATTGGCAAGCGTTCTCAACTAGTTCTACTGGTTTTATGGCAGTAATATACATTAAATCGTTGCGATCTATCGATATGTCTACAACATTAATATTCATAAAGTAATTAATATATAGGCTAATCTATACATGGTATAGTAATTGTTACCTAAATCTAATTTGTGAGAGAAATCGTCTCCAGAACTTTTACTGGTCCAATGAAGCTTTTTCGAAAATTTATTTACCCAAAATAAATCTAAGTTGAGGGTGGCCAAACTATTTGGTGATGAATAGACAGATATGAGTGAAAATAAATCATCTCCTGGAAATATATCAATATGCTCTTTATAGCTAACTGTTAGGTAGTAGAAATATATTAAATCTGTCTTGATAAATCGAGCCGATTAAAAAAACATATGGATTTAACTTAAGTAATTTGTAACTTTTACGTTAAGAATTCTTTGGACGTAACAGTACGTCCTCGAAGTATAATTTATCAGTATCCGTTTTTGCACAAAACTTATTGCTCATTATTTTGAGGGTATGGGGCTGACGAAATGTCAATTTGTTAAGTCATTACAAATGTCAAATAAGAGACATTTTGAGCAAATTACCATCGTACGAAACTTTAAATCCAATAACATTCCGTCATTCTATATTATATTAAACATTTTTTTTACCTTCCACACCTATATGCATTATTTCTCCATTAACTGTATCAGCCAAGAAAATTCGATGATAAGCACTATCATAATACATTGTAACTGAACCACCGAAACCTTTTTCTTTCACATGAGTACGTCCAGTACCATCCATTTGCATGCGGTCTATATGAGTTGTTGTCTTATTTTTTCGTAATGTTGACAATGCAACAAATAAAACACTAGAAGGGAAACACAACGAAACAATGTATAAATCATCATTATACTAAATGGAAAGATATATTTACCCTTCACTGGGAACAAGCGCAACTGACATTGGAATATCGTTACTATTATCGTGAATCAATACTTTTCTAGCCATAGTGTTTAGATTGATTACTTCTAATGTGCCTTTGGTTTTTTCGCAAAAGTATAAATTATTACCAGCATAATCTGTTTATAAAAAACCAGATAGTATGGGGAAAACAAATGATACTTTTATTTGACGTACCGTAATCCATTGCTATCACATTTTCTACCTTAGTCAAGGCAAGGACGGATAATGTAAGGCTATTATGCAAATTATATTCGATAATTTCTTTTGCTATTGAATCACTTATAAACAGACTGTGATTGCGTGGATTGTATGTTATAGCAGCAGCTTTCTTAACAACATTATTTGGGAGAAATTTTATTAAATGTTTTCCTATACTTTTATGATCTAATTTTATCAATAGATTTTGAACTGCTACAACTATTGATTGTGCCTTTTCCTCATCTAAAAGACATATATAAGATAGATATTGCATTAACAAATTATATCTAGAAATTCGAAAGCCTACATAATTATTTAAAAGGGCAAATAAGAATTGATTTGTGATCTAGTTATTAAGCGAGCATTCGGTATAAAACTTAGATTTCCCTAAATCGAATTTTCGATTATTTTTACCTTTACATACATGACCATTGTGTTCAAGAACTCTTCCTTCTGCGCATGCGCAACGATAACCACCAACACGTAATAAACAAATATCACTACAATATGCTCGTTCACATGGATTATCTTTACGTGTATGAAGCGCTGAATGATAAATGCTGATCTCATAAATATATTCCTTACGATCTCTGATAATTGTTCGATGATTTTTGCCAGTAAATTTATCACATGAATCGATAGATTTTGTTCCCCAATCAGCCCAGTATAGTTTATTTTCAAAGATTGCAATACTGAATGGATGTTTTACAATACCATGTAGAATAATCTATATTTTATTAAATTAAATCAAATATAAATTAATTAATTACACGATGCTCAACAAATATCGATACCGAATTGTATCTAATATCGATTGCGACTGCATGGAATTTTGCCAGAATAATCGAATATTCTTAAATTTAGGTAGTTTAATTGAAATCGAATTATTCATACTTTATCTATTTCTACTTACTCTTCTACCGGCACCATCTAATTTAACACTCTCTAACGTATGTTTCTTAGCATCAGTCCAATATAATCGACCATTTGGATAATCTAAGGCTAAACCATTAGGCCAATAAATATTTTTAGTTAGAAATGGTTTCGAATGTGATCCATCCATTTGCGAAAATGCTATTTCAGCGGGTTGTCCCCAATCAGTCCAGTACATTGTACTAAAAACAAGCGAAGTAGATTTTCGTTATTTTAAAAGCAACGCTAACGGGGATACCCTTTATGGACATTTAAGACCATTCCTCTTGGTTTTTGTATATTTTTATTAATTAAAATAGTACAATGTAAACCATCATTAGTACATGTTCCAATATGCTTCTTGCCCAAGTCGGTGAAATAAATGTTTCCAGTTAACCAATCAATAGCTAGGCTTTCTGGTAGACTTATACCAGATGTTACTATGGCCTATAAATTACAAATAAATGATGTACAACGTGTATTGTGTAAATATACTACTTTGTGTCGTTTAGGCATCGAAACACTAGTAAATATACACCCTGTATATATATGCAAATAAGAAAAATACTATACAATGAACACATAACACCTAGATAATATAGTAGATAATAAAACAATGAATTTTACTTCTTTATCTGATCCATCTTCTGCTGCTTTAAATATTGCTTCATGTTGATCCAATACTTCTGTCCAAAAAATATTTTTGCCATCAAAATCGATGCCAACTGCTGCTTGTAATTCATTAGCAATTCCAAATAATAAATCACTTCTTAATAAATAGGACCTGGAATGTAGGCAGTTGTGAACTGTAAATATTTAAAAGTCGAAAGAGAATGTGGCATTTAACCTAATTTGATGTCTTGATGCGAAAATCATTGTTGCTTCAGCATGTTCTGCTTTACATGTTCGATTATCTTCTTGTAGAGTATAAGAGGTATCACAGTAGCATTGATAGGAACCAGGAAAGTTTCGACATTTCTGATCGCATATACCTTAATGGTAAAGATAATGGAAAATGAATTAGTAGATTTTCGAGAAATTCATATTAGATTATATAGCAAGAAATTATTATAGATCGTATTGCTCAGGTGTAAAGACGAATTGAATTCATTGTAATTTAATCAAATCTCATTACCATATTCATTACACTCATTAATATCAGTACAAATTGCTTTATCTGATCCATTATTATGAAAACCAATGGGACATATACATGTGGGCCCACTTGGTAATTGGACGCATTCATGGGAACAATTATGAGTTGAACAATTCATTTCGGAATTACCGCATAGTTCACCTACATCAAATATTGCGATAGATAACAATTAATGAAGATACTGCGTTAGTTTATTTCAATAACCTTCATCAGATTTATCAAAACAGTCGAATTTTCCATTACATACATCATGCAAATCTAAACATGCTCGGCCATCTTTACATAAATATTTGTTTTCATTGAGTGTACATTTTCTTGGATTAAAATGATGTTCTGGAATTGATAATTAGATGTATTTTCCAAAAACAGAAGCAATTCCAAATGGCATTTACGTTGTATACAAGGTAGTCGATTACTAGTGTCCACTCCCGTTTTGGACTCGGATAATTATCAGATTGATATGATTGCCGTCTAGTCATTTAGGATAACTCAAAAGCATCATTTTGACCAATAGGGACTTAGCTACGAGTTTTCCAAAATAGAATTTCCCAATCGATTTTAATTTTTTTAAATAGAATTTGCTACTTTTTCTTATCTAGTACTGTAGAGACTATACACTTCAAATAAACTTCATAAGCCGCACATCAAAGTTTCAAGCTAGCTGAAGTTTGGGAAACTCCATTTTGGAAAACTCGGAACTTAGTCGCAATTGGTTAAAATGACGCCCGTCGAACAACCATAAAAGACCGGAAAAATATCATATCACTCAGATAATTTGCCATGTCCGAAACTAGAGTGGACACTAGTAACCGACCATCTTGTATATATCTATAGAAAATATACTTACTACAATCTCTCTCATCACTATTATCACCACAATCATCTATGCCATCACATCGCCATTCCGGAACAATACAACCTTGATTGGCACATCTAAATTAAAATCAATTCCAATTAATAAATATTATACAGGGTGTTTAAAACAGAATATGCGGTCTGCTGTTGTAGTATTACAAAATACTAAATATTACCTAAATCCTTCACATTTTGGACGTGAAACTGTACAACCAATACCTTCGTCTGAACCATCCAAACAATCAACTTCACCATTACAGACCCAATCATTGGGAATACATAGTTTATCGGTACATTGCCATTCATGTTTTTCACATGGTGTAAAAGATATTGATAAATCAGTCTAAAGAAATGAAAATTGATCGCGATCAATGTGTTTATGTGTTTGAATTTACTAGGTATATTTCTAGCATATCGCGGTATAGTTAGTTCAATTTTAAAAGAATATTGTGCAATACTGTATTATTATTATTAATGAGCGACAAAATGCAGGTTTTGAGTATTACAAATTGCACTGAATTCTTACCTATGAATAATTTTTTTTAATTTATACGAATTATAATGTAACTAACCGTAATATTATGTTCATCGCAATTTAATTCATCAGACAAATCATTACAATCATTATCGCCATCACATAAATAAGCACTCATTATACAACGATGATTATGACAACGAAAAAAATGTGGTTCTGTACACAAATAATGATCTAAAATAAAAACAGGTATTTAAATTATATTTCTTGTTATAGTACATTTGCATATATTTATATTCATAAATATTACCGCAATTAGATTCATCGGAATTATCACCGCAATCATTTGTACCATCACATCTCAGATGTGGATCAATGCAATGTAAATTGCTGCATAGAAAATGATTGTTTTCAGTACAGTTAGAAATCGATGAAGACTTAACTATTGCTGTTGTACTTGCCAGTACGAGCATAGTTGAAAAAATCTAGAAAATTTTATGAAGTAAAAAAATATTATAATGATATCAAAATTTTTGTGTACTGATAAGAGTTGTTAATAAAACAGATTTTCAGAATAAACTCAGTGAGCTCTATTTTTCGTCTGTAGGTAGGTAATTAGATGAAGTTTTTAATTCTCATAATATTAATATAAACAAACTTACCGTTTTTTCTAACATATTAAAATCAAGTAAGTAGCTAAGTTCAGTTCGAGATGCAATGGTGAAAATAAAAAAAAGGCAAAGAATATAATTTCAATCTATTTTTCAGTATATCAATCAGAAACGAACTTGTTATCTTGTTATTTCAATTTTTATATCTATTGAACGGAATCAATTTTAAAGAAAAATAAACTTGTTTTGCATTGATAATTAAAATATTTATTCACAGGTATTATATAGTGCACTATATGCTCGTACTACCACTATATACCCATGTAAATACATCTTTGCTGGTTTCAATATCTGTCGAAAACATAATTTGGGTGCCCACTGGATTGAGATAAATAAAAACGATTATTTATAAAAATAAAACATGCATTTTTGTATCCCCATTTAATTGTCATAAAACTTTAATGTATATCTATCATAAACATTATTTAATCTTTTGTTCTTTAAAGTGATAAAGATTTGAGTCACAAACATAATCAAAATTATTTATTTTAATCAATCCTGACCTCCATTTTAACATATACGGACATACTAAAAAAATGTAAAATTCTCTTGAAGAATGTAAAATCCAAACGTATGGGGATTTCCCTCTGCTGTACAATACCATAAAATAATAATTATTACTTATGTAGTTTAGATGTTTCTTTTGCAATTCTTCTTATCAGAAATATATTGACATTACATAGAGTATAACGTGTTCTGTCTGTAACATATTGGTTTAATAATCGATACAGATAAAAATCTCCTTTATTAATTAAAAGATGTATCTAAATTATTGTTCTATTCGTCATTTATCTAGTATGTGCATTAGTAAAGTGAATAATAGTGAATTTAATAAGTGCTAATATAATAAGTGACTTAAAAATGGAAAATACTAAAATCGAATGCAATGAATTAAATAAAACCGAAACAATACTTAATGTACCATCGAATCGTAGTAATAATAATAAACATTATGGTTCTTTTAAAACAAATTCGATAAGATTTATCCTAAATTATTTAGTACGATTTGGTATAGCTGGAGTTGTAGTTTATTCCTGTTGGATTGGAATCGTTAATTATAATTACTGGTTTTCTTGGCATGTGATTCTATGTACATTTGGGGTAAATATTTAATTCAAACTTAATGCGATTAATACATTATTGTTTTCTATTTAAGTACGTTCCATTAATGGCTGAATCAATTATGTTGTTTTTAAACGATGAAATCTGGGCGCGACAGATCACCCGAACATCAAAATATTCCATTCATGGCTTGATTGTATTATTTGCAACTGTCTTAATTATTGCCGGCGATGGTTTGGTTTATCATTATATTAAGCCTGGGTATCATTTGTATACAGTACATGGAATTACAGGTGACAATCCACAAAAAAAGATTAATTAATATTATAATTAAAATGATCGCTTGGGGTTGGTGCTATTTAACTATAAACAGAAATAGAATGTAATAAAAGCGAATATGATTTATTTTAGGTCTTATATCAATGATTCTAATTATTCTTTCATTACCAATTGGATTTGCAATCAAATATTACAATGAAATCAAAACATATTATTCTATACAATTGAAATGGTATAAATTCCTGCATAATTTCCTTGGCATAGCTGGATACGTTATTGGCATGATAAGTTTATGTTATGCATATTATACGAAATGGTTTATTTTTTATACAACAATGGAAAGTAGATTAGTTGCATTGATTGTAACAATTCTTGTAACAGTATGGACATTAAATGGGGCTTTAGTATCATTATATCATCAGATAAAATCAATTGCTTTTTAAATCAGAGAAGAAAATGTTATTAGTTAAGATATTTTGAATAATTATCCATATGATGCATGGTTGAATTTCCATGGTGTAGTACCAAATTGATTAGATATGCAATAAATTAAATTGTTATTAATTATAGTGTGCTCTACTCAGACTTTTCTAGCTAAGCATGACGTCATTATTATGATAAGATAGTAGAGAAATACAATCCAGAAAGATGTAACTTTGTATCACGTGATCGTGACGAATCACACTCTTACTAAATAAACGAATGACCATTATACATTTTTATTGAAAAACTATATTATTTTTTTATACAAACTAGACATATATTATTGAATAGATATAAATAATACTTTTCACTGTTTATCTATTATAAAGTATATATATTTGCTATTTTTATTCTAAATCAAAAATAAATAATTATTTGAATTAAGTAACACTAAGTAAATTGTGTTATTTATTTTCACTTTATTACATATTGCTTAATTCAGTGGGAAATTTTGGTTGCGAAATTTGGTTGTGAATTCCGTATCAAAACATTTTTCATCGGAAAAAAACATCTTTTTAACTCTAATTAAAACATACTTAAATACATATATTATTGCTAAATAGATTTGGCAGTGCTTTGTGACATCTTAAGAAGCGATATACATTAATTTAGTAATAATTAATATTACAGTTACGTACACAAATATAATCTCTGATAAAAAACGAAAAGAAAACTGAAATGGGATTTGTCTATTTAAAACGAGGCAATAATAAATGGATAATACTCTAACTACTAGAATCTAAGGAACTTAAAATAAAAAAATCAATTTTCCTTCCTAAAATATATAAAAAAATATTTATAAAAAACATAATCACAGACAATTCTTTTTTTATATTTCTTTTTAATAACACAAAACAATCAAATTTGATAAGAGAGATTATTTTCGATAAATGAATTCGAGTTTTAGTATTATAATAAGCATTATATCTTTTACATAAAATCTAATGGTTTCGTTTATAATCTGTTGAACCTGGACGATTTTCCGTATAAATACCGATTTTTTTATACATTCCCCTTTTTGAGATGAATAAATAAAAAAATAAAAGTTGTACAATTAAAAATAAATCATCAATATAAACAAAAAAATAAAATAAAAATGAATAGGACTAGTCTTAAATAATGGCTGTTAGTAATTTATCAGTTCTTTGCTCATTTTATATTCTATATATAGCTAACAGATAGTTAAATATTATTAATTTTACATTTTAGATTATTACAATTGTAAAAAACGACTTTCAAATGCTTTCGAGATTTTTTCTAATCATTCATAATACTCTTGCTGTACATTACTCTGGCTACAAGATTTACAACAATTTGTTGTATAATATGGATAATAACATAGTCGTGCTTGTACAGCCAGTCTACATTTCGTTATCCGATCAACACAAGAACCTGAAACGATATTTTAAAATAGGTATAAGGTACATATTCTATCATCTATATACATAGAGTTTAATAATAAGAAAATATTAAATGTGATGTGGTAACAACTTACGATCTATCGGTTCATCTTGAGCCAATTTAAACGTAAATTTATCGCGATTTTCGTTACGACGGTACAACGACGTCGAAGATGACGTTTCGCATGTACATGATCGTTTTGCCGCTGGCCGATCCACTTCCGTACAGGAGTTTGATGGACTTTTATTTATTTCTAAACATTTTACATCACGTTTTTGTATGCCCGATGGGCATGGGTTACCTTCACATTTACTCCAATCATTTATGAACCATTTTGGTGGGCAATTTCCTAAAATCAAATAAATACAAATTTACGACAGGTTACGAGTATAAAAGATTAAATTCAAGATTAATTAATTCACCATGGCATGCTTGTTCGTCATGTGGTTTCTGTGATATTGGACATACCATTTCATTAGTAACATGTGGAACACCACGAATTCTAGCAATACATAATATTTCTCTTTTTTGTTTAGCTGGACCATTACAAGAATCCGAACATTCTCCCCATGGTCCTTAAAATACAAACATTTCAATCTAAATCAAAAGTTTTTGATTGTGCATTCAATGCACTGCGACAAGAGAAGATTATTGACGACAGTCATTTTCACTATATCGTGAACGTGCTTCAAACTGTTTAAATTCAGTAAAAACATCAAAATTATGCTTTACTTCACAGATACGTGTTTGGAAAACTAGATTTCACTACTTGCAGATGTGTTTTTTGCTGAAACAGAACGTATGCCTTCTATTTAACGCGTTTAAAAAGTATTGGACAAGTGGATTGAATATATTAATTCTCAGTCTCCTTGTCACAGCGCAGACGTCACAATATGATATCACTTTTCATATTTCTATACCTGCAAACCACTGTGCATCACAATGCTGCTCACTAGAACATGCTCTTGATGTTTCCGGTTTCATTTCAGAACTGCAGTTTTCAAATTCACAAAGAACCAACCGAGTTTGATTTCCCGTTCCTAAAAAAGTCAACATTGTTAGATTGTTTTTTCAGTTGGTTTAGAGAAAATCATTTTTTTGTTAATTTACCACATTGTTCTGAACAGTGTGACCATTCGGTAACTAGCCATGATGTGAATGAATTACTGTTATGTTGTTGACTAGATAGTAATGGTGATGATTGCGTGCTGCTAATACTACTACTACTAATAGTAGGCTTTGGATATCTGAATTGTGGTGTTATTGGAGAATAACTATTAACAGTAGTAGCTGATCGACTATCACAAGAACCTGGATTACAATATTCTACATGACTCGGGCGATCTTCTGCATAACATTGACCAGATGGACATGTAACTGAACGACTTCGATGCCCAGTACCACATGTTACAGAGCACTGAAAGAATATGAATCTACGATTTCAGATTGGTTTTTTTGTTTAACAATTTGAGAAAGATTTAACTCTAATTATAAGCACTAGAGTCATTTTAATATACCTGAGACCATTCGCCGACCGTCCATTCTTTCTTCCTACTATTCAAATTGGTTCCGGTATTTTGCGGTAAGTCATTATCGACAGTTGCTCTGGGAAAAGTACACTCTCGTTCCTGACAGACTCGTGTTTGTAAAGTAGGCTTTGGTTTGGAGCATTGAGCGTCACTTATGACAACTGGAACACCTACAGACAACAGACTAAATATGATACAGCTTCAAGATAGAATTGTAGATTAAATCGACAATTCTTTAAGCCACTAACCGTTGACATCTTGTTTACATTGCGGAATGAAATTTTGTATTCCTTCACCACATGAAACTGAACATTGACCCCAAAATCCATCCCAAACTGGTTGGTGACATGGTTCAGTATTACATGGAATTGGTGTTAATGCCGGTGCTTCCAAATGGGCGCAACGTTTCTCATTTACCGGTATTTTATTATGACCATTGATACTTCGATAACATGTACGAATATATGTTTGAGTACCTTTCAAATATATCAGTAACCAATTTTGAAATTTACTTAAATCAAGAAGCAAAGTGTAACGTACCTCCGTCACAAGATTTACTACATTGTGTCAAGCCAGTAATTTTCCAATGGAAATACTTTCTACGTAATCGGGTTCTTCGATGTGCTGTTAGTGTTGTTGCTGTTGTTGGCGATGGAGTTGTAGTTGTTATTGTAGATTGTCTTGGATCATCTTTTTGATTAGCGGCATTAATAAAGGTAATATTCGAATAAATATCAAATCGTTTGGTATGCTCGTTTTCCGCTAGTTGTGATGTCGTTTGATCAAATGACGGCTGGGGACGTTTAATTAATGGCGGTGCAATTACCGGCAGATTATCAATTGGTATGGAATATCCATATTTGATGCCAGGGTTCACTTGATAGGCAACAACCTTCAATAAAAATGGTGTTAGTTAAGTTTAGTTTCAATAATTCAAGTTCAATTAGGATATATTAGCTTTGTTCCAGCAAAGCTACAAGTATTCAGATCTAGTTGGCCATGTAAATATATCCTGAGCAACGCACGATTTTAGTGACTTCTACAGAATTAAAATCAAGCGTCTTAAAACTTAAATTTCAAATAACTTTTTGGCACAGATGTCGATTCTTTTTGTTTATAAGGAAGATTTATATAAGAAAATGTTCAAAATACAGTTTAATATAAGCAATTGTTACCATAATATTAACAGTTGTCGCTAATGGTCCTGGTGCACTAATCGTTTCCAGCGACGAGCCATCTTGACGTATATAAGTAAATCGAGTTCCAGCAACATCAAACGACCGGCTTGGACTAAATTTCCAATCACCATTTAAAATATATGAGCCATTTGTAAATTGTAATGCTAAATAATCATAATAATTAGTTTTATGTTAATATGTTAATTGTATACAATATTCATGCAATGAATGTAGTTATTATACGGCTATTTAATTAATAATGATTTTCTTCCGTCGTTGTTGAATTATTAATGAATTAAAATAATTAACATTTATTTATGATTTGCTAATCAATTCTAGATATTTTAATTTCGTATTCAATGTGCCGTGTAGAAAATTTAAATAAATGCCGACGGCGCCAGGAGACTGCTTATACTTTAACAAATGCGTTAATTATTAAATTGCACGTTTATTTTTGGTTATTTAAATATACCCAAATGCCTTACATATAAAATAAAAAAGACATATTTTTACTGAGATGAACATTTAAAGTAAACATTGTTACATAATTTAGTTTTTGTCAAGAATAAATCAATCCAATCCAAATAGGCAATCAAGTCGATGGAATTTAAAACCAGAGAAAAAATGCTAAGAAGAAGATAAACAAAGTTGATTCTATCATATGCGATGTAAAACATGTCTTTTTTTTCGATCACTAATTGGTAAACAAATAACATTACGTCGATTATAATACAAACATGCATAATATAAAATCGATTATCTAAATTACACTTGTAATCGTTGTAATACAACGACCTCCTGCATAGGCACATATACTGGCATGTTGTTTAGTAATCATTGTTTTTGTATGTTGCAAAATAATAAAAAAAAGATCAACATCAATCAAGTCAACTACTGCTACAACAGACACTACTATAGATTTTAATAAAGAAATAATAGACCGTAATAGACGCGTTAGATATTATAATAAAAAATGTATTGTGTTGCAAAAATATCTATGTCTACATATTGCTATTTAAATTATGTATTATTGAAGAATTTGATTGGTTAATCGAAGATATTATAGTGTCTAATTTTTTTTATTGGATAAGAAAAACTAATTCAATGACCTCAATTTGATGATTTATAGCAAGTTCTCTTTTTTTTTGTTCGTTATTTTATTGATGATGATCACTATTAAATGATTAAGCAATTAAATTATAATTAATAAATAAGCAATTTATATAAACGCGATCATATCGTAGTATACAAGACACTTATATTCATCTGGTAGATACCTATATTATAGATTATAATATTATATTCACCTATAAAATTTCTGGTATGTTTCAATTGTTGCACATGCAAGCCACAGGCACCTTCTGGTATTTGTGCCACTGTTGAATATCCAGCTGGTAATTCCGATAATGTATAAATTCCATTTATACCTTTACATGCACCACGATTACATGCTTGACAAATTTCATGGGGATTTTCATCATTTCCACCGATAATACCTTGTGAATTTACACTCTGAAAAAACAAAAGGGAAAATATAAATGTATAGTCAAACTTTTAATATTTGGAAATCATAAACATTTATTGTCATTTTTATAAAATTAAAATTAAATAAAAAATTAATGAACAAAATGAAATTAAATATTATTTTTATCATAATTACACAATTAACAGTATTAGGCAGTTCTATACGAGATGGCCAAATTTTCAAAAAAAACATATTTTTTGTTCAGTTGGGTTGACTTAGCAACTTAGTCCTCATATAGAAAGTAAGTAAGTAGACATTATCCCTATTTACCCTTTTATATTCGAATATATCCTAAAGGTTTATGACACACTTATCACTTTTCAAATAAATGAAATTGAACATTACATTGCAATAAAATGTTTTTTTAAATTTTAAAATATATATTCATAACATAATATTAGTTTATTGGCTATTAATATTATTGTGAAAATTGGTTTTAGGTGTCAACCGCGTGACGCCTGTGCGTCCACACGCTCCCTCGATGTATGCGGTTTCACTAGAATATGTTTCTATGCATATAAAATATAAAATTGTACAATAATAAATCAGATGTAAATGCATTTTAATTGATTTCGTATTGTATTTCATATTTACTGAATTGTTCAATTGGTTTCCATACATTTTGTATGGTATAATAACTGTTAAAAACTATTAAATTTCTAAATTAAAAGCCGTTATCAACGTCACTCAGATGAATCATTTCCATGCTACGAGTAATAAGCAATTTCATACCGAAAAAATAAAATTCGATTCGAAAAAATTAAAATTAGCAACCGGTTTCGCTCAGAAACCATCATCAGATAATTCATAATTCATCGTCATTTTATTTATAATGTTATTAGAGAAAATAAGTAAGTGCACGACTCAAATATACCAAGTGATTCAAAGTATGTAACAAAATATTATTTTGTGCATACAAACTTGTTTATAAACAAAAAATTAAAAAAAAAAAAAAACATAATGATGCACATGAAAGTCGCCTAATTGATGAGTACAATATAGTCGATTAGCTCATTCTTAACCACGTACATCCTTTTTGATTATATACATTTTGCCATACATTTATTTCTTTTTGGGTTATATCATTTGGCGCTAAAAAACTACAATGCATTCTTTCACATCAACATCATCATCATCATCATCTTCATCAAAGCGTCATTTAACCGTATCGAAAACGAATTAATTTTTTTTTTCTTAACATTCATCAATTCACAACATATACATATCGATGTTAAAAGAAGAAGAAAATGAGCAAAAAAGGCAATAAAAACACTCTTTTTTTTCAAATGTAATTTAAGGGCGGTTTAGCTGAAGATTACATCAATAAATGTGAATTGATACCATCTTCAATATGTATAATCAAAAGATAAAAATCTGTTTTTTTTTTCGTTCCTGATGAAAATTGGCAGTTTCATTTTTATATGGTTTTATCTGTAATGAAAATGTATTATTATTATTATTATTAGTATGGTGTGAAGAATTTGCAACAATCAATTTAATGATTGATTGATTAATTGAAATAGTTTTACGCTATACATGATCGTTTAAATGATTATAAACTTTAATGCATTTACTTAGTCGAATTAATTAATTTCCTTGTAAAATTTGTAGGTTATCGCTATATGATCATCTTCTTTTTTTATATAACAACACGTTAACCTCCAAGTTAGAGGTTATGCCTGAATAAGGATAAATCTACATAAACTATGTTTCAGTATAAATCCAAATTATGTAAGATATGCAATTAATAATTGTAAGATATAAATAATAAATGATTTTTGAAATGTGGCAGCCATAAATGCATTAAAATTAATTCTCCTATATACGTATTACGTAGAGGTAATAAACTGTCCATTATTTCAATGTACTTATATTTTCATTAATTATTATTAATGATTGCAAATGATCATAACACATTATCATGAATAGATTAATTAGATAATTGATACCTTCGCTACGTTCACTCATCGTTCATTCGCTGAAATCGTCGTGAGATTTTCTGTTCTTATTTTCAACAACGCAATTTACGTTTTCTACCTTTTTTTAATACATAGGTCTCGTTAGATGTTATTTATTTTACTGTTTATTTAATTATTATTATTAAATAGTAAAATACAGATGATTCAGACGATTGCCATATTTGGTGGTTCACTAAACTTATCACCCTGTTCATCAGTATTGGTATATTGATTTTAATGGATTGTTTAATGAGTACCCTGTCGGTATAGGTTATACTCGTACTGTTCTAGAACAGTAAATAATGTCAGTATCAACATTACTCATTGAAAGCGGATGGTTTCTAACAAATAGCCTCATTGGTAGAATAAATATGGGTCGGATCTTTGCAGTTTATGATTAAGTTATGAATTCCATAGAATTATTTAATTAATATAGTAAATTTCTTGAAAAAAAAACATGGCTGTCATGATTCCAACGGTTACATATGAACATGATTCAGCTAATAATAATTAACTCTTAACAAAAAATGACTTGAAATAATCGATGAATAAAGAAAAAAAAGCGGTGATTGTGCCAAGATCAACTTTTTTTTCATTTAATTAAATTAAAGCTTATTTAGTAGTATTCAAGAAGATTAAAAGTAGTGTCATTCTAAATGATACTACACTAACACTGTCGACAATACTGCGACAGTATTCTAAAAATGGACATACCTACCTACTTAATTGCTTGATATACTATAAACTATGTGTAACTATATACTAAACGTAGTTATTAGGTACGTGCATATATCAGCAAACCTCCTTTAATTTTCGACACATCGATTAAACCTATTATAAGAACCTCATAATTAGGAATAAATTCTTTTAATAAATACGAAGCGAATGCAAATGAAAAAAAAACCTTATATACATACATGATCATGGCATGGATTATGATAATAAATTCAATTAAAATATATATTGCTATTTGCTCCATATACATAATTATCCTCTGCTTCAAATTATACTATACTTAACAGCAGAACTTGCTGCTAAGTATAAAGAAAAGAAATACAGCAAAAAAACACACAAAAAAAAGAAGAAGAAATGCTGTAATAAATGTGTCAAGCATATTCCATCCATCCATAACCACAAATTTCCCACTAGAATTCCATTTTAGCTTCAGGAAAAGGAGCAAATAAAAGCAAAGATAATGAGAGAGAGAAAGATGGAAAAAGAAGCCGCGTGGCACAGCTATGAATCGACGGAAGAAAATACATAATAAATATGTGGCTCTAGAAACATAGATTTTCTTTTATTATTGCATGGAAACATGCGAAAATCATTTTTCTTATTTTCAATGCATAAATAATATAATAATCGCATCCACATGGCTATGAAAAGTAAAAAATAGATTTTTTTTTTCGGTTTTATTCGTCATTTTATCTGTGAAATGAAAATATAAGTAGAGAAAATACGCCGATATATAATTTTTTAATGTATGGTATCTATATACGTACGTAATGAGAGAGTAGAACATTTAAATTTTATGTGCATTTTAAAATATAAATGTCTCTCTATCTCCTTCTCTAATTAATTTAATATAATTCTCTCACTTTCTTTTCTCACTCTGTGCTAATGATAATACATAGTCTACATACATACGTATCATTGCATACATATTTTAAATGCATACATACAATTTAATTTTAAAATGTAGTGGCGCCAATTATAAATGTATGCATGTATGTATTTGTCTCTTGCACAACACAATAATAATAGTATAAAATATAAATTCAATTAAATAAAGAAAAAAATAGGAAGCTATGGAATGGATGGATTTCTACGTTGACGTATATG
The DNA here is from genome assembly GCA_949748235.1 of Platypus cylindrus. Lineage (NCBI taxonomy): Eukaryota > Metazoa > Arthropoda > Insecta > Coleoptera > Curculionidae > Platypus > Platypus cylindrus. The sequence continues at coordinate 5,370,378 of OX456489.1, read as the reverse complement.
TATGTATATGCAGTCACATATCTTTCATTTAAAACAGATTATTTTATGGTTAATTTTCTTTGAATTTAATTAATTTATGACTAGACAATAAAAAGCAGTTAAGTTTTTATTAATAATTTCAGCACTGGCAATATTAAGCTGCATAAAATGTATAATTTTACTAAATTCGAAGATTCATAAAACCACCAATAGATGGTGCTCACCAACGACTAATGATATTTGTTTAATTATTGTTAAATGCAGAATGTATGTTATTTAAATGTACTTCCCGACCTCATTTGACCATCCTGTATTTACCTTCATATATAAGTTTATCTTAGAATTCCTAATACTTTATTTATACAGCTTTAAATCTATCTTAAATACTAGTTTTCTTCTAACAAAAAACGGAAATCAGATTTTGAAGGGAAATTACCTACTTAACATACACATCCATACGTATAGGTAATCAATATTTATTTATATTGATCATTTTAGATTCTTATCAAGCATCTAAATGTACCTCTACATATCTCGATGTATTTACGAAAGAAATGGAGCAGGAACAAGCAGAGAGCAACAGCATCAGCTAAAGAAAGAGTAAACGAGCGAAAGAGTTTTAAAAGATATTTTCTAAAGATATTCTTATATGTATGTATAAGATACGAGCAGACAGTTTACGAAGAACAGAACAGAACGAATTTGAAATCATGTTTTGAGTTGGATTTTTTTTCTTTTGATTTTACTATATTTTACATATTAAAATCATTGAATTAACTGTCTAGAGAAAATGGAAGATTACAGCCACGTCGGACATGAAGAAAATTAACAGAAATAAGATAAATAATAGAAATATGTAGGTATTTATGAATATAAGTAAGTATAGGAGTTTGGATATGCCAAAATCGTGGAATAACTTTTATATTTAAATAATTTAAGCCAAGTGAATTTATCATTTCCATTCCATGTAATAGTCATTTAATACAGCTATTTTGTAGCGATAGATTTGCTTTCTTTTCATCACGTATGACCACGGAATTAGAACTATTTATCACATATCTACAATATTCCTTTTCCTACTGCTGCGCCATCTAGTAGATGGCGTATAAAATATATTACGAAAATTGCATAGTTTATAAAAAGACTATATTTATAATTTCTAATACATTAGTTAATTAATTAATTAAATTATAAATACTCACCAGTAAACAGATGCAGAATATGATAAAACAATCCAAATATGTCGCCATTTTGAAAAAAAAATCAAGTTATCACAGAATTGTCACTAACGAAATTTCTTCAGTTATTTTAAATACATTTTTAATTAAATTTCACTTTATTTTTTAAATTAGTTTTTCAAATTGATTGATGTTACGAAAAAATTCGCAATTTAATTTTAATTTCTTCCCACAGTGCACTCGATAATAAATATTCCAAAGATTCGTGTTCAGAAACATTAAACTAATTAACCTAAAACAATATCGTATCGATATGCGGGCACCAGATTGCCAATTTATTATAAAAAAAAAATAGTATTGTACAGGAAGAAGAATACTGGCTGCTGTTAAATTCCTGCTGCGTTTATCACCATCTAACAGTTGGAGAGAAAAGGAGTTGTTGTGTAGAGAAAGGTGGACTAAATGTGTGACATACAGGAGGAAATCGATCGTTCGCTGTTGGAAGCTTTTATTGTTAGTGCGTGAATAATGAAGACGGGAAAAAATTATTACGAAAAATATTGTATTTAAATTTATAGAAAAATAAAAACTGTGGTGGAAGTCATAAATTTCGATAATAAAATTGCGACGAGTTTAATTTTATATTTTTTTTTTACCGTGGAATAATTTGTTTGTATGGTAATATTTTATTAAATAAAACATATTATTTTAATAAAATATTTAAAACCTAGATTCACGTGTTACAAAAACAAAAATTGGCACTCACAAATTAGATCATTTTAATGTTTTAATAACAAGTCAGTTAGGTTCTTTGGATGTAATTTGTTTGGCGCGAAATTTGTGCCAATAAATTACATTTTCCATCATAATTTTCTGGCGGAACGTAGATATGTATTTTCGCTTGGCACATAGTATGTACGTATGAAGAAAGTATATTTTCTGAATGAAATGAACGAATATAAATTATTATGCCGTGAAAAAAATTTAATTATTTTAAATTTATTACCATGTTAAAGAAATAAACCATTTTAACATAAATTGTGCATATGATTTTATATTGGGAGTAAATAATTGGTTCATTTATGAGGTTATTGTACATACCGATAGATAAAAATATCAAAAAGTTATTATCTCTGGGAATCGCTTCATATTCTTGTTATGAATAGGTGAAACTATTAAAGTTATCGGTATTCGTTTAACCAGTTCCCAATAGATGGCACCATACTCTTTTTGCATATTTTTTAAATATCGTAAGATAAGATTTTTTCAAATTATCTTAGCCTACTTAGAATAATTAGCCATTTAAGTATAATCTAGTAAAGATTACAATATTTTTCAGGTAAATAAACATATTAATTTAGTCGAATAATGAATAGCCTTGAAGAAATTAGCTGTATTTAAATTGCCTATTTACTTAAAATATAAAATGTTAAATAAGTATTGACCAACAGAAGAAATTATTATTATTATTATTATTTTATTAGTATACTGTAGCTACATAGTTAAAAATTAAACGGCAACAACTTCGATTTCAAACGGTCTCGCGTGGTTTTCTTTATCTTCGGGCACAACGAGGTCTTTGTCATGGCCAACTGTCATTCATATGTCAAATTTGATATGTTTTTCTTTTCTCATTGGAAATGTATATTTGTTTTAATAAGTACCAACAGTTCGCTCGCTCTATTTTTAGTAGCATGAAACCGAACAAAATAAAAAAATTATAATTAAAAAAAAATTGACGTAAATCAATGATAATAATTTCAGTTCTGCATTTAATATATTTAGGTTATAAATATGTGTTATTTTTGCGTATTGAAAACAACAAAAAAAAAAATATTTGAAATGTGTGTCTTTCTTTGCCTCGTCCCTCCCCGACGGCCCTCTATCAACTCTACCCAAAAAAAAACCATATGTTTTCCATATTATTTTAAAAATAACAGGAGAATGTTTTCCAAGCAAGGCTGTGGCTGGTGTTGGCAGGCCTGGAGCCTGGCAAATGGCAATCATTTTGATATATTGATAAGAATCTTTGTTTTTGTTGTTGTTGTTTTTTTTTTTTTGTTAACTTAACGTTACACAAATTTCATGTTTGACTCACCATTATTAAAAAGAGTTATAATTTATTGTGAAAATTGCTATGAGAAAAGAATTTCTAAAATGTTTTTACATGTTTCGAAAAGAAGTATAAAAAAAAAACAAAAACAGAAATAAGTATTTAGATACATACATAAGTAAGTGGTTGAATCCAAATGGATTTATAACATAAAATAAAATTGTCATGATAAAAGTGCGTCACAACACACCAAGTTGGCTGTGAATTTTTAATGAAATTATGCCAGTTAGGCAATGTGACATTTATTTGTCGTACGATATAATTTACGACTTAATTCTAATAGATGACCAAAGCCAACTATGTATTTATTATCTTGCTTAATTTTCGATGCTTTTAAAAAAATTAAAAATTACATGAAAATATACGTAGAAAAATCATATTTTAAAGAAAATTATTAGGATTAAATATTTTATTATTGTATAGTTATTTTTAGGATCGAGTCTCCACAAATGAAAAAAAATTTGGCAAATTTCTTGCGACCTTGACAAATCGCCACAAGCCAACCACGAAAATGATCAATGGAAATTCCAAAGGCAGTGACGTGTGGAATATTTTTAAAGAAAATGATGTGTATATACAGGGTGATTTATGTTATACATTTCTAGGTTTTTTGAGTTATATTGGATTATTGTTACATATTTGAACTTTTTTTTAAACATTTTTTAGTTTATGCTAAAGTGAACAGATAATTTGTTAAATAAATATAATCGCCTGTTAAATAATTAATAAATTATATTGAATTTACATTGTGGAGCTATTATTTGGCAAACATCCACTGTACCGTACATTACCATACATTTTGCATTGCAAAATATTCAAAAAAATGTACGTTAGCGATCATTTTTAACTGTCAAGAAAAATGTTGAGAAATTTAAAACAACTTACAAATCACTAATCTATTGAACTGAATTAATTTATCAATTTAATATATATCTACATATATACAAATCAGATCAGAATTCGAATAAATACGCGTACCTATTCACTGTCATTAAGGATTTCGCACACCAAAAAACCCGTATCTGTTTTGATGAATAGAGAGAAGTATAATCTGTTGATATTTTATTATTTTTTGCCCCGGATCATAACATTTATCAGCGTATATTGTGCCTTTAGACATCTTGAACTTTGATTAGAAACTAAATAATAAATGAAGCCAAAAATATTATTGTCCTTAAATGGAGTTTTTTTCCCATTTGACACCTACATACGAAAATAAATAAATTTGATCATATTTTTGAGATAAAATTCAAATGTGATTGTACGTACTTATCTCGGCTGGGAATCAAGTAGACTAGAAAATCATTTGAAACATTTAAGTTAAAAAATAATTTATGAATGTCACCTATATCTATCTATGTACGTAGTGTGAATTTATTAGAATTAATTGAATACTTATCAGAAGAAAAAAAATATTGTCTTGTTAGTTTTAATAACAGGAAAATGTTTAAAGATCTAGATACTGAAAGATCTAGTCTGTCTAGTTTCTTTTTGAGGTTTATCATTAAACACCATCAAGTAAAAACAAAAAAATAACATTTTGTGTCTGTTTCCGATATATGTATATGGATTTCTGTGATCATTTATTAAATTTCTGATAAATTACAGTCAAACTTGTGTAAATCGAAATTTGTTTTATATAAAAGAAAGTTGTATAGTTTGTGTGATTTGCGTAAGAAACAAACACACTAGAATTGGTATTTCATACTAGTTAAAGTACCCGACTTTGTTCGGGTTCCATCGATACATAACTTTTTTGACTGACTGCCGGTTAGTTTCTGACGATACAAATGCATGTGCAAACATACAGAGATGTTATTTTATTATATGTAAGGATGATAATTTAGTAAAATTATAGGGATTAAAGTTATCGGATGGATCTCGAGATTAAAGCTAGGATAGTGATAATAACAGAGAGATATCTGCCTTATTTTGAGCTATTATAAAAAACATAGTACTAATTTCTGCAGCCGGACAAAAAAATTATATTTTATTAGTTTTTCTATTCCTTTCTATTTTTTTCTTGCTATTGTTCCCTTAATAAATTAATCAAAAATATTAACTGCTAATTTTCGTTCCTATAGGCACAAATTGGTCAATTAAAACCAAAGTATTTATAGAAACATTCGCCTTTTTCCTAATTCTTGTTGTATTTTGTGCACGACATTTATCTCTATTAAAAGTTAATTAATCAATTTATTGCTCCTTTTTTTTACCAGTCTGTTAATTCAAAATTAATAAAATGTAAATTGCCTTTTCTTCTTTTGGCTAATAAACTAGATATAACAGTTGTATTTGTATACAGGCAGGTATAATTTGAATATTGAAGAATTTTGTTTGAAAATTTATATACTGTTCGTGTAAAACGATAAAATAAATAAACAAGTTACAAGGCGGCATTTAAATGAAATTTTTTTCTAAAATATAAACAATAAATTGTTTAAAATCTATTTAAATAAAATAAATATTAATTACGTATGTGTAGAAAACATCCCTATGCAAATTCCAAATCGAAGTAAGCAATTATGTAAATTAATTGAAAATCGAAATGTATTATTTTAGTTGGATTGCCTTTACAGAAAAATGTAAAATATAACTTGTTTAGAAGTATTTTATTATTTAATTTTCAACTTCACATTGTTTATTGATTGAACTCTAGGCACTTTATTATAAGTACCTACAATTCCAATTTGAAAAATTCAGGTAAACGATAACTTAATCTTTCACCTCATGTAATTCGAATACTTTGCTAGCGAATATAAATCTTTTTTTTTTTTTTTTCATTTATTTATAACTAATAATCTACTTTATTTACTTTTCATTCAAGCTGCTCATAGAGATAAAAAAAATAATACAATTTTCACTTAGCGAGGTACAATTGCCACGGCACAAAATCCGAATTTTTTAGGAAAAATAAAAAAACCAATTCGATTCGATCGGATACCGCGATAAATACGGGTATCGTTTCGTAATTTTATCCGCGTGCGGTGTTCTCACACTAGTTTGATGGCACATAAAACTTTGGTGAATGAATGAAATAACTCACACAAACATCACAACTAATTTCGATATAATGTATGTATGTATGTGTGGTTGCCTGGTCTGGTTTAATATATCGATTTAATAGAGGAGAAGGGATACTTTGCAAAAATTATTTATTACAATTTTATTGTTTAATAACAATAGAAAATAAAAAGAATTAGATTGAACCGTTTGTATTGTTATTGCAATAAAAAGAGATAAAGATAATGAAAGAATACCACCGATTTTATATATTTTAATTGTCTGATACTTTTAATAGTACAAGTAGAGTATAGATAGATATTTATAGTGGCGCTTGAAGTTGTGTATATACAGTTAGTACAATCTAAAATGAGTATTATGCGGTAATTTTAAAAGTGCTTCAAATGCTGTTTCGATTCTTATCTTAAGAGAATATGTATCAGCTGATACATATACTTTATCAACAAAAATTAACGATTTTGTTTCAATTTGAACTACTATTTTAAATTGAGTTTAATTAGACAGTTTAGACAGTTAGAAGGTTAGACTAGACACATTTAATTGCTATTAAAACGTAATCAAATTATTATTACAATGACACATGAATCAATTAGTAGTACAATGACATATATTTGACAGTTATGGCACACAAATATAAATTTCAAATCAATTTTTGCCAAAAAAATCGTAAATTCGGCTCATTATTGGATTTTTTATTTTTATGGTATGATACTCATTTTAATTTGTACAGATTATAGACACTTGTACTAGAATAGCAAACAACAGAATCACAAAACTAGTATTTCCTTGTTGAACTACGTAAGTAACTGTAGGTACTCATCGAACTCATCATCATCGATATTGTTAGGGTGTAATTGACACTTGGTGAATGAATTAATTATTTGTATATTGGCCATTTAATTGCATGATGATTTGCAAGTGCAAGGAGTTATGTAATTAATTAACATATTTGTATCTTATCGATATGGATTTATTGGTTGATATTGAAGCAAATCATAGACATTGAAAATGTTTATGATTGATTTTGTTTTTAGTTCAAGAGTTTTTTGATAGAGCTTGATCAAAATAACAGGATCCATCTCATTGTTATTGACCTTGTTAAATTTCATTAATTATGTTATATTTTCAAAGAAGAGAGGTACGAAATGAAAATGGAAAATTACCCAATGAAGAAGGGATTTTTTCAATTTTTCTATTATTACATTTATCTGTTTCGAAATAAAACATGGATTCCCCTTTCATTATTTTTTTTATAGTAAATTTCAAGATAAGATAATACCTTACCAAATAGAATATGACAGCTACAAGTATAAATATAAGCAATAATTTCTCAGAGGGTTATTCAATCAAGACATTCCATCATTCTTATTGAATTCACATTTAAAAGAGGTGAGTTAAATGGTTAAAATATCTAAATATTAAAAAATCAAAATTTTGTACATTTCACTTTTTTTGTATCTTTTCAGATAGTTTCTCAGAACTATGAGCGAAGAATTAACTGAACTTCAAACACTACAAAAACCAAAAATTATTCTCACTTGCTTCCTACCATATAAAGGTCAACCGCACAATGCCAGTGAAATAATTCTAAAGCGTTTATTGGAAAAATCGGGAGCACATATTAACGAACATCAAATAATTCATCACAGATGCGCTGTGGTTTACAATGAAGTTAAAAACGATATTCAAAAGTTACTTCAGGATCATAAACCAGAAGTGTGTGAATTTCTTTTGTTTTCAATACACCAGATTTTATATTTCTTATTTTGCCGCTAACTATTGCGTAATATTAACTTTAGGCAATTGACAGCAATTAGCAGATTGGTATTTAGTGTACTCGTAAGTACCGATTACTCTACAAATATATTTAATATAATTTTTGAATTAAATAACAAAATTACTTTACCATATCGATGGTAATCTATTTCAAAACTCAGATCACAGATGGCACTCTGTAATTTATCAAAAATTAATTTATCTTAAGTCAAATTAATGGAAATAAAAACTATGGAAATCTCCAAAATGAAAGTTTCTTAACTTCCATGAATTGGCTGACTCGTTTATACACCTCGTGCCACAAATGCTCGTTATTAAATGATTTTTGTTATCTATTCGCTTTTCGCAAATTGCTGCCACTTTATTTATTCAATTGTATTTTATAATATACTTATTTCACACATGTATGTATTAACTACATAATATTATTTTTAGATAGTCATTCATATTGGTGAGGATCCAAACATTGAAAATTTGAAGCAAATAAAAATTGAGCAATACGCACGTAAATGCGGCTACGCTGCTGAAGATAATATAGGAAATATGCTAGAAAACAAAGAAATAGAACACGGAAAACAGGAAAATTTCGAAACGAAATTTGATATTAAATCTATTAAAAACAGCGTTGAACAAGCGATTAATGACATCGAAGTTTATGTGTCTAAAGATGCTGGAAAGTAAGAATGATGTACTAATTTCTTTTTTCGTGACACATATAAATACAGTTAGGCCGTACTAAATTGACATGGCACATTCACAACACGAACTAGTGGCTTTTAAGATTTTCTGAGTTGACATTCTCCTCGAACGTGCAAACGTTTAAGCAGTAGAATGAATCTGATTAGCAACTTTCTTAATGGTCACTATCATTACTCAGGTTTGAGCCCGTGTAAACATACCATAAATGAGAAAAATAAAAACGTTGGTATGTAAGAAAGTTTTTAAGTTTCTTGGACTTAACTTCAAGTGTATGCGCAAGCGTAACATTCTGACCGAACCTATTCTTTTTATTTCAGTTATTTATGTGAATATATTTATTACATTTCACTAAATGAAGGTTATCAACATACACTATTTATTCATGTGCCAACAGATAATTCGAATTCAGAAACAAATGAAGCATATCCAGTCGAAAAGATAACAGACGCAATTAAGCATGTGATAAAATGTTGTATTGATCAAAAAAACAATAATCCTGTATTATCAGAGGGTCCAGATGATATTTGGACGGTAATAGGAAATGTATTTTCATCTTGTAAATGTAAATGCGAATAATTAGTTAATTCTAAGAACTTAGATAAGTATTAAGTTACTTTTAGAGTGCAAATGAACTTGTGAAATGAACACTCATATGAAATGTAGCATTTCCAAGAGTGTTTTTCTTTTTTAAAATATTGTAGTAATGATTAGGCCAAAAAAAATATGACTAGATTCTACGTTTTTCCATATCTAATTTTTAAGAATGTGCACATATAATTTTGATATCAGAAATTACGATAATATATTGTTAAAACATTTATTTTAATCTAAAAATACATAATTTCAATGTTGCACTAATTGATTTTTATACAAACATTTTTAGAAACACTGCAAAATTTTCAATTATACGAAAATTAAAAAAATCTTGTGAAGTGTGGACAAACCTTCAGACGTATCATAAAATTTAAATAAATAACAATAATACAAATTAAGATGTAGATAAGTATTATACATTTTATTCTGATTAATTTAAAAAAATTATATAAACAACATGTAGAGTACAACTTTCAATAGTTGCAATTCTTGTCATTTTTATAGCGCGTGAATAATCATAATAATAATACATGATCTATAAATAACCGGATCAGATATGTGGACAGTTTCCTAAAAGATGCCAAAATTTCTACGATAAAATATATGCTGCTGTATTCCTTAATTTCTTGAAACGCAACATAAATTCTAGGTGGATTCGAAGACACGCAATTATATAAAAACGCAAAAGGATGTGATCTTACGTCATACCTACGTCATACTAGTGAAAAACAGTATATCAACAGTATAACTATGATTTAGAGAAACTAGTTTACAGTAAATTAATATCAAATTTGATGTGTTCGAATTGGTACTTTGAAATGCAGCGCTGACAGAGTTAATATTTTTTCTTGATCGTTCAGGATTTGTTTAATATTTAATAATATGAATCAATTTTACTTACATCATTTCATAGAATTGTTTAATTTATTTATTTTTACTATTTTCTTGATAGATTTGATTTAATTTTTCAATTAAAAGCGATTCTAGTAGCGTTTCAATTGAAAGTATAGTGTAGTCTCTGTTGTATACACATAAAAAGCGAGACAAAATCTCTGCAGTCTTGTCAGTTGAATACGTTAAACATATCGAATTAAAAGAATAAATAGATAAAGATAAAATAAAAGATAAACAAATAAAAATATTTGTTTATTTTCGTCTATACTTGCGATATTAATCAATTTCTGAATAAATCTTCAGCAATTGTATTCATTATTTAAAACAATTATCGTAATTGAAAAGTCTTAAATAAAATCAATTAAAATATCAATACAATTCAAAAAATAATGTTGACAACGTTGCACGAAAATTATGACAAAGAAGACACTGTGACGTAAGCTCACAATCTTTTGCGATTTAGAATAGACAGAAATAATCTTCATATTCGACTCTTGATTGATATGGCGAAAGTTTGTTACTTTTACAAAAACAATAAATTTCCAAATAGATATAATTGCACTTTACAACTTTAAGCGGATTTTGATACTTTTTATTTTATTTATTCATACTGCTATATAATCGTACGTATTTCTACGTACGATTTCAAGTTAAATTATCATAAAAAATAACAATTGGAAACCAAAATACGAGTTCATAAACATAAACAGATTTAAGCTATATTCTGTTAACTAAACATACAATAAGTCCATAATTCATCGAATTATGTTCTCTTAAATTCAGAAGCTACTCATAATCCAAAACAGAAAACCAAAAATCGTTTTTAATTGGAAATGAATTTGACATTGAAATCATCAATTATCAAACAGCAATCATTTTTAGTATCCAATGCTTTGATTATGATTCATTTGTTTCGACTTAATAAGACATTCATATTTCAGTTAAATAAGTACACATTTTATGTGTACATAGCGGGAAAAAACGAAAAATTGATTTTCGAAATTCTCATATTTATCTTTTATTAATTAAATGTCAAATTAACATAAACAATATTCTCAAATATGTAAGTAGCTATAAAGTATAAAACGTAGGAGACGTCGATTGGATTCAATTATTTTTGTAAATAAATACCTACATATGTATGTATATCAGTGAGTAAAAAATGGAAATGGACTAAATAAATATTGGTTTTGCTTTGTTTTGTTCGATTGTGAGTACCTAATTTAATGTTTGAGTCGTCCATTTGAGCCATGTTAAATGTCATGAAATTTAGTAACCTTGAATTTTGAATCTTTGCATGAGTATTTGTTTTTCTTATTATCATCATAAAAATAATATTAGATTACTGTTAGTTTTTAGGTCACTATTAAAATCTTCCTATTTCAGGCAACAACTGCAAAAACTATAGGCTACAACTATGTAGGTAACTATGTACAAACCAATCAAATATCTACACTGCAAAGTGCAAACAAAGTATGTATTTAATTGAAAATTATAATTTGCGGGTGTATGAGAAACTTGCAAATCGTTTCACCTTTTTTAGAATTTCATGGTAGGTACTTGGCCACCTTTATAACCAACATACACTTCATTTTCTAGATTTATTTGATTTGATTTAAGAAAAGATAATTTATCGATAGAAAAACATTTACCAAATTAGCCATATATATGCACCTGCATATTTATTTATTATTGAATATTATTAATGATAATTACCATTAACATTTAAGTTAAAATTTCAATGGAAAGAAAAATACGCAGGACACATTTCTTGATTTCTAGTCATTTATTCAGTACCTTTGTATATGTTTATGTATATGAGTAGATAAGCGTAAAACTTTTCTATGCAATTCTTCATACTTAACCTATTCACAAAAAGCTTGTAAATAATTAAGGAAATAATTTATTTCTATTGGAAATTACTTTAGTATTTATGATGTTAATGAACAATTATGAATCAATCTGTGTTGAGTGTAAATGGACTTTAGTTAGATATATTACAAATTTATTGACAGCTAACAAGCGAATAATTGACTTATGATGACATTCAATAACAAATAATAATGGCCATAGATAGAATAGGCACCGTTACAGGATTAAACATATGCAAAAATCATTATACATAGAACTTTATTACGTCTAGATCTAAACATAGAGAGTATATACATATAGAATTCTAAATAAGCAATTCAAGTTAGCATCATTAATTTAGAGCTTAGCATTTTAGATTTTTTTATTCATTTTCAAAACCTTTTCTCTTATTTTACATATCTATCTGATGTATATGTACAAATTTCTATTTTAAAATGAAAGGATTGAATAATGCATTCGTAAAGACACAGAGAGAAATAAAAAAGTTAGGCTATAGTGACTATGGCTGATGACGGTATTATACGACGATGTCATTCGACTTGTCAAATAGCAGTAGCAACAATCAGTAGCAGTAACCGTTCCCTTTGATGTAAAATAACACTCTTTAACTTAATAATTATTTATCAGATTAAATTTAAAGAGCATCTAATTAATTTCAATATGTAATAGATCCAGGGTTTAAGTTTTAATATTAATATGTATTATGATCTCATCCTTCCGGCATTTCAGCATGTGTGTGTGTGTGTGTATGTTTGCAGATAAATGAATACTAAATACATAAAATTATTATTCTTCGTTCGTTGAGTTTTGCTCGCATCAATTATAATAGTTTTTTTCTTTTATTTGTTCATTATTTTTATATACAAACTACACATTTTTAATAATTATTATTCAATGTTTTTTTTCTGATCTATAAGTGGTTTCAGGAAGATGACACTGAACAGAACATGTTTCTGATTAGATTAATGTAAACACAATATGAATATTCTCTGTTAGATGGGGCTTGTTCCAAGTGATGGCTAATACGGATTCTGCGCAATACAGAGAGAACATTAGAAAAGTGAAATTATGCGTAGAATCGCTGTTGTGTTATGGCATAAGCTATACTTAGCTTTTATATTATTGCATTGCTTTATCTCTTTTTCAAAACAGAGATTATGTTTTTTGATAAGGAAATACTTGGTCGAATTTTACCTATAAATTCTTTAAATTCAAATTAAAAAAAAAAAACATAAAAAATAATGTAAGTTTTTATTTGAAACGTAAGCTGACTGCATCTTACAAATGAAACAAGTATAGTATACATTTTATTATTCAAAATGGGAAATACTGTGCTAACTTTTTATTACTTATGTATTTTAATTAGTATTTTTCAAAGATAAAAAGAAGGTGATTAACTTAGCAAAGTTCTATTTTCCTATAATAATAGGGTGCGCGATAAAATTCGAATTGTGCAATTAATCTATAGTGTTTTTTTACTGCCTATAGTCAATTTAAATATCTATTGTAATTCAGTTTACTCAATTTATCAGCTTTGCAAAATAAAAATAAAAAAACGTTTTTAATAACTTGACATATAAAATGTGAAGTTAGTGAATTAGCCAAATTGAATTATTTTACTACTGTAAATTACTCAATAATAAATTTGCAGAATGAACAAAACGGTAATTACCATCATCATAATCATCATCATTAATAACATTAGAAGACCGCCGAGGTTTAATCGTTTTTTAATTCGACTTTATGATTCTAAATTGGGGAAAGATGAACGTTAATTAGAGAATTTATGACTTATTTCGAATACTCTTTTTTCAACTCTACTATATGTTTATTTATTTGAGGTTATATTCGTAATTAAATTATTATTTAACGAAGTGGTGTCTTATTAATATCTAGGCAACCAACAATTTAATTTGTAATTGTCATTATGGAGGTCTTCAATCGAATCAGTTTGAAATTATAATTTTTCGGTTTAGTTCCCTAACCTTGTATTGTAAATTACTAATTATTACACTCTTTTAAAATGATTTCGACTATAATCAGTCTTCTCCAACTGTATATATGCAAATCTATTGAACAATATGCACTATTATACAGTATAATAAATCGCATATTAATAAACGCATATTCGATTAAACATTATGCACTGCTACTATGAAATGTAATATGTCTTAATCAAAATAGAAATGCACACAGATTAATTGTACATAAATCATTAAAATGTATCGCGTACCCATATAGAATCTGCTTGTTATTATTGTACAATAATTTGCTGGAAGATTAATTTTGTATTTATTCATTATTATGTACATGTTTTATATGGTTTATTAGTACCGCACACATATGAAACCTATCAAGTTACGACAGACAGACAGACAGAGAGATGCTTCTGAGATTAGAAATAGCAAATTTAAGAAACTACTCGTATAAGTATAAAAGAAATATACAGCTACAGTTTGTACAATCTAAGATGAGACGTAATGAATTTGAAATTAAATGTAAAACAATATATTTTGAAATATTAATTTGTATTTCTAGTTGTTGCTACAAACTTCAAACTGAAGTGGTGCATGGCATAATAGAAATGTCAAAATAGCAGTAGTGTATTGTAAATTGTACGCATTTTAATGTTCCCTCTAAATAGCGCCTGCTGGCGGCTGTATTAAGTGCAAATGGCACCGAGATCATCGTTTAATTAATTACGATTGGCGGCGCATCGGATATAATTAATAAAATTATTATTATACCAGATGCGCCACTTTTCGCATCTCTTAATCCACACCATTTCATATTTTTATTTTGTTTTCTCAATAGTAATAATAATAATTTTGCCATTATTTAAAAAGTAAATACGTATAATAATAATTATCAATTACTGTGTGGTTCAATTTAATTAGAAAAACTCCAATATACGTAATTAAACATAAAATTTTAATTCATTCGCTTAATTGAATGAAATGAAATAAAATTAAATTTTTATTTATTTGAAATAAAAAAAAAAATACGGGAGTGTTACATATTTTCTAACTGACGAATCATGCTGAAAATCTTTAATTAAATGAGGAATAAATTTAGTGAAATCCAACTGAAATGGATTAAATATGTATACTTACATATTACCTCAGATTTTTGGCTGAAGCATAAATACCTACCAGAAATTTCCACACAATTACAGAGCAACCAGTGAAACTTCCATTAAGTTTTATTTTTCCTTCAACAACCGGTACGTTCAGTAATCACATTATATCTGTACATTTTTTTTTTCTGATTTCTTTAAAAAAAAGCCATAATCTCTTAGTTCAAACTATACAAATAAATAATTTAATTTGCCAATTAAAATTCGAAACTGTTAAGTTTGCTTATTCATATAACGAAGAAAAATAAGAAGAAGAAGAACCATTAAGAAAAAGGAATATGTTTGTGTGTGTGTGTGTGTTATCTCTATATATTTTATTATGTTGTTACTAATATTCATAAATTTCCATAATGTCAGTAGTAATGTATTTTCTAACATGTATTTTAGATTTGCCGAATAGAATTTTAAATACATAGATAGATTATTTTCGATGTTTTCAACTTTTTACTTTATTATTATTATTATTATGTCGTTATTAGTCAAGAATGAAGTAAAGATGTGATAAATTAAAAATTCTATATAGTGTAGAAACAATCATTACATTAAAATAAAGTCCCTATAGATGTTGACACATCTAATTGGCAGCCATAAAGATGTTAATCTATATGTGCAAAACCAGTGACCTTTAATTGTCTATTACCTTTAATAGTCATTTTGGGGGAAAAATATCGTTCTACAATCATGACATCATCACTTGACTCTCCTAGAACAACTTATTTATTAAAATTTGTATCGATTTCTAATTTCTTGCAAATGCCTGCTCGAAAATGAACTAGTTTACAATGCAGGATCACAATTGACAGTGGCGACATCTACTGACGTTTCGATCAACTAAGCATTAACCATATTAATTACTCATTAAATACAAGAAGAAGCTAATGAATATTAAACGAATTAATTAATTGATAATTGATTAAGTAATAGAATTAATAAACAGGAAATTAATCTTTGATTTTGAAAAAAAAAAAAAAATTATTAATGAAATAAGTCTAGTATAAATTAATTCGTCTCAATCTATCTATTCATAATATTAAATCTCATTTATTTTTATCTATTTTAATTAATCTTTTACTTTTTGTAATCTTTTCATTCTTTAACACCTTTATATTTATAATAATAATAATAATAATGAGCCTGTGATCAATCTATTTCGAAAAGTAAATAATAAAATCTTTAATTCACACATTCATACAAATAAAAAGAAAGATAAAGACGAAAGAGAATGATTCATTCTCTACTATTGTAAATAGAAAAGAATAATAGAGTGACACAATCAAAATATTATCTACTACACAGGTAGATTCTATATATGTATATATATAACATGATGTCTTTCTATTATTACATTGATATTAAATAATCAAGTGAATAAAGTACATATTTTTGTATGTAAATATACGAGTACTATAGGTAGTGTTTGTGTACATATTTTTGATTCGCCTTTTTTCTCACTCCCCGTCATAGAGATGAGAAAAAAAGAGAATTATGTATTTATTATTATTATGTATGTATTACTATTATTATGATCGTCATAATAGATGGTTCACACCTATTTCAATGATTTCTTTGTATCCGTTTTGATTTCAGATTTTTTCTTCGTGTCATATATTTACTGGTGGATATATATAAAGTGAAATTTGATGTATTTGGATAATTATTATACCTATAAAATTGAAATATTAACCGCAAACTTTCGGGTTAATGGCTCTCAATTGGAGTAAACGGCCCACAGAAACTATCACTACCTACATACTTATTTTGAATGTAAAAAACTGAATGTAAATGCCAAATTAATTTAAATTTTTAGCTAGGAAAATCGAAAATACGCAGCCTTTTTTCTTTTATTCCATACACATTTAGCAATATTGTATATTAAGCAGCCGGCGACATAATCTGGTTAATTCTATTGTAACCCGGTGAAACTGTAGCAAAGTTTCGTGACAGGTGAAAAAAAAATGACTGTAAATTTTCAAATATCAAAAACTCTACTTTACCAGAGTACTATATGTGTATGTGTCTGTTATTATTGTATGTTTTACAATGGTTTTTGCTTTGTCAGTATGAGAGATTTTGATTTTTTCTTTTCTTTTTGGAACAAAAGAATTTTGTAAGAAAAAACAATTTCATCGCATTAATAAATAATAACCACCAATAAAACAAGTAAAAATAACGGAGAGAATTTTAATATGTATTTTGGCTATAAAGAATAATGAATGAGGCGGCTAAGTCGATGTGAATGAGACCTAATTCCATATGTCAAATTTCGTATATGTCGATCTACCTTTACAGAAGCTTATTAAATTTATCATGATTTTATTATATCTTTCTTACGATCGATTAAAATAAGTAAGTAAGTTATTTCAATGTAAATTTCTTTCATAAAAAAAAAAATTGATAAAAATCACAAGATTTCATCGGGGTATCGATATCAATATCGATGAGTTCGTCGCTGATGAACATAACCAGTTTAATTAAATCTTTAAATTTTTGGAATATAAAAAAAAAACAAAGTAAAAAATTATACGTAAACATGTGTATATCGAAGCAGTGTTAAAACCCTTTATCATCAGATAAGGGCAACTTTAATGACTGATAACAATCTGATTGGGTTGCACATGCGGTACAAAACAGAGAAATTCCATTCAAATGTTTAGATTAATCCAATTAAATCTTATCTAGAATATGCTTAAAATATTTAAGTCAATTTATCTGATTTGTTTAAGAAAATTAGCAAATGCACAAAATTAGTTTTTATGCAGCGCATTCGCCAATTATCAAATACTTTATAATAATTCTAGAATTTTGTTAGAATTCTCTACCTAACTAAATTCAATATGAATAAAATCAAATCTCTTTTAATTTAATAATAACATTATCCCTTACCTTACAATAACCATCAATACAAACACCCTTCGTTCCTTTTCGTGCTTTTTTCCCAGTGGACGTTATTGGATTATAACATTTGGTACCATCAATTACAGTTTTATTAAGTGTAGCATAGAACAACATGCCACGAGGTTGACAATTAAGGGTGCATTCGGTTTGTGCTGTAAATTAAAAATAATGAATAATAGACAAACAAAAGCACACAGCATAATGAGATTAGCTTGATTAAATAATATTGAAAGGACCCTAATTTTTGGATGAAAATTAGCCCTGTTTACTAGGGGGAAACGATGACAAAGGGTGACCAAAGATGTATTATTGTATTTGTTTTTATCACGTGACCACGTAGATTATACGACTAGACTTGTCAATTTAATTGTTTATAATGTATGAAAAACATGTCAATTTTTTCCATTACTCATCTACATACTGTATATAATGTTATTAAACGTAGTGCCTATATATAATTCTTAAGGAGTGTTTTATTGAATATTATTATTATTACTACTATTAGTACTGTTAAATTTTAATATTACGTACGTAGTACGTATACCATCTTGATTGTTCTGAAAAAGAATTTTTGGGTTGTGCCGAGAATTTGAATTTGATAAATAGAACACACGAACGGTTTTGGCTTTTATTTAATAAAATTTCGACTTTGTTTCAGTAATGTCCTACTTTTTATCGTATACGTACAAATAATTGAATAATCTATTTCGAGGGATTCCATCGTAAAATAATTCTTTATATTTTCATTATTTGCAATGTGCATTGCACTAAATTGCAAACTGTAAATGTATGCACAGAGATTGTGCTAATACAGAATCTATTATCTAATCTACATCGATTCTTTATTAATCAAACTGATTGATTTACTCTGAATTGATTATTTCTTTCGATGTAGCAATCCGATCATCAACCAATTCGAATTGAACTAGAGTTGAAATTAATGAATAATGAAAGAATTTAATCTAATTAAAACACGATGAAGAAAATAAATTAGCTTTGATGTTGCCGCTCATGACCAAAGAACTAAAAAACAAAATTGATTTTCGGTGGTGGGTCTAGTTACTATGTTTTCTTCTTATATAATTAAAAATCAATGGCATAGAAAAACAAATTAGTTTACTTGAGAAAATAAGAAAGAAAAAAAGTAAGAATCATTTGCTAAAAGATATAAAAATAGGTAATTGAATTCAGTTATTCTCGACTCGATTTGAACAAACAAATCAAAGGAAGAACTTTAAAAAAGTCTTCCCGGCCAGCATATCATAACACAACAACAATGTATTAAATGGAGTCATATAATAGATAGAGCATATTGGTACGTGTTGTTTTTTCAAACGAGAAAAGATAAACTCCGGTCGAAAATACACTGTACTTTTAATGGTCGATTAAACAACATGAGAATGAAAAAAATAAATAAAAGAAAATCTTATTCTCAATTGAAACAAAATCATTAAAATCGATAATGGATATGTTAAATCAAAGAAAGAATTATTATTGAATCAAACACACACACTCACATAAACAAACGATTGATTTAGATTATGTTTGTTACGGCGACGTACAGCTATACTTCGGCATAGGTAAAGTATTTAAGTACATTTTATCTTAGATCTCTTTCTATCTTCGCATGATTAATAATGATAAAACATAACCTACCGCGCGCGCCATATAATTAACATATAAATTTTTATCATTGAAATCAATGATAGGTTAATTTACGTATAGATATGTATAGTATTTATGTTGTTATTTCGAACTAGAACTTACAAGTTACAAGTGCGCGCTCGGAAGTATTACTTAGTAAATTTATTTAGTAACAAGTAGATTGTTATCAGTCATTAAAGTTGTCTTTATCTGATTCTATAGTTTGATTGATTTTTTGACCGATTCCTTATCTGATTCTAAAAGGTTGTAACACATCAAATTTTACATTGATTTAATGTAAACAAATTTCTCTAAATCATATAGTTATATCGTTGGTATACTGTTTTTTACTGAGTAAGAAACACGTAAGAGCACATCCTTGTGCATTTAACTATACTTGTTGTTACTTTTCCACAAACACCTATCAAGAATTTGTAATTTTCTAGTATGGAATAACATGGTATAACTTATACTTCGTCTCCCTTTGCACATATTGCTTTTCTCGTTTTCTTATATACCAACCTTGATAATATGGCTCCCAGAAGTATAATCTTCCTTTGAAGGGCCGATTATTAAATGCTGCACATTGTTCATATCGAAAATCTTGATCACCTGTTGGGCAGTCCTGCAATATATTGATATAATGATTAATTGATTTATGATTTTAATAATTAATTTTAAATAATGTAATACATCAGTATATACATATATAGGTGTATGTAATGCAATAATAAAGATGTGAAACATTTGATACGTTGTCAAACATTATTGTTGAATGTCTACATTAATTATTGGATTTTATTGTTATTTTTTTTTCTCGGTTTTTTCTTTTGATGATTTGTATATGCTATTGGAGAGAGAGATGAGGGAGATAGGTATAGAAGTATTTGGGTGGTAAATTTCATCTAAAGCAAGAAGATATACTATGAAAATTAGTTCGAAATCAAATCATTTGTGTTGGCAATTTAACATCAAAAATTGTTAAATTTTTGATGTCACCCTAGTTTCTCTGCTGTAAGCCGACGAAACCGATCAGATAATCCATGGTTTGTTGATGTCCACTTTTCCAACTAATACTCATATTTGTTTGTATTTTCATAACATTATAAGTGGAAAACCTCCAGGAAACTCGTCCATACTAAACTAACTATTGTATGATTAAAATTAGTGTACTAATTACATTTTGTAAATCATTTGAAAATCTTTCCCACAGAAAACTATTAATTTTCCTCAATTTTTCTTTAAGTGTTCCGCCCCACCGAGACGAATTCCCATCCATACACCTATACATATAATTAGATTAATTTGAAAAACATAACAAATATTTGAAAAGCAACACGCCTATAATCTTCGTTAGCCCCAAAGCGATGCACCACCAGTTTAATAAAAACCATATTCGAAATAAATCACCGGTGAATAAATAACCTCATTTAATGACGTCACAATTGTAGAACAAACGTCACTAATACTAGAAACGTTTATCATTATACGTATAGACATAATAATTGCATGAGAAAATGACAGATTTATTCTAATTACTTTTATTATCTACATCATTCGAATTTGGTAGAGGGTTAATTAAAATGTTTAATTCGGTTGTTGCTCTCATTAAAAAATAAGTCGAGAAATCTAATTAAAATTTTTAATTCCGTCTATTATACCTCCTCGTCTGTCCTTCTTCTTTTCTTTTTTATCCTTCCTTACTTACCTATTTTTATTATTATTACTTACTACGTATTTTTCTATTATATCTATTAGTTTTTCTTTCCATATTTAGTCATTGAAGAAACGACTTTAATTTAGATTAAATGATGGTTTATAGTATCGTTTAGGTACAGTACCTACATGCACCAAAGTATAATAAGCATTTTTTTTATAGTTAGAAGTTTACTTCTTGCTTGTGGGTGCGATGTAACGACATGATATGGACGAAAATTATGAGAAAAATACTTTTAAAAGTTTAATGGATTGATTGGATTTAAGTTGAGTTTTATACGAAAGAGAATAGATATTTATGTTGAAATTATTAGAGTGGCATATGTAAACACGCGATACATATTATAGCATATTTTAATAAATACGGATCCATTGATAACTATCATGTACAGGCCGTACAATTTAAAATGAGTATCACATAAACATTATCATTCGATTACAACGTATATTCTACACTATATATCATGTCATTTCATTAATTAGTGATTCATAACCTCACCAATTTATTGTTATATAATGATGTTAAGTCTTTAAAAGTTTTAAGTTTACTTTGAGACGACTCTTCTTTTGAATTAGCTAATAAACATATTTTTGATACGCAAAGCAACGCGGTGCGACCATCTAGTGTTTAAAATTACTGAATACATAATACTCATTTTAGATTGTATTGACTCTATGTCTTCTACATGGTTTTAATTAAAGTTTTTTACCATATTATCATCGAAATGTTCATTGCATGTTAGTACTCTTCAACCACTAGAACATGTAATATTTGCATTACTAATAAATAGTTTCAGAATTACAAGTACATATGTATATGTATTAATTATTGAGCATGATTGCACGTACATACTGTACACACCACCCGTACATATAATTACGTATAGTACTACTGTGGTGTTCGAAGATTTTATGTTTGTTTTTATTCTTGAAATATATTCAACATACTTTCGCAGTAATTAATTTAAAGCTTTGATTATGAATATTTTAATTAAAAATTACCCTTAAAAGACCAATTTAATCCTCCTTCTACAATGGGGCGATCCTTTCAATTCTTAATGCATAATGATAAAAAATACATCAATCTTCTTTCGTATCTTCCTCAATCGTGTACGTATTATGTATGTATGTACATTCATATGTCATTATAGGAACCTACATTTTTTGTAAGTATTTAAAATTTCCGCTTTCACATATCACAATAACTAAGTACCAACAAACCGCCCTTTTTCGCCTTCATCAGTTTACTCACAATCAAATATCAACATCACAATAGAAAGAATTGAATTGTATAGTGTAACTCAAGAAATAATATTTGAACTTCAATTTTTTTTCCAAGTGTAGTTTAACATTATTTGATTATTTTAGAGTTTTAGAGCGATTGGGCTATTGTACATATGTAAGCAAAAACAATATTGAGTTAAGGCAATAAAGATGGATGCGAATGACACACTAATGTAGAAAAAATAAATCAAAAAAGATATTAATGACTAATTAAATAACTAGCGAATGAATAAATTCCACCCACCGACTTTTTACTTTTTTATTTTATTTTATTTTATATTCATATTGTGAGTCCTATTATTTGAACATACTTTACCTGTGTATTACATAGATGAATTCTCTTGTACAAGCCTACGCATCCATTAGCTGGTTTCCAATAGTTAGAATAATATTTATTATTGTTATTATTATTTGTATTATTTTCTTGTCGTTGGGGTTGCTGCTGCTGCTGTTGGTGGTGGTGGTGGTGTTGTTGTTGTTGTCTGCGTCGTCTTTGCTTTTTAATAAATCTGAAATTAATTAAATGTTGAGCCGATTAAAAAAGAGAAAATGTATACTGAGTTCCTAATAAAATGCACCCTCAGGAATTAGATATTTGTATTTAACTCATATACATATACAGGGTGCGTCAATGATCTAATATTTTGCTGTTGCTCTTTCTCTCTCTCTTGTCAATATCCATTTTACCGTTGCATAAATACAATTCTCTCTCAAGTCGAAAAACGTCTAGATTTATTTCCTTCTTAACAATATTAATGATATATACAAGATATACCATTATATAGTACCCCTAGGTACCACTAGTCTGTCTCTCTCTCTACTATTCAGATGGAAATTCTTTCAATTTAGAATCAAAAGATTAATCAATACAAACATATACATACATAGATATTATATTATATCGATTCACCTAAATATCTAAAAGGTACTAATGATCAATTTTCAAATCTCTTTTGATTTAATGTCTCATTGTTCCGGATCATTCAAGTGAAGAGGGCGCGCGCGCGAGTGAATCGATGACTGCAGTCGACGACGTCATTTCCTCGTTTTTCTACACTCAACAACAATTCAGTAATTCATGTATAGTAAAATATTAGATTCTACATAGAAAACTATATATATATATATATATATACAGGGTGGTTCAATATTAATTCAATAGCTAATAGATACACATACTATTGTAATTAAGTCAGTTATTGATCAAACAGTTTTTTAGCAGAGCACACAGTATACTTATTCCATTTATAGACATTTTGCATGAAGCTGAAATGCTCCTTTTCTTTCTTTGCGTTGATTGATTTTCAATCGAACCATTAAAATATCTCTTATTTCTCTCTCTATATCACTATTCTGTCCGTCTTTTACCAATGAAACCTTTTTAATGAAGCTGTTGGTTGTTAAACTTCGACGTTTATAAATAGATTTGGAAAATAATAAATTATTATTGGTAGCATAGAAGAAAGATGAATTGAAAATGGTGGAAAAGAGAGAGAGAGAAAAAGAGAAGAAGTAGAAATAGTTTAGAATTCCTACTTGTGATTTTTTGAGGAAATAATTCTCAATGAACTTACATTTGGTACACCCTGTAATCAAATTCTGAAAAGGGAAATTTGAAACGTTTTCCTTTTCGAACTCCAACATGCTTATTAAAGCTATGCACCAATTTATAAAATTATTATAGAAATTCTTTTTATAACCCATTTCCAGTCGCCTAATTCAAAAAATTACCTAGAATTTTCTACTACTTATTTACTTAAATCAAAACGCAAACGGCAATTAATCTTTTTCTATCCTCTTCATTAAAAAAGAATATGAAGAAAAAAAAAAAAATAGAGAAAAAAGAAGCGAGAGCCACAGAGAAAATCATCTTCTTCCTGTATCTATCTAGTATAGTATACCTAATACAGTATAAAAACAATACGTAATAATAACACATATCAACGTTTGTCGATTCTCATTCCGTCAGTCCTCCGAGAGGGTTCGTTGCATAGGATACCTTCTAGGACCCTTCAAACATGTTATTTATTATTACATAATTTTTTTTTTTTCGTTCTGTTTTTAATCTTCGCCTGGTGCAGAAGAAGCTGTTATAAATCACTTGATTTTCACACACACACACACATACAAACGTACTCTAAATTTCACCTGTTATTACATCGCTTAAACAAGAAGTAATTATCAGGTAGAAAATACATAGTGCGTTGTTTTTCTTAGTCAATGCGGCTTTGAGACCGACAATTTTCAATAATAATAATGACGACAAAGACGATGAAGAAGAAGAAGAAGCAGAAGAAGAAAAAAGCTTAAATTAGATTAGTAGGTAGATGGTGCGACAAGATAATATCAGGTTAAGTTAATCACATAAATTTATACATTTACTTCGTTTAACTTAGCTAATCATAAAGTTTGATGTAAAATTAAAAATTTAAATAATGCAGAAGAAACAAATTGCAACATCGCTGACAACACCAAATGGCAGACGCTTGACATCTCTTTGTTAGGTTGGTAGCTCTTGCCACCAAATGTGACATACCTATGAGTCGAATCTAACAATAACCAAGAAAACAGTGGATAATTTCACGATTAAAATTCTTCACAAATGCATATTTTTCTAAAAGAAAATGATTGATGATTTGCATACTGAAAAAAAACAAAAAACTAGACAACAAAAAAGCTACCACAGCGCACGTTAATGATAATTCGGAAAAGAAAAATGAAATCGATAAACAGAAAACGGAGACGATCTTAACCAACCAGATAATAATAATAATAATAATAATAATAATTGAAAGATCGTAAATAAAAAAATTTCGATTTAAATTTTGTATGTTTCAAGAGGGTGTTGATGTTTATTTAATTATTTATGAACGCGTGCATTCCTTTTTTGTATTGATTGATGATAGGGTCATTGATGGTATGATCATTATTATTATTATGATTGCTGGGTAGAAAATTAAGAAATACCAATTCGATGTTATTGACTCGTTTCAGTGGATTGTATTTAAATATTAATTGAATTGTCCTGCTCCCCCCCCCCCCCCCCCCCGGAGAGAAATTCGAATTGGCAACACCACAGAACGCATTATCTTTATATAAAAACCTATAAAACACCCAAAACTGAAAGCGTACCGCTTAAATGTTGTACGCCCTATTAAATCTTAAAAGATATTTAAACAAACAAATACATAAAAACATAAGAAAATATCCATTCGGATAATTTACACTTTATCTTAAGCTAATCGCACATTAAATGAAGAGAAATATTTCGGAAATTCAAGAAAGCAGTCCTTTATAGTATAAGTAGTAGACTGTAGAATGGATAGTAATAATTTACCTACCTTGAATCTGCTGGTCTATTAATACAATGCCTTATTTGGTACGTAATACCGCCTCCACATGTCCTGGAACATGTTGTCCATGGGCCCCAAACTGACCATTTACCAATTATTAGTTTTTTCGGTTGTTTTTCAATTTGATTTTGATCGATATTTGAAATCTGAAACATGAACATCAATTATATTATGCCTAACGATTTTTATATTGAACTTATACGATCTAAGCAGAATATTATGCAATAATAAGTAAAAATAGTGCCAACTTAAAGTATAAATTACGTACATCACTTTTAAAATTACTAAACAAAATACTCATTTTAGATTGTACAGACTGTACATCGGAAATGTATTGTTTAACGTAAAAAGCTCCATCTAGGAACAATTGCGAAAACTACTTTTGCAACACTATAGACCGAAGCTAAACTCTGTATGCAGCGTATCGATAGCAGATATGAATGATTTGCAACAATATTAATTTAATTGAAATTTAGTTTTTGGTAAACCAAAACTCAAGATATTCCACCATGTGGTCAATTTAACTAAAATTTATTTGAATGTCATCATTCAATTACCCTTTAAAAATTATGTCTATCATCTATCTACAGTTTTGGAGATAGAATTCTTTCGTTTCTTTCCTCTCTTTGTCTTTATAATGATAAATTAAACGTATATTTGTATCTATTGATAATGTCTGGATTTTGTTAATTTACGAACGTACGTTAGTTACTTCGTCGTCGTCGTCTTCTTTTATACGATAATTTATGATCTGTTTAATTGTACAGATGGTATTTTAAATTCTATTTTAATACTTTATTTTTCTTATTCTGTCCAAAATTTTTCACATTCTTTACATTTTATGTGAAAGTAAGAAAAAAATCAAGCAAGCTGAGTTTTTTTTTACGTACAGTAATTGTACAAATTAACATTGTATAATTGTACAATTAGCAAAATACAAAGTAATCTTTGGTACTATATTTCTATGCGCAGTGTTGGTGGGTGTACACAAATAAATAGGCATATTTTTATGGATAAATTTATAGTCCAGTACACACTAATACTTTTACTACACTTTTAGATATTATTCACACACACACACACACAGACAGTAACATAACGATACCTTCACAATGACAGAATTTATTTTTGCAAAATACAACCCAAAAATTAAATTGTAATTGGCAATAAACTATAAATAGAAACAAATTACAATGGTCTATTTTAGATTATGTTTCTTTCTATAGATAGATATATTGAATTCCATTATGATACTATCATCGTTTGTTCGAATTATAAATAATCATTTATCTTTCTTTCTCTATCTCTCATACACTAACACACACATACAAATTAAATAATATCTAATATAAAACGTAATAATAATCATCATCAACATCATGCTATGATTGGACCAAAACCTTTCGACATAATAATAATAATGATAGTTTTCAATAGCAATTGAAATGAGTATAAAATTCCTAATTTTCCGCACAGTTGACTTCACTAATTCGACAATGAGTTGCATCAACGCAAAAAGAATGAAAAAAAAAAGTAAAAAGTTTTTGTGTGAAGTTATTTATTTATTATTGTTATATTTTTTGTTTGTTGTTGTATACTATGTGTTCAGATACGCCTAATAAAATAATCTATTATCTATCTGTCTATCTATCTATGATTGGAATTAATTAATTTAGTTAATCGTCTCTGACTAAATGAATAAATATGAATTTAAGTTTTATCTATTTTTTTTTTTTTGGCTATAGTAATTAAAACAATAATTGGCGAATTACAACGACTGGAACATATTTTACTTAATTTTTATTCTGGAAATATACATATACTCTAACTAGATAAATAACAGAATGCTGGAAAACGGTCCCAATTTGTTTGACCTTGAAATGTTTTTATTATGATTTTTGGTTCGAAATTCACCCCACACATTTTTAGCATAACAAGCAGAATTGAGCATTTATCTAAATTTTTTCATTCTAACTTACAACAACAATATGTTGAAGTACTTTAATGTTAATAAAACAGAAAATTACTAAGTAAAAGTTTGAAGTTCAGGCAAACAGGCACCTTTGTTCGACAATATGTTATCTATCTATCTAGTGCATATCGATAAGTTTTATTTGCATACTTATTATATCTTAACCTTACAAATCGTGCTTACTTTATTAGAGAATTGCTTGTCTTTGGTTACAGATCCAGGCAGCTCTTCTGTGAAACATAGATTGATAAACATTAGAATAGTTGTAGCCCTAGAATAAAAACAAATAATATAATATGTATTAAAAAGAATCCAGATTGCTAATAATCGACTAATTATTAAACGATGAAACAATAAAATAATCTTAATTTTAATTAAATTAAAAATTGCTCTACGTTATTTAAATTTAATCTAACCTAAAAAAAAGTTTTACGTAACACATATTTATATAATTAACACATTATTATGTTAATTGCCTTCGCAAAACGAAGAATGAAATGATAAATTTATAAGTACCAACTTTTGATTACCAATAATGATTATTTATGATTGTTTTAGGCCTAGTGGGCTGGAAAACTCGTTTGAATATACACTTTCCTTATCGAATTATGTATGTTTGTGTATGTATTGTTACTACTTTATATTTCTATGATAGTAGTAAAGTAGTAAGGTGTAGGTATTTGAAATCTTTTATTATTTAAAAATCATTCCTGTCAAGGACATTAAATGTAGCAAACTATTATAAAATCGACTGTAAATTTTATACTTTTGATTGATTATTTTGAACTTGGAATTGTTTTCATTTCATCGTAATATTGTGACATTATCAGCGACGTCCGTAGTAAAAGGTTAAGTAATATTTCATATTAATATTTCGTCGAATTTAATCAGTGTTTATTTGCAATTAAATTATAAAATTGGTACGTATTTATTTGGACAGTGAACATGTACGGTTTATAGGTTAATGTTAAAATCTTCGTCTTATACTTTTGTCAGCCGTCAATGTACATATGTATGTGCATGCATTTAAAAAAGGAAAAAACAATTAATTATAAACGCACCGATTGATTATTTGCTTAATGTGAAAAAAACAACGCAAAAAATATTCAGCTATAATTGACGTCCAATGCATATAAGCAATTTTCCAAATGTACATTTCCTTTAATCTAATTCTTTAACTCAAATTGATTATTTTAACCTTCAAATTGTGAGTTAGTAAAATAGAAAACACCTATAAAGAAAATATCTGATACATTTGTACAGTGATAAATTCTTCCGCAAATATTTTTTTAACTTGAAATTATGTTCGATAATAACGAAAAACAACGACGAGAAAGTGACGTTATTCGTATATCAACATCAGATTCAACTAGTAATTTTAAAAATAAAAAGAATACTAAAACTAAGAAAGATGAAAAGAAAACAAAACAACCTGATCCAGATCTACTTGATAAATATGACAATTTTTATGATACAACGAAAAGTCTATTGGTACTTTTTCAAATTATGGGTGTAATGCCAATTGAAAGACAAAAAGGAAAAACAGTGTATAGGTATGTTTATACGCACGATAACACACACAGGAAGAAGAATTAATAAAACTGAACGAAAATAGTTCAAAATAAATACAAATTTATTCCTATTTAATTAGAACAAATCCACACAATAACATACATACAGTTTGTATTCATTTCCGATTCTATTTAACCTAATTTCTTCTTCTTTTTCTAGATGGTTTTCGCCTGTAACATGTTGGGCATATTTTATATACATAATTGAAACTTTATATGTTACAATCGTATTTAAAGATCGTTTAACATTGATTTTAGAAGCGGGAAAACGATTCGATGAATATATTTACGGTGTAATATTTTTAAGTATTTTAATGCCACATTTTCTACTTCCGGTTGGTGCATGGACTAATGGCAATGAAGTTGCGAAATTTAAGAATATGTGGACGAAATTCCAAGTAAATTTCACATCTTTTCATATATATGTACACAATTATACAGAAAGCGCATTGAACTGATGATTTTCCATTGATCTGCATCAATATATATATAACATATCAATACATTATATTACATGACCTTGAACATATGAATTCTATTCGTCTCGTCAAATATAGTGTCAAACATGTAACAATTAGTTCCTCTCCCTTTATTGTGATCGCTGTCATTCGCATATAAAAAAAAATTAAGCGAAATGTGTCTTTTTTATTGATGTATTTTGTCATATAAGCACCAACATTCCTAGGATATTTGGTGCTTACCAAAATTGATTTTTAGAAAGCTACTTTTTTTAAACCTTCATAACAGTCACTTAAAATATCAACCTAAATTTCGGTTATACAGAGGTTTATCGAATGGTGGCCGTTAATAGAGATTTTACTGTAACTTACTAGTGTAAATACTGTAAATTATCCTTTATATTATTGGTATAATATGTACCTAACTAATTGTCATATTTGAAACACCTACTTACCTATACGTATGTATGTAATAGCAGACATGGTTTATAAATCTACGTTCATTTTTGGGAGGGTATCATATGACATTGACAGTTTCTTTTTATACATATACCAATATACAATATGTATCTCATATTGTGTGTTGTGTATATGCAGCAGTATGGTTTAAAAATTGATTCAGATGAATTTCATTTGATTGACATTGAAATATGCAAGTTCATAATAAAAATAATCAATAAATCAAAGAAAAATGCATTTAAAAATACGTCAGTTGTCATAGATATTTATATACGTATTTATTTATGTTTGATTCAAAAATGTTATCAAATCAACCCACCCAAACGACTCGTAAATGTCAAATGCACGTCAATTAGACGTACATGTAATGACAACATAATGTAAGGTTAGACTAAACAAAATACATTTAACACTTGTATCATTAGTATGTCTATTTGTTAGTGTCAATGAAGGCTATATATATATATGTATATAATATTCTACACTGTGCCTCGTCGATTAGCCGCTCTAGTAAATACTCTATGTCTAGTATGCATCTATGTCGAAAGATTGATAGACAATAACAAACGTCAATTTCCATTTTTAGTTAAAATATTATAAAGTAACTGGTAAACCAATCATTTTTCATAAACTGACAGAAATAACCTACACACTATGTATAACATCATGGTTAGCAGGAATAATGATAATGATTGTCCAACATTATTTACAACCCGATATGCTTCTATGGCATACATTTGGTTATTATCATATTTTGGCAATGCTGAATGGTCTATGTTCACTATGGTTTATTAATTGCACGGCAAAAGGACGTGTAGCAACATGGTTAGCGGATTATTTACAATACGCTTTAGAAAGTAAAAATCCAGCCAGTAAACTGGCCGATTGTCGTGAACTATGGGTGGATTTATCACATATGATGCAACAATTAGGTTAGATTTTTTGCTCTCTTAAAATTATAATCTCACAATTGACAATTTCACTTGTTGAAAGATAAAAAATCGAGAATTGTGCTTTTCTAACGTTTTTTTTTTTTTCATTTGACAGTAGGTGGTCGGGTTGCAAAATATTTACAGCACCTGTCAAATTAATATTCCACGATTCTAAATACTATTCAAATGAATAAATTTCTATATATTCATACTTATTCATTTCATGATGATAAAATATAATTTATAATTCAAAAATTTCAGGTAAAGCATATAGTGGCATGTATGCTTTATTTTGCCTTCTAGTACTACTCACGACAATCGTAGCAACCTATGGATGTTTAACAGAAATACTCGATCATGGTATCTCATTCAAAGAGGGCGGTCTATTTGTAATTTCATTCTACTGCATAACCTTACTTTTCATTATATGCAATGAGGCGCATTCAGTTACAAGAAAAATGGGACCAGAATTTCGGTAGATATCTCTCTAAAGAATTTATAAATAAATTATGTAGATATAAATTATCATTATTATTATTATTAGCATAATGACGATTGGTGTTGTTTTTAAGGGAACGTTTATTAAGTATTAATCTAGCAGCCATTGATCGTAGTACAATTGGTGAAATTAATATGTTTCTGAATGCAATAAAAAGTAATGCACCAGTTATGAATTTAAATGGATATGCAAATATGAATAGAAAATTAATTACAACGGTAAGTTTTATATTAACGAGTAAATACAATTTGACAGTATTGCAAATATGCGAATACATGCATGTATGTGTGGTTGCCTAACAATTGTTGTTAAATCAATTCTATGCACTTGACAATACAAGAATTCATGGATAAATTTGTTTATCGGCACGATTTAATCATTTCATTCAGTGAAACAATAGAAAAATTAAATTTATGTAAATTTCTACATGAAAAAAATACGCACCTATACCTACGCCTTTTTGATTTGCAATTTTATATCAGAATTAAATCAGCGTAGAGAAATCGTACAAGATGGCGTGACGTCGTACTGGGTGATAGTGTTTTATTTTTTTATTATTATTATTATTATTATTAATTTTGGCGTGTGAAATTTATAATTTATCATTATTATAATTTTGACAATGAAGTGTACTTGCCTATTTGCATAACAATAGTGAACGATAGAAAGAAAAAAGGAAGGGAGAGAGAGAGAGAAAAAGCGCGCTTATGATGAAAGAAGTGTGATGAATTTTAGTAATAAAGCAATAATTATAATTTACTGTTTGGTTATTAATATCTGATTTTCGTTTGTTTCCCTCTTTTTTCAGACGATTACTTCAAGCGCAACATATTTAGTAATGCTAATGCAATTCCGATTGACATTGACACGTAATGCGGCATTTGCAGCTAGGAAAGTTAACATAATGACAGCTATAGAAGAAACTGTCAATTTCAAACCATTAAAAACGTAAAATTCTTTCCGAAAAATCAGAAATTAGACAACAATTACGAAATTACCAGTACCTCACCATAACAACTTTTAATTAGAAATAAACAAAAATGTAAAACTAAGTATTCAAACTTGCAATAAAACTGAAAAAATAACAAAAATGTTAATAATAAAATGATTTTACAAAATTACGAGATTTTTATTACTATGCAAAGAAAACATAAAACATCCCCGCACACTTAGAAAAACAGATTCTGACAGAAACGTCACGTGACGTTTAGAAAAAATTTAAACTCATGAATGAATGAATAAATTTCCTTTAAATTGATTTAATTTAATTATAAAAAATGTTGCTACTGCTGACAATATAATTAATTGTATCATAGGTAATTTGTAGATAGAGTGGATAAAATATAAGCTAGGTTAATGGTCACATAACAATTACACAGACAGTATGTGTACGCCATCAATGCATTTTATTTATGATATTGTCGGAAAAGCTTACAATTGAAACTGTTGCAAAACTAACATCTAATAAAGACAATAAAATAATTAATTCATTATACTAATTTGTAATTTTCTTCTGTCTGCCTGTACTATAGTGTAATACAAATAGACAGACAGATACATAGATAGACAAAGGTTAAAGACATTTTATTTAATTTCTTTTTTTTGCTTGTTGAAATAGCCATATTTATACAAAATTATTCTAGTAATTTAATAGATACTTACTTATTTGAACAAAATTTATCAAATAAATTGCCGATGTTAACAACAAGCCATAAAACAGCCAATTTACCAATGAAATGACTGAAGGAAGGAGAAAAAAGAAAAAGAATCAATTATCTTCTTTTTTCTTTTTACTCTGCAGTTGATTTAATATTTGTTCGTTCGTTACCTACAATTTTTTTTTTAAATTTAATTGGCATCGTCCAAATTAAAAGTATATTTAATAAAAAAACTGAATCTTGATAAAAGGCAACACTGCTATTCAGATACCGTATGATTCCAAATGTCACATTTTGACGAGTATAAATGTAATAATTTACAATTTTTAGTCATTAATTATCCATTAAATTTAATATTACTTCAATTAATTTTATGATCATATTATTATTATTATTATTATAAATTTCAGTGAGCTTTCACGCGCAGCTTGAATTTCTTCATTAGCATATTTATGATGTGTCTAATTTTATTAAGGAAATTATTATAAAACAATACCCCAACACAACGATTATGATATCACTAATTTAATTTCTTAATTATGTCACACGAAATATACATCAACATTATGACATTATAGGTTAAAAATTAACATATATTGAACGTGTCATCCGCATAAATTGGATTATGACACGATATAAACCCGAAATGAAATAATAAAACACAGTTGTAATTATAAATGACAATAGTATAATTTTATCTAGAAAAATCGAAAGGTTCGAGCATAATTAATATACTTTTCATCAGTTTCCGATTGCAGAAATGTTTAATTTCAATAAACTACATACTGGATATATTTAAAAGACTGCATTTACTAAAAAAAAAAATCTTCCTAAATTCCTAATTAATTGCAACTGCACGTACAAAAATGGACATCAACATTAAAATTTAGAAATCTATTCATTTCAATTCCAAACCACTTACCGTATTTTTAAATTCAATTGACTTATTTTCTCTTCATTTTCGTTTTTCTAAATTTAAAAATTTTCCCGAACATATGGCCGCTTGTTCTAAATAAAAAACTGGGAAAACAACTTTTTATTATTTCTTCTTCTTTTACTTATTAAAATGTCAACGTTGCGACATAGAAAAGGAGTATAGTAATAGAATATAGCCTAACGTCATGTCAGTACTTTTCTATTTCCTAATTTATTTGTATTTTAATTTTAGGTTGCATCAACATTTTTTATTTTTTTTTGTTTTGGATTAAACTGCTCTTAGTTTTAGTAGTATACAAATGAGAGTTCTGGCTCCGAGTACAAGATGACTGCTGTTTTAGAATCTGGGATCACAACGATCTCTAAGGCACGACTCTCTACTTTTTACTTCTAAGAAAAAAGTTCGTAAAAGCATTATTTTCAGTTAGTTAGGCGGATATAAATAAATGAATAACATTTTGTGTTCACAATCATTTTTATTAATTAATTAACATAACCACAGATGATTATTTAAAACAATCTCTACATTGTATGAACTATTTAGCATTACAATAATCCATTAATTAACGTCTGAAATATTTAGTATAAATGACACCTGTAGATATGAAAATGACTGAATAAATATTGTTATTATTTATTCTTATCTTCTCTGTAGTATCCGTATGATAACGCATAAATTTTAATAATAATAATAATAGTAGTAGTGTAGAAACACAAAGTGTGTGCACAACAGGAAAAGTGTGTGCTTGAGAATTAAGTCCATTGAGATAAAAGGGAAATTTAATGAATGCTATTATTGTTGTGTTAGTTAACAATATGGATATAATTTTATAAGGTGTTCAGATTAAGTAATTTAAAATTTAAATTTGTTATCAACGCTCGCTAATCACATATGAAATATATAAATCTTTCCTATAATTCGTTTCGTTCATATATAATATAATGCAAGATTTGGCAACAAGCAGCAGGCAGTCGTTTGTTGACATTTCAAAATCTCTTGAAAGTTGCCAAATCTGTAATTTACACTGAATAATTTGATAATCCTGAACCGAATTTTCGAAATTATTGATTGATGACGTTTCGAATAATCGCTCATTCATCTATTTAAACAAAGATAGAAACATTATTTATTAATGAAAATAAATGATGCAAAAGAAAATTTCGAAAAGTCATAGCATCCTAATAATAATGACATCATTTTAATCAATAATATACATACAAAAGAGTATCTCTGTGTAGTACACACACGCAATAAATAAACAAATTAATTTCTAATATCAATATATATCATTATAATAATTATTATTACTATTATTATTTAATGAATATCAAATGGATATTAAAATAACTGTCGCATTTCATTATGTGTGCAAGTAGATACAAATAGATACGCATTTGAATATTTCTCTCTTGTCCCTTTTAAAAATTCTTAATAAATCATCATCAAAAAAGAATTATTGATCAAGCAATCTAAAACATATTGATAACCCATTGATCTATCTCTCTAGAAGCATATTATGTAGCCTAATTTTACAATTAGATACATATTCATTGTGAATGTAATCTATAATTTATTTATACATATTTGTTTTTGTCTAGGATACAATTTAAAAAAAGAATATGATTATTTTTATTAATAAATAATGATTTAATATTTAAATCAAATGACATATATGTACTGATTAGGTGGTGCATTGTATATAACTGAATTAGGCCATAAAATTTCAAATAAAAATTTATATATTCAATATCCCTAGGTTATGCTGAGAATTCTACGAACAAACCAAAAAGAAATATCAACTAATTTACATAATGTTAAAAAAAAAGGTTATGTTTGCACGATTTTCCTTTAATCTCTGATTTAAATGTAACGGGATCTTTGACGTTTCTGTTCGGCAATACATGCATATGTCAATCAGTTCCATTTTCTTTCTCATCTATTTTGTTATCAATCTTTTCCCGTTGTCGTTTATTTTTTATTGCCTTTAGATTTAATTCCATTTTCGTATTTCAGATAATCCTTAAATCGTGTTTTTTTATTCGAAGATTTTCTCAAATCTATATACATAGACAGAAAAATATCTAGTATTTTAATACTTATGTCAATGTCAATATTTTGCTAATCCTCTTATCGTTTGAATATATATATATATTTTTTAGATTTTCTCAGGCGAATTGTAGATACATAACCTAGAAACAATTCATCTTCATTAAACTCCAACACTTATAATAAAATGAAGTTAAATTTCCATTTTATTTAAGTTTTAAGTCGGGAAACATTCTCTTAACCTAAATAAAATCCAATTTTCCAAATTCTTCGACAACTACAAAGAGATTTTCCTTTCCTCTGGTTCATATGCACGAAACGTATATCTAATAAAAATCTCATATAAAATAGATCTGGAATTTTCCAGGAATTAATATTTCTATATATATTATTTACATTTCCTGAACCCATAATAGTAGTAGTATGTGCCATGATGACATTTATGTCATCTGTTTTCTTTTCTTCTTTTTTTTATTCGAAAAAATTTTCAAAAAATATATTGATATATAAAAAGGAAAATGAGCACATTCTAATCAGAATAATTTTAATATTAGGCGGCTTTGGAAATTATAAACAAAACATAAACATGCGCATAGAGTAACTGCGCAGTAGAGACAATTAGCACTGAGACGAGTTCAATAAATATATTATTGAAAACTGCCAAAATATGTCAATGTCTAACCTGAGAATTTTATATAACCAAACAAACACAATTAATAGGTAATTAAACACGGGATTATATAAATTCAATAATAAAGATAAATGAATAAATAAATATGTACTTAGATATAAATAGCAGACGAAATTTCTATATTAAAAAAAAAAAAAATGTTTAAAATCAAATGGCGCCTGGAATAATAGTTTATGTACATACAAGAGCACTCATCATAATACATAATTTATGTAAACCAATAAAATATTCATTGCGAATATTTTTTATGACATTTTGCAATTAGAAATTGTATTTAGTAATGCCAGTAAACTAGTGTGCCTATTGTTATTATTATTATTAGAATTATTGTTCTTTTTAAATTAGTATTATGCCATTTCTTAATTGACTATTAAAATTAGGCAAATTTAAAACGAATTAACATAAAAGAAATTATAAGGTTATGTTATTGACACTTGTGACGAATTTTAAAATCTTGATATTTTCCAATTATTTCTATTTTAAAAGACATGGCATACTATTATAATATGTAACTTCCTTTTATTTCTCATAAAAACTAAAAAAAAAAAAATGCTCATAAATTCCTTTAAAAACCCCATAAAACTAACCAATCAAAACAAACGAATATACATAATTAGAAACCTAAAAGGCGCCACACTGACAGTGACGTTGACGATGTTCCGCTATGTACTTAGCAAAAGATCCTGGAAAAAAGGTCATGCAAATAAACACAAGCGCGCAATATAATAAAAAAATCGTATGGCGGGTGTTCAAAATGGCGAACGAACTCACAGGAAGCCAAACCTTGCCTATCTATTATTATTATTATTATTATGGAAGTGCCATATATTATGTGATGTAGTCAATAGGGTCGTTTAATTTGGTTATTAGTATATATTATTATTATTATTGAATTAATTGTTATAACAATAAACAAATACTTCAAATCAAATATGTAATGTACGTAGAGTCGTGTTAAGGATGAGCGCTCATCCTTACAATTTGCGTGACTAGGTGGCGCTTACACAGTTAACCAATGATAATTAGACATTTACGTTTAACACATACATATTTATTATAATTTATATTTGGCTTCATAACTGATATATTGAATAATTTGCGATTGAAAATTACAAAAAAACAACCGATCAATTAATTATTTTAATTACAAAATATTAATGAAACAGTCTGTTATACAAATATATTCAGATGGCATCTTGTTGATTTTCTCAAGGAAATTTACTAACAACTTTTTACAGCATCCAAAGATGAAACAAATTAGACATTCCATGTATAAACATGGCGCTTTTAATGAATCGGAAAACTTTCATTATTAGATAAATTAAATACATAAATTGTATAATTTTGGTGCGGATAGCTTTGATCTAGATAGCTGTTATTATTACATGTTTTATTATTTTAACAGATTTTTCGAATTTTTCATTTGACTCTGTTCTTTTATTGTTTATGTTCGAATTTATGTGGCAACAATGGTAGGTATACTAGATTAATATGACAGACGATTATAATCACTGTTTAATGTATATGATAAATAGTCGAATTCAGACAAGAAAAGGATAGTCGTTAAATAGACGGAGACAGACGTAGCTCTTGTCTGCTTCACACGGACAGATCAATAATACAGTTTAGTGGATTGCGCGCGCATATGGATCAAATAGAAGAGTTTCATTTACATATCCGTATTTTTTCTTCTAATACATTTTTCATATTTTTATCTTTTCTTAAAAATTGTTTACAAATACATATATAGAAAGAATTGATCTAGGTATATGAGTGGTTATTTTCCTACATGGCGAACGAATCACAAATTTATTAAAAAGTTGTGGATATACTGTGTTGATAATGAAACAGTTTCAAGAAATATAAAAAAATAATAGATCCAAAGTTAACAATGATAATATTTATCGTTTTATATTTTCACTAAAAACAAAAACCAACCATTTTCTCTAACTTTTCATGCTCCACATATCACATTATCTTTATGTTGACAGTTATAGTAGCTGTATTAGACGATATTAGAATGTGTTCTCCATCCATCCACTATAATAATAATAGTAATAAATTCCAAGATTTCAACAAAGATAAAAGCTAAGTTAATGATATGGAACATGTAGGATATAGGAAATCGTATAGAAATAAAGAGTAAAAGATATATGCCGATATAGTAGGTATCTATATGTATATAGTATGTCCTTGTTAACAATTGACATATAAATCAAATTCATTGAATCATTATTGTAAGATGATTCTGATATGATTCTTCTACATACGCATGCATATCTATATGTAATATATAAAGTTACAATTGCATTATTATTATTATGTAGGTATAGGTATATGTACATAAGCATATGTGCATTTTATATTCAAATATATGTACGCTTATATGAAATACATTATTAATTAATGGTAATGATTTATGGTATATAAGTGATAAGTTTATCAAATCGGGCAGCTTAATTTAATTTAATTCTATGAACATATGTATGCATGCATTTTTTGATTAATGATTTGATGTAGAATCGATGTTCTTTACCATATTGTATTGTGGTATAGTAAATTGTGGTGACAATTAAAGTTTAATGCTGATCATTTGTATTACAGATATTGATTAATGATAAAATGATCGATTGAAGATGTTAATCTCTGGCACTCGGTACATTTTTACTAAAATTGTTCAAATCTGACCACTAGGCTGGCCTCTAGCAGCTAATCATTTAGATTATATTAAATGAAACACGATGCGGCAACACTGAGCCCAATTCAATTTAAGATAAAACGTTACCCATGGATACTAAAACATTTTTTTTGTTAAGCGAATTTGTTTGTTGTCTATTAAAAGGTTTTATTCTCATCCAAGACAAATAAAAAATGAAAACTGTAAATAAAACTAGAAAAAATTAAAAAGTTTAAATGTATCATTGAAAATAGAGCCATCTGGCCAATTATACATATTATGTACTAGTATATATAGTCTGCATATGTGTATGTATGTGGAGTGCATACAATTTTTTTTCAGTAATAAAATTGTCATAAATAATGTGAATTAAATTTTGATTTAACGGTTTTTTTTTTCTATATGCAGAATTAAAAAATCACATACTTTTTTGAGTCGTCTATACAATAATTAGAAAAAAAAATTGTTTGTCTTGTTAAACATATCGTGATTAATTTCTATTCAAATTAAGCAATTAAATTCGATAGAAAACAATTTAAATAAAATTAATTCGTTCAAATTGGCAATATAAAACAAAGACTATATTGACTATTTGTCTAAATTTTTTCTAATCAGACCAATAAATTTTAATAATAATTAGTTATTATTATTATTATTATTATCATGATGTGTGTATTTGGTTACTGTATATAGTATTTGACCACCATCATTGATACTTACACTACATAAGTTTTAAGTATTTATTATTACTAAGGTTTTTACGCAATAATAAAGTCAATCAAATGGGTCAATTGCGTTCGACGCACTTTGTCAAAATATTATCGAAAATCAAGTGGGTGTTTCACATATTATGCGTGTGAGAATAAGAAAAAGAAACAGGAGGAAAAAAAAATACAGAGACATATAAAAAAAAACATTTAAAAAGTTTATTTAGAGATAGACAGAGAAAGAAAGAAAAACAGATCATACAGTAAAAATAAAAAGTAAATTATGAACTCGTTATTTAGTCTGATTTAACTCAAGCTAAAACTGAGTCATTTAATTAATAGTAAAAAAAAGAGATCAGATTAAAAAATATCAAATTTAGTAAGAAAATCTTAAAAAAAAAAAATTGCGTGAAAAATCAAGCAAAATATTCATCTTAAAAATGAATCTTTCTCCACGTAATTCAGGATTTGTCCTTGTTTAATTATTTATTTTATTTCACTAAAGCAAAACACCATTTACTGAGCATTATAACAAATTATTGTCGCTTTTTTTTAATAAAGATTTGTTACGCAATTTAGAAATAAAAAAAACACAAAAACATAATATATGTAGAAGAAAAAACTGGCGCCCATGGCATATATGCCACACATTTTGTTGTCTTTAATAGCAGTAAGCAGACATCGTGCCTTTTCTTATTTTCAATTTTCATTTTCCATTTAATACAAGTAAGTAAGTAATAAATTGATATAGAAAATTTAATATATTATGTATCTTACTAGGATATTATGTCTGTGCGTATAGTCCATTTCAGATAATGCGGTTTAATTGCATTAAATGGTAATAATAACAATTAAAACACTTTAATGCGTGTGCGTGTGTGTGTGAAAGAGAAGCGAAAGAAAATTACAGCGGGAAAGAGAGATAAAAAAAGAACAAAAGAAAAAAAAACAAATTTTTGTGGTCTAGATCTGTCGAAATCTTACCAGATAAGTACTTTATAAGACATAATTTAATTCAAAATAAAAAATTGGGTGCACCAGACTTTAAAAAACGATGTGGAAATACTTAAAATTTCCTTATAAATCATATACGTTATTTTCCTCGTACTTGGTTTTAGCCATCTAATAAAAATTTAATTTTAACAAATTCAGCAAAATTATTATAATCTTAACAACTACTCGCTTTTGCTGATGGATAAATTAGAATTAAATTGAAAAGTGAAAAACATTTTAAGGTTATGTATTTGTCATATAAAAACACTAGACGACAAGAAAACTTCCATTACCCATTGAAACAAAATCAAAT
Source organism: Platypus cylindrus (assembly GCA_949748235.1). NCBI lineage: Eukaryota > Metazoa > Arthropoda > Insecta > Coleoptera > Curculionidae > Platypus > Platypus cylindrus. The sequence goes on along the minus strand of OX456489.1, from coordinate 5,328,308 downwards.
CTCCTGAAAATAGAACACGTACGAGTGATCGACAAGATGTTTATAGAAAAAGAAAATGATTGCTGCTATTTATAACTAGGTATAATTAATAAAAATATATATTATTTTTCTTCTTTCATGTCCCAAATTATGGTTAATAATATTATACATATTTAAATCTATATTCTATGGTTTATACATGGAAAACATACGGATTTTCATATATAATTCTACTATCCCTAGAATTAGATTGTTTACAATAATTATATGGAAATAAAAGACAATTATTTGTTATGAAATATACATACAGTACTTATGCTTAGATAATAGAACATACTTATACTATATCTATGTATAGTACTTCTAGTAGTAATAAAAACTAAATATCGGTCAATGCCGATTAATATAATCTGATGTCGGAAATGATGAATCAAAAATGTCTTTGTTCCAAAATAGAAAAATTAGGAAACTTTCGGAATATTTTTGTATTTACATAGTATGTATATTTTGACAGTTCATAATTTGTACATAAGACCGATTAAAATTTAAATAAAATAAAATCTTTACTTTTATTTCGAATTACTTTCTAATGTTTGAATTCCACTTCAATTTCATTCAAAATTTTAACATTTGAATCCCTTAAAAATGTCACGTAAGTACAAAAAAAAAATATCCAGAGCCAACTAGACAATTATACGCACATGAATGTAGAATTGCAGATGCAAAGAAATGGCGAATGATCTATATTACTGGTTGCATAAAAATGAGTATCGATACTTTTCTATTAAACAGCTACCAAAAGTGTAACCGAATTGGATTTCTCTATTAGTAATATTTATTGCTATTAATTGTAATTAATCATAATTCCCGCACCTGTTTCATTGTCAAAAAGAAATAAAAAGAAAAAATTATATTCTCTATGAGCCCCCCCAAAATGTTATTTATGTGCCTGTGTATATCCGTGGGTTGGTCTAATATCCGAAATTTTATTATATTCTTATTGTTATTGTTATATTTATTATTATTATTATACAAATACATACCCATAGGTAGTATCTATACGTGGCTATTTCTAATGTATGTATGTTCAAAATAAAATAAGAAAATTTATTGATTTTAAATTTACAAATAGCAGCTGGTCCAAAATAATTATATTCACTATTTATTGTGCTGCATGTCCTTTATTGCTGCAGTTCAGGAATAATAATTATATTATTGTGAATATTATGATGGATTCTAATGGCTTTCAAATTAAAAACTAAATGATTAATTAATCATTTACTCAGTAGATTGGAATAAAAATAGGGTGGGATTTAGCCCTATGATAAAACAGTCCTATTCAATAAAACTTTGCTAAATGAATAGAGGAAATTATGGTCAAATAACTACTTCATTTATAAATTGAATTAAATAAATGGACAGATGCAGATGATGTTATTGTCAATGTTATGGGGTGGATGTTGTTTGTTGAATATGGGTTAAATAGGTGTTAGCTTTAATTTTATTCATTAATGAAAACATTTATACAAAAAATATTTCTTTATATTAAACAATGCATTATTATTATAATATCTTATATCCACTCGACGCATCTAATCCTATTGTTGAAAAATCACTTTTCTTCTAAAATATAATCTAAAACACAAGATCTCAATGATAGATAGATAAAAGATGCAAAGTAGAAGATAAAAACGACAGGAAAGTGCTTTTACTAAGACGATTATGAAAAACTAAAGAACTTTTTTTCATATTATAATACACACACACGAACAAGGTGACAAAATGATTTACGACTTTCTGACCAGTTTTCAGTTTAGTAATTTGATTTTTTTATAGTTTCATCACTTCGAAAAGTTGATAAAAATATCAATATGTTTTATTGTATTTTAGAACTATAGAATTAATAAAATTTAATTATTATTACTAAACGTAGTATTCAAAAGAATATAAAAAAAATTTTCAAACAAACAAATTAAATCGAGCAATTTTAAACTTGAAATTAAACGTAATATAATAAACTTAAATTAAGCATGCAATTGGCTTAGTGAAATTTAAATACCTAAACATTCATTTTATTAGATTGCATACTATAAATCTGTAATGTAAGTGTATAATAAAAATGCATTATAGACACATTAAATTAAGAATAAATTCAGACGAATAGCAAATGTACGCCGAGATGAAAAAACTTGGAAATTATTGATGAATCAGCAGCAGCGTTTCCAATTATTCACAGGGATAGAATGAAAATCAATTTAATTACAATTAAAATTCTTTAATTTGAACACCTTCTGCATTTAATTGCTAATTAAATAATTGGAGAAGATGCGGTATTTCAGAAATAATTCCATTTTTATTTTGTACTCTACATTTAACTGTTGTTCGAATTGATATTGAACAGTAATCAGAATGTACGATACAATATGCTTTATATCAATTTAAGTATCAACTGCATGGTGTGAATTGGTCGATTAAGTATATGATAAATTTTAAAATGCTCAAGAACTCTTTCCTTATAAGTCAGAATAGCACACACATACATAATAAGCCAACAATTTTATAAGCCATCGTCATTAAAATCCTTTAACAAACAAATGATGAGTGTTCTCGAATAAATTAAATGTTTATATTAAGTGTATTTCTCACTGAAAATTCCCTCTTATATTAAATATTTGTTTAGATTATAAAAATTAGGTAACTTTTTGCTATTTTATACATAAATAATCATTTTAAACATCTTATCAAATAGACGTATACGGTTGTAAAAGTTAATAAAAATTCAAATTGAATTTGGTTCATATTTAAAGTTTGTCAAAAAATATAGTAGATTTCATACATAGCCGCCTACTTTTTCATGTCGCTATAGATAGTATCCCAAGCACCGCGCGCTTGTCAAAGCTCGAGAAAAATTTTTACAGGCAAACATTTTTACGGTGCTTAAAATTAATAGCTGATTATTTCCTATTTTTTTATTTGTACATAATATATTATAATCACAAACACATACAATATAAACTAAAACAAGCATTTGTATAAATTGTAATTATTTTGCATCCAATTAAATTGAATTTCTCCTAATTAAATTAATCCGTCCATTACAAAAGTAAAGATAATCTTGAACTTGAGAGTAACAGACATTTCCAAGTGGTGTTTCTAATTACTTCACATCAAGTACTATATTTTATACATTTTTCAAATTGATTATATATCAACAAATCGAATAGATATTCGCAATAAATAAATGAAACTGCACTTATTAATATTTACTCTTTTTCTTTGCTAATTTATTAATATTGAAGGAGTATTGTTTTATTTTAATAAGACGATTGTCTACGATTTACGGTATATTGATTCTATGATTTTATATCTGGCAAATGACAACCTTAATTTGAGGTGAATGTCAATTTAAGTATGTGTATCTCGGTGAAATGACTTTAGAACATATCTATTATGTATTTGTATTGTATTTTCTTCTTCTTTTGACTCTTTATCTGCTTAGATTTTATTATTCATCAAGTCGATCAAGCTTGCTATGGTTATTGACTCAAATTTTATATAAAATCTTTAATAATCATAATTAGAAATTAATCATACTGAATTTAATTATGTATTTTATATAATACTACACTAATTGAAAATACATTCCTATTTCCTATCCTACCTTAATTGCATATAATATAATTGTACAAGTCTTAGATTCAACGCCTACTTGATCTACATTTTCATTTAAAAGTATATAGCAAGTGCCCAAACATATTTAGAATTTAATTGAAAAAAAAAAAAACATTATAATACATATTAATTATAATCAATAAGAATTGATAGTTTAAATTATAACACACAACTGAATTTATTCTAATTTATTTCACTTTTTTGCGGCAATTATTACTTCATCATATGTCACTTTATTTTGTCAATCAGCTATGGCGAACATAGCCTACCTAGAAAATTACTGTTAAAAATGTATCGACATGTGCACAAATTATACAAAGTAGGCGTTGAACATTTTTTCTATTTTCAAACTGTCTCAAATTTATTAATTTGTATAAATAAACGAGTACTTATACCTATTAGGAAACAGGGTGTTCCAATTAATATTGAAAACAATTATAATTGATTTCTATATACATAGGTAGGATACGTATTGTGCAAATTTGTATCTACTATAGATTATTCATATATGATATATTTGTGTTAACACCTGGTACACACACAGATGTCTGCCTACCTCTATTTATTATTATTCTTATTGTACATATTAAAAGAGAATACATTTTAGTTTGCTATTTAGCCTAGTAAACTGGCAATGTAACAATAAATTATGGGGGACAGCTCCTTCCAGGTATAAAGTAGTTTTTCCTATATTATACGTTTCAGACTAGACAACAACTAGATATTTATTATTATTATTATTATTAGTTATTAGATACCACATACTCTCGATATGTAAATCCATTTTACAATGTCTGGTGGTATACGCAATGGAAATAAATTAAAATTATGCATGAATGAATGAAGTATGAATATGAATTCGTTTAATGGTTTAGTGCACTTGTCTGCTATTAATATTTACCCGCAAAAAGTATTAATCAATATTAATAAATTAATAACTTACCTTATTATTATAAAATTAAACCAATACATTTTTTTCCCAGTATTCAAATTTCCAACTGCACACACATAAATTTCAAAAAAACGTAATCATATTTGCGTATTTTTTTTCACAAGAATTTTTAAAAATTGAAAAAAAAATGTTTTTTTTTAATTGCAAATTTTTATCTAGTAAGAAAAAAACAAAAATTGTCCTATAAAAATGCACGCGCACGAGCGTTTCAATCAAATAAAATTGAGTGTGGGTGCCCGACAAAGCGCATCCCCATTAAATATGTATGGTATTATTAAAAATAAAATGGAAAAAATAAGGTAAAAAGGGGGAAAAATGTACGCACACGTCTTTCCCGGTTCTCTTCACCTAAAATGACCGTCATTTATTCCATTATAATCATATATAAGATGTAATAGACACACCAATCATCATTTTTATGATTCCTTTTTCTACTCTTTGATTATCGGCCGATTATCGATATATATGGGGTTATTAAGAAAAAAATCAGGAAAAAATATATGTATAAATCGTGTCGTTAAAGTAAAATGCTTCGGATCATTTGAGAGATGCTGTGAATTTCGTTAAGTATTAGCGCCACGAAGAGCGGCGAGCAACTAAGTACATGCGATACAAATTGAGAGACTAACTTAAGTCACGTTGTTCATTTATCCAATAGAATTTTTTTTTTGTGCTATAGATAAAGTACTGTACTACATAATAATAAGGAACCACAAATTAGTAGATAAAAAATAAGAATGTCGTAGAATAAGAATTAGTTTTTTTTTTTTGTATTTTACGATAACGTGAGTGAGTGATGGATAGATGCAAGTGATATTGAAATAAAAGATATTCATGTGGTACGTCATGGTTCATTATAATAATAATAATAACGAAATCATAGAAAAACAAATCGACAACCTATGTAAATGAATGAACAGCCTAATAAATATTTTCACAAGTCAAATAAACAGCTTTGAATTTTTATTATTTATTCGTTCAAATACTCAATGCATTTTCATCATTTTTACATAAACCTACTAATAAATTATTCTTATTTGTACAAGTTACGGGTTGTAATTTACCCAAATGAACATCATAGCCATTTTCTTCAGCGTAAAATCTTCGATCAGTATCGATAATATCCATACAAAAATATCCTTGTTTCGTTTTAAGATTCTCATTTTCATGTGTTTGATCAGCAGCATGTGCTAAATTAAAATATTGATTCTTGTTACTTTGTTGAAATAAATTTTGAAATTTCACACTTCTAGGATAAACCAATTGATGGCAATCTTTAATTGCTCCATAACAACACGGGCAACATACGAAATGTGCACGATTTTTTATACACATTTGTATAACCAAATCGGTAGCTGCACCGCATGCATGTAGTGCAACACCTAGATCAAATTCACCAATAAAATAATCCAAATTCGATTGAACTGTAATTATATTATTTAGTTTTAGTTTTGTAATAGTAGCACGAGCTCTTGCTAATGATACTTCTTTATTTTCAATTAAAATAATTTCACATTTAGGCAATAGATAAGCAATTAAAATACCAACATGTCCACTACCACTACAAAAGTCTACAATTCGGTACTGCTTACTGTCAACAACAGCTAGTACAGCTTTAATGAGAGTTTCCAATTGATGACATTTTCTACTTGCTCGTTTCGCTGGCAGAGCACCCCCCTCGGGATTTATTTCAATAGGAATTTTATTCCAATTGAAATTCTGATTGTCACCAAATGGTAAGAAATTATTTCGAATTTCACTTGTTAAACTCTGTAATGAATTTAGAGCAGATTCAATTTGTGTTTGGTTCGTATGTTTTAATGAATTTTGTCTAATAGATTCAGCATTGTATAAACTTTTATTTGCTATGATCGGCACATGAATTTCAGTAAAACTAGCATTAGTGATGGTCTCTAAATCCAAAAATGATGAATTAAAACTCTGTAGTCTATCGAACCATTGTTTACTAAGAGGTAGAATCGATTCCAATGAATGAATAGAACAATAATGAAATAGAATTTTATAACAAGGATACAAAATAAGATCAGCCAATGAAATGTATGGACCTTCAGCATAATTATGAAGAATATTCAATTCTGTACGGGGTGTTGAACTTTGTACAGTTTGATTATTTGAAAAATTACGAGCAACTTTATAAATATTATGTATTCGAACTGGTTTCGATAAATGATTTTCGTATTTTAATACACATTCTGGTAATGTAAATAAATTATTATTAGTAATATATTTGTTATTTAATAGATTATCAATGGTGTCAATAAAATCTATTTCGCAAAAACGAGTCCAAATTGAATTTTCAGCACATGCTACTAAACACGATTCACGAAAACCAAGAAGATTCCTTATATCTTGTTTTTGACTTAGTTTACAAATTTGTCTAGCTACTGAACACAGGCCTGATATTACGTAATTATTATTTAACATAATAATTGGTGGTATACATAAATTAGGCAAATTGGAGATAATTTCGTAATTACTATTACTGGTAAAATTGACAGGAAGTAAATAATCTTCAGCACCTTTTTGAACAACAAACAATTTTAAACATGTTTCTGTTGAAATGTCTGCTAAATTATATAAAAAGACAGTAATAAATGTCTTAGCGTTAACAAAATATCTCCCATTTTTACACAGCACATTAATAAATAAAGCACTCATTGTTTTTTTTTTGGCTTTATCACTTAGACACAATTAGCTAACTGCCGTTGCACCCTTTGCATCATTCGTTTATTCAACACACGTTTTCTAGCTACTACACAAACAGTTGATAGTACACTACTCAGAAACATAAACCCCTCAAATTTCCAAAATGTTTGTTCATCATAATAAGCTGCTCGATCACAACTTCTAGTTACAATTTCTCCATTAGCACATTTCAATACTTCTTTGTAATGTGTATGTATACAAACCCCAATACTTTTACTACGTAATTCGAATGGGGTACAAGGCTCACAATCCTTTAGCACTTCAAATGGTTCTTTTTCGAAACAGGTTGAGTTTTGTTCAACAATAAAATTTCGTTTTCTTGATGTCCTACGATGATTATCAGTCCAATGTGATTCGAGAATTAATACAATAAATGTTATCCTGCAAATAGAACATTTGAGGTTAGAACAAAGCCAAAAAAACGCACAACAGGTAATTCCAAAAATTAGAATGATCGAAAACACACTAAACTTACACTTACACAGCCAATAAAGTTATGCCTATCAACATTCGTTTCTTTGAGCATGATTCAATCATGTTATATATTTTATTAATCCAAAATAGTCAAAACACCATAAAAAGTATACACAGACAGAAACGTTTTTCTTACTCACTTCATCGTAACTTAACCATATTTATTTCCTCTGTAATGATGAGCGATAAATAGCGACTTGTTATTTAATTGTTGCTAATGGAAAATAGGCAAAATACAAATAGCACCTGTTATGAAAAAACAAAAAACAAAATAGCAGCAATTGATAGCTAGAAACTGCTATTTCAAAAAATCTCTACAGACTCTACAGCAAATGGCGGACCTAATTAATATAAATAAACTAAATTAATATAACGCATAACATATATAATATATATTCGATAAATAATAATAATAAATAAAAGACTGATGGCAATAATAACTTAAACTATATTATATTATTTTGATTTATATTTTATACTAATATACACAGTTATTATTAAATATAATTCAACAAAGAGAACAATTAGCTATGCAAATATAAGCAAGTATTATTATAATCTATTTAGTCAAACGGCGTAATGTATTTTCGGCAGAAATAAAATAACTGGACTGGATATATTTCCAAAAAATTAATTTTAACTTGATAAATTACACCATCAATTTTTTTTTTTTTTTTAATAGTGAGGGATTTTGCCAAAAAATCCTGAAAGAAACAATTAACGCACAATTGAGAGTTGTACAATGTACAACTCTCAAATACAAAAAAAATTGTTGACGATATGGCGATATCTAAGCGCAACATTGTACTAGATACGACTTTTTATTTTAGTACCCTTAAATCCGTTAATACTTTCTTAATAAAAATAGTAACAGCAAATACTAGTAATAGTAAATACTATCTATAGTATTTGCTAATAGTAAATGTCATTTTATTTTAACGAAGTGAATCGAAATTTTTTTGTGACTATTTTTGAAATGAAAATTTCGGCTTCGCCATCTCTTACACTCCAGCTAAATTGATACCGACATTACAGATGACATTTTACAGGATTCTTTTCTTAAATTAAATTTCTACAGAAACATGTAGAAAAACTGTAATTGTCGGTATCAGTTTGGCTATTGTGTCAGAGATGGCGACACCGAAATTTTCATGTCAAAAGTAGCCACTAAAATATTTGAAATGTCTAATTCACTTAGTTAAAATAAAATGACGTTTAATATTAGTATTTTTATTAGAGTATTCAGGCTGGTAAAATCAAAAGTCGTATCTACTTCAACGATGTGTTTAGAAATCGCCAATAATTTTTATTCTAATTGGGAATTGTAAAATGTGCGTTTATTGTCTCTTTCAGAATTAATCAAATTAAATTGCTGATATGTAATTAATATTTTTGATGCAGTTATGACATTCTATAATTCAAATATACATAAAAGTTAATTTAAAATAACTGCCATTGAAAAATAGCAATAGCATTTAGAAGTGTTAGTTTAAATGAGCAAAAAAAAAACAGATATTAATCATAATTTTGCATTTAATTTATTTTTGCAAAATTCAATTGTAGCAAAAATTAACTGTAATCTATATTCTAAGGAATTTAAATGTGCCTCCGTTAAAAAATCATCTATATTCGGCATTCTCCTTAAAAATTTTCTAAGATTTCCTCCAGATAAATCTATAAGTTTTTGTTTCGTTTCATTTCTAAGCCTGTAAATAGCAAACCATAATAAATTATTATAATGTGGGTGCCACAATTAAAAAAGAAAAAAAACTTTCACAAATTAAATGATATAATACTTACATACAACATTGATATAAAGGAGCTAATATATCAATATGATTTACGTAAGGATTACCTAAACCTTTTCCATTATCAATCCATATTACACGTTCATCATCAATTGTTTCATAATGGTGACGGTCGCCATTTTGCATAAGAAAATCAAAAATTGCTGTATCAATTAAATCTAATATTATTTCATTTGGAATTTTTGTTTTAACAATTCTAATAATAAATATAAATTATGGTTAGACGACATTTGATAATTAAAAATGCTTGTAATAAATTGTAACAGCTAAATGCATACTGGCAATAATCTGAATTTTTTTCCCATCGCGATTTCACTCCTTTCTTATAAGATCTTTGCCATGGAGATGGATAATGAATAAACGACTTATCAATATTAAATATTACAGCACCGGTTAAGAAATCATATTCTTTATCACAAATTGGATCGTGTTTATTACAATAGTAACATTTTCCATAAACACATTTCCTACCATCACGTTCAAAACTAGTATTTATTAATTTTTGTGTAGCTACTGGCAATACTTCATATTTTAAAGATACAACCCGTTCTGTACATAGAGGCACTAATGGTTTGCCTAATAAAATCGATAGATAAAATGCTATAATTTCTGCTTGATACCGGTCTTTTCCTGCATATACTTCGCCGTTAATCAATTTCTCTTTTTCATACCATTTTGGTTTGAAAATTACTTTTTGTCTACCCTGAAATTGAACATACCTAATGAATAATATTCTACTATTGCAAATAAAAACATACCACCAAAGTAAACAAAAATTTTAATTGTGTACCTCTCGGATCAAGATCAGCATCAATAATATTTGCCGTTTTCATTGAATGCAACAGTTTGCCTAAATTAACACTTGAAATGTTTGTTAATTGTTTGTTGTGGATCCAAGAATTTGCTTCGACCCATAATTGTTCTAATGGTACTGTATTAATGTCTTTATTTACAATCAAGTTTTCTAATATTTTATCCAGATGTGCATGCAAAGATATTGAATGTTTAGGATTCGTGTATATATAAGGAAGATTTTCCAATTCCGAATATATGGCTTTTTCGATACCAGACCTTATAATTTTAGGTTCTATTTGTATTAAACTTTTGCTCAGTTGATAAATAATGAAGAAGAATATAAAACATACGAATAATGTGGTAAATAAAACATACTTTTTGCGAATCATTTAAATTAGAATAGAATATCATACTTTATTAAACAACAAACCAGGAAAAAAACATTAAAAATTTAAATACAAAAGAAATAAACAATAAACAGCTGATCGTTTCGAAAAATGAAACGAAAATTTAGGCAACTAATTATACCACAAAATCATTGAATTTGGTTTCAGTTTCTAATGTTTCAACAACACTTACGTTAGATGTCACTAGCCTACGGTATAATTTTAACAATATATGTATTTCTAATTTTATATATTTCTATGTTGTTATTTGTTCTGTATTTATTTATACAAAAATGTTAAAAAAGTTCATAGGTAATTTTACAATTAGGACCTCTAGCTTAAATCAGTTTTAAAACATACACCATATAATGTTCTGTACGTTCGTTTTAGATATAGGTGCAAATCTCACAGATCCAATGTACCAGGGCATTTACAATGGATCAAAGAAACATGAAGCTGATTTACAACAGGTTTTAAACAGAGGTTGGGAATTTGGTTTAGATAAACTTATAATAACAGGTGGCAGTTTAGAAGAAAGTAAAAAAGCAATTGATTTGGCTAAAACTGATGGTAAATTTAATATTAAATAAAATCAGATATAAATTTTTTTGATGACCAAAATACATTAATAGAACGTCTATTTGTTACTGTTGGATGTCATCCTACAAGATGTAAAGAATTTGAAGATAACAATCAAACACCAGAAAATTATTTACGCGAATTGAGCAATTTGATTAATGAAAATAAAAAGAAAGTGGTTGCTTTGGGGGAATGTGGTTTAGACTATGATCGTTTACAATTTTGTGATAAGGATACACAGAAAAAGTAGATACTCCTATTATACGAGGATAATAGATTATCTGTTTTAAGTTATATGCGTTAAAAACTTATAGATATTTCGAGCTGCAGCTACAATTAAATTGCACACATAATTTACCATTATTTCTACACTGTAGAAATGCAGCAAATGATGTATTCAATATTCTTTCCAAGTATAATTTTAAAGGTGTCATACATTCATTTGATGGGGCTCTTGACGATGCTCTTCGATTCATTAATTTAGGATATCATATTGGTATCAATGGCTGGTAATTATATTTTTATATATAAGTCTATAAATCTTCTATAACGTATTTATCTCCAATTCAGTTCACTAAAAACTCAGGAAAATTTACAAACTGTAAAAGATATACCGAATGATAAAATTCTAATTGAAACTGATGCACCATGGTGTGAAATCAGGCCGACTCATGCGGGATATAAATATATTTCGGAAAAGAACAAATCATTTCCAACAATGAAAAAAGAAAAATGGAAATTCAACCATATGGTCAAAAGTAGAAATGAACCAGTGAATGCCTTGTACATAGAAGTAATTAAAAGACTATCAATTTGATTTAATTATCCTACTATTTTGCAGGCAAGTACTGGATATTTTAGCAGCGATTAAGAATGTACCAATAAACGAGTTGACTGAACACATTTTTAATACTACAAATAACTTATTTTTTTCATAATTGACTATGAACAAATCGAATAATTGGAAGTATATTTCATAGAAATTTATTGGGTAACAGGTTTACACATAACAACGAATATTAAATTAAAATAACAAAAATATCTCTGAGTAAGAAAAAATATTATGTAATTACGACATAAAATAAAATATGTTATATAAAAGAAATGCCTAAAACCCTTAGTCTTGAACTTAATCTGGAATTGTGTGTGAATGTAATAATTTTAAAATATATTCAGTATCTAGAACCAACATTTCTTATTTCTCTTTTTTTAGTTTCTACTTTACAGATGTATAGTAGACTTTATTATATGCCCAATGGTAATATTCAGCAGCTTTTGCAGATGTTGTAAGGTATGCTTCGATTACTGCCTTTCGTAAATTATCTGGAGCAAGTTTTCCCCTAAAAAAGAAAAGAAATTGATAAGAAACAAGTTCTGTGACATCAAAATAACAGATTATTTTTTATACAAAAATAAAAATAAAAAAAGATTTCTTTATCAATACAATTATTATATTATAAACAAAAATATTGTCGATTTACAACACGAATTAAAGAATTTATTCATTAAATAAACAAAGTATACAGCGATAATTTCTCGCTGCTATAAATACAACAATAATTAATTAAGCTGAACTTTTAACCTTTGTTACAAAAAAAAATCAGCTGTTGTACCACTAAAATAACTTACGTGAACACTTCCTTTCGAAGAAAATCGATACTATAATGGTAATAACGAATTGATTCACTGTAGGCATTATTACAAATTTTTTTTGTATTATCAATTAGCCCTGGAGCATAATTGTCAATCTAAAAAAATTATGATTACTGGCAAAAAAATAAATAAATAATTGATGCACTTACCGATGTCAAAATAACTGGATATTTTTCATTTACATAATTAGTGCTACTTTGCGTTATTTCACCAAAAAGATTCACCAACAATTTTCCAAGATCTTTTGCCAATATCCAATAAGGCTGAACTGTCTCTTTCACTATCTTATAATGTTCTGGAATGTTTTCATCTAATTTATTGTCGATCCACGTTACTCCGGCGTCTGTTGCATTGCAAATTCGATCACGTATTGCACCAGCAACTGCAACACAATTCTGAAGTTCTGGAGATGAAATACTACTTATAAAACCAATGGATATAAATGCAAAACTAAGAAACAGGAAAATCTTTGCAAAAAATAATGGACAGGAGAATCCGGTACTACGTTGTTTTGGAACTTCTTTTTGTTCTTGAAGTTTCTAGAAAAAAAAAAAAAATGGCCCTTATGTTGATAAATATGACACTGTAATTCCAATGGGGAACATAACAAGGGTGAAATAGCGTGACGAGAATGTTATCTGTGATTTACCTGCTGTTTTTTAGAATTTTTCGATACCATTTTATCACATATGTTTGTTTTGATTATTTTATTTTTAAAGAAAAAAAAATACAAAAATCCACCTCTAAAGTTAAGAAATCTTATTTTATTATTGATCGAAGCGAAACAACGCACCGTTTTTTTCAATTTGAAGCTAAGGTTGTTATGTCAAAAATACGTGTACTGCGCAGTTTATCGGTTACTATAGTAACCAGAAGCAACGTTGTCAGAATTTAATAATTTCCTTTTCTATCGTTGGGACAACCATTTTGTTTGTAAGGTAGAAAAGAAACCGTAGACAACCGTAGACAAATTATCTGTAGTAGAAACATTTACGATATTAATTAATAACATTATCGTTAGTCGGCAGTCGGCACAAAATACAAAGATTACAATACAGGTTACCAATAGTACACAAGTATACAATCTTGCAGCCATTAAGAGGAAAATTTACTGCCAGTGTTTTAATGATTGATATCACATCATACCAGGTCATTTAGTACTGCCATATTAATCCTCTACATCATTATTCTATCGTTGGTTCAAAGTACTATAAACTTTGTTGTAGTACAAACACAAAGTCAATAACGAGGTCAAACTTATAAATTCTTAATTAAATTAACAATGGTGCCATATTAAAGATATTTCAGTTAGGGATATCCCGGTTTCCTAATATATGTATTTATAGTTATACAATAGAACCAAGTTGTTCTATGGTTATACATGGTAGATTGCCTTCTTTTGTTCTGCGTTTGTAATTTGTCCATACTGTTAGTCTACAATCTCTCTGGGCCCATAAGATAAATATAACAGTATTGTCACTTTAAACAAAAAATTATTAGTATTGCGAATCATTTGCTGAGTGTAAAAAATGTGCATTCATATTGTTAATATCAAAGGGTTTGTACCGGGAAAAACCTTTATTCAGTTTTATTAAACGTTTGCATGACAGTAGTTAAAGAGCAATTTTAATGAATTTTCCTTACCGTAATAATATTGATGGCATCTTTTAAACCATTATATTTCTTTTTCTTCGATGATAATTCTTGATTAGCACCAGAAAATCTGCCTAATAAATCTTTAAGCGATTTTTTAACGGACGGTTCAACTATATCATAGTTGACATCTTAATAATAAAAAAAATAATTGCATTCAGAAATTACCATCAACAAACAATGTTGACGACTTACTAATAAAGTTAAGTACAGCTGTGCTTGCAACTAAATTTTTGGCATAAATTCTTTGCCAAGAATTTACAGCCGTATCATCTTTTGTCAAAATGTCCAAAACAACATCACATAGTGTATTTTCGTATCGTTTATCAGTAACGGTAGCGATTTTCTTCAGAAAAGGTTCCAAATAAATGCCGCACTTCTCTTCGTTTTTTGTTTTCAGCAATAAACTTTTAAGGTTTGGCAGATTTTCCAACAGTTTTTCTTGAAGATCATATGGAAAATATTTATTAGTATCATTATAGATAACTCCCAGAATGAGTAGATATTGGTCCACTGTTAATTGAGCATTTTGATGTGTATCGATAAGTTTAATTAAATATTCTATTAGAAAACGTGAATAATTTTTCATTTCAAATAAAGGTAACATTAAATCCTCGAAAACTGAAAAAAGAAAAAAAATTGATATTTTTACTATTCATGCTTATAATTATGCAGATTTAATAGTGAATTTTTAACCTAGATTTCATGCAGATTTTAATTAAATTTGATGTTTGTTTTCATAAAAAATACCTGCTTTTAAAGAACAATGATAAAGAGAAAGAGCTCCTACATAATTACAAATTATGTTAACTTACCTATTAAACCACATTTTAAATCATTAAAACCTACATGACCAATAGACCAAAGAATTGATTTAGCAACGTGCGATCTATTTTGATACGAACTTAATAGACTCGTATATTTTGATATACTTTCAGTTAACCATTTCGAGTCATTTAAAGCAATATATTGTAGAAATACTAAATAGCCAATTACTGGAAGACCTTTACTTATATCAATAGCCATTGTAGTTAGTACTATGTCGAAATATAAGCGAGCATTATTTGTTCCAACTTCATTTATTGCCTTTTCAATTGTTGCTCTAATTTTTGATGGCAACTTGAAATTAAATATTTTGAATTAATAATGTGAAATATAAGCAAATCCCTTGATCACTTACACCGCTTAAAGGAAAATCATTTTTTTCATTTGAAAATAACGATTCTTTAATTTCAATTGGTACTTTTAAATTTAGGAAACTAGCTAAATCTTTAAGCCAAACTATTGGTTTATCTGGAATTAATTTCTTGGATTGAGAATAAACTGATATAAACTCCTGGCTGTCAATCTATCAAAAGCATATGTTTCAGCTAAGATTTTCGTTTCCGCCTCAGCATACAAACCGATTTTAACGCAGTTTCTATAGATTTGGGTTTTTTAGATTTCGGCAATTCTTGAGTACCCTTTGACGTCTGCTTCTTTTCCGGCTTTTTTGCCTGTGTACTTTTTGGTTTTTCAGCTTGTTTAGTTTCTTTATTAACTGGCTGTGCTTTATTACTAGAATAAAGTGTACGAAGCTGAGATTTAGGTACTAAAAAAAAGAAAAACAAATTAAAACATAAATAATATAATAGCAGTAATTTTTACTCACAGACTTCTTCAATTTTAACTCCATTTAATTTATCTGCTTTCGATTTTTTATTTTTCTTTTCAGCTTTGTTTTCTGCAATTTTTTGTGGTGGAATTTTGCTGCGTCGTTCATTTTTACCACGTACAACTTCCCATTGTCCAGACATTTTCGTATACTACTAAATTATATATTTAAATTTAAAGTAATTAATAAACTTAAACAGAAAACTTCCGAATTGAAAATGAAAATAACAAAATAAAATCTAACCTAAAATTAAAATCAAATACAAGTGTAACGAAACTTTGATGACGTGCCAATGACGGCTTCCACGTCACTTATGGAATTAGCAACATGGCAAATTTGAAATTTAGGGAGAAAGGAGAAAATCTAAAACCGAAAGTATTGCAATTTGCACCGATTGCATGTTTAATATATTCTTTTTAAACATTCGAATAAATTGGTAAAGAGATCCTGAAAAGTATAAATTGACATGTTGCTTTTTATTTATTTTTAAAAAACTCAAAAGGTAGGCAACGCAAGATCTCGTGTATCATATGAGTTCGGCTAAGACCAATGATTGGTTGGGTACGGCACTACTTGCCTTACAATTCGTCCGAAATTACTGTTTTCTGAATAGGTTTTTTATAAAAATAAAAAATTAAAACCATGATTTTTTCAAATTTTTATTTTATCCAGAAACTTAAACAATACAACTGTGACAATATATGCCTTATTTCACTTTAGTATACAAATTACAAACTGAACTGAATGATTAATTTTTCCAAAGCAATGAATAGACTATAGATAGAAACA
The DNA here is from genome assembly GCA_949748235.1 of Platypus cylindrus. NCBI lineage: Eukaryota > Metazoa > Arthropoda > Insecta > Coleoptera > Curculionidae > Platypus > Platypus cylindrus. The sequence continues at coordinate 5,311,187 of OX456489.1, read as the reverse complement.
TTTTATATACACACTATTATTTATCAAAAAAATTTCAAGCAGCAAAAAATTTTGAAACTCGAAATTAACTATAAAATTTAAATGTGTACGTACATATTTCTTAGTTACAACTGAAAGTATGTATCTTCCAGTTAAAAATTGAGTAGTTACATAGTTTAAATCGATTCAACATTGTGATGTAGAATCTGTAATAAGTTATATTCAATTCCAAAAAATTTAATTTATTCTTCGTTGCGCTAATAATTTACAATTTGTATTAATATTAATCCCAAATGATAGTAAAAGACATAGGCAAAAATACGCCTCAAAGACCAGCTAATACAAATGCTGATATAATTTTAATAAAAAGCAAATACATTGACGAAATTAACAAGATAGATACTACTGACAATAAAATTGAAAATGAATGTATTATAGACATACTAGGATAACTATTCATTTTAAACGTGCACCGCATCCCGCCCAATCAGCTCAATCGGCAATATATTAATACAAAAAAAATACATATATTTGCAACAATGGAAAAATATACGGAATTCACTGCAGATTTAAAATGAATTTGAGATAGTAAATAAATAGACAGTTTATACAATAATCTAATTGATAGGTGTGTTATCTCTTAAATAATTAATTGATTTTCAAATATGTACATAGAAAAAGGAAAAAATTGTCATCAGGTGTATGTGAGATCGATTAGAACATACTAATACCACCAGTTTAGAGATCCCTCTACATCGTTTTAATACCATACATTACATTTTAGTATTGAGATAAAGAATGCACGATAAATGAAAATTGCTGGTTCTATGGTTCTAAATTCTTTTCTTTTTTTTTTTTTTGCAGTTTTATGAGCAATAATCAGTGAAAACCATTTTGATTTTAGATTTATACAAGTTTATATAAATAATGTATATTATCTTATATTAATTATAAATATAATTAATAATAATTCTCATAGCTTAATCAATAGATAAATTACATCCAAAACAAAATTAAATTAAATTAGAAACTCATTAAAAAAAACAATATTGAAAAAAACGAAATTTTGAAACAGACAATTTCTTTTCAAATCAAAAATATTAAACAAAACAAAAAACTATTTCGAATCGTTCAAATAAATTTTTTTTATATTATAAGTATAAATAGAGGGCACTGAAAATTGTTAAAAAATTCAATAAAACAACGAAAACAACTAGATAAATATTTCGATTGAAAGTGCAGCCACAAAGGACATCTTGTGGTGCAACTTAACTGTAAATCTGTAACTACACAGTCAGAATTTCCTAAGATTGAACTTTCAGATACTAATTTCCAAGGCCATCAAAAACATCTCGTGGCTTCCCAACTATCTATTTGTTCTATAAAAATTTTCGTTTTTTTTCAAAAGAAACATAAATGAACCATTAATTACAATGACATAACTTTTCAATTGCTCTGAAAATTTGGCAAAATTGGTACCTGAAAGTGCTGAAGTTGTTCATTCATACAATTTTCAAATCAGAAAATTTTGATACGTGTAGCTGCAGTTTAATTTCTTTTATCGATAAATAATTCGTTTCGCATCACTGTTATACTTGTGTAACTTATTACTACGATTAAAAATGTGAACAATTTTTTTTTCCTCGATTACGAAAGTTTTTAACTTTACATTAGGTATTTCTTATATAAGAATTCTATGAACATTGGGATATATTAATAAGATTTAAATACATAATAAGAACAATTACAAATTATTCTAAGCATAATGTAAAAACTTTCTAATTGAATTGGCAAATCAATCGCAAGCAATATATATTACACGTTCTTTGTTCTAATAAACAATTTTTTTTATTAATATATCACACAAAACACACAATAAACTTGCCTTCCTACTATCAATTTCTTTTCTATTTAATTAAATGGAAAGCGAATTGAAGATAATGACACAAAGGCTTTAATTATTAAACACTGAGGATGAAAAATGAAAAAAATACGTTGTCGTCAATAATCGAAAAGAAAACATTAATAGAAATATAGATATAAATTGCAAAAACGATATAATTTTTTTTAGTAAATTGTTTTTTATTTTTATTTTAAGTATAGTATGTTGCTGTTTGCTATTCAAATTATTATTATTGAATAATTAATAATTTGAATTATTTAAATTATCACGACTCTCCGTTACCACTGTCATTGTCATCTATTTCCGCATATTCAGAACCCTCATCATCCGAATCATCCTCCTCATCATCATCATTACAATCCTCATCGTAATCATCATCATAAAAATCTGTCATTTCTACCTGGCTATCGACATCGGATGGTTTTACCTGAATTGAATAATAAATAAATCAAGTATTATTTTTCCTTTCTAAACAAATTAATATATAATATCTTATAAATAATAATATAAGGTAATATCTTATCAATTTGAAATTGCAAATAATTTATTTGATCACCTGTGTTTTAATACAATAATCTTCAAGTGTAAGTGGTACTTGTATTCCATCTTTTTCTGCTTCCGCTCTAGCAGCTGATGCTTGTTTTCTGAAAATTTCAAATTTTCAAGTAAGAAAGTTCAACAAAACGATTTTTTTTTTAAATTTTTAAAAGGTCACCTTATGATATTTTCATATTCTTTATCTTTGCCTTTTGATTCACACCAACGTCTATACATTACAGATGCATCAACATTAGCTGGACTGTATGTATTCGGTTCATTAAGTAGCGAAATGACAGATAGAAGAATGGTTCTTACATTTTGAGTAGGATTCCAACGTTCACATGGTAATTCACCAGATTGTGGATCATCTATTGGTGGATGTAAAATACTTATACATAAATCGCCGTTCTAAAAAAAAAGATTAAAAATCATTTTTTTTCTCATTTATAAACTTATTTAAAGAAATCAGAAAACAAATGTAAACAAAAGACGACAAATTGCTTTTTTTACCGACTTACGTATATGACTAACAGAGTTCAATTACCTTTCAAATTAACAAAACAATAGTCTGCCCGGTTATTAATTGACAATGTTCCAATTGTGGATTGTCCTTACTCTTTAATAATAAGCTACGATTTGTATAAAAAAAATTTTATGAGACATTTTAAACCCCTCCATCAAGCATCGTTGACAGATGCATTTGCATGTTTTTAGCGATAGAAATATAAATTGTAAATATCTGGTAAAAAGATAGAGAATGTTTTATCTCCATAATGTGAATCTGTATTTGTTTCAACTGTATCATTATAAATTTATTAGATGGTGCAACAAGTCTCTCTATAGAGACAAAATCCGGTGTCTCTAAAAAATAATGTTTGTTCCCTTTTAAGATAGCCCTGTGGTTATTTTATCCGTAAACGGATAAAATAAAATAAAATGCTTCCTGCTTTTTTTACCTTGATAAAGTATGTTGACCTAGAGTATTAAACTTACCCACCTTGATTTAAAAAGTACTAAAAGAGCATACAATTAAATAATTACTTATAGAAAAAGGACTTAATTGTAAATTAATGATTCTATATTCTTTCTTAATATAGCCTATTTGATCTAGGTGCCCACTAGTTTAACGAATTTCCTCATGTTTCAATTTCTCTTTGCATTCATAGAAATTAAAAGTTTCAAAAAGTCATAGGTATAATCGAAGTGAAAGTGAGAATTAAATATCATGAATTACATATTACATTACATGATTTCTATTGCATTGTACTACTTATACATACCTCATAAACATTAGGATGCCATACTTTTGATACAAATCGAATTGATGGAGGTGAATATGGATAATCGAGTGGAAACCTCATACGCGCCTGAAACACACACAAAAAAAAAATAGGTCATTAAATAGGAATGTATAAACTATGTTGATGTTGGAAATGTTATATTTCCCTATGATCATTTTCAATTAGATGACTGCATAATTTAATGTAGTCTTGTCATAAAACGAAAATAAAACTTACTTTAAAACAACCACCCATATACAATGTATCTGGTGGTCCAAAAATAGCAACCTCCCATTCAAAAAGATTATCATCGTTCACGAGTTTCACACGAAAACCTTCAACTGGCTCTTCTTGCAGACTTTTATATTCAACGGCTAAAGCACGTAAAGCACTATTTTTACTAGATTTATTCACTGCCATTTTTTAACATTTATTTTTCACAATCAGCCAATGATTGTCCTAAATTCTAAACTGAATTTATTCTAGATTAAATTAAACACTAATTTCCACCAATCAATTGACTGTCTATTCAATTCAAATAAATATAAATGACGCCATTAATAATCTACTCAATTAGCAATAGCTCAAATAGTATTATTTCTTTATTTATATAAATATAGTAAACACCTTAATTCTGTTTTACAAGATTTTCTTTGTTTTTTTCAGAATTAAACGAGAAAAACTAAAAATAATGAACAAAAACAAAGGATCTTTTACCCACTCTAACTTTACACTTTTTAATTTGGAAACTGACAAATGTCATCTGGCAACAAATGTATAGCGCAATAGCGCACTTGATTTGTTTTAGCATCTTTCTTTGTTTTATTTGCAGGAAATGTCGAATCAACCGTCTTTGTTCTGTTGTAAATGCGTGCGAGAGAACAGCGCACTTTCTGTTCAAAAACTTGCAATTAAATTAATTGTGGACTTCAACTGCACTTTTGTTGCAATTCAAGTATATATACACAATAATTAATCAAAATTTAAATTAAACAATTATTTGATTTGATTATCTTAAAGTCATCAAGACACCAGTTTGCCCAAATAATTTAATTAAAATAAAAAATTTCTTTTCTATTTTCTATCAAAAAAACCGAAATGAAAAATGAAAGAAAAGAAAAAACTGCTTACTGTTACAGCAGAGTTAACACTGAACAGTGTTACGTTACTACTTAGTCCCATCCTAACCTAATCCCTATTCCCTAGTCCCTACTAGTGCCTCTAGTGGTCTGTTGACTACTAGTGATCATTGGACTGGACTACTGGAAAAAATATTAAAAATTAAAAAAATGAAATGAAAATTTTAAAAACAAAATTAACTTTTTAAAATAAAATAACGGATATTCTATTATGTATCCTCCCTAATTTTCTTCTTTTTTTCGTTTTTGAGTTGACAATTTGACAATTAATATAATCGACGTCTGTCTGATGCATCTGTTTGTGCAACAATTGAGTTTGTTATGTTTTGAAAAATGAACAATAACCTTTTAAAATATTTTATTGCAAATTCGAGAAAATTTAAGGCACCACTTTCATTTAACAATAAGCATAATTATTTGAATTTTGCACGCTATAACAGTTATCTTTTAACATCATTTTACAATGAAAATATACAACGTAAAACACAAGTCGATAATTTTAGATGTTATTGTAATAAAGCAAATCCTTCAACAAATAATAAATTAGCATCTTTAATGCATTTTCCTGAAATAATTTGGCCTTCACCATTTAAAACATTAAAAAATCTTATATTAGTTACATTTATAATAAAGCCATATTTTGATAGGGATTTTACATTATCCGATTTTATATTTGGATCTAAAAAAGCAGTTGAAGTACTATATTTAATCATCTTTATTTATGGTATTTCATAAGGTAATTCAACTTTTAGGTCGTTACGAAGAAAATATCGGAGGGCCATCTTGCCAAATTGGGTGGTTTAATTACTGATGATATAATTCCCATAATACAAAAAGCAGTTTCGTTAATGTCATTAACTCAGAGGGAACTAATATCCATTAATTTTGACGATATTTATTTTGCATTCCCATATCAAGTATGTGTCTATTTACTTTAATCACCAATTATGTGATATACATTAAATTTTTCGTAGATTGGAATTATTTTTAAAGATGAAGACGATCCACAAAATCAAAAACGTTTCGTTGAAATTACAATGGTTTATCATATTCTGAGAGGATTGGGCGAGATGAGAAAAAGAGGTGAAGAACCACCAATGAATTTGGGCATGATGCCTGAATATCAACCGAGAGTTTATATTTGTAACTGTCGTTTTATTAAAGAATTTACTAAAGGTGTTGAAGATGATTGGACAGTAAATTTATTGAACAGTTTTCCAGCTCAAGTAGATAATTGAAGAATAAAATTAAAATAATGTATTTGGAATGATATACTAGATAAGGATTATACCTCAAAAAATAATTTTTAATAAATTTAATTATGCGATGTGTATACAAATGTGTTTAATTATGTAAATGTTGATTATTAAGTATTTTTACATTTTTTACTAGCGGTTTTTGTTATTAGTCATTATTTGGATAAACTTTGTCTGGTAAAAATTCCTTTCGGATTGGGTAACATTTTTATCAAGATTGTTCGTTGAGGTTGTAGAATTTAACAATTTAATTACTAAAGGCTAGCAGATACTGCAGTTTTGTCTGGAATGCAATGACAAAAAGTTGCATAACATTCTGTTTTGGAATTAATTCTGTATTTATTTTAAATGGCAGAAATTTACGTTTAGTTTACCTCATTTTATTAATAGCAGATAGTAATTCAATATAGTGCAATTCATTATTTATAAAATTTTAGTTTCGGAAAACATTTTTGTTCTTGTATGTCGGCAACCCAATATACACATCCAAAGTCAAATATATTTTAACCTGAGAACGCAATTTCGTAACCTACATTTAGAATTTAGACAATTGTAATTTTCCTGTAATCAAAGTTATAATTAATTTACGGAATTTACGATTTTTACTCCTCATTTAATGTGCATTTCTAAATACTAAAACAATGTAATAAATGAAATTTACCACAAAATTTAATTGCGAATGAAATAGAGAAAACTCTATTACCGATTGTACAAAATCAAATCATAATCTGAATTTTGTTGTTCTCGCTGTCCGTCCACATTTTTGGATAAGAAGAAGCGCCGCGCAGTGCAGTAGTAATCGTGGTTGTTGGTGAATATATTTTGTTGTTTGTGAACGGGAAAATCAGAATAACAATCATGGCGAATCCAAGAAAGTTTAGTGAAAAAATTGCACTTCACACAAATCGTTTAGCAGAAGAAACGGCTGCCTTCGAACAAATAATGAAAGAAGTTTCAGTTGTTAAGGTAGTAGAAACAAAAATGTTTACTTGCGTAACCTCTCTTTAAAATATAAAAGGAAAAAAAATTGATGTAAAATTTGTACCCCGAATAGAAACATAAACAACATCTTGACTGCTTAAATTTTGCAATCAACATAATGATGTTTATGTATTAATTAATTAAGTAGTTAATGATCATATTCGGTGTTATTGTTTTTAAAAATATTTTTTTTTCAGTGATTTCATGGAATACTGTGAGTGTGTGGATGTGTGTGTATTTGTGTGTGTGAACATTAATGTTGCTGGATCTTTCATTTAACAAATGTTATGACAATCGATATTTTAACGAACGATGTTTACTAAAGAAAGAAATAATAACAACAAATAATTAAGTAATTAATAGGTACTGTAAATTCTGGAGTAATACATAGTTGATATCGAGGAATCTTAAATTTTTAATTAGATTTGGGAAACTATCAGTCAAATTTATGCTTTGTTTATTGCTAATATTGATATATATACTGCTACATACTTGCTATATATTGATCTTTAATTTACTGTAAACATAAGCGTATTTTGTTTGTCTAATAATAAATGATAACAAAATATGTATTCGGAAAGCTGTGCGAAATTTTTCAAAATTTCCTTTTCATTTCCAATAATAATCAAGTATGTATATTAAAAATACATATAAAATAATTATTCGTTTAATTGAACATAATAATTTCATTAAATTTATCGAAAACGGAGAGAGATAGAGAGATGATATTTATACTCGGTGCATGGTACTTGAAGAAATAAATCAATATTTGCAATTGAACATTTAAACTAAAAGTATGCTTTGTAATTTGCTGCTTTTAATCTATAATTTTGAGGCATCTCCTATTCCTTATTTGTAAAAACTCAACTGGAAATATTTAGGCTAAACTAAAAGCAACAAAACTGGCCATCTATTTACTTAATGATGATTAAAGTTATTGTAGTAGGTAATAAATTATAATGTCCTCGGTCATTTTTAATTACAATTTATTGTCTTAATTCAACGATTATTTTAAAATGCTAGAGAACATGGAACTACATAATATTTGTTTTCTTTTTTTCCTTTTTTTTTATCTACAACTTAATTAGGAACTATTACTTTCATTTTATTCTATTAATTTATTGGAATATTATTTACTAGCAAACAAATAAATAATATTCATATATGTATTATTTTGATGAATGGAACGACTGAATGAGTAATAAAAATCTCTATTTAATTACTTATATCTAAGTATTGCATATGGATGAATGTCTATTTTGTAAAACAAACAGATAGTGTTTAATAGGAAGGTGTTTTGTTTACAATTGTAAAAAAAAACTTATTATGCCAGCCACCCAATAGTCTATTTACATATTCATGCTGTACATTTTCAATTAATAATCAAAGTAAAGGTACAGCACACCAATAGAATGATATTATCTATTATAGATAGAGAATGTGCAAGTTTAAAAATAAAAAAAAAGCACTTAATAATAATAATAATTGTTTACCAGGTGCTGGTGCGTTTTGTTTAAAAATGCATGCATGCTATTGCCGCATCTCGACCACCATCTTTATTTGGATTCGCTCCAACAATTTTTTTTTAATTTTTTTTTTTTTAATGAAAACTTGTATATTATTTGTTGAAGTAGGAGAAAGAGTCATGTTAGAAATTACCTGTAAATGACTGTAGCAGACGGATATAGATATAAACCTAGAACGGGTTGACAATGTACATAAAAAAAAGAATAACACGAAAATTCTTAAATTTCATTTAAAATTAATTGAATTAGTAAAAAGAAAAGCCCCAAAACCGCAGCAAAAATAATCCAAAATTAAACAGTCTTAAGTCAGTATCTGTATACAGGGTGGCCATTTGCTATCTACTATTATGGTTAGATTTTTAATGAGTAAAGTTAAAAAAAATGATTAAATTAGCACATTTTAATAGAAATTCTTCGTCCCTTTTCCATTTGATTTAAGATGTACCTACTGAATTCAGAAACATACTGAAAATTTTAATTTTCTTGAATTCTTAAAAGCTATTAGTACTATTATATACTCTATACATATACTATTATAAAAGAGAAATTGAAATTTGATAGAATTCACGACACGTGAACAATGTATCGATTCAACACAATCGCCACTTCAAATTAAATATAAAAATCGTAGAAAATCGTTTACATAATTCTTTCTCAATTTTGCATAAATTTATCATATTTCTAACTTGGCTAGTAAATTTTTTACCTATACAAATTGATAGAAAATGACCACCCCGTATATAGTATACAGGGTATATGTAGAGATATATACATAAACAAAAATTTCTCTATAATGTTGCAGGTAGCATCTCCTCATTTTGATCGTTCGGCACGATCAAATAATAATAATAAAAACACATTGAGGATTGCTACTACTCATCAGGTTGGTGGTGGTGGTGGATCTAATGCACTAGGTGCATTTCGGGGTGGTTCATTGCCTGATGTAACAGTACCACGTTCTTCTGATATAAAAGTATCACCCCCGCATCCCTCTTCTTCCAGGGTAAATGATTACGAGAATAGTACATGCGATTCAATAAAAACAGCGGTAAAGGTGATGTTGTTATTGGTCTTAATTAATTCGCTTTAAATCGATTTTTGCATTGTTATTTTTTAATTTTTTTGGTGTTTCAATTTTTTTTGTTTTTGTTTTTGTGTTAAGGAAGTATGACACTAGATAGGGAGATACCATTTTCGATCTTCTATGGCTCAGTTTTTAGTTATAGAAAAAGTTTAAATTAGCGGAATTAGCGATAAAATTTGGTCTATTTTTGCTAATTTAATCTTTTTTTAACTAAAAATTACTTATCCATACAAAAAGAAAGAAAATGACGTCTTTGTACACAATTTTTCTAAAATTTCTGAGCATAATCATGCGCATTATGGACGCTTGATGAGTAATGCGCATGCGTATGTGATACATTTTAATAAGATTCATTCTTTGAAGTGCCATAAATCCGCTATTCTCTTCTACAGCTTCATGTTTTTGTAAATAGTACATTACTTTTGTTATTATTACAATAAAAAGATGTGTTTTTCTTTAGTTGGTGTACTATTAGCTGGTTGTATTTAGAGTTATTTTAGGGTTCCAGTATTACCTGCATGAAACCTATAGGTATCCATAATATTTTTTTAGGCGATTGATCCTTTGCATGTTGTATTTTGTTATTATTTAATTTTTAAAGCTTCATTTTAAGGCTAGAAATTTGCATATTCAGTTTTTTTAAAGATTGAAGAACAATGGTTGCGACTAAACATGATTGCAATCAAATTAATTATTAAGTTCAGTGATTTTTAATTGTATGCTAATCGCTGCTCCTCTAAAAGAAACTTTTTGAACATGCCGTGCCATATGGACTTTTTTTTCTTCCTATCACATTTGTATTGCCATTATAATAAATCTTTAATTTTATTTATCTGGTTTCGGTATCGATTTAGCATATTAAATAATAATAATAATTATTGTTTTCGATTCATATCCGGTTGTTGTTGTCGATAAAAACAATATACATCTAACATTACCTTTTCTAGGATTGTTGGCTGTTTTGGAGTTGTTTAAAGGTCTTTGATTTCAATTGTGAATAATAACGAAACAATGTTTTAATTTCCATTCGAAAAATATTAATAAAATTTGTTTAACACAATAAATAAAAGCTATACGTTTATAGCTTAAGACTTGTATCAAAGGTTTTTCATTGTATTTTACTGGGTTGATCATTCGTTCTTCAAAAGAATTATCAAAATATAAATTTTTAGAGAAGTTAGTTTATGACATCATAAAATAGTTCAAACTATGCCTGAATATTTCTTTATACTTACATAAAGCATGTGTAATGCTTCAGCATTTCTTTTTTGGCTTGAAATAGTCCCTTACCTTCAAGAATATTTACTAAAGAATCGACTTATTTCAATAGATATTAAATAAATGGTCGTAAACAGTTGATTAATTCTGAGGAAATTATCTATTAATTGTTAATCTTTATTGTGTATTTTCATTAAATTGTTGATGACTTGAATAAACTTTTGGATGATATATTAGGTGGAAGTGTTCTATTCAAGGATATTGACTTGTAATAACTAAAGTTATTAGTAACGTTACTCTGTAATGTAGCACCCACTTAGGACTAGTTGATATCTTTAGCTGATCACTCTGTATACTATTGAATGAAATATACATACAAAGATGTCATGCAACAAAGCTTATACTATAAGAAAAAAATATTTTAACTGTGCAGACACAATTTGTGTAGCATTTATCTTCTTCCAACATATTGTTATAATTATTATTGCATATTTTCAATTTTTTTTTTTAGATTATTTGTTTAAAGTTTGTGAATGTTTCTCTCTTAGTTAAACAAACTATGTAGCGCTTGTAATTTGTACATAAATTATATGTATATATATGTAAAAATTCAATGTGTAAAAATACGTAGAATTCTATATGCCCCGATTTTTATTTTTGTATTTTTATTATTTTTTTTTTTTTATTTTTTTTTTTTTGCAGCCAAACGATGATCCGCCACAATCCAGAATGACAAATCAAAGTACACGACAAAGTCGTACCAGATCACCAGGTGGTCCAATACGTAGTACACGTGATCGAAAACCATCACCATATTCTAGTGGTCCATATTTAAGTCCGCCATCGGATACTGGCTGGCGTCGAACTAATAGCGATTCAGCTTTACATCAAAGTGCAATGCAGGTACATATATATTATACTTTCATAATTAAGTATTATTATTGTCATGAATTAAATGCATTTTTTTCGTAACAAAACTCATTGATTGTTTTTTTGGCTGATTATAGGTTGGTAATATAGAGCGAAGTGATCCAGCACAAAGAGTATCCTGGAGTGTTTTACCAACGGTTAATGGTCCTGATAGAAGTTCCGATGGAAGACCAAGATCTAGTTGTGATATTCATCATCGTGTACCTGGTATTCAGTAAGTTTTGTTAAAATTATGCTAAATCAACACGGAATTGAACTCTGGAAATGTTCAGAAAAACATTCTTAGCTGCCTGAGAAGATATTCGTAATCTTATGATTAACGTTTTTTAAGACTTATAATTCTGTTCAGTATTATTCTGTGTTAGCGCCTTGTATAGCTGGCTGCCCTGATGGATTCCTTATATTGACTGATGCATTTATTTCATTTTCCAGTGTATACCCATCTGCCCATGATCCAACAATGCCACAAATACCAATTGGAAATAATACAGGTTCATTACCAGATTTAACTAATATGGATTTTACGTCACCAATACATGTACCCTTAGATCAAGACCATGATAGTTCTCCATATAGTTCTGTAAGTGTATTAATTTCAATTCTCTCTCTCTCTGGAACTGATGCATTAATTTATTTTCATTTAAAAATTCCATTGAACATGCTTAGTTATATTAATATATGCGTATTAGTAAGTTGAAGATATGTATGTAAGCTATTCTCTCTTTTTTTGTTTTTTAGAGTCCTATAAATACCAGTCCATCAACATTATCGCCCACTAGCATGATGCCTGGTGTACGAACAACACATAGTCGGTTTAATTTTCCACAACATCTTTCGGTAGGTAATTGATTTCTTTATGGATTTACTTGGAAGTTGAAAATGTTCATACTTTCAAGGTCGATAAAGATTCAATAAGAATTATTCGTCTAAACTAATCTCTTGAAACTAAATTAATTCTAGGGTATTATATTAATGAGCAATAACGAAAGATATGTCGGTGTATAGGTATATTGCATATAATCTAATATGAGTATTATGTATGTGCAATCAATTTTAAATATGAGATAATTATGCTACGTTATGCTTTCGTCCTAATTTGAGTGAATTCACGTTTGACATGTTGGTTAAAATTGACGAAATATGAACGATTATTAAGAATCAGAGTTCTTGTAAATTTATAATTACGAATGGAATAATTCGTAATTTCAGAATACGTTAGTAACCTTAACAGTAAATTACCACTGCATTTTTCTAATATACTTACGTAATACTCTTTTTAGATTGTACATACTGTACATGTCCAATTTAGCTTACATTTAGTAAATAAATTCCATTACGAAGAATTGATTACTTTCTTGCATGTCTATTTTTATTATTAAATTTAGATGTATTTTTGTTTGGCTTTATGTGCATCTTTTTAAACATATTATTTTATTCCATTTTTTTTATTTGCGCCTATTTTTTGGGTCGTTTTGTTACAGAATCATTTATCAGTTCCAGATAGTTCTAGGTACCATCATCATCGATCTTTATCTCAGGTAGGTATGTTCGATTTTTATTATCTTTATAAATATTGATTTTTAAAATTACACAAACATTCTGTATATCGGTTTCTCGTATGTTGCTTTAAAAATTTGTCAATATTTTTATCAGTTGTATTGAGATAGTAAATAAAAAAAAAAAATGTATAAATATTAGGCAAAAAAATACATATATTTTTCTTATATTTCAGAATGATAAAAATATAGGAATAGATTCAACAGATTTTACACAATTAGGTTCTTTAACTGGATTATACCATCCACCTGGATCACCATCATCTTCAGTGGTAATGCCGATTCTAACCCTTAATTGATAATAATTAAAATTGATTCGAAAACAATAATTCCTATTTTTAGCAATTAACACAAATCGATGGTTATCGAAGTCCACGTCCAAGTCCGCAACCATCACCAACATTAGGTACTGGTGGCGGGGGAGGCGGTGGAGGTGGTGGTCATTCAGCGCCGTGCAGTCCAGGCGAACCAAGTCCCCTATCGAATGAATACCATATACATAACCCAAATTTCAGCAATTCCAATTTTCAACAAGACTTCGCTCAGTTAACGGTTGTAAGTAGTATTTTGATTAAATTTGATTTGCGATCAGCAATATACTAGTTTTAATGTAATTAATTAATTAATTAACTCAGAACACATTATTTTTTAATTCATTTCATCATTTTTTTTTATTGTTTTCTATAAATAATATGAGGAAAAGATAACTTGAACTCTAGTGCTCAGTTTATTTCATTTTAGAGTAGACAGTTAAAAAAAAAAAAAAAAACAGAGCATTTGTAGTTCAAGTAATTAAAATAACAAACACGACGTTTTCTAATAGAAGAAATTATTATTATTTCAATTGTTACTACAAAATCATTAGTTCAAGTTTGTTATTATCGTCCACTGGTGCACATTAATTTATACTGTCAATATATTCAGGCATATGCATATATGCAACCACACTGATCGGACGTGGCTTATGTATCTACAAATGAATGAGAAATTCTATGCGCAATAAAATCGCGAAACTGCTTAATTCTCTGTATAGTTACAGCTTATATTGTACCTTTGCTGTGCATAGATTAGTCGCTCTAGTCCTCTAGAGTTACAGGATAGTGTGTAGTGTAGATTGAAGTACACACTTGGGCGATAACAAACAGTCTTTATGATAATGATGTTTTGTTCTGATAAATCAACGCCATTTATTTTAAAGGTTCGTGGACATTAGCAAGTTAAATTTGCTAGAGTAGCTATTTAATAGCACTTGCTACATATATATACCTTTGTGAAAAAAAATTTTGCTAGATTAAGTTCTGCAAACTCTGCTCTCGCAGCAAGTACTTGCGGATGGGCCTAGTTTACGTGCTGTTTAAAAATCTAGTGATTACTACTACTTACTACTTTCAACAACTGTTCTGATAGTTTTGCTGTAAAGGGTGCAACAAAATGCTCTTGCACGGTTTGGCAGTTACAGTTCGGTTTAAAAAGAAATTTAATTAAAAATGTTCAATAAATTTACAAGAAATATTTAAATTTAGTACTAACGGATAAAAAACTAAGGTCCATAGATGCTCATCGACTAATCCAATTTGCACCTCAAATTTTCCTTTTGTCTTTTTTGGAAAATGAAGGATTTGTTAGAGTAACTTATACTCTAAAGCAAAGCTAGTAACAAAAAATTTCGCAAATTACTTGATAATGTCCACAACGCTTTAGTTGTTCAACTGGAAGTTGAAATTATGCTGAAATTCCTTTTTTTTTCTGTTCTAAGAAATTAAATTAATTAAAAAATTAAATCTATTGACTAGTAGAATTATCTAGATAGTAGTAACAATCTAACATATTATTCATATTATTATGTTTATGTCATTGGCGTGCCAAACACAGGGAGTGGTAAGTCATGTTTGTTATGTTTAGTGCACTGTTATGTCTGCCCTTAATTAACAATATCCCTGAGAAGAATAAAGAAAAAGAAACATTAATTTTCTCATACAAGCTTTCCTAGTTTTATCATAAAGAGTTTTATTTTCATGATTTTCTATTCACTAACAGAAAAATTGCCTTTTGTGTTCTATTAATTACGGAATATCGATTATAAGAATTAATAATAATCGTATTGGTTATTAATTAAACAAAAGACAATATGTCTGATTAATATAACATACCATTATATATTATGCAGCAGCCATATTTGTCATCTTATGTTTTCATTACTAGTATGTAGCAAATCAAGCTTTCATTTTCATTATCCTTCTAATTGATGCTAGTGGATCACGTTGACACGTGGTAAAAACTTAATTTTCAAAATTCTGATATCAAATGGTGTTTTTTCCTGTTCTAATCAATATTTAATAAAAAGTAAAATCTGTTATGAAAATATTAGCTAATAAACTTAATGTGACTTTAAACTATATTAGAAATAAACATGCCTATTGTTAAATAACTTGTGAAATTTTATCTGATTACATTCTTTGATATGAATAAAGAAAGAGAATGAAGTATTGATTAAGTAAGCAGTAGAGAGAACTTTTATTTTTATCCAGTGGGAGGGGGGGGGTGTGGTTCTCTTTTTGATTTTCTTAATACATAATAAAATTTATATTACTATACATATTACTAATATCGAAAATCCATTAAATGTGTGTGCATGTTGTGTTATATGTAGGACTGGGCACAGCTAGTTGCCAGCCTAGTGGAGTCAGGCTGCACGTGGAGCGCTGAAATTGAGGTACCAAAATATTGCCAATAATACGTAACATAGATACTAATTTTTATATACTATGTTGTATATTTTTTGTCTTCTTTTGTTTGTTTGTTTTTTTTTTTTCTTATCTCTTTATCCCTTTGAATGTCTTTCCATCGATATATATATTTTATTTTTTTTGTTTTGGTTGAAAATTGACAGCCATTGTTACCTATTATTTTTTATAGCTTTTTATCGACACTATTTTATTTTGCTTGCGCAAAAAATACATGTTATTATTATAATTTGATAAGAAAAATATATTTATAGTTAAAAATAGAATTTATTGACTATTTTACGAGTTTCTGTATTGGAAAGACTGTTCCCAATGGTACTAAAAAGTTAAATTAATATGAAATTTTTATACGGTTTTGATAGAAACATAAAATGTATGCTATAAAATTGGAAAATAATTATTAAAATTATCAGCAGTAAAGAAAAAGCGGTATTTTTCACTTATTAAAAGATGTGAAATACTCTTTATAGATGTATAGACATAGATGGCGCTCCAGCTAGCTATTTTTAGTACGAGTAGATGGCTATGGAGCATGGATATCTTTGACAATTTTTAATCATTTTGCAGTTATTTACGATTTTAACATTGTTTGCATTGTCTCCGCTCATATTATTAGCATAAATTAAAAAAGAAATAATATGTTTATCGTTTTTTACTTATTATTAGACCGTTAAATGAATTCTAACAAAAAAAAAAAATAGAAAAGTTTGCGCGTGTACAATTTACTTTTGCTTTCGAAGGTGGTGTTTTTTTTTTTTCTATTTTCGTAATCTATTTGAAACTTATTTGTTTCACTCCTTACTGCTGCGCGCTTTTCATTATTAATAATTTCATTTTTTTAAAATTTATCATACTATATACATATTTCATTTATTCCTTATTCCTTTTTCCGTTTCAACATTCTAGAATGATTTACTAATGTATAAACTTAAGTTATAATCACTTAGAAAGTCTTTTTATTAAGACTTCTCATAGGATGTTTGCATTTATCGTTTAGAGGAGTTGAATTGACGCTTTGTTATACATACAAAAATATCTATTTTAAGCATATACATATGTATTACTTGTATGTTACTGTTTCCTATTTTTAAAACATCAGTAGAGGACTAAACGATTGTTTTTTTTTAATCTGATAAAGGACTCCGCTTATAAAAGTAACCAAAATGTTTCGGGCGTGCGCAGTAGCAGCAGGGTCCTTTATCAGATTATAAAAAAACAATAGTTTGATTCTCTACTGATTTTAAGAAAATAGGAAGTATACACGCTGTATACTACATAGATGATTTGAACTACTTTTCTATCTAAGCAAGCTTTGAGTTATACAGTCGCCATTTTGAATTACTTGTTCACATTTGGTTGCAAACTGTATAATTCTCAACGTTTCTTTTTTTACTGTAATTTATTCAGCATGGTATTTCTTTTATATTTATTATCATTATTGATAATAACATATTGGTTTAAACGTATCGTATTTTGTTATTTTTAATTTTTTTGTGATAAAATTGGATTTATTTTCTTCAACATGAAAGATTATAATTTATAGAGTTCAATACTTTGCCTGTTTATAATAAACAGGCAAAATAATTTCCCAATACATATCTAACGATAATAATTACATATATTTTTATATGTGAAAGATAAACAAGTTGGAAGAAAATAATTAAAAACTAGTTTTTCTTATGTGTATAGTAGAAATGCCAAGTAGTTTTAGATCTTTGTTTAGAGCGAGATGCAATATTATTTTAGTGTTGCATGTCGCTCATGTTTACATCCTTAGATTATTATATATGTACCTGTATAGTTTGTAATTATTTCGTTCTGTATTCCAATTAACTTAAAAAAAAAATAAAAAAAAAAATTCTTAATAGAATTCTATTATATTATGCAGTCGGATACACCAATTGGTCAAATGTATGGCGATCAAACGTCATCTAGCCCACAAATGTCACAAACACACGCGTCAAATATTCCAGATGTGACAGCTGGTGACACAAACTATTTCAGCACATCACCATCACATCAATTGGTCTATCCATCACCATCACCTGGCGGCCTACATAATACGTCTCCTAATACGCCGACCAGCGTTCCTGAAATTATTTTAACGGGTAAACAATATAATAGACAAAATAGTGAATATTAACTAGACAGTTTAATTATACGTATGCATGTAATTAGATTTTTCAGCTGGCCAGGATTTAAGTAGGCAACTGGATGGTGAATTTTTCACCGAAGAACAATTAAAAGAGGGCCTTGGATCACTGGATTTAGTAGAATTGCAAATGTTCAATAATTCGGTTGGAATACCAGAGATTGTGGAAGACTTCAAGTCATAACAGAGGTATTGATGGGAATTAGATTAGCAATAATAATTCTTTCTTGTTAATGAGTTTAATTTTATACAAATAAAAGACAACATTCTTGTTATATTATTTAATTGAAAATCATACGATTGGTTTCGGGTATTCGACAGACGTTGTTGTTAAAATAATCTTCGAGATGCATTGATGCATATATGCAACTAATATTTTTAACATTAACAAGAACTTTGTTTTTATTAGATTTTCATTAAATAAATTAATTATTCTAAATGGTGTAAATTTTATCGTTTTTCAGAGAATCGTCGTAAAATTAAAGCGAATAAATAAGTCCCCAACGTAGCAATATAATTAAAAACAAAAAAAAATAAAAACACATACATGTTGACTACTTTTATTGTGCGATGGTCTAGGATTAGTGACATTTTAAAAATAAGATAATTATGTGTTGCCAATAAATAATTAGGTGTGGAATATTGCATTTGATGCAATTCTTTCTTATGGAGATGTTGTTACATTACCGTTCGTTGTATATGTATCGTAAAACAGAACAATTAATACATTTTTAGTAGGTTTCTTATGATGTAAAAATTAGGGTGGTAGCCTTTATCATCGATTCATTTTATTATAGGTAATTATGTACATATAATATGGAAATACACGTTCAAGCAAAAACGAATATCAATTACATTTTCTGAGGTTTAATACTTCTATATGTAGTCAATTGTTTTATAAAGCAACCGATAAATTTATTGTAAAACGGAAACTATTGTTTATGACAAGGCAAAGCCCTGATTTTTTTTTCTTGAACATTTTACACCGTGTTACACTTTCTCTTAGAGAATTAATATGTAGATATTTTTTTGGGACGAATTTTTTGAGGACGTTAAATTTAAGCAAATTAAAAAAATTAATAACAAAGACTGAAGGATAGTCTTTAAAAATGACTGTTATAATCTTAACGATTTTATTATTTCGGTAAATTTTATTCTACAAAGTAATGATGCAATTAATTTACCAAATACATAAATACATTTTTATAATAGAAATTGGTTACATTTTTTATATTATTATATTGTATAAATTGTTTATCTTTTAGAATTGATAAAATTAAATTTTTTAAGATTTACCACTTTATTATGTGTCATTTACATATTTTTGTTATAATATAATAATTTCATCGTTTTTTTTTTTTTTTTAATTATGTTGTTTAAATGGAAACCTTATTATCATGCAAATTATTCGTGGTTTTGATTTAATCGTTGTTTTTTTTTTTTATAAAAACTTTGTATCGAAAAAATTCGCACAATGGGATCAAAAGATATTCTTCAGAATTAAGTTGAGAATAAATTTTTTTATAAAAGAATATATTCATGTTTTTATTATTTGTATATGTAATAGTAATACTTTTAAAATGTAGATAGACATCAACATATACATACTTACATACACATATATAATGTACATAGATTTATATGAATATGTGCGTGTTTATGTATAAATACTGTATTTTCCATGTGGTTTTTCTTAAATAAGAAATAATCAATCAAGTGCAATATTTTTTCTTTTTTACTATTATGTATATCAAACTTTTTTTATTTGTTCAAATATAATAATATGGTGAATAATTTTTAAATAAATAATTATTGTTCTTCCGATAAGTTTTCTTTTAATTATATTTAGTATATTACTCTCACTACAAATATATGCTAGATTCGTACAAGGGGTAAATACCATTCGGCCATTGGAATGTTTAAATTGTGGTTTTTTGCCATGTAGATGCCCAGTCATTTGTCGAATCATATGGTCTTACCCCGATCACATATATTATTCCGCGCATGCGTGAAACAACTTTCTATAGGAAGTAACTAGTTTTAGTTTATTCTACAATAATTTTCATTGAAATAAAAACTTCAATTTATCCAATAGGAATTTTATTTGTTTTTTCTCTATTTCTCATTAAAAAAAAATTATACACTTATTTACATACATACATAATATATCATTAGGACATATTTTGGTCTTTTTGCAGGCACCTTGATCATCATTTTACAACTTATTCTGTTCCACTTAATATTGAGTATAATAATTCATTAATTATTATCTTATCTCTTCGTTCTTTTTACTCTTTTATATCGATTCAATTCTTCACCTTCAAATCGTTGCGGAAGTGAACCAAATAGATCTTCATCGGACATATGTTCGAGCTTCAATAATTGTTTATTGTTCTGTTCCATTTGATTGTTGGTTCGAATCATTCGTTTAATACGTAAACCGGGTGGTAACATACTACGTCTTCTTATTGCCATTAAATGATTAATTATTGGAATTTTATTGTTTTTTGATACAAGTTGATCGAAAATATTTGGCTTTTTACTATTTTTAACTATCGATTGCCAAACATTCCGATTTACAATTTCATAACGATCTGGATTCAAATCAACATAGAAATCACCATTTGTTAAATCTATTTTGCTAGATTTTTTTTCTTTTATTTTATTCTCCACCCGCTCACTGGTGTTGATGCATTTACAAGTAGAATCGTCTTTATTACATTTACACCCATTTTTGTTATTTGCTTCGCTCGATTTTAATGGATTATTTGTATTACTTTGTTTAATTTTACATTTACAATTCGGATTATCTTTGCTACATTTACAACTATTTTCTTTAATCATATCATTGTGTTGATTTATAATTTTGTCATTTTGTTCGTTGTCTTTATTTGCTATTGATTCATTGTCTTCATAATAAGAATCAGAGTTGTCCTTTTCATCACTATTCTGTGGCATTGATGATGCATCTTCTTCCTGATCAATATACTCTTCATCCTCAACATGATCATCTTCATCATCGTCTTCTTCTTCGTAAGATTTCAATTTACGTTTATGAAATACTGCTAAATTATTGGCATTACATGCTGAAACAATTTGAGTATACATTTGATTTTATGTTATTGATTGATTTATTGTTATGTAGTAGATACTTTGGTCAGGATTGTTTGTTTCTCGTCTACGTCTTATATGCGGAACCAGATCTTCACTATTTCCAATTGGATCAATATCACTTGTTTCACGGTCAATCAGTGTTTCCATTATGTTTCGCTTCTTTCTAGAAAAGTAATTTGTTTCCAAATCATTTACATCATACCAAAAACGAGATTGTATATTAATTACCTTTGAGTTTCATCAATATTTTCCTCATCTCCATCAATTTCATCATCAAAATCAATATCTTCATAATCTTCAATTTCTCGTTTTAATTTCGCTTCGACTTTTTTTAATTTTTCTTTTAGACGTTTCTTAATTTTCTCTTCAATTTCTCGTTGTTTTTGCATACGATGATCATTGCGAATCTTTTCTTCTTCGTCAACTTCTTCTTCACGTTTCTCACGATCTTCATCGTTACTAGCAACCTGTGGGTAAATGATATAAGTTTCATTACGGCTGTAGATTTAATAAGTAAAATATAATAACTGAATAATATTTTATAATATTGTTATTCGTACTTGAATTAAATCAATCTTATTTGTTCCATATTCTAAATCTTCATCTTCGTTCAATTTAAAATTACGTTTATCAATATTATGATCTATATCGTCATCATCATTATCATCAACTAAACCCATATCGCTTAAAATATCCCTTAAATCATCTTCCGCTTTATTTTCATCTTTTTTTAAATGCTCCAGATTATCATCTTGCTGTTCCCGATCATCATGAGACGGTTTAGAATTCATTTCCTCTTTTTTGTCAAGTCGTATGGTTTTATGTTGATTCCTATGTTTCTTACCCGATAATGATTGTAATGGGTTTGCCATTCTACTATCTGCCATATATTTAGCATAAATGAATGGATATTTATCGCTCGCAATTGATTTATGTTTATCAGTGTCAGTATTACTACTACTGCCACTATCATGTTCTTCATAGTGATTATATTTTGCATTTGGATTTGTACTTGATGCAATTTTATTTAAATTATTCTCATTATTTCGATTATTATCAAAATTTGAATCTGTTTTAATCGATGATAAATCACGTTTGGTTTTTTCTGCTAAAGTGATTTCAACTGGAATTTTTTCCTTCGGATTTAATGGTAAAAATTTATAATGTTCTTTGTAGGGCTAAAAAAAATATTTTTGTCCACAAGTGATGATTATGTATCGCTTCTGGATCCTAATGATTTTACGCGTATTTTTCATGCTTATTGGTATTGCGCAGTATCAGTATTGCGTTACTTTTTTTTTATTGTACTTCTTGCATTAACTAACGTTTCCGCACCGCTCTAATTTATGCGTGCAAAAACGTGTTTACAGCAACAAGAAAACAACCAGTATCACGGTCAGTTTGAGTACGGTTAATAAGTCATTAATAATGTAATGCTTACAATTTTTTTTAAACGAATGGATTAACTTACTTCTAATACACCAATAGGTTCATTTTTATTAAACATAATTGCACATTGTTTTCGTTTATCATTTTCTAATTTTTCATTTTTTTTAACTGTATAATCATTATCTATATTAAAATGTAGTGGTTTTTTAGTATTATGAACAGAATCAGTGCTGTCTTCGAATTCTTGCATTTCACTAAATATTAAATTAATATTAAAAAGTAAGCAGTACAATCTACTATCTAGACTACATGATTAGGTAATATAATGGTTCTCTCCTATCTTTAAAATACAGACAACTGATAATTTAACTACCTGTTTTGATCTTCACTTTCTGGCAATGACTTCAAATAATTATATGGAGTCAGTAACATAACAATGATATAGATAGAAAAAACATGTAAATTCATAATAGAATTTGATAAGAGAAATAATATTTCAAAAGCGTTGACATTGCTTTTTCTACATGACATTTATTAACAAAAATTTGAAATTGAAAAAAGAATTTTATGATCACAGAATAAGAATAGCCACATTTTTATGATTTTGTGTTGGTCACATGGCATATGTCACGCACCACCGACTCATATTTTTGAGTTAAGTTCATCATACGGCTTATTATTAGTTTTAAAGAGGTTTATTTGTAGTTGCAATTTTTGCAAGGAAATTTTCTTTATAGTTTTTTTTTTACATACGTCTATAATGATGTTCAAATATTAAATAAAACAAAATCTAAGTAAGTATCATTTCTGATTATTATTTATTTATTTACATTTTTTTTATATTTTTGTTACACCACATGCCATAAGTTTCCCTATTTTGAGGTGTTTCCATATATATATAGACGATTCCATCTCCAAATCCAGTATTTTTACACCGAATAAAAACACGTTTGGATAAATTTAAACAAATATTACAACAAATCTACTTAGAAAGGGAACAAAAAAGACAAAAAAAATAAATAAATAAATAAGTAACCAAAAAAGAAAATATATTTTTTAACGGGTTTTACACTTAGGCTTGGCAAGGCATATTAAGAAAATTTCACATCAAATTATTTGTAAAAAAATAAAAAATAATCCCTTAAATGTAAAAAGTAGCATAAAACCCAGATACCGTAAGCAAATAAAAAGAAAAGAAAATTAAAATAAAATGTTAAATTATAGAAAAAAATAATAAAGTTAACAAATCGAGATTTTATCACAAATATTAGAATTTTTCATATAATATATCTATGTTAATAGATAACAGTCAATACAAAAAAAGGAATGAATAATAACTAAATATTAAATTCTTAGTTAACTACAGGCATATAAAATTTATGTGATTTAGTATCTCTAGTATGTTTAAATGGCCCCTTTGGTGTATCAACTAAACCAGCAGGACAAGGACCAATATTTCTTGGAGCATATTCTTTTTTATATGAAGTAAGAACATGTACATTGCTATCACCTAATGTGATATTTGATATATTTGAACTACGCGTTACACGTTCGATTTTTTGTAAATTCTGTTGCCGAGCAAATTCACCATAAGATTTAGCCTCAGACTGACCATAGAAATGACCACCAACTGACAAATTATCTTTACGGACAATTTTTGCTGGACGTTCAACCACATAATAATTGTTATTTATAGCAGATTGTTGCTGGCTACGACGGTTTGATGTTGTATTTGAAGCTGTAGCTGCTTCTTGATGTGACCGATGAATGGAACTTAAACTATGTCGATCACTATTGACCGTGGTACGTCCTTGATCATGTAGATTGCATACTGATTTTCTCATATCTAATGCCGATGAACTGGTGGCATGTAATGCTTCAGTTGAGGTCTGTAAACCTTTACGATGCAAAATTTGATTACTGATATCTTCCGATGTGATTGTGCTTTTTCTATGATGAGTAGATGATGACGATGACTGTTGTTCATGTTTCTCCTGGCGATTAGCGATATTAGTTTGACTTGATGAATGAATAATGTTATTTTGTCTAACTACATTGCGATTTTCAACGTGTTCCTGTGCTTGATGAATATGAGTTTGTGATGATGATTTCCGTATTTCATTTACAGCTTGTCCAGCATTTTTTGTTACAGTACGTGTTACTTTAACAATTGTACCATCATCCAAAGTTTTAACATCATGTGAGACATTCACTTGCTGTTTTCCACTTCTGTCAACAACATGCCCATTAGTGATTACCGTTTTCTTGTCAACCACTCTTCCAGTTGTTTGCTGATTATCAACATTTTGAATATTTGTATCGACTTTTTTAATTACTTTTCTATCAACTGTTGTTTTAGCTGTTTGATCAACACTGTCTTCATTTGCAACAATACTCTTTCTATCAACTTTTCTTGTGTACGTATTGTAATTAGTTTGATTGGTTGTTTGCATGACACTTTTGTCATCTCCGAGACTAATATGTGATTCAATATGACGTCTCTTATCAATGACAACTCGCTCTGGTGATCTTTTTGGTGTTTTTTCAAATGTTTCCTTACTAGTGGTCACACTTTCCATTTTTCCATTACCAACTGTCAGATGATCTTCATGCCGTACAACTTCAGCCCTTTCTCCTCGTACGACAGTAAACTGAGATTTTGCCATTGTAGTATCCTGGAATTCTCCAGTCATTCGAAGATTATCTTGTGGCTTCTTGACCGGTGCTCTTTCGCCCCTAGTTGGTTTAAAATCTTCCCGATTCTTAGGTGTACCAACAAAATCACCTTCTGGTTTCAAATTATCGGGATGCTTAACAATATCAGCTCGTTCTCCAGGACCATATTTCGGTTTTGTAGGTGTTTCAAATGCCCCTTCAGGGCGTAAATTGTCATGTGGTTTCTTTGGGGCTGGCCTCTCTCCTGGTTGATAACCAGGTTTTTGCGGACGATCGAAATCACCTTCAGGTCGAAGATTATCTGAATGACGTATCGGTGTTCTTTTTTCACCTGGACCAACTTTAGTAGGTGTTCGTTTCTCAAACTCGCCCTCTGGATGTAAGTTGTCCTGCGGTTTTTTCGGTGTGGGTCTTTCACTTGGTCGATATGGTGTTTTTTCTGGTCGGTCAAAGTCGCCTTCTGGATGAAGGTTGTCATAATGTTTGATAGGAGATCTACGCTCTCCAGGTCCAATTTTCGATGGAGTCGGTCGTTCGAATTCCCCTTCAGGATGCAAATTATCCTGAGGTTTCTTTGGAGTGGGTCTTTCACTAGGTTGATATTTCGGTTTAGAGGGACGATCAAATTCTCCTTCGGGACGTAGATTGTCATCATGTTTGATAGGTGATCTACGTTCCCCAGGACCAATTTTCGATGGACTTGGTCTTTCAAACTCACCTTCAGGGCGTAAGTTATCTTGGGGTCTTTTTTGTATCGGTCTCTCGGAAGGTTGATACTTTGGTTTTGAAGGTCTGTCAAATTCACCTTCCGGTTTCAAATTATCATAATGTCTTATTGGCGTTCGACGTTCCCCTGGACCGGCAAGTGCATGAGATGGTCGTTCAAATTCTCCTTCTGGTTTCAAATTGTCTTGTGGTTTTTTAGGTGTGGGTCGTTCAGCTGGGCGATAACTTGGTTTTTCTGGTCTATCAAAATCACCTTCTGGATGTAAATTATCATCATGTTTAATAGGTGATCTTCGTTCAGCTGGGCCAACTTTAGTAGGCGTTGGGCGTTCAAAGGTACCTTCTAGTTTTAAATTATCCTCATGATGAATAACTTCCGTTCGTTCTGTGCGTGTTGTAAATTCATCTCGTTTTCTATATTCATTGAATTCTCCTTCCATTTTAAGATTATCTTGGCGAATAATAACATCTGCCCTTTCGCCCTTTACAATCTTGTAATCATCTCTACTTCTAGTATCAATAAATTCACCTTCCATTCTCAAATTGTCCTCGTGTTTAACAATGTCAACTCTTTCACCACGTACAACGTTATAATCATCCCGTCGTCGTATTAAAATATCACCTTCTGTTTTCAAATTATCCTCGTGTCTAATGGGTTTACGTAATTCTGCTGGGCCAACCTCAATTATATCGGGTCTCTCAAATTCACCTTCTGGTTTTAGGTTATCTGCTGGGCGTTTTTGTTTGAGCTTCTCAGCTGGTATAAATTTCTCGGGTGACCGCCTTTCAAATTCACCTTCAGGTCGTAAATTATCTTCCGGTTTCTTTTGCTTCGGTCGCTCAGCTGGTACAAATTTCTGCGGTGTGCGTTTTTCGAAATCTCCCTCAGGATGAAGGTTATCGGAGGGTTTGACTGGTGATGGTCTTTCTCCTGGTTTATATTTAGGCTTATCAGGACGTTCAAAATCGCCTTCTGGTCGGAGATTGTCGTCATGTTTAATAGGCGATCTTCTTTCAGCTGGTCCAATTTTACTTGGCGTTGGTCTCTCAAATTCTCCCTCAGGTCTAAGATTGTCTTCGGGACGAGTCTGTTTTGGACGTTCAGCTGGTCTAAACTTTTCTTTTTCAGGTCTATCAAACTCACCTTCAGGTCGTAAATTGTCATCTGGTCTTTTTTGTTTCGGCCTTTCAGCTGGTATAAATTTGTCTGGCGATCGTTTTTCAAAGTCTCCCTCCGGTTTAAGATTATCACAAGGTTTTACAGGTGATGGTCTTTCTGCTGGTCTAAATTTAGGCTTGTCGGGTCGCTCAAAATCGCCTTCTGGTCGGAGATTATCGTCATGTTTAATAGGTGATCTTCTTTCAGCTGGCCCAATTTTACTTGGTGTTGGTCTCTCAAATTCACCTTCCGGTCGCAAATTATCTTCCGGCCTTTTTTGTGTTGGTCTTTCAGCAGGGTGATAACGAGGTTTATCTGGTCTTTCGAAATCGCCTTCTGGGCGGAGATTATCATCATGTTTTATTGGTGATCGACGTTCAGCAGGGCCAATTTTAGTTGGTGTTGGTCTCTCAAATTCACCTTCCGGTCGCAAATTATCTTCCGGCCTTTTTTGTGTTGGTCTTTCAGCAGGGTGATAACGAGGTTTATCTGGCCTTTCGAAATCGCCTTCTGGGCGGAGATTGTCATCATGTTTTATTGGTGATCGACGTTCAGCAGGGCCAATTTTAGTTGGTGTTGGTCTTTCAAATTCACCTTCTGGTCGCAAATTATCTTGCGGTCTTTTCTGGGTTGGTCTTTCTGCCGGTTGATAGCGAGGTTTATCTGGTCTTTCGAAATCACCTTCTGGGCGTAAGTTATCATCATGTCTAACAGGTTTTGGTCTTTCGGCTGGTCTGTATTCAGGACGATCGGGGACATCAAAATCACCTTCTGGTCTAAGATTATCTTCTGGCCGTTTTTGCGTTGGTCTTTCAGCAGGTTTATATTGCGGTTTTTCAGGTCGATCGAAAGCTCCTTCTGGTCGAAGATTATCGTCATGTTTAATAGGTGATCTTCTTTCAGCCGGGCCGACTTTAGTTGGCGTAGGTCTTTCAAAACCACCTTCTGGTTTAAGATTATCTTCTGGACGAGTTTGCTTCGGTCTTTCAGCTGGTCTAAATTGTTCTTTTTCAGGCCGTTCGAAGTCACCTTCTGGTCTAAGATTATCTTCTGGTCTTTTTTGCTTGGGCCGTTCTGCTGGAACGAATTTTTCTGGAGTTCGCTTCTCAAATTCGCCTTCTGGTCGTAAATTATCTTCCGGTTTCTTTTGCGTTGGTCTTTCAGCAGGTCTATATTGCGGTTTCTCAGGTCGATCGAAATCTCCTTCGGGACGTAAATTGTCATCATGCTTAATAGGTGACCTTCTTTCCCCTGGACCAATCTTAGTTGGTGTTGGTCTTTCAAATTCTCCTTCAGGCCGTAGATTATCTTCAGGTTTCTTTTGAGCTGGTCGTTCTGCTGGTCTAAATTTAGGTTTGTCGGGTCGTTCAAAATCGCCTTCAGGTCGAAGATTATCGTCATGCTTAATAGGTGATCTTCTTTCAGCAGGACCAATTTTAGTTGGTGTTGGTCTTTCAAATTCTCCTTCAGGGCGTAGATTATCCTCAGGACGTTTTTGTTCCGGTCTTTCAGCAGGTTGATAGCGGGGTTTCTCTGGCCGTTCAAAATCACCTTCTGGGCGTAAATTGTCGCTATGTCTAATTGGTTTTGGTCTTTCAGCTGATTGATATTCTGGGCGATCTGGAACATCAAAATCACCCTCTGGTCTAAGATTATCTTCTGGGCGTTTTTGCTGTGGCCTTTCAGCTGGAACAAACTTTTCTGGAGTTCGCTTTTCAAATTGTCCTTCAGGTTTAAGATTATCATTTGGCTTCACAGGTAATGGTCTTTCTGCTGGTCTAAATTTAGGCTTGTCGGGACGTTCAAATTCGCCTTCTGGTCGGAGATTATCGTCATGTTTAATAGGCGATCTTCTTTCAGCTGGCCCAATTTTACTTGGTGTTGGTCTCTCAAATTCACCTTCCGGTCGCAAATTGTCTTCCGGCTTTTTTTGTGTTGGTCTTTCAGCAGGTTGATAACGAGGTTTATCTGGTCTTTCGAAATCGCCTTCTGGGCGGAGATTGTCTACATGTTTTATTGGTGATCGACGTTCAGCAGGGCCAATTTTAGTTGGACTGGGTCTTTCAAATTCTCCTTCCGGATACAAATTATCTTCAGGACGAGTCTGCTTCGGTCTTTCAGCTGGTCTAAATTGTTCTTTTTCAGGCCGTTCGAAGTCACCTTCTGGTCTAAGATTATCTTCTGGCCGTTTTTGCTTTGGTCGTTCAGCTGGAATGAATTTCTCTGGTGTTCGCTTTTCAAATTCGCCTTCAGGGCGTAAGTTATCTTCTGGTTTCTTTTGCATTGGTCTTTCAGCAGGTCTATATTGCGGTTTCTCAGGCCGATCGAAATCTCCTTCAGGACGTAAATTGTCATCATGCTTAATAGGTGACCTTCTTTCCCCTGGACCAATGTTAGTTGGTGTTGGTCTTTCAAATTCTCCTTCAGGACGTAGATTATCCTCAGGTTTCTTTTGAGTTGGTCGTTCCGCTGGTCTATATTTAGGTTTCTCTGGAACTTCAAAATCACCCTCTGGTCGTAAGTTGTCATCATGTTTAATAGGCGACCTTCTTTCACCAGGTCTAATCTTAGTTGGTGTTGGCCTTTCAAATTCTCCTTCAGGACGTAAATTATCTTCAGGGCGTTTTTGTTTTGGTCTTTCAGCTGGTTGATATTTTAGTTTCTCGGGTCGATCAAATTCGCCCTCAGGACGTAAATTATCTTCGGGGATTTTTTGTTTAGGCCTTTCAGCGGGTACAAATTTTTCCGGTTTACGTCTTTCAAAATCACCTTCAGGTTTAAGATTATCTTCTGGTTTTCGTGGAGATGGACGTTCCGCAGGTTGATATTTCGGTTTTTCCGGCACTTCGAACTCACCTTCTGGGTACAGATTATCATAATGTTTTATAGGTTTTGGTCTATCAGCTGGTTTAAAGGCAGTTTTCTCCGGACGTTCGAAATCACCCTCAGGACGAAGATTATCTTCTGGTCGCTTTTGTTTCGGCCTTTCAGCTGGTGTAAATTTCTCTGGCCTACGTTTTTCAAAATCACCTTCTGGCCTTAAATTATCTTCAGGTTTTTTGGGTGTTGGACGTTCACCTGGTCTGTACTTTGGTTTATGAGGACGTTCAAAATCACCTTCAGGACGTAGATTGTCTTCTGGTTTCTTTTGTTTAGGTCTTTCAGCTGGAACGAATTTTTCAGGGGTGCGTTTTTCAAAATCACCTTCAGGGCGTAAATTATCGATAGGTTTTTTCGGTGTGGGCCGGTCAACATGTTTCGGGGCAAAATCTTCTTTAGATTTAGGAGTTCCTTCAAATGGGCCCTCTGGTCTTAAGTTGTCACGATGAATTACTAATGTTTCTCTAACATCGGTAGTGTCGAATGTTTTATAAACATCCTGAGATGTAGTGGTAACATCAGTTCTTTGGGTTGAATAGAATTTTTCTACATCATCCTTAGTCCATGTGCGGCGGCGACGTTCTACATGCGGTGTTTTCTCGGTATATTCAACAGTTGTTGACGTGTCGAAAGTCATATCGCCTTCAACTGTTAAATTATCCCGTTTCTTTTCAACAGTCGTACGTTCAACAATGTTAGTGTAATCGACAAAATCAGTTTTAGATGTAGTTTCGGTTGTGAAATCACCTTCGACCTTCGTATAAGTATTGCGTCTAACTGGTGATGGTCTTGGTACTAATTCACCAGTAAAATCAACTTTACTTGTAGTCACATCTAGGTAAAAAAAAGAAAACAAAGAAGAATTATTTGATTGAATCTTTGCTTTACTCATTTAGCAATTTACCAGTAAATTCTCCTTCGATTATGATATTATCTTCATGTCGAATAATTTCAGCTCTATCACCCCGAAATACGCGATGATCTTCTACAGTTCGCTTAGTGAATTCTCCTTCGGGTTTTAAGTTGTCTTTTGGTTTTTTAACAATTGGCTTCTCGGCTGGTCGATACGATGGCTTATCCGGTCTTTCGAAATCACCTTCTGGTCGAAGATTATCTTCAGGCCGTTTTTGTTTTGGTCGTTCTGCTGGTACCTAAATGAAGGAAATTATCAATAAAGTGTTATTAATTGTAGTTTTCAATTAAAACTTTTCAATCAATTATTTACCCATTTCTCAGTTTCAGGTACTTCAAAATCACCTTCCGGTCGTAGATTATCTTGTGGTTTTCTAACCGGTGCTCTATCACCAGGTTTCCATTCTTCGGGTTTTCTTTTTTCAAAATCACCTTCGGGCCGTAAATTGTCCTCGGGTTTTTTCTGTTTTGGTCTTTCAGCTGGACGGTATCCAGGTTTATCTGGTCGTTCGAAATCACCTTCTGGTCGAAGATTGTCGGTTGGTTTTTTAATTGGTGCACGATCGCCTGGTTTCCACTGTTCAACAGTTGGTCTGATTTTTTGCCAGAAAAGAATACGAATATCATTCAAGATTGATAATTATGAAGTTCAATGTTACCTTTCAAAATCGCCTTCAGGGCGTAAATTATCTTGTGGTTTTTTTACTGGTGATCGTTCCCCAGGTTGCCATTTTTCTGGTGTACGTTTTTCAAAATCACCTTCAGGATGTAGATTGTCATGGGGTTTTTTTGGTGTAGGTCTATCGGCTGGCCGATAACCTGGTTTTTCCGGTCTATCAAATTCACCTTCTGGACGAAGATTGTCTTGTGGTTTTTTTATCGGGGCACGGTCACCAGGTTTCCATGCTTCAGGTTCCCGTTGAATGTAAAGTTCACCTATAAATCCAGACGATTAATTTTAATTTAATATTACTTTCACTAAATAGATTTCCGTCATTCATAATAATCTGGGACATTCTAGGAATTTTATAATTATTTTTTAGTTACCTTCAGGATGTAGATGATCTTCAGGTTTTCGTACTGGGAACCGTTCACCTTTGATTGCATTATATTCATCTTTCGGTTGAGCATATATTGGTCCTTCTGGATGAAGATGATCGTTATAATTGTCTGGATTATGTGGACAGCTGTGACGTCTGGAAGAAATTATAGATGAATAATTTATTAGCTTCGACTCAGATAGTTATAGTATCAATGTGACGTCTAAGAGCATTAGAATCGTTTAAAAATTATTTAATTTATCTGAATTTTCTGTGAAATTCTTTAGAAATTAACTATTGTTACCTTACTACTTTTTTCAATTTTTGCACAAAGTTTTTTCGCGAAAATTTCATGCAAAAAATTTAAACTAATTTCACTAAATATATATTAATTATTTTGAAACATGATTTCCAATTTATTTAATGAGCTTAAAATAGAATACTCTACAAATTTGCGCACATATATCAACAATACTATTATTAATTATATTATTTTTTATTCTATAAATATATTAATAACGAATAGAAATAGATATGTAAATGGAGAATTAGGTCGTAGGTCGTCCGGGCACCGAACGCGACGACGACGATACCTTGACGCAACTTGCGTCGCGACGACCAAAGTTAGCATTAATTCAAAACCATTTTTTGAGCAAAGAAAACCTAGTGCCCTATATGTGCGAACGTAGCAGGTAGTCTTGGCGCAAGATCTAATCAATAGATAATAATTGTCTGAAAATTTTAATTTTATTTTAATTATTCATAGTTCTAGGTAGGCCGTAGGAACAAGGACAACTGATAGAGAATCTTTTCTTTGTTGTTCTTCATTGCTGTCGTTAATTATCGTTATTGTCTCTATTTCACAATTTTAACTACCATTCTTACATAACATAGTTGTTTCTTGTTGTAGTAAAGTTTAGTAATCAGGAACAAACAAATTAAACAGAAATTACTTTTTATTTCGATGAACTAAATTACTGTTTAATTTTTTTAAGTATCTCACAAATACGCAATAGACGCACTTACAAGCGTGAATTCAATAACGAATATACTCTGATCAAATTAAAACGTAAAAAAAATAATAAGAAAATTAGGCTAGTAGGCAGCTAAATAAATGACCAATATAAGACCTACACAGAAAATTATTGTTAATAACAAAATAATTGTTAAATTGTATTATTTATTGCGGTTAGCTTAAGAGTTTTAGCCTTGAAATATCTAAATATACGTTTGCATAATTTAAATATGTTTTTTTAAAGATTTTAAGCCTATTAGTTCATACACCAAGTTTTGGTGATCGCTGCTTTATATTTGGTTGCCTATATGTACTCTTAAAGATCTGCTTTTAATTTTAAAAAAACAAAAACTTTATCACTGTTCAAAATTCATCCTCATTTGTCTAAAAAAAGACATACTGAACATAATTCACAGGAAAACAATCTACAATATTAGTCATAGCAGCTCTCTCCGTATTATTAACAATATATTTTATATTAGTAGGCGTTTTGATTTATTTTATAAGTAGGTAGATACCACCCAAAACCTATTTAGCAATAAAAAAAAAAATACGGAATAAACGTGGGTAAATTGTTTTTAAAGTTAAAAAAATAATGAAACAACAATAACGAATCAATAGATATTGAAACCAAATAGAGTTTCATTAAATATTTAAAGTAAGGATAAATTGCAAAGAAAAATTGATTTCCAGTAAATACTAGGAAGCTAAAATAGTCATATTCTCTAACCTTGATATTTAATTAAATACAATTGTTATTTCATATGATATTGAATAGATTCAATGCAAAATAAAGTTTTGATAGAAAGACCATCAAAATATTGAAAAAGTTCAGCAGTAGGTTGTGAAAGTATTGGTACTGATAATAGTACAAATTCTCAAACATTATTAATTAAGGTCAATAGGTTCATAAATCATCCAAATTTATATGTTCACGCTTTCCGTATGCAGATGTAATTCGAACTGTTAAGAATAATTAAAATAATATTCATATAATTTAAGCCGACACCATCTTGTTTCGATATTTAAATTTTAAACTGTTTAATTTACTGTCTCAAAAAATTAAATTACTTAAACCTACTAGTTGTAAACCCTATCTATTCAGAACCATTATAATTTAGTCAATATTTACGATCAAATACTAATAGATTAGACAAATAAAAATGCAAAGAGGGGAATTAAGAATCTGTGAACCTTAATCGATAAATGAATTAAAAAGTGTTTGTTGAATAAAAAATTAATGATCCGATTTAAATGAATGAACAATGGGAAGCGACGTATAAATTAAATTAGTTAATTAATGAGTAAACAATAGTAAACTGGTGTATAAATAATAGCTAATTGATTTAATTAAAATTTGATGGTTAAAACGGGAAGCCATTGATAATAAATTGTGATTAGTTTAATCAATCTAATTCGTATAGAAAATTGGATGTATTAAAAATTAAACTATTATAAACTCAGTCGTCAGACCATCGAATGCAAAAACACATGGAAAAACATCTGTTTGACTGGTTGCATATTTTTCAACAAATGATTTGAAGAAGTAAAAAATTAATGCAATTAAACATGGATTCACATACAATATACCGAAGTAATTTATAAATATTTTAATTTGTTGCATAATGTTTTATCCGTTTTATAAATAAGTTTAAACTTTAAGTAGAAGATTAATTTATTGAATAAATTTTATTCAAGATGGCTTTGAAATACTTGAAATTTCATGTCATTAGATTAACGTGCCATATGTATTCCAACGCCAACTATTTACTTAACTAGTCAATATACTAATCCAATATCAGCGGCATTTTATAATATTTTTAAACAGAAAAATATCAGAAAAGAAAAAAAATAATCTTCTTAATTTAATTAGGTCATAGGCTACTTAAATCACAAAAAAAAAGTATCAAAATTATAAATCTATAGTTGATGTTAATGAATCGGT
This sequence comes from Platypus cylindrus, assembly GCA_949748235.1. Classification (NCBI taxonomy): domain Eukaryota; kingdom Metazoa; phylum Arthropoda; class Insecta; order Coleoptera; family Curculionidae; genus Platypus; species Platypus cylindrus. Next base: position 5,276,043 of record OX456489.1, on the reverse strand, counting down.
TCAGTAAAGTTGTTCTTGGCCAAAATATCCAAACATGGACCGGATTGGATTGGATTCTGGAATTTGGCCTTTAATTCAATGACATGCATAATTTGTAAGTAGGTAGAGACGTTTTTAGATGCATTTCGAAGGTATATAGTCTCTTAATCAGGTCAGTATATATAATGTTATAAATATCCACTTATAAATTTAGTGGTAATGATCAAGACTGGTTTTTACAGTCGATATATGACACGTATTTTAGACTTTAAAATATCCATGAATGCGAATTTCATGGATATTTTAACTTATTCCAATAAGTTATTTCATAAATTATTGGAATTAACAGTGGTTATTTTTAAACTGAAACGGCTGATGGAAATCAGTTTACAAAAAGTGGATTATGTATTTTAGTAGTAGAGCATATTTATTTAATATTTTAAGATATTCTGGATATAATCCATTTAAGCCGCGAAAAAATGTATTGTTACTACAGTTTCGATAATCAGCCATTTTTTATATTATATTCATATTTACCAATGAATATGTCACATCACATAATATGACATTTTCGAGTAAGATTAAGATAAAAAGTCAAACAACTTTCATGTTTCATGGGAAAAAATCTAATTAAAACAGTTAACGTAACGTCTAATTATAAAAGTAGAAAAAAAGGAAAAAAAAATGGCTCATTAAAAGTGAATTAAAATTAAAACTCGTAGATAAAAACCAAACGGAAAAGTGTCCGGCATTCCTAACTAAGGATTACAGACGCATAGAGATAATCTAGAAATATTTTTTTAATACATTATTAATCTAGTATTAAGACAATAAATAATAAAAAATTATAATTTTAATAACTAACTAAGGAAGGGCATGTGAACGTTCGAAAGGCTTTTCATGAGGAAAAGTAGAACTATTTTTTGGCATTTTTAATTTAACTAATTACCAACTATTGTTCTTAATCAAGTGCAAGGTTTCGCCATTATTTACATTAGTCTGTTATCAAAAGATATTGTAAATCGGTTATCATAATTAACAACTTTTAATAAGTATATGACAGTAGAATTTGTAGAAACTTTCTATCTAATTCACATCCAATAACTAGAAATGTTTTATTGTTTCTTTGCTAAAATGTCAATCTTTACTTAATACACACACACACACACACGTATTGTCGATTACGTAAAAAAGCCAACGGAAACCGTAAAAAAAATACCGGTACAATTTCGCAAATAGACAAAATCGTATAGGTATATAGTCGCATATGTGCAAGACTATGGCTCTTTATATAATACTATATATTATGTAAATAAATGAATAGTTAACAGTTAGCCGACATAAAAAAAATAGCCGAGAGAAGATGCGAAACCGAGGCTGTATAATTAGAAAGATGAAAATCTCGAATCTAATTTTAATATCTATGTAAATTCTTCTCTTGCTTATTGTGTGCCTATCGTAGTTTATGTGGGAACCATCTAAAGGTATGTTCTCCATCCATTACAATACAATGATTCTACACTACCTGTTCCACCGTTATTAATATTCTAAGAATAGCATATAAAATTAACATTATTTGTTTCTACGTGTGTGTTTCATTGTTCTTTAAAAGGACATGATTGAATTTGTGTGTCGAATTAATACAGAATATTAAGGAATTTATTCATATTAGGTCAATGCAATTAGAAATTCCTTATCATTTATGACGAATGTTATTTATGGATGTTATGGCTATATACGATTTGTCTTAATAAAATCAAGGATTATTTAATTATAAATTAATAGGTCATCTGATTAATAGTGACAGTTACGCAAATTGAAAATTCTCTTAAAAATTCAAACCATAGTCAAGTCTAGATTGTTATTTTGTGATTAAGACCAGTTTTTGACATTTATTCTAAACAACATACTGTTTTTATCCGTAATTAATTTCCGCCTAAGTAGCACCTTTTTTTATATAATTTCCGTATTTAGATTCGACACCATACAATAATAATAATAATAATCAATCTCTGTTGTAATAAACTATTATTATGTGACTACTACAAATAGAAATATGAATAGAAACATTAATCCATACGATTTACTAAAAATATGAATGGGACTTAGACCAGGAAATTTGGAAGCATTCACAGAAGAAAATTACGTAATTTCTCTGGTTAAATTCAGGTCTAACTGATAAAACTAGTTACAGATCACCAATTATTCCAACTTCCAAGTGTGTATAATACACATTTATGTAAGTAGATGAATAATAGCCGGAATTGTATGCGAAAATACAATTCGGTTCGTATTCGGAGATATGCTTTGATGGCCTTCAACAATATCACATTATTATTATTATTATTATTATTTATAAATTACACGGGTTAATGTTAAAAAAATTCTTTCTAATAATAATATGATTGATCTAATCAAGTTAGAGATATTGAAAAACAAAGAATTATTGTTTTCAGCAAAAACCTAATAAGAAAGTGTTTATTGAGTTGCCTATGACATATTATAAATAACGAATTCCAATCCATGGCACACTTCGAGGTTTTCGACTATGTCTAGATCGTAATATTTTATCTATAATTTCTGAATTTTGTATCATTTTTCTTTGTATGAAGGAAATAGACAACCACAAAAGCGTTATCAAAAAGAAAAAATAATGAAATAATGTCGAACTTAAACCTCTTTAAGAGATAAAGAGAAATAAAAAGAGAGAAACAACAAGCCTGTAAGACAGAGAATTTTTAAAAGTGCTTTTGAGATCACCTATAAATAAATACCTATTTATGTGATTTGTATTTGGATACTAAAAAATACTACTAGAATCTTAAAAGTTGTACTTAAAATAAAATGATTCCATTTTCTAATTATAAATTAACATACATAGATATACAAAAGTGACACAAAGGATATGTTCTTACGCTTTTGAGTTTTCAGAAAAATATTCGGCCAGATAATTATATATTGAGACATTGTCTAAATTAAATTACATTATTCACTCAACCGTAAAAGGCTAAATTTATCCATTAGTCATTATTAAGAATAAAATAATTTCATTATTATTTACTCAATTTGTTGAAAATACTTCGAATCAACATCAATCATAAACGAAGACGTGACAATTAAAGTGCAAATTCTAAATTGAATATCCAATAAATATGATGATAATTATTGTTATTATTATTTATTTATGTAGATAGCGTATTTGTAAATAACATTATTTTAAATATGTATGACCAAATAGCCCGTATACATAAAATCCTTCTCATGTGAACTTATTTTGCCATTAAATATATATTTTTATATTTGAATTCAAAGGTTAATTTGAATTTTGATTTGTGAAATTTTTATTTTATTTCCGATAGATTAACGAATAACATAAAAAATATTAATAAAGAGAAATTGTTTAATGGGCATGCGTAAATTTGTAAATACAACACAATATACATAAGCAAAACTCTTCTGTGTATTAATCAACAGCGAAAAAATCAAGTAGGCATAAAAACATATAAAAATTTGTTTCAGATATGTACATAATTATGTATATACTATGTAGACGATTCAGCAATAAACATTTTTGATAAATTCATAAATAAATATGAAAAAAAAAAATGAATCGTTATAATTAGCGTTAGCTTATTTGATTAGTGAATTTGCAAATGATTCGAAGAAAAAACAAGAAGTTTGTTTAGTTGCCTATACATATATGGTATTATACATATTGACATTGTCCCTAATGCAGACTGTACACACATATGTACTACATATGTATATTACATAATATATGTATATATGTATATTCTTTTAAAACCCTAAAGGCTAAAAGATTCTAACCCTTATAGGTATAATTATGATTTCGACAAATATCTTTATTCTAGATACATAATAGTCTTAATGTTAATTCTTTTTTTTTTGTAGAAGAGAAAACACACACGTATGACCTCCATGTCATATAAAATATTCGTAAAGAAAAAAAGAACTCGATTGACCATAAAATAAAACGAGTTTCATATACAATCCCAGCTCAGACCCAATGTTTTCTTTCTACCTCGAATCATGCCATTCCATTATACTAAATTGGCAATTATTGCTAACAATTTTATTTTCGTCGATGATGTCATTTTTGTTTTTTTTTTTGTATCTGTTATTGATGATCAAGGAGAATTTTTATGTGTGTATTTGTATTATGGCTATTTAACAATAACGATAATAATAACAGTAAATATGTTCATTATTTGTAAACGAATTCTATTAAAGGTGAAAATTTGATTTAACTTCATATAGAAATAGGAAAACGAAATATCGACTTACCCACAAGTGCATAATTCGCAAATACACTGTTCCTTCAATGGCACCTTAATTTTCGCTGGCTCAGGTTTTTCCTTGATGGTTTTCACGATATTTATGACCTTATTGTCTGTGACCTTCTTGATATTCGTTATATTCTCGACTTCATTCTGTGAATCGAAAGGAAAAAAAGCAAATTAATTAATAATTTAATCAAAACACACAACACAATATGTACTTACAATATCTTTAATATCGACAATATTTTCTTTAACGAATATTTTATCAACACGATCAACAGTATTGGTATCATATTGCTCAACAAATTTTTCAGTAATCGTTTGATCTTTAATATCTGCTGTTACATCCGTTTTTGAGATATTTTCAGTTATAATTTTCTTATCAATTAATGACGTTGTGAATTGTACATCTTCTGTAATATTTGTTTTATCAATTGTCTGTTTATCAACAATTGAAACATTATCTAGGATGATTTCAACAACATCATTTGGTCCAGTAGGTACTCGTCCAGATGGAATCTGTGCTGGTCCTTTTGGTTTTGGGCCAGCAGCATCAATTGGTTTTGATCCACTGGTAGTAGAAGGTGTTTTAGCAGGACCTTTTGGCTGTTTCGAACTGTCCCATGTATCATGTGTTGCATAATGTTCTACTGAACTTTGTTGATCAACGAACGTTTCCGAATCTTTTGTAACAGATGTTTTCGAATCCGAAAATTTTGAAACGGTTTCATATGTTTCAATAACAGTTTTTGAATCAGATGTTGTTGAATCAGGACGTTGAATATGATCAAATGGACGGTCATTTGGGCTGATGATTTTTTGAGGCTGTTTTGGGCCAGATTTACGATCAACTTTCGTGTCTATGGTCGTTTTCGAATCAGTGGTAGATTTTATATCAGTATTCGTAGTGAATTGATTTACATTTTCTTTAATTTCGGTTGTTAGAAATGTTTCTGTTGAGGAACCTTTTGGAGTTTTACGAATTGGTGATGAATCATCGCCAGGACGTTTGGATCTATCGCTGGGCGTTTTTTGTTTTCTTGTAGGCGACATTTCAGGTCGATGCTGTTGAGATTTTCCAGTTAATGGAGATTTGCTAGTAGGCGAAGCTGTTCTTTGTGGTGATTTTCCACTTCTTGCTGGCGAACTAGTTCTTTCAGACGGTTTCGGTTGTTGCGGTTGTTCATATGTAAATTTTCCATTCCATCCAGTTTTTCCATAATTTCGATCATAAGAATATACAACATCTGTCGATTCGATAACATGATCTTTCAGCACCTTACCACGCGTTCCAATTGTATTTTGCGTAGCTTTGGAATCGTAGACATTTTCCACAACGGTATTTTTCGAATCCACTGAATGCCCATAGAAATTTTTCGAATCGGTTACAGTTTGTGCTCTTCGAGTTTTACTAGCATCCGAATATTTATCATCAACAATATAAGTTGTATCCAAAACATGCTCATGAAGGTCTGTATTAGTTTGAGTTGGTTTTCTAATTGGTGATTTTTCAGTTGGTTTTCGTGCCACTTGTGGCGATCCATCTCGTGGACCTTTTCGTGCTGGTACTGGTGACTGTTTTGTATCAGCTTTCTGGGGTTGTTCATACGTAAATTCTCCATTCCATCCAGTTTTTCCATAATTTCGATCATTCGAATAAACTAGATTTTTCGATGATTCACCTGTGGGATGTAAAATCACTGTACCTTCACTTCCAATTGTATTTTGAATGGCTTTTGAATCGTAGACATTTTCTACAACGGTATTTTTCGAATCCACTGAATGGCCATAAAAATCTCTGGAATTTGTAACAGTTTCAGCTGTTCGCATATTTTTTCTATCAATGGATTGTTCGTCAATGTAGTGAGTGCTAGTTTTCGAATCTTTATCTACAGGCGATTTTCGAATTGGTGATTTATCACCAGGTTTTCGCACCGCTTGTGGTGAACCATCTCTTAATGGACCTTTTTGTGTAGGTGATGGTTGCTTTGCACGTTTTTTGGTGGTCGCATCATCTACTATAGAATGACCATAGAAGTCTTTGGAATCAGTAGACGACAATTGAATATTTTTCGTTGTTTCATCTACATAATATGTCGCTCTTTTAGATTGATCAGATATGTTGGTGCTATCTGTTTTATTGGTAACATTGGTTGTTGTTGTTGTGGTCTTATCTGCAGGAATGTCATGAGTATCAACATCTGTTACTGTTTTTACAACATTACCTTTGGAATCGTAATAAGTGTACGTTGTAGTTACTGTTTCAGTTTGGTCTAGGTTTTTTGCAGATGTTGAACTACTGGATTCAGTAGTAGCTGCATGTTTTGATGATTGCTGTTGTTGTTGATTGATACTTTTCATATCTTTCTTAATTTGACTAGATTTCGTATCAGTATCAAGTTTTTCACTAGTTAAAAAATCTGTAGTTTTATCACGTACTAAATGCTGATCATGATGAGGAAGTGGTTTCGATTTTCCATCACGAATATGTGTTTGTGATGTTATTACATCATTACCAACTTGATGTACTTCTTTTGTTGATTCCGATGTACGGGTTTTTGGTCGTTTTAAATCTGGAACAGCCGTATCGTATGCTGTGGAACTTTCCTTAGCACCGCGTTTGTAATGAATTTCAGGCGTTATATTTGTGCCAGTTTTCGATGATAAATACTCATCGTCACATGATGATTTAGCATGAGCTGATTCATGATGTTTTTGATCAACAATACGCTCCTTACCATCGACCACTTCAATAACATAACTACTTGAGGAACTTTGCGCTTGAGATGAACTTTCCTGATGTGATGTAGACGTTGAGCTTTGCTGAACAACTTCATTACCATTCCTAATGATTTGCTTAGCACCTTTTTTATTTTTCAATGGTTCTTCAATGATAAATTTTCCATTCCATCCGGAATCATTCTTATTGTATGTTAATTTATATTCTTCTTTTGGTTCGGTAACCGTATAAGTTGATCCAGATGCACAAGATAAATTCGATGTCGATTCGTTGAGTGTTGAACTGATTTGTTGAATTATTGCTGCAGGTGGAGTTTTGGTGGAACTATCTTGAGCAACAAAATGCCGATATTCGGTTGATGTACTGCCAGTTTCACCGTAAACTGTAATTTTTTCACCAGTACCAGTTGGCAATACTTCAGTTACTGTATACGATACGACATTTGCATTGATTGGCAAATGGGAAACATCGGAAATTTGTAAACTGGATGCTGATGATGATTTTGAAATGGCACCGGATGTTTTTGAATTACTCGTAGTAGTCGTAGTATTGGAAGACACAACTTTTGAACTTTTCGTAGATGATTTTTGTTGAATTGTATTCGAGCTTGTTGTCGTTTCGGATGAAGAAGCTGCTGAAGCGCTTGTTGTATTCGCTAAGCTTTTTTTTTTATTCGTATTTTTCGTATTTTTATTTACCGTCATTGTTTATATTTGCTAATAAATTGATGAGACTCTAATAAATATAAATAAAAAAATAACTCTAGATGCGTAAAATAATAATAACAATAATAATAAAGAAAATAAAATAGAAGCACTGTGAATTTATTCAAGCGATCGCGGCCGCGTTCGTATTAATAGTAAAATGGAAAAATCAAGATCTGCGTTTAGTTTCGATGAGAGAGTTTCGTATGAAACAAGTTACAGAATATTTCGAGTGGGTACAAAATATTATTATAGCGTCATTTTGGTGGTGGTAGTGGTGATGGTGCTGTAGAAATACATATAGAGGATATTATAATGTATTCTTGTAAATCTTTTACTTATATGGATTGTCTGCTGTGTGTGGTTGATTTTTAATCTGAATAAATTATTATTCACCACTTTCTATAATTTGAATAATGCAAAAGATATTTTTAGAATTTTACCTACATCTTTGCCTTATGTTTACTTAAAATCGTCTCAGACTTTCATTTTAAGAATTTTTCAGAAAAATCTGTTGTCGAATGATTCAAATTGGCTCAAAAAAAGGGAATATTATGCTAATTTGTAATCATTATAAAATTAGATGAATTGTTCGGAATGAATGAATGTTTACAAATAAATTGAATGAATAAAAATGCTTATTTTATTTGTGAATCATTTGTCTGGAACAGTACCAAAAAGCGGTTATTAAACAGAAGATTTCCTGATTTCTAAAATTATATTCCAGATCTATTTTTCTTTCGTTGATAGATGGTGCTGAGATTTTTATTTTTGTGTAGATTTTTAAATCGCCAGAATTATCTTTAAAAATATTTGTAAATAACAGATGGTTACATATGGTATATTTTCATATATTTATTTAAACTTCAGTGTGAAATAAACCAGATATTTTTCATTGGTGTAGTAGAGGATATCTGCTCTCTATTAAATTGACTATCAGATCACACTTCAACAGACATTATTCATGATTCTTTTTTTAATTCGAAGCCTCTCAGTTTTGTCAATTTAATTAAGTAGCAGCTGATATTTTGTTTTTCGAAATTAAATATGCATGTAATTTAATTAATTTTTAACTCATATTTTGAATTGAGAAAAATGAAAGTGACAAAAAATCTACTGTTAAATTTATATCTGACATCATTTTATTAATATATGTATGTATATACCTAGCAGTTTAACGTATTATTAAAATTAGGCACACATAAATAACATCTTTGTTATCTTTATTAAAGGAATTTCATGGCTTTTGTATTTAAAAAAAAATGGTTCAATATTTTCATTCTTTTTTTATTTCAATTATAATTCGAATCGAATTGCTTGCATTTCTAAAAGTTGTTCAGTTCTAAGCAGGAATTACTCCATTGATTTTTTTTAATACACTTACTTGATTACCTATCTAATTAGTAACAAAAAAATAAAATAAGCGCATATATGTCTACTGCAGTAATTCACTTTAAATATAAATAAATATTATTATGATAACGTGACAACTGTGAAAACAGCAGTTTATCATTTTTAATCATTCGTTTTTTTACCTACCTACACATTGTACTGGCGTGTCCTTTATTTTTAAAACTGATTAAAAAAGTACGTGCTTCGAACTGCACATACTTTACATAGAAAATTAATAAACAAATAGATAATTCTACCACAGATCTAGGTAACATTTACAAAGAAAAAAATTGAGCTGAAGTTAATTAACTATTATATTTAATTTTAATCTGAATTAGAAAAATAAATGGAATGGTAATATAATACAATAACTATGTGTACCTATCCCCAATAATAAAATGCAATAATTAAACACAATAAGATATAAATTACATATTAAATACAAATAAACTGTTACAATTGCCGGATAGGAACAAACATTTCTTATCCAGACATAACCAGTTTAACAAATTCTTCATAATTAACATTGCCTTGGGAATCTTCTTGCCCTTGAAGCAATTCTCCTACCTAAAATAGATAATAGAATATATATATATGAAAATAGAACGAATAATTTATCATTAATACCTCATCATCTGTTAGTTTTTCTCCCAAAGTTGTTAATAAATGACGCAATTCAGCTGCACTAATATAACCATTACCATCCTTATCAAAATGACGAAGTCCTTCAATAAAATCTTCAGATGTATCTGCTGTTCTAGTTTTAGATATTTGCTAGAATAATTATAATAATGTTTATTAAAATTTAAAATCAACAGTAGCCCCTCCCCAAAATGTATTTTTTTTCAATGTCTAATCAAAGTCTATTACTTACTTGATAGATTGGTAAGAATACTTCAAATGATACCCGTTCGTCAGGTTTATATTGATGAGTGTATTTCTTCACATCAGATTCTGTAGGATTTTGACCAAGTGCTCTAAGCGCGTCGCCAATTTGAGCTACGTGAATTTTGCCATCGCCTCTGTTATCGAAAAGCTGAAAAGCTTCTTGGAACTCTACACACAACAAAATTCGTTATTTTTCACACAATTAGTTTAAAACTGTTTTTTTTTTCTTTTTTATTACAATATACCTTCGACAGTTGTTAAACAAAGTTTTGAAGGAGGTTCGTATAAATACATTATTGAACAACCACAAGAAAGCAAATGCGAACATAAAATCTTTCTACTGATTGCTGTAATTTATTCTCTAAAAAATGTACCATCTGTTCTTTTTTTTCAGCGCTTTGTACAAAGAATTCATACCATATTTGGTAATAGCAAGTGTAATTTATATACGCACAATGCTACCATATAAAAGAAAAGTTTTGACACACTTTATTCAGTGTCTTTGGAGACTTTGCAGTCGTTGATTGATATTCGTATAAAATACAATAATAATGCGAAAATGAAATTTAAGTATGTAAGAGAAATACAAAAAAATGATTAACAAGGCGTGGTCGTTGCTAAAAAAATTGTTTTGCAGTTTTTTACATACCAGCAATTTGATCTTCGTTAAAGTTGGTCTGTAAAAAAGAGAAATATATTTGTTAATATTGAAAATGGTTTAAAACATTTATTTTTGTGTATTATAAATATAATGTAATAATAAATAAAAATTCATACCATTTTTATTTATGTACGTTAGAAAAAGAAAAAAATCAAAAAATGTTTTCTGATTCTCCTCTAGCTGTTGTCAAAAATGTCAAAATCATATTTGAAGTTTGATAATGTGTTGCACAGACAAACAAAGTTGTCTGTGAGGTGGAGTCAGTGCTCTGCAACTGCCCATGCTCATGAATCTGTTGTCTTTTGATATTTTAGGTTGCATACTTACCTAGCTAATTTTACGATGTCAGATGTCAATATGACATTTAGGGCGAGCACATATGCATCTTAAATTTCAAAATGACGATCGCGCACGCGCTATCTCAAGATCTAAAATTTAAAATGAATGTGTGCTCGCCGTTAGTTACATCCAGAGATCAGACATCACTCTCGGTAGACCATTATATTATGGCACATACAGGCATTGTGGAACAATTATAGAAGTAAACTATAGATAAATTATCTAAAGATAATTGTTACAATTTTAATGTGACTAACAACTAACAAGTCTCTATAAAACTAACTTTGTTCTTCATTTGTCAATAATAAGGAAATATTTTGAGCGCACAAAAGGATTTAAGTGCGCGCAAGAAAGAATGACCATAAAACGGTTAAAAAAACAAATAGGTATTTTATATATAAATCAGTCTAAAACAAATTTGTTTATCAGATTTAATTTAAACCTCGTGCAGGTTTTCATAGTATTGGTGTAAAAGCGTCCAATCTGGCAACACCGCTAAAGAGACTGTGGTTTGGTGATAATATGGTAAGTTGTAGATAACACAGTCAGTATCGCACTGCCCTCTGAAGCGTTCATATGGAGCGGAGAAAGAATTTAAACGGGGTGTATTTTTTTGTTTAATAATCTTCGAAAAATATTTAAAAAAATAATAATCCGTTTTTCGTCTCGGTTGTATAAGTGCGCTAATAAATTTAAATAAATTATTTTTTAACAATTTGTGGTAGTGCGTGTAATAGAGCCGCGATGTCATAACTTATAAGGCATAATTAATAATAATTATAAATTAATAAATTAAAAATTTTATATTTTCGTGAAATTGAAATTAAATTTATCTAGTGCCACGATTATTTAGGCATAAACATTTGTGGTTGGTGATTAGTGATACAGTTGTTTTTTGCGAATTATTGTGCATGACTCTCTAATGAATTAAATTAATGGAGGATGGGTTATCAATATAAATATAATAAGGTAGAGCATATTTTTATTAATAGAAACTCTTTTTGTTGCCGTAGAAGTACCTATGCTTTAACAATTTTTTAAAAAAGATCTCAAATAACAATTTTTTAATTTTTTTTCTTCGTTTCCAGGTTGTACAGTCCCACAAGTAGGTAAGTGAGTTTAAACAAATCTTTTTAAGACAGTTTAGCTAAACATATACGTAATACGTATAGGCATTTTGTAAGGATTTTTAACGGTTGAAAATGTTATGCTTCTATTGAAATTTCAGATAAAGAATTTTAATCTGATTGCTATTAGAGAGCAGTAGCGAAAATTTTGAGCTTTATTTTGAACATGAAAATAGCTGGTATTTTTTTCATATTTGTAGCATGCCTTGGAATTAGTTTCAAAATAATTTCTATGTTTTTTACTTTGTTGCAAGCGTTGCAAGATACATATGCACATTATACGCAGAATAGGTATATTTTATTTTCTATTAAATATGTATAGCATAAGAATTATTATTTTATGCTTTATCTTCATTAACCGGGTTACATTTGTGTAAAAACAAATACCCCCCCTCCAATGATAAACTGAAAGAATTTCTTTAATCGTTAAGATTTCTCCGAATTTAGTTCAGATGGATTCCCCTTCTACCCCACCCTTAACGTATTTACCACTAGGAAACTGTAAATAATAAATATGTTGATAAATTTCTACCACCGACTACTTGATTAGTTTTCTTTAGTTTTTTTCGGATCTTCGAAGCGTCAATGTGTAAAGTGTAATTTTTGGAAAAAAGCGGAGTGATTAATTTTTTTCCTAATAATCTCGGAAAATACTTTAAATAATAATCTGTTTTTCAATCCAAGTAGTACAAATGCGCGAATAAATTAATTATCGTGGTGGTGCGTGTAATCGCGTTTCAACTCGATACGATGAAAGTGTCGCGATGGCTCTCTGGATCAATGGAGGATGGGGCATTCATATGAATATAATAAGGTACAGTATATTTGTATTAGTGTTTTTTTTGTGTACTTAAAAATGTCTACTTTAAAAATATCTTAAAATAAGACCTCAATTAACAATTTTATTGATTTTTTTTTGTTTAGTTTCCAGGTGGTATTCCCATCTTTGGGGTAAGTGAGTTTAAACAAATCTTTTAAAGACAGTCCAGTCTTATATATACATAGTACGTAGAATAATTTTGTTCCCAAATTTAACGGTTAAAAAAGTTACGATTTCTAATGAAATCGCAAATTGCAATTATTTATTTTGATTGCAATTAGAGGGCAGTAGCGAAAATTTTGATGATTTGAATATGAAACTAGGTTCCTGTAAAGTATCTGAAATTTGATTTTTATGCTATAAACCTGAGATTTCGTAAAAATTTTTACGATTTCAGATAAATATCACAGAATTGGACATTCTGTGCGAAAATATTAGTTTTTAATAATAGGAATTTATTTCCAGTCTACTGATTTTTTTAATATTAATAATACAGAATACTAATTTCTGAGCTTAAGCTTTAAGAAAACAAAAAGCAAGTTAAATAGTAAAAAACAAAATTGTTTCTACTAAATACTGTGGACCAGAGATAAGAATTCCTGTTCATCTTAGCGTGCAGATAATAAATACTTATGGTGGGTTTATACTGAAGAACAAGGGATAAGAATAACCTAACGTTTAAGGTTAAAGATAGGCAACTCAATGGAAATTATTATTATTAAATACTTAACGAATAATAAATAACTAACGAATAAGTTTAATATATTAAACATATAACGACGTTTATACATCGTATTAGAATAAGGAATAGCGCCTAAAGTCGACCAACTTTTATCTTTCTACATTATTCTATTGACGCAAGCGCATTATTTTATTATACGCAAAGAATCATGGATATTTTGGTATTTATATTTCATTTATAATTAATATTAGTATTCCCGCCTCTTATATACAGTTATATGTATGTTGTTACATGTATCCGTTTTTTATATATAAAAAACCGATAAAACAATGGAGCAATTTAGTCCCAACTGGGGTCTGCGTGTGTAGCTATTAGGTTCTTATGCAAGCAATTTTTTTATTGCATTTTTATTAAAATGAAACAATGGGCGTTAATAAAATATTTGATATTTGAACACACGCAAAACTCTAAAATCTTGAAATAACCGAAGAGCAAATATTCGAAAGAGCGGATATCTAATATTTTAATTGCTATAATTGTAGTAAATTTTTATTTTTATGGCGTTAAAGTTGAAAATCTTTAATTTTACGGATGCGAGCGCTGGCTGTATTTGTCACATCTTCGAATCAGCTAGGTGGGTATGCACCCTTATATTCATTGAACGAAAAGAAGAAGAGTGCGTAATTTTTTTAAACTGCCAAAAATTAAATAGAAATTTGATATGTAAAATAAATTTTACAAATTTTGGATAATTTCATTTGTTTCATTTCAATAGCAGGCAAAATATGTAAGTTTATATATATTTTATATTTCTTCTCAATTCAAATTTCGAACAGCATAATCCATCGGTATATCAACAAATACATACGTATAGTATACGTATAAAGTTTGTTTTATAAGAACATATATTTTTTATTTTTTTGTGAATTATGTTAATTTTTCAAAATTATTATGTTCCTGGTATAAAGTTAACACTCAATATTCTTAATTTAAGTTTCTATTAAAGTCTATTCTATCTGATATGCGCAATCGTGCACACATTGTTCTTTTGTTGTGATTGAACATTTCCACCTGTATTATTGTATATCAACATTGCTTCCATATTTAAATTCAAAAAAAAAATAAAAAATTCAGTATGCCATTAACATATTACGATAATATGAATGTTTATTTTCATATGCGAAATCATTTTAGAACATTGAAACAAGTAAAAAGTGTTGTCGATTCTTCTCCGCCACAAAGTTTAACTGTAAAAAAATCTACGCCAATAATGATTGATGGCATTAATAATAAACGTTTAAAAGGAGCTGCTAATGAACGTTTGAGGTAATAGATTTATATTGGGCAGTGACATGTTTAGCGCTATATATCAAAATCTATACATTATGAATTCATTAAAAAATGTAAAATATTTTACAATTGTCTTTAGGAAAATATACAGTGTCCCACCATTATTTAAACCCAGAGGAAATGGGCAGATAAAAAAGCATAACTGCCTCTATTCTGAAACCGCAAAAAAGAATAAGACTGGCGTTAAATCAGGATACTCAAATCCGGAATCCACAGTGAAAAGTGCCAATAATGTAAGCGTCAATTTGCCAGAAATTTAAAATATTATATACACTACCCATTGTATTTTCAGTTAATAAAAAAATCAACTTCAGCAGCTACACTGAAATCTAGACAAGAAAATGAAAATACTTCCCTTGCTATTGCTTATAAAAATTCTTGCGGTGATGTTGAATTAGGCCCAGATTCCCTAAAATCGTATTTAAATAATAAACGACAACTCAATTTTGAAGAACAACAATATCTAATTTTTTTAATAAGAATTACGGAGGATATTATAGTAAATGATTTTTATTCTAACGATGACATTCGACAAGTTTTTAGACGTCATATAGAAGCTAATAAAAGCCAATTAAATCTAGTAAATAACTATAATAGAATAATAATATATATATTGATATGTTGATGATATGTGATTATTTCAAGGAAAAGATGCATTTTCATATATCGAAATTATGTCAAGATTTGAGTATCGATATCGAAGAATATTCTAAGGATAATACAAAAGGCAATGTAATACCGAAATATTCTTCTGCTACGACTTCATCTTTAAACGACAAAGTATTTTTAAACTGTTCAGAGTGTTTGACACTTAGAACTCAACCATTAAATACCCTTCATGTTGCCCAGCAATTGATAGAGGATGACAATAAATGTGAAGGAAAATGTATTCATTTTTCTGAATCGGGAAATATGGATTCGCGGGATGTTTGGGGTATGGTTGAGCAGCATGTCGACGTATTAGATTTTGATAGTTTTATGCAAAAATTGTATGGCAATTCAAGTAAGAAATTGACTAACGCAATTTTCCGATTTCATTCGAAATCGATATTTTTGTTAGGTACAGATATTCAGCCAACTCAAAAATCTTCTGATAACTTAATAATACAAAAATTTGATAATGAAAATCAACAAACAGCAAATGAAATTGCTGAACAAAGTATCAATAATAAATCAAAAGAATATACAGAAAATGAAAACTGTGATTCCATGATTCAAAATGACGAGGGAAATACGGAAAAGCATCTACCAAATTGTAACGACACTTTAGATTCCATTCAGCTAGAATCTAATTGTGTACTAACATCAAATTACGCCCCAGTTACTGAGAATTACCACAATAAAATTAATAGAACTCGTCCTTCAGTGGAATTACCAGAAAATGCAGACTGTGAAGTAGATGATAAATTAGTAGTGAAAAATTTACTAAAAGAACTTATAGATAATAATGTGATGTCAACAAATTTGCGCGACGATCTTCAACCTGATCAACCAGACTGTAAAATAATTCCAGCAGAAATTGACAGTAATATAAATGCAAATAAGGAAAATAATGATCCGTCTTCATTACCATTAGTTCAGAAAATATCTACTAATATTAATGATTACGTATTGGTTGGTAGTCCAGTTTTTATACATAAATCCCTATTAGAAACTGATTTAATCAATTTTAATACGCATCATCACAATTATCCGAATAAACAAATTGATCGTGCCGTACAATTTGATGATGATCCATTAAACTTCAACGATTTGATTTCTTTAGATGAGAAAGATGATAATGGTGGACATTTTCTAGATTGGAAACGTTTATTATCGTCAAATGATTATGATTTAGCACCACAAAAAGACGATAAATATCAAAATCTTTTATTAACAATTGAACATACAGTACCGGAAAATTTATTATTAAATAGTGATTATCAATTGAATAACAATTTTGTGACATCAACAAGCGATGTTGTAACAAATATTGCAGTAAAAAAGGTGAATGCGCCGATATATGAGTATAGTAAAAATTTGATATGTTTGGATGAAATTTCACAAAATTCATCATCATTAAATTAAAAAGGGTTGAAAAATTAAATTTTCATTGTTGAAATTTCAACTAAATTAAATTAATTTGAAATATTAATTAGCAGAAACTTGGTTTATGGCTTCCAAAAATGGTTGTTATCCTGGAACATTGACAAATCAGTATCTAGATTAAAAATCTTTATGAAATTGTTGTATCTTGTTTTTATTAAAAAAGTTTTATTAATGTAAATTAAGTATCGTTATTTTTGTTTAGTTGTTTTTTTGCATCAGTTATCGATTGTCTCAATACAAATAGAGATTCGGCGATGCTGATTCATCAATATCAATATTTCTTCGTTTCGGATCTTTATTGTTGAGGTAATCTCTATAATAAATAACTGACAAACTTGCCGAATAGAGTACAGTTGGAATAAATGAAATCCTACAACAACGAGCATTATTTTATTGAAGTTATTTAAAATTACTTACACAGTACACAGAAGTACTGCATTTTTTTACCAATAAGAATATCCCAAATAGGCCATTTTATCAGAAGTCATTCTCTTTGTTAATGTATCGATTATAGCAACATTATGAATTAGTCTTATATTATACAGACTTCCCCAAAAGATAATATAAGTCAATGTAAAACCTAGAGCTATGCCATTGTAGATGTACAAGCTTCCCACACTAAAATTAATTTTTTTAACCAATATAGTTTTATACGGAAATCTAATAGAATCTATAAATAGCAACTTTGTATTACCTTAAGAAATATTGTATTGGATTACTAACAGTATTATACAATGCTAAAATTGATGAAAATAAACCGAATCCTATGGCAAGAATTACACTTAGAACTGTAAATATCCATACTCCTAAGTTTATAAAATTCTCCCGTGACACTAAAAAAGAGAAAACAAATTTTAAGTTATATAGTAATCTGTGTTGTATACTATAGGTATGAAGGACTATAAGAGTGCTTAGTGCTTTTAGTTCTCCATAACTATAGTATACCAATTGCATTTGAAAAAAAAACTATCAAAATCATTTACCCGTAATTGTACTCGTTATACTGGAACGACGGCTCCACAAATATTTGTTGTATGTTTGAGTTGTACTTGGGCAACTTGATACATAATCAGTATCGGAATCCACTGAATTGTCGAGTAATTGTTTTAATAAGGAGGAGGTATTACCACAAAGAAAAGCACAAGCGTTTTCGCCAAAATTACAAGTCACTACAACGAACATAAAAAATTATTTATGGTTTTACACAAAAACCCAATGTCGACGACAAGGAGAATTTATACAATATAAGTTTTAAACAGGAAAAATATCAATTTGGTATTATTAGAGCCGCTATCCTTATTTTGGAAAAGTGGAAATCAGAAAGTGGAGTATATATGCAACCTAACAATCATTTTTACCAATTTTGGTTTTATATTAAGTTTATGTGCATCGATGCATTTATATATCACTAAAACTATTTATGATTAGTTTAATTCGTTCAGTAGTATATGTATATATGTGACTCACTTTGTATTTCATATAACAATGGCATAGGAATTTTTCTTTTATAATTTCCTTGAAATAGTCCGTAATTAACATAACTTGTATCAGTACCTTCCATTTCAGCATCAGGATCTATAATTTTCAATTCCGATGTTATCCAATTTTCTGTGCTTAATGAAACAATGTTAAAAATTGCTGCTATTCCAGAGAGAAGAAATGATATTAGTATATAAATACGATTCGTTGTAGCCATAATAAATAATAAAAAAAAATATAACGTTAGACACTAAATAAATACCAGCTTATTATTATATACTACACAAAAATATTTATTTTATAAAGATGAGAATAATATGCATTACGTATTCTGATAATATAATACCAAATAATGTATATACATATTAATATTATCAATAAAATTATCTTGATAAGTAACGATAATAATTGTACTATAGATAGGTAGTGCGTTGTGTGCGTATAATCGTATATCTTGGACGAGAGTGAGTGCTATTTTAAAATTACTAAGAAAAAAACTCAATATTCAAATGATTTTTTTAAGTATTACTATTTATTTTATATAACATTAATTTTAAAAGTTCAGTTTAACTATTTTATAGATTTTAAATTTAGACAACCAGTAATATTCTTCAATTGAACACCTCAGTCAGTTAATTGTGTCAACATCAGCTGATTTTTTAGGTTACTTCCGAGATAGAAATATTTATTTGTTTATAATTTTTTTTATTCCTTTTTAAATCATGTTTCTCGTATAAGAAATCAATTTTTATCGTTTATGCGTGTACTTTCGTTAAATACTAACGTCGTGTTCTTAAAATGGATTTGATCCCATCTAATTATATGCAAGGTGATCCGAGATTAATTGATCAAATCGTTTACGAATTGAAATCTCAAGGTATTTTCGATCAGTTTCGAAAAGAATGTATTTCGGATGTTGATACGAAACCGGCATATCAAAATTTAAGACGTAGAGTTGAAGGAAGTGTTGCTAATTTTCTTAAAAAGCAAAAATTTAGTTTAAATTTAAATAAAAATCAATTACGTGAACAGTTAAGAAAGAATCTATCAGAGTAAGTGAAATTAGAGTTAAAAATAATTAATGAATATGTTTGTAAAATGAAATACAACATTTATAGATCGGGTTTTTTGGAAACAGGAGTGGAACGTATTGTAGATCAAGTGGTTAATCCAAAAATTAATACAACGTTTTTGCAAAAAGTTGAAGATGTTGTTTACAAGTTTCTTGGTGTACAGAAACCGAATCGTTTAGATAATGAAGAGGAATCGAAATCTAAGGAATTATTATCAACTGATTTAGAAGCTGTTTCTCCAACACCAATAAATGGTAGGTTATTTTTATAAAAAATATCCAAGTACTTTTTGTATGACAATGTACTATGAACTGAAAATTTATGTTATAGAACAAACCTCCGCTAATCATAAAAACAAAGAGGAGGACATTGATATAAATAATACTTCTTCAATGACTAATGAATCTACAAAAACTGAAGAAGATGAAAGTCCACCATTTGAACCAATAGAACCAAATACAAGTTTTACAATGCATATTGAAGAACATTCGATTCAATCGCACATTTCAGAAAATTCTGGTATATTATCAATACGTTTCGAAATATTATTATTAATAATATTATTTTATCTTAGCTTCAGCAATTATTAATAATAATACTTCCGGTCTTGAAGAACTCAAGGCCACTTTTGAATCTGATATTTCGCAAGATTGTTCAGTAGCATCAAATAATGGTGAAATGAATACAGCAACTCTTACATCCGATGATAATGATAAATTAGAAATTGATGAAAGTGATAATGTTAACGTAGATAAAGCACTTGATCAAGAAATGGAAATAGATGAGAATGAAGACAAAGACAATGAAACAGAAAAATCTGATGAAAGAAATGAAGCAGGTAAAATAGAAAATAAAACTGACAAAGAAGTGAAAAAGATTGATGATAAAAAATCATCAGAGTATAAACGAAGCCATGATAAACATAGTTCTAAAGGTGACAGAGATAAAAGAAGTGATAAAGGTAAAACATTGAATTGAATAGATGTTATGTTGTTGTTTAACTATATATTATTTTATATGCATATATGTATAGATAGAGGAAGTAGTAGCCGAAGGTACAAAGATCACAGAAGCAGTTCTAAACACTCTTCTTCACTATCGAAAGATAGAAACCGATATAAAGAACATCGAAATGGAAAAAGTAGAGATGAAATGAGTGAAAAAGATAGGCACAGCGATAAGGATCAAAGTAGAGAAAAAACTAGTAAGAATAAGGATAGAGAATATCTAAAAGATCGAGAAAAATCGTATAGAGATAAACATGAACTGTCTAGAAGTAAAAGTTCTTCCAGTTCCAATAGACACGGCAAAGAAAGAACTTACAGTTCATCAAAACGAGAGCCTTCAACCAGAGACAAAGACAGAAATGAAGAGAAAAGTTCATCATATCATAAAGAATCCACAAATCACAAGCACAGTGATAAAAATTCATCGAGAGATCACTCAGATCGATCAAAATCGTCATCGAACAGTTCGAAAGATAAAAAAACTGATTCAAGATTCAGATCTAATGAGAAAGAGAAGAAAAGCAGCGGCAGTAACAGTGGTAAAGATCCAATCATGTCATCCAATCATGAAAAAATACATTCAACATCGAAAAAATATAAAGAAAAAAAATCAGTTGATGATCATTACAGTTTAAAAGATAAAAAAAATGATAGAAGATCAACAGATCGTGATTCAAATGATGGTTCAAGTAATAGAAATGGTAGAAATGACAGTGGCTCTGCTGAGAATTTACTGAAAAATGAGAATAAAGAATCGGGAATATTTACAAGTAGTGGAAGTGGTAATGGTGATTCGAGTAATTCAGAAAATATTGAAACAAATGCACCAGTGGATGCTGTCGATTGTCATGATGTAGAAACGAAAAACGAGGTAGGTGTAAAATGTGGTAATTAAAAAAAAAAAAAAAAACATGAACAAACAGATGTTTATTCATATTTAGGTAAAGCCAAAATTGAAATACATAAAACCAAAATTTGCATCTAATTTAAAAGAAGCAATGAAAATTATGAAAATTCGAAAAGAGTTAGCTAAATTAGAGCAGGAAAATCAACTTTCCCTGACTGAAATTGGAACAACTGAAAATCAATGCGATGATAATGTGAAAGGTAAATTAAGCAAGCCACTCAGCTATTATTTAATACAATTGCGATCACTGAGTAAAAAGTTGGAGGAACGAGCGTTAATTAGGATTAATAAATATTGTAATAGTTTAATGTTTCATAATATTATTTTTGTATTTATGCCTAAATAAGTATTTTTATTATTGATATAAGTGAATCCCTGACGATAACGGGTACGTTGGTGTAATCATTGATTTGTTTATAACATATTCGAATGGCCTGCACTCGGTGCGCACTGAGATCTTCAATTGGCCATGTTGTGAGTTACTGCGAATTTTTTTAAGTAACTTACTTAATATAAACACTTTTGTTTAAAAATTATTTAAAGAATTGTTTAACACCGCTGTATTTGAAATCACATTGCACACCGAGTGAGGTCAGTGCTGGCCATTTAACTAATCTAACAAATAACAATTTATTATTATATATAATAAATATTTAACTTAGCAGCGACAAATTCGCTTTTGCAATGTACACTTGTCCCGCATGTTTGGCACATGTAGATTTTCCTTTTCATGGCGGCCAAATTGATGTACTTTGTCAGCATCTAGAGACTTGATTACATACGTTACAATTGAAATATTGAAATACTCTTTCCTGTTTACTTTTTAATCATTGATGTCAATAATTTCGATGCTGTATTTCAATACAAAGAACGATCTCTTTTTAAATCAGAACTAGAAGTACCCGAACCACGAATAATTGAAACTAATACGGAAGAACTGTCGTCAGATAATCAACCCGAACTAACAAAAGGTCAAGATATAAGTATGGAAAATTTCGAAGCGCTAGAAGCACGATTAGCTGAAGAAATGAATAATGTGCAAAATATTTATGATGATGATCAAGATAATGACGATGATAAATCTTTTAGTGCACATGCAGACATTGAATCGATAGAGAACGTTAGTCAGAAAAGTACAGTAGAAGAAGATGATTATTACCAAATCAATGGACAATGCATAAAGAAAATTGTTTTTGAAAATATGGATGGTAATGGTTTTCGTACAGTAAAATGTGAAGAAATTGAGCTTGTTGTTAATCGGGATGATTGCGATATTCCCATAGTGACAACCAAGGAACAAATCGATATGAAAGAAGAAATTCATATTAATAAAGATTCATTTTGTGTGGATGCTGAAAGAGATTCTGTTGAAAAATCACTGGAGGCGTTACACAGAGAAATTGGGAAAGACGATGGAAATTGTGGGAATGTGAAAAATGTAAAGAAAATGGAACAAGATGAGATAAATAATAAAAAGAACGATGTAGAATACGAAAGCAAACATAGACATATGCGGTCAGTAGATGATGAAGAAAAAGCACAAAAAGATGAAGGAGAATTGAGTGGAAAGTTGATAAAACATGCTGAAGGAAATTTAGAAAATGAAAGAGATTTGGATAAAAATGGTAATATTTTTATATTTAAAAAGTGCTATCTGCTGTATATATTCACTTACAGTTCTAGTTCAGTAGTATGCTTTTCCTACCAATCCAGTAAAGTTTAATTTAGCTACTAGATTAAAATAGATTATCTTTATTTAGTTTATTAATATGTCGGGGCATTTATGTATGTATGTATGTAGTAAACAGTAGTAGTAAATAATGTATATGAAAACAATCAGGTTAGAATAAATCTTACTGCGTGCCAAAACCTACTTACAAAATGCAATTGTTTCTATTGAAAATGTAATATTTTCTCAGCTAATTCTTTTCCGCCTAATTTCTTTTGCCTGTAGCTACAAATATCAATTTTTTTTTGTCATTTAAAATTTGTGTTTTTTAGATAATGGTGTACAAACAAATCAAAAATTTATTGAAAATATGATCAGCATTGAAAATTTGGAAATAAAAAGTAAAAGTTGTGATAGTAGTGATAACAATGACAATTCTGACTTGTCAAATGATGTGGCTGATGATGATCTTATACAAACTAATGATAAAAGATCTAAAAATGGCTTTACCGGATGGAATTATGATGATATTCAATGTTTTTATCCACCAAATGCAAATTACCAAAAACAATTGGAAACGCTTAGTTTTTATATAAGAAAATTAGAAAAAGAAATAGAATTAATGAAAGAAAACCATCAAGTAATGTTGCCAGCATTTAGAATTAACGTAAATGTTGAAGACTTGCTCTATTTTGTATTTTGACTTTATTGTAGATTATACACACAACTCTTATGTATATTTATTTCATTTTTTCTGCTTTGTTTTATAGAAATCACGAAAGAGAAAAAGTCAAAGTATTGAAAATCAAAAGTTGTCCTTGGATGATATCCATTTAGGTAGGTACTTTGGGATTTCAGTCACAATTTTTAACTTACTTGCATGATTAAATGTTTATATTTCGTTTTTTTATAAATAATCGGCTTATGTCTCAAAATTTTAAATCCGTTTCTATCTATTTTCAGCTCCTAAAAAGAGAATACTTAACGACAATAAAATTGATGCCCATAATTTATATACAAGTAAGATGGTCTTGCAATATTCTTTATATTCAATTTAGTTGAATTTTAGTTTGCCTTGAACACATATAAAAAAGTGATCCCTAACCTCTATTAGCAAATAAATGGCCTTTAGATATTTTATTTGAATTTTGTTTTTGTTGTTATGCTGGTAGTGTATATTGTAGTAAGAGTTGCTTCAACCAGTAATTTAATATTTTTTTTATTACATGTGTGTTATTTTACTAACAAAAAAAGATTCAAATATTGGGTACTAACACAATTTCCCCTTGTACATTTTGTACAGGTTTAACTTTACTTGTAGATGGGACCCCTAGTCAGGGTAATTTTAATTTGCCACCAAGTCCTGCTGATAGTGATCAGTCTGGTGAGCAATTAAGGAAAGAGGAATTGCCACCATTTCGGCAACAAAAACGTACACCACGCGGTAAGTTTGCATTGGCAAGGGGTAGAGTAGAACCTTTTAAAATTCCACCATTTTAATGTGTATTTAGTATCTGTATGTGCTACATAGTTAGAATAAGTCATTATTGAGTTAGAAAATTGTTTAAATTCGAAGATTAATTTATTTTCACTATTTATGTTAGGCTTTAATCAAATGTTTTAGTTTATAATTAAATTTTACATTTTTCGAGGGATATTAATTTTAAATTGATATTTCTTCTTTACCATCATATAATACTTATTTTAAATTGTATGAACTGTATTTATTTATATTGATGTACGTTTTATTTTTAATTATAGTGTCATTTATTGCCAATCAGAGATATAACAGTGAAGATTTATACAAACCACGCCCTGTATTTAATTGTACTAGCTCAAGAAGGAGAAATGGCAAAGGAGACGATACATAACTACAAGTTAAGTAACTCTTTATTTAACGTCAAATGAAAGGAACGATTATTATCAATATAATCGACATCTTTTACACAAGTGTAATAATTAAAATTTAAAATTGTATTTATTTAGTAGAATCGTCAATTATTAAGTTGCATTTAATAATTATCTACTGCTATTAGAATAAACAAATTAGTTAAATATTTGTATTGCATAAAAAGTTAAATGTCTATTTCTTAAGTTTCATCATCCAAATGCTAATTATTCCGAAAAATAGTATCCAAAATGTACATACTCCCACGCCATGACACACTTGTAGGTTCCATAGTGGCCAACCTTTTTTAAGTACATTACGCATCGATTCTATTATTAATGTGAACGGTAGACATTGAGCGAATATTCGTAAACCAATTGGCATACCTTCTATGGGCCAAAGTAATCCTAGAAAATAACATTGAGTACAAATATTAATGGATGTAATTAATGTGTAATTTTATTACCTGATAGTATCATCATAGGTAAATATCCCCCTGATACGGAAATATTTGCTTGGGAATGATCTTCGCATATAATAGAAACCCAAAATCCTGCGTAAATTAAGTTATATGTATATTTTTTTGTAAAACTATGAACAGATTTGATACGATCTTACCAAAAGCCATTCCACATAATCCCGACAAAAACGACATGAAAAATATCAAAATTATATCACCAACAAATTCGTATTGGTAAATTAAAAAGATCAAAATTAGTGTTTCAGTTGATTGAAATATCATTACACTAGCTTCAATAGCAAAATGTGTAATTGTAATTTCTAATGATGTCACACCTGCAACCAGGGAACGATCCCATACACCTTCCCTTCGATCGGTTATTATGATTTGTGATGTCATTGTAGCACCCAGGAAAAATAACATTCTACAGATTAATTATTGATAAGAATAGGATTGGTTTTGTGAAATCTCAGTCAACAAGACAAATTCTTACGTAACAATACATCCTGGTATCATAAAAACCGTATACGGTTCATCTTCATGGCCAAATAGAAATGTTTGTCGTATTGGTAATGAACCAAGTCGCCTAGGCCATTTACATGCCTCAAATAAATCCTCTTGGAAATCGTAAAATAAATCGTATAATTTGTATTTTAATGATAATCCAACTTGTCTATTTGACATATCTAAATAGCCTTTAATTTCGCCATAATCAACCATCCATTTTTCAGCTTCTTTGCCTTTAGTTATCTATGGAATAGATAGTAAGATTTAATTGTAAGGGATTTTTCTAATTTTTTATGTGTTCCTTTACTCTTTCTTCGAATGATTCAGAAAAATTGCTTGCTATGAATAGTACTCCAGTTAATTTTCCATGTTTAACTGCAATGGTAGCTTCGTCAAGTGAATTGTATGGAATCTTAAAATTTATTTGTAAAATAATAAATAGATACTTTAATGTATTTGCGCATCATTTTTTTTTTTGGATAGCGCAGATTTGATGCCATATTTTTACGATTATTTCAAGTGATGATGTTACTAGGACTGATTCTGTGCACTTTTTCTGTTTTAATATAAACCTTGCACTGCGCAGAATCATCACTGACAAATGCTTACATCGTACACCTATTTAACGAACCAATAATCTAATGTTTTTAAACAATTTTTTACCTTATTTATCATTGGATCATCCAGATATTTCAAAAATATACAACTCAAATTAGTAAAATTACAACTACTAAAACTGTATGGTGCAACACTGTTATTTAATGTTAAATCTGTACATAAACTCATTTTAGATTCCTGATCAACTATACCCAAATTCAAATCTTTAGAATTACCTCCCACACCATGTATCAGAGCTAGAACTTGTATTACTGGGAGGAGGACAAAAAATATAATACCACTAGAAAAAATTATAAAAAAATCCCATTAAAATAAGTACTTATTAAAATAATGATTAATGAGTAATTGATTAGACTAGTTTTTTGTTTCTATCCTTGGCAAGTGTACTTACGTGACATTTCTATAAAACTGTTTCCAATTTTTATCCAATAACGCTCTCATTCGATACCACTCCAAGCTGGTTTTGTCTTTTTTAATTTTGGTAGCCTTCTTTTCGTTTGTAAGTTCCTACAATGAAAGTCACAATAATAATTATTGTGTAACCATATACAAATCAATGATTTGAATTCTAACATCTTTTGAACCGTAAGCCATGTCAAATGTGGCTACAGTTGAAGTAGATCCACCTAGCATTTCCATTCTATATTGAATATTTTCTGCAATTAGGTTCAATCTACCTTCTTCTTGTTTTTTACTTAGAATTAAGAAAGCCTCTTCTAATGTTTCAGTTTGGAATAATTCCAGGATTTTATTTGGTGAATCTTCAGCTAATAATTTACCTCCACGCATTAAACCAATCTGAAATAGCATTAGAATTGAATATAGTGGTAGTAGGGCGTAATAATTGTTATTTGTATATGATTTGGTTTGGTACAAACAATCAAGTGCCTCGAATATGTCACTTGGATTGATCCGTTTTGCGGCCAAATCAAATTTGACATTCAAATAGGAAAGGTTCTTAAAAATCTTTTTGATCTTTTAAATTATTTTTTTTTTTTTTTAATTTAATTGAAATGGAAATCTGGAACATTTGAAGACAGTCGCAATGTCTTTTTTGCATTTGAGAAATATGTCCTATATCATATACTATATACGATCAAAATACTATCCTTTTAAATAGATGAATTTTCAATAATGATAAGAGAAATTATTTTCAATAAAAAACATCTAAAAATAAATAACATTTACAGTATAAGATACTTATTTTGTTGCTGTAGTTTTCAGCTTCAATATTTGAATGCAATTATTCAATGAATGTGCATCTAAATGATAGATAATAAAAGTTTTTTCGATGTATTTAATTAAGTGTTTCTTAAAAAAGTGTTAATTCGTATTAAAAAAAAAAACAAAAATGGCTACTGGATACCAAAGTAATGATCTTCCTCAACAATCAAACAATGGCAACTGGGTAATTTTTATTATTTGCTGTTATGTGCATTTAATGTATATTGAAATACATGGGTGTTTCAAATTGGTATGTAAGTATGGAGATCTTGGAAACAGTAAGAAATACGAGGTCGGCTAAAAATTTAACCGACAGTTACATTTTGAATTCGATTTTTTTTTTTTTAATTATTTGTATGAAATAATATATAAAGTAGTGGATGTGATACATACAAGTATGTAGTTGCAATGGGAATTCATGTACTTTTTAAATGTATGAAAATCCACGATGGTGTCCATAAGAAAATCGAGAGTTGTACTCAATATCGAAGAAAATTAAAGTCATGTGGAATATCTGACGACATCACGTAAAATCTCTTAAGAAAGTGCCTTAATAATGTACAACTTTTATTTCTCTCCGATAAATAGTTAGTCAAGTTATTGACGAAAAGCGAAAATTGACATTTTCGTTTTATTTTTCTGTTTATCTCCGGATATATCAAGAATTTCTCAAATTTTAAAACACCATTTTAGTAAGCCCAAAATTGCGTACGTTTACCCCAATGTCACCGACCTCGTATCTCTTACCGTTTCCGAGATCCTCATACTTACATACGAATTTGACACACCCTGTATTCAGTACACATTAGAGAATAGTTTTTTCTAATTTTTACTTTTCTCTCTATTTGTTTTTTTCTTTTTCAGTTAGATGCTTATATTAATAGTAGCGATTTTAAAACTGTTTCAAAATCGCCAGCATTTATCGATAAAACAATGTTCATCAAAAAGGTTTTAAAATCTGCAAGTGCTATTATATTTATTACAGCACCGCATGGATTCGGCAAAAGTACAAATTTAAATATGCTGAAACGATTCATCGAATTGAACATAGATGAAACGACTGGTCGAATTTGTTCGGAACGAGATTCGATAAACTATAAATTGTTTAAGAAAAATCGATTGATATCTTGTGAAGCGGGTTTCATTAAGAAGTATTTTGCCAAATTTGCGGTCATTTATATTTCTTTAAAAGATGTTTATGGAGATAATATGGATTCATTAATGGAAACATACACTGAGACTTTATCGAAAACATTTTCGGAGCACAGATATTTATTAAAAAGTGATAGAATAACGATTCGAGATAAAGAAATTTTCTCGAAGTACATTCGAAATGATACTAAGCAAACATTATCCAAAAGTGATCTAGAATTGGGTATTGCATATTTAGCAAAAATGCTATCGAAGCATTGCAGAGATTATAAAATATTCACATTAATTGATGACTATGATGCACCATTTCTTAAGTTTATAAATGACGATAATATTACCGATGAATATGAGGATCAATTTTTGAGTTTCTTCCGTGACTTTTTTAGAATTACACTACCAGATAATGGTGATACAAATCGAGCATTGATTACAGGCACAACAACCTTAGGTAGGCTTTTACTTCCATATCCCACTGAGCCGCTTACGTTTAATAGTCTATTCGCAACATCAAAAATATATACTACCCCATTTTTGTGGACACATATATTTAGGGAATATTATGGTGTTACAACGTATGAACTTGATGCCCTTACAACTAATTTTAATATTGATAACTCCATTAAAGAGAGAATTATAACAAATTATGGTTATACAACAGCAATGCCAGATAAAATTGTTTGTACACGATCACTGATGAATTATTTAAATAGCAAAGTTTTCGAAGATTATTTTCGAGAAACGACCAATATTAATCTAAAGACTACTCAACTGGCTAGATACATTATTGAAAAAACATTATTTGATACATGGTACGAATTCGCCAAAGTAAAATTCGACATTAACAGCATGACGTCACTGCGGCAACTATTCACACGCTATTCAGACAATCCGATAATTTTGACTAACAATAATTGTTTTCCTTCATATCTACATATTCAACTACTTTTAGAATTAGGATTTTTTAATCTAAAACATGAAGTAAGTGCACGATATGGTTCAAGGATATTTATTAGAGCAGCTAATAAATTTATTAGAGAAGAATTAAGAAACCAAATTGAAAAATATTATTCTATGGACTTAAATCAGCGGCTACATATCGGAGCAGCACATCTTAATCTTTTAACTATCGATTCCAATAGTACTGATTATTTTTCGCAATTGTCAAAAATAATGAAGTCTATTTGCATAGGCAGAGCAGATGCTTCCTATAAAAGTCTGTACGGTCCATTAATTGCTCTTATAGCCAAAAGCGAATATTACATTGATAGAGATTCACTTGGTCAAGCTGAAGGTTTTTGTTTTACTAATAGAGTAACTGGAGTTATTTGCGTTATTAATTATAATACTGAAGTAAAAGAAAATCTTCAAATAGCTTTAAATAATCCTGCGTTTGAAGAAACCCGATTTTTTTGCCTTAAAAATAAAATTTATATGGGAATAAATATTAATGAATTTCATTCTTTTTCATTTGGAGTAGTTATCAATAGTAGGGAGATTGAAAATGCTGTTTATTATAATTTTTAAGTATCATTTACATAAGCATGTCATTTTAAAATTGTATTTAAATTGTTTTGTCATTTTATGTTTTAAGTTTTCTATACCAATTTATGTTATACTTTCGATATCCGTATTTCATTTTTTTTATTTATTTGACTTTAATTGATTTATTTGATATGTACGTCTTGTGTTTGAGTACAACATTATATGATGCATAGGATAGATACGTTGATAGATACAGATCTAATCACTCTAATATAAATTCATGATGTAATTGTAATTTCTATATTATTCCAGAAGTACGTATGACTTATTCGAAAAGCAGCAAATTTATTATTGTTTACATATAAATATTGTATAGTATCTCTGCAACTGCATATATTTATATCTATATATAAATTTGTAGAACGAAAGAAAGAATAGGATTTCTTTCCTAAACTGTCGATTTGAAATGTAAACGAAAAACATTGGGACTATAGACAATTTAATAAAAAATTTAATAAAATATTGAGTTCTTTTTTATGCAAGGCATTACATACCATTATATGCCATATACATATGTACATGGTATGCAGTCAGCTGAAGATTGTGTGATTAACTACGAAAACTTTTAATATGTGATTGTCAATATATTAACTTACTCGATTAGCTTGTTTGCATTCTTCTATATAATGTGTTGTAACAATTACAGCGATTTTTTCTGATTGAACGGTTCTAACTAAATAATCCCAAATTCTACAATGAAAAAATTCATACTATAAGCCACAAACACAATCGTTTTTTTTTTTTTTTTTTTCTTTTTACTAATAATGAACAACTGAATGTTACAATTTGTCCACTCCGCCAAAGGTTGTTATAGCCAACTAGTTGAACTTCCAGTCAACTAATTTCACTCATAATATGAGCTAAACGGATATTATGGTTGATGTTATGACAAATTAAAGAGATCAGAAGCGATCGGTGGAGAAGACAAGAATTTGATTTACTTTTCTCTAAGTACTGGATCAACTCCAACTGTTGGTTCATCTAATATAAGCAGTTCTGGTTTATGGATCATTGCTGCTGCAAATGATACACGTCTTTGTTGGCCACCGCTGCAGTTTTTCAATAATCTACAACAATAATCGATAAAAATTGTGTTTTCTTGGAGATAGTAATATGACTTGCCTATCAGCTGGTGGTAATTCTAATAATTCAGAGAATTCCTGGAAGCGTTCTCGTATAATTTTCTCGTCCATATTAAATAATCTGCCGAAATAATAAATAGCATCCTGTACACTAAATTCTCCTACAAGTGCTATATCCTGAGAATAAAAAAAAGTCAATTCAGTTAAAAATGAATTAATTATACACACTTAAGAGACGTTTTACCTGCGGCATATATCCAACTCTAGGTCCTGGTACACCGCTACCTTTTTCTCCAGGTGTACCACCTAATACCCATATTTCACCGTATTGTATACTTTTCCTACCCACAATGCAACTGAGTAATGTCGTTTTACCACATCCACTAGCACCCAGAAGACCATAACTAAAAAGAACATTAATGACAGTAAACTAATAATTTGCAATCGGGCCATAATTTGCCATTTTTTATACGAAAACGTTTAGATATTCAGTAATCTCTTACTCATCCCAATCGAGTGTATAAACTAAATGAAATAAGCAGGTCTATCATCTTTATTTGTTTCCCAGCGGATACTTACATTGTTCCTCTTTCCACATTCATACAAAGACCATCTAGTACTTTTTTATTGCCATAAGATTTGACAATATCTTTGACGCATACTGCGTCTTTGAAATGCATTGTTCTTACGTCTAGTTTGTCAATATTTTGCAGTTAATAATTAGCCATAAACTGAAAAACAAATGAATATAACATAATAAATAGGAAATAGATTGGTTCAGGTTCATTGTTTTAAGCGAACCTGTTATGTACCTACAGGTACTCTCACATACAAATTTTACATAAGATATTCTAATGTGATGGTTTAGAAAGGATCAAAACGAAGGAAAATGCAATAAATAATGCATTTGAAACAAATAGATTTTATTTGAATTTTTTATACCAGCAGTTTTTTTCTTTAATTTACATAATGAAAGGGATGACCTTGAATTGATTGTTAATTATAAGTTTTATATAAAATAACATGAACTGATTTGCGATTTTGTTTAATATGCGACTACATATTCCAACAGAAATTATGTTTCCTTTAATTATTATTTTAATCATGCCAATTATTTTGAAGAATCTGCTAATTTTTGTACTTTGCGATTTAATTTGGTTATTTTGTAAATTAATCGAAACATGTTCCGTTTACAATAAACAAAACAATTTTTGCTATTAAATAAAATATTTTGTGCAGTTGATACTGCGTTAAGACTAATGATTAATTTGTGCGCAGTATCAATAAAGTATCTGCGCTTGCGCGAAATTGCCGCGCAAGCTCACCTCAAATTTCTTAAAATAATAAATTTTAGAGGTTACGATTCCAAAGAATTCAAAACAAATTTTTATATTAAAGAAATTCGCAATTAAAATCTCAAGAATCGCTAAATCCCTTTCCGATTACATAACATGTATAATTTACGTACCGACATATAAAATAGAAAGTAGAAAAAAAAAAAAAAAAACGTTAAAGAGAGATAAAATGAAAAAGAAACAAATTTAAACATCATCCATTATTTTATTTTTTTTACAAATAATAGAAAGTTTTTGTACATTTCTTAATTCGGATGTTTAGTCAACAAATATGTAATTAAATAACATGAAAAATGAAAGGTTTTAAATTAACAAGTAGGTTTCAAATTCTGTTCTACGTGATGGATGTAGGAAAGAGTATTAAATATCTTGATATACTAGTTGCAGTTGATCAAATTCATTAAATGTATCGTTATCATATAAATTCATAAGGAAAGTTAACCAAAGTGCAAGTGGTCAACTGTAATCTGAAGAAAGATAAATGACAATTCACATTTCATAGCCTACTTCCTTGAGATGTAATTGAATCACGCTGTGCGATTCATTTTGTATTTAGAAAAAAAGTAAATCGTTTAGTTTTATCGATTGAAAGAAGACAAAAATCAGTTTAATTTCAAAGTATGTATGTACTTACATGATATTTACTAGGATATATAAATTAAAACGTAAAAATATAGGTAATATTATAGTCACAATAGATATCTTATTAATATATAATAATATGGTGGGTAAGTATGGGTATGTGTGCACATAATACTTTCTACAAAAAGAATACAGATTGTATAGGAGACTACAGATTATTTAAATATGATATATGAGATAACAAATAATACGGCAAGAGCAAAATAAATTGAAATTAAAAATGTATAGTGTATCTCCTATCAACCACCCCCCCAATAACTGTAGTTATTTAATTATTGGATATTGACAAAATTTGTACATATAAATCCACTCAGATTACTATAAATTCTTTGTTTAAACAATAGATAGTACAATTAATTTCTATTTTTTTTAATTCATTCGACTTACCCTAGCGCATTTACAAAAGGAATCCAATTAGTAGATGAAGCAATAATTAATTAAGAAAAATCACTCTCAACATATGAGTTATAGAAATTATTTTGAAAAATAACTGAAGTTTAATTTATATGTATAGCTAGATACTTTTTTACGATATTTCTTATGACAATTATATACATACATCAGATTTATACTTCACTTGTTTTATTTCTTATGATAACTATTGTACAAGCACCCATGACCTTCCATTGAAAGCCGCACATGCATTTTTTTTTTTTTTTTTTTATATAATAAGTATAATTATTATTGTTATTATTCTAGTAGATTTATATGGGACATTTCAAAAGTACATATTTTGTTACTGAGTAATAGAATACAAGTGAACATTGATTGCCAAGATAGAAGGATGCATTGCTTGTACATATGTTGTTTATTACAATTTATATTATATTTTATCACCTTATTTTATTCAAACATAATTTTTACCTTCATTTTTTACAACTAGTCACAACAGATACAGAGCGAATTGTTGAGGTGCGATTGTTAGCCAAAAGATGGCGCTCGACTTCACTATAGCTAGAGTCTCTTGAGTTTTCAAGAGACATTTTGAGAAAATTCCGAGAGTCTTTATTATTTTCACATATTTTTGCGTCATTTCTGTTATTTGCTAAATAAATAGGTCATCAATATTTTCTTGGCTTCATAATCCAAAGGGTAATTACAACAAAAACAATTGTCCATACAATATTAATGGAAATTCCATTGAAAACTCGAAGATTCCATATTGACCATCCCTTTGCCATCACATTTCGAAATGATTGAATTATTAATGTGCAAGGAAGTGACAGTGATATTATTCGCAGTATATTTGGCATGCATTCTATTGGCCAGAGCATACCTAGTCGAAATAAAAGATTATGCATTTATAATCTGTTAATTGGAACAATTAAGCTGATTATGTCAATATAATAGCTCAAACTATTGTTTCACACTTTTATATAATATATTTATATTAATAAAATGCAATAAATTACATACCACTCAACAGAGTTATTGGTAAGAAACCTCCTGTGCATGTAATATTTGCTCCAGTAAATGTTTCACAAATAGAAGAAACCAAAAATCCTATAAAAAAGAATCCCCGCTCAACTAATTACAATTTCACCCCACAGTTTTAATTATGGTAAACACCTACCATATGCCATTCCACATATTCCTGACACATAACAAATTAAAAAAATAATAAATAAACTTCCAACAATATTAATTTTCAAAACGAAAAAAACCATTACAATAATTTCCATAGATTGTAATAACATTGTAGCACCTTCAAATATTAGATGAGCAAGTGTAATTTCTATTGATGATACTCCAGCAACAATTGATCTATCCCATATTCCTTCTGATTTGTCCCGGATTAAAATCTGTGATGTCATTGTTGCACCCATCAAAAATTGAAGCCTGAAATATAATGTAAGCAGAAATTATGAATATTAATCATATAAATCCAGTCCAGTTTGTTTTTTAAATATATTCATGTTTCGATAATTGAATTAAACCAACACTTCCTAAACATATGTTTTATGTTTAGGAGGTGTTGATTAAGCCCTTGTACCATTCTATTCTGTGCTCATAGAAGGTAAGTAATAAAAATCTAAAGGATGCAACCAGATTCACACACTTACAGTACAGCCATAGCCGGTGTCATATAAACAGTCATGGATTGATTATTGTCACCAAAAAGATACGTTCTTTTATATGGGAATTCTAGTAATTCCTTTGGTAATTTGCAATCATTTAACAAATCTCTTTCAAAATCGAAATATAATTCTATTAATTTTTGCTTTAACATTGCACCAGTTTGACTATTGGACATATCCATATAGGCTTTGATTTCACCGAAATCAATATCCCATTTCTCTGCTTTTCGTCCTGCTTTATGCTTAATACAAAAAAATCACAAAAAAATTCAAATAACTGCTTTTATCTTACTCGTTTTTCCAAAGACATAGAAAAATTGCTTGGAAAATACAGGCTGCCAATGGTCTGTCCTCTTTTTATATCTTCAAGAGCTTCTGGTAACGATGTATATGGTACCTAAAAAGAAATTAAATAATGAGCCGCCATTTTATGTAAATCCCATACTTTTATTACGATGGCTGCGCCATCTAACAATCAAAACTAAAAACTATACTGTTATTTACCATATGAATCATTGGATGATTTAAGTACGTTAAAAATCTACAAGATAAATTAGCAAATCGGCAATCCATATCAGAATTATGAAGTAATGCTGTACTATTCCAATTAATATTGGAACATTCTAATGGGGTACTTTCTTCATTTATAATTCCTAAATGTAAATTTCTTGGATCATTTCCTATTGATAAAAAAAATATCCATAATTCCAGAATGGGAAAAATTATAAAGAAAATAATACCACTGAAAAAAAAAATGAGTTGATAGAATTCTATTATTATTTTCTATAATAGCAGTATAATTGTTTACCCAATATTTCGATAGAATTGTTTCCAGTTCTTAATAATTAGTGATTTCATACGATTGCTACTTAAATTACTGAATAGTGATGATTTGCTTAGAGTTTTGGGTTTTGATTTTTGTGTAATCAGTTCCTAGAAAATTCTCGCATTTAATTTAAATAAACTTCAATCAAAATTGGTGGTGGAATCATGAAAATGTATAGATTTGTCTTATGCCATGGTCACATGGAATAAGAGCCAGCCAACTTTGCTGTCTCTTTCTTATCATTGCTTACACTTTTTGATTGATAATCTATAGCACAACTTTCCATTGATGATGTTATAGGTAAAACTGTTGTATTTTCACCTTCTACTACCCCACCATTTTCTTGTTCTTCACTTAATGCTAATAAAACCATTTGTAAATTATCGGTATGATATTGTTGCATTAAACTATTGGGTGATTTTTGTGCAAGAAGTTTTCCATTACGTAACAGACCTACCTGGAAATAAAAATTTATTATTAGAAGATAGTTTGCGTAATCTATATATGTATATAGGTTTTATATTAATCTTCGCCATATTATTTTAATTCAGAATCAATAAAATGGCAATGCACGCACATAAAGAACCTTTTATGTAATTTTTGCGACACGATACGAGTATGGAATATAAATTTTTCACCTTTTATTGCAACTGTATTTACGTTTTTTTTTTTTTTTTAACTAAACAGATTTGAATTAAACAAAATACAAGGTTAACTATAAGAAATGTGTCAAGATTAGCGCTATGAATTTATAGTAGTTACGGAAGGTATCATCGTGGAAAATGTACATACTTTATTCGCACGTTTACATTCCTCTATATAATGTGTTGTTATTATTACTGTAGTTTTTTCAGTTGTTGCTAAATTCTCAAGAAAATCCCATATTCTAAAAATTTAAAAGAAGTTAACTCAAAAATAGTTTCTTTATTTTATTTATAAAAAATTAAAATTGGATTTAGCAAACTAACTTTTCTCTTAATATGGGATCTAAACCAACAGTGGGTTCATCTAATATCAATAATTCTGGTCTATGTAATAAGGCAACAGCTAATGATACACGTCTTTGTTGGCCACCACTGCAATCCTTTAAAAATCTATAAAGAAAAGGTATAATATGAAAAAAAACTACAGTTCATACACTTTTAAACGAGCAGTATGCAAAAAATTATACAAACTAGAAAGGCGATGTCAATTTGTATAAATCCAGTAAAATAGGCATTAGGCATTTTAAGCAGTCGAACCATTTTTTTGAATTTAAAATATCAATTGATAAATTGTTGTTTACCAAACGAAACAACCATGCGCAACAATTTGGTTTTTCAACATTATCGCTCTTTTTCAAATTAAAGGAACTGTAAGGTACCTGTTTCCTGGAGGAAATTCAAACAACATTTGAAGTTCTTCGAATCGTATTTTTATCTCGTCAATTTTCATATTGAAAATTTTCCCAAAATAGTTCATAGTATCGCTTATGGTAAAATCCTGAATTAAAGCAAGTTCCTAAAAAAAGATTTATTTTAATTTTGATTTTTTTTTTCGAAATTAAACAATCATTTTACTTGTGGCATATATCCAATTTTTGTTCCTGGCACTTTATTGACACCATCTCCTTGTTTAATATTCAATATCCATATCTCACCAGATTCCACTCTTTTTCTACCAAGTATGCAATTTAATAGTGTCGTTTTACCACAGCCACTTGCACCTAAAAGACCATATCTAAAATCATATGAATCCGTAATAAATTCCATGTCCAGTATATAATTTATACTATATTTAATACGAGTACTTACATTGTACCACGTTCTACATGCATTGAAATCGTCTTTAAAATTGCATTATTCGCACCGTAATGTTTAACAAGGTCTTTGACGTAAATAGCGGAATCGTTCATCATTTTGGTTTTGGCTTTTATAATTTATCACTACTATAATTGAAAAATTATAAAGATATCTATTGATTTATTAATTAATTAAACACTTTTTAATAATTCTGGTATTATTTCTAAATCTTTCAACAGGTACTGGTATCTGAAATACTTTTAAACTTTTGAATTATTTTTTATTATTAATTTTCCAATTGTATAAGGAATTCGATTTTATATATTCAGTGTGCGTATAATTTGGTTGACGCATTCGATGAATACAATATTAGAGGAATGATCGTTTAATTTCAAATAAAATGGCAAATTTATCCTTTTAAGCAAGAAAAAAAAAGTTATTTATTTTTAAATCCAATAACACACGTGCGCCTGCTTTTTTTTACTCATCAAATTATTGTAATCTCTTGATAATTATTTAAAAATTGAATGAAACAAAAAATTAATTTATAATTCAAATTTCAAATATTTCAAATAGAACGTAGACAAAAATGCGAAGTAAAAAATTTGCGAAGGACTCTTATGATTGGTTCTATGGAAATTTCAATACATTTGGCAACATGGCGTTAGATTAATTATACAATTACACCAATCAGATTCAACTTTCTACCAAGTTAAATGTCACCATTAATGGCTTGTTATTGTCAAATATTTGGCAAATGATAAGTTCCACAAATTATATGAAGAGTTTTTTACTTTGGGAATGAAATATATATACTTCTCGTTAAATTGAAATGAAACAAACAATCATCAGCATAAAGTGCATATTTATATAATGTTTTTATAAAACCAGCAATAACAAATTAACATTAACAAGCAACAACAAATACGTTCAGTCCTACCAAAGTCCACTTTTTTATGCAAGTAAAGTTACAAAACAAAAATGTCAACTAAATCAACGTTGAAGCAGCAAATGAATTATTAAAATTACATATTATTATATTGTTTATTATGTTGTTTTATTCCACACAATTATTTAAAAATATTTTATTAAAATTAACTGCCCTCTGCATTTTTTTTTCCACATAAATTATTCAAATTTCTTATAAATTAATTAATATTCTCCAGTTTTACTATCTATAGATATTGCTAAAATTTTTAAATTTATTTATACTTGACATCATAAATAAGAAAATTAATCTTTATTACAGTAGGCTTTGATAATATCAATGCAGGTTTTTATCGATGTTATTCATTTTTATTTCTTTTAGACGTGAAAGTTTCGTTAATCCTTCAGTTAATCCAACCAGATTTTTGGAGGACATTTTTATTATCGATCGAACATCTTGTATTTAAAAATTCAAATTTATAGAAATTAAGAAATAATAAAATCATATCGATTACAAATGAAAGTGTTGTTGCTATCTCGTTAATGTTATATGATAGTCGTTAGTGTAACTATACAGTATACAATCTAAGCTGACTATTATATATGTCGCAGATGCGTAAGTTCAGTTAAAATTATGAAAACTATCTTTATGAAATATGTTTTAATTAACTTTAACAAAACGTTATACTATAACGTAAAATGTTAAAAAATCAATCGATATACATTTTATTGAACGTTAAATCAATTTACATTTAAAATTCAAACAAAATTATATTTTACTTTTTCTTTAAAATTCGAAAGTGAAGCTAATAAAGTAAACTCATTTTAAATTGTATAGACTATACTTGTCATATACGGGTACTATAATTAATGTTTTTGATATGAAATTAATCATTGAAAATATGCGTATAAGAAAAAGGGAATTAATTTGAATAATACCAACGTCCATTGCGTATCTCCTTGATATTTATAAGATTATGAATACAATATTATAAAATTAGTTATAATTAAATATGGAAACGTGATTAAACCAGTTTTTTTTTTTTTAATTAAATTATTAGGTATCTAACTATGTTATAATACTGGAATTTTAGACTCTAGTGGAGTTGTGGGTAGATACATTTGAATGTATATAATACTGATATATTGAATCAAATGATTTCGAATCTTGCAACATAATTGAAATAATTATTATGATACAAATTAATAATTATAAAGCGCAATAGAATGAAAATTATTAAATTACTCACCTACTTTATAAGTGTATTTATTTCGAACATAATATTTATATGAAAATTTAAAGTATTTGTTAAAATTCCATAAATTTTCTGGATCAAAACCGAAACCTTGATGTATTGAACTGAACTGTAATTTTAAGGAAATAATAATATTGTCTTGCCTTTGTCTTAATTTTAGTATAAATCAATGTATGGATATCAATTACTACTTTGATTTTATCGATATTGTTTTAATTATGTATTGGGATAGCTAGTTGTGGAACACAATCGAATTTTATTAAATATGTATTGAAAAGATACAAGGCATTAGATCTTAAAAATTGACACAAATTGGCATCAATTTTGGGGACAATCTGCTTTTGTGTAAATTTTGAAAAGTAGTCTAATTACAATATTTTTTTAAAGTTCAAAGTTTGAACTTCCATTTAGAATGTTTGCATTTCTTTTACCCAAAAAAGTGTCTAAGAAAACTAGGTCATTTTGATTTTGCAAATTGTACTGCTTTAAAGCGCGAATTGCGTATCATCAATTTTGGTGTATGAATGATCGATCAAAAACCTCTATGTTTATCAAATCAACAAGAAAACATACATATAAACGTTGAACTAAACACAACAACGGAACTACGGACGAAATGACAAAAATATTAATTAGTTTTAATAAACCGAAAAAAAAAAATGGTTAGTTTCAAGGTTATTTTCGTTGTTCGATTCGATATAAATTTATACAAATCTACACATAGACCATTTATACTTTTTTTTTAATAGGCATTTTAAGTATG
Organism: Platypus cylindrus; assembly: GCA_949748235.1. Classification (NCBI taxonomy): domain Eukaryota; kingdom Metazoa; phylum Arthropoda; class Insecta; order Coleoptera; family Curculionidae; genus Platypus; species Platypus cylindrus. The sequence goes on along the minus strand of OX456489.1, from coordinate 5,234,736 downwards.
TAATCTGAATTAAAAAACCATATCTGGACTGAAACTATACGAACGGCCTACACTATAAATACAGGGTGATCAACATTATTTTTTATAACGGTTTCACAAATACTCAATGTTATAAATATATTTTATTACCGATTAATTAATTTTCAAAAAACGCCAAATTAAAATGACAAAAATTAACTCAGTTACGATTAATTAATTAAAATTAAATTCAAGGAAATTACATAAATTAATAAACATAAAAAATCTACAAACATATTTTTTGCTGTAAATACAATAATCTAATTAGTATGACCACAACAAAATGAATTTAATCAATGAATTTATTCAAATTAATACCAGATAATAATCGAGATCATTAAATCCAATCTCCAGCGCGACCTTAACAGATACATTTTACCAAACTATAAATCAACAACAGAAACAAGAACAATTTTTTTTTATTTACATTTTTCATTATCCAACGACAGCATACCTTTTATAGGTACCTACCTAGTACTTAACAAATAAAAAACAATCTCTTTATATCTCTTCAAGTCAGTCAGTATTGAACCATTATCGATTGAAAATTGATTAACAACAAAACAGGACGAAATTGATACAGTGTGTGCGTGTGTATGTATGGTCTAATAATGGTTCATAAAATTATCATTGTTTTATTGGTGATTTCTTATAAAATTAATGCTCTAGTTCAATTAGATGAAGTTTTTGCATGGAAACAATTATCATTTGCTTGGCCAAATGATGAAATTAGAAAAACGGCAGTAAGTCAAGGTGATTATATTCCGGAAAATAATTTACCATTGGGTTTGGATAGATGGAAAGATAAGCTATTTGTTACTGTTCCGAGGTATGTGATGACAGAATTAATTAATTATTAAACTTAATAAATAGAAATTTGCTAATATCATAATAATTAATGATTGATTTAACGAGCTGAATTCTTTGTACTAATTAAAGTTTTTCGCTAAATTATTTTCTAGATGGAAGGATGGTGTAGCGGCTACATTAAGTTACATTAAATTAGATCAGCCTGAAACAAATCGAACACCAGCACTTATTCCATATCCAGATTGGAATGCAAATGCAATTCCAAAAGATGGCGCAAAGCCGACAACTGATAATTTTATTGTGTCAACGTTTCGGTAGGTATTTTAATTTTTATAAAGTTTTCATTAACAGATAATAATGTGTATAGTGGACACAATCTGAATTGAATATATTGCATTAATTTTAAACGACAAATAGCCATGAGAATTATGTTTCTGCGTTAAAAATGGAATGTTAATCTGTTGGTCTTTTGAATAGACCTATTTTCAGAACGCCCAATTTTCACTTGTTCGAACATTTCAGATAAATAAAACAGTATTAAATACAACCTAGTTTTCTGCTCAGTACGAGTAAATATACAAGTATACTGAGGGATATCTAGTTGGCGTTTAATGTATACTCATTTTAGATTGTACACACTATACGTATTAACATTTAATTGATTTGAGTTCAATATTATCTTATATAGAATATCGGTAGATCCATGTGATAGATTATGGGTACTAGATACAGGTTTAGCCGATATTTTAGGGAATTCTAAGGTCATTTCTCCACCTGCCATTATAATTTATGATTTAAATACTGATTCGTTAATTAAACGATTTGTGCTGAAAGAGAATGACGATGTTAAACAAGATTCATTTTTTGCTAATATCGTAAGTAAATAGATATGTAAATATAGTATGTTATATTATGTATAGTATGTTTAAAGATATGGTAATTTGGATTTTTAATTATGTAATATATACAGGGTTTTTAATTGCTAGTGTCTCACTATTTTTGGACTGGAAAATAGGGGGGACAATAGTAATAGGACATCTTGTATACTTTTCAATTAGTTTAATTATACTTTAATAATTATCACAGTGACTTTATAGCACCAGCTTATATAAAAATAAATTTATTACAATATCTCGAAATATACCATACACCCATATACATATATATTTAATTATTCTGATGTAAATTCCACTTTAAACATTAACTATTATTATTATTATTATTAAATAATATTTATTATTGCTAATTTATGTAGAACCAAATCTTCTAGGATATAACGAAATTATTAATATGCTAAATTTGTTTTTGGAATGTGGAGTTTTTAATAATCAAAATATATTAACGGCATTAATATAAACATAATAATAAAAATTATACATAATATTATTCATAATAATAATAATAATATAATATGTACAGATTCCAGAACTCCTATGTGATGTGAGATGTGAGTACTCTTTGTCAGTATATCATCAACAATCTATACACTGCCATCTATATTTTGTTTTCAATAATAATTTTATTGTTTATAACCACGGCAATGTCCATGTCCAATGTCTATGGATAACCGTCGTTAGTAGTAATATTGACGATGATGTATTGGCAAATTTAGGGGAATGGGAACATACATATATGTATACATCAATTGTTTAAAAATTTTAATCTGATTGTTAGATTGTTGATGTAAACAAAGATACATGCGAAGATGCCTATGCTTATGTACCAGATTTAGGCGCTTATGGTCTAGTCGTTTATTCATTGAAAAATAACGATTCATGGCGTTTCAAACATAATTATTTTCATTTCGATCCATTAAATGGTGACTTCCATATTGGTGGATTGAATTTTCAATGGACCGATGGAATTTTTGGTTTAGCATTAGGACCAGAAGATCAAAATGGGTAAAAAATAATTTATTAGAGACAATCTTTAGAAATAAATGATTAATTAATTAATTTATTTTTAGATTCCGAAATGTTTATTTCCATGCTTTGGCCAGTTTACATGAGTTTTCCGTTAGTACTTCGGTATTAAAAAATAAAACTTTAATAGAAAATCCACAAAATTATCATTTATTTAAGGTAATCAAATATAATATACATTCTGTTGTAAAATTAAATCTCAGAATTATATAATTTGATGACATTTTTTGTTGTATAATTTTAGTTGGAAGGCACTAAAGGTGACAAAACCCAAAGTTCCGCTTCCGTATTTGACGAGAAATCCAATACACTTATTTTCACTCAATTGAATAAAGATGCTGTGGCTTGTTGGAATCCTAAACGACCATTAAATGCGGCAAATGTTCCATTAATTGCACAGGATTCAGTTAAATTAATTTTTACAAACGATATAAAAGTAAATTCGCATATTAGGTTCTTTCAAGCGAAACTGTTTTAATCGTTTAAATTTCTTCCAGATTGATTGTGAAAGAAATCTATGGATTCTATCGGATAAAATGCCACTTTTTATTTATGGAAAACTTAACAATAATGATGTTAATTATCGAATTTTCAAAGTAAAAGTTGACGATGCTATTGCAGGAACAGCATGTGTTGTTTAGTCTATTATTGTTTAATTTTAAGTGCAAAACACAGAATGGCAACTTTCGTGTTTTTTTTGCCGAAGTTGTAAGCAGGCATATACTCAAATGAAGTTTTTTTGCTTCGATATGTTATTTTTTTATTTTAACATAAGAATAATTTAGTTGTTATACAACTATTTGAATTTTTTTGTAATAAAGGAAGAAATGGGATAACTGCGGTTCTTTTAATTTAGTATAGATTAATTCTCAAGGAAACATCTAAATCTCGAAGTTAGGTAGAATTACTTGGCCCATTTTTCCACATTTCATAATTGAAAATATTGGAGTCTAAGTGCCGGAGTAGATATGGGTGCTTTATTCGAAATTAATGGATGGTGTTATTAATTATAATCGATCGAAAGACAAGAGCCAACCTACAAATTTCTGTGAACATTTACTGCCTCCAAAATTCAACAAATGGTATTACATCAATCTAAAAACAGAAGATCAGTATTGCTTGATATAAGACACATTTTATACAATAAAATACCACTATTTATTTAACACCTATAAATCTACCAGTGGAATGTAAAAGCTAATGTTAACATACATGTATCCCATGAAATTAAATAATTACATCAGTATCGTAAAATAAACATCTCGAATTACTTAAACATGTATTTGACTAGTTTCCTATTTGATAAATTTAAATTGCAAAATTATCAAAATAATGCAAACAATTATATTAAACAATAGATAAAAATTCCGTTTCCCACACCATTATTAAACAGAAATTATTATAATAATAATAATAAATAAAAGCAAAAAACTTTTAGCTGCCGGACATGATCTATTCACCAGTAGCCTAACGAGTATAATGCAAATAATTTACTAAAAATAGACGTAATTATGACTGCATCAAAAACATAATATAGTGAATTAATAAAATATAAATAATTAATTAATTAGTTCTACTAAACAGCCAACTTGTTCTAATTCTCTTTATAAATATAATCAACTATATAAATTGTTACTAATCTCAAACATCGTCGAATATTCCTTTTGGTGCCACACCACTTCCACTACGAGTTTGCGATTGATAACCATCAGGAAATCGTGTGCTAAAATTTTGTATAGAATCATCTCGTCCGAAACCTGTACTTCTACCAAATCTAGCATCAACATCATCCTAAATAATAATAATAAAATAACACATTAGCAATAGAGTAATTAAATGAATGTATAAATCTATGTATAGTCTGTACAATCTAAAATGAGTATTGTGATAATTGGATGAATTTTAAATTTCCATTCGATTTACCTCCATAGGTGGAAATCTAGTATCTACATCATTATTAGTATAATTTGTTCTACTATTATATGAGTCCATGCTATACGAATTTTTAATTCCTCTATTTTGCATTTCTTCCATTGATTGAACTAAAACTCGTATTTATTAACACCTATTAACTATTTGTTTAATATAAAACTAACCCGATTCCGAGTTGGTTGATGATCGAAAACGATCATTTGTAGCGAAACGATCTTGATATTCTTTTCTTCGATTCGTCGTTTCTTCAGCTCTTTGCCTTCGACGTTTCTCTGCAAAATTTCAAATTTCTTGTAGTTTAGAAACAAAACACAAAAATCACACTATTACCTCGCTGAATTAGCTCTCTTCCTTCTTCCACTAAATCCGTAGTAATATCTTCATCACCAACAAACTGATGAAATCCTAACATTGACAATAATCGAGATCCTAAACTAAAATATGTTGCTAAACAAAAAACTAAGATGGCCATTGGAAAATAAATATTAAAACCATGGGAAATGATACCAATTACATCCATATGACCCATAATCTGAAAATATCATATTTATGAAGAAAAAGTAGAGTTATATCAATGGTAAAAATGGAGGGAAATTGTAGAGTGGGTATCAAGAGATCACTGTATACATATATGGATTATTCACCTGCGTATATGATGTTTCATCTACTTGACTATGGATAACATGACTATCCATATGAATAAGACCGAGAAAATTAAGACATAATGCAGGCGTCAATCGACTGAACATCATGCCGGAAAATATTAAACTGTGCTCGTTCGTTTGATGATGTGGTGCCAAATAATACAAATTTAATAGTTTAATTTTCAGTACCGTGGAATAAGCGCAAAACGACAGATACAGAATTATGGATGTCGATAGAACCTGGAAACATATGCGCATGTCATATTACATTCATAACGAATTTGATTAGCTTGCTTCACGAACCTCAATCATAAAATAATCATAATTAGCTCTAGCAGCATTAACAATAATTGCAAAAATAGATAAAGGTGGTGAAACGCAGAAAAATGTCACTTCTGACCATACTATAGCAACTGACATTATTCCTGTAATTACAGCAATTGCCTTCCAACAATATGGCAGTAATAAACATTTCCAGTACCACTCTAAACATGAAAGGAAATCTAATATCAATTTTTTGTTCGATTAAACCACAGAATAAGTAATACAGAAAAATACAATTTAACTAGCAAAATTATAAGTTATAAGTTTTTAGATAGTAATATCTGTCTGAAGCATCCTCGTTATCTACCTAAGCCAATCATAAAAAATGCCTAATAATAATTGTCAAATAGTTTTTCTGCATCTTAAGATTTTCTTATTAAATTAATTCTATTTACCCACGACAGGTGTATAAACATAATTCGAAAACAAATTATGTTCTCTTGGAAACGTCGTTTTAAATTGTCGCTCTCTCGAAGTTTGATTCTTTAAAATATCTTCATAAACAAAAATTTGCCTGACAAGTACATTCCATTGGGTTTCGTTTCTTTGTAAGACTTGTAGAGATTTAATTGTCTAAAATTCAATTTGATAAAAGAGAAAATCAACATCAATTTAAGTTTCTTTAGTTATTTACCTGTCGATGTAACCGGACTAATGATTTTTCAGTTGGAGATTCATGTGTTACTTCTTCAGATAATTGACGTCTATTCATGCGATCTCGTAATTCGACTGGCACTTTTTGTAATATAGTTTCTAACGGTCCGTGAAGATAATGATTGGGTCTTATAATTAGTGAAATCGATTTTAAAGACTACAAAACAAAAATGACTATAAATTACGATTAGGATATTTCCAAATGTGGTATACAAAGAATGACCAAGCACCTAACGGGTTAATTATTAATGAACATTTACTATTACCTCTAAAACATCATCAACAGTTTCTTCGGCCTCACATTTATCCGAGCTTAACTTAGCTGCTTTAAAATAATATTCAGATAATTTCAATGCAGTGTTACTACTGCGCCAAAACTTTCTTGGCGCTTCTACCAAAGAGTAACCCAATAATAAAACTAATAAAAACAATCCCCATGTATTACTAGCTGATGAAGCAATAGCTTTTAATTTGCTCCTATAAACAATTAAACAGTAATTTTTTAAAGAATTGAAGACAAGGATGTCAATATACTAACCAATCTAAATCTATTCCTGGTTTTAATGCTAAATAAATAAGTAAGAAGCCACAAATTAATAAATATGATCCGTAATAAATGGCATTATCGACTAAAGCCGATTTCAATTTTCCTTTAACGTTAAAATCTCCAGCCTTTATATATGATTGCATCATTGGCATTACTAGCCTAAAAAAAATTAACAAATAGTTATAATATTAAAACACAATATTAAGAACAAACCATGTTAAAAATTGTGTACTCCAATATACTGTTCTCCATAAATTTATGAAAACCCTCTCTGGCAAATTGCTCCACGGCTCTTCGCAACATTCAATAGAAGTCCCATTTATTTGTATATTATATGCAGTATGATTTTGTTGGCGATAAACAGTCTAAGCATAAAAATCCTTGACGATAAATTGAAATTAAAGTCTTCGAAAAAGTACTTACAGATATAACATCTAATGGTAAAGCAAATATAATTAGAAAACTACAAAACCATGCCAATAAAACAGTTAATGTAACAAATATTCTATGTCGAAACCAATTTCCATATTTGTATAAAACAGTCGATGAAATCACAAAGGATAATAAAATTTTCGAAATTAACGGTGTATAACTCATAATTGTTGTATTTAATTCCGTTTTTATTTGGATAATCAATACAATTGAGTTGTAGAATTGTTATATTATTTAGCGTCGCTAGAATTAGATGATTTGTCTTTTACATTTTGTGCTTCTTGTTGCATTTTTTCTAACTTTTCTAATGTGAAACTTTTCAATGGAATTAAACGAGGTTTACAAAGCACTAATTCGGGTTTATCTTCAATTATAATTTCAGCAAATTTAGGTATTACAGGTTTCAATTGGTCTAGGTTTAAAGGCATATTAATGTTTAAAAACCTATCCAACCTGACATACCTTATGTGGACTACAATTAGCTACTTTGTATATTAATTTTAATATCAAGTTAATAATGGAATTGTTAAATAGAAAACTTATGTTGCAAAAAACTATAAATGTTCTAAATAAACCAATTAAAGGGATATACTTGTCTTTGTCATGTTGTCAAAGTACAGCTGATTTTGTTTATTTCTTAGATTCTTCTTCTCTTAGGCATTTGATTTTATTCATAAATTAAATTTGTTATTAAATTAAATTAAATTTTATTAAATTAAAATATTTTAAATTTAAAATTTAAGAGGCCAGTTTAATTTTTTCTTTTTCTATCTTTACTACTCAATTTAAAAGATCTTTATTACTTAATTTATTGCTCATTAAGGACATTTCATTAAGTTAGCCACCAATCCGAAATCAATACTCTGTCACCTTGACATTCTAATCTATTGGATATCTACCTACAAAAACAAAAAAGATTGTCCAAGAATAAATCTATAAAATTACAAAATAAACAAATGTTAATGAATTAAAATGAGTGAATTATTTAAATCGGCATTTGAATATTTTAGTGGCCCAGCTAATGGTCAGCATGAAAACAGTTTTGTTGGACAAATTGTTGAAATTTCAAATGTTAAATTAAAAATTAAAAAAGTGATAGCAGAAGGTATTAGAGTTATACAACATTTAATGATTTTTTTTGTTACTAATGCGGATTTTCGTATGTTTGTCATTCAGGTGGATATGCCGTTGTTTATGTAGCTCAAGATATTAGTACTGGAAAGGATTACGCTTTAAAGGTAAACGTCTAGTAGAACGATTTGGACTTATGAATATATTGTGGTTTTTAACGATTAACGTAGTAACATTGTAGAGACTTTTAGCTGGGGATGAAGAATCGAAAAAAAATATCCTGCAGGAGATTAATATATTAAAAAAACTATCCGGACATCCTCATATTTTACAATATTTATCAGCTTCCTTTATTGATAAGGCTCAAACAAGTCATGGTCAATCAGAATTTTTACTTGTAACAGAATATTGCACAGGTATATTTAGTAGAGCAGTAATTTTACTTGATACTCCTATTATAAGAATATTAATAATTTAAGGCGGTTCATTAGTTGATATACTCCAATCAAAACCTAATGGACTAGATCTAGAAACAGTAACAAAAATTTTATATCAAACATGTCGGGCTGTTGCCCATATGCATGCTCAGCAACCACCAATTATTCATCGCGATTTAAAAATTGAAAATTTACTTTTAAGTAATGCTGGAACGATAAAATTATGTGATTTTGGTTCGGCTACGATAGAAGTATATCGTCCAGATGTGACATGGTCAGCCAATCAGCATTCAGTTTTAGAAGATAATGTAATTCCATCAAATTTGATTTATTCAGCGTAGATTTTTGGAAGAATTGATTTTAGATTGCACGTTTTACAACGCCAATGTATCGGGCTCCAGAAATGGTGGACACATGGAGTAACCACTACATTGGACCACCAGTAGATGTTTGGGCATTAGGATGCATTTTGTATACTTTATGCTATATGAAACATCCATATGATGATAGTGCTAAATTGCGAATTATCAATGCTAATTATACAATACCATCGGATGCACGATTTTCATGTTTTCATGAATTAATCAGTTAGTAATCATAGTAGATAGTTTTCGTTTAAATATTCCAACCGTCTTCTTTCTGTAGAAGGATGTTTTCAAACGAATCCAGAATATAGAATCACTATAACTGGATTATTAGAACGATTAGCAGCAATAGCGGAAAGTCATGGATTCGATTTAAAAAGTCCATTAAATTTCAGTTTGAACAAAACTAATGATGAACAGGTAACAGTAGATACCTGAAGAAGAAACAGAAATAATTGATAGTTATATGTATTTAAATAGGATGGTAAACAAGTTGTAACAAGTGAGCATAAAATACCACCATCAAGACCAAACCATCAACCGAGCCCATCTCATTTTCCTGCTAAACCAGAAAGGCCACCACAACCTGTAAGAATAAATTCTAATTTAATCAAATAACTTGTGAAACTATTATCCATAATAAAATTAAGCTAGGATCGAAACGTAGGCATTTGATGGTGCAAACATAAAGGGCTTGTTATTTGATTCAATTAGGTCTTTCCTAAGAAGGCTTTTTTTTAAATAAATCTTCAACGTTCCGAATATTTTTTTTTAAATAGTCAATGATTAATTCACATTAGGTCCCACCTCAAAGACCTACAGCTTCCCCTCAACATTTACCGCCATCACAAACATCTGCTCCTTGTCCAACAGCTTCTCCTCCTTCTGTTCAACGTCATATCGAGCAACCAAAACAAGCTGGATTGTTTTCATCACTTAAAGGTGGTGCTGGTAGTTTTTTGAAGAATTTAAAAGATACAAGTTCAAAAGTTATGGCTACAATGCAGCAGTAAGTACATAATTGGTTCAGTAGAATTTAATAAATGGTGAAGGCATCTTTAATTTTTATGTTAAAATAAATGCCATTGGAAATTATAATAGGTAACTGTTTGAAATGTTCTAACCTGTTTGATTCAGTTTTTTGTTCATCAAAATTATGCAATGCTTTGCAGATAGATCTGACTATTTGCAAGCATGTTCCAGGCCTTGCTCAAATGTATGTATTGCAATCTGACAAAAAATCTGTTAGACGTATCCTGAAATTGTTAAAATAATAGAGTACGATTGATAATTCTACCATTGGCACTTTAAACATTTATTTTGATTTGATCTAAAACAAAAATGTCTTATGAAAATTGTAATTTGGACACTCAACATGCACGAAATGCATGTGTGTTTCAACGCTTAGTAACTGATGATTTTTTCTTTCAATTTCAATAGAAGTATGGGAAGGTCAGATTTAGATATACATTATATTACATCAAGAATAATTGTTATGCCATACCCGTCTGAAGGAATAGAATCAGCATATAAAACAAATCATATAGAAGATGTAAGATTGTTTTTAGATTCAAGACATCCAAATTTCAAGTACATCTACATAAGCATCCAACTTTAATCGATATTTCTATTTAATAAACTATTAATTTTTAGATATTCTATTTACAATTTAACAAATAAACCGTATCATTCGAAATTTGGACAGGCGAGAATTGTTGATTGTTCATTTGCTTATCCAGATCATTTTAAAGCACCATTATTGAATTCGTTGTATCAATTAGCGCAGGACATTTATCAATATTTAGCGGGTGATAGTCGAAATACGGTTGTTATTCACTGTACAGATGGTAAAGCAACTTCCTGTACAATTGTATGTGCATTAATGATTTATGCTGGATTATATGATGTGCCCGAAGATGGTTTACAAACATTTGCTGTTAAACGTTGTCCACCAAATATACGGCCATCAGATTTGAGGTTAGTTATTGTTTTATCGTACAGGCGCAGTTTGTACGGTTACTTCAGAGACTGCGCTTTCTGACTATTAAGTCTTTAAATGGCAGAAACGTCTGCTTACATAGTCACTGGTGGGTCAAGTAGATAAACTGCGGTTTAGAGTTGATATTTATTTATCGTAAATTTATATGTTTTTCCACATAAAGGTATTTATATTATTTGGCTGATATAATCAAAAATCCACCAGTCTATCCTCATTACAATCCAGTAACGCTAATTTCATTACAAATGCAACCGGTACCACTGTTTACAAAAGTACGAGACGGTTGTCGCCCTTATTTAGAAGTATACAATGAAAATCGCTGTATTTTATCAACAATACAAGATTATGAAAAAATGCATTTATTTAACATTTCGGATGGAAAATGTTTACTGCCAATCAATGCAACGGTATGTGGTGACATCTGTATTATTGCATACCATGCAAGAAATATATTGGGTGGCGTAATGACACAAGGCAAAGCCACAGGCATTAAAATGTGTCAGATTCAATTGCACACCGGTTATATACCGGAAGAAGAGACATCAATACGTTTCCCAAAATCGGAACTAGATGAATTATCAGATGGTCAAGATCATTATCAACAAAGTTTCACGGTGACTTTAAATGTTTTCGTCAGTGATACTGAACGAAAACCCGGTCAACCAGCACCATGGCAAACTGATCAAACTGAACGTGTTGCAGATACACTATTTACAACCCGTTTAGAGCAAGATGAAATTGTGGATAATTTTAAGAGTAGGCCGAGTAAAAAAGCAGTGCAACGGCCTCCTCCTAGACCGGAAAAGCCTGCTCCACCTGTAATCAGTCGGGAAACGATAGAGATTAATATAACATCGTCAACAGTGCAATCAAATATTGAAGCAAGAAATAAAGTCGAAGAGGAAATGTCACGAATTGAAGAATCGGTTGATTTATTGAATTTAAGTTCTGGTGGCGATACACTGATGGGCCAGACTAACATTAAACAATCAACTAGTACGAATTTTGATCTACTTAGTGGTTTTGGTAGGTAGAAGTCAAAATTTATTTGATCATGCATGAATGTTATCCCTATTTTCTTTTGATTATAGGCGATGATGATGATGGAAATAAAGATGAATTTTCTTTATTTACTTCAACTACTCAAAGCAACAAACCCAACAATAATGAAAATAGTAAAAACTTATTCGATCCATTTAGTACTATAGGAGGGGGAGGAGATAATGTTAATATGTTAGATGGTTGGGGTAATTTTAGTGGTACTGTACCGGCATCGAATCAGAATAAACTACCGCAACAGCAACCAGCTAATGCAACATCTGACTCGAATAATGAACAGAAAAATAGGAGTAATGATTTTTTTGCAAATTTAGGTTTGTATGTAATTTTCAATTTTCGACAGTCATTATACCATACACGATTGATTCAAATAATAGCAATCTAATATCTGAAGTACTTTACAGTTCATTGATTTTCTTTATTATTATTTTTAAAAGGAAATTTGGGCGGATTGAATTTCAATTCAACATCTTCATCACAAAAAATACCACCGCCAGCTCCGGCGGTAACACCAACTAGCGGTAGTCGTACACCTAATGATATTCCTACGACACCTTATAATCAATCAGCATCAACCACTCCACAACATCATGCCAAATCACCTGCAGGTGGTGCTGCTGATTATAGTAGGTAAGAAAAAATCTTAATGTATCTAGAGAAGTGGATGCAAATGATGATTAAAACTTTAGTTATTATATAAATAAAGATGGATATAAATTCTATATAATCCATAAAAATATATGGATTATAACTTTTATAGATCTCATTTTGAACCAATAAATAAAACCAGCAATGACAAAGAAGATGTGAAAACTAAACCGAAATCAGATGATATTTTTGGTGATTTACTAGGATCTCAAGGATATAAATTTACAGCTAAACAATCTAATATGCCACGATCAATAAATGAAATGCGCAAAGAAGAAATGACTACTTATATGGATCCGGAAAAAATTAAAGTAATGGAATGGGTAAGTGCATGATTGGACAAATCAGAAAACTATAAAATGTTATATGTGCTTTGTTAAGCCTACACCAGAAATGGTAGACAGGCTTTACGATACATATATATATATATATATATATATGTGCTTTGTTAAACTAGATTTTAATGGATAACTATGGTCGCCATTTACAAAAAATTAGTGATAAGTGGCACCTTCACCATTTTTAAAAAAAGATCTTCCAGTATTTATAGCATTTATATAGTCTTTCAAACTCATCGAAAATTGTCCTCCATTTATTACTAATAGAATATATTTATTCTTATATTCAGAAAGAAGGAAAGAAAAATAATATTCGAGCATTACTTTGTTCACTGCATACAGTTTTATGGGATGGAGCTAAATGGAATAAATGCAATATACATAATTTAGTATCAGCTGCTGAAGTGAAAAAAGCATATAGAAAAGCTTGCTTAGCAGTTCATCCAGATAAGGTACGTATGTTCAGCATTTAGAATAAAATGCTACTATTGAGAAAATATGTAAATATTTACAGCATGTTGGTACCGATAATGAATATTTAGCAAAATTAATATTTATGGAATTAAATAATGCTTGGAGTGATTTTGAAAATGATACGTCCCAACAGAATGTGTTCGCTAATTAATTAATTACGTTAAACAGATTCAATACGGTAGATGTACTTACTTTCATTCCAATTTTACTATAAATTATTTATTCTGCTGTGTAAAATCGACAAAAAAGGGCTAAGATTGGGACTTAACTGTTTAATTTCTTTTAGACAAAATGAAAAAGAAAAGAAAGCATTATAATTTTAAACATTTTTAAATATAGTTTATATTTAAAATCCTATTTATATGCAACAGCCTATAAATAGGTTGTTGCAAATCGTTACGAATTACTTTGAACTCTAAATGAAACAAACATCACGTTAATTAAAACTAAAAGATAGTCACAATCTCAGCCCAATAAGTGATATTATATATTTAAACAGAACGTTAATTAGGTTTAGTTGCCAATATGATATTACATAATGATTAATATAATAACTTATAAATAGAGAATTTTAATTGCTATTTTGTAGTGTTTCAATTAGCAGGAAAAACTAAATTTAAAAATTTGATGCAATAATATTGTATTAAGGGTAATCATTAATAAGAATTGATTTTAATAATTATATTCATTTTATATTCTTCCAAAAAACTAAGCTGGTAAATGTGTCTAATCTGGTGGCACTTATTTAGCTTCAAAATAGTTTCAAATTTCTGCAAGAACGAATTAATAAGATAAGAATTCATTACTTAATTTTATATGTTATTTTTTGTCTTGTTTTGTAGAATCCATGTTCGACAATATATTTAACTATTTATTATTGTAATTTATTTGTTATTTTAAAATGTTTAAATGAATAATAATAAAAATAAAACACCAGTGTGATATTACTAATTTCTCATAATTGTACTTTCCTTTATTAATTGTATATTTAAACACAGAAAAAAATATTAATTCAATAACAAACATTAAAAGACAAATAATTTTTTTTAGTTTCTAACATTACTATAAATAAAATCACATATATAGACACCAACTATTATGTTTTAACGTTAAATTCACATGCATTTAGATTCACAATAAAGAAGCGTAATAATAATAATAATAATACGAAATTGCCATTATGGGATAGGACATAAAAATGTTCAAGCACGAATCCTTACCAATAATTATTAATGAAAAATGTCATTAAAACAAGTGCAAAAAATGCCAAAATATACCTTATAGCCATTCTAGCAATTTTATTTTCTTCATGTTCATTTTTACATCGTACAGGTTCCTTTGGTGGCATTCTATCGCATAATATTATGCGATTATCGTTTAGGTTTTGTTCATCACCTAAGGTACCGCTATGTCAGTTAATCAATTTAGATTCGATTTGTTGCAGATCGTAAAGAACCTAAATAAAGAACGGTGCACAGTGTATACATCAAAGTTTTGATTAACAATTAATGTTTAAAAACAACTTCATATTCTAACCGGTTTCATTATCTACTAATGACGCTCATCAGAGAAGTTATAAAAATCGTGTTCGCACGAATTAAGAGCGAACAATTCTATTATTTTCAGAATTATTTAAATTATACCTCTAATATACAGGACATACTCCAAGCTTGTGTTCGACAACTGTCAGTGCAATAAGAACCATTACTATTTGTTAGTTCTGGTAAACCGCGCCACGGTGATGTTTGTAACTCTACAAAATGTCGCGATAAAATCACTTTTGTACTGGCTAAAGTCTCTTTTAACATTCCATTTTGTGCAGCAAATATCAGTTTTGCACGAAGGAAGAAACCAATAGGCCATACCCATTCCTAAAAAAAAGAAAAATTATAACTAGATTCAGCTTCAGAAAGCTTTTATTTTCAATGCATACAGGTCCTTGATGATAATTGAAACCATGAGCGGTATGATAATCATCTGAATCGTTTGAATTAAAATAATCGCCTCTATAACGCCAATCTTCTGGGTCTAAAGTTTTTAATCCTAGAGGCCCCAACAGGTATTTCTCAACGTTTTTTAAAGCGGCCCATGCATGTTTCGCATCAAACATTTCCGGTGCCTGAAACAAATCAAAATTACATATAATCACTATGCAATTTGTATACTGTAAAGAGAATGTTATAAAAAAGAATGTTCGAAGGTTTTAAACTTGGTTTACATACACTTGATTTAAGTACGTGTTAATTTGAATTAATTCATTTATGGAATTATTGTCTTATAGTTATTGGCTACTTACAGTGACCATTGCAATTGGGAAATTACACCTCAACTGATAATCGGCCCAATCAATCGAACTACCAAATGTGTCTTTGTAAATATTATGTTTATTAATCAATTTCGGTTTCGAATCAAATTCCGTTGATTCAGGTCCGATCCAGAATTTATTTTCGAAATTTTCTTGAATTTTGATTGCCCATTCTTTGAATGTCCATTTAATTTTTTCGTTGGTGTTTTTATGAACTCTTTCAACTCCATCATATGGATAAATACCTAGAAATACTCAATTGTAGCTGGAGATTTTTTCATTTTTAGATAAGTACCTTCTTCATGCAAATGTGATAGCCATGAAACAATAGCTTTTGACAATCCAATTAATTCTATTGCCGATCCATCTCGAGGTGTAGCTGGTTCACCCTTATTGCCGGCTTTTTCTGATGAACCCATTTTATCCATCCATGTGCCGCAATTCCAACGATTACCACCTGTAACGAGCATTTTTAGTCAGATAAATAATTTACGAATTTATTTAGCCTCAAAATCACATACCAAATACAAATCCAGTTTCAGGATGTATTCCAATTTGATTGTTGAATCCCTGTTTTAACATTTGTTCATCAATTTGCTTGCCGGCATTTCTTTCAGTAAATATTAGTCCTTGAAAATGTGTATTGAGAGATTCCTATTAAATTTATTATCGATGAAATAATTATTGAGTGCATTAATTTATAGATCAGACAGATTTACCTGTATAACTTCATACAATGGTTGATCAACTACACCAGCCGGTTGCGCATCAGAATCATCTGTTGGGAAAATACGTGACACTTTGTCAGATAGTAAATTGTGACCATTAGGTACTTCAGTACAGTAAGCCTTAATGCTATATAACCACCACCAAACAGCATCCCGGCAATTAAATCTAAAGCAGACAAGTAAGTGATAGCAAATAAATTGAGGCAAAGTGAAAAATCTTCGAATTTCGTCATTTTTACCTGCAATTTCTTCCTCCATCCAGTAAATTAGGAATTAGACCATGTCGTAAACAAGCAGCATATCCTAAAATGTGTTGTCGAGCATCATCGTATCGACCAGTTAAAATAAATATGCCTCTTAATGCAACGAATGTGTCTCTGCCCCAATTTCTCATATAACCAACCGAGAAAAATGGTAAACCTATATGATAATTGGTACACAAAAAATTTGTATTAGACATAAAATAATATGATTATGAGACGTTAGATATTCTAGACTCATAGGATAAATGACAGTCTAATTTAAAATTTAATTAATTATTAATCAATTCCGGTTTCGGATCAAGCTCCGTTGATTCAAGACAGGAGAATTGAATACAATAGTTTCGACAGAATGATTTCCTGATTATTACCTGCTGATAATGTACTACAGGCTTGAACAATTTCACCTTTAGAATTTTTTCTTGTAGGTGGTTTAGGTGGTGCCAAATTTGGCGATAATGTAGGCAATTCAGATGATTTTATGTATGCTCCAAATTGTATGGAGCCCAACGATAGACCTTTTACAAATGTAGAACCATTCTTAACAAAACTGTAAATTAAATTATGCAATTAGGCTGCAAATACATTTCTATCAATTATCGCATCTTTTTACTTACTCAGACATCAAATTATAACTCTGTTCAAGTAAATGAACATAAATTCCAGTAACAATAACATCGAAATAACATGGAATTAAATATCTCGGAATATTATATAAACTTTTAATGTTCTCTTCAATCCACTGGCCTAAATCTTTGGTACCTTCATCTAGTTTAAGACGCTTCCATATATATTCTGAAAATTCATTTTTTCAACCATGTAATGTAACCGAATCAAATTATCCTACCAATCATCCAATTTCCATCTCGCAAATTAGCACAAAATGGATGTCCTAAATCATTATTCGATCTAATATTCGCTAATACTGACATAAATCCCTGGAATCCACAAAATACCAAAGGTCCAAAGTTAGGAATATTGTATACATCAAATCCAAAGCCTGAAACAATACGGTATTAAAAATATTATACAATGAATTTTGGCTTAGCTACCTTCATCTCGTTCTTCTTCACCACATCGATATAATGTCCTATTCAAATCAGCCAGCTTTAAGTGTCGTATTATTTGCTTCAGTTCGGTATCTTTCTTTGCTGAAAATTCTTCAGTTAGTCGTCGGACTTTTTCTATTGATTCTCGCATGTCTTCAGGCAAAGATACTCTGAAAACCACATATTGTTTTTAATTTTCTGTCAATCTTCACTGACAATACTATGTTTCATAGTATTTATATCCGTTTCGCTTACTTAATAACAGCCACTGATCCTGGTTTAAAGTTTTTAAAATTCAACTGGATTACATTGGCTGTGCCAGAATCAACTTGTACGAAGAAATCAGATTCACTTATTTCAATGTGTTGTTTCAACGATACTCGATAATCCGATAAACCATTGATCCATTTTGGATCTTTTTCGAAATGGTTTGATTTCGTGAATTTGGAGCCACCAGATCTATAATGATATTATTTCAGATTTTAATAAAGTTGAATTTAAGATGTCCAATTAATCGCACACATTCAGTTCACAAAATAATAATCTAAAGAAATTTAATGTGTCAATTTGTCAATTAAAAATTGTTAATGTAGTTTGGATTAATATTCCGATTTTTTTCCAGAGTTAAAATCTTCCAATTTAATTGTAGATATAAATTATCTTCTATTACACTTACTTTTCATTGTCATAAGCTAAACATGATTCCAACACAATTTTATCCAACACACCTTCTACTCGTAGAGGTTTAATATTTCTCTGATAATTTTCCGCATTGATATCAGGATGACTAAATGCAGTAAATGCCACCAAAACATAACTGTTATGACTGACTGGATTGTGTCGTGTTACGGCGATAATGTCACCATCAATTTGATCAACATAAACCTTTTTCATAAATTGATCATTTGAAGAATAAGTAAATAAAATTGTTAACTCATTATACCTGATTGTATCCTTCTTTTCCCAAAATAAAATGTAAATCATTTAATGCTTTTTTAGCTGCAATAATTCCGGATGATTCACTGATTCTTTCTACTGATTTTTCATCATCATTATCTGACCATTCTGTATACTGTCTTGTTTCTTCAACAACATGAATATGATGCGGTACTAATTCATCGTATCCACGATTTGAACCACTTGCACAACACGCCATATTAACTAATGCTGTGCTTGGTAGGAGATCAAAAACTATACAAAGAAAAAAACATTCTTACTATGCTCGCAGACTAGGTAGGCCAGGTTTATTAAAATGGGTATTAAACGTTTTAAGACACACCCATAAAGAAAGGGTGGGCTCTTCTAATATGTTAAATGTGTAAACGGGGTAACAGCCCGTTGCTGATTAAATGATAAAAACAGCGAGCTCTTAGCCAAACATTTATGTTAAATTCTCTTGCCATTTTAAATATTTATTACTAAATAATGTTATAAATTTCTATAAATCCAACCTGATCTTTTCTCAACTGGACTAGGATTGTCATGAGTCAAATCGAGAAATAAGGCATGTGCCACCATTGGTGCTAACGGTCTAATATTTGGTTGATAAAATGAGCCAACCGGAAATCCACCATAACGATATACTAAACGTCCCTCTTCATGTGGATCCCATGCGGACATTGCTTCACGAATTAATGATGTTATACCCAATCTAGACAAAAAATAATTAACTTCAAATACTAATTTTACCACATTTACAATTAAATGCTTACCGATTTACGAAAATATTATCAGTCAAATCGGAGTTTGTAAATAATTCAGCTACCACATATAAATCTGGTCGTATTTTCCTAGCGCAATCTAATAAATATTCAGCAACTGGAAGTGGTGTGGAATGACAATTATCTAATCGGACACCATCAAAAATTTTTGCTGTTTGTTCTACGTATTTTCGCATATGTTGCCATAAGGATGGACAGTCTGCTGGTTTGGAACCATAACGTAACTTGACACTATCACCCCATGCTAAAATATGTTTTGCATTGATATGGATGGAAACGAAGATAAAATGAGGAAAAAGAAAAGAATAAGAACAGTATCATATTTAAATTTTATAAGAAGCAGGTATAATTCCCTAGAAAATGGCAATTCCTCCACCATATTTTTAAAATCATTTCAATTTACCTATCAGTTCCCTTCTAAAATATATTTTCGTCCCATACGCAGCGAAATTTTCCAACGGATTCGAATTCATTACCCATCCATTATGTGCCATTAAATATTTACCATTTTCACTATACATTGTCGCTTCGCATTCCTCAATTGTTGTTGGTGTCTTATAATCAGTAAAATATCTTTAAAAAAATTACAAAACAATAATAACTTGATAAATAAAAAATCGAAATCAATCAACCTGTAAACTAATGGATGATCAATTGTAATATCTGCAAATTGTGGCCCATCAGATTGTAAACGTGTATAACGAATACCAGCAATAACATTTTCAATTGCTGCATTTAAATCATTGTTGATTTCTCCAATTATTGATTCATTTAATTTTTCTAATAGGTTACGAAATTCTTCAGTGCATCTAGTATAAAATTATGAAGAAATTATTGGCTGCAAGTGCATCCTGAAGAGTAGGCTTATTAGCTATTATTTAACTTACTTTTTGACCCGTGTTTCCTCATCAAAACAATCCAATCGATAAATATTGAAAACGCTCAATGCCAAATCTAAATCAATACTGCTGTGAAGCCGTCGAAATTCTGGATCTTGAACAATTCTCAAATCATCCCTATTTACACTTTCATTACATGCTGCTGGTGGAGTTTTTCGTAGCAAAGCCTGAAAATCTTCTGTATATTTATTAATATCGATGGTGAATAATTCATGGATATTTAATTTATCTAACATATTCGTTTTGAAATGATAACGTATTGCATTCAGATGATCTTCATTTGTTATTTTCAGTGGAATTCCTAGATTTTCGTAATCACCTGAAATTAATAGAAAAAATTTAATAAACTCATCACATAATAATCCTGCACAGAACCAATTCCTCTATTTTTAGTAAATCGACCGTCAATTTTTTCTATGAAGTGTTATTATCTGTCTAAAGTCAGATAACCAAAAATGGTCGCTACCAGCAATAGTAAACTCAATACCAATTTGAATAAAATATGCTTCTCGATATTATTGTGATTGTCGTTTTCATACATACCATTTTTTACGCTTAACGCAAATTGATTAAAGGCGGCATCTAAAAGATACGCTGGCCGCAGATACGCGCAATTTAAACAATTGTATGTAACTTCCGGATGCTTTTGGATCCATTCACTTTCATTTGCTGTATGATTTAGAACAATGTCACAAATTGATATTACCTAAAATTCATACTGATTTTAGTCTAATTTTCTATCAATATTGCGTACTTTTTTAATCATTTAGATCAAAACTTATAACTTATATCTTTAAAAAACATAAAGCTGCATGCAAAAAATTGCATGCCAGTTTAGTAATATCCACCTGCATATGTGTTAATACAAGTGAAACTGGTCGCTGTGGTAAATAAAAAGTACTTTTAGTTAAATAAAACAATTTGCGATTTTAATTTCATAATATGGTGAAGGTATATTCCGTACCTTCCATTCTTTTCGCATTTTATCTGTTAAATTTTCAACATCTTCAAACGTTACTTTTCGATCATTCTCTTCGAATAGTGGATTTAATTTTAATTGTTCACGTAAACTGTACGATGAATTAGATGCACCCAATTGCTAAAAATAACATCAAACATTCAGTACCCTATTAACAGCCAAATATTGAACCAATAACGTACTTGTATTGGTGTAAAATGAATCGCATTATAACCAGACTTCTTTGCCACAATCAACTTCTTTTCCCATGTGGAAAATGGCCCTAAATGTTTGGCCAATACCGTTTGACATTGAATGCAGTCTAGTGGTAATATTTCAGTATTTTGTCCATATTTTAAAACTGGGTCAATTAGAAAGTAACCAGATCCTTGCTGTTCAGCATTTCTATAAAATTGTCTATAATATTAAAATCAAATAAATTTAATGCTACATTAGTCTAACTTACTCATTTTCAGAATTGTTTCCATCATCATAAAGAAAATAGTAATGAAAACTGCCTGATAAATTTGCTACAATTTGTGCTGATAGGGCTGTATCATCAGCATTTTTACATCCCTCATCCTGACACCAATTTAGTAATTGATACGATTCACGATCAAATTCTTCCAGTTTGCCATTAATCTCCTTTGGATAGTTACAATACAATTTGATTTTTCTGCCTAACAATGTTGGACCTAAACGAAATTGTAGAATGAAACTCTTCTCGATACGGTAGACAGTTGAATCTTGATGTTCTTTATCGTTTAATGTTAAAATTCGAATTTGAGACATGGCTTCAGTGAATTCAGTTGTTGGTGCTTTTGAAAATATCTGTTGTTCAGTTTTCTTATTTAGCGAATTGATCAATTTGATCGGTGATAGTCCAGTAATCGTAATTTCTTCGATAACGAAGGGTTTCTCGACAATCTGATCTTCTAAATCTTGTAATTGATCGCTTAATAAATATTCAGCAACTTCCTCAACGTTCTCGAAATAGTTTTGACGTTTTGCTTCGTTGGTGTCTTCGTCTTTTTCGAGTAATTTTACTGGAGAATCTTTTTTTTCTTTTACAAGTTGATTAGAATCAGTCACGACTATTTCACTTTCCTCAATTAAATATGGTTTTTCTAGAATTTGATCTTCTAAATCTTGTATTTCTTCTTCTAAATTAGTTTCAGCAGCAGTACGTAATCTTTCAGTGGATTCGTTTATTGAAGAACACTTATTTTTGATTGAATCGTTTTCAGAGGATTCGTTATGTGTTTCTAATTCTTTAACTAAAGCACCTGATTGATTTTGTTGTATTTTATTGTGATTGGTAGTTACGTATGCTTCTTTTTTATCAAACAACTTTTCATCTACAATGTCACTTTTCAAATTGTCCTTTGGCTGATTTGATACAGCAGCTGTTTCACTGAATGGCAATAAATTATCAGTAAAATCACCTCTAATGACTTGATCTATTAAAATTCGACGTTTCCAATCAGATTCTGCATTCGCAAATAGTTCCACACTTCTAGTATCTGATTGATTGAATATTGTCTCTTCTTTATCTGCTGATGTATGGCAATCTTCAATGAAGTAATGATCGAAACTTCCAATAGTTTTGTCAGCTATTAGTTTATTCCGTTTTTCTTCTTTGTTTTCTTTCACTTTATCCAACTGCAGATTATTACTGAATAAATTAGAATCAAAATCGTCCTGTCTCCAAATTGAACTGAATTCTTCGATATTATCCTTTATTGGTTTAGATTGATCATCAATGTCCGAAACTGTGTTAGTAACAACACTGGCATAAGAAACACCCGAAATGACTTTTTTACTTACTTTAAATTCAGTTTTAGGCTTCAGTGGTACAAGTAGTACTGATTGGGATGGTATATTTTTTTCTTTATTTTTATTGTTATTATTGCAACTATGGCGATTTTTTAAAATGCCTTTTAGTTTTATTGGTTCAGTAACACGCTTTTCAGCTAGTCCCTGTTTACTAATTTGATCTTTTTTTCCTGATTTTATGGTTTTAATTGAATCTGGAGATTCTGTAAATCTTGATGAATTTGATGATGAAGATGAACGAGGTTCTATTAATGTATCGTTCTTTGAATTGTATTTTGCTTTTTTTACAGGTTTTAATTTAGGTTGATCATTTCCAATAAGCGACTTACTTGTTGACTGATGATCATTTTTTACCACTTTACTTTTAGTTGATTTTCTTTTGTTATTTACTTTCTCTATGATCTGACCTGGGGCTAAAGGTTCCGTACGTTCCTCTTCATTTAGTGTTTCAATTAAAATGTCTTCAATTGGTGTACTAAATTTAGTACTAAACTTCGGAGAACCTGACACTGATCTTTTGCCACGGAATTTGAGTCTGTTACTTTTAGCAGTTGTTCTAATTTCCAAAGGTTGTGTAGCTGATGAAGTTGGCTGATTGATGTTTGAAATAATTGGCTGAGTACTTTCTGTTGATGAAGACTCTGATTGAGCCCTAGTTCCTATGATCTGAAAATATTCATACAATTGTTAGTTTAAGTTAAGTGTTTAGTTTAGTGATAAGTTATTTATGTACCTAATAGAAATAAAAACAATTTAGGAATATTAAATAAAATCATAACTGCTTTGCACACAGAAGTTATAGAAGATTCTACTAGTTTAAATACCAGATAGAATATATGGGCAAACAATAACATAATATACACTTTAATACAAAAATACATTTTTACAACTATATATTTTACAAATGGGTGTTTAAAAATATCTACCGCATATCGAAACGGAATAGTATATTATGAACATTTTGAAATAAATTTATTCTATTAAAATAACAAGTAAAAATAAATATACCCTTAAAGTATTGTACCTTAATTGATAACTGGTGGATAATATAAAACCTTTGGTAGGGTTTTATTTATTTATTCTGATTATTTAGGCAGAGAACAATGTTGAAAATTTTTAAAGATATTTCAAGGTGACCTTGGTACTTGTATTTAATATTTAAAAATCGAATGATTAACCGAACAAATTAGATAAATATGTATCTTTTTTACGTCTATATAAGTAACAAGGAAAAATATATTCTTAAATTTAATATTTAATAGTTGGTAATTTAATTATTAATTAATGTCGTTAATTTAAGAAAATTTAATTCTTCGAAGTTTGAATTTCAATTTAAAGAAATAAAAATAATTATCTTTTTAGTAATCAATCATACTAAAATCTATAAATAATAATAATCATTTATCATCCAATACAATACAAAATTCAAAAAATTACAGAACAAAAACAGTTGTTTTACGGTTTATGGCAAAAGCCAAATTAAAAAAGAAGATGATTCAACCATTTTGAAAAAAGGCAAAAGGTCAAATGAAGGAAACAGCTGTTTGACATTCATGGCAACAAAAATAATATCGGTTATGAAGATGTAAACGCTAATGTAAATAAAAAGCTCATCAGAGTGAATATATACCTAAAAATTAATTAATTAAGTGAAATATGAGTGGAAATGAGTGTAATAATGAAAATTGTGTGGAAAATATTGAAAGCAATAATCTCGAACAAGACCTATCGAATCGGATTTTCAGTGTGGAGAGTGATGATGAATTAAAATCTATAAATCCGGTTGAAAATGCAGAAATTTGGCTAAAAGATAATCATTATGGAGACGATTTAGATGGACTTGATGATGATTTAGAAACTGTAAATATAGAGAACTTTTTCCATCGTGTAGATAGTAATCAAATAATATATGAGACGAAGAAAAAACGTTTAAAACTAATTGGAAAATATGTTATGGGAGATTTATTGGGTGAAGGAGCTTATGGGAAAGTAAAGGAAATGTTAGATTCCGAAACACTCTGTCGTCGAGCAGTGAAAATTTTTAAAGAAAAGAAACTACGTAGATTACCGAACGGTGAACAAAATGTTCAAAAGTATGTTAATATTTTTAACAGTAAATGAATTAGATAAAGATACTTACACTTCTAAGGAGCCATGCTATTAACGCAGCCATTCTCATATGATTTCTGTAAAAAAAAAGAAGCAAATTGAGTTTTTAATGTTTTAATAATAAGAGATGTGGTTAATCTGAGTTAACAATATTTTTTTTGTTATTACTTCTAGGGAAATAAGTTTATTACGAAAACTACGTCACAAAAATATCATCCATTTAGTAGATGAACTAAGAGATGCAGAAAAACAAAAACTATATCTTATTTTAGAGTATTGTGTGGGATCATTACAAGGTATACAATTTTCATATCGGACAGTTTTAATGATTTTTTATTTGCTTTACATTGTATTAAGCTCTCTGTATTTTTAGGATTATTAGAATCTGCACCTGGAAAACGTTTACCAGCACGACAAGCACACGGTTATTTTACGCAATTAATTGATGGATTAGAATATTTACATGGAGCACGAGTAGTACATAAGGATATTAAACCTGGAAATTTATTATTAACCACGGAACAAGTATTGAAAATATCGGATTTTGGTGTCGCAGAGGTATTTATTTTGTTTTAGTAGTGGATTCAGCGTTGTTGAAATCATAGGGTGTAGTTAAATATTATTAAAAATGTTGATGTAATCATAGTATTCGCATTATGATTCCTAGTTATGTAGAGCAAATTAATTGCTGGCTGTTTTTCAAATTACAAAAATAGTAATATTCATTTAAACTAAAGTTTCTAGATCTTACAAAGTATCGCGATTTGGCAACTATAATTTACATTTGAAAAAGTCGAACATCATTGGAGCACTGAGAGTAAGAATTAATAATTGCCTGACACATCATATACATACATAATGCATCCATTTTGAGAACAGTATATATCAACACATGATGCCATGACATTGCGGTATTTTATAACATTTAGCGGCTTTAATTTAAATATATATTCATCGTACCGTACGTGTTTGTTGTAATAAGAAAATTAAGTCCAAAGTTTCAGTTATAAAGTAAATAGGTAAAGTTAATAAATTTAACAAAAGGAATTTTATAGATATTTGTACGTAAACACATACGTATTGGTGATAATTGCATGACTCAATTACCTTGGATACATATATAATATTTGATTAAAAATTGGTTTTATAAAGAACCTTTGTCTGATAAGGCTAAGCAGGAGTAAACAGAATATAAATTTAAAGTCCCCTCTATAAATTAAATTAAGTATTCAAATCAATATCGATTTGTTTTTCTTATGATTGAATGTCTGAGTATTCAAAGTATATTCTGATTTTTAAATTTATCTAGAATGCCCCATCTAGTCTAGATTATGCTATAACTATGGAGAACTATAATAAGGGGTATATAATGGACCTAACAAAAATCAAAATATTTACGGATCAGAAAATTTTTTGTCCACCAAATGGAGTCGTGCACTAAAAAGTGCTTATTGTCAGTGATCAGTGACGTGCTTTGTTATTGTTTCGTTTTCAAATTATTTTCATATTCTACATTAATTTTTATATTTAAAATAATCCATAGTATTCCAAAAAGAAACCATATAACTATTAAATCATTGTTAATAAAAATTTCGAAATAAATTTTATATAATAAATTAACAATTTTTTTTATAATATATTTTTATCCAATCCTATAGCACGTCACTGATCGTAAAATTAATAAAATGGGGGGAAAAACAAAATCATGCCCATTTTTTTAAAATAAAAATTGCTGCTTTATATAAAATACTCATTATTGCAATCATAGTTTTAATCTGCTGCAATAAAATCTACGATATTCCTTAAAAATAAGAAAATTTCATTTTCTCGTAAGAGCAATGTTAACGTTGTAGTCTCTGCTAATCGCAGCGCCACCTAATGGCAGCCGGTTTTTGTTTTCTGGTGTTCACCTCATTTTATAGTTGCCCATATAGTGGAGCATATTCAAAAGCTCTTTTAAAGAAAATAATCCCAGGTTATAAAATGGAATTGGGTTAATAAACTATCTATATAACTATTTAGATATAAATGAGTTATCTATGTTTAGGTGATGCTATTTGGCAGGGCTTCGACACGGAGTAGAATATGTGGTGACAGGAATTAGAAAAATATATTAATTACTTGACTATCTCGACAATTTTATAGTATTTTTCATTGTAAATTGTACGAGTTATCACTTATAGTCAATTCTTGGCAAATTATAAAATACCGAAGAATTATACTAGAATTTGAAAGTTTCTCCACTTTCTCACTTGAATACATCTAGATTTTTTTTGCATTGGGAATGAATTAAAGTATTTCAGGTATAAGATTGTTATAAAAATAAGTTTGAAAATGCAAGAATTTGAATAAAAAATTACAAATGTCAGTTCGAAGTCCTGCTATTTAGCTTTTTTTTTTGATAACATGCATGTTTATGGCATTTTATAAATACCTTCGAATTAGCTTTCGTATACCAATACGGAAACAAGTACTACAACACATGTTAGTTTAATGAAATTTTGATTGCTCAAAATATTATTAAAGCAAACGATTAAGTTACTACTGTGAGACAAATCACTTCTACAGTATTTGTATTTTTTTATTTTTTTTTTGGACCTATGTATATGCAGATAATCTCAGATATGAACATTTCTTTCTCACAAAAATATATTGAAGAAAAATAAGAATAGTATGAATAATAAAAATCGAATAACAAAAGAATCTATTTAGCATTTATACATACATAGATACCTATATACTATACACCTATGTATGTAGAATACCTATAGACAGATAGATAATGAATCTGTATAACACCGCAATAAATACAAACATTTACCTTAGACATAGATATATTGATAATAAAACAATGCCGGTAAATGCCGCAGACGGAATGTAGTTCATATCAATATATATATCAGTGTTCACTTGCAATTATTATTATTATGTTTCACTATACTATTACACTAATTAATTTTATGTATTAAGTCACTTTTTAATCAGTCGTTATTATTATTTATGGTCACAGTATTTAAAATGATTTTCCGCTAAAAAAATAACCTTAATACAAAAAAATAATAATAATCCCTTTTTTCGTTCGTAGGGTAAGTAGGTAGGTAGGTTCATTTAATAAATACTATCTATAATAATAACAACAGCGGAAATTTTCGTTTAGGAATTAACTTACTACAACTACAACAGCTACTGCTATGCTTTTACTCTTATGTATCAGTAGAGAAAGAGTATATTCAAAGAGTAACGTACATATGTACTAACTATATATGTATATATATATATATATATATGTATATGATTAAATTGAAGTGCTACCCATCATTTATAACTTTGCAGAACCTGTTTCTCTTCTGTAAAATAATTGTCTGATATGTACTTATAAATAATATACATATTTCGATTTCTTATCGAAACCTTTTTTGAAAGGTTTATTTTTCACAAGACAAAAGAGAAAAGAATCGTTTTTGATAATATAATTCAAAAATAACTTTACAGGGAAATAAGGTTAAAACAAATACTCGCGTTTAAATAAAAAAAAATGTTTTGTGTATGTGTGTGTCCTATCCCATATAGTATATTGATCACATTCTCGTCCGATGTTTTAAAACGGATAATTTAATAAAATTATAATTTGAAATAAATAAACAGTTATTTATAGATGTTAACTATATGTATTTAGGGTATTGTATCTATGTATACACTATAGTCTATCAATATCAGCCTTTAGATGCATGGTAAAAATAAGCAGCATGGTATACAGTCTATGCAATATGAACTGAGACCATGTAGTATATATAATAAGTTCAAGCGCCAGATAATCGGCATCTTATCATCTAAAATTAGAATAATTATGTAAATATAATTATATTTTTTCACTCAATTTTTAACAATAATAATAACAAAATCAGGACGAAATAGCAGAGGAAAATTGTAATTAATTGGGTTTGGTTTGTACTGAAATCTCAAGATAGATGAAGATTATTATAAATTTAATATTAAAAGACAATTTCGAGGCTAATCTGTGCTCTTCCTCAATTTCATTAATAATGTCACCAATCAAACAGAACAAAAACGATTCTAATGACAATGATATTCTTTTATTCCATAGACTATAGACCTATTTGCAACAGATGACACCTGCTATATAGGCCAAGGATCGCCAGCATTTCAACCACCGGAAATAGCAAATGGCGCTGAAAGTTTCCCCGGTTATAAAGTTGATATATGGAGCAGTGGCGTTACTTTGTAATAAAAAATATTCTACAAGCATTTTTCTTATAGCTCTACTTATACAGGATTTTTTTTTATATTTCCAGATATAATATAATGACGGGTACATATCCATTTGAAGGCGATAATATTTATCGATTATTTGAAAATATTGGCAAAGGAGAATTTACTATACCCGATGATATACATGATCCATTACGAAATTTGTTATTTGGCATGCTAATGAAGGAACCAAATGACAGGCTGTCATTAGAACAAATTAAACAACACTCGTAAGTGCGCATTGGATGGCTGGATTTTTTTCTTTAATTCATTTGAAAAAAAAAAATTATAGATGGTTTAACCGAAAACCGCCACCCATCGATTTTCCAGTACCTATACCACCATTAAAGAATGATGAATGGCATACCATGACAGTATTGCCATATTTACTTCAATATTATTATGAATATGGTAATCAAACGTATTATGACGAAGATGGCAATGTAATATTAACGCAACAATGTGATGATGAACCACAGTATTTCACTGAAAGGGAACTCAATGGTATAAATAAACAAATTAATTGGCCACTAGATTTTCTCATGCCTACGATCATGCGTGACGCCGCTAAGATCGTGAACGAAAGTTTTTATTTATTTATTGATTTTATTGTTTAATTAAATGAATTAGCTTAAACGAACGATTCGATGTAGGGCTCAATGTTATCCTGCCATAACCTAAAATTATGACATAACTTTTGATCGACAAGTGGCTAACACAATGTTATGTTATGTGCAAATTATCCATTCTAATAATTAACTTTTTAGCTGCAACAGAAAAATCAGAACGAAACAATACCCAACAGCAACAACAGCATCAGCAACAGTTCAATGGTAATACTGCTCAGCAACATGAAGCAAATCAAAAATTAGATGTGAAAAAGAACAGTGGCAGAAAGAAACGACCAGTATCATGTATGACTGTACGAAATATGTCGATGTGTAAACAATCGTGACACAATAAAATTGTTTGCCATCTAGTTTCTTTGCATCTAGAACGTTCGATATAATTGTAATTTTTACCACGTTCAGTTGCGAGTCCCTTTATTTCTTTATTTTTTTTTTTTCTTTTGTTGGTTTCTTTGATTTTTTGCCAGTATCCTGGCTGGGTTTATAAATATATCTTTTCGTTTTGTTTCTGCATTAAATTATGGTTACACCTATCAAAGTTGTTAATCGGAAATTTGCTCGAACAATTTGTGGTGTAGTATTATCAAATATTTTTTGGTAAAAGATAGTTGTTCTTTACAAACTTTACAAACAAAATATATACAATTATATGCGAAAACTTCACTTCAAAAGTGAAAAAAATCTGTTTTAGTTATAACAAATCATAGCCACTGCGATTAATTTAAGTTATTTCACCAATTTCGCACAATTGTACCCGAAATTTTTCCACACAACTTCCACTTCTAAAAATTCTGATACGTGTAGCCACACCGTTATATGTTGAGCTTTGTTTATAATCATCAACCAAAAGAGAAATTGTTATCAGTAATGCTAATAATTATTGTAAATATATTGTAGAAGAAATTGTATTATTTTTATAATACTTACTGTATTAATTACTGCATATAGGATTATTTCTCATTTGGTATGAACATCTGCTTTTTGCATAGAAGAATGATGGGAAATACTCATCGTTTTATTTAATTTTTTTTATTCTTGTATACTATAAAACGAAAATAACAAAGTTATCAGCTAATTATTGTTAGATACAATTTATTCAAAGTTATATTGTTTTAATATAAGATTTATTATTTTTGTTGAATCGATATTTGGGAAATTATTTAAAAAGGAATAAAAAGACCTAAACAATTACATATTTAATATGGTAAAAACATGTTTTTATAAATGTTTAATGTAAATATTGTCAATCCAGTTTAAAAAAAGAGAGTGCCATATGTAAAATAATTTTGAAGCGAAAAGTCATTAAATAAATCTTTATCTTATTTTTAGTAAAACCAACGATATTACAAATGTAAGCTTCTATGATGATCAATGAATTTTATAAGCAAACTTTAAATTTAATATTATCATAAGTCATCTTAGAAGTTTATATTGTATTAATTATTATTAATAACAATTACACATTATATAAAATAATTAGAATCCTCTATGTAGCGTCCAGCAAATACTCTGAGATTTTTCCACACGAATAACAATAATCTTTCTCTGTTTGAATAGATTCGGTATCGAATTTCTTCTTTATATTGTCATATGTTTCTTTCCTTGATAAATTATGATCAATTAATTCATTTGAAACTAATTTTGAAAATTTAGTTGATTCTTCTGAATCTAATACTACCGATTTTCCTGCAATACTTCCCTGGAAATTATTCATGAATAAGAATCATCTAAATCAAGCAAATTGTTAATTAATTAATTACCCCACAAAGTTTACATTTGTTGAGATCTTTCTTATAATTTCCTACAGCCAACTTATCTCCAGTTTTAACAATAGTCGAAATTGTTGCTGGATAAGTGTCTTGCAATTCATTAATGAATTTTTTCATTAAATTTTGTACTGAATTGTAAGGATTATTTTTCTGTGGCAGTTTTATATCTATTGATTCTAAGCCATGCAAATCATTATAAAAATGTAATTCTTTAGAACTGAACGATCGTAATGGACGTAAAATTTGTACTATATTATCTCTATTATCACAGAATCCCTAAAGCAATTAATACTTTTATATTTAGTTGATTATAACATCCATCAAAAATTCTTACAGTATCTAAAGGTACATGATCTCCTCTACCCAATGATATATTTGTTAATAAATTCGATGCAATGTCTGCTGATAATTCAGGCGTGAACACAAACTTACAATTGAACATTTTAGCAATTGAAATTAATAATTTTCTTCTACAAAAATATGAGATTCAACAATTTAATTAAATATTCTATTAGTTTACGCGTTTTCTTACCGAAATAAATTAAGAGCTTCATTTCTGTTTGTTTCATTTATAGATTTTTTTAGAACCGAATAAAGTTTATCTTTGTTATCTTCCACAATAGATATATTAGAAGATATTTGAATTTCTTGAGATGAAATAAAATCCAATAAAGGTACAAACTGAACTGAGAAATTCATTGTAGCTGCTTGTTTTACTATGTTTTCTATAATTGAGTTTCTTTCTTCCACGGACAAATAATATAAATCTACATAAATTCATTGATATTAAATTAAAAAGGGAGGAAACTATTGGGTACAATTTATCTTATATACCGTCAATAAACACAAACACGGGTTGAAATTTAAGTTTTTTTGGTGTATTTAAATCAAGTCCATTTCGTATAAGGTGCATCAGTGCAGTGCTTGCAAGCCCAACTTCATACGAAATCAATACTTTATCATTTGGTCGAATTAAATGTGATTTTCCAAGTAATGATTTAAATTTATGATTTGCACCACTTATAAAACAATCTTTACAGTATGGATCTTTATCACGTAATAATATAATTGGTTTTCCATCTTTACATTTATTACAATCTAATTTTGCACTAAAAAGTATTCATTTCTAGATTAATAATTAAGTAAATAAATGTGCTATGTATAAGGTAACATATCTTACAGATCAATATTAGAGGGTATCGGCATATGCTTATCACCTGAATACTCATATTCGTCTCCAATTGAACACATAATTTTAAAACAAAAATTGTTGTAGTGCACAAAAAAAAATTAAATTTATTTCAATTTAAATTATAAGATCTACTTTTCGAAAATACTTATTGAGGTTAAGTTAAGTTATGGCATGGCCCATGCCCGAGAAAATTGGTAAATATTAATTATTAATATAATGAATTCTGCAAATAGTGCAAATACCAATGACTTAAAAGGAAGAAAATGACATTGACATATTATCATGTCGCAAATCAAAACATAACCTATTCAAATGATTGGATAATGGCTGTTTTTCGAACGATGGGGAGAAATATTCCCTATTTAAAACAACAATTTCGTGCTTTATTAGGGAATACAAGTACATCAGTGAAATTTATATGTTGTGTAGTTTTAATAAGTTACGTTCTTTCTTATTTGGATTATGCAGTCAGTGTAATTTCCATAACACCAGGATTAATTATGCCACCTATGCGTTTATGGTCATTATTTACATTTTGTTTTATGGAAATCCATTTTTGGGAAGTGTTAGTAGATCTCGTGACGGTAGGATTATGTGGGAAACTTATGGAACCATTATGGGGTCCAATGGAAATGATGTTTTTTTTCGCTTTAGTTAACTTTGGTGTTGGAATTTTAACAACCGTTTTCTACTTTATTTTGTATTATTGTTTCGATGATTTCAGTTTTCTGTACAACATTTATATACAGGGATTGGCTGGTTATATTGCTGGTGTTAGTGTTGCTGTGAAACAAATAATGCCTGATCTAGTGATAGTGAAAACACCGTTAGGAAAATTAAGCAACAGAAATGTACCTCTCACCGTATTCTTTTTATCTGTGATTTTTAAAATTGTAGGATTAGTGGACGGAACATATCCTACAATGTATTTTTTCGGTTTAATAGTGAGCTGGATTTATTTACGTTTTTATCAAAAACATAGTAATGGAACACGAGGAGATATGGCCGATTATTTCACATTTGCCAGGTGATATTTAACTATGATCTCCTTCTTTGATCTATTAATTCTTTATTATTATGTTTCGATAGTTTCTTTCCAAATGTTACACAACCCCCAATTGCAGTGTTGAGCAATAGCGTGTATAATTGCTTCGTTAGAATTGGCATTTGTAGGAAAAGTATACGAAAGTTCGATATGGCAAATCCGTCTGGTGTTACTGTAACTATTCCACATATTGATCATCATGATATGGAGCGTAGAAGGTAAACAAATAGAGTTTCTAATAATCGGATACTGTTGCGACTCGAAAAGTTGTTTTTTCAGCGGGTTATTCCCGGTTAATGGAAGTGTTTAAATAGTGAAATTCTTTTATAATTACACTAATTATTTACAAAAACAAAATAATTATTTTTCATTTGGCAGACAAATAGCATTAAAAGCACTTAGTGAAAGACTTTCGAAATCATATTCTGATAAGCAACCATTATTACCGTTAACTGCAACATCTACAAAAGCACCGCTACCACAAACAGGAATACAAAATACACCTGCAAGTTCTACTCAGCAAATTCAACAACAAGAACAATCTGTTTCGGTTGTTATTCCTTCGTCGTCATTATCGATTGAAACAAATCAATCATCGACAAATGGATAAATTAGACTGAAATGTGTTTCGATCTTTTTCCAATACTTTCCTATTTTGTTTTATTTCAAGTGTAGTAGAGAAATTTAATGCGTGACAGTATGTCTATTATATATTCGTATTTATTATCGATGCATCTCGATTTTTGTGTTAATTTTTTATGAAATTTTTGTAGACGTATTTTTGCAACTTAATATAAGAAAGAAAAAGATGTGGATTTCGGGTAAGTATTAAACATATTTTTCTATTTGTTGACTTATAGTCGGGATTTCAGTAGAACATTCTAACAATAGTTTATATGAATTATTAATACATGATTAACCTGATTTAATATTTAATTAATTATTAATGTGATATACATAATAATCTATGTAAATTCAAATACAATGATATTTATACATATATAATGAAAGAAAGAAAAACTATGTATCTTCTATCTTGATTTACAAAAATACTTATATAAAATATATTTTATGAACCCTTGTCCACTTAAATAATAGCCTATTAGAAGGGAAATGGCATGACGGTCGGTGTAGATTATAATTATTGTTAATATACATACATACATACAGGTCAGACTGCATTGTATGTGTTGTCTGAATAATAAAATTTATAAAATCACCTTGTAGATACAGTATAATTATATTTTGTAGATTAATAATTATAAAAGCTATTATGAACTGTTATCTGTATTTTTTATGAAATGTATTTGTAAAAAATAAAACAAAACAAAAATAAAAACAAATTACATTTTTTATTATTATGTACTGCTGAAAATTGCACAGCGTCTCTTCTATGAACATATTCTGTCATGACTAAATCGACAATATTAAATTACTTACAAATTGGCAGTGATGAGATTATAAAAATTATAAAGTTGTTGCTTAAATTATTTAGAATCAGTCAAAATTAATTGGTATTTTAAACATTGGTTAGTTCTCGAGATCTTCAATATAATAGGAGATTCATCTTAAATAGAATAGGAGAGATCTTCAGTTTCAGTTAAAATTTGCACATTCGTACTTCATACGTCTCATAATGTATTGCTTGCCTGTCATTCATATAGTACTAGTAATTTTATCACATAAAATGTTTCAGCTTTAGTATTTATACACGAAAAAATTTCAATTTTCAAAAAAACCATTTGTTCAACAATTCACCCATTATGTAAACAGAAAATACTATTCATTTAATATTTACAATACAATATAATAAAGTCTAAAAATATCACTAAAAATTGATTACATTTCAATGTACCCAAGCAAATAATATAATATACCTAGAAATTTATTATTCTAATATATATCTAGCTATTTGCACTACTACTACAGTGAGAGCATAAATATTTGTAAAATACAATTCATGCTTAACTCCATTTTATCGTTGTAAGAAATAATAATTTTTCTCGTCTATCAAAATACAATAGCAGATTACAAGAAACCCTATTAATCAAAGATGAACATGTTTGTTAATTGGCTGTTTTTCTTCGAGTTATTAGGACATTTACATTAGGGTAGGCAGAACAAACTTTTAGTGAAATCCAGCTTCAAATTTCCCATACCAACTATTTAAGTTGCCAAATGACGTCACGCCTACCGCTTTTATAGAATTCATATCAGCTTGGTAAAACCTTACAAAGAGGAAGTAAATATTGATAATATGTGCTGCCCTGATTGCGTTTTCTGTCCGATAATCATTTATGCTTACACTGTATTGTGCTAGTGCAAATGGCAATAAATATATTCTCTTATCTTTCTTTCTACACTACCTTAAGTAACCCAATTATTAAGTTTCTTGTGTTTTTTGAGCAGTTGCAACCAACAAAGAAAATAAGTAGGAATACGGAAAGGATCCTTGATAATCGTCCATTACAATAAATAGTTCTCAAAACAAAATTTGTTTGTCCGTTGTAACTTAACAGGATTAAATTACATTATAAGTTTGATTTATGGATTCTTATCAATTTTATTCCCCTCCATTCCATTATTTTACTTTGTTTTAATTAAAAAAAAAAATGTGACGAAATACTACAGTGTGACCTCCTTAATACGTATACATATTAACTCGGACATTGATTCACAGATGATTGTTTGAATCATCTGCGAATTCAAACGATCATCAAAATCAAAACACAGAATTCAAACAATCATCTGTGACCAATGTGATATCTTCGGCCATTTATTGATACGAATTAAAGAGAGGCTGTATTCATATAGTTTAATTAGAATTATTGGAATCGAATATTTCTTGTGTACAATATCCGGCATCAAACATAGTATCATCTTGAAATATTTTTTTGCCACTATTTGTTTCACATTGATTTAAATTAGTTTGATCTTCAAGCTTAAAACTTTCACTCAGTCTTTTTCTTATACCTAAAATTCCATCATCATTGATTTTGTTTGTTTCATAGGTCTGATAGGTACATTGAATCATTTTTTTTTATGTAGCTCATGCCTTCATTAAAATATTTCAATCTTTTGGTTTGGTTTTCAACTCGTTTTACTTACATTCATTTTAAGTACTTTATTTGCGTTAAGGAAAAATATTAAATAACTTAACGTAAATGTAATCAATAATATGATAATTAATTAGTATACCTGTAAATAATTTGGAATTGGGTGTATTAGGGAAAGATATTTCCATTTTTTCCGAGTCTGAGCCGCTAGGTGAATTGAATGACATTTGCTTATACTCCATACTCCAATCTAAAGATCTCGACGTATCTAGTGATTGTTTATTGCCTGTTGATGGATCGTTATTGATCTCTAATTCCACATAAATATAAAAATTATAAATTCAAAAAAATTAATCTTCTGCTATAATTATTATTTACCAACTTCAGTGCAATCATTTAATACTAAATGCTGTTCTTCCATGTAATGAAAATTGGTCGAACCAATAGCCATATTATTTTCTGTACAGAAATCCATTCTAAACACTGAACCTTGGGCATTATTTGAAAAATGACGTGTTGAATTTTTCGATATTGGTGAAATATTGCAATCACTAAGTGGCGATAAGTTACTATTTAATGGACTATCATGTAGATGTAAGTCAGGTAATGATGAATCTATAAAATGTCAATGATATAATTAGGATTACTGATTATCCAAGTGCTCCGGTATCAAATTCATTCAATGGGTGTTTTTAAGCACACCCACAATTTCCCTGGTGCATGATTATTTACCTGTAAATTTAACAGGTGATGATGAAAATGATGGCATCTCATCATTTCGTGGAGAATGTGATTTAGAACTTGCTGAATCATCACAGAATCCAAATAATTTTTTATATAGTGAAGAATTTTCAATGTTTTCTTCACTACCCGCAAATAGTTCTGGTTCCGAAGGAGTTTGATTGTCACCCATCATTAAATACGGTTTAAGTATTTTTTCTAGATCTTCAGGTAATTGAGGGGGTAGAGTTAGAAATGTTTGTGTGGAAACTACAAAGAAAAAAATGAATGCAATAAACTGCTACAATATACCTAATTGAATATACAGACCTTCTTGGAACGATTGATGTAGTAATCTTTTTTTCTCTATTAACATATTGTGTTTTTTCGTTAAACTAACGCTTTCAGTTCTTGGTGTTAGTGGACTAGGAACAATTTCAGTCTCTTTAAAAAATGTATCAATTTTTTTTTGTGCAGTCGATTCAGCTAATGAGTCATCTGCACCAAATACATGTTGACTTATTGTACTTTCATCAATATCGGCTGGTTTTAAGTGAGATATATCTTCAATTGTCCATTTAAATTTTCGCCCAGTTTTTGGCGTAGACATTTGAGTAAAAACACCTGGACTAAGAAAATTAAAATCAAATATTAAAGGAATATTTACTTTATGTTATTTAAATGTGAAGGAGTTAATATGTACATTATCGTTCGTTAACATTAGTGATATAAAATTGATTAATTCTTAAAAATATTTTACTCACCTACAAGTTGGTAAATGAAGACTATCCACTAAATAGGGTTCAAATGGGTTTAGAATTTTACTTGTTCGAGATGGTGGTGTTGAAAATACTGGTAAATTATGAAATGGACTAACAGTATTGACACCATGGGATACTTTTCGGCCTAAGTTACGTGTTTGAGATTTCGGTGTTGTTTCATTATCATTTAGTGGTTTAAAAGCCATGAAAATTTTATAATGTTTTATTTCGAAGAATTTAAACACGAGATTCGAACACACGTAAGTAATCTAAAGCAAAGAATGGACGATATGTGGTTATATCTAATCTAGAATGAACTATTTAAAAGTTCTGGCCCAAATGTTTGACACTTGGCCGTTATTTTTGAATTTTTTTGAAAGTACCGGACATTTGCAGCTGTCAGTGTTCAGAATTCGCCCATTCGAAAATTTATTTAATATTTAAATTTTAATTTAAATTAAAATCTAAATGCAATGCAATATTAAATTGGAGTTGTTATTTTATTGCGTTCAATTTTAAACAACTTTTTTTCTTCTGTACAAATCAAGAGAAATTGGGTTTGAATTTTTTTCACAACTTCCGTTTTACAGTTACTTTACTAGAATAGAAAAAGAAAAACTCACTAAATTTCTATATTTCACCTAATAGTGATATTTGATATTTATAAATTATAGATATACAGGTGGCCAGCCTGAACAAGCCTTCTTAATTTACGGACAACTGGCAGTCAATTGCAATTTTGAAACCAACCTTACTTACGTTATGAACATGAAATGATCGAATACAAATTAAAAGTGTTTCATAAACTTAGTTAAATATTTAAAAAATGAGTGATGAAGTTACGAAAAGGGGCCGTGGTAGAGGCCGAGGCCGAGGTCGTGGTAGAGGACGCGGTAAAGGACGACCGAAAGGAAAAAAGGCAATGCCAATGGAAGTTAGTGAAGAAGTTCAAACCACTGTAGAGGAACCTGCTGAAGTACCGCCAACAAGTAAATATTCCAAATTAAGAAATTATTATTACGCGTTAAGTGGTTATAACTATCCAATGAACTACACTATGAAAACTCTGGTTTATGATTAATATGATTCCGTACAAGTTTTCCATCAGGAATATATAAACCAACTCTGACGAATTTAAGATACACACATTGGCATCATATAATCCCATTCTACTGTTATGTAGTAAAACTGAATATTTAAGTAAATATTCTATATCCTTTTTATTTGATTCTATAGTTGATTTCGAAGCAGACATCTCTAAATTAGAAGCACCAACATTTACAACAATCAATAGAGGTCCCCCAGAACCAATGCTACGATTGAATTGGGATCATAAAGTGAATTTAATTGGTGAAAAAGTGCTAAATCCTATGATTCATTGTTGTGATAAGTGCTATAAACCTATTTTAATTTACGGAAGAATGGTAATAAAGGCTTTAAGGCTTAAACACATTATTACCATTTTCTTTTTTAACACAGATTCCTTGTAAACATGTATTTTGCCTTGCCTGTGGTAAAAAAGAACAAAAACAATGTCCCCGTTGTTTAGAAAAAGTATCCAGAGTTGAACAAACTGGACTTGGAACAGTTTTTATGTGTTCGCATGATGGCACTCGATATGGAAATACTGGTTGCCGTAGAACGTATTTATCACAACGAGATTTACAAGCACATATAAATCATAGACATGTACCAACTAATCAGGCACAACAAATTCCTGTTGTTTCTCAAACTGCTGAAGTACGTTTGTTAAAAATGAAGTTTCGTTAATCCAGTGTAATTCATGTGTATTTTCATGTTATTCTACAGATTATAATATCAGATATAGAAAGACCGATTCGTCCCAAAGCAACAAACGATCCGCGTTCAAATCCTATTGGATCGACAGGTCGTCGCATTACACCAATTCAATCGTCTGGTGTACGAACTAATCTTATAACAGTTCCAATACAGGAAACAGCACCTGTTACACATGAAGCCATTCCGAATACACAAAATTATTATAATCAATATCCTCAAAGTAGGCAACTTGATTTTTTTTAAAGCTTTACTACAGATAAATGCTTGATCTGAATTTACTACTCGAATTTCAACATTTCAGCCCAAATGCATGCAATGCCACCAATTCACATACCTCCGCCACAACCACAAACATATTACGCAACTGCTCCAGCTTATAATACTGCTGCAGCCCCATCACCTTATTCTGCATATCCGGCGCAACCGACTAGTGCTGCTGCTCAGTTTGTTACACAAGTGGGTGC
Source organism: Platypus cylindrus (assembly GCA_949748235.1). Lineage (NCBI taxonomy): Eukaryota > Metazoa > Arthropoda > Insecta > Coleoptera > Curculionidae > Platypus > Platypus cylindrus. The sequence continues at coordinate 5,193,492 of OX456489.1, read as the reverse complement.
TGCACCTCCACGAGTTAATCGACAATATGATTATAATACTGCTGCTAATCAACAGTGGACTAACAATCAACAATATTATAGGTAGTGTTGGTTGCGGAGTAGGATACAATAACCGATATTTATATTCTTAATTTTAAGAAACAAACAGGAAAAAATACATAATTTTTTTAACAGAAATACAGCAATTATTAAAAAGTTGTAAATAAATATTAGATTAAGTTTAGCATAGCTTTTTAACGTATTTTTTATGGATTTAAAATGTAATTTTTAGAAAAAAACTGTTTTATGAAAGTGAGGATTTTGCGGTTCTAGTTGTTTACGTTCACATCTATTTTATATACATATGTATGCTTCCGATTTATGTGCTCATAAAATCACTTAAATAAAAACTACATTCGTGTTTTAAGCATATATATAAAATATATTTATAATACACGATAATATTAGTATTAAATCCAAAATAGTGTCACTAGCAAACATTTTTGTAACACTGTTAACGGTCAGTTAAGTGAAGCCTCAGTTGCTGAAAATCATTTACATTGTATGGACAATTTGGTAACTCTTTAATATTAATTCGTGCTTATTTTCACAAAAATTATACTGATTTTTATTTTAAAATACTTTTTTAAAGTTATCAGTGAAGTGAAATTGAAAATTCAGTGCTCCAACTAAAAACAACAAAGAAGAATTTTATTTCATCAAACGATCAAACAGATGATTGGTTATTTCATTTTACATCTGCAGCTGTAGTGAGTACTGTGTTTAGTGTCGTGTCGAATTTGGAATATTTCTTTAGTTGTTTTCTTAATAAAAATCTATGTATTAAAAGACAAATTTAGGAACGTAAAAATTCACTTTTTGCTTTGTACAGATTTAAAGAAACTTGGAACAGGCGGATGCCCAGAATGAGATAATAAAGGCACATGCTACAAATCTCAATTACGAAAAAAAAAATTATAAGATTTTTATTACTAAAACTTGTTGCAAATACGACTTTTGACTTTAGTAGCCTTAATACTATAGTAATAAATATACTAAGGTAAAATGTCATTTATTTATAATGAAGTGGAATTTGAAATTTTCTTGTGGCAATTTCTGAAATGAAAATTTCAGTCCTGCCATCTCTTACACAATAGCCAAACTGGTATCGACAATTACAGTTTTATTACATGTTTCTGTAATTTGGTCGGGTGAAAATCTGTAAATGTTACAGAAAAATATAATAAAACCTGTAATTGTCGGCATCAGTTTGGCAAATGTGTGAGAGATGGTGAAACTGAAATTTTCATTTCAAACATTGCCATAAAAATTTCAAATTCCACTTCATTCTAAAGAAATGACATTTACATTAGTATATTTTATTTATTACTACAGTATTAACTATTAAGGCTACTAAACTCAAAAGTCATATCTGCAACAAGTTTTAGAAACAAAGAAACCATATAACTATTAAATAATTATTAATAAATTAACTATTATTTTTATAATATATTTTTTCCCAAGCCTATAGCACGTCACTGATTATAAAATTAATAAAATAGGGGAAAAAATTATGCCCATTTTTTATAAAGAAAAATTGTTGTATACTGAGTAATTATATTAAATACTAATTATTGCAATCATAGTTTTAATCTGTTTCAATAAAATCTACGATTTTCCTTAAAGATGAGAAAATTTCTTAAATTTCATTTTCTCACAAGAGCAATATTATTAAACATTTAGCCTCTGATGATCGCAGCGCCACCTTATGGCGGCCTGTTGTTTTTCTAGGGTTCACTCTTTATAGTTCTCCTGTTCTCCATATTTCAACTTTTCAATGCACAGATAATGAAACATTGGCTGTACACCAACCAATGGCACAACGAATGTTTTTGTTTTGGATAGACAACATGTTTGTCTATGTTGTTTTGTGTTTATTAAGTTTATATGCATAGCAATCGCATATTTAATAGGTGTTTTTTTACCATCGTTAAAAATGCCAGGCTGTGCTGCGGACAATTGTACCAATAATGCGAAAAAGTGTAGATTATTCGGTTTTCCTGCAAATCCTGAAAGGAGAACGATATGGACACAAAATATGCGACGTGACAATTGGCAACCGACAAAAAATTCTCGTTTATGTGAGGTGATAAATGTTTATTTGATAAGTGCACAATATCGAATGTGCATTGTGAATTAATTAAGTTATAAATGAAATATAGTAATATATTTGTATATGCTCTTAGCATCATTTTGATCAATCACAATTTGAAAACAACCGTCAAGATGGATGGAGAAAACTTAAACCCAATGCAGTTCCAACCTTGTTCTATAAGCCTCAATTGCCACCAAAAAAATTGCCGGAAAAGGTAATGTAGTAGTAGATAAACTATTTAATAGGCAGGTTAGTAAGAGTACTAAAGTTATAAATTTTTTTTTTGGAATTGGCTGAATACTGAAGAAGTATTAAGGACTGCAAATAAGCAGTGATAGGAGTAATAGAGAATTTTGATTACTTTTATATTCATTTATAGATCAATTGCAGCGAACAAGATGAAGTACAGGAAGTTAAAGAAAATGCTATTATGTTTGTAGTGACAGAGGTATTTTTGATACATTGTTCACCACATTGAATAAATTAAGTTACCATTAATCTTTTAGATGAACAGAAGCGACCATGACAATCCAATTGAACCTATACTCGATGAAAAGAGGAAGGTAAGGGAGGAACAATTCACGATTTATTAATAATGTTGATCAAGCATTTCGATCATTTATAGACAAGGAAGCAAATTAAGCAAATGGAACAGGAAATTGAATTATGGAAAAATCGATATTATCAATTAGCAAAATCCTCGAAATGTATTGAAAACGCACAGTCTCAAAGGATTAAAGAACTCAAAAGGCAAAATCAAAGATTAAGGAAAATTAATGCAGCAAACCAATTATTTTTGAATAATGCGTCCAAAACATTTTTTATAACATAATACAAAATTACAAATTGTATTTGACAACAACGGCTATTTGTTGCAGTTAGGCCCATTCTCTGGTCATAGAAACTATGAAGTGGATTGAATGATTTCGATTAAATCATTCTATAAATAATATGAATGATTCCCTTATAGTGCATACCATATCCAACAAATAAATTGGGCTATTGTATTTTTAGCAATTATGTACTTGTTTTTACTTTGTAATACTTAGAAATATGTGTACACTAAGCTCTATAAATATAAATGTACTCAAATTTTGTTAATTGTATTTATTCATTTAATACACACGTTAAACGATAATAAACAAAAGTAATTTATGAAGCTAAAGCCCAGTATTCTTGGTAGATGTAGGTAATCTTTGGTTGCCTGCTAATCTAGCTGCTAGTGCATCGATTATGCAAATATGCGAGAATACGTAGAAGTCGTACTGGTCGTAAAGTGTGCACTCAGCATTGTGCAGTATGACTTGTTACGATATTATATTCATTATAAAATAAATATTATAATATAACAATAGGACATAGGATAGGATTATATTATAAAGAATCTATTAAAGACATAACATTAGATTTTGAAAAATAATTAATTTTTCTAGATTTTGTTTTGTTTGGTTTGTTCATTGTTTTGTATAAATTAAATTAAAATAAAATAAAATCATAAAAAATTAAAAAACTAAACTGAGTCTAAATGTAAAAACACTAAGTCTAAATCTAAAATCTAACTAAATAGTTTCGAATATCGATATTGTTATGATATGTCATGTGCATCACTAAACAGATCCCTAACAAATGCCAATTATGTCAAATGACGTCAATAAAAATTTTGTAGACGAGACATACACAATTTTTTAATATCTTAAATATTCTACAAATTTTCATTAATTAAATCTAATAAGTAATAACTGTTTGCTAATAATTACTAAGTTATTTCATATAGCTCAAATTCAAAATGGATAACTTTTTTAGTATGTGGAAAGTGCGAGAAATCGCTGATAAAGTGTATGTTGTTTTCCTATTTTATTTCTAAGCGTTCCATACAGATGTTTTTACAGTTTGTGTATTTTTGTAGCACTAATGTGGTTATGAATTATTCGGAAATAGAAGCTAAAGTACGTGAAGCAACAAATGATGAAGCTTGGGGACCTACTGGTGCTTTAATGCAAGAATTAGCTCATGCTACATTTACATATGAACATTTTCCCGAAGTCATATCAATGCTTTGGAAAAGAATGTTACAAGATAATAAACAACATTGGCGACGTACTTATAAGGTATTTTAGCCTGCTTTGCCTGTTATGAAAGTGTTTATTAATTGTATTTTTCGGTGTATTTAGTCACTATTGGTTTTAAATTATCTTATAAAAAATGGATCGGAGCGGGTAGTAACATCAGCTCGAGAGCATATATTTGATTTACGATCATTAGAAAATTATTCATTTATTGATGAAACTGGTAAAGATCAAGGTGTTAATATTCGACATAAAGTTAAAGAGCTTACAGACTTCATAATGGATGATGATCGTTTACGAGATGAGAGAAAAAAAGCGAAGAAAAATAAAGATAAATATATTGGAATGAGCTCCGATATGGTTGGAATGAGATTTGGTAAGTGCATATGTGCTAACAATGGACTACATATTTTTCTAACTACATAATTAATATTCGGATTTGTTCATTATGAAACAACCTGTATTTTGTTGTTTTTTATTAGATAAAATTAGGTGGATTCGTCTATTACTTAATTCACATTGAAGGTCAATATTGCTAAACTTTCTATACAGATACATACACAGTTTTTAATTATCTAACCGTAACCGCATTTGTTCATTTGTGTCAATAAATGTAAAGTGGATTGTAGTTTTTGATTGGTTACCTTTTTAGATAAGACACTGATGATGTAACACGCTTTTTTTTAAATTTATTTCAGGCCAAGAAAAATGGGATGATAAACCTTACTCACGTAATGAATTTATGGATCAGGAATGGGATGATTCAGCTCAAAACCGATATCGCGATAAATCTTGTGAGGATGATGAGGATCGTGATAATGTTGATAGCGATGCAGATAATTCGCCTAGAATAGGTAACGAGACATATACACATATATGCTTGTATAATGAGAGTACAAATGAATTAATAGTTATAAATAATTTAGGAAAAGTAACCATCGCCAATAAGCATAGAGATATAGAAGATAGTCCTGCTAGAACAATTCATGTAGAAAAGAAAGTTAATTTAAATCTAAATTCTAATATCACTGCATCGCCGAAAAAAACTCAAAAACCACTTAAGAAAGTAAATACTACTTAAGATTTAAAACTGAGTCATACATTAACTATTATTATATTGCTTATCTAGGTTGATTTAGGAGCAGCAGCTAATTTTGGAAGACATTCTACGCAAAGTCCTTTACCACGTCCACCTAGTGGTGGTGGTGGTGTTGGTGTTGAAGGTACTACTGCTAATGGTGCCACTGATTTTCTTAATGATTTCAATCCAAGAGCCGATGAGAAACAGAACAATGAATTTGGCGATTTTGAAACTGCTTTTAATGATTCGCAGCAACAACAATCAACACATGGAGCTTCTAGTAAAAATGATTTTGCTGATTTTAGTTCGGCTTTTTCAAATAATAACAGGTATTACATCTTCAGAAAACCTTTTTAATCATGCAATAAATTCTGATTGAGGATATAGCACTTAATGCTAAGAATGAGTCAAGTTTAATATGTTTTTTTCTTGTTCCAGTTCTGATGCGGGCTTAGCAATTTCGTCACCAACACCTGCAACAATTTTACCAAATATAATTCCATCCAATATGGGTGTTTCTAATCAAAATTTACTTGGTGATTTAACAGCAGCAAAAACAACACCTATAATCGATTCACATTCAAGTGGAAATTTATTCAGTGGCGAGAATCAAGACGCATCATCGTTTCTTAATGTTCTATCGAATCCAACAGCATCGAAAGTGGATAATTTATTTGACGATTTTACCAATTTGAATGTGTCTGATGACAGTATTGTCAGTGGAAGTAGTAACAATAATAATGGACTTTTAGATAATTTAAATGGTAAGTGAATTTCATTATTGTAAATTATGGTCGAAGTGGAGGTGGTGGTGGGTAGTGGAAGTATTACAAACATTCAACTCGTTTAAGAAAATGTAGAGTAGATAATTAGAGTTCAGATCCAATTTTAGGAATATGCGCGTGATCTATCAATAATAATTTTTTTTTTTTTTATATATATATATATTTCCCTATTTGGGAGATAGATATTTTCGTTATTCACTTCTTAAAATAGGATCGAAAATCATGTTGGAAAGCATGCGTATATCAATAGCCTACGTTATTTCTTGTATTTGTCAAAAAAAAAAAAATGGACTCGTTCGTTGTTTATATTTTCTTCTTCTAATGGGGAATTGATGGATGTTTCCCTTTGCAGATGCAAAGGTCGATTCTGATCCCAAACAAGATCTGAAAGAACCATACAACAATACAAGTGAAAAGGATTTGGAAGAAAAAACGATTAATGCTCGACGGGAAATTGAGAAAATACAAAAAATAACATCACAAGCTGATATAAAGCAAATTTTAAAATTCTTAGAAGATTTATCAATGTATTTCCCGCACATTGAAAATATAATGGAAAACAAAAGTTTGTCGTACAAAAACTATACGGAAACACATTTTATACTTTTATTAGATGCTTTAATTCAACTTTTTGATCATGATTTTCCGCTTCATGACAATCAAATGTATGATGACGTTTTAACGCTTTTCTCAGTTAGCGATTTTGATTTTTTCGAAGCAACACTAAAGGTTTTATTGGAAAATATTAAAAATAAAACAAAAACTAATAGTATTGTAAGTTGTCTACAAGTTCTACTGCAATCTGATGGATTGTTTTGTGGTTTAATTCGGAGTTGTTGCCGAAATGTCGATGGCGATGTATGGATGGAAATTATTCAAATTATTATATCATTGCCAGCTAGAATTTCAAACATTTGTGAATTAAACACACCAAAATTCTTTCTAAATGACAATTATTCTCGTTGTCTTATATTCAATGTATTAAAAACAGTCGAATTTTGTTCTAGAGTGATTCAAAATCGACCGGAAACCAGTAGCGAATTGTCACACACAAATTTAGCATATTTTGTAAATAAAATAATTATTCATTTTAATAGCCGCACAAATTGTGAGGTTTTAAATATTCTTGTCGATTTGATAATATTGATAACGAATAAATCTACAGAAAAGACTCTAATCTATCGTGAAATATTCAATCAGATATTTGTTAACCTTGAAAAAGCTGCTGTAGAAATTCTGACTAAATTGTTTCTAACTCGATTAAATCCCAAAAAATATCCAATAACCAATATACTCAATATCACTCTTTTGGAGAATTCGAATTGGAAATATATTTTATACACGAAAATTCCCTTGTTAACATTTTCCGATCAGAATCAACAAAATTTAGTTACAAATTTAGTGATTTATTTAGCCAGCGGTAAACAATCGAATCTCTTTGATTTATTAATAAATCTCCTGCAAACTTGGTCAGATAAAACAGCTATGAAACATACCAGTGTTGAACACCGTCTATTGATTTCCAAATATATTATTGCAACTGTAAATTGCATTAAAGACAAGAATTTTAGCGCAACAGAGAAAACACAAATCAAAGATCGAATTCTTCATGGTTTACCAGCACATTTGGAAAACGCATTGGATGCTCTACGATATGCCGGAATGAAAGTCGGCGAAATTGTTGTTAATTTAATTAAAGATGAATTTCCGGATAATGAATTGAAATTTGATTATAATAATTTGAATAAGACATGTCAACAAGTTGTTGAAGAATTGGATTATTTTGCTAATTTAAACTTTAACGAATTATCCAAATCGAAGAGTGTTGCTGAGGAAGAAAATGTCGATAATATATTGAATCAATTAACGGATAATATGGATGTTATTGAAGAATACATTCCACCCGAACGTATAATGCGAATTAAACGAAATAATCAAACAACAAATACAAATGATGATGCTTCAATATCAGGCGATAAATCGAAAAAAGAAAAATCGATACTTCGAATCTATGATACTAATTTTGAATTAGATTCAGATGATGATTTAGAACCGTACTATTGTGAATATGACGATGAAGATGATGATGATGATGACGGACTTGATCATGAACTTTCTATTGATAGATCAGCACCAGTTTATCTACGTGATCTCCTAGAGAATTTATTAGAAACTAATGATCCTACCATATTCGAATTGTCATTGAAGCAAAGCGAATCGCTTATTACCTCCCAATTACCCGATGATGATCCCAGTTTCGGAAAAGATCTACTAGACGTTCTTATGTCATTAGATTGTCGATTTTATATGGAGAATTTCGATACGTTGGTATTTCAAAGTTGTGTAGCAATTACATGTATTTATCCAGCTATTTATGCGGAACATTTATGCAAAGAAATCCATGCTCAAGTTGGAAAATACTCATTAGCACATCGCCTATTAATGTTGGATATATTGAAACATGCTGCACGTAATTTATCAAGTTTAGATATGAATCAAAATCAACAGGAAGTTATTACGAAAAATTCACCAAATAGACAAAACGCAGCTGAAATAATACGACAACGTTTACAAAGTAAAACACGCTATTTCTATAAAGCGAAATTAAAAATACAACAGAAGAATCGTTTTGCAAATGTTGCTGGACATTTTTATTTTCCATTACTTTATGGATTCGCCCAAAACCCATTATTGAGTCAACAATTAATTAAAGATAATGATGATTATATTCTCCTGGTACATTTTATCGATACACTTGCCATCATAATGTTTTGCTCGCAAAATCTTTTAATACTATCACGAATGGCAAGAGAAACATTTTCATTTTGTTGGTATCTGCGTTTCCATAAAGATGTTAAAGTTCGTATTAGTATTGTTAATTTAATTGGGTCCACATTGCTGGTTGTGCCGAAAGCCATTTTAATTAATGAATTAATGAATGAAGTGTTTGAATTGCGTTTATGGTTAGCCGGTTTACTTAATCCGAATATTGGAGAAGGTGAACCGAATGAGCAATGTAGAAATGCAGCCATAAGCGTTATAGCAATCATTGAACAAATGTTAAAAGTGGAAAATGATGATTTAAATCAGTAATTTTGTTTAAGTTAATTGTTACTGAATTAGATTTAGGAATAAGTAATAATGTGTATTGAATAATTATATATGTCTTAACTTTTAAATTCGTTCATCATTGGAAATGAAAATTAATGTATTTTGTAATTGTTTAGAAAATGTTTTTACTATACTATACAATCTAAACTGAATATTGTTGTGGAATTATTTTAAATCCCAGATGTTTGAATCAGATCTTTGAATTCAAAAGAAGTTTTCATCAGTTTAAAGCGAACCATAGTTAATCTAAAATCATCTGAAATTTATAATGCAGTTTCAATTTAAGTGTCGAATTGATCTCTGCTTGTGTATGCTGCTAATAAAAACTTACTAATTGCTGCTAGTAGTTATATTTTTCTAGAAATCGCATGCGAAACTAAATAAACATCTAAAATGCTGAAAATCCAAACAGTATATATAATACTCAATTGAGATTGTATGGATTATAACTTTATGTAGAACATGCTGTTAGTAATGATTATTAAATTCTTATTTTTAATTAATATTTTTTTGTTTTATTTAATAGACCTATTTCCTATTCGCAAGAAAAATGGTGGGATACGAATTTCTGTGAAAAAAAGTAGCAACATATCATTTTTGCGCAGTGAAGTTAGTCGCAATTTTTTTAAATCAAAATACTAGTATTAATAAAATACCTGTTTTGATTTATATATGTACATATATAATGTATAATTCTGTATTTATTGATTATTATTATCAGGAGAATATTTATTTTACATTATGTAAATTGTCACCCGTGACATGAATGTGCGCGCGCAAATCTTGTATTTTACAAGAAATAGGTCTATTCACATTTAACCCTTTGATGATCACTATCTTTACTTTTACCACTAAAACGAACATTTTTCAATCAAATTCCAAACGTTGTTTCGTAGGAACATTGCTAATGCCAACATCAGCAACACCATTACAACCACTGTCTTCCAATAGTAATTCAACCATTGCAGCTCAATCATTATTATCATCATCACTAAACAACACTACAATCAATAGAAATCAACAATTACCACAAACATGGGCAAATTCGGGCAACGTGAATATCAATTTAGATAATCTAATGTTGACGAAACCAAAACCGACCCCATCACCAAGTATGAATCAATTGGCTAGTAATCCAGCATCGCCTGTTAATCAACCGCATCCGCGTAGTGGAACGGCTAGTTTTGGGACCAATCTGTCATTTAATAGTAGTAGTGGTACTATTAGTACTACACCAGGACGATACCAACAACAACAGCAACAATTTTATTCAAGTTTCAATTGAGTAACATATGCTGCCAAATGATTTATATAGTTTGAAGAGATGACTAAAATTCATCTTCTCTTTCTAAATTCAGCAACTACACTGTCTTCTGGGAATTAACATATAACTATTTATATAAGTATAATAGAAACATTGTGTGATATAATAGTTATTATTGTTTATATGTATCAGCGGCGTAGCTACCTGTCGGATTCCACTAGTATAAAGTAATTTCGTGTCAAAATCAATCTTAATTAATACATATATGCATTTTAAACAAATTTACCCGGGTAGTTTTTACACCACTGAAAAAAAGAAATTTATAGTGTTAAAATATTGTTCGATACAGTTATTATGTATTTATTTTAATCAACAATTTCTATAAGTGATAATTTTGTACTGCTTTAAAAAAATACTAATTCCTTTACGATACACACACACATTCACATATCAATTATTTTATTTTGAGCAACATTATCAGGAATGAATTTAGCTCAGAATTGAAACTTGATGCATTTTTAGTTGCATAATCGGTTATTGTTTTATTTTAAAAATTTGAATGCTGCAAAAACTGCATTTCAATTTTTTTTTCTGTATATACTGAATAGGTTGTCCAATTTTCACTAGCAATTACTTACGACTTTTCTAAAAATAAAACACTAATATAAATGCACGTTATATGTTACTTATATGTATGCATTAGGATATAATATTAATACTCATTTTCGGTGCTGGGTATATAATTAAAGGAAAAAAATCATATTTAAAATGTTTAAATGTACTTAATGTATAAGTGATTTCTATAATTATTAACTCATTATTTTATAAGTAGAAGTTCTTAATATCTTAGTAAAAAAACAGAAAAAAAAAACAAGTGTAAAAATGTAAGGAAAAATCACACATGGCTTCCTGTCATTTTCATTGAACAATCGAGAACATTTTCTTTTTAAGCAATATTAATATAAAAATAGATACCTACAACATCAATTGTTATACATCTTGTTAAGTTTTTATTAAATAAAGTAAATAAACTATATTTATATAAAAAAAAATGATTTGTCAATAGTGTCGGCACTCATAATGGTTACCTCTATTTCATTTTACTGATCAAATTAGAAGCTAGTTTTGAAAGAAAAATTGATTCGAAACAGAATGTATTTCCTTTTTATTTGCGGTAATTAATGATACGATCTAGGTTAATCAACAAGTAATTCCCGTTACGCTATGAATTACTGTAATATTCCCCAATTGTTGACAATAAAATTACAACAATGGGTACATTCGGCGCACTTAACAGTTTAGTGTTTCTGTTAACTTCAATTTAGTAACGTTTACGAAACTTGCTAAGAAAACGCTGGACCACCACACGGTGACCAGTCTCACCGTACTATTTCTGTTAATTTTGGTTGTATACTGTTTAGATTTAATATTAACTAAACTTACTAACCAATGTAAACTGTTAAGTGCGCTGAATGTAGGCAATGTATTAATAATTAAAAATATATTTGTATATACATACATACCATATGTACGTTTACAAGTACACCTTATGCTAAAATATGTACAAGAAAAAAATTAACCTACTACCTAAAATTATAGTACCTATTAAACACCGAAATGGCATATTGTACATTTTAACAACTCCCTAAATAGCTTTCTAAACTATTACTTTAATTTTTGTTTTTCTTCTTTTTCTTTTTTGGCTGCTCTGCAACTGATCCATTTAAATCTGATCATACAATAATAATAAAAACAATTAAAATCAAAGAACAAAAAAAGATCATGTATTTATCAATCGATTAAACGATATTTACCAAGTGTGGTATTATTTTCCAATTCCTCATGTTTCCGCTTCTTTTTCTTTTTTTCTACGGTATCAGGTTTTACATCTAACATAATTAAAATAAAATAAGCATTTTGATTTCAAAACTGGATTGGTAAAACATTGTCTATGAATTTCATATTCACAGACAAAATATATATCTAATTGAATTTTAATTAATATCTTTTCGAAAATACTTCAAAGAAGGTTCCTTCAGAATATAATTCTAAGAACACAATATTCATGTATGTAATTTTTTTGATACTGTTTAAGACATACCCAATACATCGGTTGTGGAATTATCAGCGAGAAGTGATTCTTCGACATGTTTCTTCTTCTTTTTCTTCTTTGACGGGGTTTCTGTAGATGTCCCGTTTAGACTTGTTTCAGTTACTGATTGATCGATTAACGAATTGTTATTTTTATTCTGGAATTTAATTATTAAATAAGCTACTGCACATGATTATAGTTCTTGTAGAACTTGCGTACGTACCTTTTTCTTTTTTTTCTTTTCCTTATTCTCAGTAGATTTCAACACTATTAATTGCTGGAATTCTTCTACCGCTTCCCTCATTACCTCCACATTTTTCTTAGGTATTTCACCAGTTTCATAAAACTTCAATCTGTCTTCAACCTAAAAGTAATTAAACATGTAGCAAGCCCTAGATATATTAGCTACATTATTCCAGAATTAATCATCTTTCTTCACCTGTTGTTTTAATTTATTTCCAAATATTTCATTTGGCAATTCAGAAAAACAATCGATACGCGATGCTATTGAACATTTATTTGCTAGACACCTAGATATTCGACCTTTGTTTTTAGTACCAGCTCTGCCAATAAATGATGAATGGAACAGTAAACCATATTTTGGCGTATTTCCTAACAAATGTTAAAATTGAAAAAACTTGCAATAAGTAATACTAAACTAAAAGACAATTTATATCCATGTTTTACCTCTTGTTTTTAGAGCTCTAAACAAAGCTTTTTCAGCACCTAAAATTTGTACCGTTGATGCTGGACACTTTGCTAAATTAGTAAGAGATCCAGCATGTGCAATAAGTCTGGCACCGACTTGGTCACCTGTAAGCTGAGCTAAATTTGGTGCGACATCTGACATTTTCTTCCTTAAATATTCAGCCAACTGGACAAACAATTTAAAATAAATTAGTAAATATGTAAATACAATATACTAGTAAAATCGAAAATTACCTGTTTTCTATAATCAGAGAGTGCAATCACTTTGCTGGCAAACATTTCAATATTTATCAAATCGATTGGACTTATATCCATTCCCATGCTAGATTTCGATGCACTAACTATGGCTTCAGCTTTACCAGAATCCATAATTATTTCTTCCAAACCTTCTAGTGATCCGTCTGACAGATCTTTTCGATTCTTAATAAATTTGATAAGTTTGGCATAGAGATAATTCTCTGGGACTATTTTAATTAATTCCGGGAAATGATACGAATACCATTCACTGAAATTAGGGATAAGTAAATAATGAATTTTACTGTAAATTAACTATCTTACCGAATTCGCATTGAAAACGTGTTGATATCCTTATCTAGTTGGTCTAGTAGAGCGATACTTTGTATTATCATATTATCCGAGCGATGTACATTGAACTTTATTTTAGCTCTTGAGTACGAGTGTCCTAAACCCAATTGAGCCACACCGGAACTTTTGGCTGTGAACCCTTTAACTAGGTGAGGAAAATGGACTCTAATACCTATATTAATAAATAAATAAAACAATAGTTTTTGAATTAACATTCGAAATAGATAGTTAACTTTTTAACTGACCTCGAATGATTTCCGGTACAACACCAATATGCGAGCATTGTATATTCAATGCTTCAACGATGGCGGCTGATAATTTCGGATCACTAACACCCAAAACTGTTTTTTTACTTTTGGGAAAAACTAAATCTAGGAATTTATGCAAATCTTCTGATAAAATTCCCTCGGAAATAGCGTTAATATTTTCTAAAGCAGCCACAGCAGTCTTGAATGGCGAAAAACTGACCAACTGTACAATGGCGTTAAATCGTGACAGATCCGTTATAGAGGTTTCTAATTGAGGAAGGAACATACCAATTTCTTCGAATTCTTTTACTTTAAAAAGTCCGTAACCGGCAGCGTGTTCAAAAAGTACAAATAATTTGCTCTAAAAGAAATTAGCTTTGTTTAATAAATATGTATTATTCGACTTATAAAAAAAATATTCGACACGTGGACATCATATCTCGTATTTGCGGCAATTACAATATTTGCATAAAAGTAACTGAATATAGGAAAATTGATTATTAATAATATTACCATTGTTCTTTATTGAGTTAAACAGTGGATTATTGAATAGATAAAACCATAGAAAAATACTAAAATCACTATAAATCAAACTGAACTAACGTTAAACTTAAAGTAACCTAGAAATACACAGGCGCTACAAATTACAAAAAAAAAAAAACGATGCGACGAGTACAATCGAAATGCTGGGATGAGATAGAGATGATCGATGATAATCGAAGTTCGATGAATATCGATTATTCAAGTTTATGTTTATTTTTTTATTGAATAAAAATAATAAAATAATTTATTTTATTATGGGCAGTAGTATCTGATCGTATTCGAACTTTTAATTTTGTTGTTCATCAGATTATTTAAATAAAATAATCTGAATAAAATTTATTCAGATTATTTCACATAACTATTTGAATTTTCATGATTCAAGTCAAGTACCAAAATTTATATTAATATTTAATAAAAATTAAAATAATAAAATCTCATTCACAACCATCTCACTCAACTGTAGTAGTGCTGGTAACTTACTAGTAGTAAGTAGTAATTAACTACTTACTTAGTAACTATACATGTAGCTGAACATCGATTATCAAAGTTCGATTCACTGTTGCGGGGACATCCAGAATCCCTCTGAATCTCCAATCGCATACGCGTTACAGATATTACAACAAATGTTATGTACTTATATTCAGGGTTGGGAACCAGTTCAAAAAACCGTTTTAAAAACACTTCGGTTTATTGTATATATGGGAGTCTTGAAACTTACTATAAGTATATTAGTTATATTATATTATATTAATTAATTTTTTTTTCTGTTTAAATATGCTTTGTAATGTATTCACTATACTATATTATATATACAATATAAATTTTATAGGAACAGCCATATATATTTCAATTTTATTAACATATTATTATCCATTTTAATTATATTTTATCGATAATATTTGAAATGGTGGATTTTTTCTTTTTTTCCAATAAATGAAGCATTATAATTTGATTCTTAAGCTCATTTATATCTTTATCCTGGAATTAGATTAATTTAAGAAATTTTGCTTTAATATCAATTTTATGTTCTACATACATAATCTTTAATAGGTGGTTGGGGTATTTTAGGCATTTCTGTTAGATCGAACGTCTCGACATTATTTTTAATGTCGGAGATTACAATTTTAGGATTATCTATATGCTTTAATAGTTCCTCAACTTTAAGTGAATCGGCTTTTTCCAATATTACGCGAAGATTTTGGCGTCTCTTTATTACAGCAACTAAAATGTTTTGAAACGATCGTGCATCTAAAAAGAGCGAAAACTGTGGAATTATTAATGTAAAAGGAATTACTTTATAGTTACCAACGGTAGCTTGACTGCCTTGACTAGTGTTTTCCTCAATACTGTTCATGATGCTCTGAGCATAGATAAGACCTATTGATTTGTCTCTAGCTCTTAGATGTAAAGTTTTATTTAATATCAATTAATTTTTAATTTTAATCAGAAAACCGAAATAAATTTTTGACAAATAATACGAAAAATTCAAAAATCTACATGACATAACCCTTCTTCTTCTTTTATTCGAGAAGTTCTTAGAAAACAATTCATGAATACGAATAGTCCTGTAGATAAAATTTTATTAATGAAATATAAAATAAATTAATAAAATATAAATATTGTAAATTAAAATAAACTGAACGGATCAGTACAGTCGAGGGTTCAAGACGTAGCGCAATTATCTTATCAAAGGACAAACAAATGGACGAAAGAAAGACGTGAAACGTGAAAGTGAAAGTGGACTTGAAATGAAACCCAAGGATATTGTAGTGTAGGATTTGTAATTTTGTAGGCATAGACAATATTGTTGGGCGAAACCCGTAAAATAATAACGTAACCATAGATTTTGGAAGATTATTGAGTTGCATTGCATTTATATTTATAGTTCTGCAGATTGTATTAAATTTGTAAAATGTAAAGCAAAACTTGTATAGCATTAGAACCTAACGGTCAGTTCGTTGCTGGTGTTATTTCGTTTTTTGCACGGTAAATACCTACAATAAGACACGATTAATAAGTCATGCTTAGGTTTGTGTTGTTGTTATTAAAATTTAAAAATGAAATTCGTAGTTCGACATATACATTATTTAACGTGTTGGATAAGTCATGAGTAATGTGACGGTATAATTTATTTATTATGATTCCAATGGATGTGGACAGCAAAATTCTATATACTTTTCGTGGCTGGATCGCTTTTGTTGCGTTTATGGATTTAGGTACTACTGCAAAAAGTTTCATAGAAAAACGATCATTTTTAACTACA
Source organism: Platypus cylindrus (assembly GCA_949748235.1). Classification (NCBI taxonomy): domain Eukaryota; kingdom Metazoa; phylum Arthropoda; class Insecta; order Coleoptera; family Curculionidae; genus Platypus; species Platypus cylindrus. The sequence goes on along the minus strand of OX456489.1, from coordinate 5,176,612 downwards.
GATATAAACAACTATAATGATAACGAATTTACAACAGCAAGAATATTGGGAATGTTCTCATTATTAAAAGCAATAGTATTAATTTATAGTACACTTTATATTCATTACAAACCTGTAGTGGATTTAGGAAAATTATCAATAATTATATGTATCATACTGTATTTTAATGAAACTATTTATTTTCATACATCTACTTTGAATTCTATAATGTTTCCATGTATTTTAAATGTCCTGACTTTAGCTGCAATGTATTATTTGCCAATTAAATTAGATATTTGGTCATTACGGACGGGTAATGAAGAAGACAATTCCCATTTGCTCAAAGGATTGATCAAAAGGAAGAAAATTAGAAAGAAGAAATAATTTAAGGCATGTCCAAGAATTGCAAGATGATCAAATAATATATTGCACTATAATCGAATTAATAGGAATGTTTTTATTATCTACTATCAACGACATGAATTATCCTTAGTGGAGATGTGAAGAATGACTAATAATAACATGTAGCTTTTCATTCGTTTAATAAACGTAGAATCGTCAGCAGGAACAACCGTTGCATCTTTACCAAATACATTATAAAAACAACATTGTTCATTATTTGTTCTTTGTTAAACTTTTGTTTGAAAAATCTTGCTTTATTTGCAGTTCAGTCTGAGTCCTTTTTTGCTATTTTTGAGTAATTATACTTTTTAAATAATTTGTAGTTCAGTTCAATTAAATTATTATTAAGTTACGGAATACTTTAATTAATTTAAAAGAATAAAAATTGATATACTGCATCTCTTAACATCCAGGTTTATTCAACATCGTCAGCCCTACAATGACCTTGGTCCAAAACCCAGTATAAATTTTATACTGGGTTTTTGCGCATCGCTATTGTGTGCATTCAAATTTGAGACGCGGACAGCATATCGATATTTCGCTTTCGATAATGGAGATAAAAATCGTTAAAGCGATGTTTATTTCTCGACAATATCTTGTGATTTAAATTCAAGTTCCATTTTCTCTCAAAGAGACGTTATTTTGTATAATTATTATTATAAAATTTTCTCCAATCTACGTCTCAAAAAGTTAATCAATATATATTGATTAAATATATATTATATAATTATTTTCGATATATCGTTTCATTAATGTTTAATGAAACGTTTAATTAAATAAAGTTTATTTATTTAATAAACTATTAAACTCAAATGCCCCCTAGATATATTCTTTTAATTTTTATTAACACTATACAATACACTTTTTGAATTAAAAGTTTTGAAAGATTCCTTATTCCTTTTGTTTCAAAAACTTTTGTGCGATATGAATTAGGCTCATTAATCATTTGTAATAGATTCATACTTCACAGCTTGATCTATGGTGTATGTATGGCGGCCTAACAAAGGTGATGTGACTGCGAGCACATTCATCTTAAATTTTAAATCCCAAAATGAAGATCGCGCAAGCGTTATCTCAATTTTAAGGCAACACCGTATGCAGCTCTCGTTTCCCTTCCCTAAAAATAAAAATAGAGACAGCGCCTGCGCAATCTTCATTTTGAGATTTAAAATGAACGTGTGCACGCCATGGCAATTTCTTTTCTTGGTTATATTATGTAATTCTTCTTCTTGGCAATTGTTGATTTCTGTTTTCTTGTTTTCTTTATTTTTATTCTAAAATTTAATAGAATCATAATCAATGTTTTTCTTTCCTTCACTGTGTAAAGTAAATAAATTTCAATGAGAAAAGTATGTGCTGCAGACACTTTTTTATTTAATATGCGTGTTATTTTAATTTTGGTGAACATTTTGTGATGTTATTTTATTAATTTTATAATAATATGGCTGGTGAAATTCCTAGGAAATCAACATCTGGCAGAAAACAATGGATTCTACAAGGTAATTTGAAACTTATTTTTTATACGTATATAGAAAAGATTCCAATATAATCGAAATTAAATAATTCAGGAGATCAGAGGGGTTCCTTGAAACGATTACGGAATCAACTTGCCTCAGATGGATGCCCTGAATCCCAAGTCGTTTTGGCTAAACAACTTTTAAATGAGGAATCTGGTAAGTTGTCAGTATGTTTCACCAAAATATATTGATGATATAATAGATCTTATATCTCTGATTATAGATCTATAATCTTATATCCTGAGATTATTAGAATATAAGTAAATTTTTATTACCTTATTCCAGAATTTCAATCTGAACAAAGAGAAAATGCTCGATCTGGTGTTTATTGGTTGATAAAAGCCTCACAGCAAGGCAATGTAGAAGCGACAAATTTATTGAGAACATGTTTTCAAAGTGGTAAAGGCATCAATGAACATAATTATATGGATGTTAAATCGTGTATTACTATGACACAAGATGAGAAAATTGTTCGAAAAGCGGCAAAAGAAATATTCGCTAGTTTATCAAATGGTGGTGATTACATTACATCAAATCAATTGCAAAAGAAAATTCTTGCCATTGATCGTGGACAAGGTTGTTCGAAATCAACAGAAACAAGTGATTTGGATGGAGAGTGCGATTGTAGCGGTGATAATGGTTATATATCAAAAGATTTAGAAGATTTAAGTGGATCTGAAGATGAGGATACTGATTGGTCAGAAAAATCACTTCTTCACAATGAAAAATTGACCGAAGACAAAATAGTTTCCGCTGCAATTACATTTTCCTGTGGATCGTTACCAGTTGTAAATAATAGTTTATGTTTAATTGAACCAGATTTAAGAGCATTAGACCATATACCACTTGTATACTGGTCAATTTTACATCCAATTTTATCATTGCAAATTTTTTATTTTAAGTTAATTAAGTATTTGGGAAGTATCTCATTTCCTCTGCCATTAGCCAAAACCAATATTCAGTTGCTCTTGCTTCTATTCGCTTATCTAATTTTTTCTTCAGTAGATTTAACACACCTTTTATATACATTCATGTTTTATGCGTCGTTCATTGTAATGGTGGTAACAACCATTCAAATGTTGCAAATTCAAAGGGAAATTCATGAATTTCGTTTATGGAGAGGTTTATTTATTTGCTATTCGAATCGTGATTTAAACGAATATAGTTTTGAGACACAATTTATTATAAGTCATATAAAACCATATGCTTGGTACTTTTTCAGTTTATTACTGCATTATTTTTGCTATTCATTAACATCAAGCAAATTGGAATCGGAATTTACAGTAATTTCATGCTTTTTAATGTTTGTAACATTATTCGGTTTTATGAGAACGTACCGATCGAAAACTGTAATTGATTACTTGATGCTTCTGAGTTTTGCAATCAATATATTAGCAAGGTATCCATATGATACCGACCCAATTGTCTTTAAAGGATGGAGATATTTGGAACTTAATGTTCCAACATTTCCAAATTATATCGTAGGAAATGGTATAGAATTTTGTATTAATTTTCGTATATTGCTTTATATGCTTATTCCATTACTTTTTATACGAATGGCATCTCGTGAGAAGTGGAGGGGATCTTATAAAATACTCTTACCTCATTTAGTAACATTAAGCTGGCTTCAGTATTTTGCATTATGTTCACAACACGCAACAACGTATGGTCTCTATCGAGCTACATTAGCTCTAGTTGGTTCCGTGTTGTTTTTGCCATTAGTCAGTTTAACATCGGTAATTCTACCAGTTGCTGCTCTAACAAAATGGATTATTGCATCTAATTTTATTTATGCTTTCTGTTTGTTTTTATTTTTACTGTCGATATCTTTAACTGTTTGTTACATCTGTGCACAGACAAGATTTGCCCGATACACTGCTATACTCCAAGTCCTACTAATGTTAATTGCTTTTTTCTCATTAATTAATTCCGAATATGCTAATATACAAAATTATCAAGTAGCAAAAGAAACGAAAACATTGAAATGGGAGAGCTTTCAACGATTGTGTTACAATCGACTTTGGTATGAAAGTGAAAATACTATCGGTGCGCAATTGGCATGCGCTGAATTAGAGGGCACTGAAGTTTCCTGGGAGGGAACAATTAAATCAGTTAAAATCTGGTCAATTTCCAATTTTTATAAAAAGATTTTCGATAAATTTCCGAAATTTATCTCGAATTATTTATATTGTCTATATGGAGTCAGAATAAAAAATGAATGTGATCACAACGATGCAGCAGAAATAGGTGATTGTTTGATTCTAAACGAAATACGTACCGATCAGTGCACATTGAAAAATCACAATGTGTATACGTACGAAATCACATTAAAAATGGTAGCAGCATATTGGAACATTGTACCTAAAGTTTATTTGCATTTAGATCATGAATTCACCAATTTTACTTTAAATTTAAGAATGAATGATTATATTAAATTTAAGGGAACTTTATACAATAATGGTGATGATAATATAGCTAATGATATTCTAGGTTCTTCGTTGAATGTGCACATTAAAGTTGATGAAATTAGTTGCGTTTCGTGTAGTAATACATTAAGTTCTCATAAGATTCAACAGGTTAATTATTTTTTCGGAAGTGAATTATTGTATCATATTTCGCATGGATTCAAATTTGTATTAAATGTGATGTTTAATCCTGTATTAATGTTTAGTTAGTCAATATCTACTATATGTGATTTTAATAATGTATAATTAGTAGGTCCAAGAAATTGCTAGAGAGAATAATATATTTGTGATTAATTTTAAGGTTTTTTGAAGTTTTATTTAAATTGACATTAGTTTGATATCTTCCCGCCGGTTGCAGAAATATCTATTATCCATAATCTATGGATAATCATAATTGTTCTGGATAAAATACATTGAAAACAACAGATTAAATATTTTTTTCATTATAGCAACACGTATAATTCACGTTTCTGCAACCGGGCGGTTAGAATTATATTTCATGTGTGACATTTAAAACAAATTGTCAAGTTACATGAGGCTACTCTGTTGAAAGCATCCATTAAAGGATATGATTATCCGTCAACTTTACTTCAGCAAGAATTTACGCAGTTAAATTACATTCGATCAAATGAAAAAACTATCGAAAGGTCGCAATAGTAACTTTGTGAGGTAACTGTAAGTAGTGTTAATAAATAAACGAATTTATTCAACATGATTTTCTTTACATAGAGATAATCAAATAAAAATAAATTTTTAGGAGACTTTTCTCCAAAACTCACACGACTATTGAGAATATTGAATCTACCGAATCACGTGATTTATTCATTCCAATAAATACGACGACTACAAACGACGATTTAATGTTACAAGAAAACCAACTATCAATCGAAATAAAATTTTTAAAAGAGCAAATTATCAATTTGAAATCGGCTTTAAATAATCTACAAAAAGACATTGAAAAAAAAGAAACAGCCATAGCGAAATTAGCAACGGAAAAAGAACATCTCGCTCTAGATCTTTTGAAACAAAAACGAACAAATAATAGTTTATTAAAACAATTAGAAGATGAACGGCAATTTTATTATAGTGAAAAAAAGTTGTATTGTCAAGAAATGAACGAAATAAAAAAATTAAAGAGAACTTTAAGCAATTCTTTAGCAAATACTGATCAAGCTAAAATCGAGCAATATCGAAAAGAAATTGCAACAACTAAGGAAGTTTTAAAACGAACAATGGAAGCAAATTATAATGTTGGAGTGAAATTTTTGCGAATGAGAAATACGAAAATGTTTATTAAGAATGAGTTGAAATCATTGAAAATGGAACATCGAAATGTACGTAATGAGAAAAACGTTCTAATAGCATCAGTTTCCAAATTATTCTGATAAGAATGTAGCCAATTAGTTATAAGTTTTTATTTTTCTAGTTGATGAATAATTACAAATCAAAAATTGAACAGTTATCGAAGGAGCTTAATCAACTGGTTAATGATAAATTTGACAAACCTGTATCCTGTAGTAGCAAGAAATATTTATTAGTATGATTTTTTATTATAATCTATTATATTTTCATAGCAGTAATACCAATATTTACGTATTACTGTACTGTACTGTACTGTACTTTAGGTATTACTTACTATAAATACAAATTTTTTTAGTTGATAAAACAAAATGGCTGCTTAATATACGAAAATGTATGCCTTCAACAAGAAATCAAAACTTTACGGTCACAATGTACAAAATTGAGCATGGAAAGCATAAAAGCTGAAAATAAAATGTTAAAATTCGTAAAGCACCTAGATGTAAACCATAAAGAGAGAAACACAAAGGAAGTAGATCATAAACGAGTAAGAGTGAAAGAAAATAGCCAATTAGAGCAAATAGAAAAAACTTCCAATAACATTCTAATATCATCGAATCAGTCATCATCTAAAGCAGAAATTGTAAAATTGTTCGAAAAAACAAAAACATTGGACAATCCTGAAATAAGAATTTTAAAAGATCCACCACCACGACATGTATATTTTACAGGGAATTCATCGAATTCCTGTGGATCACAAAGTGTAATAAGAAAAGAGTTATTCCCAATTTCGAATGGGTCTTCTGAAATATCTGGCATAATTATTGATAAAAGGATACAAAGAAGTTTTTCGTCACCTGAAATCACAAATATTGTTAGCAGTTCTTATACAAACTTATTTTAAAATAAGTAACCTTAAGTTTCAATAAGATGAAACGTTTTTCTGATGTTATTTTAATTTTGTGCTGCTTAATTTTAAGCTTTTAATTACTTGGTAGAAAAATTTTTATACTGAATGCAAATTGTAAATGTAAAGTAGATAACATAAATATCTAGTGGCTTACATTTTTTGGTGTAGTTTCAGAAATTTTGCTTTTTAAGTTTTGTAACTGTTTTTGACTTAAATTTGAAAGTTAACAAACTTACCATTTTGCATTGATTTTATTAGTCACATTTTAATTTTGTATTTATTTTTGAAATTCTTAGTTTTAATTTATTACTTTTTTGAATATTGAAATAACGTGCATAGTACATCTGATGAGAGCATGAGCAGTAGTAGGAGTATAGGAGCATGCACAAATTTGAATTTGAAATGAAGAAGAATTTCGAAAATAACCTGCATTACTATTTATTTATGCTTTTTCTGTAGTTATTTTAAATTCACTTGTATCGCTTTTTACAGTGTGAATAATTTGGGGAAATTAGTAGAAATATATAATTTAAGTTAGATTTTGTGATTTTAATTTTTCGATAATGAATCACATTGAATTACCTCCTAACAAGGATTCAAATACACAACCAGTAGATGAAATCAGTCTGTTAGTTGTAATATTAGACACAAATCCAGGTCAAAAACTACTGAGAGAACATCCCAATGCTATTACACAAATTGTAGATTCAATAATTGCATTCAGCAATTCACATTTAATGCAAAAAGCGCAAAATAAATTAGCTGTTATAGCTTGCCATTCAAAAGCAAGGTAAAAGGAAAGTTTTTTTCACATTTTGGTGATTAATACAATTAAAATTACAGTCAATTTATTTATCCAAATTCATCGAATAAACCAATTGAAGCGAAACAATTTGATGGACAATATGAAGGTTTTACATTAGTAGAAAAAACAATACAGACAAATTTAATGAACATTTTAAGTGTTGATAATACTTCGATTATTACTGAATCATTGTTAGCTGGTGCAATTGCAATGGCTCTATGTTATATTGCACGAATAAAAAGAACGAAAGCTGCTGGAGTAAAAGTAAAGTTTGCCAGAAGGATAATATAAAAATATAAGCATTTCTAATAACCAAATTTCAACAACTTTTAGTTTTTTTTTTTTTTAGTTAAATTATCGAATTCTAGTTGTTACAGGCAGTGGTGATTCAGCATCACAATACATGAATTATATGAATGTATTTTTTACAGCACAAAAACAAAATGTTGTAATCGATGTTTGTTCATTAGATCAACATTTAAGCTTATTACAGCAGGGTTGTGATATAACTGGCGGACTGTATTTAAAAGTGCCTCATGTGAATGCATTACTTCAGTATTTATTGGTACGAGATTCATGCTGTTCCTATTAAACACATACTTTATTATTCTCATGACTTTAGTGGGTATTTCTTCCTGAACCGCCAATGCGAGAACAATTAATTTTACCACCACCTGTTAAAGTTGATTATAGAGCAGCATGTTTTTGTCACAGGGAATTAATAGACATTGGATATGTTTGTTCCGTTTGCCTCTCAAGTAAGATATAATTTACATTTTACTTGAAATAATAAAAAAAATGAAATAATTAAATTTAGAATGGTGGCTTATTTGAAAATATTTTTATTTCAGTTTTCTGCAAGTTTAGTCCAATCTGTACCACATGCCAGTAAGTAGAAATTATTAGATTCATTAACTTAATTTTTTTGTGATTTGCTAATGTAATTTTTTCAGTACTGTTTTCAAAATTCCCGGTCCATTAATTGCCAAACCAAAGAAGAAAAAATTGAAATTAGCCACTTAAACTGATTAAAATTCTGACTGAATTGAATAAGAATACTATAGATTAATCTAATTGATAAGATTTGTATAGAAAAATTACAATATTAAATAAAGAAAGCGTGTAATACAGATAAATCTTTTGACTTTTGAATATGAAAAGTTCATATTACATTTGTGTTTTTAGGCAACTAGAAACTCCTCGCAGTCATATTCAATAAAATGTTGTCTATCTTAAATAGAGGTTAAGTAAACATCTCTTTTAATTCTCCCTGTACATTTAAAGATCTATTTCAATTTTATAATCTATATTTAGATTAGTTTTCAAACAGGTGAATTTCACAGTAGGAGATCAATAAAAAGATTCCATTTCAAATTCAAACTACTCAAAAATCGAAACATGTGTTATGTTCTAAATTTAAAATTTTCTTTGCAGTTGGTATATTGCATCCAGTCATTCTTTAATTAAGAATTTTATCCATTTGTAGGAAAATCAATTAAGATTTTCCAAATAACGTGTTTCAGATTATCACCGTATCACGTGATTATTACGCGAAAAATGTGCGTGAAGTTAGCTGTTTCATGAAATGAAAAGATGAAAATGACATTGATCTAAAAAAACTTTTTCTGGTCGAAAGAGATTTTTTAAATTTTAATATTAAATTTAAAATAAGAATTTTTGTTTTATCATTGTGAAAATTAATCAAATGTTTGTTGTATGCTCATATTACGTGTAATGGATACCGGCCTTCGTCTCTAATTAAAAAGAATATTATTAGTAAGTTATCAGCCTTGTGTTTATTAAATTTTATCTGATCTGAAGCAAAATAAAATTACATAAAAGTATCTTTTAAATCTATCAGTATTTTAATACATCGAGAATAGTGTAACTTTAATACAGCATTGGATGTCTTATATATTGATTTAAAATTCATTATCAAACTAATACCAATTTAATCTTTAATCCAATAAATATTATGGAATAAACACATAAAGACTCAAATTAATGTACTAAATTTGATTATAGATTTACATAAAAATTTCGATATATTATTGATTTCTTTTTGTTTGTCTAAACTGTAGCATATTCCACATTTATAAAAAATGGTTGTAAAGTCAAATCTGAAACGCACAGTTCGCATCCTCCTAGTTGGTGATAAAGGTGTTGGGAAAACATCGTTAATTCTGTCTCTTGTTAGCGAAGAATTTCCGGAAAATGTTCCATATAAAGCGGAAGAAATTACAATACCAGCTGATGTAACACCAGAACAAGTACCTACAAATATTGTTGATTATTCAGCATCGGAACAGAATGAAAATGAACTAAACGAACAAATTAGAAGGGCAAGTGTTGTATGTATTGTGTATGCTGTTGAAGATGAGGACTCAATTGATAGGTGAACATAGAATATTTATTATTTTGTGTTTATATTATTTTGTTTTTCTAACTAGAATATCATCATATTGGATGCCACTAATTAGACAAAATTATCCAGATTCACAATGTCCAGTTGTTCTTGTTGGAAATAAAATTGATCTTGTTGATTATTCAACAATTGAAGTATGACTAACTCTTTTTTGTCACTCTGTTGGTTAAGCGTTACGCATGATTAAAATATGAATTATTTTCAGGGTATTTACGAAATAATGGAAGAATTTTCGGAGATTGAAACTTGTATTGAATGTTCGGCGAAAACATTGAAAAACATATCAGAAATGTTTTATTATGCTCAAAAAGCTGTGCTCCATCCTACGTCTCCCATTTATTCGGTAGAAAAAGCTGATGTATGATTTATGCCCCATTAAATGAGTAATTATTTTATTTTTACAATTTTTTTTATATTTCAGTTAACAGAAGCATGTAAAAGAGCTCTGATAAGAATATTTAAAATATGTGATATCGATTGTGACGGTCTTTTGAGTGACATAGAATTAAATAATTTCCAATCTCGTTGTTTCAATGCCCCACTTCAGCCACAAGTTTTAGATGATGTTAAAGCTGTGTTAAGGAAGAATTTAGACGACGGCGTGTCACAGAATAGTGTAACATTGAAAGGTTTTTTGTATTTACATACTCTGTTCATTCAAAGAGGACGAAATGAAACAACATGGACTGTTTTAAGGAAATTTGGTTACAATGACAATTTAAATATGTCTAAAGATTATTTATATCCAAGGTACAAAAAAAAATCTATAATTGCTATATCCGAAATAATTTATTATTATTATTATTTAGTTTAAAAGTACCATCAGGTTGTACAACCGAACTATCTCATCGGGGCCAGCAATTTCTGACACATCTATTTGAACGATTTGATAAGGACAAAGACAAAGCCCTCTCGCCAATTGAATATGAAGAATTGTTTTCAACATGTCCATCACCAGCATGGCCACCAGATGTTAGTACAATGGTAAACACAAATGAGAAAGGTTGGATAACCTATCAGGGTTATATGTGTCAATGGGCTCTAATGACATTATTTGACTTACCACGTACATTTGAATATTTGGCATATATGGGTTACAATATTTATGAAAATGATACGCAAATATCCGCAGTTACAGGTAAGTGATCGTTAGAAATTCTGCGGGGATTATTCTAATCAATTTGCATCTTAACAAGTTACAAGAGAGAAGAATTTAGACTTGGCTAAGAAACAGTCTAGTCGTAATGTTTATCAGTGCCATGTTATTGGTCCATCTGGTTCAGGCAAATCAACGTTTTGTAGAAGTTTTATAAGAAATTGTATAGAAGTTAGTTTAATCTCAATGAATTTAATGTTCGATATAGTTTTTTTTTATAAAAACATTTTTTGTTTAGTCCAAAAATCTATTATTAGAAAAATCAGGCGCTCCAAATTGTACAATAAACACAGTTCAAGTTTATGCCCAAGAAAAAATTATGGTTTTAAGAGACATCAATGTTAGAAACGTTTCAGATCCATTACTGCCACATGAAGTACAAAGCGATGTTGCATGTTTAGTTTACGATATAAATAATCCAAAAAGTTTTGAATACATCGCAAGAATATACATTGTAAATATTCAAATTATTGTTAATATCATTGTAGCAATTCAGTTATGATTAAAAAAGGCTTTTTTTTTAAATTATTCTTCCAGAAATACTTTGCTGATAGTAAAATTCCTGTTCTGATAGTTGCATGTAAAGATGATTTAGAGGAAGTGCGACAAGAGTACCTATTGCAACCGGCAAGTTTTTGTGAAAAATATAAAATATTGCCACCACAACGGTTCAGTGTAAAGGGTCATTTTAAAAAGGATGTCTTTGTTAAATTAGCAACTATGGCAGCTTTTCCGTAAGTATAGTTTTTTTTAATATAATTCATATTTAATATGTCGTTAAAAAAATTAATTTGTTTCTTTCTTCAGTCGTTTTCAAGCAGCTTGGATTTTATTTTATAATCGGAGGTTTGTTTGTAAAATTTCACTTGTTTTAGTTCACCAACTTTCTTAAACATTCAAAATTAAACTATTAATTATTATCATTAAGTTATTTATTTAATTTGTCGCGAGTATATTTTAGCAATTCGATAAACATTGCATTTGTACTATTATAGTAGAAGTATTGAATTCATCAGCAATACAAACAGCAAATTAAAAAAATGCAGGCTCTGTTAGTTTCTTATGTCAATATTACAAATACCTTTTGTTTTCCAGCCCGTTACGGCGCATGGTGCACATGCTACTGTTACGACCACAACCATCAGAGTGGTTTTACGAATTTTGCAGGTTGCTAAGACATAATATTTATTTTAATTTTATTAACAAAATTGTTTTTATTAATGCTATAAAAATAAACTAAATAGTAAAGCAACCAAAATAATCAAGAATAATAGCATGATTACATTCATTTCAATAAAAATAGAATGGCAAAGGATCCATTTTAATTTAGCTTTTAAAATGCTAAAAATGCGGCTGTTCATATGTTTTTTGTTCTCATTAACGTGCTAATTATGGTTTATGCATTAAAGTTACGTAATTCAAGTTAGATATTGGAATTTACATTGAAGTATTCATTTGAAAGTAATGTTTTAATTGTAATTTGAACCAGTATAGTATTTTATATCTGTAAATAAATACATAGTTTATAATATAGCCTCAATTTTAATTTATGTTCAATGTAATTTTCGATACTTCATATTTTATTCCATTATATTAATAGAATAGACGCATGTGTGTATTTTATAGCAACTCGGTTGCCATTTCGGCTAATAAAACTTATATAAACTGTAATCTAAATGACAATTATAAAATCTTTCATTTCATTCAGTATTTTTTAAACAATGTTTTTTGCATGCATCACTTATTCTTGTATCTGTATTTTTAATTAGTGACATCTTTCTTCTTTTTTTTTTAGAAATTTCAGAGAATTTGGTATAATAACGAATGATTTAACATTATGGTGGAAAGCCGGCCTTAGTTTAGCAGCTGTTACAGCATTTGGACTTCTAGTTGCCAAAGTACTTCATACGAGTGATAAAATCAGATAAAATAGTTTAAATAAAACTTTTATATTCATACAAGAAATTAATTTGTAATACAATGTCAATATTGCATATTTACAACAGCAATAATTGTTTTTCTTCATTCTTTGAGGCATAGATTTTTAAATTCTGAAAAGAAACTTGGGCAGCTTTTTTTTATTTTGTACAAATTCGTTAAGTGCTTATGTAACATATGTTCCCTTTAAATTATATTGTAGATTGTTTTATATTTTAATTTTTGTTTAAGATAAAGTTCTAATTCGGAAGATTAGTTTTTATTTTTATATTTTCAGACTTCCGCAAGCAAGTGGCATATAGTGGGTTGCATAAGATAAAATAAATTTCTAGTTATGTCTATCAACAATCAATAGAAAATATAAAGAATTAAAAAGATCTATAATACCTAATACCTTATATTTTTACAAAATTTGAATTTGAAAAATGAAAAACTATTGATTGCTTAATTTCGAAATTTTACTGTATTTAATTAAAGTTAGGCAAATAGTTTTACACATTCTTATGGTTGTCGACACCATCTGTCAATTTGTTAACCTCTTCTTTTGATGTTTTGGACTAGCTGAAATTTTTTCTGTGACTTCCAATTAAATCCCAGGTAATCTAACAAAATTAATATCATCTCCAACAAATTAATTAATATATCACTAAATTACCCCCGATTATATTATTTCTAATAACCATTTTCTCTTTATTTAACGTAGTAATAAAAAAAATCGATTTGTAATTATCTACTTCAACCTAACCCAATTTTTCAAATCTGCATGTGAAGCGAAAGCTTTTTTTATTCAACATATTGTGCGTTTAATTCGTTTACAGAAATAATAAATTCATATTTTTAGCTATGGTGCGAATGAATGTATTGAGTGATGCTCTAAAATCAATAAATAATGCCGAAAAACGGGGTAAGAGACAAGTACTTATCCGCCCATGTTCCAAAGTTATTGTAAAATTTCTTACTGTGATGATGAAGCATGGATACATTGGAGAATTCGAAATCGTTGACGATCATAGAAGTGGTAAAATAGTAGTTAATTTAACGGGCAGATTAAATAAATGCGGTGTCATTTCACCCCGATTTGATGTCCCTATAACACACATCGAAAAATGGACAAATAATTTATTACCATCTAGACAGTTTGGGTAAGTTTGTTATCTATACAAAAATTTATACATAGATGCTCATCGGGGTTTGGATATTTTCAGACCTAGTGTTTTAAAATATCCTATTTTAAAACTGTACCCGCTCTGCGTTTTATGTTTAAATGAATGAACACTTGCTCAGAGTGCAAAAATTTGAAAAGCTTCTTTAGAAATATAGCCCTCCTTTAAACATAGGGGCAATTGCAGTATTTTTTAGGATAGAACCATTTTTTTTTTTTTTTTTTTTTTAGTTTCGTCGTATTAACTACAAGTGGTGGTATTATGGACCACGAGGAAGCGAGACGAAAACATCTCGGAGGCAAAATTTTAGGATTCTTCTTCTAGTGTTACTACATCTTATCAAAATAAAAAATTAAATAAACGTTGTGTTTTCCTGCGTTAAAATCCTATTTTTATTATGTACTTTAAGTACACGTTGTGCCTTGTTACACTATCGACATGTTAGTCGATCTAAACCCGCGACTACAGCATGTTTCATATCAACTGAAATTGTGATATGGAATATAAAAGGCGCTAAAATTATGCATATTTATATTTTAAAGTAGAAAGATAATTATTATTTTAAGATCAAACAGGTAAGCTAATTCCGGGCTTTGGTGAATAAGGAAAGTAATTGTAAAACCAATTTTACCAATTCTTAATCGTGTAACTGTATTCGCAATGGATTTCAATACCTGTCCAATAGAATGCGCTTCAACCGTATCAACTACTTGATTGGTCATTAGCCTTCTACATACCTGTTGCACATGCGCAGTAAACTTTTCCAACTACCGAAACAGACTGTCCTTCATGAAAGTTTTCTTTTTCACATTATACGCGCCGTGTTTGTAGACGATAGTGTTGCGTGCGCTTAAATTTTCGTGTATTGTATACAAATAACGAATTTCCGTTTTTATCTTTTTTCTCAAATTAATTAACGAAAGACTAGTTTTACTATTCATCATATTGTTTAGTCAACAAAACGAAAATTTTCAATGTGTTGGACCGTAGTGCAATCCGCAATAATCTATTAAAACGGACAATTCAAATGCAGCCACAGGTGTCTGATATTTCGTTCAAACTATATACTAGTTAGAATCCTACTTTTTGTGATAGTTTTTCGATTTTTTGATGAATGAAAATGAATTTGTGGACGTCATGTGATAAACACCGAACGATATTTTATGTGGTATTTCTGTGATTTTCACTATTGAATATTTATATTTACTAGTTAATTAAGTTCACCGATTTAAAAAAAAATGGACAAATCTGAAGGTAAAAAACAATTGCAATTACCTACTTTACGAACTATGTTGAAATCATCGGAAAGAAAATCACAAACAACATTTCGATTTTTAAAATATGGATTTTTTATTTTTATTTTATTTCTTCAGACAACTTTTGCAGGTAAATCTCAATTTTTAATTCTTTTTCTTTTTTTGTTTTTGTAATGAAAAAGAATGTCGTTCACATTCCACAATACACCACAACCTTGTAGACGAATCAATCAAGTAGCATTTAAATCCGCCATTAAAGTGAAAAAAAAAACATAAAATGAAAAGTGGCTGATGTGCAATATATGTATGTGTATATTATAATAGCAAGTGCATAATGACACTCATTATAGTAGTATTATTATTTGAGCTAGCATTTTATTCATCTTCCAAGCCAACCTATTTTTTCGTCATTTATGAAAGACCGACAGACTCTTTTTCAATTTATAACGGCACAAAAGGTTATTCAGCTAGTAAATAGCGCAGAACTTCAGCCTACTATGTGTTTGACTCGTATACAGTGGTGTAGAACCTTAAGCATCTTAAGAAATTTGAAATGCATAGAATATCCACAAAATAGGTACAAAATACACCTAGATAAATATAAAATGAATCTGCTTTTACTGCAAGAGATCTTTTCTTAGTGCTCCTTTTTAAAAAAAAGAAATAAAGGTGAGCAGGTGTACGGATTAAACAAAAGTGTACCTACCTATAAGTATAGCATGAAATTAAATAGACAATATATAAAGTAAATGAGAAAATATATATATATATGTAATCTGAACCCACCTGGATTATAGAATATTTACGAATAAAATTATGAAAGAAAAAGCTTTTCTGTGGTATTTTGAAAAATTTTCATGATATATATCAAATATTTTATTAAGAATGTTTAATTAGTAAAATCAAGTTTCGTCTTATTGTGCTTCGGACTTGTACGTAGTTTTTTTTTTTTTGTAAAATCCAGCAGATTGTGCCTTAACAAGTTCTGTCGCTATATTATTTTAATTCTATGGTCAAAATAGCTTGCTAAATACAAAAAGCTATTATAATTTAGAACAATTTTCCTTGGCATGTAACCAAGTTAGTTTCTTCAATCTTCTTTGTGTCTAGATAATTCATAATTTCAATACGATAATGACCCCTTTTTAACCATTTTAATTTATGCGAAAAAATATTGAACTTCCCACAAAAAAAAATTGAATTAAAACGGATTTTATACATTGTCTTTTTTTTAAGTTTTAAAGAATTCCTGAGAAAAATCCACCATCTTTGTTATTTTATTTTTATATATGTATAACAAATTTAAAATACTTACTATATAAAGGTAAAATAACTGTGATTATTTCTCTCTCTTTCTCTTATCGAAATGTGTATGTGCGATTGTGTGACATACTTCTTGCATTTAACTAATTTTCTATTGTCGTTATTCGATAATCCTCAGCTGCTCGCATC